>OY728135.1:1628268500-1630768500 GCA_963277665.1 Viscum album | reverse complement strand
CAAACCCTTCATTAATGTGGGGGAAGACCCTTAGAATTCTACAATTAATTGTGCCAACTCTCCAATTAATTAATAGTTCCATTTAATTGAGCCATTTAATTATTGTTCCAATCTAAATTAATTGAATAAACTTATTTTAATTTAAGTTGTCATTTCACCTCTTGGGTTTTGAGGGGAATCGTTAGCAAAGGTTGTTCTTGGAGGAGCCTCTTGAGAAAGAACAGTTCTCACCCAGGAGGAACCGAAGAATGGAGGATCGTCAAACAAGCGGCATCGTTGGAGGAGGCTTTCTTCAGGATTGACAAACACAAATCCGTCTTCCACTATGGACGATCTCCATCGGAACCTTTGAGGTAGGGGTGTGGTTTTGATTTACCTTCATTAATTTTCTTTTATGTTGAACCTCTCCCCATGAGTAGCTTGTTACTGCTCTAACCCGGAGGGTGCGGGCCAAATGAACATGGCTCGATCTCTCCACAACCTTTGTGGTTTTGATTTGATCTTCGCGATGGAGGAGGACGGTGACTGGTTCCGTCAATTGTCATCGGTGAGACTCGAGATCAGCATTCGGCACCACAGCCGGTCACGAAGATGGTGGCGGTGCAACTGCGTCGTCGTAGAAGGGTCACGGCAGGTCGGTCGCGGCAGACCAAGGGCGGCGGCCGGCCACGCGAAGGAGTGGCAGCGCGCGGTCGCGCCATCCAGTGGAGAAGATCAATGGCCTTGTACCATGGAGAATAGGGGAGGGTGTCCGACTCACTGTCGGCCGCCGGTGATGGCGTGACGCGCGACTACGCCACACGGAAGAAGAGGGCTGGCCGATCGGCCAGCCGCGTGCCGACCCGAACGGGTCAGGTCGGACCGGACTCGGGCCAACGTGGACCTCTTTTTTCTCTTTCGACCATATCTTAAGATATGGGTGTCTATTTGATGAACCGTATGTGGCACAAGAAACCATGGATCGAGACGGTCTTTTTCGTATACCTCAACTGAGTTTTGGATAAAGTTGGGGTACAGTCGGGATAGATCAAACACGAATCCAACCAGGTCCTCAGGACTAAAAGGCCAATAACTTACAGACCGGATGCCCGATTGACACACCATCTGTTTCGTTGAGACCCCTTTTTATGTAGCGGTCCTTTGGGATAATTCTTCTTGGGACTTTGTGGATGTTGGAATATCGACCTGTGGCTTGAAGAACGGACCCTCCCAGAATCAAGTGAGCTTAGTGTGGGAACCCTGTAGCTGGATGTAACATGAGAAAAGTATCCTATGTGGGTCTATGATTTAGGATCCTATGCGGGTCTGTACTTTGGGATCCTATGTGGGTTTATGCTTTGGGATCCTACTTGGGTCTGTGTTCGAGAGTCTCACTTGGATCCTCTCTAGGAATCCACGTGGGACTACTCTATGATCCTACATGGGTCTGATGATTTAGGATCCTTCGTGGGTATGCCTCTTCACAAAGTAAGATGATATAGTAATTATATATGATCATATTTTCTACCGTACCTAAGTTATACCTAGTGTGAGATGAATCCTTACCTTTGTGGAGATACCTTTGTGGTATTCTTCTATGTGGCATACCTTTTTGGTACTTACCTTTGTGGTGATACCTTTATGGTATTCTTCTGTGTGATGTTACCTTTTTGGTACTTATCTTTGTGGTGTTACCTTCATGGTATTCCTTCCTTCATGGAATAGTTGTTTGGGGTTTTGAGTTGGGCCTTGTGTTTCCTCATGATTGAGATGGGTATACTTGATAACTTAGGTATATGTATGGGCATATACCTAAGTAGTGTTGACTATTGTTTCCATGATTTTTGGTTTATCCTTCGTGAATTTTGTGAGACCTTTAAGGGTCTCGGGGTCCCTATTGAGTATCGTTATACTCACCCTTTCACGGGTTATGCCCACACCTTATTGTGTTTGGTGCAGATGATGGACAATGCTGACTGAGGATGAGGGTACTAGGACTGTAGGTAGTTAGGAGGAGGAAATTATACGAGGCATACCACAGAGACAACCATTCGAGAGATATACCTACCCTTCAGGTAGGGTCCTTGGCGGGTGTTCACAGGAGCTGTTTCAGTCTACTGGTACTTTTCAGTTTTCTTGTACTTTCTAGTCGGGATTGTATTATAGCCCCTTTTTCTACTGTACACACTCTTTTACTATGCAGTTTACTCATGTTCATATCTTGATGTGTACTTAGTTGCATGAGTTTACAGGTTATAAAGGTAATTCCATCCCAGTTTTAGGGAATACGCCTACGGTGCTTGTCTCCAGCCCCTGGCCTATGGAATGCAAGCTTGGGGTAGTCACAGCATGGGCCTCAGGGGACGAGTCATGACAAATTGGTATCATATGATTCAGTTCTACCATAGAACATTGGACTCTGATCTTTTTTAACAACAATAGTGTTAATTGTAGTGAGTGTGGTTATCAGTTTAGGGAATCCGGTGTTGGTGTGGTGGCTGACGTATCCATACACCAGGACCCTGACTTATTATTTGTAACTTAGTGCACAAAAACACTGATTGCATGTGTGTTTAGAAAAGTTTTCTATGTGATCTTTTTGAGTCAGCTCACCAAGTATAACTTATTTACCATGGCACAGCTGTTTCTTTTTAGGATGACTCTACAAAGACAGCCAGCTAGGGTTATGGGTATAGTATGCGATGATGGGCCACTGAGTGACGAGGCCTCGGTGTAGGGCCCTCTTTCAGTAGGGGCACAAGTGGAAGGCACCATCGGTACCATTACCTATTGGGACACTGATGCCACCAGCCCCATTAGTAGATAATGCACACCGCTTGAGCGTTTTTCACGAGTTCAATGTCTGAGGCCACCCAGGTTTAGGGGTGAGATGGACCCATAGGCAGTTGAGGATTGGTTGGAGGCCATATTGAGTGTCTTGTGACAAGTAGGGACACCAGCAGATCTCATGGTGATCCTTTCCGCTAGTCTTCTACAAGAAGCAGCAGGCAGATGGTGGAGTTTGATGCTCGAGGTTCACGACGAGGTGATACTTCTCTGGGTAGACTTTGAGATCCTGTTACGGGCATAGTTTGTTCCAGAAACCCTTCGCGCAGTGTACATACATGAGCTTCTTCATCTGTAGTAGGGTAACATGACTATGGCTCGGTACTCAGTGAGGATCACCAACCTCTCATGATACTCCAATGATATGGTGTGGGGCCCATTATTCAGGTCCCGGACCTTCAAGTAGGGACTCAGGTGAAAGATTATGGCTTCAATGATTTCTCTCAACATCCTGATGCAGGCAGGGGTGTTAGAGCGAGCCCTCTTAGTGGAGATTTTTCTTGCTGAGCAGTCACCAGCAGTGAGACCCACCATCGGGCATCACATAGTGGATTCTTCTACAGCTGGCAGCATACGGGTGTCACAGAGGTCCAAGAGGACCAGACCTACAGGAGGAAGACCACAGGATTTAGGGTTGGTTGTGTGGGGCACTGAACACAGAGCTAGTCATGTGAGGAGCAGGCATTGTTACACATGCGGCAGGCAGGGTCACATGGCTTGTGACTGTCTGACCCATCGTATGGATGATCAGAAGACGTTCGAATTATTTCCTAGTTAGAGATAGAGGTTTGACCAAGGAGGTACACAGGGAGCAGACAGATGTCGCAGAGGAGTTTTTCGTGCAATTGGCATTGGGTGACAATTTGAGATGTTACCGACACCACCACCAGGTGTACCACCCCAACCACAGGGAACAGGTGGACATGGGAGATCTCTACTCTAGGCAGTTGATGCTTACAACCATGGAAATATAAAGATGATACGAGGTACGATCTGTGTCTACTCCACCTTAGCTATAGTACTTATAGACATAGGTGTCAGCCATTCTTTTATTTCCACAACCCTATTTCGAAGCTCAGAGATTCCGATGAAGCCGTTGGCTCGATCCTTACGACTTGAGACTATTACGGGAGAGGATTCGACGATTACACACTGGTGTCAGAAGTGTGAGCTTACTCTAGGAGATGAGATCTTCGACTGGGATCTTCTAGTAGCAGTGTCGAGGTCTTATGATGTCATCTTGGGTATGGAATGGTTATCTACAGTTTATGATCAGATTGACTGTATTAGGCGCAAAGTGTGGTGTGTCCACACTAATGGGATAAGGTTTACCTTCACCGGAGAGAAGGGAGCCTTGGAATCATAGGATGGACTTACCCGAAGGAGAGTATAACTGATCACTCATTAGTTGGATAGCCATACCCTCGGAGCGGTTGATGTGGAGAGTCCAAGTTATCCTGTAGTGGTGGACTAGTATGTATATGTCTTCCCTAATGATGTTCCAGGTCTACCTACTCGCAGAGAGTTAGAATTTTACATTGACTTTTTCCCCAGGATGGCACAAATATCTACACCAGCATATCAGAAGGCTCCCGTAGAGCTTTGTGAGCTGTGGGTACAGCTAGAGGAATTGCAGGAGAAGGGGTTTATTCAGCCCAGTGTTTCTCCTTGGGCGGCACTGATTTTGTTCGCTAAGAAGAAGGATGGGAGCTTGAGACTTTGTGTTTACTATCGATGCCTAAACTAGGTGACCGTGAAGAACAGGTACCCACTCCCAAGGATTTATGACATATTTGATTAGTTGAAGGGAGCACAGTGGTTCTCGAAGATAGACCTCAGATCAGGCTATCACCAACTCAGAGTGCGAGACGAGGATATAAAGAAGACGACTTTCAGATATCGGTATGACCACTAAGAGTTATTGGTTATACCATTAGGTGTGACCAATACTCTAGTAGTGTTCATGGGAATCATGAATAGGGTCTTTCAGCCATACCTTTATCGCTTTGTAGTAGTCTTCATCGAAGACATTCTGATGTACTTGGCTACTGAGGAGGAGTATGACTATCATTTGCAGATTGTTCTGGACACACTCTGAGAGAACCATCTTTATGGTAAGATCTAGAAGTGTTAGTTTTGGATTCGAGAGGTTCACTTTCTGGGACATGTCATCTCAAAGTCTGGAGTTGTGGTGGATCCAGTGAATATTGAGGCGGTACTTGCTTGGGAGACACCCAGGAGTGTGACAGAGGTACGAAGTTTCCTGGGTTTGGCTGGATACTACTGGAGGTTTGTTCCATATTTCTCCAGAGTTACAGCACATTTATCAGTGTTGACAAAGAAGGGGAAACCCTTCATGTGGTTAGAGAGATGCCAGTGGAGTTTTCAGGAGCTGAGGTAGAGGTTGACTTGTGCCCCCATCTTGAGGCTTCCGGAGGAGGGCGTTGGGTATGTAGTCTACTACGACGCATCGGGGACTGGGCTTGGATGTTTCCTAATGTATGAGTGAGTAGTTATCGCATATAGTTCTCGACAGTTGAGACAACATGAGCAGAAATATTCTACCCATGACCTGGAGTTAGCAGCAGTGGTCTTCTCCATGAATATGTGATGACATTACTTGATGGGCGAACGTTTTACAGTATACTCTGATCACAAGAGTCTCAGGTATATCTTCTCTCAAAAGGACTTTAACTTGAGACAGTGGTGTTGTCTTGAGTTCCTCCAAGACAATGACTTTGAGATAGTCTATACTCATGGTAAGGGGAACATTATAGTATATGCACTAAGAAGGAGATCTGGTATAGAGCTGCTAAGTGACACGATGGAGCAGTTAACCGATTTGCGGATATCCTTTGTGGATCGAGATGGAGAATCTTTTCTTCAGTATCATATAGTCACTCCCCCACTTCTTTAGTGATTTAGGGAGGCACAACACAGGGACACTGACTACAAGGCTCGGCGTGATCAGATATCCACAGGATAGGCACCTGATGGATTTTTTGAAAGGGGGATCAGTCATCCTTTTCAGAAGATATACCTTGGTACAAATGTCACTTTGGGAGGAAGTGTTGAGGGACTTCCACATATAACCTCTAGCGGTACATCCAAGAGTGAAAAAGATGTACCAAGATCTATGAAGACAGTACTAGTGGCCGGGAATGAAGAAAGCAGTAGAAGAGTTTGTCTCTTGATGCCTCACTTATCATCAAGTGAAGGCAGAGCATCAGGTACAAACAGACTTAGTTCAGCCTTTAGAGGTTCCAAAGTGGAAGTGGGATGGAATATCCATAGGCTTCATGATAGGATTGCTACGTACATCCAAGGTTCATGATTCTATCTGGGTGATCGTCGACTGACTCCCCAAGTCGGCCCACTTCCTACCGATCAGAGAGTAGGGTTTAGTAGGAGATTGAGATTCCTCTATATGCAGGAGATTGTGCGGATAAATAGAGTACCCTCGACGATTGTCTCTGATTGTGATTCATGTTTCGCTTCTCGGATATCGAAGGGGTTGCGAGAGGCTTTCAGGACGCATCTTAGTTTGAGCACCACCTTCCATCCTCAGACGGATGGCCAGACTGAGTGGACCATTCAGACCCTTGAGGACATATTGCGTGCTTTCATCCTCAACTTCAGTCGCAGTTGGGAGGATCACTTTCCCTTGGTGGAGCTTTCATACAATAACAGCTATCACTCCACCATTAGAATGGCACCTTTCGAGGCTCTGTATGACTGAACTTGTAGATCGCCATTGTGCTGGACAGACCCATGGGAGTCAGCACTCATGGGACCAGATATGGTACAGGCTACCATGGAGAAGGTTCAGATCATCCAGGAGTGGATGAAGACAGTACAGAGTAGGCATAAGTCTTATGCCGATAGAAGAAAGAGACCACTAGAGTTCGAGGATGGTGACCACTTCTTTCTACGGGTCTCACCCCGATGAGGTTTGCGAAGATTCAGTCGGCGCGGCAAGTTATCTCTGAGGTTCATTAGACCCTTTCATGTCCTCAGTAGAGTTGACGAGGTGGCTTACCGTTTATCTCTTCCACCTCAATTGTACTGGGTGCATGACATTTTCACATATCCCAAATGAGGATATACGTACATGACCCATATCACATCATCGACCACGACAAGCTGGACATCAATGATGGGGCGACGTTTATGGAGGTTCCAGTGGAGATTGAGGATAGATAGGAGAGGGTCCTTCGTGGGCAGTCTATACCTTTTGTTTCTTTATGTTGGTAGCAAAGAAACCTCTAGGAGAGCATATGGGAGCGGTGAGCTCAGATTTGTACTCAGTACCCCCACTTGTTTTACTAGTTTTTGTGATGTGGCTTTTGGGGATGCAAATCCCTAATGTGGGGAGAATGTAAAGACCCATAATTTCCATGTAATTTTATTTAATTATATGGGAATTTTACGAGTCTGTGAAAATTGACGGTGCATGATTCTGAGGCTCGGTGTGCCAAGAATTAATTTCAAAACATTTTTCCGGTACCCTTAGTAAACGTTCGAGCGGGTTTTTGTAACTTTTGAACCGATGCTCAGAATTGAAATCTGAGGGCACCGTTGAAATCACAATGCCGATATTCTCTTAAGGAGACTTTCACCTCGACCGTAGTTCGTCAAGGGTGAAAGATAGTTTTCGTGTTTTTCGTGGAAATAAAAATAAAATAAAGATCAACCTTTTATTTTATTTTTAACCTCCCAATTGAATGCTTGGATGTGGGGACCACAAGATCTTTAATCCTCCCAATTTTAATTCAATGGTGGGGACCACCCGAACCCTTCATTAATGTGGGGGAAGACCCTTAGATTTCCACAATTAATTTTTTCAACTCTCCAATTAATTAATAGTGCCATTTAATTGAGCCATTTAATTATTGTGCCAACATAAATTAATTGTATAAACCTATTTTTAATTTAATAAGGCATTTCACCTCTTGGTTTTTGGGGGGAATCGTTGGAAAATGGTGTTCTTGGAGGAGCCTCTTGAGGAAGAAAAGTTCTCACCAAGGAGGAACTTAAGAATAGAGGATCATCAAACAAGCGACGTCGTTGGAGGAGGTTTGCTTCGGGATCAACAAATGCCAATCTGTCTTCAACCGCAGAGGATCTCCAATAGAACCTTTGAGGTACGGGTGTGATTTTGATTTACCTTTGTTAATTTTCTTTTATGTTGAACCTATCCCCATGAGTCTCTTGCTACCGCTCTAACGAGGAGGGTGCAGACCAAACGAACATGGCTCGACCTCTCCGCAACATTTTTGGTTTTGATGTGATCTTCAAAATGGAGGAGGACGACGACTAGTGTCAGCGATTGGAAATAGTGGGACTTAGAAGCGGTGGCCAGAACCATGGACGACCACGAAGAGGGCGGTAGCACAACCACACCGCCGGAGAAGGGTCGCGACCCATCGGTCATGGTGGAGAAAGGGCGGAGGCTGGTGGCGACATGTGTCTGCACCGACTGGTGGAGAAAGTCGTGGTCTTGTGTCGTGGTGGTGAGGGGAGGGTGGCCGGCTTGCTGTCGGCCGTCGGTGATGGCGCGGTGCATGACCGCACCATGTGGAAGGGGAGGGCTAGTCGACCAGCCAGCCGCATGCCGATCGGGCTGCCACCGTGGGCCGCATCCCAGCGGGCCGGACCCAGCAGGCCAGTCCGGATCCAGTGGGACGGGTCGACCAGAACCGGTTGGGTCGGACCAGGCTGGGTTGGGCTAGGTCGGACAGGACCCGGGCCAACTTCAACCCCTTTTCTCTCTTTCGGTAATATCTTGAGCTATTGGCATCCGTTTGATGAACCATCTGCGGAGCCAAAAACCATGGATCGAGACGGTCCTTTTGGTATTCCCCAACTAATTTTTAGATAATGTTGGGGTATGTCCAGTTGGATCGAACATGAATCCAACCGGGCCCTCGGGACTAAAAGGCCAATAACTTACAGACTGGGCATCTGATTGATGCACTGTCTGTTGCGTTGATAACCCTTTTTACATGGAAGTACTTTGAGATACTTCTTTGTGGGACTTCATGGATGTTGGAGTATTGACCAGTGGCTTGAGGAGAAGACCCTAACAAAATCAAGTGAGCTTAGTGTGGGTACCCTGTAGCTCGCTGTAACATGAGAAAAGAATCTTATGTGTGTATGTGCTTTAGGATCCTATGTGGGTCTATCCTTTGGGATCCTATTTGGGTCTGTGATTTGGGATCCTATGTGGGTCTGTGTTCGAGAGTCTCACTTGGATCCTCTCTAGAAATCCACGTGGGACTACTCTAGGATCCTACGTGGGTCTGTTGTACTAGGATCCTATGTGGGTATGATGATTTAGGATCCTTCGTGGGTCTTCCTCTTAACAAAGTATGATGATTCAGTAATTATATCTAATCATCTTTGATACCGTACCTAAGTTATACCTAGTGTGAGCTTAATCCTTAACTTCGTGGAGATACCTTTGTGGTATTCTTCTGTGTTGTGTACCTTTGTGGTACTTACCATCATGGTGATGCCTTTGTGGTATTCTTCTGTGTGGCGTACCATTGTGGCACTTATCTTTGTGCTGTTACCTTCATGGTATTTCTTTCTTCATGGAACAGTTTTTTGGGCTTTTGAGTTGGGTCTTGTGTTTCCTCATGAATGAGATGGTTATAATTTATAACTTAGGTATATGTATGAGAATATACCTAACTATGGTTGAATGTTGTTTCCATGCTTTGTGGTTTATCCTTCATGGATTTTGTGAGACCTTTGAGGGTCTTGGGATCCTAACTGAGTATCGTTATACTCACCCCTGAACTGGTTACGCCAGCACCTTGTTGGGTTTGGTGCAGATGATGGACAACGCTAACTCAGGACAAGGGTACTAGGACTGGAGGTAGCTCAGAGGAGGACATTAAACGAGGCGTATCGTAGAGATGAACACTCAAGAGCTGTACCTACCCTTCAGGTAGGTTCCTTGGCAGGTGTTCACAGGAGTTGTTTCAGTCTACTTGTACTTTTCAGTTTTCTTATACTTTCTAGTCGGGCTTGTATTCTGGCCCCTTTTTCTACTGTACACACTCTTTTACTATACAATTTACTTGTGTTCATATCTTATTGTGTGCTTGGTTGTGTGAGTTTATAGATTATAAAGGCATTTCCTTCCCAGTTTTAGGGAATACGCCTTCGGTGCTGGTCGCCAACCCCTGGCCTATGGAAGGCGGGCTTGGGGTAGTCACAGCACGGGCCCTGGGGGACGGGTCCTGACAATTGGACTTTAACAGTGCTAGCAAAAACACTGATATAGTTTCTCTTTATCAGTGCTAAAACAAGCATTGATTAAAGGTACCTTTTATCAGTGCATTTTTTAGTACTGGTAAAAGGTACCCTTTATCAATTCATTATTTTTAGCACTGATAAAGGGTCACTTTATCAGCGCTTTATTTTTAGCATTGATAAAGGATACCATTTATCAGTGCTTTATTATTAGCGCCCATAACATGATTCTTTATCGGTACTTTATTAGAATTGATAAAGGTCCGAAAAAATGTAATAATTAAATAAATAAAATACAAAAATGGGTTTATTAAAAAAATATTAAAAAAATGATTAATTAATTAATTATTGATAAAAATGAATAAAATAATTATGTTATATATAAATTACAAATATTAATAAATAGTATATTTTAATTATATATATATATATATATATAATTAAAACTAAACAAATAAAAATTAAGAAAAAAAGAAAATTGATAAAAATATTAAACATTTTATTATTTAAATAATGATTGATAATATTATTAAATAGAATATATTAAACATATATATATATATGATTAATATAATACAAAATATTTATGTTTTACATTAAATAGTAATATTTAGTGAATAATTGTTTATAATTTAAAATTAATATGAATTTAAAAATACTGACTAATTGCATCGAGTAATGGACATAATTGAATGTTGGTTGATTTTACAATTTAACAAAGGTAAAACATGTGTTATATTTATTTTTAAAACATATACATAATTAATTTATTTTTATATACAACGCACACACACACAAATATTTATGCAATTAATGAAATCTTATATAGAACAAAATATAATATTTATATAATTTATTCAAATTTTAGTATTCATTTAAGAATTCCATTATAACAAGGTATATTTAATATATTATGTTTTGAATTGGTAAATTTTATTAATTTACTTTTAATATTATTAAATTTAGCTAAAATTTATTCATTTTTAATATGTTTTCTTTTTTTTAGAATTTAATGAATTTTTATTATTTATTATATATATATATACTATGTTTTAATATTTTCTATATGTATTCATCTTTATTTCAATATATATCCATATTTTTTTAATAATTTATATTTAATTAATAAAAGTTATCTATTTTTTCAATATTGTTAAAGTGTACTCATTTTTAATTATTCAATTTCACTCATTTTTAACATGCATGAATTTAAGATTAAATATTCATTAATAATGTTAAAAAATATTTGTAAAAAATATGTATAAATATATTTATTTATAAATTTATTTTTACTATATTTAAAAATTTATATTTATAAATAAATAAATATTATTTTTTAAAAAGTATTTATATTATCATAAATAAATAATTACACATATTTTAATAATTTTAAAATTATATTAAATTTATTTAAATAATGAATATATCTACTATAATTATATTTATATATATTTAATATATATATATATATATATAAATAATATTTTTTTAAAAAATTATTTATATAATTATAAATAAATAATTATAAATTTAAATAATTATAAAATTATAATAAATATATTTAAATAAAAAAATATATTTACTATATATATATATATATTTATTTATATTTATTAAATAAATATATATATATATAATATAAATATATTTAAAAAAATTATTTATAATTATAATTATAAATCCTTTATCAGCGCGTAAGTAATAAGCATTGATAAAAGAAATCTTTATCAGCTCTTTTTTAGCGCAGATAAATCTCTATCTTTATTAGCGCTAAAAAGATTTAATAAAGATTTGTTTTATCAATTATTATTAACTAAGTGCTGATAAAATGGATCTTTATCAGCACTTTTTCAGAAGCACTGATAAAAGTGTCCTAATCTGTTTTAATAATCCTAACAATCGTGAACCAGCTCATGATATCTGAAGATCTCTGCAGAATCCACCTACTTCTAGCGCTCCTCATTGTCGAATCCAAGGTCAAATCTAGGCTAGAACCAAGGATCCAACTATTACAAGGCTCAAATTATTCAAGGATCAAACGAAATCAAGGCTCGAAAAAAATCCAGGTTTTTTGATATCTCTATATTCTCTCAATTATCCACAGAACCTTCCCATACCACATCTATGTATCCCAACAACTCCAGTTGCACTATCCTATAATATAGCATCCCAAAACTCACTATTTTCTAATATATATTGAATTATCATCTTTCTCGATAGCATGTGGCTCTCCTTAGGACAACATTGGAAATGTGCAACTTAAAATAAATCAAACTAAATGTTGGGTCATGTTATTTTGAGGTATAATAGTATCCCAATACTTATATTCCATGAAATTTACCTCTTTTCAATCATTAACTTTTGAAAAATTCATCCATATAGCATTCAGTTCTTTCATTAGTTTGGAATATTTCATTTTAATCACTTGGGAACCTCTTTTTCAAATTTTTATTGAGAAATTAATGTGCTATGATTTTCTTGTTTCACCTATAAACCAAGAAAAAAATTTAACTCACCAATAATAGATATCTTGATATCATACCTCATATGATCCAAAAAAATTACATTATGATTTCTCTAATCCTCAAATACTTTTTCTTCGACATATATGAGTACCAACATCCTTGGATCATTATCCTTCTTGATGTAGATGTTGTGATCAACCCTACCTCACTAAAAAAAATATATTTCTTAGGTATTTATCCAACCTTAAATATCATGTCCTTAGTGATTTATTTATCTTATACAATGAATTCCTTAACTCACACACCTTTCTCTCATTTTCATCCATAATAAACTCATCCAGTTTCTCAATGTATACTCTCCCCTTAAGAACTTTATTGAGGAACATAGATTTGAAATCCATTTGGTATAATTTTATCTACATTTTTAGTAAAATATCCAAGAAATTAAAATATTTTTCAAATAGGATATGTGAGTAAACTTATCATAAATATAAATTCATTTGAATTAATAATTCCCCTTGAACACTATATGTTATTTATTTTGAGCCACTTTTCTGTAGTCAATGAGTTTTTTATAGAACACCCACTTGGTTATCATAACATTTCTATCTTATAACCTTGGAATAATTTTCCATGACACGTTTTTCTTATTTGGATCAAGTTATTCATGCATAGATTTTATCCAATTATCATTTTTGTCAGCATCTCCGAATGATTTAGGATCTACTTGGGAAAAATTAGTTTTTTTATAAAGTCTTACTCATCTAAGTTTGCACTAAAACTTTCTAATCACCAATAACATTTTATTCATTTATTTCAGCCTTGATTTTATTTCTTATAGTTGATAATCCTTCTTTATTTTACTCACCATCAATTACTTATTTTGAGTCTACCTCATCCCCGTGTTCTCCCCCCAATTCTACTCAATTCAACATTAATTTCCACCAATATTTCATCATTATTTTAATTATTATCAATATCTCCATTATAATTACTAAAAAATCTATCAATTTTATCTTTTCATCATAAAAATATCACAACCCACCCTTTTTAAGTTAGAAATTAATTGTCTCATTATCTAATATGATCAATTTTTACTACCAAAAATAAATTTCCTCTTTCAAACACAATTACCATAAATTTTTACTAACCCCAAATCAAAAAATAGTTCATCCAGTTTTCTATACCTTTGTAAAAATATATCCATCTTTGAAATGATAACCCACTCATTAATACTTATTTTAAACCACTTCATTTCTTTCATCACACATCTAATAAACATTATGTATTTATTACTTTAATCCATATAAAAACATATCATTTTTAACATTTTCTTTTGGTTCCACCCTTATTAATTTATGATTATCATCCATGTAATTCTCACAAATAGGAGGCATTACCCCTTTTAGAGAACACATTGGAGTACAACTGTCATCCTGATCTGTTTCATCTTCTAAATAGTTATTATTCCAATTTGTTTCTTGGGAATCATACCCTGTATATTTTCTGTTTCTTATACTACTCTGAGGAGTTTTCATCCTATGGATGACTACTGCTTTTAGTATTTCAAACAAGATAGGTGAATGTCTACAAGAGACGGTGGATGAGTGCCAAACAAAAAAATGCAATGATAAATGTTCGAAATATGAGTAGATGAGGATGATAGTCGTCTATGACTTTCACCTTTGGATGAATTTTAAGGATAGTACCAACCATAGTGCATTTATTCTTTTATTAAATTAAATTACCCATTTTATTCAAAGAATACTAAAATTATTTGAAATATAAAATGTTGGGTTTCCCTTATTAGAATTATCTATAACTTTTACCTCTGAAAATAAATATATTATGTGTATTTATTTTTTTTATTATAAAAAATAAATATATTATGAACCCAATAGAATGGATATGAATCGAAAATGGTTGCACTCTAGTCGTTCGACAATAGATTATGAAGTTGGAGTTAAAGAGTTCATAAAGTTTGCAATAGATAATGCATATGACCCTTCTCAAATTCTTTGTTTGTGTTTACATTGTTTTTATTAAATAAAAATATCTTAGAAGAGTTTAAAGAATATTTTATTTGTCAAAAAATAGATCAGATCTATAAATGTTGGGTTAAACATAGGAAAAAACATAAAGTTCACACTGATTGGGATGATACTACGGTTTATTAATCATTTGATATGAATACCAATGTAAATGGTGATGGACATCACATGGAAGAAATAAAAATGGAAATTTAATATGACTATCATGATTATCCAAAGTTGTTTGAGAAGTTAAATAGTTGTGGTAAGGGACCATTTTATACCGGTTTTTATAAATACACAACATTGTTGGCTGTATTGAAGTTAAATAATTTGAAAGATAACAGCAGATGGAGTGACACCAGTTTTACAGAACTACTTGGAATCTTGAATGATATGATACCAGAAGAAAATGAACTATCATGTTGAGCATATAATATTAAACTAATTCCATGTTAAGTGGGAATTATCTCTAAAAAATACATGTTTTTCTAATGATTTCATGTTTATTTTTCAAGGACTGTGAATCACTCATAAAATTCCTTAAGTATATAATGGATCGATACAATAAAAATTAATCAAGTCATTTAAAATATATAGGGTAAATTCTTATAATTCCTCAGTTTATAAGACAATATAGATGTCAGGAAACTATGATAAATTTTTTATTTCATACAGATGCAAGAATTAAATACGGTAACCTATGTCATCTAGCAGGTTCTCTCCTTAGTGAAAGAAAATTGATTACAAGTATACCGAATTTGGAAATGATCTGAGAATATTTCATCTTGAATTATCTAAATATGGAATAAATCTTTTTGGTGTATAGAGTAGTGCTCACAATACATGGCCTATCGGGTTGGTAAATTATAACCTCCCACTATGGATATGTATGAATCATAAAAACATTATGTTGACTTTTCTTATGTTTAGACCAAAGAAACCCGGTAATGATATTGATGTCAATTTGGATCCATTGATTAAAGATCTAAAATTGATGTGGGATATAGGTGTTAAATGTATGATGCTTATAGAAGTTAAGAATTCATAGTGAGGGACATGTTTTATGGGATGATAAATGACTTCCTCTCTTATTGAAATTTATTAGGATATAGCATCAAATGAATTTTGGGGTATCCCATTTGTGAAAAATGCACACATTCAGTTTGGTTGAAACATTCCTAAAAGATAGTGTTTTTACAAAATCATAAATTTTTACCTCAACATCATAAATACCAATCTTGGACGATAGCATTCAATGGGAATATAGAACAAGGTACAACACTGTCTCTAATAACGGGTGATCAACTTTTCAATAAAGTAAAAGATATTGACATGTTTTTTGTAAACCATTTTCAAAAAACCTTACAAAATCAAGTTTGAGAAATTGATAAATTTTCTTTGAATTACCGTATTGTAATTGTTTGTAAGTCATAAATTTTCTTGATTTCATGCATATAGAAAAAAAATGTATTTGATAGTATTATTGTCATGTTACTAAATGTTCCTGGAAAAATGAAAGATGGAATCAATGCTACGTTGGACAGGATTGACATGGGGATAAGGGATGATTTGGAACAAGTAAAGGGTAAAGAGTGTAATTTTCTTCCTCCAGCAACATACATTCTATCCAGAGAGGAAAATTTTCAATTTTATCTTTTCTTTAATAGTGTAAAATTTCCAAAGTGGTATTCATCAAATATCCAGAATGTTGTTTTAGTGAATAATTTGAATTTAAAAAAGACCAAAATTGCATAACTATCATATTTTGATGCAAGATTTTATGTATGTTTCTTTTTATTTCATTTTCCCTCAAAATGTATGGCATATATTAACCAGACTATACTTATTTTTTGAAGCCATATGAAGTAAATTTATAGAGCCGATGAAGTTTCTAATCAGGAATAAGGAATTTGAAGTCATATTCTTTGAATTAGAGCGGTTATTCCAACCATTATTCTTTGATATAATGGTCTAACTAATGGTTCACTTGGTTGGAGAGGTTTAACTATGGGGTATTTTACTTTATAAAATTTTGTACCCCATCAAACAGTATATAAAATTTTTGAAAGGGTGTGTCAAAAATTGAAGTCGGTCATAAGGTTGTATTGCAAAATGATATATTGTTGAAGAAACTTTTGAGTTCTATATTGATTACCAATCAGATATTGATATAATTGGTCTCTCAAAGTCTCGTCAGAGTGGACGCCTTATGGGTGAAGGGGTTTTCTAAAGAGATGTCACTACAGTTACCTTGATAGAGCGTAAACAAGTGCTCTTTTAGATTTTACATAATAGTGATGATTTTTATCCATAAATTAAAGCCCAAAAATGAATTCTTAAATATTTGAATCTATCAAGGGTTGAAGAATGGATATAAAATACATATAACCAATAGTTTATAGGATGGTTCTAAGAAAAAATTTATAAGGAGTTATCTAAAAAATCCAAATTCAATTACGAAACGAATTCAATGGCTAGCCTGGGGACCGAATGAAAATGTTATATCTTACACTAGTTTTGTAATAAATGGTTAAACATTCTATATAAAAGAACATGATGAATGTAGTATGATGAAAAATAGTGGTGTTTCACTTGTGGTGGAAGTGATGCACATATCTGTTTCCAAGGATAGAAATATAAGTTATGAAAATATGTCATATTTTGGTATTATCGAACTAATATATGATTTGGATTATACAACATTTAAAGTTCCAATTTTCCATTACAAATGGGTTGACAATATTAGGGTTGTTAAAGTTGATTAAATGGGATTTTTGAAGGTGAATTTGGTGTGGGAGAAGAAAAATATAATCCATTCATAATGGAATCACAAGTATTACAAGTATTTTATGTCTCAGATCCAGTAAAAAAGAATTGTTTGATTGTCCTACTAGTGACTAAAACAAATGCCGAGTCAGATAAATATTCAATTGAGGATGACCCTTTCATTGGGATATCATAATCATTTCATATCGATCCCAATATAGACAATGTCTTGTATGTTAGAGGGGACCACAAATAAGGAATTTGGATTCTCGATAGAGGAACCGAATCCCTAAAACCTTCTAAAAATAGGGTTAAATGAGAACATAAAAGTTTTTTTTAAATATATTATATTTTTTCTTATAATATTATAACTTCTATACTGAATTAACATAATCTAAATTAAATGTTTGAATATACAATGTCTAATGCATGTGATAATGTTACAAATATCTCATAAGAACAAACTATAATGAAGTAAACCCTTTAGGAAGATGTAAAGTTAATGTTACGATATAAATTCTCTATTTTATCAAAAATATATATAATGAAGTGTTTATTTAATTTTCATTATTCCTTGTAGAGTTCATTTATTTTATAATATTTTTTCCATCATTCACACCTTTCTATACCAAAACTACCATATACTTCATCTCTCTAAAAATATTTTCACCCCTATAGTGTTACATTTATCAATTTTCTTCAAGTTCCCTCCACTACCTTTGCAGAAAGAGCAACTATGTTTTCTCTACTCAATCACAAAGGTAATATTGATGTTTTCATAGTAAAATAATTGGGTATATAATTAATGTATTGTTTATTATTTATGTTTAATTTATTTTTTTTAGTATTAATCACATAATAATCGTTTTCTTATATAGTTGGGTTCTTTTATTCGATTTGGGGTGTTCTGTCCATCTTTCATGTCTTTATGCACCAAAAATTCCACAAACAATTCTCACTAAAAATATTTTCACCCTTGCTGTGTTGAAATTTATCACTTTCCTTAAAGTTACCTCAACTGATCAATCAAAGAGGTAATATTGATATTTTCATGGTAAAATAATTGTCCATATAATTAATGTATTGTTTCATATTTATTATTCATTTATTTATTTTTATTATTACGCACATAAGAATTATTTTATTATATAGGTGGATTGTTATTTTTTAGTTGGGGTGTTTTTTCCATCATTCATGCCTTTCTACACCAAAAATTTCATAGACTTCTTCTCCCTAAAAACCTTTTCACCCCTATAGTGTTGGAATTTATCACTTTCCTTCAAGTTCCCTCCACTGCTCTATCACAGAGATAATATTAATGTTTTCACAGTAAAATCAATGTCCATATAATTAATATATTATTTCATATTTATGTTTAATTTATTTATTTTTAGTATTAATCACATGATTATTGTTTTCTTAAACATGTGGATTCTTTTCTTCGGTCCTAGATTTGATATATTGACAACAAGTAAATTCGTTAAGAATGTCTACAATCATCATGAAAAGGTGAGTTGCTACTACTTATTTAATTAATTTTGAAACCATTTTATATATTATTTTTAAGTTAATTTCCTTATCATATTTATCTAATACTTATTTAGTTTTTTCATAGATCTTTTGGGAAGTCATATTTTTATTTCAACTATATAAAAAAGACATAAAGAGATAAAATGTTCATTTTTCCAATGTTACCACACCTTCCACTACCTTTATTTATCAAACTACCAGCACTGCATATTGATTTGATGTTCTTAGCTAAAAGACAATTCTCGTTGTAGAAATATAAAAGAGTATAGGAAGACCATGTTCCCATTGTGGTGACTTCTCGTGATATAATTGGCATATGATTTTCCTCCGCTCTTCTGGATTTCAACAACGAGAAATGTTTTTTAGCTAAGAAAAATGATTCAATATGCAGTGTTGGTGGTTTTACAAAGAAAGGAAATTTAAATCACGGTGAAATTGGAATTTAGGAATTTTGTTTAGACTTTGGGACATGTAGGGATCATCCTCACCTCAATCTGACACACGGTGTGACCGATATAACTCCAAGTGCTTATTTTTATTTAAAATTGGAATTAATTTTAGTAAAAAAGACAACTGACATACTCAAAACCAAGAAAAAATATTACAATTGTTTTTATACTTTAATAAAATGATCCATAAGTCATTTTTGATGTGTCGGAATCATTCTCACCTCAATATGACACACAATGTGTCTGGTATGACTCAAAGTGTCTGTTATCAGTTTAAAATTGAAATTTTAGTTCAAAAAGTGTCACACACTGATAACCAAGAAAAATCACTTTTATTTTCTTAATAATTTAGTAAATAAATTAATAAATCATTTATTACATGTGGTAATTAGTTTCACATTAAAATGATACATGTTGTGATCGGTATGAGTCAAAGTTCATGTTTCCATTTAAAATGAAATTTTAATAAAAAGCATATGTGACATACTCAAAACTGACTAAACACATTCAGATTGTTTTTATACTTTAGAAGAACAATTAAAAGGTCATTTTTGACAAAGAAAAATAATCCTCACATCAATTTGACACGCGATGTGACCAGTATTACACTAAGTGCGTCTTTTTATTTAAAATTGACAACAATTTTAGTAAAAATGACAAATGGCCTACTCAAAATAGAGAAAGTGCATTAATATTGTTTTTATAATTTAGGGAAATGATTCATAAGTCATTTTTGACATGTACAAATCATCCACATATCAATCCAATATAAGATGTTCCAAGTATTACTCAATGTGTCTATTGTCAGTTTAAAATTGACATTTTAGTTTAAAAAGTGTCACCAGCTAAACACTGAGAAAACATGCTTTTATTGATAATTTAGATATAAATTAATAAATCATTTATGACATATATGAATCAGTCTTATGTCAAACTGACACACGATGTGATCAGTATGATTCAATGTGTATGTTTCCAGTTTAAAAAGGCATTTTAGTAAAAAAGACAAGTGACATACTCAAATATAATAAAATAAATTCACACTATTTTGATACATTTTTATAATGATACATAAGTCATTTGAGATGTGTAGGAATCATCCAAACCTAAATTCAATGCTTGGTGTGACTGGTATGACTCCAAGTGTACTTTTTTATTTAAAATTGACATCAATTTTATTAAAAAGGAAAACTAACCTACTCAAAACCAATAAAAATAATTTATATAGTTTTGATACTGTAGTAAAAAAATCCATAAGTCATTTTAGATATATAGAAATTATCAAAAACTCAATTTGATGCACGGTGTGACTGGTATGACTAAATGTGTCTGTTATCAGTTTAAAAATGATATTTTAGTTCAAAAAGTATTTCTCAATAAAAATAAATCAAACATTCTTGGATTATATTGATAATTTATGAAATTGATTCATAAGTTGTCTTTTACATGTCGGGATCACTCTCACATTAAACGGATACACTATGTGATCGATATGAGTCAAATTGCGTGCTTCCAGTTTAAAATGACATTTTAGTAAAAAAAAACAAGTGACGTACTCAAAACTGAGAAAACACATTCGGATTATTTTGATAATTTAGGGAAAAGATCCATAATTAATTTGAGATGTGTAGGAATAATTCACACCTCAATTCAATGAATGGTGGGACCGGTATGACTCCAAGTGCATCTTTTCAATATATAAGTGTCATTTTAGTTTAAAACGTGCATCTCATTTCCAAAACCGAGTAAACAATCCTAGATTGTTTTCTCATCATTCTATTTTTTATTACTTTAATTAATTTCCTTATAATTTTTATATTATACATATTTAGTTAATTTTTCTAGAGATAATGCATGAAGATGAACAATAAATGGTGTTATGTGCAAAAATCAACCATAAATCAATCTAATACATAGTGTTCCTAGTATGATTTAATGTTTAGTTTAAAATTAACATGTTCTATTAATTTATTTTTGTATATTACTTATAAGATAAAAAATTATTATTATACATGTGTTCTTTTTTATCAATCATGATTTAGGATAAAAATAAAAAAAGAACATTGATGTTTTTTAATGTATGTAATAATTTTTACTTATGTAATTGTATAAAATAATGTTTGATATGTTTATAATATAGTTTTTTTCTTCTATATGGGTTGTAAATTTTATTACATTTAAATACTGAATTAGTGCTTGATTTTTCTGATTTCTTTTTGTTTTGGGGTTGTGGTGTGTTGTTGTGGTATACTTCACTAGTGTTGAAGTTTTCTATTACATCACACTACAGTATGCCCCTTTATCAGTGCTTTTAAAAGCATTGATAAATGTTTTCCTTTATAGGAACCTCAAAAAACACTGATAAAGGACCCCTTTATCATCACTTTTTTAGCTCTTATAAAAGAATATATATTTTAATATCACTTCATTATTCAGAGCTTCTCTAATTCTGATAAATGCCATTTTTAGCATTGTTAAAGGTCTATTTTATAGTAATTTATATGTTGTTGTCTTCTATGTTTAGTCCCATCAAAACACCTTTTGTTCAAGAAAATATGTTATATAACTTTAATAAATTCACAATTTTATTTATATATAGCATAAATTAAATTTATCCTATTAATATATAACCCTTTAATTAAAAAAGAAGACATCATAGTCCATGTTATTTTATTAAAAGTACTATCATGCTTATTTGTCCTTCTAAGCTAGTCCAGTTTGAGATTAATGTTATGGTAGTATAATTTTATTGTCTAATCAATTCTTGAATGATAATTACAAAAACAAAAAATAGTATCCATTCCAATACCTAAAAATGGACAAAGGTTAATTATAAAATATATACCATCTCAAAGGTAGTTCATCAAATATAATACACTACCTAATAATCTCTTAAAATGATTTAAAATTAGTATATGTTTCTATATAATGTGTTTCATACTGATAAAATTATTTTGTTTAATAAAACCTATTATATAACTTTAATACTTACATTATAACCTATATATATACCTCAAATCCTTTTTTCATGTTGAGGGATAACCCGTGAATTGAAAAAGACAACATCCTTATCTATGTTGTTTTGTGACAACATCTTTACCCATATAGTTTTTTAAAGTATCATCACTCATATTACTACTTATTAGCTATAAAAACTTGAGATCAATGAGATATTGGTCCATTTTTTTCTAATTAGTTTTTGAATGCTCACTACTAATACAAACCAAAGCATCCATATTAATAATTGAAAATTGACAAATTTCATTTAGAAAATATAATCAGTATCAAAGGTAGTCCATCAAATATAATGAATTTTTTATAATATCTTAAAATTATTTCAAAAAATTATATGTTATTGTCTATTGTGTTTTATCCCATTAAAATCCTTTTTTTAATAATATAGGTTATATCACTTTAATACTTACATAATTTACTCTTTATATACCTTAAATCCATTTTATCATGTAGAGGGTCAACCCTTGAAATGAAAAAGGCAACATATCTATCCATGTCATTTTCTAGAAGTACTATCTAAAGGTAATATTCCCTAATTCCATATAATATCATATAGTTTGATATGGTATGTCACATAGTACAACATATATATTTAAATATGATTAAATCTATGCCTTTAGGGTATATCATATGTTATCATTTATAGATATCATATAGGCATCCATGGACATTCTAATTATATGAAACGGGTAAATCAGAGTGCCGTGAATTTTAAGGTGTAATTTATTTGGTACTACTATGATTCACCTTAGATAGTGGAGTGTTAATGAGTAACTCTCAAATATATTATATATAGGTTATCATTGATTAGTCATTTCAAAGGATAAAATAAATATGAGAGTGTGTGGAAAAGGGTTACATGAGATGTAACTGAAGGAATTTACACATTAATTTAATAATTATATGAGTAAATGTATGGGTTTAGGTAGAATCCATGTAGCCTATAAAAAGGATTATCGACCATGAGTTTGGAATGTAAAATCCTCCAGGTAGCCTCTAGTTGATGCTCTCTCCCTCTTAAAGATATCTTCTTATATACTTCTTATCACCATGAGGTATTATCATGTTTTAGATGTATAAAAGTTCCTTATTAAATGGTTTGGGTGATTTAGTTTAACCCTTGTATACACATTATAGGAAAGATACTTTTCACTATTCTTTTTATAATCTCCATCAATCATGGATCAAAAGGAAACAATAGTAGTGATCATCAGTGTAAGGTATACATTCTTTAAAAAGTTTATAAAGTTTTAGTTTCAAATTCATGGTGATATTATGTTTTATGGTTTATAAACATGTTTAATTATTTGATTAATAATTCATTAAACCTTAGAAACCATTCAGTGGTATCAAATCCCTACTTTTCATTTTGATTCTTAAAATCATGTTTTTAAAATGAATAACTATGGACAACATTACGTTATGTGATAACATAATCTCAACTAAGAGGATGGAATTAAATTATGTGATAATATATTTTCAATATAGACTCTAACATTACATTATACAATAATGTAATTTTTTTTGGCATACCTTACATTACATTATATGATAACATAACATGTGTTGGGATCATTAACATTATGTTATCTGATACCATAATTTTCAATGGGATCGCTAAAGTTATGGTATATGATAACGTAAAATGTATTGGTGTCAATGACATTGTGTTATGTGATAAAATAATATACATAGGTGATGAAACATACAATATGTGATAACACAACCTAAATTTTCACATTACAAAAAAACAAATCATCATATCATATAAAGGATATCAATGTCTACTATAGAATATGAATGATATCATGAAGAGATAAAAATTTTATCATGAATATTTATTAAATAAATTCCTCAAGTAATGTAGTATAGTATATCCCGAGGTTTAATCTCAAATAGATTACAAGCTATGTTCAAACTGTCACTTTTTTCTATTTTTGAAGACAATAATAAAATGGGGATCTTTCTGGTTTTTTTAAGAATGAAGAAAATTAAATTAAATTAGTTAAAATATAATGAGAGAAATTTAATGTTAGAGAATAAAATAAGTTTAATTAAAGGAAGTATGTAAACATATTAAGAAAAATAATAGTGATTTATTATTTACCCTTGCACACACCCTTCTTCATTGTCAAAAATTTCACCTGTTTTAATTATTTAATGCACATTATTAAACCTCAAAGTGTGCACCTAATTTTATTTGAAAATCATACCAAGACCTCGATGTGAGTGTTGATACTTCTATAAAAGTTATTTAATTACTCAAATACCTCAAATAAATTAAACCTAATTGAATATATTGTAATCTTAAAAAATAAATTACTTAAGAAATTTAAACAAAATAAAATTTTATTTTTCATAAATTAAACAATACTTCAAAACAGATTAGAAGATAATTGCATTCTTAAATAAAAAAAAACCGTCTTTATTCAAGAAAAAAATTTCTAAAACCATTTAAATTAGATAAAAAATAAATCCAAGACTCATAAGGGATTACATAATTCTCCACTAGGTCACAATTACCTTGGGTTTATCCAGGAATGGTAAAAAAATGTCGCAAGCTCTATTCCACCTTTCTAATTAGGTCCAGTTTCATGTTTCCCTCATATTATGTGTTGATGATCCTATCTTGATAATCCTCCTCTATATAATACATATTTTTCACCTGCAGTTATGTATGTATTTATTCTTCATAGTAGATTGATAATTAATTTTAAATTAAATTTTTCTATAACTCGTTTCTATAGAACCCTCTAGGTATGTAATGATACTCCATCCATTTTCTTATAGGTGGAAATATCCCATTTATTTTTATTTATAATACTTCCATGATTTATGGATATTTAATCCTTCCCATATTAATTCACCAATTCATTCGATAAAGTTGCATAATTTTAATGGGTTTTAATTTAGTCACATCCTGAAGGGGTTCTAGAAATGGTTTGGTTATTAGGAATTTATAAATCTCTATTAAATTAATCCCTTAGCGATGTGATTACACTCCTCACAGTGCATCATTTCATTATTCATTCATTGATTGTAGCATGATAACTTCTTTATGGTGCGAACACCACAAAAATGGTAGTAAATCTAAAAACTTACCAAATCCTCTTTATGGTGTGAAGTTTATTTTTCTCTTATTACAACATAATCATTTCTTAATGGCATAAATATTTTATTTTTGTAGAAACTTGGCCAAAATTTTCCTAAGGATAAAATATTACGCTTGCTCTGCTACTTCAAAAAAATATTATGTATGCTCCAGCATCTATGTAAAAAAACTTACATATCATAAAAATCATACACAGGTCCATAAAAACACTTTCATATCTTAGTGAATTTCAAAATAATTTATGAATTATTTTAAGTAAAAAAGTTTTAATCACCTATATAACCATGAATTAAAAAATACATATTTTGGGGGATGCATAAAAACATTATATATTATAAAACAAATTATGCATTACTATTTTTATATAGGTAAATCCTTATACATCCCAGTAGTTTTCCAAAATTCTAGTCTTCATTTCTAACTAAAAACATACTCATGGAAAAAATATATTACGCATGACCAAAATATATTAAACATATGAACCCTTTTCCAAATTTCTTCATCATGACTTTAAAAAATAACACTTTTCTTGAAATAGATAAAAAATAAAAATTATGGGTTCCCAATAATTTTATAAATGAATAAAAAACATAATAATTGTGAATTAATACATTGTCACAATAAAGTCCAAAATATCCCTAAAAACTATAAATGATACAATTTCCCTTAAAATTAAAAAAATATGGGTATTGATTCATTGAAATGAAAATTAAAATAAATAAAAATATCTTATCTATCATAACACCTAAATGGTTTAAACTCTACAACCTTTTAGAAATATTTTACAATTCCCTATGAATAATTCAATATTATTCTAATGAAATATTGGTTTTACTAATTTTTCTATTATGAATTGTATTTAATAATTTATAAATTATTTATAAATTATGGGAAATGGTATTTAGGAATATTTATTAAATTTATAAAGTTTTTTATAAATTAGTTAATTTTAAATTGTTTATAATTATTTAATTAAATGTTTTTAAAGCATTTATTAAATAAATATTTATAAATGTTAAATGTTAATATTATAATAACTTTCTAAAAATTATATGACATGAATTATAATTTAGACATAAATTTTTTATATGGAAATTCTAAGTTTAATTTTTAAAGGGTTTATAAATTATAAAAATAAAGTTAAATATAAAATATTTTATATTTAAAATTATGAGTAATTCATAATTTTTAATTTTAATTGTTCAAATTAAAAGGTCTATATTTAAAGAAATTTTTTAAATCTTATCAAAATGATTTTTGATAAACTATTTGATCAAAGGTTTAAATAATATTAAATATATGATATTTAGATTATGTAAAATGTTTACATAAAAGGAATTGAAATATAAAATGTTTATATTTTATAAAATATCACATATTCAAATCAAATTCCATATATTAAATAATATAAATAATCTTATATTGGGAATGAATATAAAAAATATATTTATTTATTTATGGATTGTATATAATGAATTTCTAAATTATAAAAGTGTTTATAATTTTTATTTATGAATTGTTCATAGATAGTTTATCTCGTGTTTAAAAATAGAAAATTTTTCATTTATTTTATTATTATCTATTTAATTCATATATTTAATTATTATATTATAAATTATTTTTTATGTTTTAGTTGAAATGTTAAATTGCTTCTATAAATAATCGTACACGCATCTAAGGAGTTACAAATAAGGTATGATAATGGATTTAGTTTTATTCTCCTTTAACCTTGGTTTTTGTTGAGTTATGAACCTATATTAAATATTTGATTATAATTTATACATATTTTGTGTTATAATTATGATGTAATTGACATCACACTTGAGTAAAGTATCACAGATTTGAGCAAATTTGGGTTGCACTTCTCATTGGCCATGAGGCTTATTCCTTATTATAGAAATGTTAGGGTTGATTATATTTGGATCTAGGATTACTCATGTAGGGATTATTGGTTTCATATAATTATAAGAATTTACATAGAAGAGTTTAATGTACCATATGCATAGGATTCATTTGGATATTTGTGAATATAATTGGATTTTGACTGGTGTTAGTAACTAAATTTGTGATTTGTATAATGAGTTACACATCAATATGTCTTGAACATATTGATTTGATGGAAGGAATAGGATTCCAAACTAAACCACTATATGCATGTATACAAAAAATAAATAATATGATATAATATAGTGATAATAAATCCTCTTTTAAAAATCCAAGTTCCATATTCCTTCTAAATAAAAAACATATCAAGACAACGATCATCCAACTGGGTAGGTTTATGCTAAAACTAAGTAGCCATGGATTATCTTGTGTAATTCATGGAGGATATTCCTAACCCCAAGAGTTAGGTAAATAAATACTATTTTGATATTTGGGTTACACTTAGATAATAATTTTTTTGATATTGGATACTAGATAAATAGATATTATATTATATCCATATTATAGATTTGGGTGAACATTTTTCTACTCAATTATCCAAGAGTCAGATATGACATGATTGGGATAATTTCATACCTAAATAACTATTTGGTGAGATAAAAACTATAGTGGACTCATTTTTGGTGAAATATATATCTTGTACCTCTAATAGATATGATGAGTTTAAAAGGGGTCATCATTTTAGTGGGTGAACATCTAATAAAATCCCTTATTAAATGAATGTAAAATAAGATACACATCTGATAAAATATTCCATTATAGATAATGTTATCATCATCATCTTTGAGCTTGACCATGATATCTGTCTTGGATAATGATAAACTTAATGCTACTAATTTATTTAATTGGTACCGGAACTTAATAATTTTTCTTAAGTTTGAAAGAAAATTCTATGTGTTGGGGAAACTTCTTCCTAATGAATCAACTAGTTAATACATTCAACAAATAGACATAGATGCTTATGAAAAACATCCGAAGGAATCACTAGAAGTATCAACTCTTATTCTAATGACTATGGATCCTATGTTTCAAAATAAACATGATCAAATGGATGCACTATAGATGATAGGTAACATAAAAAGAAGGAACAAGAAAGGCATGAGAGGTATGATGTGTCAAAGGCTATCTTTAAATGATAGATGTAAGAAGTAATATCAGTATCTTCTCATGTACTCATTATGATTGGGTGCTTCAATGACTTTGAGAGATTTTGTTCACATCTTAGTCTTGATCTATCTAAAATATTCATCCTACAGTAACTATCAGAATAGATTTGATATTTCATTTTGAACTATAATATAAATGAGTTTAGAAAAATTTTACCTGATTTCCTAAATATGTCGAGGATTATTGAGCATGATATGGGAGGTCTAGGATTATGTTCCATGATAATGGTGTAAAATAAAAAGGGTAAAATTTTTGGCTATAAAGATAAAAAAGAGATTTCATAAAGAGTTAACAACATCAACTAAACCAAGGAAAATTAAGGAAGGTTAGTAATTTATGTAATGCCCTGACCCCAGTTACCCAGAGTCGGTGCATTATTACATAACATTGGCATGATCAAAAGGGATAAAATCCCAAAATACCGATCAATTTAGTAGCCTTATAAGTACTAGATGAATTCATCAGTTTTACATTACATTATAAAATGAAAAACAACAAAAAAATTGTCTCCATTGACCACATTCATATCCCTTAGACTATCTCTTAGACTATCCGTATGTGTTAGTCATAATATAATTCTTGTCATTTTGAGAAAAATAAAACATAGAAAGGGGTGAGGTCAGATGCTTAGTAAGGATAACAATATAGCGGAAACTTTTATAAATAAGCATAAACACTTAAGGAAATGTATAATACTAAATCATAAGCCTTTTAAACACAAAAATCTTTATAATATGTCCAATATAAATCAAATAATGTCATTTACTTATTCACGTGTATATTCTAATAATCTAATAATCACATGCCATATCAATATCCAATTTCATATTGATGGCATGCATAATGTCAAACTTCATAACCACATAGTCAAGGCCTTGTGCCAAGAATACAAATAAGATTTTGTCAAGGACTTGTGGAAAGACACTAGTTTGTCTCATGAGACCTAATGATGCATCGAGGAGCTATAGCAGGCTCCACCCGTCACTTACTAAGTCCGATGCATTCCTCATATGAAAAGGTTTAAACATAACATAAACATTCATATTAAAACTAGCATACGAAATGTCAATACTTTATCCATAAACCATAAATGGTATAAAAATAAAACATCAACAATCAAATATTTCACAAAACCTTAAATAAATTATGGAATATTTGTATCATAATAAATCAACTTCAAACAAGTTTAAAATCCATCAAAGGATATTGCCATAGATGAAATAAAAAAAATCTTGAGAGAAATATCCATTTATATTTTGAAATCATTTAGAAGTCATGTAATTATAAAAGAAAACATTTATTTTAAACATATTCTTATAATCTTGTAAGGTAATCTTTGAAGGTGTTATAATGGTGAAAAATAGTTGCACTCACCGTCTAAGTTAAAAAACATTCATTCCTTAATTTTGTCGAAAAGTTTATAAAGTAACTTGTTTGGAAAATGACGGAAAGATTCCTTTATAAACATTTGATAAAAATTAAAAAAGGGTATAAATGAATTTAACCCATAGTCTAGAAAATAGTAAAAATGTTTTGAAATATATTTTTAAGAAACATGGATGTGGATGATAAAGAGGTCTCAATAGATACTTCCATCCAATGGCCCGAAGGCCTTAATTTTTTTTATTATAAAGCAAACCCCCTTTTAAGGGATGAAGGGGGGAAACCCTAACAGACATCATCGACATAAAACATTCCATAACCTGAAAGTCAAGTGAGATAAACCAAACTAACAACATGGATCCACCCCTCCCTAGAAAATGATCGTGAAAATCTCTCCATCGGTGCAGGGCTGAATGACAAGCAAGTGTCCTGTGTCAAAGAACAGGCCCGATCCGATGGATTATGCCATACCCTATCAAACATCCAAATCCAAAAATCACTGCAATGATGAACAACTAGCTCTGAAACCTCCTCTGGAACCTTCTCCACGCGGTCGAGTCCGGGAGCAACGCCGTACCAACAGGTCTCGCAAGCCCTTCCATCATTCCAAAAATACAAAAGCAAAAAACCTACAACATCGGCCATCCTAGTCCAATCCCACCGTCCTGCTCAGGACACTCCCACCACCGTGGCCACAGAAGGCTAGAAGACAGGTCAAAAAACATGAGATCAAGGCATCGTCACCTAGGACTGGATGATCCAACCTCGTGTTGAGGGAACGCCACCGATAAGGGAATCAAGGTCTTCCTGAAACAGAAACGCCGCTCTGGGCATGGATCTGCTCCGATCATAACCATGATGCACCCTTATCAAGTTCCGACACAAGCTTCACAGGGATAAGGAGTGCATAGAAGGACCATAGATGTTGAACCATGGAAACTGCAACGATCCATCCAGAAAACAAGATCACGATATCACCAAATTCACAACGAGTAAAAAACTAATAGGATCTGAGAAGAACCCCCCCCCCCCCCCACCATAGAGCTGGATATCTGTCCCCAAACTACTCGCTTGGAAGACCACCAGAACACTGCCTATACACAAAGACGTCGAACATGAAATAGGGGACCCAGCCTGACCATCGAAGCAACGCCGATAAGAGAGGAACCAAACGTCGGACCCGCGTTGAGCTGTCCGCCGAGGCCCCACCGCGAACTGTCGTCGCCGCACAAGCACAAAGCCCCGCTGAGATGGTGATGTCGACCGTGTCATGACGTCTATCCTGCACCGAGCCTCCAGCCAAAGCACCACCGAGAGCCGACACCACCGCACAAGCACAATTCCCACGATGAGTCAAACCATATCCGCCGCAAACAGATCCTGATCAGAAGGGGGGAGGAAGGAAAGCGCCGGAAAACCCTAGGTCCACAGCAGAAAAGGGGAGAGGTCGCTCTAAGGATTTTTTCTTCAACTAGCGGTGTCCACCTCAGCTAATCCATCTTCCTCAATAGATATTTACATATTAACAACCTTGGATAAGTAAAGAGGTTGTTGAATTAACCCTTACCTTGTACTTTTCCTTAGTCGATGGTATGTTAAACTCCTGTATAATAGTTAAAATTTTTTTATTAAATTATAAAAGAACTATATACATAAATATTATATCATATATGATCCTCTAATATTTATTTGTTAATAATATCTCAGTAGTATCATCGTTTTGGGTGTTAACTAATTTGTTTTCCTTTATATTATTTGTTACGTAAGCCATGTTTTTTATGGATAGGATGTATTTGATTCATATAAAGAGTTATATTATGTTCATAAAAATTATTTTTAATCATAAAATTAAAATTATTCTTCAATGATTACTATGGGGAATGAATCTCATCGCGTTCGTGGAGACAGAAATCCGTACATACGCACGAGCGACAATATCATTATATTGATGGTGAAATCGTATGTAATTTGATGGTATATCATATATATAGAATAATTAACATGTTATATTTATTATTTACATCAATTATACTCTTTATTATACCCATCCAAAATAATGAAGTGTTTGAATAACAGACTACATCACGACGTGGAGACGGTAAGCCGTATGTACGCACGTATAATGACTTTTTCATTTATAGGATGGATAGAATAACAAATATGGTTCTACCATATTTATAATAACATAATAGTATGTAGAAGGTACTGGATTTATTATTTTTTTATGGAATAAAATAAATAGTAAGTGGAAGAAGAAAAGAACTTGAAAGAGGGTGGTGAAATTATTACCTCTTCTTCGGGTGTTTCCTTTTGAGTTGATCAAAAGGGCTACCTAGGTTGAATTTATGATCTAAGTAAGGACTATAGGTTGATTTTGGGTATTTTGGGAGGATATTTGGGTAGGTTTTGTCCAGTCCAAATGGCTTTGGAGGTGTAAAATTAAGATAAGGGGAAGTACCCTTTTATAAGAGAGGTGAGGGTCACTTTAGGAAAAGCTTGAAATATTGTTTTATAATAAAATTATTTTCGGGTTAGAATGGCTCCAAAATGATTTTTTTAGAGTATAAGGTGGTTATGGATCTAAAACCTATCAACCAATAGGTTTTATATAGGTTTAGGTTACCATATTAACCTTATCTTTTAGATTTAACTCTTATTTAAATAGTTTGACGTTTACTATGTCTCTTTGTATTTTTATATTATATGGTTAATAAACTTACAATAAACTACCAAGAGAACCCCAAGCGGTTAATTATTAATATATATAACCTTATATAAGTCCTTTGGATGAACCTTATACTTTTAGTAATATTATATCAGTTAATAATATAGTATTTGTTTTAAAAACTCAATTATGTCAATTTTGACACTATTTAGTATTTGATTTTTTTAATCCATAAAAACTTTATCACATATAATATAATTTATTTAATCAATACTAACATGTCATATTAAACTATGAAATTATTTTAATTCATCATAAGTCTCAATTTACATTTATTTGGATATTTATAATATCAATTATTTTAATATTTCATTAGAAAGGTAATTACTATATCATCATTGTGTCATAAATAAATTAAATTATTTAATGTCTAAAAATTATAAATAAAATAAAATATGTGGTAAATATTTTTAGCTTTCTAATGAATATTTATAGTCTAATTTATCTTATATATAACCCTATATTAAAAATGGTTTAGTTATTAAACTTTGAATTTAACACTTTTAACTCTTGTTTAAATAAAGTAATAATAAATTTCCTAATCTAATCTAAGTGGACCAAAAGGATCATATTTTATTACTAAGGTTTTTTTGTTTAATTACACTTATCTAATAGAATTATGACATTTTTTGGGTAATTATAATATCATTTTTACCCTTAATTACCCTATTTACTTTTAATCCTGGTAAATAAAATTCAAAAGTTACTATTCACCAAAATTATTTTAATCTTATTGAACCACATTTTACTTACTTATGTAAATTGTGTCTCTAGAATTTTTTAAATTCAACTCATATAAGCGGTAAAATTAGGTTTTATGCAAATTTGTAAATACTCCTAGAAGATGGGTAAAAGATGGTAAAAAGTCCAATAAAATTATATATATATATAAACTTATTATAAAATGAATCCAATGAATTAAATTGAAGATATATAGGTATTATGTATCTATTTTGAACTAAAATAAATTATAATAAAATAACAAATTATTTAAATAAAAAGTCAGTTTTAAACAATAACGTAATGTTTTTCACTATTCATCAAAAATTAAAAGTTCTCAGAAAAATACCAAAAATTCACCCTAAGACAATTTTGATATTCCGAATCTAAAAATGAAGTCCATTTTAAAAATTTAAATTTCTAAAATTTTAAAAAGTGGCTATTACTATTCATAATGGCTAGTTTCATTGGTCATGGTGTGTTAAAACTCAAAGTTGCGTACAACGCAAGCTACTACATTAATCCAAGGCAAACTTATTATGGAAGTTTGGAGTGTAACATTATATCCTCCTTAAAATAATTCCATCTTAAAAATTTCTAGAATCTTACTGCATAAAAAGATTCAGGTGGTTCTTCATCATAAGTTATTCGGGTTCCCACATTGCCTCTTCCATATTATGGTTTCTCCAAAGAACTTTTACCAGATGAGTCGTCCAGTTTCTCAGCACTTGTTCTCTGGTATCAAGAATTTTGATAGGCTCTTCACAATAAGACATATTGGGTTCTAGTTCAATTTCCCCATAGGTGAGTAAATGTTTTGGGTCAGGCATGTATTTTCTCAACAGTGATACGTGGAACACATCATGAACTTTGGAGAGACTTGGAGGCACTGCCAAACAATAAGCTACAACTACAATTCATTCTAGAATTTTGAAAGGTCTGATGTACCTGGGACTCAATTTACCCTTCTTACCAAAATGTATAACACCTTTCCATGGATATACCTTCAATAAAACATGGTCTCCTACTTTAAATTCAAAATCCTTCCTTTAGTTATTGGCATAGCTCTTTTACCTACTTTGGGCTTCTTTGATGTGGGTTTTTATAATCTTCACATTTTCCATTGTTTCCTTAACAAGTTCTGGGCCTAAGAGTTTTCTTTCACCAACATCATCCCAACAAGTTGGTGTGCGACGTCTCTTTCTATATAACACTTCATATGGTGCCATATGAATACTTGAATGGAAGTCATTGTTATAGAAAAATTCTACTAGAGGTAAATATTTATCCCACATACTTTGAAAGTCAAGTGAGAAAGATCTCAAGATGTCTTCTAAGGTTTGAATAGTTCGTTCTGATTGTCCATTGGTTTTAGGGTGGTAGGCAGTGCTCAAACGAAGTTCAGTATCCAGGACCTTCTGAAGACTTTTCTGAAATCTTGATGTAAAATGAGGATCACGATAAAAAACAATCGATAGAGGTACTCCATGAAGTCTTACAAATTCATTAATATATATTCTTTCCAGATTTTCAAGTGGTAAATATTTTCTTATAGCATGAAAATGTGTTGAATTAGTAATAAAATCAACAATTACCCATATTGCATCATTACTTCTAGGAGTATTTGTTAGACCCATGAAAAAGTCCATCATAATATTATCCCATTTCCACTCATGTATGGGGAGATGTTGCATGAATACTCCAAGATGTTTCCTTCCAACTTTCACTTGTTGACAAACTATATATCTTGACAAAAAATCAGCAATCTTCCTCTTCATGTTGTCCCGAAAAAAATGTTCCTTCAAATCTCTATACATCTTAGTGCTACCATGGTGTTTAGAGAAATTGGAGCTATGAGCATCATCCATCAATTCCCTTTTTAGATCAGGTATACCAGGAAAACAAATTCTATTGCAAAATTTCAAAATTCCATCTTTATATATGAAGTCACTCAATCTCCCATCATTCACAGCTTTAATCTTCTATTGAAACTCCTCATCATCAGTATGAGAACTCTTTATCCTTTCTAGTAAAGATGGTTTGGAAACCATTTAAAATAGTATTGATGTTTCACCTTCCATAGTTATTCCCATATCCATCTTTAATAGATCCATGAAAATAGGATCCCTTTAAACTCTTATCTTGTTCAAAATGTCATGATCCTTTCTACTCGAAGCATCTGCCACTTTATTTTATTTCCCTGGGTGGTAGTGTATAGTGAAATTATAATCCTTGAGTAGTTCAATCCATCATCTTTTCCTCATGTTGAGTTTTTTCTATGAGAAAATATACTTCAAACTCTTGTGATCGGTATAAATCTCACATTTTTCACTATTAAGATAGTGTCTCTATATTTTCAGAGAAACGATTACAACTACTAACTCAAGATCATGAGTAGGATAGTATTTCTCATGAAATTTTAGTTGTTGTGATGAATAGGCAATAACTCTATCATTCTGTATAAGGACGCAACCAAATCCTTTCTTTGAAGCATCACTATAAATAACAAACCCATCATTCCATGATGGTAGAGTCAAGATAGGAGAATTGAATAATCTTATCTTCAGTTCTTTAAAACATTCTTCACACTCTTTTTTCCAAACAAATTTAACCCCTATACGTGTGATTTTGGTTAATGGGTTAGCCAACTGGGAAAAATTTTGGACGAAACATTGATAATAACCTTCTAAACCAACAAAACTGCATACCTCAGTTATACTCGTCGGTGCTGGCCATTCTTGGATTGCCTGGGTCTTTGAAAGATCAACATAGATTCCATCCTTAGAGACAATATGTACAATAAAAGAAATATCTTTAAGCTATAATTCACACTTGCTAAACTTCTCATATAATGCATTTCTTCTGAGGGTTTTCAGAATAATGTGCAAGTGATTTTCATGATCTTCATAGATTTTTGAGTATACCAAGATATCTTCAATAAATACCACTACAAATTCATCAAGATGGTCCTTGAAAACTCTATTTATTAGATCCATGAAGAGAGAGGGTGAATTATTCCATCCAAAAGGCATTACTGTAAACTCGTAATGCACGTACTTGGTTTGAAATGTTGTTTTCAGAACGTCTTTCTTCTTCACACACAACTGATGATATCCAGATAAAAGGTCAATCTTTGAAAAATATTGAGCTCCATGAATTTGGTCAAATAAATCATAAATTCAAGGTAGGGGATACATTTTCTTTATTTTTATAGCATTGATCTACCTATAGTCAATGCACAACCTTATAGATCTGTCTTTCTTCTTAACAAAAAGGACAGGGGATCCCCATGGAGAAACACTAGGGAAAATAAATCCCTTGTTACTAAATTTCTCTAGTTGTTTCTTTAGTTCCACTAATTCCACAGTGGACATTCTATAAGGGGTCTTTGATATGGGACTTGAACCAGGAATTAAATCAATATAAAACTCAATTTCTCATTCTAGAGGATGTGTAGGTAAATCCTCTAGAAACACATCAACATATTCTTGCACAATAGGTATTTCCTCTATTAGAACATTCTTTTCCTCACCCATGGTTATTTCATTATCTTATTCCCCAATAATTGAATTTAGTAGACATACTGGGGGTGGATCTAGATATGAATCTAGTGGTGAAATTTCTTCTCTAAAGATAAGGTACTCCTTATCATCATCGAAAATTATAACCTCTTTCTTATTACAATAAATTTTTACATCATGGTATGAAATCCAATCCATTCTAAGGATTATATCAAATTCAATCATGGGTATGACAATGAGATCAGTAGATAAAGAACATTTATATGCCCTAATGGGAACTGATTCACAAAACTTTGTTGTGATGATACTTCCCTTAGGTGTTTTGACTGACAACTCCCTTGTTAAGTCAAATTAAAAATTTATAATTTTCTTAGAAAATTGTGAATATATGAAACAATGAGATGATATATAATCAAATAAAGAATCGGATAAACTTGAGGAAATCATTAAATTACCTGTCACCATGTCTTTTGGAGATTCAACCTCAGCAGTAGTGATCGCATAAGTTTTTCATCACTCCCTTGGCCTTTTATGAGGTAAGTTCCCTTGGATCTTAGGACATTAATTTTCATCATACCCCTTTTCTCTACAATTGTAGCATTTAACATTGACAGCCTCTTTCTTCCCCTTGCAATCACGAGCTTGGTGGCCTTTTTCACCACACTTGTAACAGACTCTCATTCCCTTCAGGAAAGTATCAGGGTGTTTCTTCCCATATTTACCATAAGATGTATATTCAACATTTTTCTTATTACCCTTATTCTCATTTCCAGAGTGTTCAGTAGATCTATTTTTCTCTTTCTTTTCTTTAAAGTCTTAGGACTTACATAATTCATTTTCTATCTTGATAGCGCATGAGAAAATATCTTTTTATGATGAGAAGGATTGTGAGACTAATTCTCAATGGATAAATGGTTTTAAACCATCAAATAATAAATCAATATTACTTCTTTGGTAATTTATATAATATGTTGTATGCCTTTCTGACCTTGAAAAGTTAGCCTCATACTTTGTGACATTCTCATCCCCCTTTTGCCTCAGACTCAGAAATTATCTTTCCAGATCCACTCCATGGTCATGAAGAAAGTATTTTTCTAAGAAAACCTCTTTAAACTACCTTAATTCCATACTTGATACCTTATCATCCTCTTTTTTGTTTTGGATCAATGACCAACATTGATCTGCATCTCCCATGAGGCGATAAACTGCCATGAAAACTTTTTCCCTTTCGCTACTTCCTAAAGCATGAAATATTTTCTCTAAGGAACTTAGCCATTTCTCAGCTAATAATGGATTTTTACTCCCATTGAATGTTTTTGGTATTTTCCTCATGAATTGGTCTAACATTGATCCTCCGTATTGTGGATCAGGGTGCTCCATATGGGTAAGGTTATTATTCATAACCTGAGTGAGTTATCCCAGTATGGTGATAAGTTGATCAGCACCAATTGCATCACCATCTCCACTATAACTATCTTGAGTAGAAGGGAAATACCTATATGGATTACGTGTGTTGATATAGTTTTCATTCCTTCCACTGGGTGCCATTTATAAAAAATGGCATACACTAGATTAGTTTATGAATCGCAATACATAATTCCAAACTTGTAAAACACTTAACATAAATTGAGAAGTTTATGGATAAAATCAATTATCATAAAAATGTTTTCTTTTAGGAGATATATACTCATAAATCCTTCATAATGGTTTATAAATAAAATGTGAATTATTCTAAGCATATCCCCCAAGAGTGTCGTAACCAAGAGTGCAGTAGGGACCATTATCGTGCCCCAGTTCCTGTCCGAGTTTAATCAAAGAGGTGTTTTCAAATTTTACCCCTAGGTACATCTGTTCTAGAGTTTCCTCTACCTAATCATATCCATATAGGGATGTATTTCTTGTAAAACTCACAAAATATCTACATTACCAAAATTCTAAGAAGTTTTTCTATACTAATCCTCAAAGTCTATCTTACGGTAATGTTTTATAATTAGAGTTTTTATAAATATAGATTCCAAGTTTTGTAATATACTTCCAATGATACTAACTGTAACACCCTAATTCTAGTTACCCAGAGTCGGTGCATTATTACATAACATTTCCATGATCACAAGGGATCAAATTCTGAAAGATCGGCCAGTTTAGTGGCCTTGGAAGTATTAGATACATTCATAAGTTTTAAATTACATTATAAAATGAAAAACAACAAAAACATTGTCTCCATTGACCACATTCATATCCCTTAAACTATTCCTTAGACTATCCTGGCAGGTTAGTCATAATATAATTCTTCGCATCTAGGGAAAAGTAAAACATAGAAAGGGGTGAGCTCGGATTCTCAGTATTGATAACAATATAACTGAAACTTTCATAAATAAGCATAAACACTTAATAAAATGTATAATACTAAATTATAATCCTTTTAAACATAAACATCTGCATAATATGGCCTATATAAATCAAATAATTACATTTACTTATTCACATGGATATTATTCTAGTCGAATAATCACATGAAATATCAATAGCCAATTTCATATCGATGGAATGCATAATGTCAGACTTCATAACCACATAGTCAAGGCCTTGTTCCAAGACTAAAAATAAGATTTTTCCAAAGCCTTATTCCAAGACACTAGTTTGTCTCATGATACCTACAAGTGAATCGAGGAGATATAGTGAGCTCCACCCGTCACTTGCTAAGTCCAATGCAATCCTCATATGAAAAGTTTTAAACATAACATAAACATTCATAGTAAAACTAGCATACGAAATGTCAATAATTTATCCATAAACCATGAATGTTATAAAAATAAAAAATCCACAATAAAATATATCACAAAACCTTCAATACAATATGGATGATTTTTATCATAATAAATCAACTTCAAACAAGTTTAAAATCCATCAAAGGGTGTTGACATAGATGAAATCAAAACATTTTGGGAGAAATATCTCTTTCTATTTTGAAATCATTTAGAAGTCATGTAATTATAAAAGAAAACATTTATTTTGAAAATATTATTATAATCTTGTAAGGGAAGCTTCTAAGGTGTTATAATGGCGGAAAATATCCACACCCGTCATATAAGTTAAAAAAACATTCTTTCCTTAATTTTTTCAAAAAGGTCGTAAAGGACATTGTTTGGAAAACGACGGAAAGATTCCTTTACAAAAATTTTATAAAAAGTAAAATAAGTGTATAAATTACATTAACCCATAGTCTAGAAAATAGTAAAAAAAAATCAAAATATATTTTGAAGAAACATGGATGTGGATGATAAAGTGGTTCCGGTAGATAGTTGTGCATTAACAACCTTGAATAAGTAAAGAGATTGTAGTATTAACCCTTAGCTTGTACTTTTCCTTAGTTTATGGAATTTTAACCTCATGTATAATAGATAAAACATTGTTTTTAAATTATAAAAGAACTATATACATAAATATGATATCATATATGATCCTCTAATATTTCTTTGTTAATAATATTTCAGTAGTATCATCATTTCGGGTGTTAACTGGTTTGTTTTCCTTTATATGATTGGTTATGTAATAAATTTTTGTTATGGATATGATGTACTTGATTCATATAAAAAATTATATTATGTTCATAAACATTATTTTTAATCATAAAATGAAAATTATTCTTGAATGATTACGATGGGTAATGAATCTCATCGCGTTCGTGGAGACGGTAATCCGTACGTACGCACGAGCGACAATATCATTATATTGATGGTGAAATTGTGTGTAATTGGATGGTATATCATATATACAGAATCATTCACATGTTATATTTATTATTTAAATTAGTTATACTCATTATTATACCCATCCAAAATAATGAAGTGTTTTAATAACAAACTACACCACGACATGAAGATGGTAAGTCGTACGTACGCACATATGGTGACTTTGTCATTTATAGGATGGATAAAATAAATAAGATGGTTGAACCATATTTATAATAGCATAAAATTATGTAGAGGTTAATGGAGTTATTTTTTTTGGTATGTAATCAAAGAAAGAGGAAGTGGAAGAAGAAAAGAACTTGAAATAGGGTGGTGAAATTATTACCTCTTCTTCAGGTGTTTCCTTTTGAGTTGATCAAAAGGTCTCCTTAGGTTGGATTTATGATCCAAGTAAGTACTATAGGTTTATGTGAGGGAAGTTGGGAGGATATTTGGGCAGGGTTCTACCATCCAAATGGCTTTGGAGGTGTGGAATTAAGAGAAGGGTAAGTACCCTTTTATAAGAGAGGTGAGGGCCACTTTAGGAAAAGCTTGAAATATTATTTTATAATAAAATAATTTTCAGTTTCTAATGGCTCAAAAATAATTTATTTCTAGGATAAGGTGGGTATGGGTCGAAAACCTTTCAAATACTAGGTTTTATATAGGTACAGGTCACCATATTAACCATATCTTTTATATTTAACTCTTAGTTAAATAGTTTGACATTTATCATGTCTTATTGTATTTTTGTATTATATGGTTAATAAACTTACTATAAACTACCAATCAAACACCAAGTGGTTCATTATTAATATATATAACCTTAACTAAGTCCTTTGGACGAACCTTAGATCTTTAGGAATATTATATCAATTAATAATATAGTATTTGTTTTAAAAACTCAATTATGTCAATTTTGACACTATTTAGCATTTATTTTTTTTAAATCCATAAAAACTATATCACTTCGAATAAAATTTATTTAATCAATAATAACATATAATATTAACCTATAAAATTAGTTTAATTCATCATAAGTCTCAATTTACATTTATTTGTATATTTATAATATCAATTATTTTCATATTTCATTAATAAAGTAATTACTGCATCATCATTGTGTCATACATAAATTAAATTATTTAATGTCTAAAAATTATAAATAAAATATAATTATGTATTAAATATTTTTATATTTATAATGAATATTTATAGTTGAATTTATCTTATGTATAACCCTATATTAAAAATGGTTTAGTTATTAAACTTTGAATTTAATACTTTTAACTCTTCTTTAAATAAAATAATAATAAATGTCATAATCTAATCCAAGTGGACCAAAAGGGTCATATTTTATTCATAAGTTTTTTTGGATGAATTAAACTTATAAAAGAGAATTGGGACATATGTTAGGGTAATTATAATATCATTTTTACCTTTAATTATCCTATTTACTTTTAACCGTGGTAAATAAAATTCAAAAGTTACTATTCACCAAAAATTATTTTCATCTTATTTCACCACATTTTACTTAATGATGTCAACTGTGTCTCTTGGAGCTTTAAATTCAACTCACAGAAGCGGTAAAATTTAGTTTTATGCAAATTTGTAAATGCTCATAAAAGGTGCGTAATAGACGGTAAACAGTTCGATAAAATTTTATATATCTAAACTTATTATAAAATGACTCCAATGAATTAAATTGAACATATATAGGTATTATGTATCTATTTTGACCTAAAATAAATTAAAATACAATAACTAATTATTTAAATAAAAAAGTTGGTTTTAAACAATAACATAGTGTTTTTCACTATTCATCAAAAACTGAAAGTTCTCAGAAAAATACCAAAAAATCACACTAAGATAATTTTGATAATACGAATCCAAAAATTAATTTCATTTTTAAAATTAAAATTTATAAAATTTCAAAAAGTGGGTGTTATTATTCATAACAGCTAGTTTCATTGGTCGTGGTGTATTAAAACTCTAAGTTGTGTACAACGCAAGCTACTGTATTATTCAAAGGGAAAACTACCATGGAATCTTGGTATGTTACACTTTAATTATGGAAAATCTAGTCAACTGAAAAAGAACTATCAAGAATTCTTAAAGGGCTATAAGAAACATTATGGAGATTCAGCCTCATTTATTAATGTTTTATAATTCAATTATTCTAATCTAATGGGTATTTGATGTCATCGATATATTTTACAAGTGTTGTAAATATAAAAAAGTTTAGAAATGAGGAATCAATTGACGATGGAAGCTTGAAGTATTATTTTAAATAATGAAACAAGGAGTTTCTATATTGAGTACTTGGATATAATGAGTAATTCAAACTCAAATAAATTTGAAAGGAAATATGTTTATTTTTTGTCTCGTTTTTTCTTTGTTTTAGAGATGATTGTAAGAACTAGTTGATTAATGAACAATACAAACATTTTAATACACATGGTTTATGATTCATCTAACTCAATAGCATGTTTTAAAAGTAAACAAATATAACATTAGTTTTATCTAGGATAAAGTTTTTATAATAGAATATGAGGGAATATGATTCCACCACATTTAATGGAATATTTAATCAATTATTTTTCAAGAAAGTGATCCAAAACCTAGAATACCATATACAATATGGTAGAGTCCTCGGGCCAGTGAGTTTACTTGAATTTTCTTGTAGTGTTCATGAGATTCCGTTAGCAATTTCACCTCTATCGTATTTCTTGAAAATTAAATAAATTTTATTTCTTTAACACAAAAGAGTTTGTATTTCTTCTCATAATATTCTGAAAGGAAAATAGTTTCTAAGATTCTAGTGGGAGTATGTTTGGTCTTAAAATAAATTATATTTAACAAGTAAAGGATTATACCAGTCATAATAAAGTGAATGTCTATTAATATCCTAAAATAGTTTAGGATATGTTGGTAAAGATAAAAAGTAAAAGTTTCATTAGTTAATAAAATATTTCAAGGAAAAAGTTTTATAGAAAGGTTTATAAGTATTATGATGTTCATAAAAAGAGTTTTAAGTCAACAATAAAAGTTATTAACATCATAACATTTGATGTTTTGAAGAAATCAATTTTGAATATGTTCAAGGAGTTAAATATGAGGAATATGATTCCTAAATATAAACATTATTCAAACTATATTTATTCAAATATTTTAATCACTAAAATTTTTATTGGGAGAGTTTTATCATATGGTCACATCATGACGTGATAGGAGTTACATTGAGTTGTAATGAATTTATAAAAATCACTGAAATTATAGTAAACATAAAGCTGATATAGAATTTTTTTCATATATGATATTATACAGGTTCTTATTTATGTTTTTTTTAAAATATTCTTAAAGATTTTGGGAATATAAAATTTATTATGTAATACAAAAGGAAATCCCCACTTTATTATTATTTCATATTGGATACATATATGTATATATTAATATACATTTCACGAATTTTAATGATAATTGGAATTTAAAAGTATGACATTGAGTTATCCTCAATTGATGTTTGTTATGGAGTATTATAGGTAATGTTGAAATGGTAAGGTTAGTGTGAGTGTGATTCCTGTATCGAGATATGGAATATTCTGATGTGGCAGAAAACAAGTCTGGTGCATTGGATGACCTTCTATGTATACCACATTAAGTTCCATACATTATGCCTTTAGTATATTGGTGTGCTTGGTTCATATTTTTGATTCCCTACTACCTTAGGTTAGTAATATACCTTGTATAAAAACCATTATACTTTGATATATTTATTATAATATCCTTGAGTCTTAGATAATAAAGGGATGGTTGGGTATGTTATTGATCATGTATTCATTTAGATCTTAATCATGATGGGATTTTTTTCTCTCATGTGATGTGTATGAAATATAGTACCTCGATTTAGATTGACTAAGGAAATGTGTGGTCATTCTTAGAAGGTATATATGATTTTATTATCTACTTGTATATGGGACATGTGATATTTACATCAAATAGATGAATAACATGTGATTTATTCAATAACCTATCCATTCTATACTTGGAGAGTCGAGAATGTGTGAGGAGGCTATATAGAATTGACATACTTTATACCCCATGGTCACTCAATGGATTAGACAAGGGGATCATGTAACGACCCAAAGTTTCATTAATGGAAATCCCACTTGATCTAATTAAATTTCTCTTTATGTTTATATAAAGTGTCAACTTCATTGGTTTTATGTTAAGAATTTTGACCATTGCTAATATAGCTGTTGAACAGTGATCACATGATTAGTATAAATATAGGACTTTAACAAATCCAATTTACTCAGACAAAAGAAGCGATGGCCTCATCCAGTAGAATTGCTCCATATGAAGCCCATTTGTTAGAGCTCGGAAAAGAGGTGGCATCCTTGGGCTTCGCTCTTGACCAAGCCCACGCTGAGCTTCATCTTGTCAAGCTCGAACGTGACCATCTACGGGAAAAGTGGAAGTTGATTGAAATTACCACTCGAGCGATGTTATCTAAGCCACCCCAAGAGTCTGTCACCATCGCACACCTTACCCTTAGGTCTTATGCGGCTGTTTTAAGGGGTTATGTAACAAATAAGTAGTACTATGTTCATGTACATTATTTTTTTATATAATAATGAATATAATTTCTAGTCATTTTTGATACATTGTAAATAGTTTTTAAAGTACAAATGGTGTTTTTAGTAATTATTCAACTAAGAAATCTATATTATTAAATTAAGGGATTTTTGAATTAAATAATTTTTTAATAAAATAATAATAATATTATTAAATTAATTTTTATTAAATATAAATGATCTTATAATTTTATGAATGCAATTAAAATTTTTATTAAGGTTTGAAAGCCATTTCTGTCAAAACTCGTGAATTTTTGATAAATGTCGGTTTTTATTTTAAAAGTGAAAATTCACATATTTAGAAAATTATTTAGATAAAATAAATGTTATTTTTTGAATCAGGACGTCGAAATTATCCAACGGTGATTTTTTCATAATTTTCTGAGACAGTCAAATTTTTGGGTAAAAATTAAATACCGTTTAAATATATAATGTATTTTATGACATAATAATGACCCAATAGTGATGTAATAAAATAAAATAATATTTATTTTAGGTCAATATATGTTTTAACATTAAAATAATGTTATTTTGGGTTTTTTTGACTTACTTTTCAAAGCATTAATGGACCCTTGAAGACTTATTCAACACTTTGCCTTTTTAAATTAATTTCCATGGGAGTGTGACTCACCTTCACATAAGCAACCTTATTATTTTAAGAATTTTGGACTTTAGCCTTATAAAATATTGTTTTCCTATTCCCTTTTCCAAAAACCATGGGAAAAAACCATGTGATGGTTTGTGGTTTGGATTAATTTAATGTAAGGGGACCCAAACCTAAATAATAAAGAATTCCTTCACCTTTCCTATATAAACCCACCCAAGCTCCCACTTCCTCCACACTAAAAGCCCTTGGATTTCGTCCAAACTCTTCCCTACTCTCTCTATAATCCTCCCAAGGTGCCCCAATCTCCCAGTAATCCTCTCACAAGCCTCTCTCTAGCCTTTGGAAGCACACTTCCAAGTAAGGGTTTTTTCTTCCTTTCTCATTTTTGTCCAATTTTATTTAAGTTTTTTTTCCCTTTTAATTTCAATTATAAATGTTGGGGTATGGTTTCTCACCACCCTCATACTTCACTCTTTATGTTTTAATGATGTGAGACCTTTTCTCTCTCATTAAATGCCTCCCATGTAAACCAGTTACTATGCCGAAATTCCGAAAGGAACTTCTCTCTCCTCTTTTACATTCAAGAAATACTTTTGTATCTTGAATCTAAATTCCATTACATTTTTTTGGATATGTATATATATGACCTCCTTACAGTCCATTACATGTAAATATGATGAGGAACCCCTTTATCTCTCATCAACCATTTTTATGAATTCTTATGTCACGCCGTTACGCTGCCGAAATCGCACCGATTTTCTAAGCCAATGTCATTGTGTAGTGAATACCGTGCCCATTTCTCCATCAAGGGTATTCACCTTTATGCACATTTACTTATTGATTGTAAAGTTTCATTTATGAATTCCACATTCCTTTATCGTGATATAAATGATTATGTTTTATGAATCCATGTTTTATGATCCATGTGGCACACTTATGCATGAAATGAAATGTTTAAGAAAGGTGAGCCCTTATAGCGCTCCAATGCATTGGGTAAAGTATAGTATCAAGATACGTCATGTGAAATGAGTGTTGACTCATGATAATTAAAGTGAAATGAGGGTTTACTCGTGCTTTATGTGCAATGAGGATTTACTCATGCTCCATGTGCAATGGGCCTTGGCTCATGCTAATTCCATGTTAAGTGTTGTTTCCACATTTACATGTTATGATTATCATGCTTTATCATGACTTTATGTTCATTTTTTTCTTATTTTCTATTGATATTCCTATTGTCTAACATGTATTGTACTCCTCATGTTATTCCATGTATACTCTCTTACTGGGCTTTATAGCTCACCCTTTTCTTATGCATGTCCTCAGGTTATCCCATGCAATGCTAAGTATGAGGGAATGTAGTGGTCATGTAAAGGAAGTTTTTAATAAAGATGTTGTATTTAATGTTTTAAGTTTTTATGTAATGATCCTAAGCCCAAATACACTAAACCTCTTGATCTTCTTTTTTTGTATCAAGTGAATTTTTATGTAATAAATCATGTTTAAGTTGTAATAAAAAGCAGGGTTGTTATAGTTGGTATCAGAGGATAGGTTTAGTTATTTTTGGGATTAGGAAACCCTAGTAAATCCCTAGAGACAAGAATAAGTATAATAAAAATATCCCTAAGTTTTGGTAAGTACTGAGTAAGTGGTTTATCATACAAATACATCCTTGTCTGGATACAAGCAGGTAGAGGCGGCTCTGGCATAGATGTATCCTAGGGGTAAAACCCGAAAACACCACTTTGAGCTAGACTCGAACGGGAACTGGTGCACGACAACGGGCCTTGATTCACTCTTGGTTACGACACTCCCGAGGGATATGTTTTGATAAATTCAAAAGCATAGTATGAACCCTTATTAAGGGAATTAAAAAATGCCCCTATTAATATATGTTAGAAAGTAGATCATGAAATGCCTAGATTGAATCCTATAGACTCATGAGTTAAGGAAATGAAAGTTTATTTATAAGTAATCAAATATTGTCTTTGGATTACCCTTTATGTGTTACACCTAACTTTCCTTTTATTACAGCCAATGGCTGGTAATAGGAGGACTCGGGCTAACAACCGTTGTGAAGATCAGTGTGATGACTGTACTAATGATATGCCAAATCCAATGGGAGTGGGAATCATGAACTTTGTCATGCTTATATTTCAGCTAACTCAAGTTTTCAATAGAAACATGGGTCAAGAGGAACGTTCAACCCCCCCTAAGAAATAACAAGTCGCTATCGAGAGCTTTATGAGACAAAGGCCTCCTACTTTTAGTGGATCATCTGATCCCATGATCACTGAACAATGGATCAACTCCATTGAAAAGATATTCTCCATCCTCTAATGTTCTGAACAAGAGAAGGTTCTCTTGGAGGATTATTGTATGGAGGGTAAAGCTGATCAATGTTGGATGTTGATAAAAAATATGAAGCCTGAGGAGGAGATCGAGGCATTGGAATGGAAGGATTTCCAGAAGATGTTTTTCAATAAATATTTTCCACACACCCTCCGGATTAAGATGGAAAGGGACTTCCTTTCCCTCAAGAAAAAAGATGAAGAATCTGTTAGAGCGTACGAGGCAAACTTCACAAGGCTTGCATGATACGCTTCCGGCTTTGTCGTTACCCCCGAATGAAAGGTTGACCGCTTCTTTGGTGGGCTGAAGCCTAGCTTGCGGAAAGAATTAGTGATCCGTGACTTCGAAAGCTATGAGGAAATTGTCCGATGTACCCTCAAGGTCGAAATGGAGATCGGGGAATCACAGGGGTATCATGGGGACAAGAATCATAAGGTGGACTTCAATGCTGGTGGTCTGATGGATAAATCCAATGGTGCTAAGAAGATCCAGCACCCCACTTGAAAAAAGTGCGGAATGAAGCACCCTGAAAATTGCCTTAAGGGGACGAGAAAATGCTTCAGGTGTGGAAGAGAAGGGAACCTAGCTATTAACTGTCGGCAAGAAGGACCCACGACTACGACAGAGGAGATGAATGCTCCATTCGAACCTCAACGCATTGTCCAATTCTACAAATGCAAAGAACCAGGTCATTTTTCAAATCAGTTCCCTAATCTATGGGTTTTCGGAGGCAACCAACAACCTCCAAGACAACAAGGAAGATATTTTGCCATCACTTCTACCGAAATGAACCCCGACAACGAAGTGGTGATAGGTACGCTAGATATTCATTCGAGAATAGTGAACGTACTTTTTTATTTAGGTTTGATGCATTCTTTTATATATCAAAAGTTTAGTAGAACAATCCCATCACCACCACAAATCATGGAAGTAAAGATGTCGATGAGTACGGAAAATGGGGCAATCATTGCATCCCATGAATATAAGTCCTCCCCTGTTATAATCTATGGATTGAATTTCCTGGAAAACCTCATCATACTCCCTCTGGTGGAATTTGATGCAATTCTTGGCATGGATTATCTTTCCTTATATAGAGCCAACATAAATTGTCGGGAGAGGGAAATCACACTCCATATGGATAATCGACCCCCGATTCATTACAAGTGTCATGAGGAAGATGAATCTTGTTTAGCTCCATCATCTCAAGAATGGATATTAATACCATATGATCATGTGTATCTGGCTCAGATAATTGATTCCAAAGAAGAAACCATCCTTGAAGAAATGCCTATTGTGAGGGAATTCGTGGAAGTGTTTCCCGAGGAACTGCCTAGTCTCCCTCCTAGAAGAGATGTTGAGTTCTCAATTGAACTTATACCAGGGGTGCTACTAATATCCAAGACTCCGTATAGAATGGATATTGTAGAGCTTGAAGAGCTGAAGAAACAACTATAGGAGAATCTGGATGAAGGGTTTATACGCCCAAGTGCTTCACCATGGGGTGCACCAGTCCTCTTCATCAAGAAGAAGGATGGGTCAATGCAGCTTTGCATCGATTATCGTGAACTTAAAAAAATCATGATAAAGAACAAGTATCTTCTTCCAAGAATCGATGACTTGTTTGATCAGCTGCATGGATCACAATACTTCTCCAAGGTGGATTTGCGATCGGGATATTATCAAGTAAGGGTGAAGAAGGAATTGTGCAGTTTGGGAAAAGACTATGTGTTCCATCAAGTCCGGAGCTGAAGAAGGAACTTTTGGATGTTTCACATAGTTCAAATTTCTCTATTCACCCAGGGAGCACAAAGATATATCAAGATCTCTGAGAAAACTTTTGGTGGGATAATATGAAAAAGGAGATCGCTGAATATACATCAAAGTTCCTGGTGTGTTAGAAAGTGAAGGAAGAGAGGCAGAAGTCTAAGGGGATAATGCAACCATTGCTCATACCAGAATGGAAATGGGATAACATCACCATGGACTTTGTCACCAGACTTCCAAGGAAATCCAAAGGCAACAATGCAATCTGGGTTGTTGTGGATCTTCTTACAAAGACTACACACTTCATTACTATTCGGGAGGATTTCTCTTTGGATCAACTGGCACAGATATATATCAGGGAAGTGGTGAGTTTGTATGGAGTACCACTATCTATTGTGTCTGAACGAGATCCAAGATTCACCTATATGTTCTGGAAGAGTCTTCATCATGCTCTGAATACTGAACTGAACTTCAGTACGGCCTATCATCCTCAAACTGATGGCCAATCCGAGCAGACTATCCAAACACTTGAGGACATGTTGAGAGCATGCTCAATGGACCTTAAAGGAGGATGAGATCAACATCTTCCTCTGGTTGAGTTCTCTTATAATAACAGTTTCCACTCAAGCATCCAAATGGCACCATATGAAGCCCTGTATGGGAAAAGGTGCAGAACACCGACATGTTGGGATGAGGTCGGTGAATGTAAGATGCTTGGACCAGAAATGGTCAAAGAAATGGTGGACAAGGTGAAAACCATTCAGCATCATATCAGGGCAGCCCAGAGTCGACAGAAGAGTTATGAAGATAATCACCGATGAGACCTTGAGTTTAAAGTTGGATACATGGTGTTTCTACGCATATCTCCATGGAAAAAGGTCATGAGGTTTGGAAAGAAATGGAAGTTAAGTCCAAGGTATATCGACCCCTTTGAGATTCTTGATCGTGTTGGGGCTGTGGCCTATCGACTAGCACTTCCACCTACCATGGAAAAGGTGCATGATCTCTTTCATGTATCCCTTTTAAGGAAGTACATACCAGACCCTTCACATGTACTCTCTTCTGAGGTGGTGCAATTGGATGATGATCTTTCTTATGAGGAGCAACCAATGAATATCTTAGATTGTAGAGAAAAAGTTCTACGAAATAAGACAATTCCCCTCGTCAAGGTGTTGTGGAGAAACCACAAGTTTGAAGAAGAGACTTGGGAATCAGAGGATATGATGAAGCTGAGTTACCCATATTTTTTTTAGTGTGGGAAAAGGAAAATTTCGAGGGTGAAATTTCTTAAGGGTGGAATATTGTAACGACCCAATGTTTCATTAATGGAAATCCCAATTGATCTAATTAAATGTCTCTTTATGTTTATATAAAGTGTCAACTTAATTGGTTTTATGTTAAGAATTTTGACCATTACTAATATAGCCATTGAACAGTGATCACATGATTAGTATGAATATAGTACTTTAACAAATCCAATTTACTCAGACAAAAGAAGTGATGGATTCGTCCAGTAGAATTGCTCCATAGGAAGCCCATTTATCAGAGCTTAGAAAAGAGTTGGAATCCTTGGGCTTCGCTCCTGACCAAGCCCAAGATGAGCTTCATCATGTCAAGCTCTAACGTTACCGTCTACGGGAAAAGTGGAAGTTGATTGAAATTACCACTCGAGCGATGTTATCTGAGCCACCCCAAGAGTCTGTCACTATCGCACACCTTACCCTTTGGTCTTATGCGGATATTTTAAGGGGTTATGTAACAAATAAGTAGTACTATGTTCATTTACATTATTTTTTGTATATAATAATGAATATAATTTCTAGTCATTTTTGATACATTGTAAATAGTTTTTAAAGTACAAATGGTGTTTTTAGTTATTATTTAATTAAGAAATATATTTTATTAAATTAAAGGGCTTTCGAATTAAATAATATTTTAAGAAAATAATAATAATAATATTAAATTAATTTTTATTAAATATAAATGATCTTATAATTTTATGAATGCAATTAAAATTTTTATTAAGGTTTGAAAGCCATTTTTGTCCAAACCCATGAATTTTCGATAAATGTCGGTTTTTATTTTAAAAGTGAAAATTCACATATTTAGAAAATTATTTAGATAAAATAAATTTTATTTTTTGAATCAGGACGTCGAAATTATCCAATGGTGAATTTTTCGTAATTTTCTGAGACAGTCAAATTTTTGGGTAAAAATTAAATACCGTTTTAAATATATAATGTGTTTTATGACATCATAATGACCCAATAGTGATGTAATAAAATACTATAATCTTTATGTTAGGACAATATATGTTTTAACATTAAAATAATGTGATTTTGGGTTTGTTTGACTTACTTTTCAAAGAATTAATGGACCCCTGAAGACTTATTCAACACTTTGCCTTTTTAAATTAATTTCCATGGGAGTGTGACTCACCTTCACATAAGCAACCTTATTATTTTAAGAATTTCGGACTTTGGACATATAAAATATTTTTTTCCTCTTCCCTTTTCCAAAAACCATGGGAAAAAACAATGGGATGGTTTGTGGTTCGGATTAATTTAATGTAAGGAGACCCAAACCTAAATAATAAATAATTCCTTTACCTTTCCTATATAAACCCACCCAAGATCCCACTTCCTCCACACTCAAAGCCCATGGAGTTCATCCAAACTCTGAACTACTCTCTCTATAATCCTCCCAAGGTGCTCCAAGCTCCCAGGAAGCCTCTCACAAGCCTCTCTCTTTCCTTTGGAAGCACACTTCCAAGTAAGGGTTTTTTCTTCCTTTCTCATTTTTGTCCAATTTTCTTTAAGTTTTTTTCTCTTTTAATTTCAATTATAAATGTTGGGGTATGGTTTCGAACCTCCCTCATACTTCCCTCTTTATTTTTTAATGATGTGAGACCCTTTCTCTCTCATTAAATTCCTCCCATGTACACCTGTTACTATGCCGAAATTCCGAAAGGAACTTCTCTCTCCTCTTTTACATTCAAGCAATAATTTTGTATCTTGAATCTAAATTACATTACAATTGTTGGGATATGTATCTATATGACATCCTTACTATCCATTACATGTAAATATGATGAGTAACCCCTTTATCTCTCATCAACCATTTTTATGAATTCTTATGTCACGCCGTTACGCTGCCGAAATCGCACCGATTTTCTAAGCCAATGTCATTGTGTAGTGAATACCATGCCCATTTCTCCATCAAGGGTATTCACCTTTATGAAAATTTACTTATTTATTGTAAAGTTTCATGTATTAATTCCACATTTCTTTATCGTGGAATAAATGATTATGTTTTATGAATCCATGTTTTATGATCCATGTGGCACACTTATGCATGAAATGAAATGTTTAAGAAGGGTGGGCCCTTATAGCGCTCCAATGCATTGGGTAAAGTATAGTATCATGATACGTCATGTGCAATGAGTGTTGACTCATGCTAATTCAAGTGCAATGAGGGTTTACTCGTGCTTTATGTGCAATGAGGATTTACTCATGCTCCATGTGAAATGGGCCTTGGCTCATGCTAATTCCATGTTAAGTGTTGTTGCCACATTTCCATGTTATGATTATCATGCTTTATCATGCCTTTATGTTCATGTTTTTCTTACGCTCTATTGATATGCCTATTGTCTAACATGTATTGTACTCCTCATGTTATTCCATGTGTACTCTCTTACCGGGCTTTATATCTCACCCTTTTCTTATGCATGTCCCCAGGTTATCCCATGCAATGCTAAGTATGAGGGAATGTAGCGGTCATGTAAAGGAAGTTTTCAATAAAGATGTTGTATTTCATGTTTTAAGTTTTTATGTAATGATCCTAAGCCCCAAAGACCCTAAACCTCTTGATCTTCTTTGTTGTATCAAGTGAAGTTTTATGTAATAAATCATGTTTAAGTTCTAATAAAAAGCAGGGTTGTCATAGATCATATGAAAATACATTCTTGCATGTGATGTAGTTGGTGAAAACAGTTATAGAGATACATGTGTTTGATGGAGATCATTTCAGGTCCCTTTATATCTTGATTAGTATTGACTCTTTTCTACAGGACACTTTTTGATTACATTTATATATTTGGAAATTCTTATTTATTTTTAATGCTAAAAATTTCCATAGGGTCATAATTTTTTGTTGAATGAATGGGTATTGAGTTTTAATAAACTTAGAGTGGAGCACTTAAATTTTTTATAGTTTATCAAAAATATTTTTGGATTTTTATTCACAAGGTATTACATATGATGTGATATAAGGTAAAATTGATGTTAAAATTATATTTTAATACATCCAAAAGGATTTTTGGATATGGTTTCATAAGTTATCATATATGATACGATATAAGGTGAAATGGTAGGAAAGTATTTTAAGCTTTAGTATAAGTGAGAGATTGAAGGGAATATTCCTTAAAGTTGTATGATGTCATATAATACCATATGGTATATTTTATAGTATGAAATGCATATAGAAAAAGTATTAAATCTATTACTTTAGGGTATATCATATTTTATGATATATAGATATCATATAGGCAGCATTGTACTGTCTTATTACACAACATGGGTGAATCATGGTGCCACGAATCATAAGGTATTATTCATTTGGCACTACTATGATTATTCTAAGGTGGTGGAATATTTATGATTTATCATTTGAATATTTTACACATAGTATATCATTTATTTTCTATTTTATAAGATAAACTGAATAAGAGAGTGTGTGGATGATGGTCACATGATACGTAACCAAAGGTATTTAATCATGAATTTGAGAAACATGTGAGTAAATTGTAAGAACCCAAATCTTCTTTTTAGGTATGGATCTTTATTTCAGGTTGTTTTCTAGTAAAAATGAAGAAAAGAGGTTTTTCTAAGTACACGTTGTTTACTTCCATGTACATTTCGTGTACCTGGTTACTGCGCACATCCGTGTACTGGTCGTGTAATGGCTGAGTACATGGTCGTGTGGTGACCTAGAAGACCGCTTAAGTTAGGGTCCTGTTGAGGCCAATACACGGTGTGTAGTTTTAATGAACATGTCGTGTACTTTTCTTTTTATATGATATATCAGAGCAGGGTCGTGTATTATGTTTGTAAACATCTTCATCTCCCTGTAGTACATACAGGAGAGCGACAGGATGGCCGACAAACTTTGAACCCCTCCTGATTCTCCATCCTAGCTTTGATTGAGATATCGTCAGGTGTATTAAAATACCATAAGTGAGTACTCAAAACCATAGATCCTTTCTTCCTGATTCATTCTCTTGATTAAGTTATTCAAGGTTGGTCATTTTTCACCTTTATGTAGATCTACACCATTTTAGGTTAATTCAAGGGCTGATGTTCAAGTATATCGATCGTACGACATTGAGGTAGGTGGTTTGTGCCTTTTGTTGTGTTTTCTTGGATTATATATGATTAAAGTTCCACATAACCACATTTGGGGTATTGATTGATTTGGAATTTAACCATTTTTATCACCTTCTATGGTTTATTTAATTGATAAAGGGTAGTTTATTATGCCTATGGTTGTATACCTTATTTATGGGACAACATGTGGGTGTTTTTCCCTTGTTTGTTTGATTATAGATTTTTGGTCTAGGATGATTTTTAGGCATTCCTTGTTTTCCATGCCTTGGTTGATTAGGATGGAGTTTGATTGATTATATAAAATTCATGTGACATTATTTTGAATGATTATCCATGTAGTAGTTTCAGATTACATGGGTTGCTTTGATATTATATACACACTATATTTTCAATGGACTGTAAGATCCTTGTTGTAAATGATTGACCCAAGGTTATTGACCGTGAGATCTACCTAGGATTTCATTTATAATTACCTTATGCTATGTTTACCCAAGGGTATTGACAGTGAGAGCTACCTAGGATGTCATTTATAATTTATTGATGCCATGTTGACCCATGGGTATTGACTGTGAGAGTTTCATAGGTGGTTGTTTGTAAATGATTATTGTTATGATATACCAAAGGGGATAGACTGTGAGAGATTCACAAAGGGTCGTTATTTAATTGATTGGTGTTGTGTTAGACCAAAGGGGATAGACTGTGAGAGCTTCCCAGAGGGTCGTTATTTAATGAATTGGTGTTATGTTAAAACAAAGGGGTAAGTCCTTGAGATCTTTCCCAATGGATTATTTATGAATGATTGAATAATTGATAAATGTAAATGAATGTAATTGAAAATGGTAGGATGGTTTAATTTTGAGTACTTCCTATTTTATTTCTTTATTTCTTCATATTACCTGATATATATATTCACTGATAGTTAGGAATAGATGTTTTGGTGGTTTCCTATTGGGATTCATCTCACACCCTGTTTGGGTCATGCTGTGGACCCAAACAGATTATATGATTGTAGGTATAGATAAGGACAAGAGCCCTTCTTCATCAAGTACTTGATTGTTGTTGGATTTGGAGAGCATAGGACTAAGTTAAGGCTTTTAATGCTCTTGGACTTTACTTTATGTAATTTGGTTTCTGTATTGTATTTCCAGAATTGTGACTTGTTTGTCTACTTTCCAAGACACATGTGACATGCATCATTTATATATATTATCCAGTTGTTTTATTACTATCAGTCTTTTGTTGTTTACTCTATTGTATGGTATTACTACTTCCACTATTTTTTACTATTTTTTCCGTTGTGTATACTCTACCAATGAGGGCATAGTTTCCCCAATATCACACCTTGTCCCTCGCTTCTAGTCGACATCCTCTGGAATTTGGGGAAATGTGCTTGAGTTTATGTGACCAACCAGGTTCGGGGCACCTTTGGGTGGCACCTGGATCCAGGACGTTACAAAGTGGTATCAAAGGATTTTATTTTCTGTCTTGCCTTATTATTTGGAGCCAATAGACTATGATAGGAAGTAATAGGTAGTTGGTAATAAGTTGTGCTTGGGATTATCTAACCTGTGTACAAGTAAAAGCCATGTTACCCTGAATATTGAAATTTTTCAAGTTTTTCAATTGTTATCGTTGATTTGATTTCATCCTTGGGTGATTCACTTGTTTTTTGATGTTATCGTTGATATTATTGAGGTTTTATTCTATTGCAACCGGATGAGATGAAGGTATTCCATCTCATGCATCATATAGAAACTTTCTAGAGATCACATGTTGTGTATTTTTGGCATTCCATATAGGGTGAATTATTGATTATATGTGGCTGTGATAGGTGTTGTGCTAGATATAGATGTTTTTTATAGATGTCATAATAGAATACCTACTATTTGATAGGGTATTGTTATATGTAAAGTTTCATTTGGGTGGACACTAATATTTGGTCCTTGAGGTGTTATAGGCCCTCTTGGATTGGAATTTGGTGGATCATGTTTGAACTTTAATTGAATTATATGAAGATATGATATGGATAAGGATGAAAAAAATTGATTCGTGGTGAGTATGGGATATCATTGATAGGAACTTGGCATGCCTTGGAAAAATTAAAAGATTTTGGGGGTTCTAGAGTAGTTTCAGAGGCTTACTATCAGTAAAACCCATAAAACACAGTGTGTGATTTTATGAACACACTCAATGTGCTCTTCTATTCTAGAAGAAATAACTTTTCTTAAGTACATGTTGTGTATGGTATGTACACACTATGTAGTTGTTGACTGTGTGACTGACTATGTGAGAAGAGACATGGGGTTGGTAGAATTTTGGTAGAACACGTCATGTACTGGGAGTACACATCATGTTATAATCAACCGTGTATCCAGTCATGTGACTAATGACATGGGTTGATAGAGCTTTTGAGTACATGTTGTTTCTAGAGTGAACACACCGTGTAGTACTACACCAATGGAACTGTGTAGTTCTATACATGTAGAATTACCTAGGCAGAAGGGGATATTCAATTACACACCATGTCTCAGGAGGAAGACGTCGTGTGTATGGGGTGTTACACGACCAGGTTGGAAGAGGTACACACCCATGTTAAGGCTTAAGGTAACATGTCGTGTAATGGTTCTATACACTATGTAATCCTCCCTTGTAAAACTTGAATGTTTTCCTTATCCTTTTCTATTCATTCACATATATGTTGCAGCCCTTCATAATCATGTACTGAGGTGTGTAATTGACCTTTCATATTCATGCCACCAAGACGTCTTCTAGTTGTATTCCAGGTATAGGGTAGTGATCAGACTTCATAAATGGTATATCAGGGACTACCAGCAGATCCTCCCATCTTACCCATCTTGGCACCAGTAGTTATACTATACATATGTTCATATGCACAATTCTGTGAATGCTTTATGAGGATGATGCATACTTTTTAGGGAGTACCACATCCTGCTCTAACTATGGTATAGTTGGCACGGGTATTCTAGCAGTAGCATCCCCCAACTTTTTTAGGATATGGAGGAACATGGTATGTAGAGTCATAGTTGGAGGACATGCGTTCGATCTTTGATCATCTGGAGATGCCTCTTGAGAGGAGGGTGAAGCTTGCGACTTACATGCTATGTGATTCTACCAAGAGATGGTAGGATGTTATCTCACAGGAAGGACGTCATCAGAATATGACTTGCGAAGAGTTTTAGAGGACCTTCTATGATTAATTCTACCCCGAGATGTTGAGGGACAACCGAGTCTGGGTGTTCATTCATTTGGAGCAGGTGAGTCTTTCAGTGATGGATTATTCTTATCACTTTACAGAGCTACAACACTTCACACCTGTTTTGGGAGGTGACAAGTTATCACTGGCTAGCCAATTTGAGGATGGTCTGAGGTACAATATCTGATTGTAGGTGAATGTTTTCAAGTTGACTTTAGTGATTGCTATAGTGAAATAGGCATTGATTTCTAAGTGCAATATGAAGGAGTTTGAAGCTGCGATCCAGGGTAATATAGTAGTTATAAATGATACTTATTCAACTATTAGTAGGAAGTTTCATAGGGAGTTTACACGCGATGGTTCTTCTAATAGCAGGGATGTTTCTTCAAGTATTCCGGTGAGGTGCAACCAGTGCGGAAGTAGTGGGCCCATGAGACCATAGTGCCCGAGAGACCCATTTGAGTGCCAATCTTATAGCAAGATGGGTCATCTTTAGCATTTTTGTAGGGTGTTCTCACCTGTAGTGAGAGAGAGGGGTTCTATTATGAATCCATGTTCATAAGAAGGACCACCAGTTTCTCATCAGTCAGGGAATTGGGGTTCTTCAGGAAAAGAAGGTGGTCACAGCCGTGGTAGCCAGATGACAGGTTCTCAGTAACAACAGGGTGGGCAAGCTTAGGGTAGCCAGGCAGGGTCGCAGGGTTGTACAAGTTAGACTTTTGCGATGGAACAGACCTAGCAGGAGCAGGATCCCATACCCTCTACGGTTAGATGTATGATTATAGTTGCCTCATTTTTAGCTTCTTCACTTTTTGATACAGTGGATTCTTATAGTTTTATATCGATTCCATTGTGGAGATCCTTCGAATCTGTATCTTTACTTCAGATGATGTTATGATGCTAGACACTTCATTAGAGATTTTTATGGATAGTGTACATTAGTGCAAGGAGTTCCCTATTGATGTTTGTGAGTGTCACTTATTATGGGACCTCTATGTATTAGAGATTACATGCTTCAATCTCATTCTTAGAATGGACTAGTTGGTCTCCTTTCATGCCTTTTTTTACTTCTATCATCTTAGGGTGAGTTTCATGTCACCAGAGGGAAAATCTTTTCTACACAAGGGTGAATGAAATGTTCATACGATCAGAGCTGAACCCAAGCATCATGGGTTGGGAGGAATCATAGTTTAAATTGCTAATTTATATCTGGAAGACCAGGGGACTTCACAAACAGACTTTACTCTAGTTGTCGATCATTACAGAGATGTATTTCTAGATGAATTTTTAAGTTTACCTATAGATTGAGAGGTAGATTTATCTATTGAGGTTGTTCCAAGAGTAGCACTAGTGTCCATTCCTTTTTATAGGATGGCTACACCAGAATTAAAGGATCTCAAAAAGCAGTTAGAGGAGTTGTAGGAAAAGGATTTCATCAGACCCAGTACTTTTCCTTGGGGTTTTCCTATCCTTTTTGTGAAGAAGGAGGACGGTACCCACATAATTTATGTGGATTATCAGAATCTGAACTAGTTGATGGACACGAACCGATATCCCTTTCCAAGGATTGATGATATCTTTGATCATCTACACGGAGATCAGGTGTTCTCTTAAATTGAATTGAGATTCAGTTATCATCAGTTACACATTAGACCATCAGATATTCCTATTATAGATTTGTAGAGCAGGTATTGTCTATACGGGTATTTGGTTATGCCATTCGGTCTCACGAATGTGCTGGTAGTTTTTATGGCACCAATGAACTGAATGTTCCATTTTTTACTTGAATTCATTTGTGGTAGTCTTTGAAGAAGATATCTTGGTGTACTCTCACACTCGACACAACCATGTCATCCATCTTGAGATCATATTTATTACACTGAGAGAGCATCAGTTATATGCTAAGAACACAAAGTGTCAATTTTGGATTGATCAGATTCACTTATTAGGTCATGTTATATTAGAGATATGAGTATATACAGACCCAGAGAAGGTGACAGTGGTAGTTTCCTAGGATCATTCGAAGAATTTCTTTGAGGTATGAAGTTTTTTAGGTCTGGATGGTTAGCGCAGATGCTTTATTCAAGACCTTTCACACTTAACAGTGTCATTGATGGACCTGACTAAGAAGGGTGTGAAGTACTTGTGGACAGATTCCTACAATTAATCCTTTTAGGAGCTGAAAGGGAGGTTGACTTCAGCACCAATACTGATTTTTCCAGATTCAGGAAAGAGTTACACCGTATAATATTATGCATCAGGTATCAGACTAGGATCAGTGCTTGTATAGGTGGAAAGATTCATTGCATATGGGCCTCGATAGTTAAGTCCACATGAGAGTAATTACCTAACACATGATCTCGATTTGGCTGAATTTTTACATGCTTTTAATTGTTGGAGATATTATCTTTTGAGAGAGAATTTTTTAGTGTACACTAACCACAAAAGCCTCAAGTAAATATTTAATCAACATGATATGAATTTTAGACAGTTAATGTGGGTTGAGTAACTTCAATCCTTTGAGTTTGATCTTGCCCACATGCTTGGAAAAGGCAATGCGGCTGATGCATTGAGCAGGAGGACTCAGATATAGGCAGTTCCAGAGGCCAGCAGTTAGTGGCAGCTTATGGATCTATTCTCTAAGATGCATTTAGAGGTGCATGAAAAATATGAGAAGACATTTCTTTCTTCTAAATTTGTTTTCCATACTCTACTGAATAAAGTGTGAATGAGGCAGATATCAAATTACAGAGGCTTAGTTCTATGGGAGAGTGTGTTAGGTGAGGAACCTACTCTTGGGTGGACCATAGGAGAGGATGAGGTTTTTCATTTTCATTGGTATGTATGGGTGTTGGCAGACATACGTGAGGAGTTGTTGCATTATTTTCATTCCTCGATATGGACAGTTCATCCTGGTGTCACCAAGATGTATTGAGATTTACATCATCAATATTGGTGGTATGGTATGAAGAGGGATATAGATGGGTTTGATATGAGATGTTCCACATGTCAGTAGGTGAAGACAGAGCATTAGCCACCAGTATGGATTTTATAGTAGTTATCCATTCTTGAGTGGAAGTGTAATGATGTCACAATGGATTTTTTGACAGCTTTACCGACAACATCTCTAGGAAATGATGCAATTTGGGTTATTATTAACAGACTCATGAAGGTTTCACATTTCCTTTTGATTAAGGAAACTTTCATGTTGATGAGCTTGTAAGGTTGTACATTTGAGATACTGTACATTTATATGGGGTTATGCACTCTATAGTTTCAGACAGGGATACCCAATTTACTTCCCGTTTGGAAGGGACTAAGAGAGCCTTGGGTACACAGGTACTTCTAAGTATAGCTTACAATCCCTAGACATTTGGCTAGTCCAAGTGCATGATTCAGGTTTTGAAGGACATGCTTCAATCATGCATCCTGGATTTAGGGGGATCTTGGGAGAGACACATACCCCTGGTGGAGTTTGCCTACAATAAGAGTTTTTTGGAAGGGATTCAGATGTCACCTTACGAGTCTTTGTACGATAGGCTATTTCGATCACCCCTATATCTGATGGAGGCAGAAGAGGCAGCTATGCTGGGACCTCTTCTTGTTCAGGAGACCACTGGAGTATGTGGAGTTGATTTGGACGAGGATGGATACTACACAGTCTCACCCGAAATATTATATTGATCGATGAAGATGACCTCTAGAGTTTGAGGTTGGAGATTAGGTTTTCTACATGTCACACTGAGGTTAGGAAATAGGGGGATTAGAAGACATGGGAAGCTTTCACTGAGATACACTAGGCCATTTGAGGTTTTAGAGAGAGTCGGTTTAGTTGCCTATAAGTTTCAGTTACCTCAGAGGTACCGGGATATGCACCACATCTTTTGTGTTTCTCACCTACAACGTTACTTTTCAGACCCATCTCATGTTTTTTAACCTGAGGAGGTTGAGTTAGAGGTGGATGCACCCTTCTAGGAGCACCCTATTTAGATTTTGGATCACCGCATGAAGGTTCTTCATGGTTGGTATGTTCCTTTGGTATGGGTGTTATGGTAGCACGAACGAGTGTAAGATGAAACTTGGGAGAGGGAGCATGATGTGTGATCGCAGTGGCCAGATTTGTTCACAGATTCTTCTTCACCGCCCTTGGAAGGAAAATTTGGGGGTGAATTTATATAAGGGGGAAGTTTGTAAGAACCCATATATTCTTTTTTAGTTATGGATCTTGATTTCGAGTTATTTTTTAGGAAAAAAGATGAAAATAGATTTTTCTGAGTACACACCGTGTACCCGGTTTCCGCGTACAGCCGTGTACTAGCCGTCTAACAGTCGAGTACATGGTCAGTTAGTGACTTGGTATCCTGCTTAAGTCATGGGATGGTTGAGGCTAATACATGGCATGTAGTTTTAATGGACATGCTATGTAATTTATATATATATATATATATTAGAGAGGGTCGTGTCTTATGTCCATAAAAGTCTTATTTTCCTTGTGGTTCACACAATAGAGTGATGGGACTGCCAACGAACATAGAACCCCTCCCGATCCTCCGTCTGAGCTCTGATTGATACACATTTGGGTGCGTTGGAATCCCACCAGTGAGTTCTCAAAACCCCTAGATCCTTTATTTCTAATTCCTTCTCTTAATTGAGATTTTCAAGGTTTTTATTTTTTTCACATTTTTGTAGATCTATGCCATTTTAGGTCGATTCACAGGACTACGTTCAAGTATATTGATCGTAAGACATCGAGGTAGGTTGTTTGTTCCTTTTGTTGTCTTGTCTCAGATTATATATGCTTAAAGAGATGCATACCCACGTTTGGGTTATTGCTTGATTTGTAATTTAATATTTTTTATCACCTGCTATGATTTATTTAGTTGATAAAGGGTAGTTTCTTATGCATAGGTTATATACCTTGTTTATGGGACACCTTTTGGGTGTGTTTCCCTTGTTTGTTTAATTATAGTTGTTTAGTATGGGATTCCTATTAGAATGTCCGTATTTTCCATGCCTTGGTTGATTAGGATGGAGTTTGATTGACTATATGAAATTCATGTAACATTCTTTTGAATGATTACCCATGTAGTATTTTCAGATTACAATAGATGCTTTGATATTATATGCTCACTATTTTTCCAATGGACCATGAGAGCCTTGGTGTAAATGATTGAACCATGGCTATTGACCATGATAGCTACCCAGGAGGTCGTTTATTATTAACTTGTGCTATGTTGACCCAGGGGTATTAACCATGAAAGCTACCTAGGAGGTAATTTATAATTTATTGATTCCATGTTGTCCCAGGGGTGTTGACCATGAGAGCTTCCCAGGTGTTCATTTTTAAATGATTACTGATATAATAGACCAAAGGAGATATATTGTGAGAGATTCCTAGAGGGTTATTATTTAATTTATTGATGTTGTATTAGACCAAAGGGGATAGACTGTGAGAGCTTCCCAAAGGGTCGTTATTTAAGGAATTGGTGCTATGTTAAACGAAAGGGGTTAGACAGTGAGAGTTTTCCCAAATGTTTTTTATGAATGATTAAATAATTGCTAAATGTAAATGAATGTAATTGAAAACTCTAGGATTGTTTACTTTTGAGTACTTCCTAGTTTATTTCTTTATTTATGAATATTACCTGCTATATATACTCACTGACACTTAGTCACGGATCTTTTGGTGGTTTCCTACTAGGATTCATCTCAAACCCCATTTGGGTCATACTTTGGACCCAAACAGATTATATGATTGCATGTATAGATAAGGGAAAGTGCCATTATTCATCAAGTACTTGATTTCTATTAGATATAGAGACCATAGAACCAAGTTGAGGCTTGCGATGCTGTTGGAGTTTACTTTATTTTCTATATTTTGGTTTATGTATTGTATTTCCAGCATTGTGACTTGTTTGGATACTTTTATGGACACATGTGACATGCATAATTTATATATATGCTCCATTTTTTTATTACTATCAATATTCTGTTGTTTAATCTGTTGTATGGTATTACTACTTTCTTTATTATTTACTATTTTCTTTCTACTATGTATACTCTACTAATAAAGGAATAGTTTCCCCAATATCACACAATGTCCCTCACTGCTAGTCGGTAGCCACTAGAATTTAGGGAAATTTTCTTAAGGTTATGTGACCAACCGGGTTCGGGACACCTTTGGGCGGTACCCAAATTCAAGATGTTACATAAATGAATGGATCATGGGGTATCCCCATAGACTATATAAAGGATGTAAGTATATGCGTCTAGTGTGTGAAATCCTCTAGTTATCCTTCAAATGATACTCTCTCCCTACCATAGCTTTGTTCTTCTATCCTACTTAGCACCATGAGATACTAGCATATAATGGTGATTCAGAAGTTCTTACCCAAATATTTTTGAGTGATTTGATTTGACTCATGGATACACCTTAAAGGAGATATCATTTTGGATATTCCTTTTATTATCTTTATAAAGAATAGATCTAAAGGAAACTAAAGTGGTGATCATAATTTTAAGGTATTCGTTCTTAATTTATAGTTTATATGATTTCAATTTCAAAGGCATGTTGATCTTGGGTGTTATAGATTCTAAATTTTTCTACTAATTTTATTAATTATTAATAATACCATAGAAATATTCACCATCACTCTTATTACTCCTTTTTAAATAGGACATATTGAGATCAATGAGATATTGTTATATTTCTAGTGTCTAATAATTTATTGAATGCTCTCCATTAGAACAGACTAATAAATTCATTCCATGACCTAAATTTTAAAAAAGTTCAATTAAAAAATTTAGCAAATCTCAAAGGTGAAATATAATACACTACCCGAGAATATCTTAAAATTACTTAAAATCATTATATGTCACTTTTTGTTGTGTTTTATCCTAATAAAAATTCTTTTATTTAAGAAAACCTATTACATCACTTTAATACTTACAAAATTTCATATATGTATTCCTTAAGTCCCTTTTATCATGTTTAAGGCCCACCATTGAATTGAAAAAAGACAATATCAGTATCCATGATATTTTTTTAAAAGTTAAATCACTCTTACTGCTCCTTCTCAGCTTGGTCGATATGAGATCAATGAGATATTAGTCCATTTAAGGTGTTCAATCAGTTCTTGAATGTTATCTACTAGAATAACCTAGATAATCTATTTTAGGGTCTAAAAATTGAAAATGTTTAATTATAAAATGTAACACATATTAAAGGTAGTATATAAAATATAATTCACTACTTGAGAATATCATAAAATTCATTAAAAAGAACTATATAATGACTAGTGAAATAGAAAATACCCAATGGATTATTATTATTTAGATTTTCTGATTATAAATTTAATAAATTTAATATGATATCCAATAGATTTAAAAGTGTATATGTTTATGAAAGAAAATTTTCAATCTAAAATACTAAATAAATAAGTAATAGAAAATGAAATGTTTAAACCACTCATGTATTGGATTAATAGTTTTAGGTTTCATAAGGAAGATGAAAAAAATTATCACTCATTCATAAATTACACTTTGTAAAAAAATTAATTTATTTTCAACCTATTTGTAGATTAATTTTCTCATTTTATAATAAAATAGTACATGAATATGATATTTCTTAAACTGAATTTTTATTTAAATATTTTTTAATTTTTTTATATCTAACTCATTTTGTATCTAAAATTATTTTTTAATTGAATGTGCAGATTTCAATATTGATATATTGAAGACCTAGGCAATCTCCAAAAATACAAGTTCATTTACTCATTTTTAAACATTATTAGATACCATTGTATACATATTTACTTCTAAATTATTTATTTTAAAAATTATTAGAATTATAACATGTACTTCCCCATAATTGAAATAAATATGCATTAAACTATCAGCATTGATTTACTAATTTCAAACAGTTTACCAAGTATAAAATTTTTACTACATGATATATTTATAAAATATTTTTGAAAAAAATGATTAAGGCATTAGCCATTATAAACTACACTATGTATACATGTACTTTATTTTCCACTTGTATGTATTATGGATGTTCAATTTTTTAAAATTTCATATTTATTTACTCATTTATCAATATAATGTCATATAAATGTGATATTTTGAAAAATACACATTCATTTACTCATTTTTTAACATCTTTAATATCTTACTTATTTTATATATTATATAGTTTTTTAAAAATGTATATAGACTTCTAAAAATTGATTCCATGAATACCAATGATATTTTGATAACTTTAATTTCATTTAATCATTTTTTAACTTTTTTTATATGCAATTTCATATATTTTGACTTCTAAATTACATATTATAAGACTTTTTAGTATTATTTCATTGCATAAATGGACATGAAATTTTCAAAATTAATGTCATGAAGACTAGTGCGGTATTAAAACTTACAAGATCATTTACACCTTTTTTAACATTTTTTATATACCATTGCACGCATTTTGGATTTTAAATTGTAGGCTCTAAAACTATTTAGTAGCATGTCATCACTTATATGTCAAATTTATCTATCTTAAAGTCTAATATTATATAATAGTATTAACCATAATAATTTCCACTAACTTATTTAAAAATTATATGTTCAAATTTATTAATTTAATATTATCTATTATATGTGTGTCCAATTCTTTTATTATCATACTAAAATATCCTTTTTAAATTTCAAAAAATATTTGTAATACTATAGTATGTTATTCTGTAACAAATTTATTTCATATTGTTCATCAAAAGAAAATGTATTCATTATTTTATATTAGAAATATATTTTGGTATAATGGAAAATCATTGAAATATTTCCCTCCTATGCATGTACTTTATTCATAATATTTATACCAAGGTTACAGATTATTTATAAAAATAATCAATAATAACAAGAATTTTATTCAATAATAATTTACCTATTTGAAAAGAAAGATGAAAATTTAAGAATTTTAAGTACTAATGACTATTATTACTTCAACTAACACTCCTAAAGGATGTATTTTTTTCTTTATGGTTATACATGTAATACTCAACATGGAATTGGCCTCTTAGAACTCATTCAAAGAGAAAAACTTATTATTTGGAATGAAAAACCAATGATCCATAAGAATTTTTTGAATCTCTTGTTTGAACACTGAGTGATCTAATGAAAAAAAAATTTCAAATTATTCTAATTTACCTTTTGATGGTAAAATATTTATTTTTTTGGGGATTTCCAATAAATATTTCATGCAATTTCTGGCAGAAATATAAGCAGAATGTTGTTTGTTAGGTATAAAATATTCTTATCTTTAGAAATATTGGCATGATCTTACATAATGAAAACATGATATTGCATTCTAATAATTCTGTTATTGATTTATTGTCATTAGATTCTTTTTAAAATTATATTTTGAATGTGAGGGTGGAAAGAACATGAGGTACACTAAGAGTTTATCTTATAAAATTAACATGGGGTTCATGCAGAACATGGAGTCAGAATATCTGGTTTCATGCTAGGTTCACACATGGTCTTATAAATATATTTTTCATGCATGATGCACCTGGACATACAGTGGTCAAATTTTCATCTTTACGCACATGTGGTGGAGTGGAAAATTTATTTCACATGTAAGGAATTTTCAATTCAAAAAACTTACGACATGTTAATTGTCATCTTCAAAATATTCCTAAACAGTGAAATTGGGAATTTAAATCTATTATTATAAAAATATCAATATATATCCCATGAAATAGTGAATTATTTCTCCCCTGCATGGATGTAGTGTATTCTTCCCAGTCTATGTAAATCTTTTTTTTTTAATTTTTTCTTTCCTTTTTTTTGTTCTATAATTTTAATAATTGCAATTCCACATGATATCCTCATTAAATAATGTTGTAACCTTATTTAATCTATTTTTAACTACATATATCTGGGTTTATTTTAAAACTAAAACAATTTGAACTACTCAAAATTACATGATACCTTAGTACCAACACATGACATTTTTCAATAATTAAATGGATTCATGATGTCATTGATTCCTATAGATGAAAATTATAAATGAGTTAAAATTGTGTATATATTGAAATATTTTATATGTTCACACCATAGAACATATATGCACCTAAAATATTAAATTCTATCAACATATATGGCTTTCCATTCTATAAAATTACCTTAAAAAGGGGGTTTTAATAATGTTGTTATGAAAATTTGATCAATATTTTTTTCTTTGTGATGGTACCTATTTCATTGTAAAATATTTGGTGGAGAAAGTGATTGGAGATCAAATATTAATTGGAACTCATTTTGAATAAAAAAATCATACCAAGGACCAATATGATGCACTTTAATTCTAAATGCCTTTTCAAGCTTCGAAGACAACATCATCCTTTAACTATTTCATATGCTATGATTATTAACAAAATTTAAGGGAAATATTTTTGTAATGATGGTTTATATCTCCAAAATATAGTTTTTTATAATGGAAAGATTTATATTTCTATTTCTAGAGTTATGAGCAATGAAGGTTTAACAATCAAGATAAAAAATAGTTATAATACATCAATTATATCTATAACCAATATTAACTACAACAGAATCGCCGTTTAGTGGCGGTTTTTTTTTTGCGTTTAGCGGCGGTTTACAGAAACTTCCGCCTAATAGGGCGTAGACAATCTATTAGCGGTGGTTTTTAACGTTTAGAGGAGGTTTCATGAAAGCGTCGTAGGTGCCTCATTTCGCGGTGGTTTTCCTGAATTTAGAGGCATTTTTACAAGCCCTAGATATCACTTTATTCGCGGTGGTTATAACCGCCGCGAATAAACTCAATTTCCAGGGGTGGTAAAACTGCCGCTCAATTCAGGTAAACCGCCGTGGAATGAGGCAGCCACAAAGCTTCTATTTAGCGGCGATTAACCGCCGCTAGAAGTAAATTTTATTTTAAGTTTAGCAGCGGTTGAAACCGCCGCCAGTATACATTTCGCGGCTGTTAAAACTGCCGCTAAAAGCTGCCAATAAAAAAAATTCTTGGATTCTGCTGCACCACTGCCTTGGAAAACAAATAAAACCAGAAAAAATAATCAAAGGTTCCAACACATTACTCATACTCATGTATCCAATATCCTAAATAGTAAATACTAGGAAGATAAAACTCCATTGATACAATATTGTAAAATCCCAAACTGGATTTCACTAAATCTTATAACTTCACTTTCTTAGGATAGATCATCCATAGCGATTCCACCCTACTTATAAAAATTGATAATTGATGAATTAGTAGTTATATTAGTACCAACCCATTTATATAATGATTTTTTTGGTTTTGTGGCCTAGAAACCATCCTTAATAATTATAATAAATTTGAAATGAGGAAATAGATTAAATAACACATTAGAAATATATTTTTATAAAAAATCCTATTGTGGGAATAGTTTTAGAGTTACATAGGGATATAGCTTTTATAGGAATGTGGATATTTCCAGTGAGTCTTAGTTGTTATCTTTTTATGTTGGAATATAGGTTAGGTATTAACTACGTTGTGGTGAGTGATGTAGACCAGAGTTTTTAGTAGAAAATCTAAGTTATCCTAGTTCTATGGATGACTATGTAAGAGGATCGAGTTTTATAACATCATCAATCTGGGTTAAAGTTCAATATGTAGTTATTGATGTTGATTGAATGTGTGCACATGGAATGATGATTGCATAATACATGTGATTATGAATAGACCATTTCTATTTATTATTAAGTGGATGATGTAAATCTATGTGGTAGGAAGTGAACCATAGGTTTTTCAAGGATGGAATATTAGTTCTAGATGAGGCTTCAGCGTATGCCAAGAATGGATTGTCGTGATGGAACATGGTATAATTATGTTGACTCACATCCAGAAACCATATTTAGTGGTGGAAAGAGTGTTTTTCATGGGAATTAGATTCCTATTTTTATTAAAATGATGAATATTAAAATCCGATGGTGGGGAGAATCACACAGGTCATGGAAAATGTAACCTTTGGGAGAGTGGTTGTAGAAAGAATAGTCATGAATGGTAAAGAAGAAAGTTCTGGAATTCCAGTAATTAATGTTTCATGACCGGATAGCTTGTAATGAATCAAAAAATGGAATTAAGAATCATAATATAAATAATTCAGGGATATAATGATAGGTAATAATTACCAGATAGACCATGATTAAGTGGAAATTGTGTTGGGAATGCAGATCAAGTCATGCAGTAACAGTTTAGTGATAAAAAAAGTTATGGTTGGAAATAGTCCATTGTAACCATCCTAATATTGAAGTATTTGGTAGAAGTTGTTTTCTTAAAATTCATGTTTTTATAAGACATACCAATTGTGCATCAAGTCGACATCCATCTTCGAGATTATATTTTAATTTATAAAGTATTCTTGCCTATATTCATGGACTTATGCTAATTTGTCACCCCTCAGTCACACCTATATCTTAGTGAACCACCCTGGATTTAGAACATTCTCATGACATTTTTAGAAGAGCTAGAGCATGTTTAGATAATTTTGATGCTTAAATCAGACATTTTCAACAATGGGCCTCGCCAAAGTGTTCACAACACTATCCCCTTGATCACTATGAAATGACCCAATTTGTTCAACACGTCAACAATGGGTTTAACTCCTAGTCATCCAAAATCTAGACTACCAATTCAAACACAGACCTAAATGGAATGATGTATACCACACTCGAGAAATGAAGACATAAAAACAAACATCAGAAATCAATAAAATGCATAAAAAGAAACGTGAGAAATCAAGGAAATTTTAGGACATGAAAATGTGTGGTGGAAACTACGTGCCACAAATGTTACATATAAAAACCAATTGTTTTTATTTTTTTTCAACACATCAACAGTACAACTACTCAGGGTCCGATGATGCATCATCACCCTCTCCACCTTCATTTCCACTTTGTGTTGTCACCTGTAAGAACATTATATTGAAAATTAAATACGGTTACATATTTATATTAAAACTTAAAACAAATGAAAGTTATCAAACTAAATGATTCTAATTTTATGCGATTTACCTGCATACCACCAATCGATGCACTCCCACCGGGGGCATATCTGCTCATCTGCTGACGTAGTTCAGTCAACTCTTTCTGCAATGTAGATATCTGATCCCCCTGCTGGTGAACTGTGTTTTGTAAAGAAACAATCTCTTTCTTAGCATCTCCGGGCTGACTAAAGTCAGGAGTATATACAGCAGCTGTCCTCGGTGGCCTGCTAAAAACCTCAGATGGCACCGGTCCCAAACCCATCCCATGCACTATCCCAGGATGCTCCTTCCCAAGGACTTTAGCAACCGGGTCATCTGGGGAGACAGAGTAGGAATGCGCAGGATTGGCATCCCATAGTTCTTTAATGTTGACCTATAAATCAAATATCAATATATATTAACACAGAAAAAATTGATAAGAAGTTATTATGATAAAAAATTGACTTCATACCCCAACTTCTTTAGTAGGCTCATTAACAAAACATCCATCTGATTTCTTGTGAACATCCAACCACAGTTCAGTTCTGGATGCTTCATGGCCTAAACTGTGTGACTGCATTAATCAAAGATAAATCAACAATTAAATATAAAAAACAGATAATATTGTATTATAAATATTTAAACTAATTAAAATATTACCAATGAACTTCAATTTCTAGAAAAACTTTTTGAGCCCGCAGTGTGCAGGATGACTTGCTTCGCTCGGTTTGACGCATTCTGTCTTGATAGATCCTGAAATAAATAAAATGAAATTTAATACTGATGTATTGAATGTCATGTCCTTTTCATATACATGTATAAATCTAAAATGTGGATAATATAATAATATATATATTTCAATACCATCCGCTTCTGATCTTGATGCCTGTCAACAAACACTTTCCACTGCTCTTTTGGTACCCCACTCGGTAGCTTCTCATACATTTGCAGCATGGTCAACGAAGCATCGTTGACATCACACCACAATATGCATTTAAAATCATTCCACTTATTACCTAGATTTTTCAATGTCCACTTCCGTGCTATCACATCAGCAACGGTAAAGTGGAAGAACATCTGTATACAGAAATTAATTTTGAACATATTAGTAACATGACATTAAATTAAACCATAATGAAATAAATTTACCTTGATTTGAGAATCAAACACTTCATTTTTTCATCTTGGAGGCATATGTCTCCAATCGTCATATGAAATGGGAAGGGAAATGGGCTCCGCTGCCAGCTGGCCTAGAATCTGGACAAGCAACCTCGCGGCATCATCTGTAGGGACCCCGTAAGAATCAAATGGCACAACAATCTTCTCGCCATTCAGATTCCAAACATCTGAACTTTTTATTTTTTTCTCCACGGTTGCATTTTTTTCATCTTCAATAAGAAAACAATTAGTATAAAAAAAATACAATAAATTTATTTAATTAAAATTTGTATTTATTATAGTGACACTCCAGTATGTCCGGGATGAACTGGAAGGGGCGCGTCGCTGCCCCACTGCTGAGGCTCCTGAAGGGGGAGTCGACGAAATAGCCTCTACTGGGACATCCACAGATGGTGTGAGAGATGGTGCAGGGGGAGATGGTGCAGGGGTGTCAGCAGCTGGTGCATCAGATGTCGTGGGGAGGGATCCAGATGGATAGTCATCTGTCGCAGAACTGGATGAAATAATGTAACACTTCTTCCTTGGAATTCCTGTCATTTGATCAAATAAAATTAAGTTCAGAATATATATTTCAAAAAAATTATGCAGAAAAAAAATTAAAAATGATAACAGATGGAGTACTAACAGACAAAATATATATAACAATGATAATGAATGTCTGCAGAAATGAAACAAGTGGTTTCTGAATAAATAAATAATTGTACATACAATCATTTTCCCCTTCAATCATGTCGGCTTCCTCCTCCATTGCTTCATCCACTTCATTCATCCTTGCTAGAATAATATTTTCAATATCATGATGGAAAAATAATTCTGCTTCCTATTACTGATTAAATTCAATTTCAGAGGTCAAATTTTCCACTTCATCACCCATATCATACAAATCTATTTGTATTACGTGAGCAACTACACTCCACCCTTCATCGGCAACATCATTCACATAATATACCATTTTTTCTTGCGATGCTAGGATATATGGATCATGCAGTTCACGATCACCATCATCCATCAAGCGAGAGAAGTTCACAGAAGTAAATTGCAAGGAATCTCTTTTAATGCCTCTGATAATATCAACCCATTTTCATTTTAATAAAACAACCAAAAAATGTCCATGGTAGTTTAATTCAATAATATCATGCAGCTTTCCATAGTATTCCACTTCAGCAAATGTAAATATACCACTATTCTGTGTTCTCAACCCCACTTCTCGATTGACTCTATGAAATCTAAAGCCATTCACATTATAAGCGTCAAACTTTGTAACTTCATTTAAAGGACCTCTAGCAAGAAACTTCAAATCCTCTGATACCTCTGCTCGAGTATCAGTATTCATGATCTGAAAAAATAAATATACTTTATTATATTTACAAAATGTATGTGTCAAACTAATATTCGTATTTATTGCAATATTTATGAACTTACACGTCGTGCAAACCATTCTACAAGCTCTTTATTAACATCTTTCATTATATCTTTCTCATTTCATGTTCGACCTCTCATTCATCTCTTTTTTTGTATCCTCAACTCTTCAATAAATGGATCTGCAATTTCACTATTCAGCAGCACATATCTATGTGCCTGTAATAATTCCAATTTAGTCAGTGTCACATTTGAGGTCCTCCCAACTGATCGGCCAATAACAGGAAATATTTTGTATTTCTGATGTATTTGAGATTTAGTTGATGTGTCGTCAACACGTCCAACTTGATTAAATCTTCTCTCAATATCATCCAAGTATCGAAAACAAAAGGTAAGAAACTCTTCAGCCACATAGCCTTCAGCAATTGAGCCTTATGGTTTATCTTTATTTCTCATGTATGATTTCAAATGCCCAAGATATCTGTGAAATAAAATAAACATAATTATGAATTTAATTAAGTACCAAAAATTGTTTACATAACTGGAAAACATATAAATAAAGTACCTCTCAATTGGATACATCTATCGATAATGAACAGTGCCTCCTAATTTAGCTTCCTCAACCAAATGCACAGTTAAATGCATCATTACAGTAAAAAAGGACGGAGGAAAGATCATCTCCATTACGCAAAGGGTCAATAAAAACCTCTCCCAGAGGTTGTCAAGATGAAATGGATGTAGAGATTTCTCACATAGTTTTCTGAAAAATGTGCAGAACTAGAGTACAACAGCAGTAATTTTTTCAGGTAATAATGTACGCAATGCCAATGGTAGAAACTATTGTAACAAAATATGTGAATCGTGGCTTTTCAATACATGTAACTTACGATTCTTCAAGTCAACACACCTCAAGATGTTACTTGAATACCCATAAGATACCTTAACATTATTTAACATTCGAAAGAATGTATCTTTATCCCTATTTTTCATTGCAAAAATTGACGAAGGATACTTTCCATTCTCATCTGGCCAGAGATCTCGTTTTATGTTCATTGCTTATAAGTCTTTACGAGCATTGAGATGATCCTTCGACTTTCCATGCTCATTAAGCACTGTGAAAATCAAATTTTCACAGAAATTCTTCTCAATATGCATCACATCAAGATTATGCCGCAACAAATTAAATTCCCAATACGGAAGTTTGAAGAATATACTTTTTTTCTTCCATTGTTACGTTCCGGTTTCACTTGACGATACACTTTGGACCCGATTTCTGCTATCATTAAAATGATGAACCTTCCCAAATTTTGTTTCAACATTTTCAAGCTGTGACAATATTTCAAAACTATTTAACATCTTTGGAGGTGGTCTACGATCAATGGAACCATTAAATTTTGATCTGTTCATCCGAAATCTATGGGATGCATCGAGAAATCTTCGATGACACAAGAAGCACCATTTTCTACTGTGAGGTAGTCGTTTGGGCTCAAAATCAAAGTTACAAACGGGATAAGCCAAACCCATGTAAGTGTTCCAACCAGATAAATTCCCAAGCCCAGGGAAGTCAATAATGGTCCACAATAAAGCATCATGCATTTTGTACATTGTTTTAGAAGAAGCATCAAATGTGTCAACACCATTGCTCCATAACTCCTGCAATTATTCAATCAAAGGCTGCAAGTATACATCAATATCATTTCCAGGAATTTGTTTTCTAGGAATAATCATCAAAAGGATAAAATATGTTTGTTTCATACACATCCACAGAGGCATATTATAAGGAATCAAAACAACTGGCCAAATGCTATAATTGGTACTCAAAGTCCCAAATGGGTTGAATCCATCGGCAGCCAATCCCAATTGAACATTCCTAGGATCAGCTGAGAAATTGAGATGTAATGAATCAAATGTCTTCCATGATTGGGAATCTCGTGGATGTATCATTAACCCATCATTGTTATTATCTGCAGAATTCCACTTCATGTGTTCGGTGTTTTTTGATGACATGAATAATCTTTTCAATCTAGGCTTCAAAGGAAAGTAACACAAAACCTTTACAGGTGTCCTCCTTTTCTTCTTCTCTATGAAATTATGTTCATTCAGAATTCCAACATCACCCTTTCCCTTCCATTTAGAAGAAGAACATTTCTTGCAATTCTGTCTACTTGAATCCTCTCCCCAATAAAGAATACAATCATTGGGACATGCATGTATTTTTGTATAATTCAGGCCAGGCTTGTTAACAACTTTTTTCATATCATAAAAAGATTCTGAGATTATTGCTTCAGGAAATGCATCACGAATCAATTCCAATATCATGGACATTGCCTTATTTTTAATTCCACATAGACATTTGAAATGGTACAACTTCAGCAAAAATGAAAGCTTTGAATATTTCAAACACCCACTATACAACTCTTGATTTCCAACATCAACTAAATCATGAAACACATTTTCTTCAGTGAATTTTTCTCTTACATTTGGCTCCACAGAATCAAGAGGAGGATCCAATGATATGTGACAATCTTGATCTGCATGTGTTACAGTCTCAAAAACATCACTTGTCACGTTGCAATTTGTAGCACCCTCTTCTGGTTGTTCGGATATGTTTTGATGCTGATAGTGGTGTCTTGCAGTGCCGAATGCATCATTTATTCGGTTTTTCATTTCATTTTCCATTGTCTATGAACTTGGTACCTCATTATAAGGATTAACATCAGTGCTCAATCTTTCTGTAACGTTCGATTCTCCATGAAAAATCCAACACAAATATTGAGCAGGGAATTGCTTCAGTATTAAATGTTCATAAACCTCATCTCTCTTTAACCATGTTCTAAATTTACATTTAGGACATGGAAATTTTATTCTCCCTTCAACGGATCGATTAGAAATTGCAAAATCAAAAAACTCCTTCAAACCCTTAACATACTGAGGTGTGTTCCTCGGTAATGTGATCCAGCTTTTATCCATGTATATCATAATGTGCCTACACAAAAAACAAGGAATCAAACATGAGACATCTTCTATAACCCCATCATCAAAAACAAATAATGATGAAAAAAAATTCCATAATAGAGAAAAATTAAATGATATATCAAGAAATGGGTCTCAAAATTCCTCAAAGTCCCTAAACTGGAAGCACAAAATGGATGAACTATTTCTATAAGAATGGGAATTTTCATCATCTTATGGTTCATCCTGCCTCTACTCCTTGCACATTGGATTCTCTTCATTACCACTATTAATTTGTTGCATACCTGATAAAACTAAGGAATGAACAACCATCGATTTCCAAGAATATTTAGCTTCCATTCACATGTCCCTAGTGACAACCTCCAAAATGGATGTTACGCCCAAAGAAAGTAGAGATGTACCAAGGTCTGGGTGAAGACCATCACCAAAGAAATGATCTTTCTCATAATTGACGACCCCTATCTTTGGAGAGTATATAACAAACCTTGAAAGGTTATTGACATACTCCCATACTGATCTCTCACCAATAAAAAGTCTCATGAGCTCAGTCTATTTCTCTACATTCATTCCCTTAGGAAATAACCATTAAAAAAATCAGTCTTGATGAGATTCTAATTCATACATTCATGAAGTTAAAGGACTGAATTTTAAATATAAGGACTGAATTTAAATATAAGTACATTGATGAATAAGCCTCTGGTGAAATATATCATGTAGAAATATATCCTATGTATGATAGGGGACATCATTAACATACCATGGATTCATGGGTAGGGGAACATGTTTATATTGAGATATTTTATTTATCTGACTCTCATGTACATATTTATAGCTAATAAAGTTATTATACAACAACCAGATTGAGGTCATGTAGAATTTACTATATATCAAGACAGGGGGCTGGTGTGGGCTGGATGTGGCTGAGCAGGGCCAAATCATGGCATTACCGTGGCATAACCGCGGCGTGACCGCGGCGTGACCGCGGCGTGACCGCGGCGTGACCGCGGCGTGACCGCGGCGTGACCGCGGCGTGACCGCGGCGTGACCGCGGCGTGACCGCGGCGTGACAAAAGGGTGTTGGCCCGATCCAGCGACATCCGCAGGGCCAAATCACGGCATTACCGTGGCGTGACCGTGGCGTGACCGCGACGTGACCGCGGCGTGACAGAGGCATGACTGTAGTGTGTTGGCCCGGTCCAACGACATCCGCGGGGCAGCATCTTCCACTTAGTTTCAAATAGGATGATATGGATGGCATGAGAGGATGTTTTCTCAGAATATTTAAAGAAATGAAAGCTAATCTGTGATGACTAGAGGATTGGATGACCCCTGATATACCTAATTCGGTGAGGGATCTAATGCTGGTGGAAGGGGGCTGGTTACAGGTGCTGGGGGGATGGTGCGAGCAGGGCCAAATCACAACATTACAATGGCGTGACCGCGGCGTGACCGCGGCGTGACCGCGGCGTGACCGCAGCGTGACCGCAGCGTGTTGGCCCGGTCCAACGACATCTGTGGGGAATCATCTTCCACTTAGTTTCAAATAGGATGATATGGATGGCATGAGAGGATGTTTTCTCATAAGATTTAAAGAAATGAATGCTAATCTGTGATGACTATAGGATTGGATGACCCCTGATATAACTAATTCGGTGAGGTTTGGAGATCTAGAAATGTGTAGGAATACCTAGTGGAATTAAAACCCCATGGGACCCATCTTAAAATTCTAACGACACTTAAAGAGTGTCTTGGTTCAAACAATCATTTTAATAAAAACATGGAAACCCTCTATAGGGATATAAAAAGGGTCAAGTACGATGTGTGCTTTATGACTAACAACGACATCAAGTATAAGGAAAACATCAATGCAATAATGTTATGCAAGGTATACCACTGTGAGTTTTTGCAGACAGCGCACCTCTGTTGGAGGAGTTTTATTACAAAACCATGACTTATTTATCATGGATATTCACACTATGTTTAATTTCATTGTTCATAGACCAATCTATGTATAGAGTTTAAGGGAATGTATCCTTGAAAAAAATTATGTGATATATATAGCGATATAAGAGAGGAATAAAAATATGATATGGATGTAGATCTTGACACACATATGCATATATCCTTAGGGGATGACTCAGATATTTTATGGTCATGGTTCTCAGACCTGTAGATGCTAACATTTTTATATATAAAAACATAGAACCAATGATTGGTTAGTATTTATAGATATTCCAAAACACAACCTGATGTGAAATAAGGATTATTAGTATCATATAATACCTTGGAGGGGGACATTAATTTTATGGTCATGATGTTTAGACCATTATGTCACAATGTTTAATATCCTATGAAAAGTACCATGGTTTTGATAAGAAATTACAAAAGGAGAATCTAATGTTATGTATTTGGGGTATCCAAAAGAGATTCATACCCAAATTGGAAGGTGAAGAAGAATATAATTTCATAATTTATTTAACTGTTAAAATGATTCTAAAATGTTTAAACTTCAGGGCACAAAAATCACATTGAATAGAATGATTTTGGAAGGTTTAAAACATACATTATGAATGCCTGAGTCAATAAGAAATAGAGACCAACTGGTGAATAATGACCATTAAAAATAGTAGAATACTAATACCATTTTCATTCAATAGAATCTAATTGTAGTAGGTTTTATATTTTCTCAATTATTCCATTGATTGGTTATGTGGTTTAGGTGGAACTATCTTCCATGAATGAAATATCCCATAGGGATAACTTTATATGCATCGAGGAAAGGTGTGATATTCAGTATCAAATCCTAATAGGTTAGCTCCAAATAAATCAACATCCACAACCAATTTTTAGAAGATCCCTACAGACCCACTATATAGGGCTATCCCCAAAGGCCTCATTACACCTTTACATACCGCCCTATAATGAAAAAAACCAGTAAAATAATCATTTAAGTGTAATTTAAAATAAAATATGTGGAAAAGGAGAGTGAGAGGGGATATAGGGTGTGAACAAAACTCAACACAAAGAAATGGTTCAAAAAAGTGTATGGAGTATCCATTGGTTAATGAGAGACCATCCAAAAGGTGGAATGTGGTAGAGGATGGAACCATTCATTAAATTATAATTGTGGAGGCTATCATTAACCATCCACACCAATCATAATTAAAACCTTATACTATAACTATCATTGGAGTCATACTGTCCAATGTATCCATATAATCCAGGTAAATTGGATACAATGAATAAAAATGTATAACAAATCCTAGTGTGATCCTTGAATATAAGGATTATAAATGGATCCGGCATCCGAACAAGTCCAATAAATCAGATATGAGGAGAAAAAAAATATATGAAATAATTATGGTTCAAGTCAACTAGATCCAAGGAGTTGAAATGTCCAAGGAATCCAATTAAGTAGGACCCATGGAGTTGAAATTTCCATGAAATCCAGATATGGTCATCATATCCAATGATTATTAATTTCCAAGGCATCAAAAAATATTCCATTCACCAATTCATTAAACATTCAATGAATCATTTATCTATTCCATTATTGATCATGTACAAACCAAGGGGTTATCCAATTCATACCTTTCAATTACAATTGGTAAGGTGCTATATGGTGTTTAAAACCTTCTAAAGTACACTTTAATACCTCATTCAACTCTCAATTATATAAGTCATGATCATCACACCTTGAGGGTTGAACAAACGTGAGATAAATGTAGAACCCACCCCTTGGGTAGTCCAAGTTGAGGTAGAAAAACATCCAACCTTGATGAAATATGTCAATGGAATTCCTTAACATTTTTATAATAATTAGACTTTGGTCCAAATAATTTATAAATAATCTCCTTGAAAGTACAATGTGTGTCACATTAGCAATAAGATATACACAATGTGGCATTATGGGAAAATTTATAGACCACCTAACTTATCATGGTAGATGAATAATCGTCTAGTTTGAATTTTTTATTTGATCCTAACTAGAAGAAACCAAAATAATAATCAAAAACCCTAAAAACGAGCATAAGATCCTCCACCAAAATATCATTGTCGATAGCTAGGAAAACATAAAAAAGGCGTAATGAGGCCTTGGGGGATATCCCTATATAGAATCAATTACACACAAACCCTTCTTGGGGATTTTATTCTTATACCTACTGGAAAACCAAAAAAACCTAAAGGAGAAACAAAACCCTACCTAGAGGGGAATACGGTGCAGCTTCCAGGGTCGCGGGGGGTCGGGGGTCGTGGGGTCGCGGGGTTGCCGGGGTCGCCGGGGTCGCGCGGGGTAACCAGGGTCGGGGTCGCGGGGTCGCCGGGGGAAGCGGGGGGCCGGGGTCGCGGGGGAAGCGGGGGGCCGGGGGCGCGGGGGAAGGAGGGTCGGGTGTTAAAAAATCCAACATTTTGCGGCGGTTTATTATAAACCGCCGCGAAACCTTTTTTACAAAAGGTTTAGCGTCGGTTCCTAGAACCTCCGCTAAACAACGGTTTTGTTGTAGTGATTGTTTGTAAATAGATATTTAAAAACATAATATTTTCATAAACTTATTTTGAACATTAAATAAATCGATGATTATTACTCTTTAACCTTTATTGTTTATTAAAAAATATATAAAATGTTATTATATTTTTTATACATTCTTTAATTTTTTTACATTATTTTTCATCTTTAACATTATGGGTTGTTCATTTAATGATATTCATGATATTTTAATTGATTATGATAATACCTTAAAGATTCAAGTACTGATAAAATGTATGTTCTACCCTGATTCATTAAAATTATCAAATGACACTGTCTCTATCAACTTTCACTTTCTCGAAGAAAATTTAGAATTCTAATTCTATCTAATATAATATTTCAATTTATTTATGTAACCATTATATTTAAAAAAACATATTATCTATTCTAAATTTTTGAAATAATTTATCATACATTCTCTTTTATTCTAAATAAATTATGAAACATATATTGAATTAGCATAACAAGTATTTTTTCCACTTGAAAATCAAATTGTGTGTATATGATTTTTGTAAATATTTTAGTTATTTAGTTTATACAATTTATATGTATGTGAGGACTAAATTATATTCAATGGAAATTATATTATACTATTTCAAACTATTTAAAATTCTATTTTAAATGATTTAATATATTTTTCACTATATTCTAAACTATATGTAATGAAATCGATTTAAACAATTTTAATCCACATTTTAAAATTTATTTCAAACAAAGTACCTTCAATATTATTTATATCATAGTGTTTTCTATAAATATTGTTAATTTTATCTAAAAAATTTAAAAAAAGGTTAATATATTTTAAAATATTTCAAAGTAATTGGTGGTATAATTTAAAATCTATTTTAAAATAGATAAATAAATGAAACTATTTTAAAAATATTGAAGGTATAATTTTAAATGTGAATTAAAAAAATGAGAAAACAAATCTATTTTGAAACTATCTAAAAATTATTTTTCAATGCTTAAAACTATTTTAAAATGTTTTAAACTATTTAGAATTATATTTTAAAATATTTCAATCTATTTTTCATTTTATTTAAAATTATATGTGATGAAACTATTTAAAAAAAATAAATATATTTTAAAATATATTTCAAAGAAATTATATTCAATGTAAATTTTAATATATTACTTTATATGAATATAATTAATTTTATTAAAAAAAATCTATATCTTTCTATACAATGATTTAAAAAATTTATCATTTATTCCAAATAGTTTTTAAACTATAGTAGGTATAATTTTAAATTCATCTTTAAAAAATGAGTAAAAAAACTATTTTAAAACTATTGAAAATGTTGTTTTGGAGGATATTTAAAATAAATAAGTAAACAAACCAATTTAAAACTATATTAAAAATATTATTTCAATATTTCAAACTATTTTAAAATGTTTTAAATTGTATTATAATTTTTTTAATCTATTTTACATTGTATTTTAACCCATGCATGATGAAACTATTTTAAAAAACTTTAAAACTGTAAATAAAACTATATTTCGATGGTATTTCAATATGAATTTTAATAAAATTGTTTAAAACTATTCTCTAGGATCCAATAATGAAATCGTGTGTTATCTTATCAAAAATATGTGTTTTGAGATAACATTTTTTTACATGATATTCATCCATCACTTACCATTCACTTATATCCTAAAATTTTCCAAAATATTTTATATCACTTTATTTTAAGGAAACAAAATTTAATGTACAATTACTAAAAGATAACTAATACCAAAATATATATCAATTTTTGTATAAAGGATTATGTTTTACCTTTCAAAATTTCTATACCATTTCCAATGATGGAAAATTCTTACCATGATGTAAAAGGTTTAAAATAAATTTTAATTGGAGCAGACATGTACACCCATCTAAATTTAAACTTCCTATCTTTGGATTATAATTTTTTCCTTTTATAGATATTATTGAAAAAAGTTCCAAAGTAATACTTGATAATTTATTTTCATAAAGATATATATAATCATATCAGAAAATAAATTTTCCCAAAAAAATCTATATTTATATTTTTCATAGATGTTATTGTTAATCTTCATTCATATCTAGTTATACATTCTTGGGGAGGTACTAGAATACTAATTCAAATTGATCTTTATGATGAAATATTATTTAATATATACAATTCGATAAAATTTATTTTCAATACATCATTTAACTTACAAAATCAGTGTTCACTTATCATGTAATGTTTATAGGGGTGTTAAAATTAATTATATGCCATGGGATGATTTTTCTAAAAAATGACTAAATTATTTCAAGATTCATCAGAAAATATAAATTTTATTCTTATTCAACTTGTGTGGGAAAATTTATAAGTGTTAATTTGTTCTGATTTACTTTTTTCAATGTTAGTAATTATAACCATTTTTAATTTTTTTTAAATTTTTCTTACCTATATATTATTATATTTTCTATTAAATATTACTACAAGCATAAATGATAAAAATACAAGGGTTATTATTAATTTTACCTTGTCTTTAACATTCAAAAATTAGTAGAATCTCTTTAATAAATTTGAATTTATTATTCATTATATATGTTTAAATTTATTATATTTTTATTACTTGTATCATTATAATTTTAATGAATGTATCTTATATTAAGGTTCATTGAAAAATTTATCTTTTTTATTAATGTAGTTTCTTAACTTATATATGTAAATAATAGATAATAATGATTATAATTATTCACTATAAGATGTTACTATAAGCATTCAGTACAATAAATCATTATGAACAATCATTGTTAAAAAAAAATTTCTATCATATCAATCCTTATTTACATTATGATATTATTTATTTTATTATTACACTACTTATATTTTAATAACAACTAGTTTCAACTTTACATAATTTAATTTTATACAAAATTTGAATCTTATGTCGATATTTATGGACAACCAAACTACTTCCCAACCTATTTTCTATGATAATAAAAAATATTTAATTCAAATCCTCATTTTTATGGAGTTAAATTTAGTATTGATACTATTATTTTCTATATTATTAGTAATGTATGTTCTCAATTTACCATTACCATTTTATGTATTTTAAATAAATCATAAATTATTTTCATGAGTTTTGTTCCAAGTTACAATGTTTCAACTTTAGAAATTATTCAAAAAAATTAAAAGTAATTGCATCTTAGTTTATAAATCATGAAATTCAAATAGTAAAAGGTTTTAAACCTTAAATAACAACTTTTAGTGTTATAATTATAATATTTCACCCATATAAACTACCTTAGTGTATTATATACTTCTTAAAAAATTTATAATAAAAATAAAATATAAGAAATAAAATCTATTAATCTATTCACTTTAAAAAATCTTATTTTATGTGTTACTATGTTTATTATGTAATTGATGGTGATTGGTTAAAAAAGGTCTTCCTTAATTGTTCTTTTTGAAAAATAAATTCTGAATTTTATTAGTAAAACTACTTTCTAGCTTTGGAGCCTTGATTCAAGTTAGTATTCAATATAAAATTTTTTACATATTTGATATTTTTCCAAAAAAATAATTTTAATTAGTGTTTTTTATCAACATTTTATAGGTCGGTGATGAGTTTGGATTCCTTTAAAAGTTAAATTTATTAAAATTTAAAGCACTTCTGATGAGTTTTGAAATATATTATTATAATATTTGGAATCATCATGTTAATTCAAAAAATAGTTTCAAGGTTTTGTTCATCATAGGAAATGAACACTAAATAAAATCATTCAATAAAATTATTCATCATAATAAGGTATTAATATCATGAATACATTTTAATTTCAATAATTTTTACATTTTTTACCTTATATTAACTAAAATTTCATTTCAATGTTAAAATAAAATATTTTCATAAATTTATATTATCATCATATACCTATGGGACTTTGGTTCAGATACACATTAAAAATATAATACTCACACAATTAATTAGGGTGAAACATATCAAAAAGTAATACATCTATTATATATTTCTTTTTATATTTAATGTAACACCTCAATCTTCCACGATACGCTTCTCTTTCAATAATGCAATAGCTTGCTTTGTACGCAAGTTCGATATTCTAACACACCGCGACCAATCAAAATAGCCATTATGAATAGTAATACCCACTTTTTGAAATAATATATATTTTATATTTCAAAATGGTCTTCATTTTTGGATTCGGAATATCAATTGTAGCTTAGGGTGAAATTTTGGCATTGTTCTGAAAAACTTCAATTTTTGATGAATAGTGAAACCACTAAGTGGTAGTTAAAAACTGATTTTTCGTTTAAATGAAACATTACCACTTCTGTGATTTTATTTTCAAAAATATGACATACGTGGTTTTCATTATAAATTAAAATGTGGTTCAATGGGATTAAAATAATTTTTTGGTGAATAGTAACTTTTAAGTTTAATCAATCACGATTAAAGGTAATTAGTGTAATTTAAGGTAAAGATAATGTTATAATAATATGAAATGACCTTTAAACTTGTCTTACCCCTATTGGATGAGTCATGGCAGACCAAGACAATCCATGGGTAAACTTGGGGACCCCATGGAGCCACTTTGGTAGGAAAATGACATTAAAAACTTTTTATTTAATGTTAAAATAAAAATGTCACAAACATGAGTTGTTTTACTAAAACAATTTTTAAATGGGGTTATACAAGTAATATTTTTGACTATAAATATTCATTAGAAAGATAAAAATATTTCTTACATCATGATATTTTTTTTATAATTTTTAGACATTAAATAAATTAAATTATTTATGACAACATGATGATGCAGTGATTACCTCATTAATTAACGATTTAAATAAAATGAAAAGATAATGTAAAATATAAGACTTACACTTGTAAAAAACCTATTGGATGAGTATATTTAGAACCCTTATCACCTTATCCTAGAAATATATAAGTGTGGTACCTTTAAAATCAGAAAATCATTATATAATAAAGTAACATTTCATGACTTTCCAAGAGTGCCCCTCCTCTCCTCTTATAAAAGGCCCCCACCACTACCACCTTATTCACACCTTCAAAGACTTTTGGCTTGGCCAAAAACTACCCAAATACTCTCTAAACTTCCCTCTATTAATACTATAAGCCTCACATTGGGAATAATGCTTCCCAATGAAGCCTTTGGCTCAAATCAAAAAGAGTTACCTGGTTTTAAGGTAATGTCTTCTTTTATGTTCTTTTGTTTTATTTTGCTTCTCCAACCCCCTAAACTCTTTTTATTCCTTTATTTTATAACAACACCAGTATCTTCAATATACTAGGATGTTGTTATGATAAGTATTAGAGCTACACTTACACCCACCTTCGTCTAATGGTTAAATAACATACTGTTTCTGTGGGTGGCGAATTACTGCCTCACGAAATGATGATTGTTAAATCTTCTTTTAACACCTCTCATGGTGGCCATTTGATGACAATATTTTTATATATGATATATATTATGTTTTTGTTTTCCTTATGATTCTTTATTTTTCATCTATGGCATACCTTTATGATTTCCATTATGGGTAACTGGGGTCGGGGTGTTACAGTTGGTATCAGAGGTAGTTTAGTACTAACCTTGGAAGCTAGATTTAGATAAACTCTGATTAGAGCACATAGAACTAAGATATAATTTGAGTATTAGTATATAAAAACTTCATAGAATTTTGGTATTATAGATATTTTTTGAGTTTTTCAAGCAATGCATCCCTTTCTGGATACGAGCAGGTAGAGGCAGCTCTGGCACAGATGTACCTAGGGGTAAAACCCGAAAACACCGCTTTGAGCTAGACTCAAACGGGAACTGGTGCACGAAAACGGGCCTTGTTGCACTCATGGTTACGATACTCCCAGGGGATATGCTTAGGATAATTCTCATTTTTTACAAAACCATTCTGAAGGGTTTATAAGTATATACTTCCTCAAAGAAAACATTTTTGATGATTATGGATTATATCTATAAACCGTTCAATTTACATTAAGTATTTTACAAGTTTTGAATTATTAATTGCAATTCATAAACTAACCTAGTTTATGCCATTGTATAGAAATGGTACCCAGTGGAAGGAATGTGAACTCCAGCAAAACGTTTGATCTAAAGAGTAAGAAGGATTATATCTTTCCAGGTATTAAGCCAACATTTAGAAGGGAAATAATCTCCCATGTGTTCTCAACATATGAATAAATAGTATCATTTGTTAATAAGATAAGTAATGAATTCTCTGAGTCTTATGGCTTTTAAGGGAAGAAAGAGAAGAAAATGATGGAAGATAGAATGATGGATAAAGGGACGAGGGAAAAGAAGAATTTTCCAATATGTGATAATTGTGGGAAGAAACACCTTGGAACTTGCCTGAAGGGAATGTGAGTTTGTTATAAGTGTGGAGAAAAAGGACACTAAGTGCTTGATTTCAATGTTAAGAAAAAGGTTTTAAATGTACAATGCTTCATCTGTAAGGAGTGGGGACACTATGTAAACCAATGTCCAAATCATCAGAGTATGCCCCAAATGATGTTATTGGATAATAATCAAGTTATGATACTACCACATATGAGGAGGAATTATTATAGTTTCTATGTTGTTATTAATGAATTTTGTCATTTGAGTGTTGTATCAATGATGTAATGGTTATAATAATTATGGAGTATATAAGGATTGTACTGCAGTACTATTTCATCAAGGACTTGAGATTGTGTGGAGCCAAGAAAAGTGACTCCACAGCAGGTTAAATTTTTGGAAAATATATGGTTAGGAGAAAGATAAACCATAATATGGTTCTGATACCGAGATAGTGATTTTGGAATAATACATGATTGATTTGGATAAATTATATTGGATATTCTTAAGTTCATTAAAACTGATTAATGATTTGTATACATTTTTGGATAGAAGGAGTATATCTAGTATTCTATAAGGAATAAGGGATCATGAATGTAATCAATATAGATTTATGGTAATTCAGGATGTTGTGGTGTTTTAAAGGAATACATGATGAAGGTGTTCACATGTTGTTACACGGAAAAAAGAATCTTCATTATGTTTACCTTCCTTATAAAATTTTGACTGTGAGTTGGACAAAAGTATTTTGGAAAACTATAATGGTTGGAATGGATTAAGTTGAACCTTGGATAGTATTGTTTAAGGTTAAAAAATTTCTGAATATTATTTTTGAAATATTATAATACTATTGTTTTAGGAAAAGGACAACTTGTAGGTCGGGGGATAACCCGTCGCGTCAGACAAAGCTGTAGGAATCAAACCCACAACCATAGTGCGAGAGACCTTTATTACCTACCAATAGCCTACAGGAAGTTCCTAGTTATTAAAAAATAGTTTTCCTGATCTAAATGGTATGTGTTAATATTTTGAACCTTGTACGATTAGGATAAATATAATATTTTTGAGTTCTATTATCTTTTTGAGTGAAAGATGAGTTTGTGGTAGAAATTAGTTGAAGGTTAAAACTCTACTTGTCAAGCATAAATATATATATACCTATCTCTTATTCTATGAATAAATTAATTATTAAACTTTAGTAAAGGGATATTAAAACAAAAAAATGTGTTATCCTAATACCTTATGTCTTGTTGAACTGATAATATTTTAAATCAACACAGATTGAAGGCTTTAAGGACCTCAATTTTACACTTTTTTTGTGATTGATGACCTCAATCACTCCCTACAAATATTTACATTTTTCCTCCAATTATATGTCTCTAATTTCCACCAATGTTCTCCTTATCAAGATCATAATTTGGTGGTGACTTTTTCATTTCTCTTTCCCTCTTATTAAGGCTAAATTTTATTAACCTTATTTCCGACGTGGGTTTTTCACAAAGGTATTTTCTATTTTCAACCTTTTATTTTCAAAGAAAATTTTCAAATTGTGAGGATGCAATTTATTGAAGGAGGGAATAATGTAACACCCCAATCTTCCACGATACGCTTCTCTTTCAATAATGCAATAGCTTGCATTGTACGCAAGTTCGATATTCTAACACACTGCGACCAATCAAAATAACCATTATGAATAGTAATACCCAATTTTTGAAATTATATATATTTTATATTTAAAAATGGACTTCATTTTTGGATTTGGAATATCAATTGTAGCTTAGGGTGAAATTTTTGCATTGTTCTGAAAAACTTCAATTTTTGATTAATAGTGAAACCACTGAGTGGTAGTTAAAAAACTGATTTTTCGTTTAAATGAAACATTACCACTTCGGTGATTTGATTTTCAAAAATCCAACATAAATGGTTTTAATTATGAATTAAAATGTGGTTCAATGGGATTAAAATAATTTTTTTGGTGAATAGTAACTTTTAAGTTTAATTAATCGTGATTAAAGATAATTAGTGTAATTTAAGGTAAAGATAATGTTATAATAATATGAAATGACCTTTAAACTTTTCCTACCCCTATTGGATGAGTCATGTACGACCAAGAAAATCCATGGGTCAACTTGGGGATCCCATAGAGCCACTTTGGTAGGAAAATGACATTAAAAACTTTTTATTTAATGTTAAAATAAAAATGTCACAAACATGAGTTGTTTTACTAAAATAATTTTTAAATGGGGATATACTAGTAATATTTTTTACTATAAATATTCATTAGAAAGATAAAACTATTTCCTACATCATGATATTTTTTTTATAATTTTTAGACATTAAATAAATTATATTATTTATGACACCATGATGATGCAGCGATTACCTCATTAATTAAAGATTTAAATAAAATGAAAATATAATGTAAAATATAAGACTTACACTTGTCAAAAACCTATTGGATGAGTATATTTATAACCCTTATCACCTTATCCTAGAAATATATAAGTTTGGGACCTTTAAAATCCGAAATTCATTATATAATAAAGTAACATTTCATGGCATTCCAAGAGTGCCCCTCCTCTCCGCTTATAAAAGGCCCCCACCACTACCACCTTATTCACACCTTAAAAGCCTTTTAGCTCGGCCAAAATCTTCCCAAATACTCTCTTAACTTCCCTCTATTACTCCTAGAAGCCTCAATTTGGGCAGAATTCTTCCCAAGGAAGCCTTTGGCCCAAATCAAAAAGAGTTACCCGATTTTAAGGTAATGTCTTCTTTTATGTTCTTTTGTTTTATTTTGCTTCTCCAACCCCCTAAACTATTTTTATTTCTTTCTTTTGTAACAACACCAGTATCTTAAATATACTAGGATGTTGTTATGATAAGGATTCGAGATACACTTACACACACCTTCGTCTAATGGTTAAAAAACATACTGTTTCTGTGGGTGGCGAATTACTGCCTCATGAAACGATGATTGTTCAATATTCTTTTAACACCTCTCATGTTGGCCATTATTATGACACTATTTTTTATATATGATATATATTACGTTTTTGTTTTCCTTACGATTCTGTATTTTTCCTTTATGGCATACCTTTATGATTTCCATTATGGGTAATTGGGGTCGGGGCATTACATTTAATCTACTGATAGTATTCCAAATATGAACTATTCTTAACTCTAAACAAATTTATTACATGAATTTGAAGAAGCGCAAAATAAATTTGAGGGAAGTTATTCTTTTGACATGGATACTAAAACATGTGAATAAAATATTATTCAACCACACATAAATATGAAAAAACTTAATGGTAATGAGGTCCTCTTTTTAACATTAATTTTAATTTTTGAATAACTGCATAAGAATCTGCATTCTTGGTTTCAATGAATTCCAAAATCATATTACTAGTTACTTGTATAACATTATAACTCAATGAAACGATATTCAAATGATGAATAATGAAATTATAGAATTCATTGGAACCACATCCAAATATTTTTGGTTTTTATTAGATTATAAATTATAACTCAAACACTATATATTTTTTATTAGTATAATTATTTTAATTTTAAATAATTTTTTCTTCTAAAATATAACTATTGAATTATTGGTTATTATGCATGTAAATTGTAGGATTGAACATGCTTTAGGATGTTATTCATCATGTTGGTGTATAAGATGTTGGGGAAAATAAAAAATTTCATTTTAATCTTTATGCGTTTATGAATTATTCCATAATTTGGTCTATTTTAATTTCATCATTATAATGGATCGGTTTTTCTCAATCCCTTACTTTGGGTTTTTGGGTTCTTAGAGGCGGCTAGGAATGGATTGAAGAGTAGAAGTGTAGTTTAAGCCAAAATTTCATCTAGATGAGGGGGATTGTGGCATGGTATACTAGGTTTCTACATGGTGTGGTTTTGGAGATGGTCGCTTATAAAATATTCAAGTACCTGTACACACATAGCCAACTCAATGAAAAGTGAAGAGAGAGAAAATTAAAAGATAAAACCTACTGTAAAAGTAAACCCAAGCATGCATGGACCACTAAAACGGTATGAGTACAGTAATGTAAATTGAAGGGAAAAAGGGGGAAATACACGCCCAACCAGTACAATGTCCAACTTGATAGAAAACTGAAAATCTACTAAGGAATCCATACTCTAGGAATCTAAATTGTGACCACCACATGCGGTCCAGGCACCTGCAATCCTGAACTCCCTGGAATCTCAATCAAATATGTATGTCATCTGTATAACTCAAGATACATACGAGAAAATCCCATACAGGGGTGAGTATAAACATACTCAGTAGGAAGCCCTAAAAAGGAGGGGGGTAGTAAGAGATACAAAGGAAGTGAAGTACATCAAATGGAACAAGGTACAAAAAAGGAGTGCATCTAAACACAAAAAGGAAGTAAATTAATCTAATCTAGACACATAGAGATAGAGATGATGATAAGGTGAACTTATAATTTAGTCTTTGCTACCTATATTAGGATAGTAGACTCATACAACCACAAGAATCTAGACATAGAAAGCACATGGCACACACCATGTGTCTTCTCCTCTCCTGGAAGGAGAGTAACCAGAACCCACAGAGTGGGAGTGGCAATAGGGTGTATATATATATATATATATATATATATATATATATATATTCTCAAACCAAATAATCCCAAATGAGATAGTAAGGGGATATGTATCTCAAATCTCAGCCCAGGTAAAGTGTTTACAATAGTTCTAGAAGTAACCACCATCAACGCCCAACATCCCTACATCTTCCCTGAACTATAAGTCAAAGGGGCTCAAACACCACACCATTATACTATCTACTTTGGATGGGTTTGTCTCGTATGAATGGTTTTTATGTCGTGTCACCAAGATGTGTCTTAGTGGGAAAAGCATCCCTCTTACTCGTGAGTCCAAGGTTACGCCAAAAAATGCCTCTTTGCTGATTCATAGTAAGAATTCATCTCAAGTTGAGGACCCATGCCCATCCCAACTGGAGGGTTCCACTCTAGATTCATCAAGGACCCATTCCCAACCTGGATGGAAGGCTCCACTCTAGCATCGTTGAGGACCCATGCCCGGCCTGGTTGGAGGGTGCCACTCAAAATTCCCTGATATCATTGCCTGATAACTACTAAAATTGAACACCGCATGAGGATGCCTCAAGTTCAGAAAACCTTGCTTCATAACTTGAATGTTGAAAATGAGTTCATAGTCACATTCTACAGGGAAAAACACGTAGGATATGCTATTTATTTTCCCAAAATGGACAATCAGTGAAAGGGGTGATTTCACAGTAAGACACCCAAACGGGTCAAAGTGAAGACCGCCTTCTGACCCCAAAATTCAAATTATAAAAATTAATCTCAAAAGGTCCATCTTGAAGAGAGTAAAATGCCACCATAGACAGCACTTCAAACAGACAACCTGTTTAAAATATAATGGAATTTGAATCCACAGAAGAGGGTACTAGGGCCATTGGACCGAATCATGTTCGGTCCACCTACCACCGCCGTCAGTCTGGCCACAATTGACCACCCCATGGTCGACTGGCCAACTGTGCCCATACCATAGCGGTCGACCCAGGATCTGACCCGATTTGCTGGTTCTGACCCGTTGAGTTCGACCTGACCCCTATCGTTTTTCTGGCCCACTGACCAACGTAGTCTGACCTGCCGAATATAGTGGGTCTAGCCTGCGATCCAATCACTGGTTGTAGGTCCTGCGGTACCAGTCACTAATTGGGGTCACGTGGTGTGACCCTAACCAGCCAACATTTGGGCCACGTGGCCCAACCACATTGCAGCACCACCGGTGTCTCTGCATATGTGGTTCCCCAGTAGTCTATTCCACAGACTGGTTGGCTTGATTCATCACCTGATTTCGATTCTATCAATGTCTCAGGGACCCTTTAAATGGTGGCGTCACTACAAAATCCTCTGATCATTGATCCACTGGTAATCTTACATGCCCAAAAGTTTTTGGTGGATAACCATGAAAAATGGATGAATAATGACAGTTTAAACATAGATCAATGGTTGTGTTTGTGCGAACATCAATGATTTAATGATAGAACAACAAAAATATATCCATAAATTGAGTTATCACTGGTGAAACTAAAACAAAACACAAAAATGTGATAAATCCTACCTCGATTCGGTCATTCGTTTTAGGCGATGCATCGACAACGCTCCTGCTTCGATCCGCAAAATATTTTGCGGAGTTTGATCCTCCTCCTGTTGAAGAATAATGAAGAAAGTCTAGAGAGAGAGAGCTTAGGTTTTTATAGAGAGAGATAGTAGGGTGGCTAACCCTAATCTAAAATGCTTGAATCTCTATTTATAGTGGTCCCGCTTGGCAAGGAATCTGAAACCATTGTTCCCCCCTCATTTTATGTCATGCCTGAGAAGAACACCTCATTAGAAACTCAACAGAAGTCTCATATTTCTAATCCAATCCTCCATTTGAAAGTTATTTATCACTACATCAGGGGTAAAATAACTACATTTAATTACAATTCTTCCCCTTGATAGAATTTTCTATAGGAGTATCATGATGACGAATGTTATGCCCCACTTAGGGTAAGCTCAGCATTCTAGACTCAACCACAGCCTCAAATTTCTGATTCGAGCTATTGTTTAAGAGTTATCCCATTTCTATTTGGTGCATAGTTAAAATATACTTAATATTTTTATAAAATTAATTATGGGTACACCAGGCCTCAAAATCTCACGTCGTCTGAGCACCTAACTCTAGAAATATATATAAATATTTCAAAGTGTTATGAGGTGAAAACCAAGTATCTATATAATTCCCTCATCTAATATTGTCATCCTTGAAAAGTAAAAACTATGGAAAAAAACTTGGGATACTAAGCCTACTTATGGATCTCTTGTTCCCAAGAACTTTCCAACATGTTCTCATATTGCTATAGTATGTGAACCAAGGGGATGGCCTGTCCATGTAAGGTCTACTCCTGTTGATCCTCGATTGCCACCGGGTGATCCAAAAATGTGGCTCCATCCTCAATGTCCAACTTTCCCCAGTCTTTGATGTGCATAAAATCATGCATGTATCACCTCAACTGCGAAACATGGAAGAAACCATGAACCCCGCTCAAGCCGAGGGGGTAGGTAAAGGTGGTAGGCAACTTCACCAACCCTCTGCACAATCTCAATTGTACTGATGAACTGTGAGGATAGCTTGCATACCTAGTCAAACCACATCATTCAACATCGTGAGGAGACTCTCAAGAAGATATGGTTTCCCTGGTCAAACTCCAAGGGCCTACAATGATGGTCTGCATACGACTTATGTCTGCTCTGGTATGTCTTCATCTATTGATGGATGACCTACACCTTCTCCTCTATATCTTGCACCAACTTTGGGCCCATAAGGGATGATTCACTAACCTCCATCTAGCATAAGGGTGTCCTGTAAGGTCTTCCGTATAGGGCCTCATATGGTTCTATGCCAATGGTACAGTGATAACTATTGTTGTACACAAACTCTAGAAAAGAATATGATCCTCCCAGCTCTATCCAATAACTAGCATGCATGCCATAAACATATCATCCAACACATGGATTGTGTGTTCAGTCTGCCCATCAATTTGGGGATGAAAGGTTGTACTCATTCACAACTGGGTCCCAAATGCCTTCATTAGGCCTCTCCAAAACTATGACATAAACTGCGTTTCACGGTCAAAGATAATCATCGAGGGAACCCCATGAATTCGGAAGATCTCATATAAGTAAAACTAACCCAAACTCTCCACCTAAATCTACTCCCTAATATCTAGGAAGTTTGCCAATTTGGTAAGTTGGTCTACTGTCACCTAGATGGAGTCATCTCCCTTCACTGTGTGTGGAATCCATTTGAAAAAGTCCAAAGATATGCCATCCCTATTCCACTCCTCAATGTTGAGGGGTTTTAGAAAACCTATTAGAACCTGATTTTTATCCTTTAACTACTGACAGATAAGGCATTAGAAGATGAACTCAGCAATGCCTTATCTCATGCCGAACCACCAAAACTACTGCTAAAGATACATGTACATCTTCCCCACACCAGGATGTACTGTTAAGGGTGTAGTATGGAACTCCCACATCACTTCCTCCCTCATTGAGGCTAGAATAATTGTTTTCCCCTAGAATAAGATCTCGTGATTCCATCCTTATGAATACCCATCAGTTTCATCGCTTGTGGATATATGGTTGTGAATAACTTTACAATTGATATCTCCCAATTGGGATCTCTCACATGATCAAAGAGAAAAGGATTCAGTACCATCGACTATATAAAAGTTTTACCCTCCTTTTCTACTAGGTTTAGTTGTAAGGAAGAAAACTTCTTTGAAGATTTCTGCACTAGGAAAGCATATGAATTCCTACTGAGAGAAACTTTTACAACATTTCCCTTTCCTGGGGTATAGAAAATCTCAAATTTATAGTCCTGCAAGAACTCCAACTAGAGTCTCTGCCTTAGATTCATATCTATTTGGGTAAAGATATACATGAGTCTCTGGTGGTCTAAGTAAACTACAATGAACTCTCCCATGAGGTAGGTTCTTCACATCCTCAGGGTGCAGACTACCACTATGAGATCCAATCCATGAGTCTCATAGTTCTTATCATGGGGTCTCAACTGCCTTGACCCATATGCGATTACTTTCAATCATTGCATCAAAACACAACATATCCCAACTCTTGAGTCATCGCATTACACTACTAACTCAACGCCTTTCTCTGATAGTCTCATAACTAGAGCACTCATCAACCTATGCCTCAAATCCTAGAAGGCCTTCTGGAACTACTCATACTATGTAAATGGATGTCCCTTCCATGTCATAATGGTCAAAGGGGCTATGATCCTAGAGAATTATGACACAAATCTATGGTAGTACCCAACCAAACCAAGAAAAATCTGCACTTACGACGCATTCTTGGGTAGTTCCCCAGCAAGAAATGCCTCAATCTTTGTAGGATCCATGGCTAAACCCTCATCAGAGATGACATGCCCTAGAAATTGAACCCCATGTATCCATAACTAACACTTTGGGAGCTTTCCATAAAGCTAGTTCTCTCGAAGTAAATCAAGGACCATCCTAAAGTGCTCTATATGCCCCTCCTCTGATGTAGAGTATAAAAGTATGTCATCAATGAAGACAACAAAAAACTGGTCCACGTATGGCTGGAAGACCTGGTTCATCAAAGCCATGAAAACAGTGAAAGATTTTGTTACACTGAAGGGCATCACTAGGAACTCATAATGCCTGTAGCGACATCAAAAGAAAAAAATTTGGAATATCAGCCTCCCAAACTGGTAGTTGGTGGTAGGTAGATCTCATATAGATCTTTTAAAACCACCTCACACATCACAATTGGTCGAAGAGGTCATTGATCTTCAGTAAGGGGTACTTTTTCTTTATCATGTCCTAGTTAAGGTAATGATAATCTACACAAAGCCATAAACTACCACCGACCTTCTTCACAAATAGAACTGGAGCTTCTTATGGGGACACACTGTGCCTGATGAAACCCTTATCATAAAGGTCCTATAACTAAAAATGTGGATCCATGATCTCAGTGGGTGCCATATGATGTGCTGTAGAAGATATCGGGGAAGTCCCTGGTTACAAATCAATTCAAAAATCCATTTCTTGCCTCAGAGGTAGTCCCGAGATATCTTCGAGGAAGAAATCCATGTAATCCTCCACAACTGATGGAACCTAAGTTCCTAAAGAGTCTACTACACCAAGGGTCTCGATCACTAAATAATGAGAAAACGGCTATAGTCCTTAGTTCATAGCATTCTCTTACCCTGCTATGAGGCTTCGTTCACAAAGATAGGTGAACCACATCCCATAAATATGCATACATCTGAATATCCTATGACGATAGTCAATCTGGGTTCGAAACATGGAAAGTCAATCCATGCCCAAGATGGTGTCATAAGGATCCATCATGATGACTATCAGGTCCCACATGAACATGTATCCTCTAAACGAAAGATCACACTACCATAAAATAAAAGATATAGAAGAGTAACTTCCCATAGGAACCTCAAGACAAAGTAAATGTGATAGCGCCTCTATTGGGAGATACAACTCCCATACTATGAGTAATGAGATAAATGAGTGACTGGATCCTATGTCTATTAATACTGAAGAAAGAGTAGAATAAACATAGAGTGTACCTAGAATCATCTCGTGCATTGGAGGATCACAAACACTTATATCATTTATCTCTCTATAGCCCTGATCTCTAACTCCCTAAGCCTGACATGGGCTGCTTGGTGGTGGTGTTAGTGGAAACTTGTAGCATCGTCCCCCACCACCTGGTCCTCCTTCTCTCGCTCCTATACCAGCACTGCCTCCCTAGGGACCACCCTGATTATGGAACTGACTCTACAATGGTGGATAACCCATTGCCTTCCTGGGATGCTCAGCTCTTCAGGTTGGGTAGTCTCATGCTATGTGACCTTACCTGTCATGTGTAAAACACCACCCCTCTCCAAGATGACTTGGTACTCTGTGTGGTACTGGAGCTATATGACCACATGGATGAGGGTGATCCTGGGTAGGCCTCCTACGTCGCGGCCCTACTACCTAACATCTATCACATGCTATGGATGTCTCTTCTCTAAAGATACCACTGCCAGTCCCACCTGACTGTAGTCCCTTTTCTAGAAAACTCTCTATCATAAGTGCATACTTAATCACCCCGAAATAGGTAGGGATTTGCAGGGGCACTAATCTCGCATAGATATCTCAGTGGAGACCCTGTGCAAACTTACACACTCCGATGTAACTATTACAGATCATATCCAAGGAGTAACATGTAAGGTTAGTAAACCTAGATGCATACATAGCTACTACTATGGCTCCCTACTATATCTGTAGAAGCTTTTGAATCCTGATGGCATGTAATCTCAAGGGGAATTACTCCTCATGAAACAAATACTAAAACTTGTCCCATGAGAGACTCATCTAATCATGCATCTAGGTAACTAAACCCAACTAGCACCCATCCAACCCAAGGAAAATGTTGGCTGCCAAGGCTATCATATAGTCTTTCTATGTTCGCACCATCCTGAAAAGGCATATCAATGACTCCATCCAATTCTCTACCACCTCATGAGGGTCTGGATCACCATGAAACCTCAATAGTCTCTGCTGCTAGAACACATGAAGCACACTCAATCTTTTCTCATCCTCGGCCTACTCTACCAGTACTAATTGTTGCTCCATAGGTAGAGGTATTGCTGCTGGTCCACCTGGAGGAAGAAGATCATGCGATGGGCCCTAAACTGAGGCCTTATAAATCGTTAGGTCATCATCACGATCCAAAGCGGGTAACCTGGATGGATTCCATCGTAGAGGTATCTTGAAAATTATCAAGGAGTACTACAGCCATATAAGCATATATGTATATATCAAGAACAAAAATAATGGGGAGATGACTCGACAGGGACAGTTAGAGACTCGATCCTATATGATGGATGTGCCATTAATCCCTGCAACAAGTGTCTCATCATGATGAGTTGACAAGCAAGTAATCAGGGTCCTGGTATATGGCTACGTTGGCTGTCGCCCCATCACTCGACTTTCTGGATTGAGAGCTGCTCTCGTGACATGTCGAAATTGTTTCCCTATACCCAACCAATCCCCTTAAGGGTAAACTTCTGAACAATGCCCCTAGGAATGAACTATCTCTGATACCACTTTCTCAGGACCTGACCCATTCCAGGGTTGGAGCCGCAACTAACCCAACCCTTCCTCCATAGGCCAGGGGGTGGCGACTAGTGCTGAAGGCAGAAAAAACATGGGGAGGCCTTTTTCTAAGTACCTATGCACACACGTATCCCACTCGATGCAAATTGCATAAGGAGAAAAGTAAAAGATGCAACCTACTGTAAAAGTAAACCCAATCATGCATGGACCACTAAAATGGTATGAGTACAGTAATGTAAAAAAAAGTAAATGGGGTAAAATACATGTCCAACAAGTATAGTGTCCCAATATAACAGAAAACTAAAAGGCTATTGAGGAAGCCCTACTCTAGGAATACAAACTATGACCACCACATGCAGTCCAGGAACCAACGATCCTGAGCTCTCTGACATCCAAATCAAACCTATCCATTGTATTCATAAAGAATGATACGTGTGGGAAAATCCCATGCAGGGGTGAGTATAAACATACTCAGTAGGATGCCTCAAAAAAGAGGGGGAAGTAGTAAGAGATACAAAGGAAAGTAAGCACAACATATGGAACAAGGTACAGTAAACGAGTACAGCTCAACCCAAATAAGGAAGTAAAGTAAGATCATATGGACATAAGGATCTAGAGATTATGAGAAGGTGAACTTCTTGTCAAGTCTTTGTTAGCTCGAGTAGGAGATTAGACTCATCCAACCATGAGAAGCTAGAAACGGAAAGCATGAGGAATACCTCGCGCGTCTTCACCTCTCCTGGAAAGAGATTAATCAAAACCCAAGGAGTGGGAGCAGTAATAGGGTGTAAATATATATATATATATATATATATATATATATATATATTCTCAAACCAAAGAAACCCAAACAAGAGAATAAGGGGATCTATATCTCAAAGGTCATCCCAGATAAAGAGTTTTCAACAGTTCCAGGAGTAACCACCATCGATGCCCAACATCCGCACGTCTTCCCTGAACTACAAGTCAAATGGGATCAAACACCACACCTTGATACTATCGTCTTTGTATGGGTATGTCTCATCTACATGGTTTTTAGTTCACTTCACTAGGATGCGTCTTGGTGGGGAAAGTGCCCCTCTTAATCGTGTGTCCATGGGCTTGCCAAAATATTCCTCATCCCTAATTCTCAGTAAGAAGACATCTTAGGTCAAGGACCCATGCCTAGACCAGACGAAGGGTTCCACACTACAGTCACCGAAGACCCATTCCCATCCCGGCTAGAGGGTGACAATCTAGCATCGTCGAGGACCCATGCCCAGCCTGGCTGGAGGGTGCTACTCGAAATTCCCTATTATCATCACCTAATTAATGTTGTCATCGAACACCGTCTGATGATGCGTCAAGTTTGGAACACATAGTTTCGTAACATGGATTTTGAAATTGAGGTCACCATCACGTTATACATGAAAAAACATGCAGGACATGCAATTTATTTTCCTAAAATGGACAACCGGTGAAAAGGGTGCTTTTCACAGTAAGACACCCGAATAGGTCAAAGTGGGGGCCGCCTTCTGACCATGAACTTAAAATTTTAAAAATTAATATAAAAAGTTATATCTTGAAGATATTAACATGCCTCCAAATATGAAACAAAAAATAGACACACGGTTTAAAAGATAAGGTCATTTGAATCCACATAAGAGGGTACCAGGGTTGGTGGACCAACTCATGGTCGGTCCACCTACCACAGCGGTCGAATGCCACGGTCGACCAACATGGTTAGTCTGTCCATGGTCGACCACCCCACATTCGACCTTTATATGAACCTGGTTTGACTAGGGTCCAACCCAATTCGCTAGGTCTGACCCTCCAGGTTGGACCAAGCCCATTTCTTCGACCTTGGTCGCTAGCTCGGCTCGCTTGATGACGCGGTTCGAACCACTGTTGATAGTGGGTCCGGCCCATGAGTCAGTTTCCGAACGCAAGTATTATGGCTCCAATCACTGTCTGGGTTCATGTGGTATGACCCCTCCCGACCAACAGTCGGGACACATTGCGGCACCATTGGTGCAATAGTTCCATCGCCGCTCCATGGACTGCCAGGCTCGATCCGGTCGCTCGATCATGATTTTGTCATTGGATTGTGGACCCTTGTGATGGTGGTTTCATTGAAACAGCCTCTGATCATTGATCCACCAGTGATCTTATGCGCCCAAAATTTGTCGGCGGATAACTGCAAAGAACGGTGGTTTAAACACAGATTAATGGTCATGTTCATGCGGTCATCGATTATTTGACAATAGAATAGAAAAAATATATCCATAAATTGAGTAATATAAGGAGAAACTAAAATGGAATTCAAAAAAGTGACAAATCCTACCTTGATCTGGCCATTCGTTGTAGGTGATGCATCCACGGTGCTCCTTCTTCAATCCACTGAAGATTTGGAAAAGTTTTCTCCTCGTTCCGGTGAAGAACAACAAAATACAGACAGAGAGAAAGAGAGAGATATTAGGTTTTTTATAGAGAGAGATATATATTAGGGGAAATATCCCTGATCTAAAATTCTTAACTCTCTATTTATAGAGTTCCTTCTTGGTGCGGAATCTGAAACTGTTGTGACCCCTCATTTTATTTTGTGCTTAGGAAAAACACCCCATTTTGAACTCAATGAAAGTATAGTATTTCCAATCTGATCCTCTATTTGAAATTTATTTAACATGACATCAGGGGTAAAATAACTATTTTTAATAACAATTCTGACCCTAGATAGAATTTTCCATAGGAGTCCTGCACTGACAAATGTTATACCCCGCCTAGGGTAAATGTCGCTTTCTTAACTCAACCATGGACTCGGATTTCCGATCTGAGCTTCCATTTAAGAGTTATCTCATTTTCTGTTGTGTGTATAGTATAAAATATACTTAATATTTTTATAAAATTAATTCTGGGCATACTAAGCCCCAAAATCGCACATCGTTTGATTAGCTAACTTTGAAAATATATATAAATATTTTGAAGTGTTACAAGGTGAAAATTGGGTCTCTATATTTGTGTCTAGAGATCCAATGCCAGTTCACCTAGTTCATATTGTTAACATATCTTGAGGTGTTGGAAAAGGCATAGGTCATCAAGAGGATGAGGTATAGGACTAAATAATCATAGTATTTGAGTCTTCAAAACTCTATATTGAGTAAATTTGTGGCCAAAAGTCCTCAGCTTACTTGTCAAATGAAGCATCAGGTAGTATAGGTTAATTTAACCCTTTTTCATAATGTCTTAGAGGAGTTGAAAATTATCAAACCCAGTCCAGTGAATTAGGAAATGTTTTTTTCTAACAGAGGTCATGGCCTTCAGAATCTTAAGTGATCCACCTTACTTAACCATCAATGTGGAGATGGAGGACCTATTCAGAATTAACAGTTGTATCATTATCCCCTAATGTAGTAGAATAAATAGAGTTCTCTAGATTTTGATTAGTAGATAGTGGTTGGTGTAGTTTTAGGAAAACCCTATGATTCCCCTTGTCCTAAAAAACAATGAGTAGAGTGTGGTTGTGTGGGTGGTTCCCATCAAGTCCAAAGAGGTCATGTATCTAGGCATGCATTGATCCATTCCTTAAAGTTTCCATCTATGGGAAATCAATATGTCATGTGAAATATCATCTACCTATATTTTTCCTAGGTGTATGATTTGTTTGATTGATGATCTATACACTCCATTGCATCCCCTATAGTCTATTCTTTGGGAATTGAGGTTAAGACACTTCTAGTGACCTTGAAATTTACAACACTAATTGGAGGTCAAGCTAGATTATATTGTGTTTGCAGAGATTGTGAGATGATGCTATGGGAGTATTTCTCCTTAGGAAATTTTCTATATTTTTTTAAAAAAACATATGACATTATCCTTGGTATGGATTAGTTGTATTCAGTATAGGATATTATGGATTTATTTATAAGGAACATCATGTTCTATGATGCTGGCAGAGAGAATGTTTTTTTATGAGTGTGACCCTCAAATGGGTCATGGGAGTATTAAGGCCCTCCCTTCTTTTATAGTCTATATGATAGTGAGTTTAGTGGAGGAAAAGATGATTTTTTTCTTAGGTTTGAGTAAGAATGCCCTAATGTATTTCTAAAATAGGTTAAGATCCTACCCCCTCAGTGTGAGATTGAGTTTGGGATAGAATTATAGAAAATCATCACTCTGATATTGACGTCCCCATATATAGTGTTACCTTTATGGTTATTGTAGAAATATATTCTTTTTTAATATCTTTCATAGTGGTGTTTTATTCAGCCTAGTGTGTTGATTTGGATTTCTCTAGTTCTATTTATGAATAAGGTAGATGGCAGTATGCATTTATGTATCAATTATTGTTACATGAATTAGGTGACAGTGAAGAAACATTATATCAGATTTATTTGATCAGTTGAATGGATCTAGATGGTTCTCAAATATTTATTTGTGGTCAGGATATCATCATATTTTAGTGAAGGATGAGGATATTTCAAAAACTACTTTCAAAAGTTTTTATAGGCATTATGAGTTTGTTGTAATATTATTAAGTGATATGAAAGATCTAACCATGTTTATGGTACTAGTGAATTCTATATTTCATGAATTTATGTATTAGTTCAAAGTGGTGTTCATTTATAACATCTTGGTGAATTCTGAGTCAAAGGAAGAGTTTTTGGTGGTATTTATGAGCTATTTTGGAGTTCTTCAGCGTCATCATATATTTGAGAAGATAAAAAAGTGTATGTTCTGAGATTATAAGGTTTATATATTAGTATATGTCATATATCGGTATAGATTAGTCATCGATCATTTAAATATTAAGGTGGTTATTTCTTCGGTATCCCCCAAGAATGTTGAAAATGTTCATAATTTCACGGTTTCCTTGGTCTTTTTGGTTATTATAAGAGGTTTATATGCAATGTCTCTAGAATTTTAAATTCACTTATAGATTTTATCCAAAAGGATTGTGCATTTGTATGGACAAAATTGCGTTAGACTGGTTTTGAGTATTTGAAGGAGAATAGGGTTAGTGTTCTTGTTCTTCATTTTTTAGAGGAAGGTGTTTTGTTTGAGGTTTATTATGATTATATATATCTTGAATTGGTTCGTTCCTTGATTATTAAGATAAAAGTTATCTCCTATGGGTCTCAATAGTTATGGTCTCATAAACATAGATACATTATATATTATCTTGATATTTTTTTGGTAGTGTTTTTTCTGAAGTTGTGGTGGAATTACCTTGTTTTTGAGTGCTTAATGGTTTTCACAGATCATAAGATCTTGAGGTATACGTTATCCTAGTGAGGTTTAATTTTTTTAGTGGTATTGGATGGAATTATTATAGGATTATGACTTCAAGATTTCCTATATTCAAAGTAAATGAAATATTTTGGATGATTTATTGAGAAATAAGTCATACGAAGATATTATACATGAGTCTAGTGATTCCTGGAGTGTGACAAATGAGATTTCTACATTTCACTATGATATGAGTGAAATTCATGATAGAGGGTGTCTTCATCAGATAATGGTGTAGTTTTCCTTGGTGTAGTAGGTGGAGGAATCCAAGGTATGGGATTATAAAGTCGAGTAATAGTGATATCAAATGACTTGAAAAGTTCCCTTGAGGGATGGTTATAGGATTATTAGTATTGGGTGTTGTTTTGGGGGAGGCTATGCATTCCTTCAGTGATTCATTAAGTGTTCCTTTGTGATTTCTATAGTTCAAATTTGGTAGAACATCCTAGTTTTGTGAAAAATTTATCATGTCATGTGATTTTATTGTTAGTGATCTAGGATGATGTGATTAATTATTGAGTTAATGTCTTGCTATTTGGTTTTCTAGAGGGTTAATCCTGAGCACCATGTTCTGATTGGTTTGATTTAGCCGCTTGATTATCCATAGTGGAAGTGGGAGGAAATTTTGATGGACTTATTATCAATTTTTCCTCAAGATATAAAATAATTTGATTCTATATGGGTGTTTATGGACTACTTAATGAATTCATATCACTTATTACCAATTGAGGAGTCAAACTTAGTGTATGTTTTCTTGAGGAATTATCTATAGGTGGTAGTGAGGATACATGGTATTTTGAAGATTATCATCTTTGATAGTGATCCCCATTTTACCTCTAGGGCGTAGAGATGTCTCTAATATTCTTTTGGTTTTCATTTATGCCTTATCACCACTTTGTATCCATAGATGATGGTCATACATAGCGAACTATCTAAAATTTATAGGATATTTTATATACACACATTATAAATTTTGGAGGTTCATTATAAATACCCAAACCCTAGTAGCCTAGATTCAGTGGCTACTTTATTACATTAGTACTATATACAAGAGATAACATAACAAAATATCAAATATTCTAGTAGTATTGGAAAAATAGACATATACTTGAATCACTTATTACATTTAAAAACATAAAATACAACATATTAGTTTCGTTGAGAACAACATTATTCCATCTTGCATATCCCTATAGATCAATAATAACAAACTTCGTGGAATCTTTGTGAAAGGATACATAAGAAAGTTGTGATATCATATAATCATTAAGGGTATACATTAAGTGGAATGTATCATGAATAAATAAAGAATAATAAACAAGTCGATATAAATATCTGAATAAACATATCATTTAACCAATAACTTGAGCATAAAGAATGATATGGAAGGAATAAATAATGATAAATTAAGTCTATATAAATAATCACATGATCTTGAAACTTATCCATGGATATGATAACTAATCAAACAATCACATGGATATTAAAAACTTGTCTCATAATTAGGGAATACATATTTTCAAACATTATAGACAAACTTTCAAGGCCTCATGATAATATATATTACATAAATGGTTAAGGCCTCAGACAAATAAGCAAGCCAGTTTGTCTCATGAGACCTACTGATCCATCAAGGGGATATATCAGGACTCTCCCATCACTTATTAATTCCAATACATTTCTTTTATTAAAGGAGTGAAATATAATCAATGTAAACATTCATATTGAAAAACTAGGATATGAAATGTTAATAATTTCCCTAATAAATAAACATAATTATAAACCATATGGACTAATATGAAGACTACTATTAAAATAATACATCCCTAGTAAATCATAATATTCACCAAAGAGTGTTTACATAGATGAATATAATTTTAAAATATCATTGGAAAATTTCTTGAGGAAAATACATTTTTCACTTTGAAATCAATTATTTAAAGTCTAAAATACTTTCTAATATTAAGGAAAATATTTTATTTGAAAATTAACTTGTAAATTTATAAAGTAAGATTCAAATAAATGGGTGTTCATGATGGTGGGTAATTCCATACATAACATATAAGTTAAAAAAATATTCCTTTTTATAATATTGTAAAAAGGTCAAAAAGTACGTCATTTAAAAAATAACAAGAAGATTCATTTTAAAACATTTTATAAAAAGTAAAAAATGGTTAAAATGTCTTTAATAAATAATTTTAAAATTTTAAAACATCAATTTATACATTTTAAAAAAAATATGTACATCGAAGAGAATGATTCTTGGTTGAGTAGAAAAACAATATTTGTTTTCCTTAAAAACATTATTTTGGTATCTTGAGTAATTAAAGAGTGAAAGTTAAAAAGAAAAATTTTAATTTATATAAAAAACCATAGGATAATAAAATATATTGGGTTTAATATAGAAATATAAAATAAATTCCCCGGTGAATAAATAAACATAAAAAATCCTGAATAATAATGAGATTATGAAATAAACCCTTACTTTAGGTCCAAATTCTTTAATACGTGCTTGAACCTCTTGTATATTAAATATATATTTATTATAAATCTATTCTAGAACCATAATAATATATATTATACCATATATTATTTAATTATAAGCTTTTACCACCCATTTATTAATAATTCTTTATTAAATCACTATTTCAGGTGATAACTGCTTCGTTTTTCATGTATGTTTAGGTTTAGTAGTATGGGTCATTGTAATTTGATCATAGTTAAATAATCTCAAAAATATTAATAATTATTTAAATATTATATATATTAATTAAATACATATTTATTTTCATCCATAAAATTTAGAGATAGAAAAATGAATTACACCGTTAATTGAGATGGTAGGTCGTACATACGCATGAACACTATTTCCATTTTTTGGACAGATAAAAAGTAATAATGGTAAATAATAATTAAACTTTGTAGAATAATTATTATATCACATATATTATATATATTTATTAAATCTATCCTTATTACCACACACTTCAAAATAAAATGAAAAACATGTCGCATCACTTCGTGGAGGTGGTAGTCCACACTATGCACAAGTGACATTTTCGTGTTCCAAAGGATTGGAAGGTATAAAGAAATATGTGATATTATAATTATATAAGTATAATTATTTCATAAATATCACATATATAAATTAAATACATAATTATATTCTACCGTGATATGTGGTGATGGAAAACGAATTACATCGGTTCACGAGGCGGTAGTCCACCATACAAACAATTGATGGTTTCATTTCCCATTTGATGGAATAAGAGATTGATATAGAATAATAAATTAAAAAAATAAAATATTATTATATGATATAAACTTTTTTTATTATTTTACCATAGTTGAAAAATATTTAAGGAGTTATAAGAAGAAATAAAATGAAAACACATAGTTAAAAATTATATATCTTCTTCAGAAAAACTCTTTAGGGTTATACCTAAAGAATTCCTAGAATAATTTTAAAATAAAAAAAAAGGACTCTATTTTATTTTTAGGGATGTAATCATATGATTTGGTTAGGTATTTTATGAACTAAAATACTCTTAAATTATTTATATGAGTGTATAGGGGGTGTCCATTTATAAGTGGGGAAGAGGACACACTTGGAATTTTTGAAAAGAATATAATATACCCACATTTTATAGGCACCAAATGGATCCAAAATGGACCATTAAAAAAAATATATGATAGAAGGTTTAAATATGGATATAAAATATAAATTATACATGTTTTTAGTTCATTTTAACCCTTATTTTTTATTTTAATCCCAGGAAAACTTGTTTTAATCGTAATCATGAAGAACTATTTCTACTATTTTTAATATTCATTATGAAAAAAAAAGTTTATATTATTAGATAATATTAAGTTGATATTAATTATTATAATTCCAAATATTTAATACCTTTCACTAAATTCAATTCACATAATTTTTAGAATTTAATTTAATATTAAACTTGCAAATGCGATGAAAAAGCGATTTTTCAAAGAAAAGGTTTTCATAAGTACAAAACGTTTTTATATAAAAAATAAAAATAAAATTTATTGAAATGAAATAAATTTGACTGATTATAATATAATTGAACTAATTTTACTTTTAAAATAATTTTAAAAGAAAATTTAACTTTGAAAATTCTTTAAATGGAAAGGTAGGTTTTAATAAAAATTAGTATCTTCCACTATTCATCAAAAAAAATTAAAATCATCAGAAAATTTTCCAAAATTCATTATAAGATAATTTTTACATGATGATTTAAAAAATTAAGGTGATTTTTTAAATAAATTTTTAAAAGTATCAAAAAATTAATTATATTATTTTCCATCAAAAATCAGTAAAAAACATTTTTGAAGAAAATGAATTTTTGAAGAAAAAATTGACTTTAATAGTGATTATTTAATAATAATTTATCAATATATTTATATTCAGTATTAATTACATATATATTTCATAAATTATTTAATCATATTCATAACCACCAATTTAACAGCTTCGTTATAATGGTTATATTAAAATAAAATGTTTTATGGGTTTTTAAATCTCAGTGTTACATATCATATGCGCTATCAAGCATAATGTACTTATTTTAAAATATCAAGGTGTCAGATTTTACCCACCTTCAATAAAATTTATCCTCATAATTTGAACTTGATCTCGGTAATCAAAGTTTCATCATTTAAAAATACCTTTCTTGAAATCGCACAACGTAAAAAGGGTTAATAAAACATTATCTTGAAAGGATGGAAATATAATATGAAGTTCACCTATAATAATACATAACCAGGTTTCCAAGTAGGAAAAAATTGGTGGGATGTAAAAACATGGACTTGGGGAAGAAATATAATGTCAAAATAATTATGGAAAGTGATATAGATAATTGATTGCAATAAATTGAATGATCAAGAAAAAGTTAAAGAACACAAAACCATAAATTATTGATGGATGAGAATACTATTCATTCATTATAAATGAAGTTAAATGTATGACATTTTTATTTCAATATTATTTTCCTAAATTTGATGGATTCTGTTACTATCAATATAAATAACATCAAAAAATATATACATATTTCATAATCACAATTTCATCCTTTGTTTGTGCTTCAATCAATTTTCACTTCATTTATTATTTTAACAAATGAATATACAAGATTATTTTTTTACTAAAGCGCTAAAATTAACTTTTAATAGATCATAAGATCCATAAAATAGTGACAAGTCCTTTTTTATTTCTCTAAATATTTATCAAATCCAAAATGGTTATCATAAGTTATCTAATATAATACATTAACATATAATCCTCAATAGTAACACTCAATGTTAAACTTAATATTTATACATAAAATTTGTTAAGTAAAAACATTTCCATATAAAATAGGTCATCATGTTGGCCAGTGGTAGGTCTTATACCCTTTTCTCCCTTTACTTGTGGGTTCAATCCCAACGTCCTTTTCAGACATGACAAGTTTATTTTCAGAATGTGGGTTGTCCTTTTCCCAAAACTATATTAATATAATTTCTATAACATTCCAAAAATATGAATAACATTCTAAAAAATAACATTAATCATTAAATCACTTTTTAACCACTAATTTTTTTCATACAAATTATTATTTTTCCATAAAATCAAACAATATTAATTGACTATTATTAACTTAACATCAATAATCTTATTAATCCTAAAGGTTTTCAAACCTTTAAATTTATGAAAAGAGAGTTATTCCTCAAATAATACCTCATGTTGAACCTAAGGATTATATATACCTTGACCCAATAAAAAGTCTCCCAAAATTCCATTAATGACATGAAATTCCCATCATTTAAAACCTCAAAAGGGGTGTCCAAAAATTTGAACTTATGAACAACCTTAAACTCATAAACTCATGATGGTATTCATAACACTTAAGTTAATCATATATTTAGAAACATATACTTCTAGAAATTAACACAATCCTTAGATGTTTCATTATTCTTATAATCAAAATACCATTGATAAAAATACTTCTACAATAAAATTCTTGAATCCTAATACATTAATACTTTAACCCTTTTACTTCAGTTATTTATATCAAATAGGTCCTTAATTGGTCTAAGATGTGACCTTTAAAATAGGGAATTGACTTGAATAATTCCCAAGTTTCCCATATTTAATACAAATAACTACAAATGGATCTCAATGATGAAATTTTTTTCTATCTAATAAACTCCTAACTTTTCCTCAATAATTAGCTGCTATATTCCCTTCTTTTACTCACATAAAACATTTTTATATTCCTTTTATAAATTCTCCTTAGCATCCCTACCCAAATTTATGACATGAAGGAAATTTATCCTTCTATCCTCCATGGTCTCTACTACTCAAGATATTATCAGACTCCTTCTTTATCTTCTTTGGAGAGTTTGATAGTCGGTTAAGGTATAGGTTGTTAATCATATATCAGGATAACTAACTAGGAATAATCACAATATATTCATTCATCATCCCATTTTGTTTCTCAGAATCAATGCATTTTATATCTCATTCATCATTAACATCATTCCTCCTGGTTCCATATGTTAACTAAAACAAAAAATTATGGTATGAGCAACAATAATGAAAAAACATTTATAGGATATATAAATCATGACACCTTATTTTCAATCTATGACACATAATGTTTATACTAGGTTATACGTGATCATAATCTATTCAAATCGTTCTTTAGGATTCATAAATAAAATGTTAATTAAACCAAGAAAATCCCCTGAGAATGTCAAACTAGGTGGTAAATAAGGGAAAACTCACCATACACTAGAATGATGGCTGATATATACTCGAACCAACTCTTTTTGGGGTTATTATCCCTAGATGTGTATGTTCCAAAACTATATCCACTTGTAGTAACCATATAGGGATGTATTTCTAGGAAAACCACCTTATCTATTCCTTACCAAAACTTTTGGATATATCTTATACTTAGACTTGTCCTCAAAGTTCTTCATAGGGTTATGTTCTCTAATATATGTTTTCCTAAATATATTTCCCAAGGTTTCTGATAAAATTTCTATGATACCATCAATAAATACTCCAAACCTAGTATTCTAAAGTTGGTGGTTAATTTATTACATTGGTACTATATATAATCAATCACATCTCAAAGGATAAAATAGTTTAGTAGTCTTGGAAAACCATATAAATACTTTAATCTCTAAGTACATTTGAAAACATAAAATACAACATAGTATTTTATTTGAGAAAAACATTATTCCCTATACCATATACTTGTATATCAATCATAATACAATTATTATATTCTTTTAGAAATAAAATATAATAAATGTGTGATCTAAGATGCTCAGTAAGGGTATGTATATAGTGGGATCTATCATGAATAAATAAAGCATAATCAACATGGAAAGGTAAGTATCTGAAAACAAATTACATTTAATAAATAAATTGAGCATGAATAATAATATGGAGTAAATAAATTATGATAAAATAATTCCATATAAATAATCACATGATCTTGAAACTTATCCATGTATTTCAGAACTAATCAAACAATCACATGGAAATCAATAACTAGTAATATAATGAGAGAATACATAATGTCAGATATCATAAATTTACCATCAAGGACCCATGAAAAAATATCTTACATTAATGGGTAATTCCTTTCCTAAATACCCAATCTAGTTTGTCTCATAATACCTTCCAATGTATCTAGGGACTATAACAGACCCCTCTCATTAATTACTAAGTCCAATGCATTTATCATATGAAATGGGTGAAACATAATCAACATAAACATTCATATTTAAAAACTAGCATATGAAATGTTAATAATTTACATAATCAATAAACATAATAATAAACTATATGGAGTAATATGGATATTTTTATTAAAATAAAAAATATCCAGTAAAGCATAACATTCAACAAAGATTATTGACATAGATGAATATACTTTTAAAATATCACTAAAAATTTCTTGAAGAAAATAACCTTTTCACTTTGAAATCATTTATTTAAAGTATAAAATAATTATAAAATACTGATAAAAAAAATTATTTTAAAAGGAACATATAAAAATGTAAATTATTATTTAAATAAATGATTGTCCATGATGGTGGTTAAATCTATACATTCCATATAATTTAAAATAAAATTCCTTTCACACTATTGTAAAAAGGTCAAAAATTACCTCATTGGGAAAATGATAAGATTCCTTTTAAAACATTTTTAAAAATTAAAAAATGGGTAAAATTTTCTTTAATAAATCATTGTTTAATTTTAAAACATTATTTTATAAATTTTAAGGAAAATATGTACATGGAAGAAAAATATTTTTAACCAAGTAGAAAAATAATGTTAGTTTTCCTGAAAACTTTATTTTTGGTTTCATGATTAATTAAAGAGAGGAATTTGAAAAGAAAAATTATAAATTATATAAATAACTATATAATAATAAAATATATTTGTTTTAATATATAAATATAAAATAATTTCTCCAATGGAAACATAAACATAAACAATCTTGAATAATGATGAGATTGTGAAATAAACCTTTATCTTAGGTATGAATTCCACCGTACGTGTCTAAAACTCCTATATAATAAATATATATTTATTTTAAATATATTATAAAACCATAATAATATATATTATACCATATATAATCTATTTATAACCTTTTATCACCCTTTTATTAAAATTTATTTATTAAATCATTATTCTCGGTGATAACTCCTTCACTTTTTCATGTATCTTTTGGTTTGGTAGTTTTGGAACTTCTAGTTTGATCATGTTTAAATAATACTATGAATGTTAATAATGATTTAAATATAATATGTATTTATTATATAAATAGTTATAATCATCCATAAAAGTTATATATAGAAAAATAAATTACATTGTTCCTGGAGACGGTAGACCGTACATACGCATGAATGATGTTTCCATTTTTTGAAAGATGGAATGAAAGAAATTTAATTATAAATTTAAATTTATATAATCATTATTATATAATATATATTCATTAATCATATCCTTATTACCATCCATATCAAAATAAAATAAAAAACATACCGCAACGCTTTGTGGAGGCAGTAGACTATTCATACGCACGAGTGACGTTATTATTTTCAAATAGATTGGAAAGTAAGAAGGTATATATGATATTATAATTCTAGAATTATAATTATTCTATAAATATAATATATATATATATATATATTAAATATATCATTATATCCATCCATGAGAGTGGGTTATGGAAAATGAATTACATCGGTTCATGAGGTGGTAGTCCGCCGTACACACGATTGACAAATTCGTTTACCATTTGATGGAATAGGATATGGATATATCATATTAAATAACATAACATATAATTATATTTTATATACTAGTTTAATTATTTTATCATAGTTTAATAATATTTTAAGGAGTTATAATGAGAAATAAATTGAAAACGTATGGTTAAGAACTACACCTCTTCTTCAGACAACCTCTTTATATTTATACCTAATGCCTTCCTAAAATGTTTTTATGATCAAACCAAGGAATCTAAGTAATGGAGATTGATGTTGTTAAATTATTTGGGTAGGTATTTAACAAACAAAAGGGTCTTTAATTGTGGATAGTAGAGGATACATGTGTCCTTTTATAAGTAGGGGAGAGGACACACTTATAATTTTTGAAAAGAATAAAATATATCCACATATAACACACACAAAATGGATCCAAAATAAACTATTACCAAAATTTAGAAGATATAAGTTCTAAAAATTTCTAAAAATTAGAAATTTTAAAATTTTCTAGTTCATTTTAACACTTATATTTTTAGTATAACCCCTTAGTAAATCTGTTTAAACATTAACTGCGATAATGAATTTTTACTGTGTTTACAATTAATTATGAAAAAAATAAGTTAAACTTATTACCTAATAATTATTATTATAATTAAAAAATATGGAATATATTTTTTCAAATTCAATCCCCATATGTTCTATAATTTAATTTAGAATTAAACCCACAAAAATGATGAAAATGCGGTTTTCCAAAGAAATGGTTTTCATAAGTATAAAAACAAATATCAAAAATCAACATAAAATTGATTCAATGACCTAAATTAGATTAATTATAATATATTTGAACTAATTTTACTTTAAAAATAATTTTTTAAAAAATATAACTTTTTAAATGCTTTAAATAAAAAGGGGGTTTTCAATAAAACTTGGAATTTTTCACTATTCATCAAAAAATTAATCTTTTTAGAAAATTCTCAAAAATTTAATCTAATATAATTTTTAAATGATTATTTAAAAATGAAGTTCATTTTTTCAAATACATCTTATAAAACTGTAAAAAATTTATTATATCTTTTTCTGAGAAAAGCGGTAAAGATTATTTTTAAAGAAAATGTTTTCTTGAATAATAAATTAAATTTACTAAAAAAATGAGTGATTGTTCACTAAGAATTTATGAATACATTTATATTGAGTAGGAATTTAAACTATATTTCATAAATTAGTTAATCTTATTCATACTCTCTAATTTAATGGGTAGGATATAATGGTCATATTTAAATAATATATTTCATGGTTCATTTAAGCTCAGTGTTTCATGTTTTATACACTATAAAACATAATTTTATTATTTTAAAATATATGGGTTTTACTTTAATGGGTGAGGTACTTATCATTAGTGGAGTTATCTTACAAAAACATTTATCAATCTACCATTAGTATAGATTCGTTCAAATTGATATATGGCTAACATTTCTGATCTCCATTATGTTAGACCAAGGTCAGAGAGTTTTCTATTGTTGGACCAGAATTAGAGAAAAGTACAAGAAAGAAGGTGTAGGTGATTTGAAAGAAGATGAAGGCAGAACAAGATCACTAAAATTATTATACTTATCATAGGAGGAGGCTGCTAGAGTTTTTCTTTGGTGATTTTGTGTTCCTAAATATATCTCCTTATTGTGGGAAGTGAAGGTTTGTTCATGAGAGTAATCTATCTCCATAATTTGATAGACATTTTGAGGTTTTAGTTTATATTGTAACTATTTCATATAAATTATCACTTCACCCATACATTAGTTAGATATATGATATTTTTAATATGTTGTAACATCGATAGTATTTTCATGATGATTCACATGTCATTGATTGGGGAGAGATGGAAGTTGAAGATGGTGTAACCTTTTAGGAGAGGCCTATTGATATTTAGGATTATTAGTAGAAGGTTTTGTGTGGGTATGTTATTTTTTTGATTCATTTACTATGGTCTCATGATGTCTTGGAGGAGATTACTTGGGAGTGGGAGTCATAGATTCACACTCAAAATCCCAAGTTGTTTGGGGTTTTATTTTTTTATTGAGATATAATATTTGAACTTTACTGGTTTATTTGATTGTGGATGATGTTATATATTTATGTTCCTTATTCCTCTGATGAGTTGGGTGTGATCTTATTATAGTGAGATTCTTAATAGGTATCTCACTGGGTGGTTATTCTATTTCCATCTTTTTCTTCCTAAGTTTTGGTTTAAATTCTTGATTATAATAATTTTTTTGGAGGTGTCTAATGTAAGGGTCCTATTTTTATTGGTCCCTTTATTTTTTTTAATTGGTTGGAGGTTTAAGGGAATTGATGGAAGAGTAAAAGTGTTGTTAGATCTGAAATTTTAGCTAGAGGATAGGGATTGTGGTATGGTTTAATGGGTTGCGGCATGGTGTGGTTTTAGAGATGGTTACTTACAGTGTAGTCATGGTACTCATGACATGGAGGCTCAAGATAAAGTTTTAATGGCTCTACAATTTTAGTGTTGGTTGTATAGTAGTGTTCTAGTTGTGTCTTGGAGCCTTGGGTGTATGTATTAGTGGTTTTACTATTTGAAAGACCCCTAAGGTGTGGTGCTTTGGGTAGTTCCATAGATATTGGGGGGTCTTTCCTCTAACTTCAAAAGGGTCACAAATGTGTGGAGTATGAGCTACACCATGGAGTTTTATATTTTAAGACCCTTGGCTATGTCAATCTAGGGACCATTGTAGTGTGGAATCTTGGTTTCTCCATGGTGTTACCCTAAGTTCATAGAATTTTGGGTTTGACCGAATTTTTGTAAGGGGGATATATATTGTATTTTCACCATGATTTCTAGAGTCCATATTTAAATTGACCTATTATATCATGGGAATTTATTTTGAATATTTATTTTAGTGAAACCTTTGGGCCATGACATGTTCATGGGTGTTACATCCTGGTCTTACAAAAAATCAAGCCTATATAAATTCGGGACCCCTCTCAAAATTATCTTTTTTCTTTCCATCTCTTTTGAACCATAGGTGACCCATGGATATATTTTATATAATTTTATCCCATTTTATTATTATTTAACTTCCCACCACAAGCTGCAATAAGATGATTAATCGTGATCTAAGTTTAAATTTCTTTTTTTATATTGTTTTTTTCTCTTGTCTTCTAAATTTATTTGATATAGAATATTTTTTTAATTAATTTTTTAGGTTTTTATTGATGATTAATAGAGGATCTATGGTGGGATGAAATTTTAAGGGGTAATGGGTTTCACAATGGAGAGTTGATTTGTATATATGTGCTTTTTCTTCTATTCTTGCTCAGAGAACATTGAAATATATGTTTCAAGGTTAGGTATTCATGCCTTATCCTTATTTTATGTGCATGTTTAATATTAACATGATTTATAATAATTAGATAAATGATGGAATCTACCTAATGAAGATAAAAATCATAAAATTAAGTAAGAATAAAATATTGACTGGTATGTTATGATTTCATGTGGTTTATGTTATGTTGGATGCCTCTTGGTATTTTTTAGATAGTGTTCGATTAATTAATGTGATTATTATTATTACTTAGCATGGATGATATGATTTAAATTAGTTAAAAAATGTAAATATATTAAGATAAATTAAATTATGAAAGGGAAATGTGGATTTAATTACTTTTCTTTAATGAAAATTTTTGAACATTAAAGTGTTTCTTGAGCATGAATATTACTTTTTTTATTTTTTAACTTATGTATTTGGGCCTTTTTTTGAAAAAAAACTTTTTAATAATTAATCAGTTAATCCAAGATTATAAATTAAAAAGGTTATTTATTTGAATTAAATGTTTGGGGGATGTTGTGAGATCATCCTTGTTTGTTACAATCTTGTATGATTGGGTATTATTCATTTGGTTTCCCTTTTAGTTTTCTATGATGAAAATATGATTGTTACCATGTGTGTGATTTAGCTTATTTGAACCCATGATATGAATCATTATAAACTGGTACAATTGGGACATTGGTTGAGGGATGTATGGTATAATTTAAGATCTTGGATTACTTGTTTCTTATTCATTGATATAAGGTTGATATTGGAATGGATGACACATGTTGATAGATAAGATTTTTTTTGTTATATAGTTATGTAGGGTTTTTGATTGTTTGTTGGTATAGGAAGAGATATAGGATTTCCCATCTTTCTTTATGTTTTATTCTCGGTGGAAGGTGTTCTTGATGAATAGTTTTTGTAGTTTCCAACTACATACTACATGTCCTATGAACTTTAATTTTATATTACATTGTGGTATTTCAAGTTTTTCCCTATAATACTTAGATTATGAAATAGTAGTTCAAATATTAATTAATAACCATAGGATGGTTAGATAAATTCTCTAATAGCATGAGAAAAAAATCTAGAAATTTAAAAATGAATTATAAAAGTGTTGGATTATAATGGAATAGAATGATTAAACTGGTATTTATAATGGATTTGATGAATGATGGGCAATTTTTTAAATTACTGAATAAAATGATTAATGATGTTGAATATTGGCATTGTGTTTTTATATGAAATCCAGTTTCCCATACCTCAATGTTGGCAGTTGGGTGCAATGTGGGATGATAACTAAATTTGAGTCTATGTATAGGTTGTTTCCATTAGATTGGTTGTGTGATATACCTATTAATTATAATTTTTTTATTTTATATTCTCCACCACCTGAGTCGGACGGGCAGCTAGTGACCAAATGTTTTGGATTCTAGTTGTTTTTTGTAATGCCCTAAAATTTAAGTGTTAATTCCCCTTTAAATAAATTATATGCTAAATATATTGTTTCACACACAACATGAAACAAAAAAAAATATGATACATTTTATTGAGATAAATCATTACATCAAAAGTATATGAAACCACGTATTACAAACTGTGGTTGATTATATCCATTAAAAGTGCATAAGTTAAAAGGGGTAATAAATAGAAACAATTGATATATTCAAAACTAAGATATCCCTTGGATTAAATTCATCCCTAAGAAACACCATTAGTATAAAAAAATCTACAATGAGAAATAAAATTATAAAATGATAAAGCATTATGAATAATGAGAAGTGTGACTAAAGAAGTGAGAATAGAATGAATGGGTTTCAAAAGGATCTATATAAGAACAAAACTGGCCATTAAAAATATGTTTATTGTAAATATGGTCATTGAAAATATATTCATTGGATATACATGAATCTGAAAGGTATACTAAAGTTTTTTAATGTTAATAGAAAATTTAAATATTATTTTTTATAAATAATAAATAACGAAAGAAAAAATATAATAATTAATGAAAATATTTTATTATGAAATATTTTTAGGTGTTAAAAATAATACTATTAAATAATGATATGATAAAATTAAAATAAATATTTTAACATCAATAGATTGATAAAATTAAATGACTGGAATATAAATACTTAATTTAATTAATATTTGGGTTAAGATCATTTAATATAAAAACAATATTTTTTAAATAACAATGTTTCTAAAAGTGTTGTGTGTTTTTATTTTAAAAGAAATTATTGCTAAATAATGATTTTATTGAAATTTATTGATAATATATAGAAGTAAATAAATTAACAATCGTATCATGATTATTACTAGTCAAGTAATAATAATAAATTCATTTTATGATGAAAATTTATTTCACTAAAAATTATCATTTTATGAATTATCCATTTTAACTTCAATAAAATAAATATATTATGGTTAAATGTTGATGAATTATATTTTTAATAATAATAATATATTAATATTAATTTATTTTTTCAATTATAGAAAGTAGAAACAATAATGGTTAATATTTTGAAAAATTGTTTTCCTATAAAAACGATTTTCATTATATTTTATGCTTCCATTTTAAAGTTGAATTCATAAATTTTAGAATTTAAATTATAAAATATTGAGTTAATATTTAGATCCATCATTACAATTTTATCTTAGGATTAATTTTTTGTATTTTTCTAAAAAGATTGATATTTAGGTGAATAGTGCAAAATAATGTTTTTACAAATTTCGTGACTTTTTTGACATCGTTAGGATATAAGAATAACATAAAAAATCATTAATATTTTATATTAACCAAATGTTTATTTTATAAATAAATTTATATATTTAAAAAATATATATTTTATTTACAAAATAATATTTAACATTTCAAAACTTAAGTTATATTTTTCTATAAAACTATATTCAATGCGTTGGACAGTTATTATTTTAGAAATAGTTTTTAAAAAAATTATAAATTAGACATAGTACATGGGTTTCATATTTTTAATTAGTAGGTCCAAATTATTCAATTAAGGTCTATTTTATTTTTATCCAAAAATAAATAAATCGATTAGGTAAAAATTAGTTACCATGGTAAAATTAAATATGGTAAAAGGGTTAAATATATCTATAAAAGACTTAAAACATGTTACAAAAATATATTTAAAAGAGTGTTTGAGAGATTTACTAACCTTAACTTATCCTACCCTTCATTATTTTCCACTTTGCATCCAATTCCCCTGATGAAAAATATTTATTTTCTATATTAAGAAATTATATATACAGAAATTTTATCCTCTTCACTTATAAAAGGATCCTCCTACCAACCCTTTAAAGCTATAAAAAATTATAATTATCCCATCTAATATGGCCCCATTTACTTATCAAATAATCCAATTCCAATTTCCTGATTTTATAGTCTCTATAGATTTCCCGAATCCCTTCAAAATCAAAAAGGTTTCCAAGAAGAAATAAAATCCTTCTACATAAGTATTTTATCCTCTATAATATTATACAATTTCTTCTTCTTCAACCTCTTCTAAAATATATTTTAATAATTATTATATAATTATATAATTATTTTTATTATACTAAAATGTTTTTATATTGAGTTAATAACCATTATATACCTTTTCCATTTCTAAGGAAAGATGGAAATGTCATACGTGTTACATGTAGACTACCACCTCCATGAACGAAATGTTTTATTTTCATCACTGGGTTATATGGATGGTTAAAAATGAATATTTAATTAAAAAATATTTTATTTATAACATCATTAAGATAAATAACATTCTACCTTATTTTCTTTCTATGAAAAATGAAAACTTTTTCTGTGTATACGTGCGGACTACCGCCTCCATGGAATGACGTATTTAATTTTTCATCACCATTCTACTTGTATGTTTCTAAGAATTCATTTAATTAATTAAAATGATTTTTATGACATGATTAAGTTTCTATAAACATTATGTTAATATCTAACTTATTATTAACATTCCAACTTTTGATCATAAAAAATTACCGAAACAAACTCGTCACCGATATCATCTTCACAAATCATGAAATAAATTATCATGGAATGAAATTAGAATTTTATAAATAATTATAAATTATATATTAAATTTACCTTTATAATCTATTAATGGTGAAATTTGTTTCAAATAATGGGTGTTGACATTTTCATTTTAAAGCATGCGTGAAACAATCAAAAACACTAATATCAGATAATGAAAATAAAAAATAACTAACAAATAAATGTAAAATAAATGATTATAATTGGAGATAATATAGGTTAATATATATTAATAAGTTTATGAAATATGTTATTAATATTTTTATGTTTATTATATATTATGTTAAAGATATTTTGTGGAATTCATGAGTAAAAGGTACAAGTTTTCGAGTCTCAACTCTCATCCTTTGAGACATATAACATATTAATTGATTGTTTCTTTTTGAGTGGTGTACAGACTACCAGATGGATGAATTGAATAATACCTTTCATTAAGTTAAAGATATTTAAAAATACATCTAAATTTTTTCCTTTCAAGGGATTTCAATTTAATGCTACTATATTCCTTTTTTTTCTTTCCAGTCTTTTTTTGGATTTAAGATTGATATGTCCAAGTTACCATCTAAGTAAATTGTGTGATATTTACCTATAAAAAATATTTACTTTAATATCCTATGGTTTTTAATGAGTTTTTCAGGTTCTCTTACCATATCACTTCCCATTTGGTTAATAATTTACTCAAAGTGATGCTTTTAATAGAAACTAACCTTACCTCTTTTTTTGGTCAAGTCCATTTTTCCTCCATGTCCATATTATTTGTTTTTTTATAGAAATTATTATCTCTAGTTATATGATTTTTAAGGTATTTTTAAATTAAACTGACTTTCTTAAAAAAATATAAATCTCCCCTTAATATTTTTGTCGTGGTCATTTCCTATAAAAACAATTGTTTTTACAAAATGAGAAAGAAATACTATTTAAATGATTTATGAACTAATTAATTTTACCACTACCTTATTCATTTTTATTTAAGAATCTTCCCCATAATTGTTTAATGTTTCACTAAAAAATTTATATTTCCTTTATTTTATAAAAAAAATTCTAAATAAATCCAAAAACATAGAGAGTATTTCTTCTTCATTCTCCAAGTAAATTTAGAAGTTCTTATAAAAGTTTGTTCATCTATAAAAACATACTTTAATTTTTTTCATGATTAAAATAGAATATTATAACACCTAAAAATTTTAAAATAATAACATTATGTTAGATAGTTCATGTGACACGCAACACAGAGTGTAAACGAACCATGAAATATAGTATTTAAATATAATTATTATAACCTAGATGTTGAATTAGAGAGTATGAATATGATTAACTTATTAATGAAATATATATGAACTCCATACTCATTATAAATGTAATAAAAATTTATTAGTAAATAATCACTCATTTTTTAGTGACGTTAATTTATTCTTCAAAAATATTTTTTCTTCAAAAATGATTTTTATTGAATTTTGTGAGAAAATAATATAATTGATTTTTTCACTTTTAGAAAATTTATTTGATAAAATAAACTTCAATTTTTAATTCTTCATATAAAAAATATCTTAGGGTGAATTTTTGATATTTTTTTTAAATTTTTTATTTTTCAATGAATAATGAAAAAATACTGCTTTTTACTGAAAACTTTTTTAAATTCATGAAGTATTTCAATTTTAATTAATTAAAATAATTTTTAAAAATTTATAATTTAAATTAAATTTATAGATTATATATCTAACTATATAAATTTAAATTCATATAATGATGATCACTACTCATATAATTAATGTAAAGATCCTCTTATGCTTGAAAAATGCATTCCTTGAAAAAAAAATTTCGATACGTTTTGTGGGTTTATTTTTAAAATAATTTTGAAAATTCTAGGAATTGAATTTGAAAAAAATTATTCAAAGTATTTAATCATCATAATTAACATTATGTAACACTTTACACTTAATTTTTTGTTATAATTAATAGTAAAAATAATAAAAAATTTAACCACGGTTAAGGGTAAAACACTTTTACTTGAGGTTAAACTAAAGAGGTATGGGTTATAATGACCTAAAAAATTTTATAATTTCTATTTTATATCCATATTCCGAGCCAATCTCATCTAATTTCCTGAAATTTCTCATTTTGGATCTATATATCTATGATTGTGACCTTTATAATAATGTATGTAAAGAAAATAAAAAATGTCACCTTTATGCTCTTAAAAACTATAATATTTTGTGGAAGGGATAAAAATAACCTAATCTAGATTGTAAATATTCATTTTAAAGATAAATTAATTTTTAATAATATTAATTTATTTATAATAATTATTAATGAAATAATTACCTTGAATTTTTACTCATCGTTGGCACAATAATTATTTAATTAAAAGGAAAATAAAATAAATGACTTTAAAAATATTAAAAGTAATATAATTTTAATAAATTATTATGTTCTAAAAAATAGATAATTATAATATTTTAGGGATGATTTAACGGTATAAATTTTAATTCCATATTTTTCTTGATGTTTTTAAAGTCAAATTAAATAAATAGTGCAAAATTTGTCATTAATGATATTTTACAATAAATAATGTTTTATTAAATGATTTGAAATTAATAAAAAAAACATTCATCCAATTTAATGGTTAATTTTTTATAATATAAATCATGGTCCATTTATGGGATATTTTTTCTTTTATAGGAACTTTCCTTATCCCTTAAAGAGTAAAAACTTTAATGTTGTGATAATTGTCAAAAAGGGTTTAAACGAGTTAAAACAAAAGGATAAGGGTCAAAAATCACCTAACCATGTCAAAATTTTATTTTATGATATTATTTAAATCCAAATTAATCTTATATTAAAATAATATCAATTTGTATCCATTTTAATATGAAAATCAATTTATATTAATTAAATAATTTAATAAATTCCAAGAGTGTCTCTCCCCTCACTTATAAAATGTTACCTACAATCCCATTTTATTAACACTTCAAAAACATTTTTCATTAACCAAATAACTGAAAAAAATATCATACTTAATTCTCTTATAATAACCTAAAGGCCTTTTTTAAGATAAAACCCTTCTATAAAGGCTTTTGGTGTAACTCTAAAGAGTTTGTTCGAAGAAGAGGTATCATTCTTAACTGAGAATTTTTTTTATTTCCTTTTCCACTTCCTTAAAATATAATTAAAACATGTTGATATGATAACATAAGTATCTCAAATATACTAATATTTTTTATGTTAATTTCATACCCTATATCCATATCCTCTTCAATAAAATGGGAAATGAAATCGTTTTTCGTGTCTATGGTGAACTACCGCCTCGTGAACCTATGTAATTCGTGTTCCATCACAACCAATAATAGATGGTTTTAATGATATATTTAATATATATATATATATATTATTCCTAAAATATTTATCATTATGTAAATATAATATAACATATAATTTCTTACTTTTCGATTCATTTAAAAATGATAATGTCATTCGCATGTATGTTTGGATTACCACCTACATGAAGTGATGTGTTTCATTTACCATAACTACATCATATGACTATTATATATAAGTGTATTTAAATAAATAATATGATATTTATTTATAGTTATCATTCTTTAAATATAAAATAATACTTATGTTCTTCCCATCATGAAATTTGAAAAATAAAAATGTACTTATGCATAAGTATGGGTTACCGTCTATATGATTGTAACGTAGTTAATTTTTCATAACAATACTTCATGGTTGGTTTAAAAAGTATAATTTTTGTATAAATATGATAATTATTTCATGATTATTATTCTAATAATATGGAATAATTAACTCTTACCATAATGGAACCGTCGAAGTCATTTTTGGACATATGAATCAAATATCGTCAAAACATCTGATGTGAACTTAATTGATTAATTAATTAAATATAAAATGGTATTAAATAAAAAAATGAATAATAAAAATAAAAAGGGGGTTTAATTAATTAAATAATTAACATAAGTTTATTATTTGGGAATATAAAGAGTATACATAACGATTCTAAAATAAGGCAAGGAGTTCTGTATAAATTTCCATTCATTGGGGAATATTTTAATGTTATGTAGAAATTTATTTAATATAGTTTATATAAATCCCTTTTAAATATTATATCATGAATCCTTTATAATTCTGGGTATTTTATGTTTTAATTCAAATTATTCCATCCAATAGGATTTTACTTTAAAGTTACCAACTGGTAAGTGATTCATAACTCAATTTTCTTTCATTGGGTCGTATCATTTCTTCATTAATTATATTATATAGTGATTATGCATGAAATGGACTTTGTATGATTTATTTTGTAATTTAAATTTTTGTGTGGATTTATATTTTTTCACGTAATCACTTCATTGATTAATTATTGCTTCAATGTTCATCTCAAATTGTATTCTTTGGTACATATGTTATGGTATACACCTATATCTTTTTACAAGGTATATCTACTTAACCATTGATAATTTATACCATGAATATATTTATTTTAATGGTATTTAATGTTAATTTGAATTTATTTCTTTCATAGGGGTTATGATTTGAAACTTACCAAAGTGGTAGGGATTTATTTCACAATCTCATAATAATTCTGGATTATTTATGTTTAAGTATATATTGGGGGAGTAATTTTATATTTATATCTTAAACCCAATAAATATTATTATCATCTAGTTATTTTTGAAAATTATAAGTTTTCCTTTCAATTACCTCTTTTTTAAGTACTCAAAATATCATAAAAAAAATTAAGAAAAACACACTTTATTTCCCCTTTAGTCGGAAATGTTTTTCTTTCTTTAAATTTTTTCTAAAAATGTTTTTAAGAATATTTTTAATTTTACCTTATGATTTTTTAAATTCATTTTTACCCTTTTTTTATTTTTACAAAATGGTTTAAAAATTAATCTTCCTAACATTTTCTGAATGAGGTATTTTTTAATTTTACTAAAAATGTGAAAGGGGTGTTTTTTAACTTATACAACATGAATGAAATTATTCACCATCATGACCACTAAATGTTTGTAAGATTATTTTAAAAGTTTCCCTTATTATTTTCCATAATAATATTTTTCCTAATATTATGGAGACTTTTTGTTTTCAAAGGTTATTTTCAAAGTGAAAAGGGTATTTTCTTCATGAAATTTTCCAATAATATTTTAAAGTATTTTCATCTATTTCAACATCATTTTTTGAGTATTATATTGATTATATACTCTAATAATATCATATACATTATTTTTTTGATGGTTTATGATCATTTTGATTGGTTAAATAATTACGTTTCATGTGATAGTTTTTCTATATGAATGTTTATGTTGATTATGTATTGAATTTTTATTCTCCCCTTTCATATGATGAATACATTATACTTAAGTGATGAGTAAGGTCTTATATATCCCCCAAATTCATCTATAGGTCTCATTAGAAAAACTAGTTTAGGTATTTGGCTAAGGCCTTGCCCATTTATGTAATATGTCTTAGCATGAGGCTTTGACGGTAAGTTTATGATGTCTGACATTATGCATTACATCATTATGAGATTAGTTATTGATGTACATGAAATTATTTGAATAGTTATCATATCCATGGAAAATTTTCAAGATCTTGTGATTAGTTACATATCATTAGTTGATCATCATTTATTCCTACCACATTATTCATCATTCTCAAATTATTGATTAAAAATATATTTTTTAGTTATTTAAATTTCCATATTGATTATGACTTATTTAATCATGATAGCTTCCATTGTATATAACCCTTAATGAGCATCTGATCTCACTATTATTTTGTTCCTTTCCTTAGGATATGAAGAGGGAATATTTTAATGATTTCAAGGATGCATAATATATACTTTAATTTTCATTTATTTTATATTTTCAAATTTAATTTGAGATTAAAGTATGTATCTAGTTTACCAAGGCTACTAAACTATCTGGTACTTCAGGATGTGATTCCTTATATCTAGTGCCAATGTGATAAAGTAATCACTAGATCTGGGCTATTAGGGTCGGGTTATTTATATTTGGTATCAAAATAAGTTTAGTAAAAACCTTGGGAACTAGATTTAGAAAAACATAGATTAGGGAACATTACCCTTTGACTGAATTTTATTATAATTATAAGTATAGGGTACTATACTAATGTTTTAGTAAGGTGGATATTATGTGGTTTTCCTAGAAATACATCCTTATCTGGATACTACAGGTGGATGTAGTTTTGGAATAGATTCATCTAGGGGTAATAACTTTGAAAATAGTTGGTCGAGTATATCTCAGTCATTAATTTGGTGCATGGTGAGTGTGCCCTTACTATGGAATTATTTTTACACTCTTGAGGGATATGCTTGGTTTAATTTACTTTTTATATATAAACTATAGTGATGAATCATAGAATAGAACCTAAGGAAACATATTATATTACATAGTTATATGGGAAAAACCTAAAGTGTCTTATAATGAAAATTCTAAGGTTGGCCATTTTTTTAAAGGCAAGATACCCCTTTTGAGATTTTTTATATATGGAATTTAAGATGATCAAGGGTATTTTTAAATACATTTATGTGAACATAACCCTTTTCTTTATTATATTTTTTGCTGAAAACGTTTTTTAGGTATAATGATTTTATATTTTGTGAGAATAAGTTTAAAGGTATTGATAACATTTAGGGTTTATATGATCTTTGATATTGAGAAAATTATGGGCTGTTAAAATTTAGGAACATATGTTTTATCATATATATAACCATATAATTGAAAATTTATTTGATAATTAATGTTATTTTTTAGGATGTTCATCATATTTTAGCAACATTACAGGAATTATATTAATATAGTTTTATAAAAGAACAAACCACATTCTAGGTGACAACCCATTGTATTCGGTAAGGTTGTGAGGCTTAAACCCACAACTGAAGGGTGAAAAGGGTGCATCACCTACCACTAGCATATGTGATGTTTTGGTTAGTATGAAATTTATTTTACTTAAATTATTTGATGGTTAAATATTAAGATGATTTTGGGGAAAATGTATTATAGGATAAAATATTTTTTTCATGTTTGAGGTTATTAATGATATTTTGGGAGATGTTTTATTGGGTTACGATATATATAATTATTATGTTTAACATAAAGTATTGTTTTAGAAGAATGATTTTATGAATTTAGAGGTGTAATCTTAAGGGTATAAAATAACATTTGAGGTTAAAAAACTCTTTAATGATATGTTTATTGGTGTTATTTGTTAAATATGGTTATTTATTTAAGGAATTGTTTATGTTAAACCCTTGGTTTTATTGTTTAATTTTGGATTTTAATGTATAAAGGTTCATTAAAATTCAGTTTTACCTGAAATTTTGCAAACCATTTTGGTTTTAGTAAATATAATAGTAATATATTGTTATTGTTTTTTTGTATTATGTGATCCATTAAAAGTTTATTTTAGTTTATTAGGAATATAAAAATCATATTGGATATTCATTTCTTGGAGTAATAAATGAAGTAAAAATTGATCAAAGTATAACCAAAGGATTAAATTATGCTTATGAAATAAAAGATATCAAGTAAGTATATTTTATGGTCTCCTATATATTTATAATAAAATAATCCCTCAAATTTAGGAAAAGGATATTGAAATAAAAAATATATAAATTAACCTTTATTTCTTATGAATCAATGGTATTTTTATCCATTGTAGATTTATAGATTTGTGGTTGTTAACTTTCTTTTAACCATGTTCTATATCACTATCTATTAGTCCTTGGGTGTTAGTTTTTATCTCCATGTCTATATTTTCACTACCCATTAATTTTATCCTATTTGTAAAAATATTTTTTTGTTATTCTAGATAGACCTGTATATTTCCCTTTCATTATTTTTAAGAGAAATATTTATTAACCCTTTTACGATGTGGGATTTCCAAAAAGGAATTTTCAAATATCAACCCTTTATTTTTTAGTTCAAGTTCAAATTGTGAAGATGAAATTTATTAAATTTGGGGAGAATATAACACCCCAATATTTTAAAATAATAAGATTATGTTTGATAACATATATGACATATAACACCGATCTTGAATGACCCACAAAATATATTATTTAAATATGAATGTTATAACCTAGATGTTTAATTATAGAGTATGAATAGGATTAAATACTTTATGATATATATCTTAAGTTCATACTATATATAAATTTATTGATAAATTATTAGTAAATAATCACTCAAATTTTAAGTAAATTCAATTTACTTTTCTAAAATGTTTTTCTTCAAAAATGATTTTTATTGCATTTTGTGAGAAAATAATATCATTAATTATTTCCACTTTGAGAAAATTTATTTGATAAAATTAAATTAATTTTTGAAGTAAAAATATTAAAATTATATTAAGGTGAATTTTTGGGATTTTTCTGAAAAAGTTTGATTTTTCAATGAATAGTGAATTAATACTCCTTTTATTGAAAATTATTTTAAATGCATAGTTTCTTTCTATTTTAATTATTTAAAATATCCTTTAATAATGAATAATTTAAATTAAATTTATATATTATATAACTAACTATATTAATTTAAATAAATATAATGATTATCACTAGTCATATAGTTAATGTTAGATCAACTTATGCTTGACAAATGTATTCCCTAAAAACTATTTTTGACTCGTTTTTTGGATTTATTTTCAATTAAATTCTGAAAATTATACAAATTGAATTTTAAAAAATTTATTATATATTTTGAATCATTATAATTAATATTATGTGATAATTTCAACTTAATTTTTTTATAATGAATATTAAAAACAGTAAAAATATGTTACCATAATTAAGGGTAAAACGGGTTTATGAGGGGTTAAATTAAAGAGATAAAGTTTATAATGACCTAAAAACTTAAATAATTTATATTTTATGGAAATATTTTTACCAAATATCATCTAAGTTCAATAAATTTTACATTTTGGTGGCATATGTCAATGATTGTGTCCTTTATAATACTTTATGTAAAGAAAATCCAAAAATGTCACCTTATTTCTTTTAATAACTGTAATATTTTTTAACAGGGACTAAAATAACCTATTTAAAATTATAAATAGTAATTTTAAATATTTTTTTTATAATGGTAATTTATTTATAATTTTTATTATTGAAATAATTACCTTAAATGTTTATGTGATGCCGAAGCATTAATTATTTAATTAAAAGGAAAATAAAATAAATGAATTTAAAAATATTAAAAGTAATATAATTTGAAAAAAAAATATTTTTTCACTAATGTTTTAGATAATTATATCATTTTTTGTATTTTTCATATGTATATATTCAAATTCCATATTTTTGTTAATGTTTTTAAAATAAAATTAAATGAATAGTGTAAAAATTGACATAAATGTTTTTTATAATAAATAATGTTTCATTAAATGATTTAAAATTCATAAATATATTATATTCTGAAAATTAAAAAAAATTATTGATAATATTAATCTTGGTCCATTTATGGGTTGTTTTTCCTTTAATAGAAAATTTTTTTGGCCCCTAAAGAGTAAAAACTTTAATACATAAGTAATTATAAAAAAGAATTAAAATAGGTTAAAAAAGATAAGGGTGAAAACATCACATAAAATTTTCCAAATTTTATTTAATGATATTATTTATACCCACATTCATCTTATATTCCAATTTTATAAAATTGGATCCATTTGAAAATGAAAATTAATTTATTTTTGTTTAATGCTTTAAGAAATTCCAAGTGTCCCACCCCTCACTTATAAAAGGGTACCTCCTATCTTCTTTTCTGTATACTTAAAAAAAACATTTTGGTTTATCCAAGACCTGCCCAAATACCTTCCTTATTTCACTTCCCATATCCTATATTCCTTTTTTATAATAAAACCATCCTAGGAAGGATTTTGGTGTAAACCTAAAGAGTTTTTCCGAAGAAGATGTATTGTTCTTAACTAAGTGTTTTGTTTTATTTCTTCTTCCATATCCTTAAAATATTATTAAAACATAATTATATAATAATATAATTATATATCATATAATTATATATTTTAATATTAATTTAATACCCTATATTAATCTCCTCTTCCATCAAATGGGAAATGAAACTATCATTTGTGTGTATAGAGGACTACCGCCTCACGAACCGAGTTAATCTGTTTTCCATCACAACTGCTCACAAATGGTTTTAATGATGGATTTATTGTGTTTGTGTGTGTATATATATATATTCATGATATATTTATCATTATTTAAATACAATATAACATATAATTTTTTACCTTTCCATTCATTTAAAAATGGTAACTTCGTTTGTGTGTACGTGTGGATTACTACCTCCACGAAGTGATGTGATTGGTTTTTCATGATCACGTTACATGAATTCTATATATAAGTTTATTTATAGAAATAATATGATATTTATTTTATCATTATAATTCTTTAAAGATAAAATAACTATTATGTTCGACCCATCATGATCGTTGAAAAATGGAAATGTTACTCATGCGTACGTACAACTTAACGTATATATGATTGTAACGTAGTTAATTTTTCATAACCATACATCATGGTTGTTTTGAAAAAATATAATTTATGTATAAAAAATATAATTATGTCATAATTATTATTTTGTAGATAATTTAATAATGAATCTTTTATCATAATGAAGCTACAGAAGTTATTTTGGATATATGAACTGAATGTCATCAAAACATCTGTTGTGAAATTAATTGATTAAGTAATTAAATATAAAATGGTATTAAATAAAACAAACAGAATAGTAAACATGAAAATTTTTATTAAAAAAGTAAATAATTAACATAATTTTATTTTTCAAGATATAAAGAAGGTGTGTAATGAGTTGGGCCTGAGGTAAGGGATTCCATTTCAAATTCCTTTCATTGAGACATATTTTAATGTTATGAACCAATTTATTTTAACTGGTGTATATACTTCAATTTTGATTTTTATATCATGAATCATTCATAATTCATGGTATAGTAATTTTTAATTCAAATTATTTTATCCAATGGAATGTGACTTGAAAGTTATCAAGTGGTAAGTGATTCGTGACTCGATTTTATTTCATTAGGTTATATCATTTAATCATTGATTATATTATGTCAGGATAATGTGTGAAATGTAATTTGTTTCATTTATGTTTTATTTTCACTTTTTTGTATTTACATTTATTACACATAATCACTTCATTGATTAATTCTCACTTCAATGTTATGATCATTGTAAGGGTTCTTATTCTCAAATTATCTTCTTTGAAACATATGTTATGTTATACATCTATCTTATTTTATAAGGTATATCTACTACCCATTTTATAATTTATATCATGAATATATTTATATTCATGTTATTTAATGTTAATTTTAAGTTATTTATTTTATGATGGTTATGATTTGAAAGTTACCAAAGTGGTAAGGATTTATTTCACAATCTCATCATTATTCGAGATTGTTTATATATAAGTATATATTGGGAGAATTGTTTGATATTTCTAAATTAAACTAAATCTATTTTCTTTGATTATAGTTATTTATTATAATTATAATTTTTCCTTTTATTTCCCTATTTTAATTACTCAAAAGATCAAAAAAAAGAGAAACTTTATTTCCTCTTTAGTCAGGAATATTTTTATTTAATGTCTATGTTTTCTAAAAATGTTTTCATGAATGTTTTTAATATTCATCTATGATTTTTTAAAGTTTCATTACACATGATTTAATTTTTAAATTTTTTTTTGAAAAATAATCTTCCTATCATTTTATTAATAAGGTACTTTTTTACATTTACTTAAAATGTGAAAGGAATCATTTTTTAACTTATACAACATGAATGGAATTCACTGTTATCGTGACCACTCAATGTTTTTAAGATTCATTCAAAATATTACATGGTTATTTTAAAATAAAATATTTTCCCTAATATTTTACAAATATTTATTTTTCAAAATAGATTTTTCAAGTGAAAAGGGTATTTTTCTCAAAAAACATTCCAGTGATCTTTTAAATTATTTTCATCTATGTTAATATTCTTTGTTGAATATTTTATTGATGATTTAATCTAATGATATGATCCCCCTTATTTATATAGATGGTTTATGATCAGTTTGACAGGGGAAATATTAATATTTCATATGCTAGTTTTTCAATATGAATGTTTATGTTGATTATGTATTGAATTGTTATTATCACTTTTCATATGATGACCTAATTATACTTGGTAAGTGATGAGTAGGGCCTGCTATAGCTGCTAGATGCATTGGTGGTTCTAATGAGACAAACTAGTTTGGTTATTTGGCCGATTCAATACCCATTTATGTAATATTTCTTGGCATGAGGTGTTTATGATAAGTTTATGATATTCAGAATTATGTATTTTATAATTATGAGATTAATTATTGATGTACATGTGATTATTTGAATAGTTACGATATCCATGGATAAGTTTAAAAATCATGTGATTAGTTAAATGTAATTATTTTATCATCATTTATTCCTTCCATATTATTCTTTGTGCTCAATTTTTTGATTAAATGGAATGTTTTTTCATTTATTTACTTTTCCATATGAATTATTCCTTATTTACCCGTGATATCTTCTACTATACATAACCCTTTCTGAGTATCTGATCTCACCCTTATTTTCATTCCTTTCCTCAGGATATGAATAATGAATATTTGAATGAGTTCAAAGATGCATAATATTTACTTTTATAGTTTTTTATTTTATGTTTTCAAATATAATGTGAGATTCAAGTATGTATCTAGTTTACCAATACTATTAAACTATTCAACCATTCATAATGTGATTCCTTATATCTAGTGTTGATGTAATAAAGTAACCATTGGTTTTGGGATACTATGGTTGGGTTCTTTACAAATATTCACTAAATATACCATCCACTTTATTTATTTGGATTACGTATAATCATTTCTTATGGTTTTTTTCATGAAACTCATTTCCTTTATATGGGTTAATCAAGTTATGATTAATTATGGATGTTTTCAAGTTCTTATGGCACACATATGTATGATTTATCATTTTTTGATGGGTTTGAACTATATATTCCTTTAATACATTGGGTAAAGTTTGATATCTCATTAGAAATTGATTTTTTTATAGGTTTAATTGTGGTTAATTTATGCTCACAAGATTGCATGTGGGTATAATTACAAATAATTTATACTCACAAGATTGTGTGTGGATATAATTACATTTATGCTATGTTTTAAATGATATGTTTTTTATGATTATATTTGTTCCACATTCATATGTTTTGAATTATACCCATTTTATGACTACTTGTGACTTGTGTTATTCTTAGATCCTTGATTTTTGACATAAGATACATGTTTATTAGGTTATGATCTCTTAATTATATGTTCTTGGATGTTGAATATGTTTTCATACCAACATTATTATCTCATTATAACTTATGATCTTCATTATTTATCCTTATTGAGAATTTGATCCCACCCCTTTTTAGGTTTCCATTCCTTGGGTTATAAAGTAGAGTAATATGTTTTATGTGTCAAATACACTATCATGTGAGAATACTTATTATGGGAGATATTAAAAATGTTATAGAATAAATTTTTTATGTATCTATTCTCCAAAAACACTAAACCTTAGGGTTTAGGGATGTGATTAGTTTTGATATGTAATTAATAATCAAGTAAAATGAATTATTACATATAGATGTTTATTTTAGGTCACCTCAGTTGGTATTAGATAAGGGTTTGATTATTTTTTGAGATTAGTTTAGTTATTTTTAGAGATTAAGGCCAGAGAACATTATTGTAAACCTAAGGGATAAGAATAAATATAGAAAAAAATACAAAAATTTTGGTAAATTATAGATTGTGTGGATTACTAGAAATAAAATCCATGTATGGATATAAAGAACTGGAAGTGGGCTTCACCCTAAATTCACCTAGTGGTAATAACCCTGAAAATACGGGTTGGGTATTAAGTCAATATTCATCTAATGCATGATTAAGAGTATTGGTCAGACAACTAGTTTGACACTCCAAATAGATATTCTTTGGTGATTCACACACTTTTTATAAACCATTATGAAGGATTTAAACAAGATTTTATGGTAAGGTTAGAGAACCTAGTAGGAAATAGAAAATGAATGACCTAGATTAAAATCAATAAATTTATAATTTAAGGTATGTATATCATTTATGATTTATTCATTTTATGTTAATAGTTTTCCTTTTTATAAGAACATTGAATCAATAATTTTTTATCCTTAACCGTCCTCTATTTTAGTAAATGGATGGAAATAATAGTCATAGAGTTAAAAATGGGTACCATGGATAATGAAGTGACTATATAAATGAACATCTAACTGAGAAAAGAGATGGAATGAGAAGTATTATGGTTATGTCTAACTAGCTATAAATAATTATTATTTACAACTTGAACCTATTTGAATTTCCAAACACATCAAAGAAGACAGTGATATAGTTTTATATAATTTTTAGGGATATAGACCATTAAGGAATAAAGATTTTATTTCCTACATGTCAAAAATGTGGGAAGAATCCCCCAGGGGATTATATCAAAGGAATGAGAAGATATTTTATGTGTAGAAAAGGAGGTACATAGAGTAACTGATTACTAAGTAATAATTAAGAGTTAAATTAACATGATAGAGGGGAACAAATTTTATCCTAAGGTACCACTAATAGTTTAATTTCATAAATGTGGTAAACTTTGGAATTATCCAAGTCAGTTCCCTAATCCAAGGTCTAACAATGATGATGAGCATCAGCAACCTCCTAGACCAAGGGAATAAGGAAGGTTTTATGATATAACAATCATTAAAGTTGACTATGATAGTTATGGTGTGCTTATCCTCCACTCTAGAGTTGTAGATGTCTTGTTAGAGTTTGATTGTAGGTACTCTGATGTATCTAACAAGTTTTCTAAGAGAATTAAATCACCACCCTGAATATTTAATTATCAAACGAAACTTATAATTATATGATTATTGTATCCCAAAATGAAGTTTATGGGAATTTTATTCATATTAATTGTTCCTTTAGATGAATTTGATGTGATTTTGGAAATGGATTTTCTATCTTCACATAGACTTTGTATTAATTACCAAAATATGGAAATCGCATTTCATATTTTAGACCAACCTTTGTTCATCTATCAGTGCAAGGTTAACTTTTAACTCTCTTGGGAAACTAATATTATGAGTCATGATACCCAATTCTGAGGGATGTTTAGCTCAAATGATTGGAGAAAAACTCAATATTAGGGAATATATATTTTGATGAAAAATATATGTTTCAAAAGTTTTTAAGGTTTATATATCTATATAAATTATATCTTTAATCATTTTGATCTTTTATATACCCTTATCTATTTTCAATAGTGAGATCTAATTCAAATTTTGAGTATGAAATTTATTTTGGGTGTGATAATGTAATGCCAAAAATATTAACATTAATTTATCTTTAAATAAATAATATGTTGAATATATTTTTTCACACAAAAAAATAAACTAAAACATACCATGATATATTTTATTGAAATAAAAAATTACAATATAATTACATGAAACCATGTATTATATACCATGTGTAATGTCTTGAATCTAGGTGTCACCCAAAGGTCCCTCGTACCTGGTTGGTCACATATACTCACGCACATTTCCCCAAACACCAGAGGTTGCTGACTATCAGTAAAGGACTTGGGTGTGATAGTGTGGAAACAATTTCCTCATTGTCATAGTGACATAGTAGAAACAAACTGTAAACAATAGCAGAAGCAGTAACACCATAAAATATAAGTAAACAGCGGAAGACTGATAGTATAAACAACTAAAAAAAATATATAAATAAATGATGCATGTCACATGTAACTAGGAAGTCATCCAAACAAGTTACAATGCTGGAAATAAAATAATGAAACCAAAGTATAGAAAACAGTAAAGTCCAACAGCATTGCAAGCCTCAGTTTAGTCTTATTCTCTCCAACTCCAACAACAATCAAGTACCTAATGAAGAAGGGTGCTTTCCCTTATCTATACCTGAAACCATAGAATCTGTTTGGGCCCAAAATCATGACCCAAATAGGGTGTAAGATGAATCCTAGTAGGAAACCACCATAAGATATGTGTCTAACTGTTAGTGAATATATATAGCAGGAAATATGAAAAATTAAGAAATAAAAAAGGAAGTACTCAAAATTAAACAATATTACAGTTTCTAATTACATTCATTTACATTTATTAATTATTCAAACCATTTAATAATAAAATCATGATATCTAGCCTAAGATATATATCCCATGTGTATTAGAATGTAAACAGATGTCTCATAAGACCATCTCACAATCAAGGAAGACCAAGTCCAAGCGTGTGATTTGGCTTGGAAGACTCATCAAAATGAACATTCAAAAAATATCACATTAACCCTCTGGGTGGACCACATATTCTAACCCCTATGATCATGTGTTCCAACAAAAACAAAGACTCTATGAGGAAGCATTCACCATTAATTCCCCTTGTGGTCTTTTAACGATAAACTACAGACTCTCTCAGGAAGAACTCAATATCCATTCCACTTGTGGTCTCATAAAGATATATTATAGACACTCTGAGGGAGCACTCACCATAAATCCCCCCTATGGTCTCACAACATAAATATAAAAAACACTCTGGGGAATCCCTTAACATAAATTCCCATCTATGGTCTAACTACACCATGTTCTCACAACCCTATGTAATACAATCATACGCAAACGATATCCAGCAGCCCAAAGTAATCTCAACTACTAAAAGGATAAGTATCTAAAATTCATAACACTTTCATTTAACAAGCAGCAATTAAGTAATCAATTCCAACCTAACAAGCAAGGAAAGGAAACAAGGTCTGCCTCATAGGCAACCTAGACCAAATAGCCATAAACATTAAAACAAGGAAACACACCCACATGATATACCTTAAACGTGAAATTTAGCATAATATATCAACTAAAACCCTTAATCTATCAATCAATATAAGGAATATGATAACAGAGTTAAATTCCTTAACACAAAATACCTTAATCATGGGTAATCGGAACTTAGGAATATATAACTCAAAGACAAACTCCGAGAGTCAAAAAACCACCTACCTCGACATTGTACGGTGAACACTCTTGAACATTGGCCCTTGAATCGGCCTAGAATTTCATAGATCTACAAAAAGGTCAAAATCTTTCAACCTTGAACAACTCAAGAGAGAGGGTAAATTATGAAGAGAGGCTCTAGGGAAAGAGATAACTCACCGGTTGGAATTCAACGCACCCAACGGCGTCTCAATCGGATCTCGGATAGATGAATAGGAGTCGCTCGAAGATCTTTGGTCATGCGTCACTCTACTGTATGAGACATAAGAAGAATAAGATGCTTCTGTAGATTATATGTGACCCTGGTCTGATTAATCAAATAAAAATAAAAGTACACTGTGTGTTTATTTACTGTACATGTTGTGTACATTCCTCAATCATCCCCCACATTAGGTGGTCCACATGGCCATGTACTCGGCCATTACATGGTCAGTAGAGAGCTACACACGACAACCGGGTACACGGCATGTACTCAAGAGTATACAGCGTGTACTTATAAAATTTTCAAATTCTTCCATTTTCCTCAAAAACACCCAAAATCAAGATCCATACCTGAAATGAAGATATGGGTTCTTACAAAATTTCCCCCTTAAAGCAATTAATCCACAAATTTCCCTTCCAAGGGTAGATAAGAAGAAACTTCAAACAACTCTGGCCACTGTGATCGTACATTGGCCTCCCTCTCCCAAGTTTGGTCATGTACTTGTCTGCGCTGCCATAGCACCCATATCGGAGGAACAGACCTTCCACGAAGAACCTTCACGCTATGATACACAATCTGAATGGGGTGTTCCTCAAATGATGCATCCACCTCTAACTCAACTTCCTCAGGTTGAAAAATGTTAGATGGGTATGAAAAGTAACGTCGTAGCTGAGAAATGTGAAAGATATCGTGCATATGCTAGTACATCTATGGTAATTGTAACCAATAAAAAACTGACCCAACTCTCTAAAAAACTAAAATGGCCTGACAGATCTTGGTGAAATCTTTCCCTATCTTCTAATCCTCTTGTGTTCCAACATTAGTGTGAAATGAAAGAAAACCTAATCTCCGACCTTGAACTGCAGAGGTCGTCTCTGTCGATCAGCATAAGATTTCCGGAGAGACTGTGCAGTATCTATCCTCTTCTGAATCAACTCCACATGCTTAGTGGTCTCCTAGATAAGATGAGTCCCAGCATAGCTGTTTATCCTACCTCTAGACAACATAGGGTTTATCGACATAGCCTACCGTACAAAGCCTCATAAGGTTCCATCTGGATCATCGCCTAAAAACTGTTATTGTAGGAAAACTCCACTAGGGGTATGTGTCTCTCCAAGGAGCCCCCAAAATCTAGGACGCATGCTCAAATCATGTCCTCAAAAACCTGAATCATGCACTCGAACTGGTCATATGTCTGGGGATGGTAAGATGTACTCAGAAGTATCTATGTACACAAATCCCTATGTAGTCCCTACTAGATATGAGAAGTAAAACGGGCATCCCTGTCTGAAATGATAGAGTACAGAACACCATGAAAACATAAAATCTATTGGATGTACAACCTCCTAAGATCATCAACACTGATGGTTTCCTTGATTGGCAAGAAATGTGCATCCTTCGTGAGTCTGTCAACAACAACCCAAACTACATCATTCCCTCAAGGTGACCTCGGTAACCCCATCATGAAATCCATCATGACATTATTTAAATTCCACTCGGGAATGTGTAGTTATTGTAAAATCCCTTCCAGTCATTTATGTTTTGCCTTCACTTGCTGCTAGGTAGAACACCTCATCACAAAACCAACAACACCTCTCTTCATACCTGACCACCAATACTGACAGTGTAGATCTCAGTACATCTTGGTGACACCAGGATGAACTACCCAAACTGAAGAATGAAAATCTTGCATCAACTCCTCACATATGTCCGCTGACACCCATACACACCCATGAAAATGCAAGATATCAGCCTCTTCTATGGTCCACCTAAGAGTAGGGTCATCTAATGACACACTCTCCCACAGGACTAGGCCTTCGAAATCTGATAGCTTCCTCATTCTCACTTGATCCATAATAGAAGAGGTAACAGCTACAGATGAAAGAAACGTCTGCCTCTGTCTGTCGTGAACCTCCAAATGCATCTTAGATAACAGATCTATAAGCTTTCACTCACTACTATCCTCCTAAAATTCCTCAATCTGATTCCTTGTTCTCAACGCATCATCCATTTTGTTTCCTTTACTGGGCATTTAGGCAAGTTCAAAGTCAAAAGATTGAAGGTACTCAACCCACCTTCATTGTATCAAATTCAGATCATGCTGAGTAAAGATATACTTGAGGCTTTTTTGGTCAGTGAAAACCACAAAATGATCCCACAAAAGATAATGTCTCCAACAGCGCATATCGTTCACAACTTCTGCTAACTCAAGATCGTGTGTTGGGTAATTCCTCTCATGTGGCCTCAACTATCGAGACCCATACACAATGAATCCTTCCACCTACATAAGCACTGAACCCATTCTGATACCTGATTCATCACAGTAAATGCTGTAACTCTTGCCCAGCTTTGTAAAAATTAGTATCAGTGTGGAATTCAACCTCTCATTCAACTTTTGAAAGGCTGAATCACAGGATTTTGTCCACAATTACATAGTACCCTTCTTAGTCAGGCCCATCAGTGGAATTGATAAGTGTGAAAAGTCTGGTATAAAGTTCCTGTAGTAACCAGCTACCCCCAGAAAATAATGTACCTCAAAGACATTCTTCGACTACTCCTAGGAAACTACTGATCTCACTTTCTCTAGGTCAAATGAAACTCCTGTATCTGAGATAATATGACCCAAGAAGTGAATCTGGTTCATCCAAAAGTGGTATTTTGAGAGCTTAGAATATAACTGATGCTCTCTCGATGTACTCAAAATGATCTCAAGATGGGTGGCACAGTCATGTTGAGAGTGAGAGTACACCAAGATATCATCCACAAAGACTACCATAAAAGAATCCAAGTAAAGATGGAACACTCAGTTCATCAGTTCCATGAAAACTATTAGTGAGTTCGTGAGATCGAATATCATAACCAAATACTCGTATAGACCATACCTGCTCCAAAAGGTTGTAAGAGGTATATCTGATGATCTAACGTGCAAATGATGATAACTAGATCTCAATTCAATCTTTGAGAGCACCTGGTCTTCTCGAATCGAATCAAAGATATCATAAATCCTTGGAAAGGGATATCGGTTCTTAATCGTCAACTAGTTCAGCTTTTGATAATCCACATAAAGTTTGATGGTACCGTCCACCTTCTTCACAAACAGGACAAGTGAACCCCAAGGATAATTACTGGGTTGAATGAAACCCTTTGCTTGCAACTCCTTTAACTACTTCTTGAGCTCCTAGAACTCTGGTGTAGTCATCATTTAAGGAGGAATGGACATCTTTACTACTCCCAAAACAAGCTCAATAGAGAAATTTACCTCTCTATTTGTAGGTAAACCTGAAAAGTCATCTAGAAATACATCTCTGAAACGATCCACCATTGTAGGAAAGTCCATCTGTGAAGCCCCCTGGTTATCCGGATATTAACTAGAAATATGGGATGTAATTCCTCCCAACCCATGATGCTTGGGTCTAGCTCTTCTCACCTAGATCCCCCATTATAACTTGTGTAGGAAATACCTACCCTTTGGGGATGTGAAACTCACCCTATGGAGATAGAAGTCACCAAAGGCCTGAAATGAGACTAACTAGTCCATTCTAAGAATGACATCGAAGCCTATCATTTCTAGGACATAGAGGTACCACAAGAAGTGACACCCACTAACCTCAAGAGGGCACTCCTTGCACTGATGTACACCAGCCTTTCTAATCCCCAACGGAGTTTCTAACATCACAACATCCTCAAAAGTAAATATATAGAGCCTGAGGCTCTCCAAAATAGAAACAGATATGAAAATATGGGAATCCCCCGTATCAAAAATTTTAGAAGCTAAAACTAAGGAAACTAGAATCATACCTCTAACTGTAGAGGGTCTGGGATCCTACTTCTTCTAGGTCTACTCCACTGCAAAAGTCTGACCTGTACCATGGCCATGTGACCCTACCTGACTACCCTAATATGATCCACCTTATGGTCACTAAAAACCTGTCATTTGGACACCACGTCCACAACCACCTCCTCGGCATGAATGGCCTAACGAACTCCAGTTCCCTGACTGATGAGAGACTGGTGGTCCTTCTCTCTAATGTGGAGTCATAACTGATCCCCTCTCACTATATGTTGGTGAGAAGAACTGGAAAAAATGATGAATGTGACCCATCTTGCCACAATCTCAGAACTCAATTGGGTCCCTCGGGAACTGAGGTCCCGTATTCCCACTCTTACCATACTGAAATCATACCACTTGGCTACCTAAAGAAGTATATCGTCTACTAGAATATCCACACATAGACTCCCTGTGGCGCTTCCTACTATCAGTCAGAAGAGTACCAACTATGGATTCCAAACCTCCCTAGATCACAGCTACAGACTACCTCAGATTATACATAGTGATCAATGTCTGGTTGATTATAAAAGATATGTAAGTCAACCTAAAGATGTTCACCTAGGATAAGATGTCATGTCTGAGACCATCCTCAAACTTCTTGACCAGAAATAACTCATCACCCCCCAGAATGGGTGTGAAGCACTGCAGCTCTGTAAAGTGAGAAGAATACTCTATGACTAAAAGAGTACCTTGTTCTAAACCCATGAACTCTTGGGCCCGATCATCCCTCAAGTTCTATAGGAAGAAATAGTCATAGAAGGTTCACTAGAACTAATCCCAAGCCATAACCTGTTAGTGTCCCACCTATGATATCACATCCCACCATCTCTTGGAGGAATCCCAAAGCATGTGGGTTACGAGATTCACCCTCCTCTCAAGAGGTGTCTATAGATGATTGAAGATAGATAGCCTGACTTTTAACCATGACTCTACAGCCTATGGTTCCCCATCCCCTGAGAAATTGGAAGGATACTGCTACTAAAAAACCCATGTCAACTCTTCCATATACGGGTCAGGATGCGGTGCTACCTAGTAGATATTCATAAACCTCATGAATTCTTCTCAAAACTATGAATCAGCACCTATGTTCGGTATAGAATTTGGTTCCATGAAATTGACGACGAGATGATCTACTGGTAGTCCCTAGTCTACCATTTCTGGTGTCTGAACGTTTCCCTGTATCTGGTGTACAACTAGAGGGCATCTCAGTGGAATGACTCTGTAAGGTCAAGTGCACACCTCAGTTCAAGATTATCAAGGATTGAAACTTAGAGGTGCAAGAAAGGAACAGGAGAAGAAAAAATTAATGTTTTACAAAATAGGGGTACATGCCATGTATAACCCCTACACAATGTGTTCCCTTAATCTTTTAACATGGTGTATACCTCTACCAAACGTGGTTGTGTAACACCCCATACACACAGCATGTTCCTCCTGTGACATGGTGTATACTTGAATTTTCCCTATTGTCTAAGTTATTCTACATGGCTAAACCATATAGTTCTCTCTTGGGTAACACTACATGGCATGTTCACCCTAGACATGGCATGTACCACTTAAGTTCTAACCACCTATATCGTTAGTCACATAGCCAAATACATAGCCTCTTCAGCACGGCATATACTCCAGTACACGGTGTGTTCTAACCAAGTTTCCCAACCCTGTATCTATTCTCACATAGTCTATCACACGATTAAGTACAACAAGGCATGTACATACAGTACACAACATGTACTTAAGAAAATTTGTTTCTTCCAGAACAGAAGAACACATGGCGTGTGTTCATAACACCAAACGCCTTTTTGCCTGGGTTTCTAGATAGTAAGCCTATAAAACTTCTCTAGAACCCTTAAAAACGTATAATTTTGTACAAGGAATGACAAATTCCAACCTTTGAGATCCCATACTCCCACAAGTCAAAGTTTGGCATCCTTATTCACAACACAATTGATAAAATTCAATTAAATTTTAAACATGATCCACCATATTCTGATCCAAGAGGGCTCATAACACCTCAGTGAACAAAGTTTGGCATCCATCCAAATTAAAAATTAAATATCCTGATACCCTATCAAAATAGTAGGTATTATATCAAGCCATCTATCACAACAACATGCATATCTAGCACAACATCTATCATAAAACCATGAAATCAGTAATGCTCCCTAAATGGCATGACAAGAATGCATGAAATGTGATCCCTATCAAGTGCCTATATGATGCATGAGATGGAATACCCTCATCTCATTGGGTTTCAACAGAAATAGAACCTCAATAATATTAATGATAATAGCACAAAACATGTGAGTCACCCAACGGTGAAATCAAATCAACTGTAACAATTACAAAACCAGAAAAATTGAAATATTTATAGTAACTTGGATTTTCCCTGTACACGGGTTAGATACTCATGGGCACAACTTATCACCAACTACCTATTCTTTCCTATCTCTGTCTATAGGCTTCAAATAGTAAGACAAAGTTGAAAGGAACCTCCCCTGATACCACTTTGTAATGTCCTAGATATGGGTTCCTCCCAAAGGTGTCCCATACCCGGTTGGACACATTACCTCAAGAACATTTCCCCAAACGCCAGAGGCTACCCACTAGTAGTGAGGTACTTGGGTGTGATAGTGGGGAAACTATTACCTCATTGGCAAAGTGACACAGTAGAAATAAATAGTAAATAGTAGCGGAAGCTGTAATACCATACAACAGAAGTAAACAATGGAAGATTGATAGTATAAAAAACTGAAGCATATATATAAATAAATGATGCATGTCACATGTAACTAAAAAGGCATCCAAATAAGTCACAACACTAGAAATACAATACTAAAACTAAAGTATAGAAAATAGTAAAATCCAACAGCATCACAAGCCTCATCTTGGTCCTATGCTCTTCAGCTCCAATAACAATCAAGTACCTGGTGAAGAAGGGCGCTTTCCCATATCTATACCTACAACCATATAATCTGTTTGGGCCCAAAATCATCACCCAAACAGGGTGTGAGATGAATCCTAGTAGGAAACTACCAAAAGATATATGCCTAACTATCAGTGAATATATATAGTAGTAAATATTCAAAACTAAGCAATAAAAAAGGAAGTACTCAAAAGTAAACAATCCTACATTTTCCAATTACATTAATTTACATTTATTAATTATTAAAACCATTGAATTATGAAATAATAGGATCTAGACTAAGATCTATATCCCCTATGTATTAGAAAGTAAACAGGTGTCTTAGAAGACCATCTTACAACCAAGGAAGACCAAGTCCAAGCGTGTACTTTGGATTGACAGACTCGTCACAATAAACATTCAAAAAATATCACATTGACCATCTGGGTGTCTCACACAGTCTAACCCCTATGATATAGTGTTCCAAAAAAATAAAGACTCTATGAGAAATCACTTACCGTTAATTCCTCATGTGGTCTTTTAATGATAAACTACAGACTCTACGAGGAAGCACTCAACATCTATTCCCTATGTGGTCTCGTAACGATATGCTATAGACACTCTGAGTGAGAACTCACCATCAATCACCCCTATAGTCTTGAAACATAAATATAACAGACACTCTGGGGAATCCCTCAACGTCAATTCCCCCTATGGTCTAACTACACCAGGTTCTCACAGCCCTATGTAATACAATCGTACACAAATGATATCCAGCACACAAATTAATCTCAACTACTAAAACGATAAATAGCTATAATGCATAACAGAGGCATTTAACAAGAACAATTAAGCAATCAATTCCAACCTAACAAGAAAGGAAAGGAAACATGGTTTTCCTCATAGGAAACCTGGACCAAACGGCCATAAACATTCAAACATGGAAAATCACCCATGGGATGTACCCTAAACATGCAATTTAGCATAATATATCAATTAAAACCCTTAATATATCAATAAATATAAGGCATATGATAAAGGGTTCAATTCCTTAACACAAAATACCCAAATCGGGGGTAATCGGAACTTAGGAATACATAACTCAAATACAAACTCTGAAAGGCAAAAAACCACCTACCTCGATGTTATATGATGAACACTCTTGAATGTTATCCCTTGAATCATCCCTAATGTCATAGATCTACAAAAAGGTCAAAATCGTTCAACCTTGAACAACTTGAGAGAGGGGGGGGATTAGGAAAAGCGAATCTAGGGAAAGAGAGAACTCATTGATGGGAATACAGCAAACCTAGTGGCGTCTCAATCAGATCTCAGATGGATTAATAAGAGGCGCTCAAAGATCTTCAGTCTTCCATCACTCTCTTGTAGGAGACGCGGGAAGAAGAAGACACTTATGGATATTAGAAATGATCTTGGTCCGATTAATCAAATGAAAAAGAAAAGTTCACAGCATGTTCATTTAATGTACATTGCATGTACATGCCTCAACTGACCCCCTCTTTAGGGGTTCCACACATCCATGTACTCGGCTGTTACACGGCTAGTACATGGATATACGTGGCAACCGGGTACGCGGCGTGTACTCAAGAGTACACGACGTGTACATAGAAAATTTCCAAATTCTTTATTTTTAATAAAAAAACACTCAAAATCAAGATCTATACATGAAATGAAGATTCGGGTTCTTACACAATGGTTTATTACATCCATTAAAATAATATTAATTTAAATGGGACAATAAATAGAAACAAATAATATCTTCAAAAATGATATATTGTATGGATTATCTTCTCTCTTGTGAATCACCATTAATAGAAATAATCTTGGAATGGAAAATAAAATTATAAAAGTATAAAGAATTATGAGTAATGAGAATGGTGACTCAAGGAGTGAGAATGAAATAAATGACTTTATTAAGGCTATATATAGGAACAAATCTAGTTGTGATAATTATGTTTATTGAAAATATAGTCATTAGAAATATGGTTATTAGATATACATGCGTCTGGTAGTTATAATGAAGTTGTGTATTGTTAGTAACAAATTTAGATGTTATATTTTATAAATATTAAATAATGAAATAAAAATAAAATATTTAATTAAAATATTTTATATGTAATATTTTTATGTGTTAAAAATATTATTATTAAAGAATGAGATGATAAAATTTAAATAAATATTTTAACATTAATATATTGATAAAATTAAATTATTAGAATATGAATAGTTAATTTTAATTGTATTTGAGTTAAGATTATTTAATATAAAAGGGACATTTTTCAAATAACTATTTTTTTTATGTTTTGTGTCTTTTTACATTAATAAAATAAAACACTACTATAATACTTCACTCTTCTTTTGAGTTGTGGACCCTTTAATTTCTTCCAAAACCCCTTGTTTTTTTTGGAAGTGACCAAGGGGTTCGGGTGTTCACGAGGGTGTTTGGGAAGAGAGGATGGAGGTAGAGGTGCACAATCTAGGGAATTTGATGCCACCAGATATCCGATAGCAATCTACTAGAGAGTCAGTGGGCTTCTTATCGGTTGGATAGCCACTGAAATTCCTAATGGATAGCTGGTGGGATCTGGATAGTTTTTTTAGTGAGGGAAAAATGTTTCTTTTTACCTCCTCACCCTTTTCTCCTTTCTTATCTGATTTCCCCCTCTTTATGGGCAGTAGTAGTTCACATGGAGGCCTCCTCTCCTAATCTTGGTGTTTGAGTGGATCTCTCTCATATGACTTCTATTTACTCCTTCGTCGGTAGCATTGGAATGATCTTGATAAGGCTATCACTTCATTACCTTTAATCTCTTCTCTTTTTTCATCTAAATATATTCTTCTTTGTTTAACATAAATACTATATTTTCAAGGATTTTATTGAGTTTATTAGTATATTTTCCTCTAGATTTAATCAATGGCTAATACTCGGCAAGTGGAACCATTCTTTCCTAAGGTAGTTAGTCTCAATATTTTCCTTCAAAGTCACATCGTAGTATTTCATTATTGGAATGTTCGGTCACACCGAGCCTTCTTACACTTGACCTAAAATTAATCTAAATTTATTAATTTCCATGTTATGATTTTAAAATCTCCCATGGGTTTATAAAAGTGAGTTAGGTTGTGTAGAACAATTTCTTTTTATATAAAGTGGTGGTTTATGCCTTATACCATGTTATCGGGTGGACTAAATGGGTAGTTTAGGTCTTCCCTTAATGAAATAGTAATTTATCATGAATTTGGGATTCCTAGGGTGACTAATAGGACCCCTAAATGAGATGTACTTAGAATATTTAATTGTAAATGTGCAATTAATCCAAATAAGAGAACTCATCTTGTTTTTTAAATTGTTTATTATTTGAATTTTGGAATAATAACTTGTTTGGTTTTCCGAAAATAGGTTTTGTGTGGAATGAAAAAGTGTACCACCTTGGAATCATTAAGATTTATAGTGTCATGGAATATCATGTATGGGACAATGATTTCATTAGGAAATGTAATTCCTTGGGAAAGTCAGTAGATTCTACATAGATTCACTACTGTGAATGCCATGGGGTGGATCCCCCCTATATTTTGGTGATGTCTATACTTGTTGAATTCCATGAATTAATGTTGTGGATTTTTATGGATATCCTTGTTGAATACTATGGGATGATCTCCTTGGATTTATCTTATTTTATATTGGTGTATACAATGGGTGTGAGCCTTGGATTCTAATTGAGTCATGCCTTTGAATGCCAAGGACGGTCCCTTGAGTTTACACACAAATATTAGATTATCTTTTGAATCAATGGAATAGAATACCTAATTGATCCCCATGGATTCATTTGTATTATATGATTGTGGTTTCCTTGGTGGTTCACCTTAGAACCAAATTAGGCCATGACTCATTATCCATATTTAGAGATCGGTATAGGTTAAAGCAAGAAGTGTCAGCCTGATTAGTCTCCCCAAGACCTAATGCTCGACTTGCTTCCGTTTATTTATGTTGTTTATATTTATTTATCCAGCTTCACTTATGTACATATTACACACATTTACATATTAAATTTTGGACTGGATTTTCATTAGACATTATTGGTGGTGGCCTACTGATATTTACTCACACCATGTTCGAGTCATCTTTTGGAACCTGGGAAGACTTTGGGGATACAGATCAGGATATGTAACACCCCAAAATTTTATGATATCTTTTTTTAAAATAATTAAATTTAACTTCTTCGATAGCTTACACCAAGATTAAACAAATGATTAAATATTATTAGTATGATAGTTATCACCTAGACATTAGAATAGTAGGAATGAATTAGATTAAAGAAATTATGGAAAAAAAGTTTACAATTTTTTATAAAATTAATTAATTAGTTACCAATTAATTAGAAATGAAAATAAAAATCAATTGAACATAAATAATGTTTTTTATAATAAACTATTTTTATTCCTATAATGGAATTTTATCTTAATAAATTAAATTAATCACTTTTAATGAAAGATATTAATGAAATTTATATGTTATATAATCAACTAAATATTTTTAAATTCATCCAATAAGTTTATAGGCCTAATATCATAAGAAATCCAATTTTAAGCATAAAAAAGAAATATTTTTTTAAAAGTTATTTTTGTCGCCTTTTAATAGAGCATCTATTTTAAAAATAAATTTTGACCATTTTATAAATTTTATTTTTAAAAATAGACAGAATTTTTTAAATTTTAATATCATAATTATCTTATGGTCAATTTTTTTTTATTTTTCTGAGAAGTTTCATTTTTTTGATAAATAAAGAAAAATACTGAATTTTAATTGAAAAATTGTCTTTTCATATAATTTATTTATATAGTTAAATTATATATTAAATTGATTTTAAATTATAATTATTTCAATAATATATCAATAAATCTAATTTATGTTATTTTAATAAATTTCACATTGAAATTGGATATAAAAACATTTCAAACTTTTGAAAATTTTCACTTTAAAAACCCAGTTTCTCGCCCCGTCTATGGGATTAATTTTAAAATAATTTTAGTTAATTATGTGTTTAAAACTTTTAAAAATGGATTCCATATTTTTAATCATAATATAAAAATTTATTAAATAGTTTCTTTTTATTTTTGGACAACATAAATAGTAAACTTAGTAATTTTATTACCACAGTTAAGGGTAAATCAGGCAATTAAGGGTAAAAATAATATTATAAATATTATAAAATTACACTAACACTTGTCCTAATTTTATTTTATGAGTGATTTTAAACCAAAATCATCATTTTTCATAATTTATTATCTCTTATATCCACTTGTATGAATTTAAACCCATTATAGTATTTTATTTTAAGAAAAGTCAAACTTCTCACACTAATGTTTTCAATAAGTATAACATTTTTAATATGTGGTCATACAGAAGATATATTTGATAATAAATATTATTTGAAAATATAAAATATTTATATTAATCATATAATTTTATTTGAAATTTTTATTGAATAAATAATTGTCTTAAATTTTTGCACAGTAGTGATACAATAATTATTTTAACAATACAAATATCAAATAAAAGATATTAAAAATATTAAAATAACTATAATTTGAGATAATTAATGTCATAAATGAATTTTTTAGATTACCTTGACATATTATGGATTTATTAAAAGGGTTTTCTTAATATATCTTGTTGTATTGATATTTTTAAAAGTCAAAGTAATGAATAGTGTCAAAATTGACATTAATGATATTTTAAGATAAATAATATTTTATTACATGATATAAAATTCATGAAAATATTAAATTTCAAAAAATTATTGGGATAAGGTTTGAAATTTCATCCATTATACATTTATTGTTTTTTTATCATTTTATAGTAACTATATTGACCCTCAAAGAGTACAAATTCATGTTTTCACGGTAAGAATTAAAGGGGTTAAATAAGGGTTAAAATCAAAAGATAAGGATGAAAAAATATTCAAAATTTGTTTAATTTTTATTATATGGATTTATTTAGACCCATAATCATCATATATTATAATTAAATCATTTTTTATTCATTTTTAATAGAAAATTAATTTATATTAATTTAATATTTTGAGAAATTCTAAGAGTGCCCCTCCCCTCTCTTATAAAAGGGAACCTCTTATTATCTTTTCATCACACCTAAAAATCTATTTGGTTCAGAAAAAAACTATCCAAATATCCTCTCAAATTCCATAAATTTGTTCTATAATCCTTCATTAGTGAATAAATCTAACCAAGGAAGTCATTTGGTGCAAACTGAAAGGATATACCTGAAGAAGAGGTAATGTTCATCAATGAACATTTTTGTTTTATTTCATTCTTAAACCCATTAAATTATTTTAATATCATTTTTATATAAAAAATAAATTATATTAAATATAATTATATATTTTTATGTTTATTTTATGACCTAAAACTTCACACACTTCCATCAAATGGGATATGCAATCATCATTCATGTGTACGGTGGACTACTGTCTTGAAAACCGATGCAATTAATTCTTCAATTACCACATTTCAAGGTTGGGAATAATGATGGATTTATAGTTTATATATTATATATATTATTTTTATTATGTTATTATGATTTTTGAATTTTTATATCACGAATACATTTATGCTTTCCTTTTTTTGGGAATACGATAACGTCATTCATGTGTACGGTGGACTACCATCTCACGAAGTGAAGTGATTCATTCTCACTTTACATAGAATGTATTATGGATGGTTTTGATAAAATTTTCAGATATATATTATATAAAAATTATTATATAATTACAATATATCATATAATTTTCTACCTATAAATTTTATGAATCACCAAAAATAAATATATACTAAATATATTTGATATTTATATATTTTTTATCATTATTAACATTATTAAATCATGATTTAAGTAAGTTTACTAGGAATAAAAATTCCAAACATGTATGAAAAACAAAGGTGTTATTACCTGAAACCTAACTTTAACATGGAATTGTTAATAAATGAGTAATATAAATCCATAAGTAAATAATATATGGTATTATATATATGAATATTTTTATGTGGTATATATATATAATAAAATTATATTTTTTATATAAGATGTTTTAAAATATATGAATAAATTCAATACTTAAGGTAAGAGATTTTTGTCTCTATTTTATTTCTGTTGGACACGTGAATTATACATTACTTATTTATTTTTTGTGGTGTATATACTACCCATTAATGCATTTTATGAGTATTATATTAAGAATTATGGGATTTACATATCCATATAAGTTTATTTCTTTCATGTGTCATATGATTTGACTGATTACAAAGTGGTAAGGGTTTATTTCACAATCTCATTATTATTCGAGATTATTTATGTTTAAGTATCTACTGGGGAATATTTCTATTCCATGTCCAAGTTTTATAAAATATTTTCAATTTTTTTTACTATTAATAAATTATTTTTTAAATTCATTTTTCACCTTTTTATGCATTTTAAAAGAAATTAAAAGAAATATTCTTCTCATTTTTCAAAAAAATAATTTATGATTTTTCTTTAAAAAGTGTGAAAGTAATGCATTTTTTTAACTTATATAGCTTAAATATAATTTCCCAGAATCATGGCACCTTAATTACTTGTAAATTAATTTGAAAGATTATAAGGTTATTTTCAAAGAAAATTTTTTATTTTAAATTTTTTTATCTCTTTAAAAATAAATTGTTTTGAAATAGAAATGTTATTGAAGGATTGTTTCAAGTGATCTTTAAAAATCATTTTCCATCTAAGATAAAATTATTTTATGTTACTTATGATTTAATGGGGATACTATTCAAGGATACTACCCTTATTATTTTTAGGTTTGGTTTATATTTATGATAGAATGATGTTTATGAATCCCATTTCTTTTCCACGATTTATGCTATGATGAAATTTTTATGAAACTCATTTATTTACATGGGTTTGAATATGATGAATAACTTATGTTCTTGTGGAAAACATATGTATGGTTTTCATTATGTGACGAGTGGGACCTATATCTCTCTATAATTTATTGTTTAATGATGGTTAACTCATTAGGTAAATATTTTATGTGTGAACCTAATTTAATGTTCACAATTTTATTTGTGGACTTGGTTTTCATGTCCATAAGTTTATGTGTGGACATGGATTTCATATCCATAAGTTTATACATGGACCTAGTTTTCATGTACATAATTTTATGCATGGAACTAGTTTTCATGTCTATAATTTTATGAAAGTGTATGGTTTCATGTCCTTAACTTAATGAGTGAACCTAATTCTATTTATACATGTTCACAATGTTATAAGTTTATGTGTATGACACGATTTTATATTTCATGTAAATATTACACTCTTATGAATTATATTATTTGATTATTTTAGGATTCATGTATTATGAACTTATATAATTTATTCCATCACTCAAGATTATGATCTCTGATGTGTAGGGTATAATTTTCAATTGATATGTTCATGTTCTTATTCCCTTATGCTTATGTTATATTTGATATCTCCATTTTTTCACCCTTATTGAGTATCTGAGATCACCCTTTTATTATATTTATTTTCGTACAAGATATGAAGGATGGTAATAATTATGACATTTCAAAAATGGTTCTAGTTATGATGTAATAAGCAGGAGATGATGTAGATGTTTTATGAACCAGTTTTTTATGTTTCCATGTTTTCAAAGACACTAAAACCATACAATTCTGTCATAGTTTTTTTGTAATATGAATATGAATATATTAATATTTAATATCAATCTATGAAAATATTGGGTTTTTATAGGATAAGGTAAAGTTATCTACTACTGATGCTTGAGTTTATACCTTGGTATGGAGTTTGGAGCTTGGATTCGGGCTAGATCTTGATACTTATCGGTATTGTTATCTTATTAATTTTTTCAATTTTTCCCTTTTGGTGTTGATGTATTAGACTTGACTTATATGTGTTTAAACCTGATATGTATGTGACATCAATACATTATTTCATGGGTTATGACTTGGTTTAATTTGACCTATTTATCTTATCTGGATGTGATGTGTATGGTGTTTCCTTTATTTTTATTTTTTATTTTTTTATTTCTTACTTTGGTATATGGGTATAGTCTCTCCATTATACCACCTTATACCCACACTATTAGTCAGTAGCCTCTTGTGTATAGAGAGGTACACTTGATGATGAGTGGTATACTAGTTCAAGGAACTGGTTCAGTGGATCCTGGGTTTGGGTATTTCTAAATGGTATTAGAGTGTTATTATTTGGTTTTGGAAGATAGGTTATTAGGATGTGTCAGTACTTGGTAATAAGCTTGTGTTGAGGATTAGTTAAGCCACATATGAGGGAAAACCCATATTTTCATGGATGGGATTGTTGTTAATGATTTGTGATTTTATAGTTGAAATGTTTCACCTTGAGTGAGGGATTTGTTTATGAGTTTATATTTTATGGTATTTTCAATATTGGTCTTGTATGGGAAGAGCATGTGTGTTCATGCATCATATTAGGCATGTAGGTATTTACATTACATTTTAGGCTTACATGATTGGTTTCTTTGATTATTTTCTTGAGTTACTCTACTTGACATGGGTTGGTTAAATAAAATTCTAGTATTAACCTAAAATATTTTTTCCAGAATATCTTAATGGTGGTATTATATCTAACCAAACCTTATAAGACTAATGGCTTGAAAGAGTGACCTCTTGACCGAAATTTAAATTGGTGGTAGTTAAATGGTGTTCCAAGAAAAACTTAAAGACTTTTTTCCCCTATAACTTGTGTTTGAAACTTTATATAACTTTATTAGGAGGATGAAAAATGAAAGGTGATAATAATTTAAATGAGTATTATATATGTGAATTTGGTTTAAAGTGATGGTTTAGGATAAATAAAATTTCAGTAAGAAACATATAAGGAATTTTCCCTCATAACTTGTGAATGAACTATTATTTAACCAAGCCGGGTGATATAAAGCTTATTAGTGTGTGTGACTTAACCCTAGAGTATGTATTTGGGGTTAGTGAGAGTTCATAAGTTATGATTTTAGGATCTTATTATTAATAATGATTTCCCTATCTGTAATATCAATAATTGTGTTGGTATCATTTTTTGAGTTGTTCCTTTGTAATTTTAGATAAATGTATCCTCATTGAAAACCATTTGAGTTCTAGGAGGGAACTAGAAAGAATTAACCTAAGTTGAAGAGGATTTAACTGCTTACAGTATAGTTTCTAGGTATAGACACTTAGTATAGGGAGATTTTTATTCATGTAATGCAGTCTATAGAGAGGGATGTACCTTGAGTTTTTAGAGTATTTCTAAGTTGACTAAGGAGTTTCAGATATATAATACACTAACTTTCTATGGGTAGGGTGTCTCCCAGGTATCCAAAACTTTTTTTTATGATATAAACAAGATCTTATAGCATTTAGAGACACCTTATAATAATAGGGTGAAGCTTTCCACTTATATTATTCAAATTTAGTCTAGGTGATGGTGGGATGGTGGGATTTTGGATGATCAACATATGGGTATGGTGTGAAGGATTTTTAGAATAAATTATTTAATTAATTCTTTCTTAAGAATTTTTTGTATAATCATGCTATAAAGTTTATACTCTTGGAGTAGAGAAGATTATCTTTTATGGAGTATGTCACTTGGTACACCATGTCACATAGGTTTTCTCTGTCTATGAATAGTGAAGATTTGGCCAGGGAAAATCATTTTATGGATTTCCATCGATATAAAATAAAGCATCAAGTGAAAATTTTCTATATGATAATTGTTTCTAAGATAGTGAATTGAGCCTTGATTTATGATATGAATCTATGAGAGGATCATGGACCAGGGTGGGAAACACTAGTTGGAATATTATATGGTGGTACGAAGAGAAATTTTGATGGGTCCCAGTAAAGTAATGGTGGTCATAACAGTCAGGGGGATAGCTCAACTGTCTATCATTAGTCATGTAGGTAAGGTCACTACCATTTTAATTATGATATAATTATAGTAAACTATTGATCCTAGGGGAATATGTGACATATCCATTGTTTTTTGAATATGTCACAGGCACCCATTGGGGGAGCCTGAGGGCCAATTTAGGGCTTTGGTTCTGGATTAACTACTTCACGGTAGGTGGGTAGTTGGAGTTCAATGGTTCACACTGACCAAGGTGGTGGAAGGGTGGTTATATTCAAAGTAAATCTTTCCAGTAGGGTAGTATAGAACCAAGGAATCATGCTAGAATATAGGGTTTAGGTTTAGGGTAAGTAGATAGAGTGTAGAATACTCTTGCAGACAGGGACATTGGGCCTTCTACTGCGTGGTGGTGAACTTTTAGTGGCTTTGACTTTAGCTTTTGATTTTTTTATATAGGGTCCTTACACCCTTTCATATACACTTAGTTCATGGAAGGTTTGGATTTGGTTATCGAGTATAATTATGGTGTGATGTCTATTGACACCCCATTGGGATTCCAGTATAAAAGATCCTAGCACTGTAGGGAGTATGCTCTTAAGTTTGAAGGTTACTAGTGTTTTTAGGATATTTTCATACTAGATATGACAGAGTAAACTTGATTATAGGAATGGATTGGATTGTTACATTTAGACCTCACATAGACTTCTATCATCGATGAGTGTTCTTCATGTTGTATAAAGGCATCAGTTATGTTTATAAGGGGGGATGGTACCTATAGATTTTTCGACCAAGTCATGATTAGTAGATGCTCATTACAGTTTTAGTACAGTTTTCAGCCTTATAATGGATTATGGATATGAGTAGCTGGTAGTTTACCCTCATGTGGTAGACTAGTTCATGGATGTTTTTCCTTATGGATTCTTATTATGCTCACTTGAGATGGAGGTGCAGTTCACATCGAGCATTTTTAGGGCACTGATCTTATTTTTATTCCACCTTATTGTATGGTTCTAGAAGAGCTTCATGAGTTAAATAACCATCTAGAGGACCTATAAGATAAGGGGACTATCTACCCAATTACATGCACTTAGGGATCACCTGTCTTATTTTCTAAGGAGGCTAATGGCACCTTATGGATATTTTTATCATAGACTATTGAATCAGGTGACTATCGAGAACTGATATCCACAATCGTATATTTTTTATCTTTTTTAATATCTCATGTGTTCTCAAATATTCTACAAGATATACTTAAGTTCAGGATATCACCATGTGAGGGTCATACCCTCTGATATACCGCATATAAATTTTAAAAGTTGGTATGGACACTATGAGTATTTGGTGGTATTGTTTGGACTTAATAATGCACCAACAATGTTTATGGACTTGATGAAAAAAGTATTCCATAATTACTTTGATGATTTTTGGTGGTTTTTTTGAATGATATCCTCATGGATTATCATATGATTCAGGATCATACACAATACTTGGAGATCATTTTGTGAAAATTATGAGAGCATCATATTTATTCCAAGATCTCGATGTATCATTTTTAGATCATCCGGGTACACCTATTGGGGAATATTATATATAAATCAGGCATATCTTTCAACCTTGAGAGATTGTAGTTTCTTGGGAGTATCCCAAGAATGTTTTTTATGTTCCTAGTTTTAAAATATTGGAAGGATATTACTAATGCTTTATACATAAATTTTCTTTTTTTGTAGTGACTTTGATAGATCTAACCAAGAAGGGGGTAAAGTTCATTTGGTTAGAATCTTACAATATTAACTTCTAAGAGTTGAAGAGAAGGTTGAACTCGGCGCTAATCTTGATTTTTCTAGAGCTTGGTATGGAGTAAGTTGTATATCGTGACGTGTTAGATATTGGGATAGGTGCAGTTCTGATGTAGGGAGATTGAGTCATGGAATTTGGGTCTCGGTATTTGAGGCCTCATGAACCGAATTACCCTATTCATGGTCTTTATTTAGTATCTATAGTGAGTTTATTTAAGTGATGGAGGCTCTAGAAATTGGGAGAAATATTTGTGGTTTATACAAAAAATAATATTTTGAGGTACATATTTATGCAACAGGACCTCGACCTTTAGCAGAAAATGTGGTTCAAGTACCTCTAGTATTTATACTTCAATATAGTCTATACAATAGGGATTATAAATACAAATCTAGAATACATAGCCTCAGGTTTTCCAAGAGTCGAGTAGTGAGCAGCAGCTACTGGTGCTTTTTGCTAAGATGCATCTGGATGTTCAGGAAGATCTAGTTTGATCATTTTTAACATCTTAATCTATGTTTCCATTTATTTTATATCTATAGAGACCCATTCCTTTTGTTCTTATCATTACATGATTTTTAACATAAACATCTATTAATTAAAACCCAAATATTGTGAGGCTTAGTGCCTTTCTAATACTGGTATCATAATAAAACAAAGGAAACTAAAACATGGCATCCTTATTTTTTTTTCTTTATTATAGTGGGATCTTAAATCCATTTGATTATGTAACACTTCATATCATAACTTAGGGAATAAATAAAATAAATGGATGATCTAGAAATCCCAGTAAGGGAAGAAACATGATAAAGAAACATAACATGTGAGTCAAAGGTATAACATAATGTCATAAAATAGAAGGCTTATAACTAATTACATTGAATAATAACATAAAATAAATGGTTTCATGAGATCATATAATCATAGGAAATATGTAAGAAACACAAAACATGACTTAAACATGAGTCAAGGCTCATTTCTTAAACAATATCACATGGTGAAAAAAGTCTCATAACAGATTCAGTTTAGTCCCTAATCCCATACATGATGCCTCATGAGACTAAAAGCATTACCCAATGCATTGTAGAACTATCTAGGAACACCCACAATGTCATCATTATTATATATGTGTGAAACATAAATTAAATAAATCACAGGGAATAAACATAAGAATTACGCATGTGTATAAAATGTGTTGTATAATCTTGCTTCATATCATAATCAAAGGAAGTTTCATAATGAAGGAATTTATGATATAATGATAATAAGGAATGTATTACCCCATAAAAGAAATAGATAATAAGTTAGGTATATATGTTAGAGAGATATATATATAATTATAATTATACCATGACATTGAAGGTTTTTTATTGATGAATATATTTACTTTAAAAAAACATTATTGAGTAAAATAACCTTTCTGCTTTAAAAATCATTTTTTAAAAACAAAAAAAATCACAAGATATTGTGGAAATAATTTTATTTAAAAATATACTTAGAAACTTATAAAGGAATTATCAAGTAAAATAATGGTCATGATGGTAGAAAATACTGTTCATGTCATACACTTTTAAAACAAATATTTCATTCACCTTTTTCGATAAAATCCAAAAGGATCTAGTTTTTTAAAATGACATAAATATTCCTTTTTAAAAAATTAAAAATCTAAAAAAGGTTAAAATATACTTTAAAAAATAATATACGAACATTAAAAAAATTGAACCATTTTTTTTGAAAATGTGGACATGGAAGAAAAAGGGTTGTCAACTGAAGAGAGAAAATAAAGTCGGTCTTATTTAAAAACATTATTTTAGAATCTTAAGTGAATAAAAAGAGGAAAAATAATGGAAAATAGTTATTCTCAAGGATTAACAATAGGATAATAAAATGAAATAATTTATTGATAATTATATCATAATATTTCATCACTAAAATAATAATCATAAATAATCCATATAAACAATGAGATTATAACATCAAACCCTTACCACTTTAGTAACTTTTGAATAATAATCCCTATTAAAGAATAATATAAAATGAAACATTTAATACCATTAATATAAGTATATTTTCTATATAACATTTCAAATGGATAGTATTTATACCTCATAAAAGATGATAGGTTCATAACATAACATATGTCTCAAAGAAGGAAAATTGAGACAAAACTCCCTTACCACTTTTGTAATTTTTGAATACTAACCCCCATGAATAAATGAAATGAATTTTAAAATAAAATATCATTAATTATGAAGTATTAATGATAAAATATTTAAACAGTAATTATATGCACCATATAAATTAAACTAGGTTTATAAAAGAACATGCATCTTAAAGAAGGAAGTTTTGAGATGGAAACCCCTATCGCGAGCCTGAATCATCATGTGTGTTCTTTTTCTTCCTGAATAATAAACTTATTTTAATTATTTAATTATTTATGTAAATTTTTCTAGTTTTTTTCATTTTATTTTATTTTTTAACATGTCATATTCAATTACTTAACCAATTAATTTTACAATGGACGTTTTAATGATAAATTGTTCATATGTCAAAAATCACTTTGGTAAGTTTACTAAGGTCAAATATATTATTATTGAATCGTATAAAGAATGGTAATAGTTAAATATTTATAATATATATATATATATTTATATATTATACTTTTTAAACTAACCATGAAATATGGTTATGAAAAATAAACTATGTTACAATCATAGAGACGGTAGGTCGTACATACATATGAGTAATGTTTCAATTTTTTGATGATCATAATATAAAGAAGATAGGTTTTATTTAATATTTATAGGATGATAATTATATAATAAATATGATATTATTTCTTTAAATACCCTTACACACACCATACATGTGATGTGGTGATAAAAAAAATCACATCGCTTCGCGAGGCAGTAGTTCACTGTATACACGAATGACGTTATCGTCTATTCAATGGATGGTAAGGTAAGAAGGTATATGATATATTTATTTTATATAATTATTAATATTTCTTAAATTTAATATATATACATAAAATTAATCCTTATTACCATCCATTTAAATCATAAGTTAAAAACAAATCACATCACTTCATGAGGCAGTAGTCCGTTGTACACACAAGCGACATTATCCTATTCTATACGGAATGAAAAGTAAGAAGGGATATATGATATTATAATTAAATAAGTATAATTATATCCTAAATATAATATATAATAAGTATATTAATCCATTAGAATAATTTATGGAAAACAAATTACATTAGTTCGTGAGGTGGTAGTTTATCGTACACACAATCAACGATTTTGTTTCCCATTTAAGGGGGGATGATTTGGTTGTAGGGAATTCTATTAACATAAAAAAATATCAATATATTTAATATAATAAGGTAATTATATCATAAATTTTTAATAATATTTTAAGGATGTGTAATAATAAATAAAATAAAATGCTTGGTTAAGGACGTTACCTCTTCTTCAGACAACTTATTAAGGTTTACACCAAAAATCTTTCTTGGTTGGATTTAGGATCAAAAAAAGGATTATAGTATTAGGGGAGGAAATTAAAAAAGTTATTTGGTTAGGTATTTTATAAAATAATGGGTTTTATATGTGTTAATAGGAGAGTATTGGGGTGGCCATTTATAAGTGGGGGAGAGGACACACTTGAAATTTTTGAAAAGAAAGGATTACATCCATGTTTTTATCAGGAAACAAGGCACCATAATAGATAATTTTAAAAAATATATATAAGAGATAAGGTCTAAATATGACTATAAAATAATAATTAGATAAATTTTGGGACATTTATATCCCTTATATTTTTATTTTAACCCCCGGTAAAAATGTTTTTTACCTTAACTACAGAAAATAATTTTTATTATTTTCACTATTAATTATAGTAAAAAATTAAGTTGAACTTATTAGATAATATAAATTATTATGATTAAAAATATGGAATTAATTTTTTTAAATTATAATAAAATAATTGGAATAATTTAATCTAAAATTAAACCCACAGATGTGTTGAAAAATGGTTTTTTCCAAAGAAAAACTTTTAAAAGGTTAAAAGGTTGTTATATCAGAATTTGATATGAAATTTATTAAAATGAGATAATTTAGTTAAATTATAATATAATTGAACTAATTTTACTTTAAAACCAATTTAAAATAGAATTTAACTTTGTTAATAATTTAAATGAAAAGGTTGTTTTCAATAAAAAACAGTATTTTTCACTATTCATCAAAAAATTAATCTTTTTAGAGAATTATAAAAAATTCACCCCAATGATAATTTTGAATATTTTAAAATTGAAATTTTTTTAAAATAAATTTTCTAAAATTGTTAAAAATTATTTTTAAGTTATTCACACAAAGCGTGAATAAATGTCCTTTTAAAAAAATACAGTTTTTTCAGAAAACATTTCTTTTTCTTTAAAATGTATCCTATGTTAATTATAATCAATAGATAACTATATAATTTATTTTATACAAGTTTAAACCATATAATTTTTATAATTTAGTTATTTCTATTCTTACCTTCCATATTAATAGCTATTTTATGATGTTTATTTTTAAATAATAGTGTTTTAATAAAGTACCGTGCTTCTTTTAAACCTAGTGTTGTGTGCATTGTAAGATATCAAATAGATTGAATTTAAAATGAAATATTTCAAAAAGTATTAGGATTTTACCTTATCTTATAATATTGTTATTTTGTTTCATATACTCTATTGAACATTATGTTTCTATTTTAAAATCCTAGGGTGTTATAATATCATATCAAGAGAAGGAATATTTTTGATCCGGAGGGTCTTTACCTCAATGATTGATTTGATAGTGTGAAGATACCCCCCACCCCATAGTCTTTAAATGATTATGAGATCATCCAAATTCACTAATTTATTTTTGTGTCTATTGATATGCAATAGGAGTTGATAAGGGATTCTAAAACTTCCATGTGGGTGGTACACCCAGGATTGATAAAGTTTTATCATGATCCTCATCATCATTATTGATGTTTGAGAAAGAATAATGAGATAAAAGGTTTTGTTGCGTGTTTCTCCATATTTAAATAGGTGAAGGATAATCACTGACATCATACTGTCTCCTACATCCCTTTCACAAACCATATTGGAAATATGATGATGTCACCATATAATTTGTAATAAAGTTTTCCGAAAACACCTAGGGGAAAAGTGTAATATGGGTCATCATGGATTGGTTGGAGAAGGTCGCCCATTTTATCTCAATCTAAGATACCTCTAAATTATATTAGATATAAATTTTATATGTCTAATAGATATTAAAACTTTATATAATCCCTCATAGTATCATTTGTAATAAGGGTTCTTGGTTTACATCACAGTATTAGAATGGGTAAGAGAAAGCCTTAAGAACCTGAGTAATTTTGATTATAGCATACCACCTATATAATGATGTAAAATCTAAGTAGAATATTTAGGTATTGGACTAAATGTTTAGGTTGTGTGTCCTAAAATTTGGTAGTTCTTGGGTGAACCATCTAACACTTGTATAATTAACCTATAACAACAGTTTCTAGGAGATGATTCAAATAGAACCTCACATGGATTTATATGGGAGGACTTGTTTTTCACCTTTATATTGGATGGAGGTAAGTGAGGTAGAAATGGTTGGAATGGGTCTCATTTAAGAGATAATAGAGTAGGTCTAGAAGATCTGTAAGAGGATGGATACTATTCGGAGTAGGAAGAAATCATACACAGATAGGTGTGACAGAACATTAGAGTTTGAAATCAGTGATCGCGTGTTTTTCTATATTTTATCTAGATTGGGAAACCATCATATGTAAATTTAGGTCAAGTTTATTCCTAGGTATTTAGGTTTATTCAAGGTTTTAGAGATAATAAAACTAGTTCTATACCAACTAGAACTTCCACCAATATTTAAATATTTGTATGAATTCTTCCATATATCTTAACTTCAATGGTATTTTCTCGATCCATATCATACTCTTGATGTTGTTGATACCAACCTCAAGATCAATGCTTCCTTTTATAATCACCCATTTCATATTGTGGCCCATATTGAGATGGAACATCATTGAAAATTTGTTCCTATGGTGCATGTGCTTTGGCAATATGAATGTGTTCAACATGAAATGTGGGATCAGGAATTGATTATGTGAGCCCAGTGGATGGGGATTTTCTTTGATGAGGTTGAGAAAAGGTTAGAGTTATATCTAAAATATGATATATCTTTAGGTGGATAGGTTTTAAAACCATACTCATATTTTGAGGTATGGACCCTTTAATTTCTACCAAAACCTTGAAAATCACCAAGGGGGTTCAGGTGTTCACGGTGGTGTTTGGTAAGAGAGGGAAAAGTTAGAGGCATGAAATCTAGGGACTACAGTGCAACTAGTTATCTGATGGGATTCCAATAGGCTGGACATCCACTGAAATCCCCATTGGCCAACCGGTGGGATCTAGATGGTTTTTTAAGAGGTTCAAAAAGAACTTTTTACCCCCTTCTCTCTTTATCCTTTCTTACCTGGTTTTTACCCTTTGTGGGAAGTAATAGCATGCATGGAAGAATCCTATCTTCCTCTTAGTTTTTGAGTGGATCTCCCTCATATGAACTCTATTTTTTCTTCCATATATCGCATTGGAATTATCTTTATAAGTCTATCACTATGTTACCTTCTAATCTCTCCATTTCTTCCATCTAAATATCTTCTAATTTGTTTAACTTAAATACCCTATTTTTTTGTCTTTTTTCTAGTTTCTCAGTATATTTTATTCTATCTTGAATCAAAGTCCAAAAATCAGTAATTAGAACTCATCAAGTTTAAGGTAGGTGGTCTCAAGATTTTCCCATAAAGTCATGTTGTAGTACTGCATTATTGGATTGTGCGATCACACCAAGAATTCAGATGCTTGGCCTAAAATTAATAAAAAAATTAATTTCCTTTTTATGATTTTATAAGATCCCTTGGGTTTCAAAAAGTGAGTTGGGTTGGGTAGAACCTTGTAATTTTATGTAAAATGGTGGTTTATGCCTTATGGTATGATTTTAGGTGGACTAAACGGGTATGTTAGTCAGAGTAGATTACTCAAGATGGGTGAATTGAGTATCTAAAAAAAATTCTGTTAAAATTGGTTCTTCAAAAATTTCCCCCAATTAAAAATAAAATCAAAGTCATTTTGTAGTGAATTTATAAAAGTAATGAATGTTCAATTAATTTCTCAGAAAATTGATATGTTCTCATCTATACTAATCTGAAGATTAATATAACTTTTGAAACTAACCTACTACTTCAACACAGATATAAACACTTTCTAAACTAACTATCAAATTCATATTTAGTTTTATGTAAAATGTAATAAAAATAGATTAAAACTAAAAGTTAAAAGCACAGTGGATAAAAACAAGAGGTTCAGTCTCAAGCTGAGACTCATTCCTCTCCACTTGGTGATCACATTCCACAAAGATGTTTAATTTATAAAAAAATTGATCCACACCCTGGATCGGGGATCACAACATCACACAAGGCTATCCAGGTCACACATGACCTCTACCATAGTTATTCGTGGGGAAAACAACTAACTAGTCACACTTTTCCTCTTCGACTATTCTTCATGGCATAGAAGAGATAATAATGAGAGTGAGTTTGAGGATATCAAGTATCCTTCAGTTATGCACATGATTCAGTTTGTGTGTTATAAATAGATACACACACTACTCAAAAAGGTAAGAAAAAAATGATAGAGCAAGATATGTAGAATAAGGTTTAGAAGTATCTGTGTGTTATGTAGCGAGGCTCTGGACCTGATTGATGTAGTGTAAATGATGTTTGATTCATCTTCTAGTAGTTAGCTTCAAAACAGAGTATTGTATCCTATTTACTCTAGCTTCCATGTGTGAAAAGTTCATCTCCATGATGTTAGGATGTTCGGAGTATCCTAGTAGGGTTTTCTTGTCTTTTTTATCTCCTCGTATGTTCTTTTTTTGAGTTCTTGAGAATTAGAAGAAGGGTTCGAAAGTTGTAGGAGTTTGCAGTTATTCTGGTCTCTCTTCTTTACAGCATATTCCTCATGTATATAAAAAATCCAGTTTTTAATTGTTTTATACTTTAAGGTACAATAGGCATGAATAACTCCCCACATGCATGTACCTCGTACTATCTACAAATAGTCCTACAAACAATATTAAATAATGTTAGAAACATTAATTTGTCTAAATATGATAGTTAGATATAAATTTGAATTAATAAAATAGAAACATTTTTTATGCCTATAGGTGAGCCATAAGTATTGATGACTCATTAGTATCGGTTTGTCATCATCGGTCTGTCAGTAACGGTGACTCTGTGTATCTGTGAGTCTTTTCCATTAGTATCAGTGACTCATTCTATCGGTGAGTCATTTGTGCTATCAGTCTATATGGGAATCAGTGAGTCATCATTGGTGATTCATTTTGAACAATCAGTGTGTCTCCCATTGGTGAGTTGTCCATTGGTTACTCGTTCATTGGTGAGTCATACATCGGTGACTCGTTCATCGGTGTTTCGTTTAAACTATCAGTGCGACCGATCATCAGTGACTCATCCATTGGTGAGTAGTTTGTTCTATCGATGAGTCCAGCATCGGTGTCTTCTTCAATCAGTGACTTCTTCGATCAGTGAGTCCTCATCAGTGAGTCAACCAAGGGTGACTCCTTTTGAACTATTGGTGCTAGGGACTCTGAAAAACGTATAAAGTGTCTATCTTACCCAGAATACTACCAAATTAAGTGAAATTCATAAATACATGTAAACATACACTTATAAACATATTGAAACATAAATATCCATAATTTATTGACTTATTGAAATTTATTATACAATGTGACATAATTGATTCAATTATAAATATTCATTGACAAGATTAACTGGTGTTATAACTTAATATATAAATTAATAGATTTTGTAAATTGGCATGATTTTTTATTATGAAAACAACTATTTCAAAAAGGTTCCAAAAATCCTCCCCTTTTGATAATCACAAATTATGGAATAAACATAATGTTAATGAATAATAATTACTTGACTTAGCATACTAAAGTGAATGTGAATTCTCAATATGATTAAGGCTTTACTTGTAATCTATCCCTTAATTTTATAACAGAGGAAATATATATATATATATATATATATATATATATATAGAAGGTGACTTGATATCAAAGAACTGTTCTCCTTTGTATTGAATCAGTTTTTATCATAAGTGAGATATAGATATATATATATATTTATTATGTTGAGTACATTCCTTGTTTCATATTCTCCCCCTTATATTAATAATTCATGAATACTAACTTTATCCCCATTTTGGGATTAGAAAAATGGTAAAAATAAGGATAAAGACTAAAGAGAAATAACACAAATAATATGAGAAAAATAGTGAAGACAAAAGGATTTTCATTAAGGTTGAAAAAGTACAATCCTCAAAATAAAAATAAAAAGTAAAAATCCCTATAAAAGAAACAATCCACAACTAAGGCTTTAAATTTTGTGGTTCTTTTCCTTTATCTAAAGGATCAAGAGTAGTTTCAGAAGGTTTCGGTGTGGCTGTAGGCATAGTTGGACGAATGAAAACAGTAGTCAAGGAAACACTTGTAGGAACATTGGATACAAGAGTGGGTATTCTTTCTGATAGAACACAACTCTGAGGTTTCTGTTGAATCACTGGTCGAATCTAAGAAAGGGCCTAAGATGTAGTCATCTGGGAAAGAGGCATAGAACTAGGTCTAATGGAAGCAGCAGTTGTGACCACTATTTCCTAAGCATGGACATGTAAGTACGGCTTCAGAAGCTTGATGAAAGCATTAATGATTTCACTCCATGTTGTATAGCCTTCTCGAAATCTTCCTTTTTCTCCATGAATTTATCCATGAGAGGATTAAACTCCTTCAACTGTACCACTTACTTCTTGAAGGCTTCTGTTACTGGAGAAATCTTTATATTTTCAGCCAAGTACTTGAAGTTATTGATTAAATCATACTTTGTATAAATCTTGGAAAAATACTTATCCACCTTTGCTCTGATTTATTTCTGAGCAGAAGAGGCTTCATTGGTGCACTTCAATACCATGTTATAAACAAGATCAATATTCATATGCACCTTGGAAAGAGATTCCTTATCAGAATCACTCTGAAGACTCTTGAGTTCTTCCCTCATAACAACCCTCAGAGACTCCAAATCAACAGCAGCAGCCCGACTACCTGTATAACTAGATGAACCAGAGATCATATTACCAAGTTCCTCATTTAATTTCTTCAAGTCTATACTCATTAGATGTGTAAATAAGTTTCTAAGAACCACCATTACACCACTAAAAGAGTTCTTGAAATCAATATTTATAGATTTCAACTTATTACTCATCCTCTTCACTTCTTCTTTCAACATAGTATTGTTTCTAATTATTGTCTCAACTATAGTAAAGAGATTAGGCTGAATATACTGAATCACCATCCTAGAAATTTTAGTAGCATCAGCAACTGAAATGCTCATGGGAGTATAGGCTTTACTTCTAACTCCAACAGAGGCTCTGACTGACTCAGAGATATCATCTTTGAATTGCTCTAAATCAGCCTTAGTGACATAGTCACTAGGAACTAGTTGTATAGTAGGCTCACCATTAGGAGTTATTACTGGTGAAGTAGGTTAATTCAATTCTAATTTTTTCGGTTCTTTTAGAACATGAGGAGGTGCTTCCAGCTCCTCATATGAGTTATAATCCAAGAAAAACCGAATATAACATAGATCTCTATTCCACTTACAAGTACATGTCTAGTCTCTGGGATCCACTGCATCAATCCTGGATCTTCTTACCTGAGTCTCAGGTACAATCTCATCTTCATTTTCTTCTTCTTCTTTTACTCTAGACAAAACAACATTTCTAGGTACTGGAACCAACTAAGCTTGATCTTGTGCTTTCACTCCAACCACTTCATCTACTCTAGGAACTTCCTCAACCTGAGGGATAGGTTCAATATAATCCTCAGCCTATTTCTATTGTCCTCCATCCATAATTTCATTTAACTCATGAATAATTCCTTAATCTTCATCAGCAATATGGTCATGCCTATCTTCATCACCAGTATCTTTATCACTATCTCTGTCAGCATCCTGTTCAGCAGGATCAGCATCACCCTTTCCATCATCTCCATGCACTGATTCCTCACTTGATTCATCTACTACTTATTGACCCACTTTTAATGAGTCACTGACATGCTCATCATTACCTTCCTCATCATCATCATTATCATCAGCAGAATTACTTACATAGCCTTCCACACAAGTGACCTCTGTCTCTTTCTCTTCTTCATCACCTAATAAAGCCTCTCGAGAGGGTAACTACAAAGGTGGAATGGCCGGTCTATAATATATGTCCTTTTGGATATCATAAATATTAGCTTCACTCCTATAATCTATAGGAGACCCTTATTCCCTGGGAATCTTAGCCTCAATCTGTTCTTCATCAGAATAAACATCTTCTTCACCTGGTTTTAGGCTTAGATCAGCGTGATACTTTGGCCTGATAGGATGGTTAATAGGATTTTAATCCTTATAAAATCTTTCCTCATCTCCTAAACAACGTTTCTTCTAAGGGTTCTAGAAAATCTTCATCCTCTTGCAAATTTCTTTGTGTAGGAAGAAGCCACTGCAAACACTAATCACTTCATCTCCATCATTCACACAACCCAGCTTTCTCAGCATTGCCGAAATCATTCTAGGATAATACAAACAAGTTACTTTATTAGAGGGTTTTATCATGTTAGAAATGTGTACTATCAAGTACCTAAATTGGTTCACATTTATCCCATTTTTCAATAGATAAATCAAGAAGACATCCTAATATTTCACAATAGCAAAGTCTCCCTTCCTTGGGAAGATTTAATGTTGAATGAACTTAAAGAGAAATCTTGCCTCTCCATCCAACTCAGTGGCAGTAGCTCTCCTCGATTCTTCATTCCTAGTCAATTCCTTTAAAGTATCCTCATATGAGAATAAGTCTGAGGTTGGAGAAATTTTACCCTGGTAGTCAACATAGATTCCCTCATGTGGCATCTCTAAAAATTCATCCCATTCTTTTGATGAAAATGAAATATCTTTTCCCTTTAATATTGAATTCATCCTTACTCATATCCTTATAGAAATGTCTTTAAGTTGAGATAAAATTTATGTACCAACTGGGGATAAAAAGGCCTCTCATTATTTGAAAAACATCTAATTCAACCTTGAGATTTCAGCACTCTCAGTAAGAGCAACTTACTTGAAAAGATCCATTCAAATGACACTTTCTTCTCAGTTGTAACAACACGACTTCCCAAACCTGGATTTTTATTACCACTAGATTCACCTTTCTGATGCTTAGATGATGAATATTTACTCGGTCCTTCCATGACACACTTTTTCCTTGCCATTTCTGAAGGTTCAGGTTATAAGGGAGTCGAAAGGTCACCGATAGAGAGGTTGAGTGTCAAAGGGTAGAAGGTTCAAAAGGTAGTGAGGGCGGTGAAATGTAGAAGTGGATTAAATTTATTTTATCATTTAGGGATTGTAAATCATAAAAACATAAAATTGAATAGTAGTGAAAAGAAAACAAAACTTTGTTGTTTCACTTAAAACAGATAGAATTACAAAAATGTCCTTATAGGCATTGGTTTCACACAAATGATATTAAACTATCAGTTTCCTGTGATTGGTTTTATAGGATTGGTTTTACATGAACAGTTTCACACGAATGGTCTCAGTGATCGATTTGATATATCAGTTTCACTTGATCAGTTTAATAGATCGGTTTGACAGATTAGTTTCACCTAATTGGTTTAATAAATCGGTTTCACTAATACATAGAATTTTCCAAAGGGAAAAATTTCAGATACAATTTAGATATTTATCATTCATATTTCATGTATAATTTAGTTTATTCTCTCAGAGTTTAAGGGTTTGGTGAATAGGTCAGAAAGTTGATGCTCAGTCCTAATAAAATTAAGAGTTATATCACCTTTTTGATAATGATATCTCAAAAAGTGATGTCTTACATCAATATGTTTTTTTATAGAGTGAGAAATTGTATTTTTAGAAATTTTAATAGCACTTGTATTGTCATATTTTATGGGGATATATATAAATTAAAATCCATAGTCTAATAAGGTGTGCTTCATCCACAAAATTTGTGCACAACAACTACCAGAAACAATGTACTCTCCTTCACCAGTTGATAATGCAACTGAATCTTGATTTTTACTACACCATGATATTAGAGACTTTCCCAAAAAGTGACTCTTTTGGTTTTACTTAAAATCTTGCACACATACACACACTGAACATAATATTTGGCCTACTGGAAAGCAAGTATAGAAAACTCCCAATCATTCCTCTATAAGTAGTTTGATCAATATATTTCTCATTTTCATCAAGATCTAACTTATATATAGAACTCATAGGGTTCTCAATACTATTAATGCTATCGAAGCCATATATTTTCAAAATATATTTAGTGTACTTACTTTGATTTATAATAATACCTTCTTTGTTTTGAAATATTTGAAATCCAAGAAAATTTTTAATTTCACCCATCAAACTCATTTCAAATTCACTTTGCATCATTTTTGAAAATTCATTACATAAATAATTTTTAGATGATACAAATATAATATCATCTACATATATTTGATCCATTAAAACTTCTTTAGAAATTATTTTTATAAACAAAGTAGGATATGAAACTCCTTTTGTAAAACCTTTAAAAATAAGAATGTTGCTTAGTCTTTAATACCAAGCACTTGGAGCTTGTTTCAAACCATATAAAGCTTTAGATAATTTAAAAACTTGATTTGGAAAATGTGTATTTGTAAAACATTTGTTCAAAAAAAACATCCTCGATTATATAACCATTTAAGAATTCACTTTTGACATCCATTTGAAAAATTTTGAAATCCAAGTGTGCTTCATAGGAAAGTATGATTATAATGGATTCAATCCTAGATACTGGTGCAAAGGTTTCTTCATAATCAATTCCTTCTTCTTGATTATACCCTTGTGCAACCAGCCTAGATTTTTTTCTAATTATATTTCCAGCTTCATCCACTTTATTTATAAACACCCATTTGGTTCTGATGGTCTAAGTATCTTTTGGTCTATCAATAAGCTTTCGAACTTTATTTCTCTCAAACTGGTTAAGCTCTTCTTGCATAGCCATCACCCAAAATTCATCATTGATTGCATCATTGATATTTTTAGGTTCAAGTTGTGACAATAATTCTTGATGTTTAAACTAATTTCTCAAAGAAGCTCTAGTTTTTGTTCTTCTATCTAAATCTTCAACAACATAATCTAAGGGATGGTTTTTAAGGGTCCTAGTTGGTCTAGTAAAATTAGGACTAGTTATTTTAGGTTCATCATTTTTACATGGTTCATTATGGATAGATTTTGGAGAATTTATAGAACTAGAAGTTTTCACATATTCCTTTACATGTTGGTTTGATGATTTTTCAATAATTTCTATATTGGAAATATTATCTTCAAGATTTTCTAGTGATGTTTTAGGCTCATGTGGATCTGTTTCATCAAACTTGACATGTATAGATTCTTCCACACATTTTTTATTATTAAAGGCTCTATAAGATTTACTTGATGTTGAATATCCAAGAAATATTCCTTCATCACTTTTTTAGGGAAACTTATCTAAATTTTCTTTAGTGTTTAGTATATAAACTTTACATCCAAACACTTTAAAATAACTTACCTTGGGTTTCCTATTATTCCACAACTCATAAGGAGTTTTATTAAGGATAGGTCTAATTAAGACTATTTATTATATAACAAGCTATATTAATAGCTTCATCCTACTAATAAATTGTTAGGTCATATTCATTGAACATAGTTCTGGAAATTTCTTGTAGGGTTCTATTTTTTCTTTCTACTACGCCATTTTTTTAGGTGTCCTAGTAGCATAAAAGTTGTGCCTATATACATTTAGTGAGAAAAAAGATCCAAAGTCTTGATTTTTAAACACAAATCCATGGTCACTTCTTAAGGATTTAATTTTAAGTCCACTAAGTTTTTCTACAGTCCTAGAATACTTGGTAAAATGTGAGTAAGATTCTCTTTTGTGAGCTAAGAAAAAGGTCCAAGTATACCTGGAAAATTCATCTACAAGAATATAAACATAGGGCTTCCCATTGATACTTGAAACTATAGATGGTCCAAACAAGTCCATGTGAACCAACTTGAGAGGTTGAGAAGTTGTTACTTCTTTCTTTGTTTTGAAATAGATTTTATGTTGCTTTCCTTTTTGACAAGAATTTCACACTTTATTATCTGGAAACTCTAATTTGGAAAGGTCCTAAATAAACCTTTTTTAGTTAACGTCTTAAGGGAGTGTATATTGAAATGTCATAGTCTTATGTTCCAAATCTAAGACTCTTTTTCAAATGCACTTAGACAAGAGACATTTTGTGAGGCTAGTGTGTCTAAATGTATAGCATATACATTATTATTTCTAAGAGCAGTAAATACTAATTTTTTATTGGCATAAAAAACATGGAATTAATCATTTTTGAATTTAACATTAAATCCATCATCACACAATTGGGATATGCTAAGAAATTTATACTTCAGTCCATCAACATAGAGTACTTTGGAAATTGAAATAGAGTTAGGGTTACCAATCTAGCATAGGCCAATGATTTTTTCTTTACCATTGTCACCAAATGTGACATGTCCACCATAAATTTTGATAAGACTTTTGAAGATTGAGTAGTCCCCTAACATGTGTCTTGAACACCCACTGTCCAAGTACCAAAGATTTCTATAGGAACTCTTTAGACAGTTTACCTACAAAACAGTTTATCCAAGAAATGATTTTGGTACACATATTTGTCTGGGTCCACAAACATTAGTAATAAGAGCTTTAGTAACCCACACTTGTATTATTGGTTTCCTATAGGTATAATATAGATTATTTTAAAAATAAACTCTATTTGGTCCAGAATAAATGAATGCAGTAAAAGAATTTTTAGATCTGGAACTTGCAGTAAAATTCTGGTTTTTGAAGAAAGAAGCGGAATTTTCAGTTTTGGTCATAAAATGTGTTTTTGATAAGTTCCTTTGTCCTGGTTGATAACCCACTCTATAAGTGTACTTAGGAGATATCTTTTTACCAACCATTTGAGTAAGTTTTTTTTCCATTGATAAACTTTTCTAAATCCTTATTTAACTACTCGTTAGAAATTTTTAACTTACTATTTTCCTTGAGTAGTTGAGTATTATTTTCCTTTTCTATAGTAAGTTCATATTTAACAGTTATAGTAAGAGCATTTTGTTTCTTTAAAGATTTATATTCATCTTTGAGCTCATTGCATATTTCTTCCAGCATGTTGTAATATTCAAATAATTAATCACTTTTCATATTCTCATATTCACTCTCATTTTTAGAATAATATGAATTTTGTGCAGGAGAGTCTAAGGTTACCTCAAAAAAATCCATAAAACAGATATTTTCCATGTTGTATTTCTCATTATGAGAAGAAGTAGATTCACTAGAGTTATCCTCATAGGCACTCCAGGTAGCCTTCATTTCTTTCTTATATTTTCTATCCTTATTATCATACTTCCTTTTATATTTCAACTTTGGATAGTCAGCTTTAATGTGTTCTTTCCTCTTACATTCATAGAAAAAATTTTCTTATTATTTATCATTTCTCTTCCAATCCTTTTTCTAGTTTCCCTTATTATCATACTTTCCTTTGAAGTTTGTTCTCTTGAAGAACTTTTTCTTCCTATAAAATTTTTTGAATCCCCTGGACAGCTAGGCCATTTCCTCATCACTGTATGAAGCTGGTCCTTTACTACTTATGCTCTCAATAGCAGTTTGAACTTTCTCTTTTTCCTTGATTTTGGAAGTGGTGGTCTTTGAGGCTACATATTTTCTTTTTGGTTATTCCTCTTTTTGATTTACTTTGACTTCCTCTTCATACATAATTAATTTTCTAATCAATTCCTTCCATGTCATCTTATCAATGTCATGTGATTCTCAAATGGAAATAGATGTCCCTTGCCATCTCTCTAGTAAGCATCATAGAATCCTCATGATTTGTTCCTTTATTGTGAAAACTCTTCCTAAAGAAATCATATTTTTCACTATTTTTTCAAACCTGAGATACATATCAGAAATAGATTCATCAAGATTCATTCTGAAATTATCATATTTAATAGTATAAGTATTTAATCTCATCTATTTTACATTATATGTTCCCTCATGAGAAACAGAAAAAGTGTCCTAAATCTCATGGGAATTTTTACAAACAGAAATACTAACAAACTCTTCATCTCCTAGTGCATAGTATAGATCATTCATAGCTTTATATTTATTGTTATAATAAATCTTGGTAGGTTCTTTATAAGAATTTCTATAAGTTTCAGGAATTGCATATTTACTTTCAATAGCAGTCCAGATTTCAAATCCCATGCTTTCTAGATGTATTTTCATTTTAAGCTTCCACTGAGCATAGTTGGTTCCATTAAAAAAATGTGGTCTATTTGTAGTATATTCTTATAGTATATTATTCATGATATAAATTTTAAAAGTATTTCAAAGATTTTTTTTTAGAAATAACAGAAATTTTAAGATCTTTGAAATACAACTACAATCACAGTTGAAAAAGATTTGAAAAAACTTTGAAAACTGAAAATTATCAAAAACCCTCTGATACCAAAAGTTGGTCAGAGTAGATTACTCAAGAGGGGGGTGAATTGAGTAACTATAAAAAATTATATTAAAATTGGTTCTTTGAAAATTTACCCCAATTAAAAATATAATCAAATTTATTTTGTAGTTAATTTATAAAAGCACTGAATGTTCAATTAATTTCTCAGAAGATTGACTAGTTTTCAGCTATGCTAATCTGAAGATTAATATAAATTTTGAAACTAACATACTGGTTCAACACAGATATAAAAACATGATAAAATAACTATAAAAGTCTAATTTAGTTTTACGTAAAATGTAATAAAAACAACTTAAAACTAAAAGGTAAAAGCACAGTAGATAAAAACAAGAGGTTCAGTCTCAAGATGGGACTTAGTCCTCTACTCTTGGTGATCACTTTACACCAAGTTGTTTAATTTAAAAAAAATTTAATCCACACTCTGGATTGGGGTTCACAACAGTACACAAGGCTTTCCAGGTCACACCTAACCTCTACCATAGTTATTCGTGGGAAAAACAACTAACAGGTAACACTTGACCTCTTCCACTATTCCTCACAAGATACAAGAGATAATAATGAGAGTGAGTTTGAGTATATCAAGTATCCTTCAGTTATGCATAGGAGTCAGTGTGTATGTTATAAATAGATACACACACTGCTAAAAAAGGTAAGGATAAAACAACAGAGCTGGAGATGTAGAATAAGGTTTAGAAGTCTCTGTGTGTCATTCAGTGAGGTTTTGGACTCGATTGATGTAGTGTAAATGATGTTTGAGTCCTCTTCTAGAAGTTGGATTTAAAACATAGTATTGTAGGATCTATACTCTAGCTTACAGGTGTGAAAATTTTATCTCCTTTATGTTAGGATGTTCAAAGTATCCCCTCAGGTTTATCTTGTCTTGTTGATCTCCCTGTATGTTCTTGCTTTGAGTTCTCATGAATTGGAAGAAGGCTACGAAAGTTGCAGGAGTTTGTATTTCTTCTATTCTCTCTTCTTTATAGCATATTCCTCTTGTATATAAACAATCCAGTTTGTAAATATTTTATACTTCAAAGTCCATAATGCATGAAGATATCCCCACATGTATATACCTTGTACTGTATATAGATATTCCTACAGACAACATTAAATAATGTTAGAAACATTAATTTGTCTAAATATGACCGTTAGATATAAATTTGAATTAATAAATTAGAAACAATTTTTATGTCAATCAGTAAGTCACAAGTATCGGTGACTCATTGTCATTGGTCTGTCATCATCGGTCTGTCCACAACGGTGACTCTGTGTATCTGTGAGTCTTTTCCATCGGTATCTTTGACTCGTTTTATTGGTGAGTTGTTTGTGCTATCGGTCTGTCCAGGCATCGGTGAGTCGTCATCAGTGACTCATTTTGAACTATCAGTGTGTCTCCTATCGGTGAGCCATCTATAGGTGACTCATTCATAGATGAGTCTCCCATCGGTGACTCATTCATAGATGAGTCTCCCATCGGTGACTCATTCATCGGTGTGTCGTTTAAACTATTGGTGCGATCGATCATCGATGACTCGTCCATCAGTGAGTTGTGTTTTCTATCAGGGAGTCCCACATCAATTTCTTCTTCGATCGGTGACTTCTTTGATTGGTGAGTCCTCATTAGTGAGTCGACCAATAGTGACTCCTTTTAAACTATCAGTTCCAGGGACTCTGAAAAACTTATAAAGTGTCTGTATTACCTAGAACACTACCAGATTAATTGAAATTCATAAATACATGTAAACATACACTTATAAACATATTGAAACATAAATATCCATAATTTATTGACTTATTGAAATGTATTATACAATGTGACATAATTGATTCACTTATAAATATTGATTGACAAGATTAACTAGAGTTATAATTTAATATATAAATTAATATATTTTATAAATTGATATGATTTGTGATTATGAAAACCACTATTTCACCTAGGGGCCAATACGGTAGTTTAGGTTTGAACTTAATGACATAGTAATTTATAAGGAAGTTGGGGTTCCTAGGGTCACCATTAGTACCCCTTAATGATATGGCCTTGGATTGTTTAATTGTAAATATGAAATTGGACCAAATAAGTTATCTTGACTTGTTTTGTGAAATTTTTTATTAGGTGAATTTGGGGATACTTAATTTTTTGGTTTTCTTGAAATTAATTTAGTATGGAATTCCAATGTTGACCACCTTAGATTCCTCAATATTGATAGTTTCCTTGAATATCATGGATGAGCCAAGGATTCCATTAATTTGTGGAATTCTTGGGAAAGTTAATGGATTATATACAGATTATCTACTATTAATACCATGGGGTGGATCCCCCTTAGATTTATGTGATGTCTATACTTGTTGAATACCATGTATTAATATTATGGATTCTGAGGTATATCCTTGTTGAATACCATGGGATGAGCTCCCCTAATTTTTATTAATTTATATTGGTGTGTAATGCCAAGGGTGTGATCCTTGGATCCTAGATGAGTTGTTCTTCTAAACGTTAAGGGTGGCCCCTTGAGTTCAGACCCAACAAGTGGATTATCTTAGGAATCAACGGAAGGGAATGCACGATTTCTCCACATAGATTCCTTTGGATTATATGATCATGGTTTCCTCGATGAAACACCTTGGAACTAGATTAGTCCATAACACATTCTTTTTATTTAGACACTGGCATAGGTTGAAGTAGGCATTGTTGGCCTAGTTTGTCTCTCTGAAACCCGAGTATCAACCTAGTTCCCTTTATTTCTACTATTTATGATTATTTATCCTTATTTACTTATGTATATATTGAAAAAAATATTTTTTACATGTTAGAATATATTTTCATTATACATCATTGGATGTGGCCTACTAGGTTTTTCTCACACCCTATCTGGGCCTCCATTTGGTACTTGGGCATACTTCATGGATGTAGGTTGGGATAAGGGAAAGCACCCATTTATTGATGCTTGAGTTTATGCCTAGGACTAGAGTTTAGATCTGGGATTCGAGATAGATCTAGATACTTATATGTTTTTTTGTCTTCTATTTTTCCCCATTTATTCATTTTTGGGGTTGATGTATTAGACTTTACTTGTATGTGTGTATTTTTAATTTGTATGTGATGTCAATATATTATTGCATGTCTTATAAATTAGTTTTATTGCACATGTTTATCTTATTTTTATGTGATGTGTATGATGTGTACTTTATTTCTGCTAATGTTCTACTCTAAAATGTTAGTTTAGTCTCCCCACTACACCATCTTAGACTTGTGGTACTAGTTGGAATCCTCTGGCGTATTAGGAGGTGCACTTGAGGTCATGTTTCACACTAGCTCAGGGCATCAATTCAATGTCTCCCAGTTCAAGTCATAACAACTAATAAAGAATTATTTTAATGAAATGTATTGATAATATACACATGTAAATAAATTATCAATCATATCATTGTTATTACAAATAAAGTAATAAAAATAAATTCATTTTATACTTAAAATTTTATTTTACTAAAAATTTCCTTTTTATGTGTTATGCACTCATACTTTAAGAAACTAAATATATTATTTTTATATGATTATAACGTATATTTTTAATAATAATAATATATTTACACTAATTTAATTTGTAACTGGTAAGAAATAGGAACAAGAATATTTAATATTTTAAAAATTTATTTTCCTATAAAAAAGGTTTTTCATTATAGTTTATGTTTCCATTTAAAAGTTGAATTCCTAGACATTAGAATTTGAATTTGAAAAAATGAACATTATTTTTGGATTCATAATAACAATATTATCCTATAATTAATTTTTGATATTTTTCCTAAAATATTGATTTTTAGGTGGATTGTTCAAAATATCATTTTTACAAATATAGTGACTTTTATGAAATTGTTAGGATATAAGCATAACTTGAAAATTTATGAAACACATTTATTTACCAAATATGAATTCCATAAGTAAATTTATATATTTAAAAATATTATGTTTAATTTAAAAACCTGTGTTTGACATTTTAGATCTTAAGTTATATTTTTCTCTATAACAATTTTTAATGCATTATAAATTTATTATTTTAGAATTATTTTTTACCACATTTAGAAATTTAATATAATAAAATATTTTTAATATTTTTAATCATAAGTTATAAATTATTTTATAAATTTCATTTTATTTTTATTCATAAAAAATTACTTTGGTAAAAATTAATTACCAGAGTAAAAAAGGAAAAAACGTAAAAGGGTTAAATTTAAAGATGAAAATCCTAAAATATGTTAAAAAAGACTAAAAATTAGTGTATGAGGATTTATCAAACATAGCTCATCATAACATCCATTATATTCCACTTTTTATCCACTTTCCATATTAAAAATGACTTTCTTATACTAAGAAGCTATATTTACAAAAAAAATGGCATTACCTTCACTTATAAAAGGAGCATCCCACCATCCCTTAAAAGATACACCAAAAATTAGAATTACACTATATATTATTCCCTATTAAATTCCCAAATAATATTATCCCATGTTTTTGAGCTTATTTTCCCTATATATTTATCAAATCCCTTCCAAATCTATAAGGTTTCCAAAAAGAAATAAAATTCTTCTATGTAAGTATTTTCTCTTATATAATCAGTCTTCTATTTATTATTCCTATAACTATTATTAAATCTATTTTTATGATTTTAAAATAATTATATTACTATTATTATTAAATGTATTTATATTGAGGTAATAACCATTATCTACCTTTCCCATTTCTATAGAAAAATGAAAACATCGTTCGTGTTACGTGCGGACTACTTCCTCCTTAAATGATGTGTTTTATTTTTCATTACTAACTTAAATGGATGGTTTAAAAGGGTAATTTTATGAATAAATATTATATTTATAACATTATTAATATTCTTAAAAGATAAATCATTCTTTATCTTCTTTTCTTTCTTTGGAAAACAGAAATGTCATTTGTGTGTATATGCGGACTACCGCCTCCATGGGACAAAATATTTAATTTTTCATCACCATCATACTTGGATGATTATAATAATGTATTTAATAAGTTAAATTTATTTTTATTACATTATTAATTTTTTAAAAATTTTGTGTTAATATTTAACTCGTTATTAACATACTAACTTTTGTTCGTCAAAAAATATCGAAACAAACTCATCACTAATTTAATCTTTATGAATCATGACTAAAATTATCATATAATGAAATTATAACTTTATAAATAATTATAAATCATTTATTAAAGTTTATTTGATAATCTATTAATGTTGAACTTGGTTTCAAATAATGGGGATCGATATCAACATTTCAAAGCATGCATGAAATAATAAAAAATGTTAACATCTGATGATGAAAAAAAACTATAACCAACTAATAAATGTATAATAAATTATTATAATTGAAGAATATATAGGGTAATAGATATTAATAATATTCATAAAAAGTTTATTAAAATGTTTATTTTTATTATACTTTATGTTAAATATCTTTCATGGAATTCGGGAGTAATAGTTAAGGGATTTCTCATCTCAAATTTACTCTTTATAGATATATTCTATGTTTATTTTGAGTAGTGTGTATATAGAAATATAGATTAATTTTAACATACCTTCCATGAAATTAAAGTTATTTACAAATCCATATGAATTTTTTTCAATTTAAATACTAATAAAGTCATAAGGGTTTCTCTTTCCAATCTCATTTTGGATTCGAGATTGATATGCCCAAGTTACTATCTAAAGGAATTGTGTGATATTTATATCTAAAAACATATTTATTTTCTTATCCCATAGATTTTCATGAGGTTTAAATGTTATCTTAGCATGAAACTTTCCCTTTGGTTTATAATTCACTCTAAATTATGCTTTTGAAAGAAATAGGTCTTACCTCTTTTTTAGGTCAAGGTCATTTTACCTCTATGTTGATATTATATTTTTTATTAAAATTATTATCTATAATTATATAATTTATTATGTTATTTTTAAATAAAATTTACTTTATTTAAAAAATATTCTCTTAATATTTTTGACATGGTCATTTTACATCAACTTTGATTTTTTTAATGAAAGGAATACCCTTAAAACATTTTCCATCCTAAATCATTTTCGTGCCACTTTTATTAGTATTATTTAACAAACTTACCATATAAGATTTCATGTTTCTATAAAGAAATTAATATTTACCTTTTTATTAAAAAACATTACAAAATATATCCAAAAACATAAATATTATTTATTCTTCTTTCTCTAATTAAATTTTAATGTTATTATATTTTTTTTCATTTATGTCAACATCCGTTAATTTTTATCATGTTTAAAATGGAATATTATCTAAGTATATCATCCAATTTATTTCTCTTTATGGGTTATTAAATATATTATGGATGGTTTCATGAAACTCATTTCTTTTCCATGGTTTAATCAATCTATGATGAATTAAGTAAGTTTTCAAGATCTTCTTCCACACATATGTATAATGTTAGGTGAAAACCCAAGCCCACATCAGTTTCCACAAGTAATGGTGGTTGAGATATAATAATGTATAGGATAATCCTATTATCACTAATTGTTTTTAGGTTGGAACCCCAAAAATGGATTATTTTTTGGGATAGTAACTCATGGGTAGGAGAAAAATGATCCTAACAAGTGGTATCATAGGGATTTTCGATTTGGACACACTCAGAAACTCAGGTAACTTCCTCACTTGAATCTGATTAATATTTAATTTTATTTGGTCATATTTTCATTAGAATATATGTAAATGGATTAAGTAAAGTTTTAGATCAATTATTTTAATATATCCATATTGTGTTTCTAGAAGATGTAGATAGAGGGATATCTCATTTAGAAGGATCTTGAACTTATGTTGGGTGAGAAACTAGACCATATACATAAATTAAAATGGGAAAATTTATATAGTAAAGAATTATGTTTGGTTATTATGATGTTATCATGGAATATGTCCATCAATATTTTAGTGAATAAGACTGCAACTGCACTTATAGTGGTTTCGATGGAGATGTATGAAAAACTGACAGCCTTAAAAAATTATTATTAATGAGGAATTTTTTTAGCTTGAGGTTATCTTAAGTATGGTCAGTAGAATATCATGTGAATTATTTAAACATTATCAAAATATATATTTAGTTAGTTAAAGTGACCTTTGGAGATGATGTGCAGGTTATACCACTTATTTCATCTTTATCGAAATCTTTGGATGTTATAGTTACTATGATAAGAAAATACTATAGAAAGTATAATCTTGTGTTTGTGGATGTTCAAAATTTTATCCTTAATGAGGAGATTATTATAAGATATGTACAAGAACTTCCTGGTAATGTATTTAATACTAATGGAATGGGACTCTCGCCTCATCAAAATAATCATTGAAAATTGGAAGAAATGATCAGGGATGAGAGTCATGGAATATTGAATGGTCTAGGTATTACCTATTGGTATTATGGTAAGGAAGTAAATATTTAGAGGAACTACATAAATTATAAGGGATACACTGGAAGGATAACTCTTAGAAGTTCAAAATCTATAAATACAATGGAATATGGTATAGATAAACTAATAACTATTCATAATCTGATAGATTCATGGGTGGTTGACTCTGGTGTATCCTTTCACTCATATAATAAACATGGATGCATGAAAATCTATATATATGGAATCTTTGGGGATTTTTTTTGGGTAAAATATGAATCTTTTTATGTTTTTGGAAAATGAAATGTAAATATGGATGAAAAATGGGAGTATTATTTAGTTTAAAGTTGTGAGACACATACTACATATCAAGAGGAATCTCATTTTAGTTGGGAAAGTGGATAATGAAGGATTCAATGCTAATTTCAACAATGGAGTCTAGAAAGTGACTCAAGGATCCATGGTTGTGGTATGAGGAGTAAAGGGCATAACCCTTTATCTAAATTAAAGTTCAGTTGTGAGTGAAATGGTGGAAATTTCAGCCTGTGAGAATCTAGAGGTATAGAATTGTAAACTGGGTCACCATAGTAAGAAGAACATGAAGGTTTTGTTTGGGAAGGTAATTTTGAATCTTGATCATACAACTATAAATTTTTTTGAGAGTTGTGTGATTGGAAAGAAAAATAGGGTCTTATTTAATCTAAATGGTTAGAATCCTAAAGCCCAGAAGATGGAGTTAGTTCACACAGATGTTTGGGGACCTGATTAAGTTCAATATTATAGAGGATCATAATACTTTATAACATTAATTTATGATTTCATGATAAATGTGTGGGTTTATTTTCTTAAAAATAATTTTTTTGTGTTTGCTTCCATTATATAGTGCAAGGCCAAGGTGGAGTTGGAAATTTGTCAAAAAATTGAAGTGTTTAAGATCTTATAATGGTGGTGAATATAATGTTAGAAACTTTCTGAACTTTTTTTAGAAGAATGGGATCATACATGAGATAATAGTATCCAAAACATCACAATATAATGGATTTTAAAATAAGTTGAACCATACTTTGACATAGAATTTTAGATACATGTGTGTTCACTCTGGTATTCCCAATACCATCTAGGTTGAAAAAATTAACATGATATCATACTTGGCCAATAAAATTCTAGGATTTTTAATATGACAAATTATGCCTAAATAAATTTGTTCTGCTAATCTACTAGAAGTTTCACACCTCAAAATATTAGGTTTCATTGCTTATTCCCTAATTGATTCTAAGGAAAGAGATAATGTGGAGGTAAATTCCAAAGATTCTTTTCTTATAGTCTATGTAAATGAAGAGTTTGGTTATATACTATGGAGTGATGATCAATGAAATATCATTATAATATGAGATGTAATCGTTAATGAGAATATATTATGGATGAAAACACTAGAAATTAATAAGTACTATTGATAACAGAAGTTAGTACGAATACACTAGAAACTCTACCAATAGAAGATGTAATAAAATGATTGAGAACTATATAAGTCGAGGAAAATATCTGGTAGTAGAGAAATTGATAGTAAAATCACCATATGTTCATGCACTGGAAACTAAAGTTTCAGAAAATGATAGATGTTTTCTCAGAAGACCTTCTAGAGTCGGGTGACTATTCCAGCAGTACTTGATTGACATGAAATTATTACTTCTAATGGATTATGGGAAACTTGAATGCTCATAATAGGTAGAAACACTCAATGAGTTTAAATATTGAAAGTTATACATCCCCTTAAATTTAAATGGAACTTGGGAGCTAACTAAAATACCAAATGGGGAATGAGTACTAGATAACAAATGGGTCAACTGTTTAAAAGAAGAAACCAACTAAAGCAGAATATATAAGGCAGGGTTAGTGGTAAAAGGATTCAAATATAAGGAAAGAATCAATTTCTCAAAAATATTTTTTTCTAGTATTAAATACTACTACAATCTTAATATTAATAAGCATTGTTACATCATATTTTTTATACTTACAGTAGATGGATGTGAAGACTGATTTTCTTCATGATGATTTAGAGGAGGATATTTGCATGATACATTCCAAGGGGTTTGAAATAAATTATAATGTGAACCTTATTTTCAAACTAAATTTAATTATATATGGATTGAAATAGGCACCTTGACAATAGAACTGGAAGTTTAATGCTTTCATGAATGGATAAGGCTTCACAAGGAGTGACTATGGACACTATTGATACTAAAAGTCCTATAATGATGTAACTTATATAATTATATTACTCTACACAGATGACATGATACTTGTAAGACCATAAATTTAGTAGTTTAAGGATCTAAAGCGTAAATTATCTAGAATATTTAAAATGAGGGATCTTGGTCAACCTAAGAAAAACTTGGGGATGAGGATCGAAATGGATTTAAAATATAGTACTCTACTGTTATCCCAAATAGAATACATCTATAATATCATTAAAAAGGTTAAAATGACCAAATTTTAATCTATCAAAATTTCCCTCACTAAAAAATTCAAGTTATCCAAGGTACAGACACCTTCAATGGAAGATGAGGTCTGGTACATGGAAAAATTAATATATTCTTAAGTTGTTGGAAGATTTATATATTTAATGGTATGTGTGTATCCTAACATTTTATTTATAGTTTCAATGGTATGTAATTTCATGTTTAACCCTTGGAAGAAGCATTGAGAAGCTATGAATTGGATCATCAGATACCTGAAAGGATTAGTAGATTCAATATTTTTCTTTAGGGAATATGATCCTTTACAAGGATTTTTTATGAGATTTTTTTGGTGATTCTGAAACCTATAAAAATAAAATAGGTTTGTGTGTACGTTTGGTGGAAGAAAGATCAACTGGATGTCATGAATATAGCTAGTGGTGGCTTTTACTAAAACTGAAGTAGAGTATGTTTCAGCTATAAAAGATGGAAAGGATTTTATCTAGTTAATACACTTTCTAAAGAAACTTGAAAAATAATTAGGATGAACATTATTAAGTGACCATTAAAGTTTTATTGTCACAAACTAAAGCACCAGGGCCCTCCTGGGTGACAGAAGGTCAGTTGTGACAACCTCAATCCCACCTCCAATAGGTGAGGGGCTGGAGACAAGAACTGAAAAGGAATAATTGAAATGGGAGGCCTTTTCCTAATGTACCTGTATTCATGAACCCAACCTTCTCCATGAAAAATTGAATAGTAATAATAAAAATGGTTATAACATATAGAGTAAAACTATGCATGTAATAACCTCTAGGGAATACATCAGAGTACGAAAAAATAAAACCAAATTGTATGGGGGGGAATACATGCCCAACCAGAAATGAAGACTCAACCTAGAAACAACTAGAATAAAGTAAAACTATGATATTTTGGCTCTTGATCTCCATGCACGACCACCATATATAGCCCATAAACCCAAGGCATAACTTTTCTCCATCGATGTCTCCACCAAAATACATGTCATCTATATAAGACACAACATGTGTGGGAAAATCCCATGTAGGGGTGAGTATATACACACCCAGTATGATACCTTAAAACCCACAAAGGGAACGATAGACAGATACAGTAAAAGTCATCTCAACCCAAATAAATAGTGAAAAAACCCAATATATATATATATATATGCTCAAGTGAAACCTAGATGAGAGAGAAAGGGGATCTCTATCTCCACAACCCAATCCAAGAAGATGACTCTGCCTAAAGATCCAATGGTCCATCTCTTATGCTATGTATCTCACGTGTCTATTTGAGAAAGCCATGTAGAGGACCCTTACTTAGACATTGTATTTCACAGACAAGGGATCATAATATCCAATATAGGACCTCTACCCTAGTACTATAGGGGGTTCCACTCAATTGATAGAGGACCTTCATCCTAGTGCGACAGGGGGTACTACTCAGTAGATAGATATAACAACCCAAACTTTTGAATAATATTTTATTTCCTGAAAATGTATGTTTTACTATGTCATAATAAATAAAAAAATATAAGTATAAATGAAATCTGGCCATTAGGTTTTGTCTGTTATATGGTCATTGGTTAATATGATCATTGGAAACAATAATAATTTTTAACATTATAGTTATTGCTTATAAAAAGAAATGATAATGGATAATTAATGCAGAAAGAATAGTCAATGGCCTCATCCAGCAGACTCTTTCCGTAGAAACCCATTTTTCAGAACATGGGATGGAGGTAGCTTCACTGGGCTTTACTTTACACTAATCCCAATATGATCTTCAACAATTGAAGCATGAACGAAATTTCCTTCGAGAGAAGTTCAAGTTGGTGGAAATTACCACTCGGGCATTGTTATCTGAGCCACCCCAAGAGTTCATCATCATCGCACACCATAACCTTAGTTAATATGAGTTTGTTTTAAGGGGTTATCTTTTAAGGACTTTGTAATTTAAAATTTAACCCCTTTGTGTAAATAAAATTATTTTTCTATCATTTCTGTTTTAAGAATTTTTTTTCTTAATAAAATGGAATTTTGATAAATTGACTCTTTTCGAACAAAATTTGTACAATCAAAAAAAGATATAAATATTTATAATAAACTATTATATTATGAATAATAATTATTATAATTAAATATTATTATAAAAAAAACTCATGTTTAATTACAAATGATAAAATAATTTCATTTTTTCAGAAAGTTTACTATGCAGTTTACTATGCATTTTATGTCTGATATTATTTTTATAATTAAGTATTTTAGAGTTAAAAGTTAAATTTATTTCATTTAGAGAATTATGATAATAAAATAAATTTCATTTTTGAATTCATAATATCGATATTAGGTTATAGTTAGTTTATGATATTTTTATAAAATGTTTTTTTCAGAGAATATTAAAAATACAATTTTCAGTTTTCAATTCATTTAATGACATAATAATGATATAATATGTAATTTAAAATTATATTAGAATCTTGTGCATTAAAATATTATATGAGGTTTACCAAGTGTCCAATACCATGGGAAAATGCCATGGTTAAGTCCATGGTTTTTCAAATACCACTAACGAGGTTTTCTCAAAAATTAATAAAAAACTTCCTCTCTTTTACTATAAATACCCACCCATTACTTTGTTTAATTTCATTAAAAATTCACTATCCTCAAATATCTGATATTATTTCCTCCAAATAATTCCACCCAATATTTTTTCAAGCCTCCAAGTTCCTGATCATATAATATTATACATTACTCTTCAATGTAAGGGAATTCTCAACTTCTCTTTTCCTTTCAAGTTTTTTTATGTTGTATGCCTTTAAAATTTCCATAACATATTCTTATTTACGTTTTTTATGTATCTATACTATATTATGAGCCTTTTATGAGTGGTATACACTTTTACCCTCTTTTTTAATGTTTTATAAAACAATTTTTCATACCCGTTATGCTTCATAATTTTTGTCTTAAAATATCTCTCTTTTTCTCAAGAAATTATTTTATTTTATTTATTTGAATACCCGGTCTTAATTAATTTATAGGGGTATTAATCATGACATAAAAATTATTTATTTGATTCTGGAATTGAATTTCATAAAACCCGTATTCCCTTCTTGTGGGTTATAAATGACATAATGATCATGTTTTTAAGAACTTTTTAGAACGCATTGATTTTGATATAAAACCCATTTATTTTATTCTATATGGGTTATTTATGAAATTTTTGATTATGATCTATGTGGATCACATGAAAAAATATATGTATTAATGGTGTTCCCTGATAGCACTCTAATTCATTAGTTAAATAAATTTATCTCTAAAGATGAAAAGTTTTACGATACCTTGGTGAATACCTTGGTAATTTTTATGACACCTTGAGGATGGACCATGGTGATATGATTATGTATAAATTAAATTTTATAGCCACATTTTAAAGTTATTGATAAAGTTATTATTATTATTATATGCCTATTTCTCATTCCTTTATGAAATTCCTCATGTTCTTATTGATATCTCTCAAGTTCGCATGTAATTGTTTCCCTTGTTGGGCCTTATTCTCACCCTTTCCTTTGATGTATGTCCCAAGGTTTTGAGTTGGACTAATTTTACTTAGTATAAATAAATGAAGAATCATTTAAAGTGGATTAGAATAATGTTTTCATGTTTTCTTATTTTCATGTATTATGTACCTTATTTTCCAAACACTAAGCTTTAAAGATCCTCTATTTGTAAAAATGTAATGAAAAGTTATGTAATAAAAAGGCGGGATGGCATAATAGAGGACCCATGCCCTAGTGAATCAGGGTATTTCACTCGGTAGATGACGTACCTATGCCCTAGTGCATTAGGGGGTTCCATTCAATATATAGAGGACTTGTACCCTAATACGATAGGGGGTACTACTTAGTAGATAGAGGACTCATGCCCTAGTGCATCAGGGGGGTTCCACTCGATAGATAGAGGAATATGGCGGACCTACCCCTTGATGAGACAAGGGGGTTTATAGCCTCGGTATCTCTATGATTATCCTACTAGATCATTGCTATTAGTCAATCATTTACTGAATAATCTTCATACTCACAACAACTTACATCATATTTCAAAATCCACTATAAAGGATACCATCACATTTCATATGGAAATCTGTTCAGGATAGGATGTTTGTAGACCAAAATTTGAGTCCATGTGAAGAATATACACAAGGTGTAAACTCTTGAGAAAAGTATATAGTGTGCATCAGGGGTCACATGGTGTGTGACCGCACCTAGACACTTGGCCATGTACTTTCTTACACATGACTTGGATGGCTATGTGGCACTACATGGCCTATATGAATACTACACAGTATGTATTGTCCATCCAGGTCCTACCCATGTGCTCTTGGTTATGCCCACATACATTATCATGTTCCTATGTACATCTATCTATGCTCGTGTACTTAGGGTTTTTCATGTGTACCTGGTCATGTCTAAGTACCAGGTCATGCCCATGTACTCCTGTTCGTGGTCATTTTCTTGGTTTCACCCATGTCTATGTACTCTTGGAGTACACATTGGGTTTCCATCATAGGGTCACGTGGCATGTATAGGATCATACACGAAGTGTGATCCTTATCTCTACCTGAAACCCTAGCGTCCATAGCTAGGGGACTACATGGTGTGTGTTCATGGACTACATGTTGTGTAGTTATGTTTTTTCATAGAAAACTAAGAAATCTATATATGCTTTACCCACGCTGCTATCACTATTTTTTATATCTTGATTCACACTAAGGGTCTCAGATCTAGGGTTTTCTACCCCCTAACTGTCGCCAGTGGCTAGATTCTGCCCACTAGAACCTCACATGGCCCATCATGTCATGCCATGCCACTACCACTGCCAAAGGATGAATAATTTATCATCTGATCCATGTCTCCATAACCCACAACCTATAAATATGTCCCAATCCATCTTTAAATCATCATATTACATGTCATTCATGAAACCATCATAAATCTAGTGGTTTTATCACGCTCAAACCCACCCTAGTAATGTCAAACCACAACCCTATGGGCCAACAACAAAAAACATGAAGAAAAGTGGGGAGAAATTTTCAAGAAAAGGGTAAATCCATAATTTTCCAAGCATTATCAACCAATTATCACATAAATGGGGATAATCAAGGGTCTTAGAAAGTGAAATAAGGATATATTAGATCAAATAAATCAAAATAATTGTGGCAAGGCTCATGTGTAGATCAATTAATCACATATCAAAAAGTAGATAATTAAATCCATGATTTATGAATCAAGCAGGAAAAAAATACATAAATAACATTCTCTTTCTCTATTAAGGATTGATCATTGGTGAAGATCATGTTCACTAGTGATGAAGATCTTCTACGTTCATCTTCTGTCTCTTGATCTACCTCAATCCGATCGCCATTCATTCTCTGATCTCAATCTGCCAACAAATAATGCTTAAAACTCCTCTCAAATCCTCCTAGGGATATGTAGATAACCTTATAGATTTTCTATAATGGTTTATTTATAAAGGATTAGATTTAGTTAATTTAATAAAAATAAACAAATAAAATTATTTTTTTATTAAATCCACCATCCAATGGTCATCTTTCTTAGAACGTCTGGCCCCAACCAATCTTAAGTCTCACCTAGGGTAAAATACACATTATGGAATAAATTGTGATATTAGAATTATTATCTTATGCCTCTAACAATGGGAAAAAATTTATACTAAAACGATGAATATGCGTGAATTAATATATACTAATATTTTTAAAATATTATTTTTGAGGACCCAGGAAACCCAAACACAGTGCCGAATATAAGGATAAATCCATATTTATTCAAAGAAACATTCAAAGGACTAATATAAAAAACTGGAGTCATTAAATTCTCCACTATTTCAAGTATTTTCACCCTAAAAATAATAAGCTATGAAAAAAGGTTGGAGTACTGAGCCTAAATATATCCCTCATGCTCCTAGGATCTCTCATACACATTCATGTGTTTCCAAAGCACACAAACCAAAGGGATGGTCCATCCATATAGGATCCTCTCCTGATGACCCTCGATCTCTATCAGGTACTCTGTAAAGGTGGATCTATCATCAATGTCCATCTCACCCTAGTCAATAACATGTGTAGGTTCATGAATTTATTTCATCAGTTGTGACACATGAAATACTTCATGCACTCTATTAAACTATGGGGAAAATACTAGGTGTTAAGAAACCATTACAACCCTTCAAAGGATCTTAAATAGACCAATGAACCTTGGGGGTATATTTTCCCTAGATAAACCTATGAAATCCTCAACATAGGGAGACTCTTAAGAAGGCATGGTATCTATAATAAAACTCCAAGGGAATGTGACATTGATCTATGTAAGATTTATGTATATTATGGGATTTCCACAAATGATCACGAATCACCTGAAACTTCTATGTCATCAACTTCACTATCTCTGTAAAAATATGAGATTCCTCTCCAGTCTTAGTCAAACAAAAGGGTGACTTGTAGGGTCTTCCATAATGGTATTTGAAAGGTTTCATGCTGATATTAGTGTGATACCTGCTAATATAAGAAAAATATATCAATGTCAAGTGATCCTCTCAACTCCAGCTGAAGTCTAACACGCAGGCCCTCAGCATATCCTCCAACACCTAGATAGTCTACTCGGTCTTCCTATCTGACTGGGGGTGAAACACTATACTCATACTCAATTGGGACCTGAATTTCTCCATCAAGACACTATATAACTATGATGTGAACCAAGCATCATGGTCAGAGACAATCCTTGAGGGTACCCTGTGAGTCTAGATGATCTCATGTACATACAACTGCCCTAAACTCCCCACAAAACTCTACTCCCTGATGGTAAGGAAGTGTACTAACTTGGTGAGTCAATCAACAATCACCCAAATAGCATTATGGCCTCTCTTTATCCATGGAATACCCATCTCAAAGTACATGGATATGTCATCCCATTTCCACTTCGGGATCTCAAGAGGTTGTGTTAAACTTTCTAGAACCTGGTTCTCAACCTTCACTTATTGACATGTGAGACAACAATAGAGGAACTCGTCAATTCTCCACCTCATTCTATCCCACCAAAACTATCACTAAAGGTCCTTATACATATTTGACACACCTGATGTACATCCAAGGGGGGAGTATGAAAATCCATCATCACATCCTATCACAGTGTGAATGGAACCACTATCCATATTTGGAAAATTATGACATGATCACATCCTTCAGAAAACCCATCTGGTGCATATCTTAATGATATCTAGTCATATAGAACCTCATAGTAAATATATCCTAACTAGGCTCATCTCCCATTCTGAAGGAGTAGAGGATTCTCCACCATCAACTGACGAAAAGCTACACCCCTCTCATCCACCAGGGTCAGCTGTAAAGAATCCAAATACTCAAAATCTTTGTCTACTAAGAGAAAATAGAACTTCCTGCTAAGATAATCTTCTGCCACATTTCCCTTACTAGGAGTATAGACAATCATGAATTCATAGTCCTATAGTATATCCAACCAATTACCCTATCTTAGGTCCATATCTCTCTAAGTGAAGATATTTCTAAGGCTTCGGTGGTCTGTGTAAATAATAAAATCCTCTCCTAGAAGATGGTGTCTCGACATCTTCAAGGTGAATACTACCACTACCAACTCTAGTTCATGAGTCACATAGTTTTTCTCTTGTGGTATCAACTTCCTTGACTAATATGTGATCACTGCCTTCCTCTACATCAACATGAAACTGAGACCAGCTTCTGAGGAATCTCAGAACACTATATACTTCATTCCCTCATATGATAATATCAATATAGAAGTATCGGTTACCCTTAGTCTTATATCATTAAAGACTCTTTAACATTGCTCAGTCTACATAAATAGATTCCCTTTCCACATCAGGATGTTCCAAGGGGTTGCAATCATAGATAAGTTTGACAAAAACCTCCTATAGTACCCAACCAAGAAAGAAAACTTTGCACCTATGAAATGATACTGGGTGTATCCTAAGTAAGAACCAGATCAATATTCATTGATTCCATAGAAAAACCATGCTTAGAAATGACATTCCCTAAAAATAGAACTTTACGGATCCAAAACTAGCACTTTGAAAGCTTACCATAAATCCAGTGCTCCCTGAGTAAGTCTAAGATCATCCTCAAGTGCTCTGAATGCTCCTTTTATGATGTAGAGTATATGAGTATGTCATAAATGAATACAACCACAAATCAGTATAATTATGGGTATAAAATATAATTCATAAGAGTCATAAACATAACGGTGGAATTATTCACACTAAAGGGCATCACCAAAAACTCATAGTGTCTATAGAGACATTGGAATGTAATCTTCGTAATATCATCCTCACGATCCCTAAAATGGTGGTAGTCGAACCTAAAATCAATCTTTAAGAACTAACTTTCTCCTTTAAAATGGTCTAAGATGTCATCAATCATCATTAAAAAGTACTTGTTCTTTATTATAACCTAGTTTAGGTGATGATAGTAAACACATATTCTTAAGATCATGTCTTCCTTTTTCATGAAAAAAAATTATCTACGTAGGGGGACACACTAGGTTTGATGAAACCCTTATCTTGAAGGTACTCCAACTACACTCTCATCTCCCAAAGATCAGTACGGGCCATCTTGTATGACGTTAAAGATATCAGTACAGTCTTGGGGTGCAGGTAAATAAAGAAGTCAATCTCCCACCATGAAGGTAGTCCTAGAATGTCCTTAGGAAAGATAACCATGTAGTCCTCCACTATTGAAGGAATTCAGATTCCTGAAGATCCCACTACACCAAGAGATAAACTCACCAACTGATGGGTGATGGGTTGAAACTTCCTACTCGCAATTCCCACTTGCTTAGCCATGAGATCACTCTAAAACACAAATAATAATCCCATCCCATCTTTCCAAAGGAATCTAACTCATTTTTTATGAAAATCAATGTGGGCCTGAACCATGGACAACCAGTTCATGCCCAAGATGGATTTAATGTATCAACCTGGGATCCACTAAATAGTGATCCAAGTTGGTGGGACACATGGACTCAAGTGTGAATCCCAGTACACCAGAGGCTACCAACTAGCAATGAGGGTCTGAGGTTGTGTAGTGAGGAGACTATACCCTCATAATCATAGAAGCACAGTAGTATAATACATTAATGAATAAACAACAAGAGAATAATAAATGATAACAAAATAGCATAATTATAACAATCAGATGATAATAATAAACAGGACATCAAAAGAAGTATCCAATACCATATACAAAATGATGTAATGTTAGATCTCTAATCAAAAGTAATGGACAAAAATTAAAGCAATCATATATAGATACATGTATACCAAAAAACTCCAAAAAGACCCGAAAAACTATGTCCAGATAGCATCATAATCCATAGATTGGTCCTATTCTCCCCACTTCATGCTATAATCAATCAAGAATCAACCACTGGGTGTTTCCCCTATCCCTACCTGCATCCACATAGTCTTCTCGGGTACTATCGGTGGCCTGGATAGGATGTGATATAAACTCAGTAGGCCACCACCAACGGTTTCTATAACAAATCCATCTTGTGAAAATAAACTATAGTTTTATTAAAGTAAAATAGTTAAGAAGTAATGTAAGATAAATATAACAGTCCATGGCACAAATTGTAGAGAATTGGGCTATGATAGATGAGCATCAATATGTATAAAGTATCTACAGTAGATTGTTACTAGTTCATAAAAATCCATATGTGATAAGACTAACATACCTATATGGTCCATTTCCCATGGTATATAACTAGGGTGGCCTATATCTAGATATGTGAATATATACAAGAGTCGCAAGTTCTATAACTCAGTCCTCCTCATCAGTTCCATACTATGAGTAATCATACCTAGGGGTCATAGGTTCCATACCTTGATCCCCTAGTCGGTTCCATACTATTAATAATCATACCTAGGGGTCTCAGGTTCCATACCTTGATCCCCTATTCAGTTACATACCATCATGAAATAGGTGACATACAATCATAAGATATCTTTATCATAAAGAGATATCCAATATCAAGAAGGTGATAATAATAAAATGAAAATGGATATTTTAGTGCTTATACCCAATTAATCATCCATTTCATCATTTTAATAGAATTTAATAACATGTCAAAGGAAGCATTACCATCTCCAAATTTATCATTTAATTCATAGAGGCTCCCACTACAAGGATAGTGAGCTCACACACCCAAATTGGTGGTTTGACATAGGGAAGATTAAAGAACAAGCCACATGAATCGATTAGGTTGAGGTTGAAAACCTCCAACCATAATTAGGAGTTACAAGGGTGACCCAAATTAAAAGTAATAAACAATTTAGGTTTATGGTTTAATATAGAAGAAATGAATAGAAGGTATGTCATCTTTCACAACAGCGATATACATATATAAAATAAAACCTTAGGAAACAGTTATAGACCGCCTATTTTATTTTTTTGGTAGAACACTCATCCAGTGTCAGCCCTTAGTTCGGCCTAAAATAGAAGGAAATAGAAGAATAAATCAACACCCAAAAAATAGTTAATATGATCTCACAATATAATAACTCTATCAATGGGAAAAAATGATGAAAGGAGATAAAGTAATGGAGAGATTACTGGTGGTGATCCAATGCGACAGACAGAAGTTGAATCGAAGGTCAAATGGAGAAACAACTTCAAAGCCTAGATTTAGGCTTAAGAGAGATCAAATAGAGGAGGAGGATATTTTCTACTAGAGTGGAAAGAAAAAAATGGTGATATAAATAGAAATATAGGGAAAATGGTGATTCACTGCTTTTTAAGTGGTCTCACAGTTGGCCAAATCATGCACCAACCATGAGCACCCCTCTACCCAGGGATAACACCCTTCATGGCCTATGGTGAATAGTTAGGAAAACTGTGTGCAGCCCGTGTTCACCCTCTCTCTCAACCTTGCATAGTCGTGTGGCCATATTTCATGGTTTCATCAAACCATGAGACCCTTTGATAGTGCACAATATCACTCTTCATGGTTATGCAACCCAATTTTATAGTGTCATCAAACTATACAACCCCCTAATAGTGTACAAGATCACCCTAAACTATTTTTACTAACCATGTGAATTGGGATACATGATTTATACTAACTATGCAGACTAGTTGTTTCCTCCAAAATTTAGATCATAGGGATCTAATCAATCCCAGGACACCCTTACTTCCTCTGTAACCTCTTTATGAATTTCCATTAAGAAAAAAATAAGGAAACAAACTAAAATTAAAAGGTTTCATACCTCATAAAAAATTCAGTATCTTACAGTCTTCCCCCCTTAAAGAAACTCATCCCTAATTTTCCCTTAAAAGGGTGGTATAACTTCATCTGAAAATAAATTTTTCCACTAAGCACGTACGTCAACCTCTCACTCTCAAGTCTTGTCTTATATGCGGCCATGCTTCCATAGCACCTGTACTATAGGAACCAGCATGCCATAGAGATCCATCATGATCAGGTCCACAATACATATATGATTCTCCTCAAAAGATGCATCTACCTCTAACTTGACCTCGTCAGGTTGGAAGATATGAGATAGATCTGGATAGTATCAGAAAATCTATGAAATGTGGAAGACTTGATGCATGGACTGGAACCTCTATGGTAACTACAACTGATAGGTTGTCATCCCAAATCTCTCCATGAATTAAAAATTTCCAATAAACTAAGTTGAAAGATTCCCCTTCCATATAAATTGTTAATTCCCCATTCTAGGTGATACATGTAAGAGAACCAAACTCCCCACCTCGAACTCTAGTGGTCGACGGAGACGATCGATGAATGGATTATAACTTGATTGAGCTGTAGAAATTAACTTCCTAATCAACTGAACCAACTTTTAAGTCTCCTAAATGAGATGAGTTCCATGTAAGGCTACATCACATATCTCTAATCAACAAAAAGGTGAAAGGCATTGCCTACCATATAATGCCTCATAGGGAGCCATCTGTATGGTATCCTGGAAGCTGTTATTATAAGAGAACTCAGAGATAAGTATATGTTTCTCCCAAGAACCTCTAAAATCAAGGACACATACTTAGATCATGTCCTCTAAAACCCATATTATCCATTCTGACTGACTGTCGATCTAAGGGTGAAAGGTTGTTCTCAAAAGTTTCTGTGTGATCAAATCTCTTTGCAACCCTTACCAGAACCTTGATGTGAAATGAGAATCCATATAAAAAATGATAGTATGAGGGACCCCATGTAATCATTTAATATCATGGAAATATAATCTCCCAAGATCATCCACTGATAAGGTCTCTCTGATAGGTTAGAAATGAGAAACCTTCATGAGTCTATTGATGATCACCCATACTGCATCACTACCTTGAGGGGATCTCGGTAAACTAGTCACAAAATCCATCATGAAATCATCCCATTTCAACTTAGGAATGGGAAATGGTTATAGTATCTCTACAGGTCTCTGGTGTTCTACCTCCACCTACTGATATGTGGAACACCTAATTACAAAATCATCTATTTTGTCATACCAAGATGCTAATACTGGAGATGTAGATCATGATACATCTTTAAAATCCTAGGATGTACTACCCAATTATAAGCATTATACTTTCATATAAATTCCTCTTAGATGACTGTAGGAATCCAAATGAATCCATGGATGTGTAGGACCTCATCCTCATCAATGATCCAACCTATTAGCAAGTCCTTTCCTAAAATACTTTCCATTAGGACTAAGAACTTGGGATCCAATGGCTACCTCCTCCTCAATACCATTTTTTATTTTTCAAACACTTTTAAGGGGAAGTGAGAACCCTTACAATTGTACAGTTTAAACCCCAAAAGATATGAAATTTTTGTTGAAGAACAATTTGAGCTGATTAGAATCAAACTCTCTAAACATTATCCAGGGAATAGAGCTTACCTGATTGCCCAGGTCGTCCCTCAAGATGTCTTTATAATGTTCTACCAAGATGCCCCAAGACTTCATATATTCCTCCAAGTTAATCATCCCCATGTTGAAGCCTCTAATCAAGATGTGGTTCTACCTATCAATAAATTTACCTTTCCCCTTTTTCATTTCCACTCTAATAATTTTCCCCAACATTTGGTTGATGAATTCCTACGGTGCCTTAATATCCAAGACTTTCTCCACCGTTTCTTTATCTAAGTGAAGAAGAAGATCCATATGATTCCTCACTGAAGCAATCTGTTTATAAGATTCAGAAGGAGTATCTACCTCACACTGATGTCTGGGAGGATGAGTAGGTCACACATCATCACTCTGACCAGGAGGATGTACAACCTCCGCTGAGGGAGGGTCAGCAGCCACAAGGTGCACCTGACTGACCACTGATTGAGAGACAGAAGCCCTCGTGAGCATTCCAGCACCTTTAGATGTCCTCGAAAGGGTTTTACCTTTACTTTTAGACCTAGTTACCGAAGGACTGGAAAAGTTGGAATAGTCTTTTCTTGGACGCGTCCTCTGGGTATGCTTGATAGATCCTTATGAATCAATAATGGTATTCTTGCCCTTCCTTGAAGAGGATCTAAAATAATCCAATGCAATCCCCACTTCCTTGGACCCACCAGGGGAGTTCGAAGCTGAGTCCATATCAACTTGGAAGACCTACCCTCCCTTAGAAGAATCCTCACCAAGGCTGGCCTCCATCACAATACCTTCACCAGGAGTATGACCCTGACCTTCTCCCAGCACAACAAACTGGTTTTAGGAATTCTTGAAACTCCCTCCAGATTTTTCCTTCTCAGTATAGAAAGGTTTGTCCTGCATGGCCTGCACTGATATGGCTAGACCACTTGGCTGTACAAATCCACGGTCCATGTATAGAAAATTCATAGGAGTTTCATCCAATACCATGTTTTGGGGGTCCTCATATAGCATCCCGCCATTTTATAACATAAACTTTCATTATATTACACATAACTGAGGATCTTTAAGGTCTAGTGTCTTGGAAACCAGGAACAAAATACATGAAAGAAACATAAATCATTCTTCTTAAACACTTGGAAGGCTTCTCCTTAAGTTCATCCTAGGTTCATTACTGCATCTCATAACCTAGGGACATACATCAAAAGAAAGGGTGAGCAGAAGGCCCAGTAAGGGAAACAAGAGGAACATTTTACATGTGAACTTGATATACTTCAATAAGGACATGAAAAGAATTTTAAGGCATGAGAAAGAAATCATGAGGCATTTCATAATAAAAATAACATTTTTCATAACTTGAAGATGTGGCTACATCATTTAACATAGACAATCATGAACATATCACCAAGGTCCATCCCCAAGGTGTCATTTGAAAATTACCAAGGTTATTCATCAAGGTATCGTGAAAATTGTAATCTCTAGTGGTTACATCATTACCCAATGCATTGGAGCGCTATCAGGGCGCACCCTTAAATTTGACTTTATTATCATGTGATCCACATATATCATCATCAAATATTTCATAAATAACCCACATAGCATAAAATAAATGGGTTTCATTTCATAATCATAACGTTTTAAAAACTGCTTTAAAGACATGATCTTTACATCACTTTAAACCCACGGAAAGGGAAAGTGGGTCTCATGTATGTAAATCCCGGAATTTAAAATGGAACATTTTGATATATATGTGAATACCCTTGTAGAAATAAGAGCTTTGAGTATTCACTTTATAACATAAAATATTTTTTGAGAAAAGAGAGAGGCATTTTGAGGGGAAAATTCTGCAGCATAAAGACTAAGTTTCAGGGTTTTAGAAAACATTGAAATGAGAGGGGACATGGGTGACCCACTCATAAATGATCCATAAAACAGTAGGGTGAAAGAATAAGAAGGATATATGGACATGGTAATGAAATTTGAGGGACATACCATTTGAAATGAAAAACATGGAAGGAAAAAAATTAGATTTCTCTTATGAAAATTCGGCAGCCTTACGGCGTCACATAACTTCAAAAAAAATGATTTGACAAGATCAAATAGGGTCCCTCATCATATGATCATAAGAGATCAGTATGATAGATATAGAGATCATAACCCAACATAATAAAAAGGAACTTGAAAGACTTGACATGAAAATCGAACTTGAAGAATGAGAAGGGTGAAAGAATCCCTTAAAAATTCGGCAGCATAACGGCGTCACTTAAACTTTCATAAAAAGAAATGATGAGAGTAAGAGGGGATATCTCATCATATAAACATGAAAGGGAATTAAGAGGAATATAAAAGAACATCCCCTCACATAAAAACATGGAGCATAAATGGAATGACATAAAAGAGATTACATGAAAAGAAAGAGAGGGGTCAGATCCCTTACGTTAAAACGTGACTCTTGAAACTCAAAGGATTGGACCTTGAGGGCTTGGGGGCACCTTGGGAGGACTCCTTGGAAGGTAAGAAGGCCATAAATTCTTTGGGGGAGAGTTGGGAGTGAAAACTGAAGGAGGAAAGGGTGGGTATTTATAGGGAAAGTGAGGGGACAAAGCATTAATGGCCAAGGGACACCTCACATTTGCTTTTCTCAAACCCATGTGCTCTCCCTTGGCATTTATCATGGAGTTAGGCCACATGGGGACCCCAAAACAATAATTCATCACCCTTGGCCGGCCAACCCTCAAAAGATCTCATGACATCATCATGACACCGTTATGATGTCATTAAACATACCGAAACCCTAAAACTGTATTTTTACTATTCACTGAAAATTCAACTTTCTCAGAATAACCCCAAAATTTCACCTTAACCAAATATCAATGCTTTGATTTTAAAAATGAAATCCATTTTATAAAAATAATTTTCTAAATATTTTTAATTTAATTTTTAAATAAAAACACTATTCATCGAAAATTCATTTTTTTCAGAAAAATCCCCAAAAATTACCTTAACGTAATATCGATGCTCTGAGTTCAAAAATAAAGTCCTTTTTATAAAAATAATTTTCTAATTATTTTTAATTAAATTTTTAATTAAAAAAACACTATTCATCCGAAAAAACTAATACTTGACTAATAATTTATGAAACCGTTATTTACCCATTTTATTGAATCACATTACTTAATCTAGGTGTCTAAATTATATTAAAACTTTCTTTGAGTGAAATTACTAATCCATTTGGTCATATTACTAATCCTAAGCATAAAATCACTATTCATAATTTACTATTCATCAAAAATTAAGTTGATCTTATTAGACTCCAAATTCCTTACTGAACACTTTTGTAGAAGACCATTTTTTGAAAATCATTACACATCATTAGTTATTTAGGGTTTACATAAATGTTTTAAAATATCCCTTTTACAAAAATTCATCAATAAAATACATTCTAAAATTATCTGGACAAAAGAAAATCCACAAACATCACTAAAGGAAGATATCTCAATTTATTCACTCGAAAGGATTACACAAGGAAGCTAGGGTCTCGTCACATAGCCCCTTATAACACCGGCATAAGACCTAAGTGTAAGGTGTGCTATGGTGAGAGAATCTGAGGGAGGCTCAGATAACATTTCCCTAGTAGTAATCTCAACTAACTTGAACTTCTCCTGTAGGCGTTTCCATTCAAGCTTGACACGCTGGAGTTCGGCTTGGGCTTGGTCCAAAGCGAAGCCCACAGATGCTACCTCCTTCCCAAGCTCTGATAAGTGGGCTTCATAAGGGTCGAGTCTACTGGATGAAGCCATCGACTCCTCTTTCTGCATTGACCATTAACATCTTATTAAATCATTAAGAGTAAGTTGATATACTACTCAAAAATATTGGGTCGTTACATTCTTCCCCCCTTAAGAAATTTCGTCCCCGAAATTTACACTTGAGGCCTAGTCGAAAAGGTGAGGGTACTTTTGCTTCATTGTTTCCTCAGGCTCACAAGTCGCTTCTTCATATTTGTGATTCCTCCACAACACTTTCACAAGGTGGGTAGTCTTGTTTCGTAGGACCTTGTCTCTACGGTCCAAGATCTCCACTGGCTGCTCCTCATAAGAGAGGTCATGTTCCAGTTGTACCACCTCTGGGTTCAGTACATGCGAAGGGTCAGGTATGTACTTCCTCAAGAGAGATACATGGAAGACATCATGAACTTGAGCTAGGTTTGGTGGAAGTGCTAGACGATAGGCCACTGCTCCTATGCGATCAAGGATTTCATAGGGGCCAATGTACCTAGGGTTGAGCTTCCCTTTCTTCCCAAACCGCATGACTCTCTTCCATGGAGAAATTCAAAGGAAGACTTTGTCACCAACACCAAACTCCAAGTCCCTTCGACGATTGTCAGCATAGCTCTTCTGCCGACTCTGAGAAGCCTTTATGTGTTGTTGGATGGCATGAACCTGTTTTGTCATCTCTTGCACGAGATCAGGCCCAAGAAGCTTCCTCTCACCAGTTTCATCCCAACAAGTAGGAGTTCTACACCGCTTTCCATACAGAGCTTCATAGGGTGCCATCTGAATACTCGCATGGAAGATATTGTTATAGGAGAACTCCACTAATGGGAGGTGTTGATCCCAACCACCTTTAAATTCCATTGAGCATAATCTCAACATGTCTTCGAGTGTCTGAATAGTCCTTTCAGATTGGCCATCAGTTTGAGGATGATAGGCCGTACTAAAATTCAATTCAGTATTCAGAGCATGTTGAAGACTTCTCCAGAATTTTTATGTGAATCTTGGGTCACGATCAGATACGATGGATAGTGGTACCCCATGCAGCCTTACCACTTCCTTCACGTATATCTTGGCAAGCTGATCCAAAGAGAAATCTTCCCGAATAGAGATAAAATGGGTTGTCTTGGTGAGACGGTCCACAATAACCCATATCGCATTGTTTCCTTTGGATGTTTTCGGGAGACCAGTTACAAAGTCCATAGTGATATTATCCCACTTCCATACTGGTATGGGTAGCGATTGTAATACCCCCTTAGGAAGTTGTCGTTCTGCCTTTACTTGCGGACACACCAGGCACCTTGTAGTGTAATCAGCAATCTCCCTCTTCATGTTATCCCACCAATAATGATCACGAAGGTCTCTATACATCTTAGTGCTTCCCGGATGTATTGAGAAAGTAGAGCTATGAGCTTCATCCATCAGTTCTTTCTTTATCTATGGAATAGATGGGACACATAGTCTTGTATGAAATTTCAATACACCTTCTTGATCAATATTGAAATCAGGGAGCTTCCCATCCTTTACAGCCTCGAACTTCTCCTGCAGCAAAGATCTTCTTTTTGAGCCTTCTTGATCTTCTCTAGTAATGACGGTTGAGAAATAATTTGGGATAGGGTTGATGATGTCCCTTTCCTTATAATTCCCATGCCAGTTTTACTAGATCTTTAATCCAGGGATCTCCTAGGATCCTCATTGTTTCCAGAACAACAGGATCTTTCCTTCTTAACGCATCCGCGACTATGTTTTCTCTTCCAGGGTGATAATGAATTGAACAATCATAGTCTTTAATAAGCTCCAACCATCTTCTTTGTCTCATGTTCAATTCCTTCTGTGTGAAAATATACTTTAGACTTTGGTGGTCAGTGTATATATCACATTTCTCCCCATAAAGATAGTGACTCCATATCTTTAGAGCAAAAACAACTGCCGCCAGCTCTAGATCATGCGTAGGATAATTCTACTCATGAATCTTCAACTGTCGAGATGCATAAGCAATTACCTTGTCATTTTGCATGAGGACACACCCAAGCCCTTTCAGAGATGCATCACTAAAAATAACGAATCCTTCTCCGATAGAGGGTAGTGTTAACACAGGTGCAGTAACCAATCTCTTCTTCAGCTCTTGGAAACTTTCCTCACATTCCTTTATCCAGATGAACTTAACCCCTTTTCGAGTCAACTTGGTTAGTGGATTAGAAATCCGTGAAAAGTTTTTCACAAACCTCTTATAATATCCCGCTAAACCAAGGAAACTACGAATCTCAGTTACTGTTGTGGGTTGGGGCCACTCCTCCACAACCATTGTCTTTGCAGGGTCAACCGAGATTCCTTCATTGGTTACGATGTGCCCCAAGAAAGCCACTTGTTGTAACCAAAACTCACACTTGCTGAACTTCCCAAAGATCCTCTCCTTCTGTAGAGTTTTCAAAACAACCCTCAGATGATCTTCATGCTCCTCACAACTTTTTGAATATATAAAAATATCATCAATAAAAACTACCAAAAAGTTATCAAGGTAGTCCTTAAAGACTCTATTCATCAAATCCATGAAAATAGCAGGAGCATTAGTCAAGCCGAAGGGCATAACAGTAAACTCATAATGCCCATATCTTGATTGGAAGGCAGTCTTTGGAATATCTTCCTTCTTCACCCTCAGTTGATGATAACCAGATCGAAGGTCAATCTTAGAGAAGAATTGAGCCCCACTAAGTTGGTCAAATAAATCATCAATTCTTGGAAGAGGATATTTGTTCTTCACTGTGATCCCGTTCAGTTATCTATAATCAATGCATAGCCGCATTGATCCATACTTCTTCTTCACAAAGAGAACTGCTGCTCCCCAAGGAGACACACTCGGTCGGATAAACCCCTTCTCCAACAAGTCTTGGAGTTGTTTCTTTAGCTCTTCTAGCTCCACATTTGCCATTCTATACGGAGTCTTTGATATCGGTTGAGACCCAGGTACGAGTTCAATGGAGAACTCTACCTCTCTTTCCGGGGGAGGTCCAGGTAACTACTCAGGAAATACATCCATGTATTCCTGAACAATCGGAACATCTTCAATTTGTATGCTCCCTTTCCCTTCTTCCTCATCACCGATTAACTCCATAAAGAAAGCTATAGGAGGTGCTTCTAGAGAGGGATCAGTTCGGGATACCTCTCCTCGGAAGATAACTGTAGGTCGTTCATTCAAGACTAATGAGATTTCCTTACTTATGCATTTGATCTTAGCATTATACTTTGAGAGCCAGTCCATCCCTAGTATAACGTCGAATTCCAACATGGGAATGACTACTAGATTTGCGATAAGATTGTGCTCACTAAAGTAAACACTAGAGTCTCTAAACACTGTTGATGCATGGATAATCCCACTTGGAGTCTTGACTGACAACTCTACCTCAAGCAATTCGGGGACTGATTCTATATTCCTTGAAAACTTGGAGGAAATAAAGGAATGCATAGAACCAGAATCAAATAAATTACTTTCTAGTTTTGAGAGGACAACCAGAGTACCTGCTACCACATCGTTCGGGACTTCAACTTCAGCTGTTGTGATAGCGAAAGCACGACCTTGCTCCCTTGTCCTCTGCTGAGGTTGATGGTGATTCCCCTCCACCGCCCTCGGATTTGGACATTGATTAGCAAAGTGCCCAAGCTGTCCAAACTTGAAGCATGTGACTTCGGGTAGGTCCAGAACCATCTTTCCTCTGTCGTTAGTGTTGGGAAGTTGAGGCTTCACATCACTACGACAATTCCGAGAAATATGGCCTTCTTTTCCACACCTATAGAACTTACCACTTCCGATCAAGCAGTTCCCTGGATGCTTCTTCCCACATTTATTGCATGTGGCATGTTGCATATGCTTTCCACCTCTTTCCTGATCAAAACTTCTTCCCAGGCTTGGTTCTAGAGTTCTCTTCTTTTCATTAGATTTTTGAGACCACTGTGTCTCCCCAAACTCTAGTTCCACTTTCATAGCACTTCGAACTATTTCTTCATAGCTATCATAGTACCTGTTGGCTAGATTCTTCCGTAGATGAGGTCGTAGTCCACCAAAGAATCTATCAACCTTCCCATTAGGGTCCATGACAAAGCTTGAGGTATAACGGGAAAGCCTTGTGAAGTTCATCTCATAGCTTCCGACAGATTCGTTCTCCTTCTGCTTCAGCTCGAGAAACTCTTTCTCCATCCTCGTTCTCATGGAACGAGGGAAATACTTGTTAAAGAAAATTACCCGAAATTCTTCCCACTCCATAGATTCCATCTCTCCTCGTGGCTTTGTGTTTTTGATCAGTGACCACCACTGATCAGCTTCTCCCTCTAGGCGGTAAACAACAAGGGTGACTTTTTCTTGTTCCGAACAACGAAGTACAGAAAAGATCTTTTCAATGGAGCTTATCTATTGTTCCGCAACCAATGGGTCAGTAGATCCATTGAATGTTAGTGGTCGTTGATGGATGAAGGACTCAACAGAAAGTTGTTCCCTTCGTGGTGAGGTCGGCCTCTCAGCTTGATTCAAGTTCTTACTCATAACTTGAGTCAGTTGGTTCATCATTCGCATGAATGTTTCCATTCCGGCTTCCATCGGAGGGCCGTCAGCACATGGTGCATTGCGGTCACCATCGGCACGGTTCCTCCTATTGCCCGCCATTTTCTAAAAGAATAAAACCTTATTGAGAAACTTATTTCATTTATGGATCTTTTAACTAAGACTTCATGCTTATACAATTACACTTTCTAAAATTCCTTCATAATGATTCATAAAAAGCTTGTGATTAACCAAACATATCCCCCGGGAGTGTCATAACCAAGAGTGCAGCAAGGCCCGTTATCATGCACCAGTTCCCGTTCGAGTCTAGCTCAAAGCGGTGTTTTTGGGTTTTACCCCTATGTACATCTGTGCCAGAGCCGCCTCTACCTGCTCGTATCCAGACAGGGATGTATTTGTTTGATAAACCACTTACTCAATACTTACCAAAATACCAGGAAGTTTTCCTATATTTAAACTTTTCTATAGGGTTATTCCTGAAGTTTTTATATCCTAATTTCCACAAATAACTAAACCATCCTTTGATACCAACTATAGCATCCCGCCATTTTATAACATAAACTTTCATTATATTACACATAACTGAGGATCTTTAAGGTCTAGTGTCTTGGAAACCAGGAACAAAATACATGAAAGAAACATAAATGATTCTTCTTAAACACTTGAAAGGATTCTCCTTAAGTTCATCCTAGGTTCATTACTGCATCTCATAACCTGGGGACATACATCAAAAGAAAGGGTGAGCAGAAGGCCCAGTAAGGGAAACAAGAGGAACATTTTACATGTGAACTTGATATACTTCAATAAGGACATGAAAAGAATTTTAAGGCATGAGAAAGAAATAATGAGGCATTTCATAATAAAAATAACATTTTTCATAACTTGAAGATGTGGCTACATAATTTAACATAGACAATCATGAACATATCACCAAGGTCCATCCCCAAGGTGTCATTTGAAAATTACCAAGGTTATTCACCAAGGTATCGTGAAAATTGTAATCTCTTGTGGTTACATCATTACCCAATGCATTGGAGCGCTATCAGGGCATACCCTTAAATTTGCCATTATTATCATGTGATCCACATATATCATCATCAAACATTTCATAAATAACCCACATAGCATAAAATAAATGGATTTCATTTCATAATCATAACGTTTTAAAAACTGCTTTAAAGACATGATCTTTACGTCACTTTAAACCCACGGAAAGGGAAAGCGGGTATCATGTATGTAAATCCCAGAATTTAAAATGGAACATTTTGATATATATGTGAATACCCTTGTATAAATAAGAGCTTTGAGTATTCACTTTATAACATAAAATAATTTTTGAGAAAAGAGAGAGGCATTTTGAGGGGAAAATTCTGCAGCATAACGGCTAAGTTTCGGGGTTTTAGAAAACATTGAAATGAGAGGAGACATGGGTCACCCACTCATAAATGATCCATAAAACAGTAGGGTGAAAGAATAAGAAGGACATATGGACATGGTAATGAAATTTGAGGGACATACCATTTGAAATGAAAAACATGGAAGGAAAAAAATTAGATTTCTCTTATGAAAATTCGGCAGCCTTACAACGTCACTTAACTTCAAAAAAAATGATTTGACAAGATCAAATAGGGTCCCTAATCATATGATCATATGAGATCAGTATGATAGATATAGAGATCATACCCCAACATAATAAAAAGGAACTTGAAAGACTTGACATGAAAATTGAACTTGAAGAATGAGAAGGGTGAAAGAATCCCTTAAAAATTCGGCAGCCTAACGGCGTCACTTAAACTTTCATAAAACGAAATGATGAGAGTAAGAGGGGATCTATCATCATATAAACATGAAAGGGAAGTAAGTGGAATATAAAATAACATCCTCTCACATAAAAACATGGAGCATAAATGGAATGACATAAAAGATATTACATGAAAAAAAGAGAGGGGTCAGATCCCTTACCTTAAATCGTGACTCTTGAAACAAAAAGGATTGGACCTTGAGGGCTTGGGGGCACCTTGGGAGGACTCCTTGGAAGGTAAGAAGACCAGAACTTTGTTGGGGGAGAGTTGGGAGTGAAAACTAAAGGAGGAAAGGGTGGGTATTTATAGGGAAAGTGAGGGGACAAAGCATTAATGGCCAATGGACACCTCACATGTGCTTTTCTCAAACCCATGTGCTCTCCCTTGGCATTTATCATGGAGTTAGGCCACATGGGGCCCCCAAAACAATAATTCATCACCCTTGGCCGGCCAACCCTCAAAAGATCTCATGAAATCATCATGAAACCGTTATGATGTCATTAAACATACCGAAACCCTAAAACTGTATTTTTACTATTCACTGAAAATTCAACTTTCTCAGAATAACCCCAAAATTTCACCTTAACCAAATATCAATGCTCTGATTTCAAAAATGAAATCCATTTTATAAATATAATTTTCTAAATATTTTTAATTTAAATTTTAAATAAAAACACTATTCATCAAAAATTCATTTTTTTCAAAAAAATCCCCAAAAATTACCTTAACATAATATCGATGCTCTGAGTTCAAAAATAAAGTCCTTTTTATAAAAATAATTTTCTAATTATTTTTAATTAAATTTTTAATTAAAAAAACACTATTCATCTGAAATAACTAATACTTGACTAATAATTTATGAAACCGTTATTTACCCATTTTATTGAATCACATTACTTAATCTAGGTGTCTAAATTATATTAAAACTTTCTTTGAGTGAAATTACTAATCCATTTGGTCATATTACTAATCCTAAGCATAAAATCACTATTCATAATTTACTATTCATCAAAAATTAAGTTGATCTTATTAGACTCCAAATTCCTTACGGAACACTTTTGTAGAAGACCATTTTTTGAAAATCATTACACACCATTAGTTATTTAGGGTTTACATAAATGTTTTAAAATATCCCATTTTCAAAAATTCATCAATAAAATACATTCTAAAATTATCTGGACAAAAGAAAATCCACAAACATAACTGAAGGAAGATATCTCAATTTATTCACCCGAAAGGATTACACAAGGAAGCTAGGGTCTCGTCACATAGCCCCTTATAACACCGGCATAAGACCTAAGTGCAAGGTGTGCTATGGTGAGAGAATCTGAGGGAGGCTCAGATAACATTGCCCTAGTAGTAATCTCTACTAACATGAACTTCTCCTGTAGGCGTTTCCGTTCAAGCTTGACACGCTGAAGTTCGGCTTGGTCTTGTTCCAAAGTGAAGCCCACAGATGCTACCTCCTTCCCAAGCTCTGATAAGTGGGCTTCATAAGGGTCGAGTCTAGTGGATGAAGCCATCGAATCCTCTTTCTGCATTGACCATTAACATCTTATTAAATCATTAAGAGTAAGTTAATATACTACTCAAAAAGATTGGGTCGTTACACCTCACCCATGGTTGTTTCCGCAACAACTGCCTCATTCACGGAAGCTTCCTTGGGTGGAACTAGATGCATGCTCATACCAACATCCAAGTGATCCTCCCTCTCCTTGTTCCCATCCACTTCTTGAACTAAACCTGTCTTCTCGAGTAGGAAGTACCCAGGTCCTTTTTCAGATGGCTAAAAATATCAGAAACTTTTGGTTTCATATGAGAATCCTTTGAAGCCTTCTAGGGAGCCTCCATTCTAACCCCATCATGAACCTGCACTGGAAGATTGTAGATATTCACAACCCTTAGATAACAACTCACTGGAACATTCTCTCTCTAGAGCAGTTGATCATACGCTTCCTCCACATTCAAGTTAACACCTCCTGAAAAAAGTCCAGAATCTCTCTGAGTAGCAGGAACAACCTCCCCATGATGAGAATGGATACCACCTAAATAAAGTCCATGATCGTCTTGAACTGTCGGGTACATATTAAAAAATAGGTTCATAATCTTACACTCATCACTGGCCTCTCTAAAAACACGTGTTTGAGTCCTATGGATGAAATTGTCTGCTAAAACATTTCCTTTCATAAAAATATGAGCAAGATAAAAGTCAAATGACAGTAGGTATTCAACCCATCTTCTCTAACTATAGTTTAAGTCACACTTTTTGAATATATACCCTAGTATTTTTTGGTCCATAAACACAAAAAAATACCTCAAAGAAAATAATTTCTCTAACAATGTAATGCATGAACCACAACTACTAACTAGATATCATGCATTGGGTAATTCTTCTCATGTGGTCTCAACTGATGGGAACCATACACTATGACTCAATCCTCATGCATCGAAACTAATCCTAACTAGATAGCTGATGCATTACAATAGAGTATATAGCTTTTGATTAGATATGGAAGAATTAGGATCATCATTGAAGTTAATCTCCCTTTAAACTCCTAGAAGGATATCTCACAGACTTCTGACCATAAGAATTTCATGCCATTCTTAGTCATTCCCATAATAGGTGTTTCTATTTTTGAAAATTCCTGAAAAAAATTCCTATAATAAATAGATATCCCCAAGAAACTATGTATATGAAAAATGTTCTTAGGCTTCTCCCAGGTAATTACAACTCTCACCTACTCTAGGTCAACTGATAAAACTGCCTCTGAGAAAATATGACCTTGGAAGTGGACTTTATTAATACAAAAGTGGTCTTTGGTGAACTTAGAAGATAGTTAGTTCTCTCTCATTATATTCATAATGATCTAAATATATTTATCATGGTTGTATCAAGTACAAGAATACACCAAGATTTCATCTATTAATACTACCAAAAAAGAATCCAAAAATAGGTAGAAAAATTGATTCATCGAAACAATGAAAACGGCAGGCACATTCATGAGACCAAACGATATAATCAGATACTCATAAAGACCATACCTGCTACAGAACACTATAATAGGTATGTAGGGAGGTTTAACGAGTACCTAGTGATTTCATAACCTCAAATAATTCTTCAATAATACTCTAGAACCTCAGAGCTGATCAAAGAGGTCATCTATTTGAGGAAAAGGGTACTAATTCTTCACAGTAAGTTGATTTAAATTCCAGAAATCCACATAAATCCTAAGGTTTTTGTCCTCCTTTTTGAAGAAAAGTACCATTGAACCCCATGTTGAAGTACTAGTCTATATAAAACCCTTATATTCTAAGTCCTCCAACTATCTCTTAAGTTACTACAACTAGGTAGTGGTTATCCTATAAGTAGTAATGGACACTGGTGTAGCTCCTAAAACCATATTAATAAATAACTCCACCTCTCTCTCTTGAGGTGAACTAAAAAATAATCAGGGAAAACATATCTAAAATTATCTACTAGAGGAGAGAATTCAGCCTAATTTATTCCCTGATCATCCATATAAAGGATAGAAATCTAGTCTATCACACCACTTAACCCACAATGCTCTGGTATCACTCTACCTTCCTAGACATTCCACTCACACTTATTAATATAAGAACCACCCTGTGGTGATGTAAATGACACCCTTCAATGATGAAAATCCATGTAGGCATGATAAAAAACGAACTAGTCCATCCCAAGAATAATTTATAAACCAAAAATCACAAGGATGAATAATTTCCATAAGAAAAAATAGTTTCCTATCTCAAGGGGGAACTCCCCACATTGGTGTGCACTCTCAAAACATATACCAAAAGGGGTGCTAAGGTTTATGACCCCATAGAAGTACTAAATCTCAAGCATGAGGATTTCCACAATAGCCAAAGAAATAAAAGAATTTTAATCCCCTGTGTCAAAAAAAATTAGATACCAATATATATTATACTAATGTTTTACATCGAACTATAGAAGGTTCCGGACTCTTCTCCCTCGACACATGCTTCACTCCATAAACCGACCCCATTTCGTGGCCCTACAATACAACATTACTACCTTGAACAGGACCACTCTGTTGACATCGTGAAACTGGTGTCTAGATCCCCTGGCCATGACTATCTCCTCAACCTGATCAGCTGGTAGCACTCTAGATACTTAACTGATGTGAAGCTACTGATCCTACTCCAGGACCTAGAATCAGTGATGATCCTCTCTCACTAGAAACTAGAGGAAAGTTTCTCAAAACTATTGTAAATGGCCCATCCTACCATATGATAAAAACTTAACTGGTGTCCTCACACACTGAGGTTTCATGTGATCCTACTTCCCATACCGATGATAGACTACAAAACTACCAATACGTACACTCTGACTGGAAATTCCCCTATGAGAGGTCTCGAGGTGACACTTACTTCCACCAGATACTACACCACTAGGTCAAGGAGTTGGTCTTCTCAAATCTAGACCTCCATCTTCCCTCAGGTTATGTTTAGTAATAAGAGCCTAGTTTACCATATAAGACACGATAGTTAACATGAAAATATTCAACTGAGAACGAATAGGATTCCAAAGACCATCCTTAAAACATCTCATTTTCACTGAATCATTAGTGGTATATATAGTCACAAAGAACTAAAGCTATATAAAATGAGTTGAGTAATCCATAATAGACATAGAACCCTATTACAGGCTCATGAACTCCCTAGATAGATCGGCTCTCATGGTCTTAGGGAAAATATTTTCATAGATAACTATCTAAAAATCATCATAGGCCATACTCGGATGATGATCCATCTAGATGATAACATCCTACCATCATTTTTTAAAATATATAAGCATATGTATATTGAGATTAACTCTCATCTCATGAGGTGTCTCAAGGTGCTCCAAGATAGTTAGCATGGACTCCATCCATGACTTTATAAACTGAGGACCATCATTCCTAGAAAATGTGGGTGGATGATGCTGCTAGAATATCATGTCAACTATGCGATAGAAGAGGATAATCACATAACTCCATATATATTCTATATAAGCCACATAAATTCCCCTTGAAACTATGCATCATCAATAGCATTGGGAGTTTCAGTATGTTCTACGAGTGGCACTATTGGAGGTATCACTGGTGGCTCAAGGCCCACCACCTATGTATCATGGTCATCACCACCCTCTTAGTGCATGAGTTCAGGATTCAGTGTAGGTATATATCTACAATTCCAAGAACATTCCTCATATAGGTTTTGATAATAGTAATATTACAAACATAAGAACAAGACAAGTACAAGACTTATTATATAAGAATCACACCCTTCTTCCTTCTCCTAAAGCTAGATCTAGGTGATAAGAACGATCACAAAGAACATAAGAGACACTTCCTACAACCCACTAATAAGGTTGAATATGGGTAAAGATCTTTGTTCCGTAGTAAGGGACCTGGTATATGTACTATTAAATGAAATTCATAGAGGAAAACGCCCTTTAAGTTGAAATTCACATCCCCATTTAATGGAGACCATATTAGAACTTAAGATTTATCAATTCTTTAAATTACATAATAGACCAGTTAATTGAAGTACCATTCTCAATTTATAAAAGTGTGTGCTTTATAAATTTATATTGGTAGTTTATTTAACTATATCAGACCTTTACATTCAATAGAATATTTTAATAGGTAGTATAATATGATTTGACTAAATGAATCATCATTCCCAATTTTCAGAGGTACTTTTGCACTTTAAATTAAAAATTACATTCATGTATTTCAAATCAACTAATATTTCAATCTATGAAACCTCGTTTACATAACTAAAACATGTGATAATTGGTTAGTTAAGTATCATTATCAAAATATATGGGAAACACCATTTAGGTTGATTCGTACACTTCAATAACTCATTATCTAATCTCATTTTTTCAGAAGAAATGATATTTTCCTAAAAAAATATATCATTCAAGGCACATAAAACAAGTATCATGCAGTCAAGAAATGAAACCTACATGGCATGGCATAATGCATGACATATTAGTATTATAAGGTGCCTAAAATGATACATGATCAATGCTTCCTTTCCATACTGGGCTAAGTAAAAAATATAATTCAATATCATAAATATAATAACTTCACATATCATGTGTTTCACCTAATGGTGGAGTCAAATAAACTATAATAGGTATAAAAAATAACATATCCCATCCCAAGAAATTTGGATTTTTCCCATACATGGGTTAGCTACTCTCAAGAACAAACTCATTACCAAATTATGAATTACCCTAGTCTCATTTATACCATCCCAAAATAATAAGGAAAAGAAAAGAAACCTCTCATACCAATTTGTAATATCCTGAAATGGGAGCCACTAAATGATGCTTTGAGCTGGTGGGTCACATAGACCCAAGCACGCAACCCCATACGTCATAGGCTTTCAACTAGCAGCAAGGATCTGAGGTGGTGCAGTGGGGATACTATACACTCATAATAAGAGAAACAAAACAATATAATACATAAATTAATAAGAAACATAAGCATGATAAATGATAACTAAATAGTGGAAGAATAACATATGTATGATAATACTAATCAAGCCACCAAAATCAATATCCAATACCATATACAAAATGATGTAATGTCATGTATCAAAACAATAGATATGGATAAACTTGACATCAGGCACAGATGCATACAGTTATATAAAAATAACCGAAAAGACCAAAAAGAATATCTCCAGATAGCATCACTAGCCATAGCTTGGTCTTGAGCTCCCCGCTCCATGCTATAATCAATTAAGCATCGATAACTGGTCAATTTCCCATATCCCTAACTACATCCACATAGTCAACCTAGGTACCATCAGTGGTCCAGATAGGGTGTGAGATAAACTTAGTAGGCCACCACTAATAGTATCTATAAGAAATATAGCATATGAAAATAAACTATAGTCGTGTGTAGGTACAGTAGGTAAGAAATGATATAAGACAAATATAACAATCCATGGAACAAACTATAGAGAATTAATTTGTAATATATAAGAATCAATATGTATAAAGTATCAAGAATATATAGTAACTAGTTTGACATAATCCACATGTGATAAGAGTAACAAACCTACATGGGATAGGTCCTATGGAATATAACTAGGGTGACCTATATCTAAAGATGTTAATGTATATCCGAGTCAAAGGTGTCATACCTATATCCTCCTCATCAGTGCTATATGGTGAGAAATCATACCTAGGGGTCGCAGGTGTCATACCTCAATCCCCTAGTCGGTTCCATACCATCAATAATCATACCTAGGGGTCATAGGTACCATACCTAGATCCCCTAGTTGATTCCATACCATCATGAAAGAGGTTCCATACCATCCTATTAAATTTTTTTCATACTGAGATATCCAATATCAAGTAGGTAATAATAATAAAATGAAAAGGGCTATGTTAGTGTCCATACCCAATCAAAATTTCCATTTAATCATCCATTTAATCATTTTAATGACATTTAATAACATGTAAAATGATGTATGACCCACTCCAACTTTCTCATTTAATTTATAGAGGCTCCCAATACAAGGATAGTGAGATCACACACCCAAATGGGTGGTTTGAAATAGGTAATATTAAATAACACACCACATGGATGGCTCGGGTTGAGGATGAAAACCTATAACCATAATTAGGTGCTACAATGGAGACCCAAATTAGAATAAATAATCAATTTAAGTATTATCATTATATTTAGAAGTAGAGAATGGCTGGTTTAGCATGCCGCTCAATGAATATAGGAATATATACAACAACACCTTAGGGTAAAAGGTATACACCACTAAACTTATGACTGTGGTAGAACACTCATCCTGTGTCGACCCTTGGTTCATCCTAAAACAAAAGAAAATGGAATAAAAGATGAATTCCTTGAAAATAGTTCATAGGATCTTTCACTAGAATAACTCCTTTGATGGTAAGACAAACAAATAAAGGATTTAAAGGAATTGAGAGCTTATTGATGTTTATCTAATGCGATAGATGTAAGTTGAATCAGAGTTCGGGTGGAGAAATAACTTCAAAGCCTAGCTTTAACCATGAGAGAACTCAAATGGAGGAGGAGGATTTTGTTGTCCACTAGAGAGGAAAAAATGAGGGGGTGAGTAAAATATAAAGTGGGTAAAATGGAAATTCACCACTTTTTAAGTGATCTCATGGTTTGGCCACATGGTTGGCTAAATAGTATGCCAATCAGGAACACCCCTCTACCTATGGAGCACATATAGCATGGCCTACTGTGCATAGTTAGGAAAACCATGTACAGCATGTGGGAACCATCTATCTCAACCTCACATGATCATGTGGCCCAGAGTCATAGTTTCATCAAACTTTGTGATCCCTGACAGTGAGTAGGATCACCCCGTATGGTTTACCCTAACCATGCGGACTAAGTTGCATGGTTTCTATTAGCTGTGTGGCCTAGTTATTTCCTATAAAATTCAAGGATAAAGACTTCGAATAATCCCTAGAAACCCTCATTTTCTCCATAAACTCATTATGAATTTACATGAAGATAAAATTAAGGGAAAAAACAAAAAATAAAAGGTTCCATACCTCATAGAAATGTCAAGATCTTACAATGATGTCATAAGATTTCATCATAATGACCAAGAGGTCCCACAAAAAACTCTATCCATCAAGTTTTAGCTTTCTCTACTGGTAGATATGAGATATCAATGAATCGATATTTTTAAGAACCTTTAGTTGTAGTTGTTGGGATAAAATCTTAATAGGGATCTCCAACTCTCACACAATAGATAATATGACGAAGGAATGACTTGAACCTGTGTCTACTTGTGCTAGGGAAAGAGTATAAAAGACAAATATTGTATATTGAATCATCTCATGCATAACCAGCTCATATCCCTCCATATCATTCAATTAACCACGACCCTGATCTCTAGATCTCTATGCCTAGAGTGGGCCACCTGGTGGTGGTGGTGGAAGTAGATCATAGATTCTCCCTCCACCAACGACTCCTCCCTTCTGATCTCCACCTATTTCTCTACGGTAACTACCTCTCTATGGGTTATTCTAACCACACCTAAGATATCCATGATCATGGAGTTTTCTATAACATTGAAATACTTCTCTTGTGTGTCTTCCCTCCTTATTAAGTCGGTTCGGGCAATCATGTTCCATGTGACCTCACCCATCACAAGAATAGAACCACCCCTATCCTAGATAATCAGATCCTTTATGTGAACCCTATTTCATAGATCCACATGTCTGAGTCCTTCCATGGGGTGGCCTCCTATGCCAATACCCTAATGATTGGTGTCATCTAACAGCTGCTGATGACTCAGTACCGTGATGTCCACTGTTGGCTCTATCGAATCGGCGTCCCTCCACCAGGAAGATCTCAATAACCAGATCTCACTCTAGTACTCCAGTATAAGTATGTATTCATAGGAAGACTATTCTAGCATATATTTCAGTATAGAGACCCCGCTTAAACTTCCATGCTCAGAACAAACCATCTTGTACCATGTTGAGGGAGTAACACATGAGTTGAGTGAACCTCACAACATACTTAGAAACCATCATACCACCCTATTGTATCTAAAAAAGATCCTAAATATCAACTAAGTGAAAGAATCATGGGTAATACTCCTCACAAAACATCTCTTATAATTCAATCCATGAGATAATTGTATCATCATGGGTCTATGTGACTAGACTCCACCAGTTCCCAGCTACTCCATGGAAAATACATGTTTCCTACATAATCATCTTATTAGTCAGTATCCACACAAGCCTGAAGACTTGGATCACTAACTCAAATCAATCCTCCACAAGCTGGGGATCTATATTTCCATGTAACCTTAGTGGTCTCTGATGCTAGAACTTATGGATCATGATAATACATTATAAAACATCATCCTTCCATGCTGGTATTATTTATTGATCGATGGATGGGGGAAATGCTCCTTACCCATATGGTGGGAACGCCTCATGAGATGACCTTTGAACTGAGGCCTCATCACTTAACAGGTCATCTTTTTGATCTGGTATCAGTATCCTAGTTGGCTATCTTTTTAGAGTCATTTTGAAAGTGATTGAGACATACCATGATTAGATGAGAATATATATATATATATACAGATTTGACTCAATAAGTACATTCAAATGAATAAATCCTATATGATGTATATAACAAGGTTCCCTGCAACCAGTGTATTGGTATCTCAAGTTGACAAGTAGGTAGTTAGAGTCCTGATGAATGGATACGTCGGCCACCACACCAACATTATGTTCTCTAGACTGAAATATACACTCAAGACACTCTGAAACTATTGCACTAATATCCAAAAAAATCATCACAAAGGGGAAGACTCCAAACCCATCCCTAAAGAATAAACTTCTCTAATACCACTCTTTCATGACCCAATCCACCTAGGTCTTCTTGGATAGCATAAGTTCAGGTCTAATAACCCCAAGATGGGCTCCAATAGGCAAGGGGTTTCCCACAAGTGCTAAGAATTCATAACTAAAATGGGAGTCTTTTTTCTAGTGTACCTATATGCACACAACCAGTCGTCTTCATGAAAAAAGTGCATAGCAATAATAAAAAGGGCTATAAAATCTAGAGTAAAACCATGCATGAAATAACCTATAGGGAATATATCAGAGTATGACAGAATAAAACTAAATTGTAAAGGGGTAAAATGCATGCCCAACCATAAATTAAGTCTCAACCTGACAACAATAGGAATAAAGGAAAAGTGGTATATCCCATATCATGATATCTATGTTTTACCATGGTACATGGTCTATGCACCCAAGGTGTCACTATGCTCCACCAATGCCTCTGCAAAATTACTTTTCATCTGCATATGATACGACATATTTAGGAAAAGCCCATGTAGGGGTGAGTATCTACATACCCAGTAGGATGCCCCAAAAACCAAAAAGGGAGAAATAGACAGATATAATAGAAGTCGGCTTAATACAAAAAAATAAGGAAATGAAACCTAATATATATATATATATATATATATATTCTAAATATAAGTCCAAACAAGAGATAAAGAGGGTTTCCATCTCCATAGCCCAACACATGATGATGATTATTCCTAAAGCTCTAAAGGTCCATCTCCAATTCCAATCATCTTGTGTATCTATCTAAGAAATCCATGTGGAGGACTCGCACCACGCCACTATGATTCACGGTTGAGGGAATGAAATATCTAATAGAATACATTCTCCCTAGTATGATAGGTAGTGCCACTCAATAGATAGAGGACCTAATCCCTGGTGTGATAGGGGGTACTACTCAGTAGATATAGGACCTGCATCCTAGTGCATCAGGAGAGTGTCACTTAGTAGATAGAGAAATCACACTCTAGTGCATCAGGGGGTGCCACTCTGTAGAGAGAGGACCCACACCCTAATGTGATAGGGGTTACTACTGAGTAGTTAGAGTAATCGTTCCCTAGTGTGTTTAGGTAGTGCCACTTGGTAGATAGAGGAATATAAGGGACCCATGCCTTGGTGCGATAGGGGGTTGTTAATACCGGAATCTCTATGATGATCCTGTCTGATCATCTCTATAAGTCAAGCATCGTGTTAAGAAGCATTACACTCACAACTCCTTGGGTTGTATCTCAAAATCAACTATGAAGTCTACCATTGCATTCAACATGGAAATCTGGTTTGGATTGGCTACTCGTGGTCTAAAATCTGAGTCCATAATAAGAAGAAGATATGAAAGGTGGAAAATCATAAGAAATGTGCACGGTGTATGCCTAGGGTTACACTGCTCGTGACCTCACCTAGACATTTGGATGTTTCCTCTCTTTCATATGGCTTGGCTTTCCATGTAGTACTACACAGCATGTATAGATACTACATTGCATGTCTCGACCACATAGGGTCTTCCCATGTGCGCTTGGTCATGCCTGTGTACATCATTTGGTGCACATTTACATCTAGTCACGCCTATTTGTTGTTCCAAGGTAAGATCGAGACCACTGAGAGGGGGGTGAATCAGTGGTTCCTTTTTATTTTATAACAAATTTTCTTAACTAATTTATTTAACTTTATTAACCTATGAAAATTTTTGAGTAATGATCCACACAACAAAATATCTCAATCTCACTTTTCATATAAAAAAATATAAATATGGAGTAGAAAATGATATTTAAAAGGTTTCGTACAAAGACCTATTATTTTCCATATTGGATAGTCCCACTAACATATATTCCTTTACTATGTTCTTTCTGAAATACAAATGCATAAGTAGAAAATAATTCTAAAATCCTAGTAGAGAATTTTATTCTATAGTTGGTTATACCCCCCAACTGTCCTTTTTATATCCACTTTACCATAGCTGGTTATACACCCCAGCAAACAAAATATCCTTTTTAATGACTATTAAGGATCAAAAGTTACAGAGTACACTTCCCTTCTTCTTTTCTAGTCCACTTCAGAAATTTATTCACTTCCTCCACAAGTAATCTGAATCAACTGCACATGTGTACAATATTCAATAACTTTAGTAATTCTTTGAAGAACTTATTGGTCTTGAAACTTTCTCTAGAATCTCTATTCTGAAAACTCACTAAAGAAAAGTCAGACTGATCAGCCTCTATCCAGTAACCTTTGTCTTATGGTCTTCATCTGATCTAATTTGTCTAATCTTACTTCTACAGTTCCTACTTCAATTGAGTATAAACTCAATCAAAAACTCACTATTCATCTATATGATGGAACTCAGTTTGATGGGGCTCACTCCAATGGATCTAACTCCAATATAACTTACTCTAATGAACTTGTTCCAATGGACCTTCCTTAGATTCAAGCTGAAACAAAACTTTGGTTGGGATCTCAATACCTATCCCACAAATATCAGAGCTTCATATTTGAGCTCACATGAACAGTTGAAAGTATGAATATACCGTGGAATTCAATTTATAGGCATCCCAGAATAGAAAAGGTGGGAAATACAATTCCTTTTCCCACTTAATTAAATTCACAAATTCCAAATTACATGTTCATTTAAGTCTTCATATTTGAATTCATTAACTTTTCTCAATACTTTTGGGAGATTCTTGAATCTTATTGAATCTTCTTGAATCTTATCACAAATTCAAACTTCTTCAAATTTACAAACAATTATTTAGTACAATTAATTGAATATGATCATTATTTGTTTTTTTACTCTGATTGATGTTTCTTCCTCAGTGTCAGTCTGATGTACTTTCTTATAGAAAGTGTGTCTGATGGACCATAAATTCAATACTCTTAATTCTTTCCTCTTGACCCAAAAACTTCAAAATGTTTTCCCTTAACCCACTAAAGAATAAAAAAAATCAAATTATTGTTTTATTCGATGTGTCAATTCAATTGAAAATGGTTGAGTACATTGTTGAATAACATATTTGTAACTTTGAGTGATTTTTTTCGCATGCAACCACTTTAGTAGTCACTCAACACTTCTAAAATATTTAATTACTTTATCATTATGAATGAACTCTCTATACATGTGCTTGTAGTGATTTAGTGATTCTGATTAAAAAGGTTGAAATCACCTCTATATAGGATCGGTTTATCAGTGTCAAACATCATATGTTAGTTCATTGCCTACTTTCTATCTAATGGATCATCATTAGTTGATAATTAAATGTATTGGTGTCATTTCATGTTCAATGGATCAATATTTATGTCATACTAAAGAATCGGTATCAGGTGATCATTTGATTCATTGTTCTCAAAAACTTAAAAATCCTAATCTATATTTGATAGTACTTTGCATTTGATGCCTTAATGATAGTAATCAATTGAGTAAATTGAATCAGTTTCATAATACCTTCTGATGAATCGCTGGAATACCATGTCCAGTGGACCACTATCTTGAACAACTTCTTTTTAAAATTCTCTATGGTTGATGATTGATCATTTTAAAAGGTTTATTCAATGGATTAGAAATTTTGATGGGTCAGTAGATATCTCACACTGATGTATCAGTCCTATAAGGACTTATGTAAGTCCTTCGAACTCTAATAATTCCCATGTATAGAGTTTCTAACAATTCCTAGATCTGATTCTCCTTGTTTCGATGAGCTATGTTCAGAACACTTTAGTGTTAAAAACTCTACAAACTCACTTTTATGATTCCTTCTTCACTATCCTGCTAGTATCATGACTTCTTCATGATTTGTGAAACTTTGAATGATCAAAAAAACATCATCATATTTTCTTGGATCGGAAACTGTGTTCGATCATCTAGGTCTGTAGTTTTATATCCAGAACCATGTTTCCTTTTGATTTTTTATTTGACTTTATGTGTTTGATGAATCTTCTTGGTTAATATGATGAAGTGTGTCCAAAAAACAAAAACTCTAATTATTCTCATATTTAAACATGTCATGACCCACTCCCACCAAAGATGCCCCTCTTGAGCTGTAAATGGTGAAAGGGAGATAATGACCCCCGAGTCCTGCCTCCAGTAGGACCTGGAGTGGCAACTAGCACCAAGGGTATGAGTTTTTACAAATATGGGTGGCATTACCCTTTTTATTATTTAAGATCGGGAAATAGGATGAGTCAAACACCAAAAGAAAAAGGAACAAGTAAATGAAAATAAACCCAAAACCAAACCCATATGCATGTTTTATACAATACTGAAACAAAAGTAAAAGTAAAAGAAAATCTCCAAAGTATGATACCAAAAAAAGGCAAAAACCGCAACCAGTAAAACCCCAATGCCCAGCTAGAAAGGTCCCGCACGGTCCCGAAAGTCCTCCTAAAAACCTGAAAGTAAACATAGGGTGATCATACAAGTATACTCAGTAGGAAAACATAAAGCTCTCGTGCACAGGTGGGGAGACATACTAATGCCCCGTGAGAAAACAAAAGGAACCAAAGCCTAGCAAGGAATCTATCCACCCAACCTTACAAGCCACACTCACCAAATATCACAAGTCAATAGAGTAGTATAATAATATTATGAAAGTATGGGTACCCCTACACCACCTTCCCACTGAATACTTCTCAAGACCTCACACCTAACACTTTGATGCTTCCCCCTCTTCCTGATCTAGTGCCGCAACCTGGCCATACGAAGCTCATAGTATCCCGCCGACACTCAATCCTCGTCCATAACCACATATCATCACGAAGAAACCTAGGAACCACATCACATCTCATCCCAAAGACACCTGGGAACATATCACATCCTCATCCTGAAGACTCTTGGGAAACATTTGTCGTAACCTGCCCAAAGGATCATGGGCTATAGAACCTAGAAGAGGGACCACAGGGAAGAATAGTAACTATCCATCCTTTAGATGTTTGAGAATCTCACCCCCCATCCCACGGGTGTTCGGCACGTAGTGCTCAACGTGGGTGGGGTGCGTAAAGAAACATAAAACGTATAGATTTATATAATTATATCAACCACACAACCCATCCTATGGCTTCTACACAAAATATCTGAGCACATGCCTCAGCACTCCTACCTCGAAAGTATGCACATAATAAATATCCCCAAACCCCATTAAGATTTTCATGTTTCAACAGTTTTATTTTATCACTTCCTTAACTACCGAGAAACTAACAACAATCAAACCAGATCAATCGTTCGTAAAACATATCCCTACCAACCACAAATAAAGTTAGGGAAAACACAAGCAACACAATACCATTTTCTTTTATCATCCAATCAATTCCATTGATTTTCCATATTTAATAAACTACCATGCCCCACAATTCATTAGTTAACTCTTCCACTTTTATTCATATGCACAACCCATCCCTGTAGCCCTACTACCAACCACCATAACCACAAACACATTGGAAACAATACTCATACCACAACAACCCACGAAACACCCCTTCACATAATTAAACCCCAACCAGCACCCACAAAATTCATTCTATAATTTATTTTAACCGGGGTGATCATACAAGGGTTTCAGGTATTCATTTAATCATCCAACTTTACATGATTTACCAATTTATACATTCTAGGAAATCCTATCCACAAAACAATCCAGAAAAATAGGGAAACATTTAATTGCGCAAGAAAAGGCCCCCAATGACCATGATTTTTAGTAGGTATAAGCCTATTCAATTCACAGCATAATCAAAGTACAAGCATTGATGGAAATAAAACAATAACAACAAAAACAATTCACCAAACCCATTCTTTAAACAGTTATTATCTTTATTTACTGGTTCAACTGTATCTCATGAAAATGAGAGGATACCCACCCTGCCTGACGCACAAAAGAGATAGAGACAAAGGTATGATCCCTACATGAATAGGTTTTGATGTCCTTCTACGAGAATAACCACCACGAGGATTTTGATCACTCCTCCCAATGACTACATCCTCTCGTGAACGCTGCGGCACAACCGCACTAACAACTAAGAGAGTCTTCATTAAGTTTTAAGGTTTCACTTGTCATAGCATGGCAAGGAGGAATAGAAAGAGGATATCTAGGAAGGAATAAGAATGGGTTATAACATACCATTAATATGACGTTCATCGAATAACATCGTTCCTGTAAAATATCAGCAATCTCCTAAGTAGGAAACTGTGAAGAGTAAGTCAAAGAAGAGGGAAAGGAATGAGTTGCACGATGTTCGAAACATCAATATGATCCCGCATCCACCGACAGATCGACGATCGGAGTCCGGATAAAGAAGATAGGAGGAAGGCTTCTGGGTTATCCGGGAGCGTCATCGTGCGGAGAAGAAGAGGGGTCCGTAAATAACACATGGCCCTCTTTTATATAGGCAACGAAAAGGTAAAATAGTATGCAATGTGTATTAATGAATACACAACGTGACCATACAACTGTTACATTGTTTGACTGGTCAACACATGACACGTCACATGGTTTCCATGCATTTAATGATAATAATAACTTCAATTTTTAATAGGTGTTTTATTAACCCGAGACATGAGTCATAAAAAGGTATTCGTCATTGGTCTTAAAATGACCGTCATAGTTTTAGGGTTATGCTGCCACTGACGGTTCATGAAACCGAGGTCGCACAAGGAAGATACCATCAAAATTCAGTTTTCCCAACGAAAATAATAATTACATTATTATTATTATATTATTATTAATTTAATTTAATTTAATTCCTTAAATTCTCACATTCAAAATCCACGCACAAAATCTCCCCAATTTGGTGCGCCTCACCCCATTCCACCTTGATTGATTTCCTTATTTATTTTATTACTTTAAATTTTAAATCTTTATTTCATTTAAACTCTTTCTATTTCCAATCTCTTTCTCTCTTCCACAATTCCCTCACGCTCCAACAAATGTGGCACCTACCCTTGATTGAATCCCCTTTTAACATATTTATTTTATTGTAACATTATTGGCATTAATATCATAATGATTATTAAAAGTGAATAAATGTTCAATCACTCACACACAACTCTATTTCCACGCCTCCTCCCCCCCATGCGCTACTTGTGTGTGGCACCCAACTCCACTCTCACTTTAATGTTATTATTAATAAAATTAATAATAATAAAAACCATCATTAATGTTCTAATTTAATCCCATTAAATTAGTTTACCATGGTTATTCTCATATTAAATAAAAACCATTACATTTAATCTAATTAACAACAAATATTTTCACGCCACCCTTATCAATTATTATTATCAAAAATTATTATTATAACACACGTCATGTTTGACCACATCAAATTTTTACAAAGTAATGGACCGGAGAGGTCCGGTCCATTACATCTGATACCTCTCAAAACATTCTCGTCCTCGAGAATTAAAAACCAACCCATAAAAAAGGTCTGAACAACCACCCCACAAGATACCTCTCAGGGCTCTCGTCATAATAGGAATCCAACCACTATCCTAATTATATGAGTCAGGGAATTCCTTCCCCCCATGTCGAGATATTATCCGCTTTAGGCGGCACTGACTCGCCTGCATGGGTTTAATCGTAACCACATTAATGCGTCTCGATTAGGGATTAGGTCCTCCCATCCACATAATTTAGGATTTCTCATACACACACTGCCCCTAACACCGCACAAAACAAGAAACACACTACCTCAACACATGGATTGGGGAATTTATTCTCCCATGCCAAGATACTATCCGCTTTGTGTGGCACTAACTCGCCCACATAGGTTTAATCGCATCCACAGTAATGCGTCTTGATTAGGGATCAGGTCCTCCTCTCCCCATATGTTAGGACTCTTCACACACATTTAAAGGAAAGAGGGAAACAACTTAGAATTATGGACTCATGAAAAAAAAGGTCCATGCCCAAAGCATGGGCGAGAATGAGTTTCAACAAAGGAGTGTGATGCTCCTGAATTTAAACAAAACATAATCAAGAGCATTTAAGTAAAACTGAAAACATCTCTCTTGATCTCTGGCCTTGTTAGGGTTGCTGCTTCTGTTGCGTGCAACTGTCTGCATCCCACTCCTCTGCCTCTCTGTTGACGTCCACCTCCTTGACCATGTACCAGTTGGGGTCCTTGAGGAACTCCTTGTGGTTGGCCACCACTTGCTCCATCTCCCCTTGGAGGGATTGGAGCTTGTTGCTGCTGGAAGGGTCGGGCTGGGAATTACTGCTGGGGCTGGGGATGAACCTGGCCAGTCCCTCCATACTGAGTCTGAAAAGGGAAATGTCTTCCAAGATGTACACGATTTTCACATGCAAAGCACCTCAGTCCCTGGCCCATAGAAAACGGGCAGAAATCATGAGATTGGTATGGCACCTGTTGAAGTCTGCTCCCTGCCGGTCAAAACATGGAAGGTCCTGTTGTTAGGGATCTAATGATGACCGCCTCCTTATTAGACGAACTTGGGTGACTCCTCTCTCACGGTGGACCTACTTGCGAGTTCATCCTCTCAATTATCTCTGCCTTCTTCTGTACTTCCAAGTACATTGGTAAGGTGAAAGGGGTCACCGCGCACCGAATAGAGGGGTGAAGTGCCTCCTCTAAATGTCTGGCTCAGGAATCCTCATTAGGAAAGATATTCGGGGAAAAACGAAGGAGATCCTTGAACATGACCCCTAGTTCCCGCACTGACATGCTTTCTTGTTGGAGAGACAACAACTACTGCCGCTTCTCATCCTTCCTCGTTGAGGAAAGAAATTCTTCATAGAACACTTTCTCGAAGTTGGCCCATAGAACTTCTGTCTCCTTCCCCTCCCCAAGGTAAAGTATCCACCACTAATGCACCACTCCTCGCAGTTGGCTTACTGCTAGAGGAACCCAATACTCTGATGGAGCCCTGATCAGCCTAAAGGTGTTCTCAAGTTCCTCCAACCAACTCTCTGATTCCATATCCAAAGTGTTTCCTTCATACTTCTTTAAGCTCTGCCGCTGTAAATCAAGAAACGTGCGCTGCCACAAGTCATATTCCTCCTCTCGGTCAATCCTCAGCTGATCGACCATCTGAATCTACTGGGCCTCGACTGCCCGAGTCACCCGGGAATGACGTCCAAGTGACATAGTTGTATGGTAAACAAAGAATGCCTAAGCCCAAGTAGGAAGGAAATTTTTTCAAGGTTTCATTTTATCATTTTATTTCGATTTATTTCCCATAACACCCAAATCAAGTAAAACACAAATCATGATGATGCATGTACCTTTCCTAGGGTCTCTACACTGCAATCAATGTAGTCTTACTTGGTCATTCAGTAAGCTCAGAGTCCTCGCATCAGATCATGGGGGGCCTAAAATCATGTGTCCTATCTAGTCTTCCCTGGCCTATGACAACCCTTCTTTTTATTACAACATAAACATGCTTTATTACATAAAACTTCACTTGATACAACAAAGAAGATCAAGAGGTTTAGTGTATTTGGGGCTTAGGATCATTTCATAAAAACTTTAAACTTGAAATACACATCTTTATTGAAAACTTCCCTTACATGACCACTACATTCCTTCGTACTTAGCATTTCATGGGATAACCTGAGGACATGCATAAGAAAAGGGTGAGCTATAAAGCCCAGTAAGGGAGTACACATGGAATAACCTGAGGAGTACAATACATGTTAGGAAATAGGAATATCAATAGAGCGTAAGAGAAACATGAACATAAAGGCATGATAAAGCATGATAATCATAACATGGAAATGTGGAAACAACACTTAACATTGAATTAGCATGATCCAAGGCTCATTGCACATGGCGCATGAGTAAACCCTCATTGCACTTGAATCATGAGTAAACCCTCATTGTACTTGAATTAGCATGAGTCAACACTCATTGCACATGATGTATCATGATACTATACTTTACCCAATGCATTGGAGCGCTATCAGGGCGCACCCTTCTTAAACATTTCATTTCATGCATAAGTGTGCCACATGGATCATAAAACATGGATTCATAAAACATAATCATTTATTCCATGATAAAGGAATGTGGAATTAACACATGAAACTTTACAATCAATAAGTAAATGTGCATAAAGTTGAATACCCTTGATGGAGAAATAGGCATGGTATTCACTACACAATGACATTGGCTTAGAAAATCGGTGTGATTTCGGCAGCGTAACGACATGACGTAAGAATTCATAAAAATGGTTGATGAGAGAGAAATGGGTTCCTAATAATACTTAAATGTAATGGAAAGTAAGGAGGTCATATACATACATGTCCCAACAATTAAAAAGGAATTTAGATTTATGATTCAAAAGTATTTCTTGAATGTAAAGGAAGAGAGAGAAGTTCCTTTCGGAATTTCGGCATAGTAATGGGTGTACATGGGAGGAATTTAATGAGAGAGAAAGGGGTCTCCCATCATCCAAAAAATAAAAGGGAAGTATGTGGGAGGTGAGAAACCATACCCCAACATTCATAATTGAAATAAAAAAGGAAATAGAACTTAAAGAAAATTGGACAAAAATGAGAAAGGAAGAAAAAACCCTTACTTGGAAGTGTGCTTCCAAAGGCTAGAGAGAGGCTTGTGAGAGGCTTCTTGGGAGCTTGGGTCACCTTGAGAGGATTCTAGAGAGAGTAGGTCAGAGGTTGGATGAACTCCAAGGGATTTTAGTGAGGAGGAAGTTGGAGCTTGGGTGAGTTTATATAGGAAAGGTGAGGGAATTCTTTATTATTTAGGTTTGGGACACCTTATATTAAAATAATCCAAACCACAAACTGTCCCATGGTATTTTCTCATGGTTTCTAGAAAAGGAAAGAGGAAAACAATATTTTACAAGGCCAAGGTCCGAACTTATTAAAAATTTAGGGTTGATTATGTGGAGGTGAGTCACACTCCCCTGGAAATTAATTTAAAAAGGAAAAGTGTTGAATAAGTCTTGAGGGCTCCATTAATGCTTTGAAAAGTAAGTCAAACAAACCCAAAACCTCATTATTTTAATGATAAAACACATATTGGACGAACATAAGGATTATGGTATTTTATTACATCACCATTGGGTCATTATGATGTCATAAAACACATTATATATTTAAATGGTATTTAATTTTTACCCAAAAATTTGACTGTCTCAGAAAATTATGAAAAATTCACCATTGGATAATTTTGACGTCCTGATTCCAAAAATAATATTTATTTTATCTAAATAATTTTCTAAATATGTGAATTTTCACTTTTAAAATAAAAACTGACATTTATAAAAAATTCACGGGTTTTGACAGAAATGGATTTCAAACCTTAATAAAAATTTTAATTGCATTCATAAAATTATAAGATAATTTATATTTAATAAAAATTAATTTAATATTAATAATAATATTTTATTAAAAAATTATTTAATTCAAAAATCCTTTAATTTAATATAATAACTAAAAACACCATTTGTACTTTAAAAAACTAATTACAATGTATCAAAAATGACTAGAAATTATATTCATTAGTATATACAAAAATAATGTACATGAACATAGTGATACTTATTTGTTACATAACCCCTTAAAATAGCCACATAAGACCTAAGGGTAAGGTGTGCGATGGTGACAGACTCTTGGGGTGGCTCGGATAACATCGCTCGAGTTGTAATTTCAATCAACTTCCATTTTTCCCGTAGACGATCACGTTCAAGCTTGACTTGATGAAGCTCAGCTTTGGCTTGGTCAAGGGAAAAGACCAAAGATGCCACCTCTTTTCCGAGCTCTGACAAATGGGCTTCGTAAGGGGCAATTCTACTGGATGATGCCATCGCTTCCTTTGTCTGAGTTGAAATGGGTTCGTTAAAGCCTTATATTTATACTACTCAGATGATCACTGTTCAACGGCTATAAAAGTAACAGTCACAAATATTAACGTAAAACTAAAGAAGTTTACATCTTATAAAAACATTTTTCATAATGAAACATTTAAATAGATCAAGAGGTATTTTCCATTAATGAAACTTTGGGTCGTTACAATATCCCCCCCTTAAGAAATTTCGCCCTCGAAATTTTCCTTTTCCCACACTAAAACAAATGTGGGTAACTCAGCTTCATCATATCCTCCGACTCCCATGTTGCTTATTCAAACATGTGGTTTCTCCAAAACACCTTGACGAGGGGCATTGTCTTATTTCATAGACCTTTTTCTCTACGATCTAAGAGCTTCACTGGTTGCTCCTCATAAGAAAGATCATCTTCCAATTGTACCACCTCGGAAGAGAGTACATGTGAAGGGTCCGGTATGTACTTCCTTAAGAGGGATACATGAAAGACATCATGCACCTTGGCCATAGTAGGTGGAAGTTCTAGTTGATAGGCCACAACCCCAACACGATCAAGAATCTCGAAGGGGCCTTTGTACCTTGGAATTAACTTCCCTTTCTTTCCAAACCACATGACCTTCTTCCACGTAGAAATGCGTAAAAACACCATGTCTCCGTCTTTAAACTCAAGGTCTCGTCGATGATTATCTGCATAACTCTTCTGTCGACTTTGGGCTGCCTTGATATGCTGTTGAATGGTTTTCACCTTCTCCACCATTTCTTCGATCATTTCTGGTCCGAGCAGCTTACGTTCACCGACCTCATCCCAACATGCCGGTGTTCTACACCTTTTCCCATACAGGGCTTCATATGGTGCCATTTGGATGCTCGAGTGGAAAATATTATTATAAGAGAACTCAACTAGAGGAAGATGTTGATCCCATACTCCTTTAATGTCCATTGAGCATCCTCTCAACATATCCTCAAGTGTTTTTATAGTCCGCTCGGATTGGCCATCAGTTTGAGGATGATAGGCCTTACTGAAGTTCAGTTCAGTATTCAGATCTTGTTGAAGACTCTTCCAAAACCTAGAGGTGAATCTTGGATCTCGGTCAGAAACAATAGATAGTGGTACTCCATGCAACCGTACCACATCCCTGATATATATCCATGCCAGTTGATCCAAAGGGAAATCCTCTCGAATAGCAATGTAGTGTGTAGTCTTTGTAAGACGATCCACAACAACCCAGATTGCATTTTTGCCTTTGGATGTCCTTGGAAGTCCAGTGACAAAGTCCATGGTGATGTTCTCCCATTTCCATTCTGGTATAGGCAATGGTTGCATCATCCCCTTAGACTTCTGCCTCTCTGCCTTCACTTGCTGACACACCAGACACTTTGATGTATATTCAGTGATCTCCTTCTTCATATTTTCCCACCAAAAGTTCTCTTGGAGATCTCGATACATCTTTGTGATCCCAGGGTGAATAGAGAAATTTGAACTATGTGCATCATACAAAAGTTCCTTCATCAGCTCCGAAATTGATAGAACACATAGTATTTTCCCAAACTGCACAATTCCTTCTTCATTAACATTAATCTCTGAGGATTTTCCCTTTTTGATAGCTTCCACTTTTTCTTGGATTCCCGCATCATCCTTTTGAGCATCCTTTAACCTTTCCAAAAGAAATGGTTGAGCAATCATTTGTGAAAGGATTGATGATGTTCCCTTATTTATGATTCCCACGTCCATCTTCATCAAGTCTAAGAATATTGGATCCTTCTCAATTCTCATCATTGATAGAATCGTTGGGTCCTTTCTACTTAGGGCATCTGCCACCTTGATCGCCTTCCCAGGGTGGTAATGTATTGAACATTCATAATCCTTGATGAGCTCTATCCATCTTTTCTGGAACATATTAAGCTCTTTCTGTGTGAATATATATTTAAGACTCTTGTGGTCAGTATATATCTCACATTTATCTCCATAGAGATAATGCCGCCAGATTTTCATGTCAAAGATCACCGCCGCCAACTCCAGATCATGCGTTGGATAGTTTCGCTCATGGATTTTCAACTGCCTTGAGGTATAGGATATCACTTTATCATTCTGCATTAGCACACATCCTAATCCCTTCTTTGAGGCATCACTGAATACCACAAAAATTTCCCCACTTGTGGGTAAAGTGAGAACGGGTGCAGTGATAAGCCTCCTTTTCAACTCCTTGAAGCTTTCTTCACATTCATCACTCCAAGAAAACTTTACTCCCTTTAGAGTTATCTTGGTAAGAGGTTTGGACAATTTTGAGAAATTTCTCACAAATCGTTGATAATATCCAGCTAACCCCAAGAAGCTACGGATATTAGTTACCGATGTTGGCCTCAGCCATCCCTCAATTGCATCTGTTTTGGAGGGGCCCACAGATATCCCATTGCTTGTAATGATATGGCTCAAGAATGATACCTCCTTCAACTAGAACTCACATTTGTTGTACTTGGCATAGAGCTTCTGCTTGCGCAAAGTCTCCAATACAGTTCTTAAATGCTCCTCATGGTCCTCATTGGTTTTGGAGTATATTAGAATATCATCTATAAAGACTACCAAAAATTTGTCTAGGTAATCTCTAAAGACTCTATTCATCAAGTCCATGAATATTGCTGGAGCATTGGTGAGTCTGAAAGGCATTACTATGAATTCATAGTGCCCATACCTTGTACGAAAAGCAGCCTTGGGGATATCTTCCTTCTTCACCCTTACTTGATAATATCCCGACCGCAAGTCCACCTTGGAGAAGTATTGTGCTCCACGCAGCTGATCAAACAAGTCATCGATTCTTGGGAGAGGATACTTGTTCTTTATCGTTATTTTGTTAAGTTCAAGATAATCGATGCAAAGCCGCATTGACCCATCCTTCTTCTTGACGAAGAGGACTGGTGCACCCCATGGTGATGCACTTGGGCGTATAAACCCTTTATCCAGGTTCTCCTGTAGTTGTTTCTTCAGCTCTTCAAGCTCAACAACAGCCATTCTATATGGATTCTTGGATCTTGGTAGCGCCCCAGGTATAAGTTCAATTGAGAACTCAACATCTCTTCTTGGAGGAAGACCATGAAGTTCCTTGGGAAACACTTCAGCGAATTCCCTCACAATAGGCATTTCTTCAAGGGTGGTTTCTTCCTTGGACTCAATCATCTGAGCCAGATATGCATGCTCATAAGGCAGTAATATCCATGCTTGAGATGATGGAGATAAAGGAGATTCGTCTTCCTCCTGACACTTGTAAAGAATCGGGGGTCGATTCTCCATATGGAGTGTGATTTCCCTCTCCCGACAATTTATGTTGGCTCTATATAAGGAAAGACAATCCATGCCAAGACTTGCATCAAATTCCACCAAAGGGAGTATGATGAGGTTCGCCGGGAAATTCAATCCACAGATTATAATAGGGGAGGACTTATACTCATGGGATTCAATGATTTCCCCATTTTCCGTACTCACCGACATCTTTACTTCCATGATTTGTGGTGGTGCAGGGATTGTTCTACTAAACTTTTGAGATATTAAAGAATGCGTAGAACCTGAATAAAAAAGTACGTTCGCTATTATTGAATGAATAACTAGCGTACTTGTCACCACTTCGTTGTCGGGGTTCACTTCGGCAGAAGTGATGGAAAAAGTTCTTCCTTGCTGTCTTGGAGGTTGCTGGTTGCCTCTGATAACCCTTGGATTAGGGCACTGATTTGAAAAATGACCCGGTTCTTTGCATTTGTAGCATTGAACAACGCATTGAGTTTCGAACGGAGCATTCCTCTCCTCTGTCGCAGCCGCGGGTCCTTCTTTCTGACAGTTAACATCTAGGTGCCCTTCTCTTCCACACCTGAAGCATTTTCTCGTTCCCCTAAGGCAATTTCTAGGGTGCTTCTTTCCACACTTTTGGCAAGTGGGGTGTTGTAACTTCTTAGCGCCGTTGGATTTATCCATCGGACCACCAGCATTGAAGTCCACCTTACGCTTCTTGTCACCATGATACCCATGTGATTCTTCGATCTCCATTTCAACCTTGAGGGCACATCGGACAATTTCCTCATAGCTGTCGAAGTCACGGATCACTAATGCATTCCGCAAGCTAGGCTTCAGCCCACCAAAGAAGCGGTCAACCTTGCATTCGGGGGTAACGACAAATCCGGAAGCGTATCGTGCAAGCCTTGTGAATTTTTCCTCATATGCTCCCACAGATTCTTCATCTTTGTTCTTGAGGGAAAGGAAGTCCCTTTCCATCCTAAGACGGAGGGTGCGTGGAAAATATTTATCGAAAAACATCTTCCGGAATTCCTTCCATTCCAAAGCCTCGATCTCTTCCTTAGGATTCGTAATTTTGATCAACGTCCACAATTGATCAGCTTCACCCTCCATACGATAAGCCTCCAGGAGAACCTTATCTTGTTCATAACATTGAAGGATAGAGAAGATCTTTTCAATGGAGTTGATCCATTGCTCAGCGATTGTGGGATCAGATGATCCACTAAAAGTAGGAGGCCTTTGTCTCATGAAGCTTTCAATAGAGACTTGTTCTTTCTTAGGGGGGGTTGAACATTCCTCTTGACCTGTGTTTCTATTCAAAACTTGAGTTAGCTGAGAGAGAAGCGTGAAAATGTTAGTGATTCCCGCTCCCATTGGATTGGGCATCTCATTAGTAAAATCATCACACTGATCTTCACAACGGTTGTTAGCCCAAGTTCTCCTATTACCGGCCATTGGCTGGAATAAAAGGAAAGTTAGGGGTAACACATAAAGGGTAATCCAAAGACAAAAGTTGATGACTTATAAATAAACTTTAATCTCTTTAACTCATGAGTCTATAGGATTCAATCCAGGATTTTCATGATCTTCCTTCTAACATATATTCTTAGGGGAATTTTTCCCTTAATAAGGGTTCATACTAATATTGTGAATTTATCAAAACATATCCCCCAGAAGTGTCGTAACCAAGAGTGTAGCAAGGCCCATTTTCGTGCACCAGTTCCCATTCGAGTCTAGCTCAAAGCTGTGTTTTCAGGTTTTACCCCTAGGATACATCTGTGCCAGAGCCGCCTCTACCTGATCGTATCCAGACAGGGATGTATTTGTTTGATAAACCACTGACTTAGTATTTACCAAAACTTAGGGATGTTTTTATTATACTTAGTATTGTATCTAAGGCTTTATTAGGGTTTCCTAATCCCAAAAATAACTAAACCTATCCTCTGATACCAACTATGACAACCCTGCTTTTTATTACAACTTAAACATGCTTTATTACATAAAACATCACTTGATACAAAAAAGAATATCGAGAGGTGTAGTGTCTTTGGGGCTTAGGATCATTACATAAAAACTTTAAACTTGAAATACACATCTTTATTGAAAACTTCCTTTACATGACCACTACATTCCTTCGTACTTAGCATTGCATGGGATAACCTGAGGACATACATAAGAAAAGGGTGAGCTATAAAGCCCAGTAAGGGAGTACACATGGAATAACATGAGGAGTAAAATACATGTTAGGCAATAGGCATATCAATAGAGTGTAAGAGAAACATGAACATAAAGGCATGATAAAGCATGATAATCATAACATGGAAATGTGGCAACAACACTTAACATTGAATTAGCATGAGCCAAGGCTCATTGCACATGGAGCATGAGTAAACCCTCATTGCACTTGAAGCACGAGAAAACCCTCATTGCACTGGAATTAGCATGAGTCAACAATCATTGCACATGACGTATCATGATACTATACTTTACCCAATGCATTGGAGCGCTATCAGGGCGCACCCTTCTTAAACATTTCATTTCATGCATAAGTGTGTCTCATGGATCATAAAACATGGATTCATAAAACATAATCATTTATTCCACGATAAAGGAATGTGGAATTCACACATGAAACTTTACAATCAATAAGTAAATGTTCATAAATGTGAATACCCTTTATGGAGAAATAGGCATGGTATTCACTACACAATGACATTGGCTTAGAAAATTGGTGTGATTTCGGCAGCGTAACGGCATGACGTAAGAATTCATAAAAATGGTTGATGGGAGAGAAAGGGGTTCCTCATCATATTTACATGTAATGGAAATTAAGGAGGTCATATAGATACATGTCCCAACAATTAAAATGGAATTTAGATTCATGATGCAAAAGTATTGCTTGAATGTAAAGGAAGAGAGAGAAGTTCCTTTCGGAATTTCGGCATATTAAAGGGTGTACATGGGAGGAATTTAATTAGAGAGAAAGGGGTCTCCCATCATCCAAAAAATAAAAGGTCAGTATGGGGGAGGTGCGAAACCATACCCCAACATTCATAATTGAAATAAAAAAGGCAATACAACTTAAAGAAAATTGGACAAAAATGAGAAAGGAAGAAAAAACCCTTACTTGGAAGTGTGCTTCCAAAGGCTAGAGAGAGGCTTGTGAGAGGCTTCTTGGGAGCTTGGGGCACCTTGAGAGGATTCTAGAGAGATTAGGGAAGAGGTTGGACGAACTCCAAGGGCTTTTAGTGAGGAGGAAGTGGGATCTTGGGTGGGTTTATATAGGAAAGGTGAGGGAATTCTTTATTATTTAGGTTTGGGACCCCTTATATTAAAATAATCCAAACCACAAACCATCCCATGGTATTTGCCCATGGTTTCTAGAAAAGTAAATAGGAAAACAATATTTTACAAGTCCAAGGTCCGAACTTATTAAAAAATTAGGGTTGCTTATGTGGAGGTGAGTCACACTCCCATGGAAATTAATTTAAAAAGGCAAAGTGTTGAATAAGTCTTGAGGGCTCCATTAATGCTTTGAAAAGTAAGTCAAACAAACCCAAAACCTCATTATTTTAATGATAAAACACATATTGGCCGAACATAAGGATTATGGTATTTTATTACATCACCATTGGGTCATTATGATGTCATAAAACACATTATATATTAAAATGGTATTTAATTTTTACCCAAAAATTTGACTGTCTCAGAAAATTATGAAAAATTCACCATTGGATAATTTTGACGTCCTGATTCCAAAAATAATATTTATTTTATCTAAATAATTTTCGAAATATGTGAATTTGCACTTTTAAAATAAAAATAAACATTTATAAAAAATTCACGGGTTTTGACAGAAATGGATTTCAAACCTTAATAAAAATTTTAATTGCATTCATAAAATTATAAGATAATTTATATTTAATAAAAATTAATTTAATATTAATAATAATATTTTATTAAAATATTATTTAATTCAAAAATTCTTTAATTTAATATAATAACTAAAAACACCATTTGTACTTTAAAAAACTAATTACAATGTATCAAAAATGACTAGAAATTATATTCATTAGTATATAAAAAAATAATGTACATGAACATGGTGCTACTTATTTGTTACATAACCCCTTAAAATAGCCACATAAGACCTAAGGGTAAGGTGTGCGATGGTGACAGACTCTTGGGGTGGCTCGGATAACATCGCTTGAGTTGTAATTTCAATCAACATCCATTTTTCCCGTAGACGATCACATTCGAGCTTGACTTGATGAAGCTCAGCTTGGGATTGGTCAAGGGAAAAGCCCAAAGATGCCACCTCTTTTCTGAGCTATGACAAATGGGATTCGTAAGGGGCAATTCTACTGGATGAGGCCATCGATTCCTTTGTCTGAGTTGAAATGGGTTCGTTAAATCCTTATATTTATACTACTCAGATGATCACTGTTCAACGACTATAAAAGTAACGGTCACAAATCTTAACGTAAAACTAAATAAGTTGACATATTATAAAAACATTTTTCATAAAGAAACATTTAATTGGATCAAGATGGATTTTCCATTAATGAAACTTTGGGTCGTTACATGGCCTATATCACGCACCAAGATCAGCTGACACTGTTGCCCTACCATCCCATGAAATCCTCACTATGCCGAACTCCAGACTCCATCCTATCTCTCAACCATCAGCCTCTGATACCATTCTGTCATGACCCCCTCCCACCAAAGATGCCCCTCCTGAGCTATAAATGGTGAAAGGGAGATAATGAACCCCGAGTCCCACCTCCAGTAGGCCCCGGAGTGGCGACTAGAACCAAGGGTATGAGTTTTCACAAATATGGGAGGCGTTACCATTTTTATTATTTAAGATCAGGAAATATGACGAGTCAAACACCAAAATAAAAAGGAACAAGTAAATGAAAATAAACCCAGAACCAAACCCATATGCATGTTTTATACAATACTGAAACAAAAGTACAAGTACAAGAAAAGATCCAAAGTACGATACCAAAAAAATGCAAAAACTGCGACTAGAAAAACTCAAATGCCCAACTAGAAAGGTCTCGCACGGTCCCTAAAGTCCTCCTAAAAACCTAAAAGTAAATGTAGGGTGAGCATACAAGTATAGTCAGTAGGAAAACCTAAAGCTCTCATGCACAGGTGGGGAGACATTCTAATGCCCCATGAGAAAATAGAAGGAACCAAAGCCTAGAAATGAATCTATCCACCCAACCTTACAAGCCACACTCACCAAATATCGCAAGTCAATAGAGTAGTATAGCAATATTATCAAAGTATGGGTACCCTCGCAACACCTTCCCACTGAATACTGCTCAAGCCCTCATGCCTAATCCTCTGATGCTTCCCCCTATTCCCGAGCTAGTGCCGCAACCTAGCCATACGATGCTCATAGCATCTCTCTGGTACTCAATCCTCAGCCATAACCACATCTCATCCTGAAGACACCTAGGAACCACATCACATATCATCCTGAAGACACCTCGAAACATATCACGTCCTCATCCTGAAGACTCTTGGGAAACATCTGTCGTAACCTTCCCGAAGGATCTTGGGCTACAGAACCTAGAAGAGGGAGCATAGGGAAGAACAGTAACCATCCATCCTTTAGATGTTTGAGAATCTCACCCCCCCATCCCACAGGTGTTCGGAACGTAGTGCTCAACATGGGTGGGGTGTGTAAAGAAACATAAAATGTACATATTTATATAATTATATTAACCACTCAGCCCATCATAAGGCTTATACACAAAATATCTGAGCACATGTCTCGGCACTACTACCTCGAAAGTATTCACACAATAAACAGCCCAAAACCCCATTAATCATTTCATGTTTCAACAGTTTTAGTTTATCAGTTCCTTAATTACCGAGCAACTAACAAAAACCAAACCAGATCAATCATTCATAAAACATATCCCTGCCAACCACAAATAAAGTTAGGGAAAACACAAGCAACACAATACCATTTTCTTTTATCAGCCAATCAATTCCATTGATTTTCCATATTTAATCAACTACCATTCCCCAAAATTCATTAGTTAACTCTTCCATTTTTATTCATATATGCAACCCATCCCTGCAGATCTGCTTCCAACCACCATAACCAAAAATGCATTGGAAACAATACTCGTACCACAACAACCCACGAAACACCCCTTCACATAATTAAACCCCAACCAACACCCACAAAATTCATTCTTTCATTTAGTTTAACCGGGGTGATCATACAAGGGTTATAGGTATTCATTTAATCAGTCAACTTTACATGATTAACCAATTTCCACATTCTATAAAATTCCATCCACAAAACAGTCCAGAAAAATAGGGCAACATTTAATTGCACAAGAAAAGGACCCCAACGACCATGATTTTCAGTAGGCATAAGCCTATTCAATTCAAAACATAATCAAAGGATAAGCATTGATGGAAATAAAACAACAATAACAACAAAATTCCCCCAAACCTATTCTTTAACCAGTTATTATCTTTATTTACGAGTTCAACCATATCTCACGAAAATGAGAGGATACCCACCCCGTATGATTCATAAAAGAGAGAGAGAGATGAAGGTAAGATCCCTAATTGAACAGGTTTTCATGTCCTTTTGCGAGAACAACCACCACGAGGATTTCGATCACTCCTCCTGACGACTACGTCCTCCTGTGGACGCTGCGGCACAACCGCACTAACAACCAAGAGAAACTCCATTAAGGTTTAAGGTGTCACTTGTCATAGAATGGAAAGTAGGAACAGAAAGAGGAGATCGAGGAAGGAATAAGAACGGGGTAGAATGTACCATTAAGATGACATTCGTCAAAGAGTGTTTTTCCTATCAAATATCAGTAATCTCCCCGGTAGGAAACTGCGAAGAGGAAGTCGAAGAAGAGGAAAAGGAATGAGGTGTATGATGTTCACCTCATCGACATGATCCCACAGCCACCGACAGATCGACGGTCGGAGTCCGGATGAAGAAGATAGGAGGAAGGCTTCTGGGTCATCCAGGAGCATCATCGTGTGGAGAAGAAGAGGGGTCCATAAATAACATGTGACCCTCTCTTATTTAGGAAATGAAAAGGTAAAATGGTACGCAACTTGTATTAATGTATACATGACATGACTGTACAACTGTTACGCTGTTTGACTAGTCAACACACGACACGTCACCCAGTTTCCATTCATTTAATGATAATAATAACTTCAATTTTTAATAGGTGTTTTATTGACCTGAGACATGAGTCATAAAAAGGTATTCATTATTGGTCTTAAAATGACCATCATAATTTCAGGGTTACACTGCCGCTGACCGTTCATGAAACCGAGGTCGCATGAGGAAGATACCGTCAAAATTCAGTTTTCCCAACGAAAATAATAATTACATTATTATATTATTTTTATTTTCAATTTAATTTAATTTAATTCCTTAAATTCTCACATTCAAAATCCATGAAAAAAATCTCCCCAATTTGGTGCGCCTCACCCCATTCCACCTTGATTGATTTCCTTATTTATTTTATTACTTTAAATTTTAAATCTTTATTTCCTTTAAACTATTTCTCTCTCCAATCTCTTTATCCCTTCTACAATTCCCTCACGCACCAACAAAAGTGGCACCTCCCCTTGATTGAATCCCCTTTTTAACTTATTTATTTTATTGTAACATTATTGGCATTAATATCATAATGATTATTAAAAGTGAATAAATGTTCAATCACTCACACACAACTCTATTTCCACGCCTCCTCCTTCCCTCCATGCACTACTTGTGTGTGGCTCCCAACTCCACTCTCACTTTAATGTTATTATTAATAAAATTAATAATAATAACACCCATCATTAATTTTCGAATTTATTCCAATTAAATTAGTTTACCATGGTTATTCTCATATTAAATTAAAACCATTCCATTTAATCTAATTAACAGTAAATATTTTCAAACCATCCTTATCAATTATTATTATCAAAAATTATTATTATAACACGTGTCATGTTTGACCACATCAAATTTTTACAAAGTAATGGACCGGAGAGGTCCGGGCCATTACAAAACATATTTCATCTATTTATGAAAAACACAACTTGGTCCTAGTAATATCCCCATCTGTGTTTTTTTTTTCAATACTCGCACAATGTTTTCCACACAAGACTCAAAAAAATGATTATCTTGTGTTTTTTCTACCCATATTTTTCTTATCCCCCTATTTTACTTCTCCACATTATTAACACCCAAATTCAAATGTTCCACTAAAACTCTTCTTTAGACGAACATAAGTATCACATGAGCTTCTTAATAATTTTACTAAAAAACTCTAAGTCTATATGGTAAAACCCAGTGTAGAAAACAGGAGTGTATAGACAAGGTGATCAATTTTTTCCATAAAAAACTTTTCATGTAATATATTTCTCATGTTTATTTTATAATTTTTATATCTGGGGAAATCTAAGAAAATTTGTGAAGATAAAAACAACTTCCACCCATCTCAACAAACATATCAAAAAGTTCAGGTGTAAAACATAAATTTATCAAAAAATTATTTTTTTGTAACCTCGTTACTTTATTTTGTAATAAAAGTAAGAGACTCACTTCTTATCTCCCTTAATTCTACTCCTTTAATTCCCTGCATGTTAGCAAAAATATAAAAATATTTTGGGAATATGTAGGAGCCTCAGCAGTTTCTTAGAATCAATATTCAAACTGAGAGTCCTCTCTTAATATTTAATTTCTCTTCTTCTTTTTAGATTTTTAATTTGATGATTTTTATTCCCACTATTCATCCTTCTCATATTTTGTAAAAAGTTTCTTCTCATCTATAGAATCTTCTGATAAGGATTTCAACTTATTTTCTACATTAGTAACATCTTTGTTACAATGAGTTTTTATCAACTTGTTCATACCTTCCTCTTGTTCTATAAAAATAGTCAGACAATTTTTAGTAACATTCCCATCATGATCATGTCTCTTATATATTTTTTTAATATTAAAATCACAATATATGGATATCTTTTTATCAACTTTGTTCTCAACTTAAGAAACTTTTTTCTTCTGCTTTTCTTCAGTTTATTTTTTTTCTTCTTCAAAATTTATATCCATGGATACTTTTATGTAAAATAACTAATCACTCTTTATTTTTGGAATCAACATGTTTAATATTATCAAATTTCTTAAATTACTCAACTTTTCTCATCTTTTCATTTTTCTTTTTTGGTACTTCAATATTCTTCCTTTTTTGGCTCTAATAATTTCTTAGAAAGGTTTGATCTTCTTTTCTCCCCATATCTCCCCCTTGAATCATACCTATTTATTGGTAGATACATGTTGTACCAACATAAGAAGTATATATATATGAAGGTTCCATAACACCAATAGTGACCTATGAATCTTCTTCTTTTAACTGAGTGTAAAATTTATCAGAACATTATTGTTGTTGCTTATTCATAAAATATGGACCACTTTTCTCATGCAGATACTTTTCTAAAGAGTTCCTATATTTATTGGTGAAATATATTTTCTAAATAATTTTCTTTTGTAAACCCTTATTTTCAACATATTTAGAAGTTTCACTATTAACAATAACTTCCTTGCTAATGTCTTCTCTTATCTTCCTTGTCTCAATTTGTGTTGAAATAAGAAATGATCGTGTTTCTAATAATTATTTTTCTTTCTCATCCAACCTATTTTTCAGAACTTCTATCATCTTTTCATATTCATCTATATTCAACTTTATCTTCTTACTTTCTTCAACAAATTTATATTATATAATTTTGATACTTTCATTTACAGCTGATTTTTCTTCATAACTTTTCATCTTTCTTTTAAGATCACTAATATTGATTTTTCGTGCTCTAATAAAATTGAGATTTATTTCTTCTTTCTTCATCCTGTCACTATTCTCAAAAGTTATACTTTCAAAAAAATTATTCAACTTCCTTATTTATTTATTTAGTTGAGTATTTTGTTCAATTACTTTTTCCAAATTCCTTTTGATAATCCAATCCATTTTTTTATCTATTCACAATCATCATTAATTCTTGAAGAATTACTTTAATTTCTAACTTTAGAAATGAAGTTTACTTGTTGGTCATATTCATCACTAGATGAGAAATCATTCTTCTTTCCACTTCTCAGATAAATTTTCTTCTTCTTGTCATAAGGAACTTTTTCTTATGATTCCTCTACTTTTATTTTTAATATTTCTTATCCTCTTCTTCAGACTTGCATTCTTCATTTTTCTTCCTAGGAATTTTTTGTGCAAAATGTGCTTTCCCTTCACAATTCCAACATTTGAATAAATTCTTACCTTTTATATTCCAGATTACCTAATTGTATCTTTTATAAAGGATGGAAATAATTGTGTTGAAATCTTCAAATTCTCCATCTCCTTCCTAATTACTCAATTATTCAATAAATACTTTATATTTGTTTTTACCTTTTAAAAAATATTTAAAGGATATTTAATTCTTATCCCTTTTCTTGAAAACTTTTGTTTTCCTCATATCATATTTCACAAGGATATTCTAAAATTCATCAAGAGATAACTCTTCATGGGCTTCTAAAGATGAAACCTTATCATCAAATATATCTATAAGGTTTCTCATTAGTTTATTAATAATAGTATAATCTTCTATATTATCACCAAAACTATTGATATTAGTCATAATCTCATTTACTCTTATAAAGAAACCATTAATACTTTCCTCATTATCCATTTTTATATCTTCAAATCTACTTCTCCATATTTGTAACTTTCCTTCTTTAACTTTCCCATTTCCTTCAAAACTATTTCTCAATGTATCATACATATTCATAGATGTTTGAAAACCCATGATCTTTGGATAAGAATTATTAGTAAGATCTATAAACAATTCATTTTGATATTTTTTATCAGCTTCTAAAATCTTCTTATCATTAGTTATCATGTAAATTTCATTAATGGAAGGAAATCCCACTATTGTTGCCTCTTTAACATCAAGATCAGGAGAAAGAATATATGGTAATATACTATTAGTCCAACTATAATAATTCTTTCCATTAAAAATGGGAACACCCCTATTGTTCACTGAATTTAAATTCTCCATTCTTAGAGGTGGATGTTTTAAAGGTAACATGTGCTCTAATACCGATTGTTTTTCTCAGGTAGGATCGAGACCACTGAGAGGGGGGTGAATAAGTGGTTCATTTTTATTTTATAATAATGTTTCTTAACTACTTTAGTAAACATACTTAACCTATGAAACTTGTTAGAGTAATGATCCACTCAACAAAATATCTAATCCTCACCTTTTTTATGTAACATATATAAAGATAGAGTAGAACATGATACTTACAAGGTTTGGTAAAAAGACCTAATCCTTTACATGTTAGATAATCCCACCAACATGGATTCATTTACAATCTTCTTTTTTGAATAAAAAGGAACAAGAAGAAAACAATTCTATAATCCCAATAATAACTTTTCTACTATAGTTGTTTATATCCCTCAACTATGCTTTTTGTATCCAATTTACCACAGCTCGTTATACCCTAGCAAACAAAACATCCTTTTAAGTAACTGGTAAGGATCTGCAATTACAAACTACACATCCATTATTATTTTATGATACACTTAATAAATTTATTCACTTCCTCTGTAAGTAATCTGGATCAAATTCACATATGTACAATTTTCAATAACTTCAGCAATTCTCAGAATAACTTGTTGGTCTTGAAACTTTCTCCAAAATCTATATCCAAAAACTCACTCAAAAAAAGTTAGTTTGACCATCCTTCATCTAATAACCTCTATATGATGTTCTTCATATGATCTTATTTTATTGGTATTGATTCTATGGTTCCTACTTCAATTTAGTAGAAAATCAATTGGCAACTCATTATTCCTCAGTCTAATGGAACTCGGTTTGATGGGGCTCACTCTGATGGATATAACTCTGATAGAACTTACTCCGATGAACTCATTCTAATGGATCTTACTTATCTTCAACCAGAAACAAGATTCATGTTGGGATCTCATTACCTATCCAAAAAATGTCAAAGCTTCAACTTTGAGCATATGCGAATAGTTTCAAGTACAAATGTACTGTGAAATTATATTTATAGGCATCCTAGAATAGAAAAGGTGGGAAATCCAATTCATTTTCCCACTCAATGAAATTAAGAAATTATGAATTAAATGTTCATTTGAGTCTTCATATTTTAATTCTTAAACTCTTCTCAATACTTATGAGAACTTATTGAATCTTATTTAATCTTCTCACAAATTTATAATTATTTGAATTTATAAATAATTCTTCAGTCTAATTAGCTGAGTCCGATCATTCTTTGTTTTGTGAATCTAATTGATGTTTCTACCTCAATGTTAGTATAATGGAATTTCTTATAGAAATTGTGTCTAATAGACTATAACTTCAATACTATACAATCTTTCCTCTTGACCCAATAACTTCAAAACTTTTTCTCTTGACCCACTAAAGAATAAAAACAATGAAATGATTGTTTTATTTGATGTATCGAGTCAATTAAAAATGGTTGACTACATTGTTGAATAACATAGTTGAAACTTTTAATGATTTCAGTCACATGAAACCACTTTATTAGTCACTCAACACTTATAACATCATTAATTACTTTCCCATTATAAAATATCTCTCCGTACATGTGCTCAATCTAATTTAATGTTTCTGATTACAAAGTTGAACTTCCCCTCTATCTATGCTTAGGTTATTGATGTAAAACACCGTCTGATAGTCAGATGCCTAATTTATATCTGATGGATCAGTGTTATTTGATAATCTAGTGTTTTTGTGTCAGTTCCTAACTGATTTATTAGCATCTATGTCATGCCGAATGATCGGTATCATGAGATAATTTGATTCATCATTCTCAACAAATTAACAACTATTCTCTGTCTTCGGTAGTATTGTGCATCTGATTCCTTAATTATAACAATCAATTGAGTAAACTGAATTAGTGTCAGAATACCATATGATGAATTAGTTCCATACCATGTCTGGTGGACCGATTTCTGCTACATCTTCTTTAAAATTCTATGTAATTGATGATTGGTCCTATGAAAAGGTTCGTTTAATGGATCAGACATTCCGATGGGTCGATATCTATCTCACACTGATGTTTCGACATGTTTAGGGATTATTTAAGTCATTAAAACATAGATAATTCCCATGTCTATAGTTTCTAATAATTCCTAGATCTGATATTACTTGGTTTGATGAACTGCATTTGGAACACTTTAGTGTTGGAAACTCTGTAATCTTTCTTTTTTTCCTTCTTCACTATCCTACTATTATCATGAATTCTTCATGATTTGTTAAACTTTGAATGATCAAAAAAGTATCTTCAAATTTTATTGGACCAAAAACCATGTCTGATCATCTAGTTCTGGAGTTTTATGTCCATAGCCATGTTTCCTTTTGATTTTGCATCTAATATTCTATGACGGGTGCATCTTCCTTATCAGACTGATGGAATGTGTTCAGAAACAAAAAACCCCAATTCTTCTCATCTTTAAACATATTTCATATATTGAAAATAAATAAAAATAAAACACAACTTTTTCTTAACACTGTGTACTTCATGCCATACCCATGTACCTAGCCATGTTTGAGTACTAGGTTGTTCCCGTGTACTCTTGTTTGTTCCCATGTATTTGGCCATGATCATGAAAGTGTAATCTTGAAGTACACATTGTATCACCATCACGAGGTCACACTATGTGTATGGGTTCATACACATCATGTGATCATTATCTACACCTAAAACCCTAGCCATTGTAGCTAGGGGACTATGCAGCATGTGTTCTTGGGCTACACGCCATGTAGTCATATTTTTTGAAAAAACCAAAAAAAACTCTGCACACTTTTCATGCACCATAATCACCACTATTTTCAAAATGATTCATGATAGGGGCCTTAGATCTATGTATTTCTACACCCAATACATCATTGGAAGCTGGATTTCAGCCACCCAAACCCCGCACATTGCATCTCGTCACACCACGCCACTACCATGGACTAAGGAAAAATAATACAGCCTCCAATCCTTGTCTTCATCACCCACAACCCATAAATATGTCCTGATACATCCAAAAATAATCATCTCACATTTCATTCACACAACCACCTTGAATTTGGGGGTTCGATCGCGCTCAAACCCACCCCGGAAATGTTGAACCGCAACCCCATAGACCAACGATGAAGAGTGTGAAGAACAGTGGAGAGAAATGTACAATAAAAAGGTAAATCCATCATTTAAAAAGTGTTATCATCCAACAATCATGTAAATAGCGATAATAAAGGGTGTTATAAAGTATAAAAAGGATTTATCATATCAAATAAATCAAAATAATTGTGGTAGGTATCATGTAAAGATCAATAAATAACATATCAAAAGTAGATAATTAAATCCATGCTTGAAAAATCAAATAGTGTTAAAATATATAAATAATTTTCCATATATAAATTAAGTATCAATCATTAGTGAAGAGTGTGTTCTCCAGTAATGAAGATTCTCTACGTTTTTCACCGGTCTCTCCATCCACCTCAATCTGATTTCCATTCATTCTCCGATCTTGATCCTATAATGAAGAATGTCTAAACCTCCTTTAAAATCCTCCTGGGTTTATGCATCTAACCCTACTAATTTTTTATAATGGTTAATTTATATAGTTTTAGATTTAGGTCATTTAATAAAAATAAATAAAATTATTTATTTTATTAAACACACCCAGTGACGGTCACCACAGTCAAAAATTCTGATGCTGACCAATATTACGTCACCCCTAGGGTAAACTCCATGTTCTAGAATCAACTGTGGTCTCATATTTCTCATCTAAGGTCTCTAAAAATGGGAAAAACATTTATACTAAAACGATTCATACACATACATTAAAATATACTAATTTTTTAATATATTAATTTTGGGGTCCCAAGACACCCAAACACCATGTTGAATCCAATGATAGATCCAGATATATGTATAGAGATATTCAAAGGAAAAATCTAACAAAATTGGAGTCATTAAAACTATCCACCTTGTCAAGAACGTGGTATTTCATTCAAGAATGAAACACATTGACCTGAAATTCCATTTCATCCAAAATTTGTAGGAGGAAAATGTGTGTGTACTATGAAAGATCAGAGGGAAGAAAAATATGGATGACATTTTTAAAAAGGTGTTTGTCCAAAAAATCTTGAGGCAACATTGTGCCTCAGTGGGACTATGCTTAATGAAAGGAGGGTGGAGAACACTACAAAAAATACAGAAGAATGAGTTGGTTTTCCAAAAGTTGTGGAGGGTGTCAATGAGGTTCCTCATAGAAATATTTAAGTGGTATATTGTTGGGATTGTGAAGTTGCTTCAAGTCATCACAAGTTAACTTATTTGATATTCAGTATCTAGTAGTTCTCTCTGACCTTATTAGAATAACAATAAGAGAAACCTTAAATATATTGGTCATACTACTAGAAGTTCAAAAACATTCAATGGATGTTGTGTAGAGTGTTCTTTGGGAACCATTAATAGTATACCTACTAGGTTGATTGTGTCAGTGGAAGCCTCAACTAAACAGAGAAGTCAACAGATGGATAACCATAAATGTTAGAGGTTAGTTTTACCTTTTTGACTGAAAATGAACCTCTATAAAAAAAGGTGAGACCATCTGTTGAGGTTTCTATGTGTACTATACCGAATTACAAAAAAAGTTTAATATTGGTTTATTAAGATAAAGTGTTTATAAGCCTTATAGTTCTGGTAATACAAAGAGTTTGTAGTGTTGTTCTATAGACGTGGGATGAAATTATGAACCATGTAAAATCAGTGTTCCATATTTGTTTTCCCATTCATTGAATGAATTCATATTTTGACTACTGATTAGGGTGAATATGGACTCTAAGATAGAAAGGGAAGATTCGATGGTTGAAATATTTCTCTATTGAACAACCGGTGGATACGAATTTCAAATGAACATAAGGCTCAACTATCTAGTGATTGTATTATCTTTTTAGGTGTCTTATTCCCCATAATATTATTCAACATTGTGTGATGGTTTTGTCCTATATAGACCTCCAATGAATTAGTTAAATTTTTTTATCTTATGAGATAATGATTTTGTGTGTGGGTGTAATTGTGGTTAAGTTATGCTCATAAGATTGTGTGTGGGTATAATTTTGGATAATTTATGCTCATAATACTGTGCATGGATATAATTATGGTTATAAAATTTTAACAATGATATGTTCTTCTTATGTTTATGTTTGTGCCACATGTTGTACACCTCACTCTCTTATGTAGTGTTAAATGATCACAAACACATATTTGTGTTTCTAACAGTTTCATTTCATGTATTTTTGTGTTTATATTTAGACACTTTTTCATTGATGTGTTAGAACAATTAGAGGTCTTAATAGGGTCACGATGGACATTTTAGATCCTTCACCTATAGGTGCCACCATCTGGCTGGTGACACCCACTGACTACCTAGTGGTGTCTAGATAGACAAAAAATAATCATTGGAGTAGATCCCTGCATTGTTTAATTCAACCTCTGATAGCTCTATTCAACCCCCAACACCTATAGAAAATTATTAAAGCCCCCATAGGTTATAAATACACCCCAAAGGGTTCTTATATGCATGTATATACCTTGAAGATCATTTTTTGGATCTTTATTCTTAATTATCATCATTGTCAATCTCTCTCAGCCAATTGTCTCTTTTCCTATCATCTATTATTATTGTATTCTTTCTAGATGATTGAGAGTGTGCTTAAATAGGCTTTCATATAGAAAGTATCTTTTTTTTCTTTCCTTGTTTTATCACTATCATTAAGTGTGATAGGGATATGTTATCACTACCTTTAAAGTGAGGTATTCGGTTTTCACTTCCATTAAGTATGAGGGGATAAGGGATCACTACCTTAAAAGTGAGTGAGATTGGGTTTCTAGCCATAACCATTAAAAGGATTTTCATGTATTTTGTGTTTATTGGTACCAAACACTAAAAACCAAGTGTCTCACCTCTTGTAAAGGATTTCCTTTTTACATATTCTAAAAAGTAATGGGTTAGTTTTTATTGATAAAACCATTAAAAACAAGTTTTAAACCAAAACCTCTTGAGGATAATTTAGGTGATCATACTTAAGGATCCCTTGTGGATTATTATCGAACTACTTTATCAATTTCTTATGTTTTTTATTTTAAATTTATATTTCCCTTATGATTTAATTATTAAAATTTTAGTTCATTTCTTTCTTTATTTTAATTTCATTACATTTAGTTTTAAATTTATAAAAAGTTTTTAAAATTAAATTCACCCCTCCCCCCTCTTGACATATTTACTCAATCTAATAATTGATATCAGATCCAACCTTGATTTTCAAAAACTTAACTGATTTAAATAAAAAATAATTTAAGGATATCCTCTACCTTGAATTCTCATGGTTCTCTAGAATGAATATCTATGGGAAGATCCCATTACTTTTATGGAACCAACTATGGTTATTGTAAATCAAGAATTTATAGTTTTATTATAATCATGGGATATTTTATTAGAAGAATTGTTATGCATAATTATACCCCCACTTAAGAAAAATAAGGAAAATGGACCCCTGGTGATATGGTGTTATTTTATATTGATGGAAACACCATTAATTCTATATATTATAGGTCAAATAAGAATTAATTTAATAGAATTTATATGTGTAAAACCTCTAATGAAATTTGAAAATTATTAGAATTAATGAAGGAAGGTATTAATAAAGTAAAATATATTAGGCTTGATATATACCACCAAGATTTTTAAATCTTTAGTATGAATCATAATGGGTCTATAACTAAAATTTTGACTCGTTTCACTGATATTTGTAATGAAAATAAGTCTTTATGTGATGATATTATCTAGAAAACACATGTGAAAAAATCCTTTGGTTATTTCCTAGTTATTGGACACCTGAAGTGACGGTGATTCAAGAATCAAATGACATTAATAATATACTACTTGAAGAGATCATTGGGTCACTCATGGACTATGTCATTACAAGGAAAAGGAAAGCCATGACGGAAGCAATGGAGGTTATAGAGAAAAATAAAAACATTTCATTTAAGGAAATTAATGATGATTCATTTAGAAGTGATTATGATCTTGAAGAATTGGACCATAAGCTATGTAAGTTCATTAAAATAAATAAATACTTATATTGTTCAAAAAAAAATAATAAAAAGGGAGAAATAGTGGTTTAGTGCTACAGTTTCTAGAAAAATAGTCACATCAAGCCGGAGTGCCCCTTATCTAAAAATAAGGTGAAGAAGAATAAGTAAATTAAGAAGAAATTAAAAGTGTCAACTTGGAGTGAAAGCAATGAATCCCTCTCCTCCTTGTCTAAATCAAGTAATGAAATCTCAAAATTCCTTATGGACCATGATGAGATAAACTTTCCTACTTTCTCTTGTTCTTCTTAAAATTCATCTTGTTTCTCTATCCATCTTGATTATGAATATCTCAAATATACTAGAGAATAATTAACATAAGTATTTTATGAACCCAACACAAAATTAAAGGATATTAAAAATAAATATAATCTTTTTTGTGAGTGAGAAGGATCAAATCTTTAAAGAAAAAAAGGTGTTACCCTTAAAATTAAAGGAGCAATAATATGTTTAAAAATTAGAATCAGTAATTTAAGAACATAAAAAAACTCTTTCCAAGTTCACACAAGGTTAGAAAAGATTGAATTTAATTTTTGGATTTCAACATCATAGGAAAGATAATTATGGCTTTTTTTATATTTCTATATCCTCTAAAAACATCAGGAATTCCATTTTTTTAGAGGTAATTTTCAACATAAATTTTGAAGTTATTATAAGAAAACTAGACACTTTATTTATGAATGCAGTTATAAATATTTTTGATATGGTAGACAAAAATTGATCCACCTCTATTTAAATATATTTTCTATAAAATATCATATCTATTATGTTAATTTTTATCCCAAACAAATATGGGTTCAAAAATCAATTTTGGATAACATTTGTGGACCTAAATTTTGGGTACCAAAATCTATAGTTTCTTGATTATTTTGTTGGAAGTATGTCTCAAGAGAAATTCCCAAGGAGAAATATGATACATGAATAACATGTGCTTGACACACTTATACGGTGACTTAATTTTTTTTTTAATTTTTTAAATCCTTTTAAAATTAAATTTCCTAAATATTTTCCTATTGATCTGGCCAAACCCCTTACTGTAAAAATGTTTTTATTAAGGGGGAGACAATCTTTTTTTTCCATGAATGTTTTTAGTGGAAGCGTGTTTTAAAAAAATAAATTTTTAGCATGTTGAAAACTATTTTATACTTCAAGTAATATTCTTAATCATTATTGAAATTTATATTATGTTCACTAGTATTGAATCATTATTCATTTACATATTTAGCTAATTCTTTTAATCTTGAAACCCAATATTATTTCTTGTTTTAATTTTCAAGTTTATTTCATCTTGGATATCTTATTTTGAAATTAAATATATAATATCTATTATTCAATATTTTTCATATATAAAACCCCTTGCTTGAAAATGATTTTATTTTATTAGGGTGGCATTAAAAATGTCTTATATATGAGTCTCTCATTTAACTTTAGAAAACATGAGGATTTTCCTCTCTTTTTTAAAATTTTAAAAATTGATCTCTACCTTATTTTAAACCTTGAAATCATTGATTTATCCTTAAATATTGAGTTCATTTATTCATATATATATATATATATATATATATATATTATTTAAATATTTATTTTATAGATTGATTTATGTCACTCTATTAGGTGAAGTTTTGTTTATTTTCTCTTTTATTAATTTAACTATTGATTTATATGTTTTTGGGGGACACTTATAATTTTAAAATACACATCATATAAGGGGGATCCAACTCTTTTTAAATATGAAATGTTCCAAGTGAGAGACTTATTGGATTTGATCTTTTTTTATGTTTAAAGATCTATCTTTAAGTAAAAGCACATGGGTGTGCAATTTTTTGTTATTAAAATCTACCTTTGAGGGAATATTGAACTGTGGTTTTAATGATCTAATTAAAGGGGAGATAAATCTATTTTTATATCTAAAATTATTATTAGATAAATTCTCCTTTTAATCATTTTTTTATTTTATCATTTGTTTTATTTCTATAATATGCTCATGTGTTTATTTTATCTCAAAATTTTAAAAAGGGTTTTTTAATGTTTGAACATATGTAATGTGTAGTTTTTAGTTTTCTAAATATTATTTGGAAAGTGAAAAATTTTCAAGAATTCAAATTCATTTTCAATTTTGAACTCGCTTGATGAAATATTATGGCTTATGAAATTTTTATTTCCATTTTTTTCTTATATTTGGTCCTTATATTATTATAAATGCATTAATTATATTTCTCTAACCCTTTTCTATGATCTTAATGATAATTACAATGGTGTAAGGTGGTGAAATGAAAGGTATGATTTATCTCAATAATTTTCATAGTTATGGTTTTATATCATGAAATGGGGAGTTAGTTTTGATATTAAAGAAACATTTACATTGGATTTATGGGGTGGAAAGGTAATAGTTTCAAAGGTGTCTTAAATTGTTTAAATTATTTTGAAAATTGCATGGTTTTGAAATGAAAATTTTCATGAAGTTTGGAAGTTTTATAATTTTATATTTTTGATAATCACAAAGGGGGTGAAGTTTTAAAATTAAATTATTTATGATATAATTTATGAAATAATTATTTAAAGTCTCTCCTAAATTGATTTTTTAAGTATTGAAATTTTTCGGTTGGATTTCATTATGAAATATTGAAATTCACCTGAAATTTAATCTTAAAAATTTCATCATGCCTATCTTTATTGTTTAATTTAAGTGTTTGTGATCATCAAAAGGGAGATAATGTTGTTAACCTCACTCTCTTAGGTATATTTGAATGATCAAAGACACATTTATGTTTCTAACAGTTTCCTTTCATGGATTTCAGTGTTTATATTTTAGAAGCTTTTTCATGGAGATATTGGACCAATCAGAGGGATCAAGAGGATCATGAAGGGATTTTTTAGAGTCTTACTCCAACATGTGACAGTGGCTGCCCAGTGGCATCCATATAGACAAAAAATTGTTATTAGAGGAGGGCCACACATGGTTTAATTGAACCCATTATGGCTCTATTAAAACCCCAACACCTCCAAAACATTCTAAGATCCCCTAGAGGCTATATATTTACCCCAAGGGTTCTTGGATGCATGTAGGTACCTTGAATATCATTTTTGGGATCTTTTTGCTTCATTATCATCACTCTCAAGTTCTCTCTAACACACTTATCTCTCTTCCTACCATCTCTTTTTTTATTCTTATTGGAGGATTGAGAGTGTGCTTCATTGGGATTTCATATAATAGTGTCTCATTTTTTTTTCTTTTCTCAAGTGCTTGATACTATTGAGTGTGATGGGATAGGTTATCACTACCTTTAAAGTGATATATTGGGTGATCACTACTATTAAGTGTGAGTGGATATGTGATCACTACCATTGAGTGTGAGGGGATATGTGATCACGACCTTAAAAGTGTGGAAGATTGGGTTTCTATCTACAACTATTAAAATGTTAGTCGTGTATTTGGGTTTCTTAGTACCAAACACTACAAACCAAGTTTCTTACATATTATAATGGGTTTCCTTACTAAATCACTCAAAAACAAGGGTTTTTTGTTTTCTTTCTACAACCATTAAAAACAAATTTTAAACCAAAACCTCTTAAGGATACTTGAAGGGAGAAGATATAGGGATCCCTTATGAATTATTATTGTACTGCTTTATCAATCTCTTGTGATTTTTCATTTAAATTTATATTTATATTTCACTTTAACTTTTATAATTTTAGTTCATTTATTTCATTGTTCTAGTTTCATCTCATTCAGTTCTAATTTTTTTTAAAAGGAAAATAACCCCCTCTTTCCATATTTACTCAGACCAACACCACATTCATATGTTTTTCATCGTACCAATGTTATGAATACTTACTTCATATGTTATGATTATATCTTTGATATATGTATTATGATCCATTTTTATTTAAGTATTATCTCACAATGTTATGTTCTTGTACTGTGATTATGTTCTCATACTCATATATTTATCTTATTTTCAATTATGATTTTCATTGTTTACCCTTACTGAGCTTTTGAGTTCACCCCCTTTTATATTTTCATTCCATAAGTTATGAAGGAGAGTATTATGTTTGATGTATCAGATAGGGCATCATGTGATAAGACTTATTATGATAGATGTTGAAAATGTTGTAGAATAAATTGTTTATATATCTAGTTTCCAAAGACACTAAACCTTTGGATTATAGGGTGTGATTAATTGTGAGATCTAATAAATAATCATGTTAAATTTGAAAGACATATGCCCTAAATCCTTGTAAATATATGTGATATATATATATATATCGTGAAAATTATGATTTTCATGCCTGGTATATCTTTCTGTGGAACTCAAATGATAAATCGTTATCATTTATTATTCCCCCTTTATAGCTTGAGTAGAATTGAAATTTTTCTATAGGTCACTCTATTCTTACATAAATAGATCTAGAGATTAATATTTTTTTCAACGCAATAAAGGCTCATGGGGTCACACTTTGTGGTTGACAGAATGAGGATTTAGTTTGACGTAGATAGCTACTATAAAAGTGTTTTAGATTTAATCTAGAAGTTTTTTGGATGGGTGTTTATTTATGCTCCTTTTCGTCACAAAGTCCAAAGAATGGAAAAGGAGAATACCTTAAGCACAAAGAGGGTCACCCTTTGAAGAACATCAAAAAAATTTATGAAGGCATGAACTAGAAGCCCATTTGGAGTAAGTCATGCAAGTTACTTGCGTGCCGCACAAGTCACTTGCGCGCCACCTATGGGTCGCATAGCTCACTTGAACACCCTATTTAGTTTTTCACCCAAGGTGAAATGTGGCATATAAATAGCCCCTGTGGGCCCCCATTTTAACAAGGGATTTTCCAAAAGTCAAATTCAAGCTCTGGTCGCCCTAGTCTTCATCTCAACTCTTTCGAAAGCTTCTAAGGTAACTTTTTACCTAGAATGGAAGACCTAAAGGAGTAGAATAAGGACTAAGTGTTTAGAATTCATCAAAACTTGCGCGCCTAAGTGTACAGAACTCCTTAAAAATGTAAACACTTTCAAGCCACCCTACCCTTTTGATGAAACTTGCACGCCGCCCATTTGGAAACATCTTAGGATAATACTAAAGGCTTGAGTTAAGTCTTGACAAAGTATTACCCTACAGATTCTTCATCACCCAGGTGAACCCATGCTGCACAAGTACACTTTCACGTCCAAGACTTGCGCGCCAACTTCATTTGTGTTCCTCTCTCCTGTTCACCTCTCCTCTTCAAGATATTAGCCTCTGAACCCCTTTTCAAATCCATTTATGGCATGGTTCCTTTGTTTTCTTCTTTATCTGAAAGGAATTATGTGAGAACCTCTCCCAAAACCTCGTGACTTACAATATTTATGTCACTATGGTTAGAGGTTTCCTCCATATAACCTCATCCTTTAAGATAAGAAGATATTTTGATTTAGGGACTCCTCCTCAGGAGTAAGTCCCATGTTACCTTAGTTCAGGCCTCCTTCTTCGGAATAAACCCCAATCATAATTCCTTTAATTAGGGCATCTTCCTCAGGAGTAAGCCCCAAGTCCCATTAACCTGGGCCTCCTTCTCAGGAGTAATCCCAAGTCATAATTTCCTTTAACATTGGGCATCCTCCTTAGAAGTAATCCCCAATCTTAATTTCTTTTGATTTGGGCCTCCTTCTCAGGAGTAAGCCCCAAGTTATAAGTCCCCTATAATTTGGGAGTCCTCTTTAGGAGTAAGCCCCGGGTTAAAACTCTAAATATCCATAAAGTACAAATACCTTTATGAACCCTGCTCCTAGGATTATTTCCTGAAGTAAGTCCTGGTTTTCATCTACTTGGGAAGTCATACATATGTAAGCCCCACACCATTTCTTGTGACTGCATCTTTCATGGAACAATCGTCAGGTTTACTGATACCTCTTGTTTCTCACACTGAGTATGACTCACATGATCTTAGAGTGTTAAAGTAATCACGATATCTCTTTTTGGGCCGTTAACCATGCATAAACCCCATATTTCTTCACATGAACTACATGTAATTTGATCTCTGCCTTAAAAGTAAAGTATGTAGGAAGTCTTTCTAAGGTTAAATCTCATCTTTCATTAATTATTTTCTGTCCCTATCGAACTATGTGGGTTCTGATTCCTTTTTAATGAGGATATGTAGGTAGCCCATCTGTGGGTACGATCCCAACTCTAAAATAATCCTTGTCTTTATGAATGACAATAAACTTCAATTACCCCACTGAGTGGCTTTAAAACTAGTATGGTATCATAATGACCAAGAGATTTCTATATAATGTATTGAATGATACCATTAACTAAGAATCTCTAATACATACGGATGATTATCCATCGATGAAGAACCTCAAATACATATAAAAGATTCTCTAAATCCCATACATATCAATCATCGATTTCCAAATCTAAAGGAAAAATCATTTTCATGCTTGGTGAATTAATAAGGATTCATGAACATAACTTAAATCTATAAGAGAGTCCTAGAGTAAGAAATAATTCCCCCTAAAAGGTGTGATGATCCTGACCTCCTATCTTCTTGATCAATGCAAATTCTTAAGCCTCATCGGTCCACAACTAATGAGCACCTACCTTTGGAAAGTAGGTCCAAATAGATATAGAATCATTGGGTGTTTCTGGTTCTACGAATAAACCCGTTAGAAACCGATTGGAAAGTTTGAACCTTAAGCAAACAAGTTCATCCCCATTTTTAGACGAAACAAAAAAATGGTGAACCTGACATGAATCCTTAACCAAGTTAAATGATGTTTTACTTATTTGTTAGGCCCCTATTAAACTCGATATGAGGGATAACAAAGCAATCAATAACATACGTGCTCATCCAAAAGATGTAGTCTTTCCAGACTTATCTTGATTATGTCTACTATATCAAACATGCACTCTTTTAAAAGATCTCTCTACAACAAAAAATGGATTCTTTAAGGTTCACAACTGTGAATGCCTCGGCCGCTACTCCTGTTGGATCCTCGTCCACTCTGAGGATGACATAACCTACTCAGCGTCTTCAACGCTGGGTATCAAATTCATTGGTGAGGGAATACTGTCAACACGTTACCATCCCAACTCTGGAGGCCACTCGATAAGACCTTTAAGTAAACAACTCACCTTGGTTGTCCAGACAGCGATGACCAGTGGTCAAGAAGAAGGTGGTACCAACCACCATCTCCAACCATTTCTGGTCTTTATCCCTGGAACGCAACAACCATTCCCTCCCATATTATAGGGAGGTGAATCAAGAGGTCACTCAAGGCCTCAGTTCAAGAAGACATGAGTCCTTCCTGAGGACTCCCACCAACAATAATCACCAGACTCATACAGTAGTGCACCCTCAACATGATGGAGGTATCGCCTATCGGCGTTTGGCTCAGGTTCCTCATACCCGAGCATGCAAGACGAACCATAAAAGGTGAAATTCGGCCAACATGGAGTAGGTTCTTACCTGTGCCCCCTCCGGAGAAGTCCATCAACCTAACTTGATGGCAAACAATGAGCGGGCATATACACCCGTCCGTCCAAATTTCACTGCCTAGCAGACTCGTCTGGCAGTAACACACCAATCCCACTAGGAAATTCCGGCGGAGTAATATAGGAAGGCGCATACAACTGTTTATAAATCACCAACCAGTCAGCAGTCTCATCTCACTGCATCCAAAGAAGCCCGCCAACCAAATGTGGTGACCACCTGTAAATAGGCACATACACCTTCTTACACTCATCAATTCTGCCAGCAGTCTCATCTGCCAGTATTGAATGAAGTTCATCAATCATATCTAGTGGATAACAATCAGAAGGCACATACACCTAAAATTCATCAAGCTAACCAACATTATTGTTTGGTAGCACCCGAAGATGTCAATTGTAAAGATCCAATGATAAAGAGGAGGTAGACACAACTTTCTACCCCCACACATGAGTACTGTCAGAATTCACTAATAGGAAAAGGATGATAGGAGAAGGAACACACACCTACTCCAAACATAGAATGTAAGTATATTCCCATTATAGTAGCTAAATTCACCAAGAAAATTCTGATAATGGTGAAAGAGCACAAGAAAATCCCTGCCCATATTCTGGATACCCGTCAGAATATTATAACAACTTTAGCAACATCACGGGGAAAGAAACATAAATATATCCTTATAAGTGGAGTGACTCATCAACATGTCACCCTGGAGAAGATACATACATCTATTTCAGTCCAGGAGGGTCGTGGGGCATACTCCCCCATGTCATATGGACAATCAAGTTGGGCACATATACCCGATTTAAATGGAGATAGTTAGCCTAACCTGACTATTTCTCCTGAGCAGGGACATACACCTACCCATAATAACCACTTTCATCAAGAAGTGGTTTCCAAAATGATTAAGAAGGAATCCAAGAAAAAGACCCATCCAGCATAGTTAAAAAATTAAGATCCAATCTGTAATAAGGCCTTTCTCAATGCTAGAGTTCTTGAAGCCCTCAGACAATTATCTATTTCAACTCAAGATTCTACTCTCTCATTTCCAAATTCCAGAAACAACAACAATAATTCTGAAGGACTTCATCAGACACTTTCTCATGAAGGCTTGCTTCATGACAATTCGGTCAATCTCGAAGCATCATATTCAGATGAGAGCCATGATAACCCTCTGCATGGCCAGAAGACCACGGAGCAAAAGGTTTCATCTTTTTTTATAACCCACCATGGTGGTCCTCCCCATGATGATAAATTTAGCTGTGAAAGTCTTCTCCGTAGTTGTAATTCGCATTTCCTGGAAAATTCTTCAATGGAAAATGCAATAACGAGAAAGCCCTCTTACCTTGAGGCACTTAAAAATGTGAAGCCAGTCATGTATGATGCCTTACCACTGGTAGGTGAAATACTTTCTCAATCAGAAGATAGCCCGGGGTGTAGGTAATTCTCCGAACCACCCCTGGTTCATTCATCTTCTAATTTGACAAATGAATTCTCTACCAATCTTGTTGAATCTGATGAAGCAACAAAGAATCACCATCTTTAGTCCAATCAGGTAGAAGAATCTTCATCAAATGACAATGAGGAAGTGATGAATATGAGAAAACAATTGGCGAAAGCTGAAATACCAGTCATGTTTTGGCCTTTGGCTGACTCTTAGTATGATATTCTAGAAACGTTGACAGAAGATTGTATTCACGATATTCCTCTCAACATATGGAAAACTCTTTGTCACTTAAAAGAGAAAATATTACCTTATGATGAATATCAAAATCATGTTAAGGTAATAGAAGGGTTTCAATGCCAAATTGACTTGGAATCTCTCTCAGTTTCTCGAAATCCAAAGGTTGAAAAGCAACAGAGAGACCTTCAACATACATGCCTTGGCACATTAAAAAGGTTACACCAGTTAATTACCAACGCCCCATCTGTTATTCATATCAGGGGATGGGGTGTTCATGGAGCATTGCATTTCACTATTCTCTCCAGTCAAAAAAGACCACAAAAAGTGGTCTCATGCAATGTTATTTCCCATGGTTGGCCACAACTATCTGGTTTTGTGTGTAATCAAAGTCTTGCTCAATAACAGGCCTCAACTAGTTCTTCCCAAAGTCAGACATATAAATAATAAGTTATCTAATTACTCTTACATCAAGAAAATGAGAATATGAAACCGGACTCTTGTTTAGATCATGTACATAATCAGGTTACAAAGGTGTCAGAAATAATCCAACGGTCATCTGAGCTGGGTGATTTGAGTGGATATCGGATGATGCATCTGGACAATTTCTGGACTAAAATCCAAAAAATCAGGAGAGTTTTTTGGAAAGTTTCAGATGTAGCAGCTCAAGAGCCACCTCAGCTTTCCAAGCTGGGGACTCTTTTAATCCAACCCTCGGGATCAATAGACAGGATTCAAGGAGTTGAGTAGGAAAAACAGGAACAACCATAGTCCACCAGACTGGGGACTTTATCAAATTCTCAATCTCTTCCTCAGCGAAAGTCAGTCTTCTCTCGATTAGGGAAGAAGCCACAAGAAGAACGCATATCCGAATTATCAGGAAATTCTCTCCAAATTATGGTTCATCAATAAGTTTATGGGGGGTCAACCAAACAAAAGGAAATGTCTCATAAAGGACATGGAAGAAGACAATATCATAGAAATGCTGAAAAAGGGTCGTAATGCATTATGCATTGATAAATGTCATCAATGCCATTGTCACTGATCCCCCAGAACATGAGGCTCACTTAGAGGAATTAGATGAAGAAGTTCATGTTCAAGAGGTTTTATACACATAAACAAAGGAAGAAGGTGTGCGTACCCAAAATCAAAGGCTTACCCAGAATCTAGGTTTTCCCTCAAATAACCAACTCCACCTCTCCAAAAGGCATCCAATAAGGGGAAAGGAAAACGTCATATTGCATCTCACTTTTTCACTGGAGAAAGTAAATCTCTTTCACTTGAAGAGAGACTTGAATAGTAAGAAGAGGAAATGAGGGAGTTGAAGAGACTCAACATGGAGTTACTTTGAAACAGCATTTATACTAGACGGTACCCCCAGGAATGTCCTCAACTTGCAAATACTGTAGGAGCTCCTCAGCAAAGAGGATTTTTAGTAACTATAGATACAGATAATGAATTCCCTCCATTGGGTACACCATCAATTCAGAATTATGTACATCCTGATAGACCTATTTCTGTGGGTTACCCAAGATAGATATCAGCACCACCATCAGTGGTCTTACTGGTCATTGCACCAGCTCAAGTTCCAGTTACAATAACTGCACAAAATCCAGCTCATCCAGATATTCCCCAGATTCTTATGAACACAATTGAGGCATTAACTAATTGTTTAAAAGTTATAGAGGAATGATGTGCACCAGTTCAACTGGAAAATAGAGATCACCCTAAATGGGTGGATGCAATTCCCCCCCATCAATTTTTTTGAATACCACATTCCCAATTTTTAATGGTTCGGGAGATCTAGAACAATACTTAACACATTTTGTTTCTTGTTGTGATCCTATGACGGGAACTCCTCAACAATAATAATTAGTTAAGATCATGTGTTTTGTGTAGTCATTACAAGGACTTGCTTTTGTCTGGTATACAAGTTTGCAATCTCGGTCAATTACTGGGTGGGAAGATCTCCGTCAAAAATTCCTTCTTCAATTTAGCTCAACATTACCAAAGATGACATTTTTTTATCTTACCAGTTGGAAACAAAAGGAAAATGAAATAGTTTAGGATTTCATTTCTCGCTAGAAGGGGGTAACATATTCCTTAAGTTTAGAACTCCCTCAAGAAGAGTTGCTGCTAATCTGTGTGGAAAATATGCGTGATGAATTACGCACACCATTGATCCATGTGAAATACACAGGAGGGTTTCGAGACCTTAATTCAATCTCTCAGTAGATAGAAGACTCTCTTATACAGACTAGGTCTAAAACTCATGTAATTCCATCAGATCCGGGAAGGAGAATAGGGAAAGCAGAGACTGCTACAGTTACACTTAAACAAGCACTTGTACCTACTTACACTTCAAAACATTCATCATATCGAAGGGCTCCACCTCCTGAGCATAAAAAAAACGGTTGCCTCGTTAAGATGATCAAAGAGATCAAAGGTGGAAACAGTTTGAGGATTTAAAGAACAAAATTTATTCTTTTCGGAATGAACAAGTTCCTGGTTACTTCATCTCGGCTTTGGAAAACAATCTGGTTCAGTTTCCAAGGCCCAAAAGGACGAACAAGGAAGGATATGAAGACCTCCCCAACTATTTTCCATTTCATCAGATGTTGGGGCATCCCATTCAAGAGTGTTTTGTCTTAAAAGACTTCCTACAAAAGATGGTGGACTCTAGACAAGTAAAACTGAAAGGTTCTTCAGCCCAGGTATCAAGTGTTACTGCTACTGATCCATAGGAATAAGGTGAGTGGCACGAAGTCAAAAGTAAAAATGCGCAGAAATATAATGATTGGATGGTCAGGAAAATAATCAACCGAACTCATGTCATTTTATGAACACAATTGAATCAACCAATTGTGTCTTCTACTATTTCTGCCATAACAAAATCCCCTTTATCAGAAGGAAAATCCTCAAAGAAGCATCATAATTTGAAGAAATAAGAGAAATCAGAAGAATATGAGATCGTGTCAAAGCCTAAGTTGTCTTTGACTCTGGAAGATTTTATGCCATCTGCTTCAAAAGTACGGGCACCGCCCCACCAAACGGCACAACCTGAACTGGTTCATCATGCAGAATCTTCATCAGATGAAGAATTAATCTTTGGTTATGTTAACATGATTCATTTAACAGATCCCTATGCTAATGAGAGTTTCGATCATGATGAGCCTAAGTTCCCTGTATCTAACAGAGGAATTAGAGGAAGAGACAGAGGTATAGGATATAGAGGAAGACATGGATATTCCAGAAGCCACTATTTCAATCCTACCCTTGCACTATTTAGAAGTCTATCAGAATCGAATAGAATGAGGTTTCAATAAAATTTTTTGTCTTCATTCATTCATTCAAGGAGAATTGGTATTGGTCATCAGAACCCCAATGATACAGGGAAAGAAGCCTCCAAAGCTTGAGCCAAAGTGGGAAGGACCTTACTCAATACATAAGTTCTACTCCAATAGAGCTTATTCTTTAATCTCAATGGATGGAGAACTCATTACAACTCAAACCAATGCTAGATTATTGAAGAAGTATTTTGTGTAACACAAATACACCCATTGTCCTTGCTGTAGGACATTAAACTAAATAACCCACTCTATCGTCCAACATAACGTTAAATTGTGCATCGTCTAATCTGCAGGAAGTTAAACTGCCAAGAACCCCATGTCTGTGACACATGACATTAAACTGTGATCATCGCATGTGCAATTGAATTTTAAACTCTGTTTCCATGTGTTCCCTAGGCATCTAACCCTGCATAATCCCCACACCATCCTTCGTGGTCGCATCTTTCACGACACGATCGTCAGATCTGTTGCTGTCTCTTGTTTCTCACACTTAGCATGACTCATGTGAGCTTAGATTAATCTTCGATCATGAAAAATTCTCTGGGCCACTAACCACACTTAAGTCCCAACATCATCTTCGAGTCGTTGTCCTCAAGTACACCCCGATCGCCGAATCCCTCTCAATTAAACTACGCAGAATTTGATCCTTGCCTCCTAGGTCGGGTACGTAGGCAACCTCCTGAGGTTCAAGCCTAAAACCACTTTCTTTACATCGATTCACCTACATCCCATACGATGTTGATCCGTGAATCCCCCTATCAACCGTCTTAATCATATCGGGTCACTTTCATCCTACATGACGCTAAGCTGTGTACATCCCATCGTCCTAGCTATATGACGTTAAAATATACAGTCCCCCATTATCCTTGCTGCAAGACATTAAACTGCATAGCACTGGTTCATGCATATGACCTTAAACTATTTGCACTTTTGTCCTGTATAACAATAAACTACAATAATCCCTGATACCCTCACTCGAGAGGAATCATCATTAAAATGGTCTTCAACCATGTCATATTTCAAGAACTACGTATGGATTGATTCTCATTCTTATGAGATACGTAGTGACACCCAAGTCTTTAATCTTGGGTCCAACCATAATTGTAATAAAGTCCTCTTTACCCCTCATATGTACGAACCAAATCTGTACAAAGGGTATTTCAAGAACTACGTGCAGCTTGATTCCAATCCTCATGGGATATGTAGGAATGCTCGGGCATTCCTCGAGTTCAGTCCCGATCCTTTGGGCCTAACCCCAAACTCCACTTTCAGTCCCTTGGCTGAAAATTCTCCCTGGGAGCACATGGTGTGATGTGGAACACCCTGGTCATTGCTCACATCAGGTTTATAACAAATGAACAACATGTCTCCCTCACTATGGTCTGAGCTCTATAACCCTAAACTAAGATATTCCATGCTCTCGTCCTGCATGACGTTAAACTGTATTTCAAGAACTACATGTGTCTTAATTCTCATCCTAATGAGATACATAGTGACATCTAGAATCTCAATTCAGGACCCAGCCAAAACATTATAAAAATAATATTCATGGTCTCCATAACCCTTTTCTTGACTTCTAGTCACAAAATGTCTGATACCTAAGAGTTATTTTTCCTAACTATGCAGCATGTGCCCTTAGGTGGCCTTGCATAAGTTGTCTACATAATGGAATTGTCAGCCAAAATATGATACTATTTGACTATGCAGCTTATTCCCCAGTTGGACCTGCATAATTCAACCTCCATAATGGGTTTTTTAGGTAATGGTAACTTCATTCTTAGGAGAATCCTCTTTTTTCCCTATTGGTCTTAACGACAATATGTATGGATCTGCAAAAAAACTATCATCTTTAACATATTTGTTCCATACTCTTTTTCATGATCTGAAAGTATTCAAGTCTATGGTTTACATTTTCCTCCTTCTCCATATGTTCAATGAAATATAAAATAACCTTGGACCACTTGACCATATGTTGTATAATGTTTCTATCTCTAGTTTTAGTCATATGATTTAAAACCACAGATACCTTTTTTCCTACATTTGGGTCAGACCTTCGTAGAAGTCACATTCCTCCAATTCTTTTTAAAATCATGAATGGAAATATCCTCTCCATATTCAAGTACCTTTCTCCATAAAGAAGACTCTATGATTTGGAAAATTTGAATCTCCATAAAACTTTCTTTAGCTTTTACCAATATAAAGTCAGATTTCTGAGAGTTCTTTTGTCCGACTATACAGCACATGCTCTTATGTGTCATTGCATAAGTTTTCTATATAACAGGCCTGTCAACCAAAAGATACTACAATTTGACTATGAAGCATATTCCTTAGTTGGCCCTGCATAATTCATCCCCCATAACGGGTTTTTCAAGTAGTGGTAACTTCATTCTTAGAAAAGACTTCCTCTAATACCTTTTAGCTCTTTTCCTATGTCATTCCTCAGATTCAAAATTTCTCAAGTCACAGTTTACAATATTCCCCCTCCATACTTGAATATGTTAATATGTTTCCAAACAAATTATCAAGAATTGAGTCGATATCATCCATTCAGTCAAAGCTATTCAACCTTAAATATTAGCCTTTTTATAGTCCAATATTAATGACTTTAAACTATCAATAACAAAATACATGATACTAATTAAATTGGAAACCTATAAAGGGTACTCTGAATAAAATCCGAGTCCCAGCTCGCTAAACGTACATTTTGTATGATTTAGGCAATATTGAGCAATTAAAAGATGCAAAGTTTGTAGGGTTGTTTATACAACCCCAGTAAAAATAAAACTATGTTTACTAGGCCCATTATCTTAGGTAAAAATAAGATCAATTATTAATAAAATGAAGGTACAGATGATTTAAGATGAACTTTTTTTCATTGATGAATAATATTAGAAGAACATCCAAAAACCCTTGATTTCACCGGTTGTACCTCAGAGCTAGATCCTCTTTCCTTTTCGGATCCAACTATGAGAGGGGACTTTTTTTACGCTCTTTTTCATCACAGATTCCAACGAATGTCAAAGGAGAATACCTTAAGCATAAAGAGGGTCACCCTTTAAAGAAAATCAAAAAAATTGAAGAAGGCATGAACTAAGATCCCATTTGGAGTAAGTCATGCAAGTTACTTGCGCACCGCTCAAGTCACTTGCGTGCCACCTATGGGTCACGCAGCTCACTTGCACACCCTATTTGGTTTTTCACTTAAGGTGCAAGGTGGCCTATAAATAGCCCTTGTGGGCCCCCATTTCAACGAGGGATTTTCCAAAAGTCAAATTAAATCTCTGGTCACCCTAGTCTTCAACTCAAATCTTCTGAAAACTTCTAAGGTAACTTTTTACCTAGAATGGAAGACCTGAAGGAGTAGAATAAGTCCTAAGTGTTTAGAATTCATCAACACTTGTGCGCCTAATTGTCCATACCTCATTAAAAATGGAAACACTTGTGTGTCGCCCTTCCCTTTCGATGAAACTTGCACGTCACCCTTTTGGAAACATCTTAGGATAATACTAAAGGCTTGAGTTAAGTCTCATCCATGTATTACCCTATATATTATTCATCACCCAAGTGAACCCATGCCGTACAAGTACACTTGCATGGACAAGACTTGCGTGCCAACTTCATTTGTGTGCCTCTCTCCCATTCACCTCTCCTATTCAAGATATTAGCCTTCGAACCCCTTTTTAAAGCCATTTATGGCATCGTTCCTTTGTTGGATTCCTTATCTGAAAAGAATTCTATGAGAAACTCTCCCAAAAACTCATGACTTAAATGATTTATGTCACTAGGGTTAGAGGTTTCCTCTATATAACCTCATCCTTTAAGATGAGAAGATCTTTTGATTTAGGGCCTCCTCCTCAGGAGTAAGTCCCAAGTTCCCTTAGTTCGGGCCTCCTTCTCAGGAATAATCCCCAATCATAATTCCTTTAATTAGGTCATCTTCCTCAGGAGTAAGCCCCAAGTACCCTTAACCTGGTCCTCCTTCTCAGGAGTAATCCCCAGTCCTAATTTCCTTTAACATTGGGAATCCTCCTCAGGAGTAAGCTCCAATCTTAATTTCTTTTTATTTGGGACTCCTTCTCAGGAGGAAGCCCCAAGTTATAAGTCCCCTTTAATTTGGGAATCCTCCTTAGGAGTAAGCCCCGAGTTAAAACTCCAAATCTCCATAAATTACAAATACCTTTATGGACCCCACTTTTGGGCTTCTTTCTTGAAGTAAGTCCTGGTCTTCATCTACTTGGACAGTCATACATACGTAAGCCCCACATCATTTCTTGTGACTGCATCTTTCATGGCACAATCGTCAGGTTTACTAATACCTCTTTTTTCTCACACTGATCATGACTCATGTGAGATTAGAGTGTAAAAGTAATCACAACATCTCTTTTTGGGATGTTAACCATGCATAAGCCCCATATTTCTTCACCCGAACTACGTGGACTTTGATCTCTACCTTAAAAGTAGAGTACGTAGGAAGCCTTTCTAAGGTTCTAGCCCATATTTCATTAATTATTTTTCATCCCTATCGAACTACGTGGGTTCTGATTCCTTTTTAATGAGGATACGTAGGTAGCCCATCTGCGGGTACGATCCCAACTCTGAAATAATCCATGTCTTTCTAAATGACAATAAACTTCAAGTGCCCCACTGAGTGGCTTTAAAACTAGTATAGTCATCATAATGACCTGGATAAATCTATATAATATATTGAAGGATACCATTGACTAAGAATCTCTAATACATACGGATGATTCTCCATTGATGAAGAAACTCAAATACATATAAAATATTCTCTAAATCCCATACATATCAATCGTCGATTGCCAAATATAAAGGAAAACTCATTTTCATGCTTGGTGAATTAATAAGGATTCAGGAACATAACTTAAATCTATAAGAGAGTCTCGGAGTAGGCAATAATTCCCCCCAAAAGGGTGTGATGAGCCAGAACTCTCATCCTCTCGACCAATGAAAATTCTTAAGCCTCATCGGTCCACAACTAATGAGCACCTACCTTTGTAATGTTGGTCCAAATGGACATAGAATCATTGGGTTTTTCCGGTTCTACGAATAAACCCATTAGAAACCGATTGGAAAGTTTTAACCTTAAACAAACAAGGTCATCCCCATTTCCAGATGAAACAGTGTTCACAAGGTATTATATATGATATGATACAAGTTGATGTAAATGATAGCTTTTCAAAAGTTCTTTGGAATATATCCAAAAAGGAGTTTTGGATATGGTTTCACAAGTTATTATATATGATATAATATAAGGTGAAATGCCACGAAGTTTATTAGGATTTAGTGCAAGTGGGAAATTAAAATAGATATTCCCTAAATCCTTGTATATATATTTGTGTAGTATATGTACATATATTTCATGAAAATTATTATTTTCATGTATGTTATATCATTCCCTGTAACATAAATGATAAATTATTATCATTAATTATTCTCCCATGTTAGCTATCATTTATTATACCGTTTCATGATATGAAGTGTTTGGGAGGACCCACATTCATGTATATGATTCATGAATCGACCATGATATTTATTCATGTGTTTCATCACATGAATAAATTAGAGGATAATCAAGGAGAATCCTTGATTTACTATTTAGCTTCTTCCATGTGATGGTAGTGAATGGAGAATTCTATTATTCTTGGTTGAACCTCCCTGAACCGTTTTCTCTCATTCTTATTCTTCCTTTACATGTTGAGATGCTAGCACATTGTGGGAGAAAGGAGAGTCTTGTATGTAGGAAATGTGATTCAGATCATCCCATGGATACACCTTGGAGTTGGGATGCTTTTTCCAATTTAGTGATCTACATGAAACACATAAAATAATGATCAGGGATAACATAATCTATATGGTGTAAGGTACTCCAAATTTACAAATGTTCTTTATTTCATCATTTTATACAGTTTCTTATTATCTTTCATGGGAATCCTTGGAAATAGGGTCTTAATTTCTTCCACTATTTCTAATGATTGTTATTGGACTCTAAGAAAATCCTTTAAAATGAAGTAATATATATGGATGTTTATCTTGTATTGTATCAATATCCCTAAAATCCAAGATTTTTAAGTAATGGATGGATAACTACTTCTGCTTCCTTTCTCTTCATTCGGACGTAGCATAATGTGTAAGTATATTCGAGTTGTGATGGCTTAAGTTATATGGCCCATGACAACCCATGTATTTATTACACATAAATTCAGGATATATTACATAATATTACACATAATACAACTTGGAAGATCAACAAGTCTAGTGTATTTGGGAATTGGGAGCATTAAATGACAACTTAAAATAGGGAATACATAATCATTATTGAAAACTTTCTTAACATGATCATATTATTCTTTCATACTTAAAACTTCATGAGATAACCTGGGGACATACATAATAAATGGGTGATATATAAATCCCATTAAGGGAATAAAAAACATAAAATGAATAATGTAATACATGTTAGACAGTAGGCATATCAATGGGACATAAAAGGGGAGAGAATCATAAACATGAACAATGAAGCATGATATAAGAATGCAATATAAAGGTAACATGGGAAGATGTGGCTAAAATTTTAAACATGGCATCATAAACATAGATTAAGGATAATTACCAAGAAATCATGAATGAAAAAGTCCCATGATGTATTAGGTTCAATCCCAAACCCCTTGCATGACATATCATGAGACTAAAATATTACCCAATTCATTGGAGTGTTATATAACTCTGGGAACACTCGTTACTTTCATTTCATTCACATGCATAAGTGTTCCACATAGATCATACATCATGGAGATGACTGTATTCCATTATACAATGACAACTAGATTGGGAACAAACACCCATTCCAACTGGGGGACACATGTCCAACACGGTCGCCACTCCAGGGCATGCATATATTCCTGAAAGAACTCATGATGCTTATTAGATTATCCCAAAAACATCTCAGGAACCAACCAAATAGGGACCCATATATGAATTCCATTACCAACAAAAGGTGGCTCCAATTTACCGCAAGAGAGCAACCAAAAATGAAAGGCTCTAAAGGCAGTTAAAAAATAATCAACACATTCTTGATTCTTATCTATTGGAAGTTAGAGTTTTTGATTCCATAAGACATCTATCAATAGAGTTCCAATATCCTATTGATCCATTAACAAATTAGTGATGTGGAAGTATCAGTTGTGAAGGTCCTCTATACAATGTTTCTACGAGTAGATCCGAAGGTCCTCATCATAGCATCCACAAGGGCATACTCTATTGTCCAGAAGCAACCAATCATGAAAGGCTACATCCGGATTCATGTAATGGTAGACCTACCCTTGAACATCATATATAACAGTAATAAGGTCCTCTCATTTAGACAGTCTACCATGATAGTCCTTTATATGGTATACACAATATATATAATTCCCTCTATAGTCAGACATCAAGATATGATGGTAGTCCCCTCCATTATGGTAGTCACTGTGAAGGTCCTCCACACAGTGACATCAGGAAATGGGAAAGTCCTACCTTCATTTCTGTTCATCCTAAAGGTCCTCCCTAGGATGTACACATCAGATATTCTCCCCAGATATAGACATCAAGGCATAATTGTATCCCTCTCCATGATGGAAGTCGGTGCAATGGTACTCATTGAACATGACAACAAACATTATGAAGGTCCTATCTTTACTACAATCCTCCCTCAAGGACCTCCCTAGGGTACAAACCATGGAAAATATCCCTACGTTTGGATGATCAGCTAAAATGGTAACCCTCTCCACCGTAACATCGGTTACAAAGGTCGTCCTCACAGCCCAAATTCACAACTGTAAGAAGGCCGTCCCCCTGTCGGTCCAAATATGACAAATCACTCATATTTCAAGGAACTGGGAAGGAAATAGTCAGATACTATATAAACTCTATCAATGAAAAGTGATATCCTTTATCATCTAAGATATAGTTTGCAACCACGCTCAACCTCTGAGTGACCCCCACACATTCATGCATCAATTAAATCCCTACTATCCCCACTACTCATGATTATGTCATCACAAAGAAACCAAGTTGTGAACAAAAATTATAGGAAGACTTGGTGGAAGAACATCATAATATGTTGCTAATAAGGACATATCTACCCAATTATGACATATTAATTATGTTTTGGCCCATATCCACCTATCCGTTCATAATTCCAAAAGAGTTATCATAAGGATGTATGTAAAACATTTTCCTTAATGTATTGACAACTCTCCTCTAGTTGAAAATGAAATTTCTACCCTATAAAGGGTAAGAAAAGCATGTTAGTATATTTGGGGAATGTTATAAGGAAAATTTCCTTGAATCCCTTCTATCTGCATGAAATCAGTGATGTGAAAGGAAAATAAAACTACTTGAGTTGGCTTGCCTGCACACGCTACAGAAATTACTTTGCCTCAACAGTGATGCCCTATTTTGTGTTCACATCTAAGGGTGGGTATAACCAAGATCTCTAAACATAACCCCATATCCCATCTAGATAAACCCTCAAAAATGGAGTCCTAAAATGTAATCATCCGAAGAAGGTAGCCAAATGATGTACCTATTCCGGAAAAGTGGCATGCTCGACAAGAACAAGCCATCAGAATGTATCAAAAGCATCAAGATCGATGAGAGAAATCCAGTGAAAAACTCCTAAACCAGGACACCCCTAACATTTAGTAGGCTTATAACCTAATGGAACATAACCAATGATTGTTGATCATGTCCTTGGAAGAAAATAATTCACATGTAGATATGGCACTATATCTGGCTCCTGCCTGCATTGGAATGTGTGAGATCAAGAATGTGGTTATGGTAGTAGAAATTGGTGAAGTACAATAGAAATACCATCCAAAATGGTTGGGGGAATTTTTAACACAAATCACCCTTGTAAGACCAACAACGAAAGGCTGAGACACATCAATGATAGAATGGGAGCAACCCCAGCACGTAGGGATTGGGGAATTTTTAACTCAACTACCAGCCCAGTGGAAGTCAGTCTCCTCCCACCGAGGGAGAACAATACATAGGGATGTTACATTTTCTATACCATCTCATGACTCGTGTCCCCTAGGTTGGAGGAATACATCTAGGTCACATTAAGGATCCCTTCGATTCACTCTTTTTTAGTAAATTCAAAATGGGTCCCTAAATGGATGGAGAAGATCTCACACGGGATGAAAAACTCCCTCCTACTATTTGGCACATAGAATGCCACCTACAATGTGGTATGCACTGGTGAACGTTGTGTATGTTAATCCCATAGACCATATGAAAGATAACATAAATGATGAGGATGAAATAGATGATGGTTCTCTTTAGGAGGCAATCCACACCGATCTCGAAGGTTTTCACACATGAAACCAAAGAGTTTCCCAAAATTTGGGTCCTCCCTCAACTAATACCTCATTAACTCCCTTGAGAATACCAAACAATTAGAAGAATAAGAAAAAGTTTTCATAAAAACCACCACCCCCTCCTAATGTAAATGTGTCCCTGGGGGTCAAGGAGATATTCACACAGAAGGAGGAGGAAATGAAATACCTAATGAAAATCAATTTTGAGCTGCTATAAGTAGTTGTCCTACAAGATATGTTCCTCAGGTAGAGCATCATCACAAACTTCAAAAAAATGTTTGTTTTCCACTAGGGAACATCAATAAAGATGAAAGAAGTCTAGAAACCTTATTAAAGGAATTGATAGAACCATCAGTCTACCTAAAACTAGTCTTGGGAGGATATCAAGATTTCAATCCCTTGGGGAAGAAACCGGATTATCTTCCTCAAGTTCCATCTATTATGACACATACAATATTTCTACTTGTTTCACCATCTAATGGTAAAGTTTAACAATATATGCATCAAGGTCTCATGAGTACCATCTAGTCATTAACAACTAAGTTGGATGCAATGGGAGGGCGGTACACTCCGATATATCCGAAATGGAAACCTTACCCAGACCGTGTAAGAAACATTATGCACATGTAAAATTTTTGGAACCCCGTGTTCCCAGTTTTCAATAGATTCGGTGACCCATAGAAATATCTTATGCATGGTTCATCTTACTATGATACCATTATGGGAAAATTGGATAAAAATGAATCTGTAAAACAGAGATGATTTGTGGGAACTATGTAAAGTTCATCCTTTTTGTGGTACAGTAGTTTGCAAACTAACATAATAATAGGATGGGATGATCTTTGGCACTAGTTACAATTCCAGTTCAGTTGGAAGATAAAAAAAATTTCAGTGACCTCATGAACTAAAATAATGAGATAATGAGATAGTTTCAGAATTCATTTCTAGATGGAAGGGTCCAACTTACTTCTTGAAACGACCAATCCCACAAGATGTGATGTTGGCCATGTGTATCGACAACCTCCACAATGAGCTTCCAACACTGCTTATTCTATTGAAATAAACATGTTGGTTTCGGGAGATATACTCAATCTCTCAAAGGATATAATATTCCATGAAATGGACTAATCTAAAGTCCTAGGTTGTCCTACCATCCCACTAAAAGAGTGAGAAGAGATGAAGTGGCTTCTATCACACATAATCCACCCCTACACTACCTCTGAATCCCAGAACCACACCAAATCATGCGGGGCCTCTGGATGTTAGCATATACCCCCACCTCATCAGGATGAGTGAAAAGAAACAAAGAAAATAATTTTGAGGAATGGAAGGATATGGTTTACTCATTCGGGGATGACCATGTATGGGGATACATCATATCCACCATGAATTTCCACTTTCTCTAGATTCTAGAGTCGAAGAGGGGAGATGAAGTAGGTATTGATGACTGGACATATTTCTATCCCTTCCACCAGATATTGGGACATATCATCCAAGAGCGAATTGTCTTCAAGGAACTCTGACAATAAATGATAGATTCCAAAAAAGTCAATATGAGACTACCACATGTACAAGTGTCATATGTTTCCACAACTGAAGAAGATGAAGGCACAGAGTGGAAAAAAATTGTTAAAAAAAGTATAATATGTTTGATAGTTGGATCACTTTGAAAATCGTCAACCAAAATCATGGAACAGTCCAGCAATAGTTGAAGCAACCAACCATGGGTCCAACAGCTCCAGATGCAACACAATCGACATCCTCTACTCTACAATCGTCCATAGGTTGACAACCCAAAAACCAGTATAATCAGAAGGTAAAAATGTAAGAGCGGGAAGATAAACGTTCACCAAATCCAAATTTTGATTTGATAATATTATATTTCATTATGTCAAATATAATAGCACAAGAACCACCCCTCTAAATAGAACAATTGGTACCACCCTGCCAAATGGCGCCACTGAAGGTAGATGATGAGGTAAAGTCATCATCATAAGAGGAGATGCTTTTTGGCTCTATAAATGTCATCCACTTAATGAATCCTGTCTCTAATAATGAATATGATTGTAAACCAGAATTCCCCACACCAAATTGGGGGACTGGAGGAAGAAGTCGCAGAATCTATGGATATCAAGGGAGACACAATCTTGATATAAATCAAGCCTTTGTATTCACCTCAACTCAAAACGTCTATGTTTTAGATACCCATGGAAGGACCCTTCAGCGGATCCAACAAGGATGTGAGAAATTATCATGCATCCAAAAGAATCCACCCTAGTCCAATCCTTCTAGAATATCCATTAGAGGAATAACATGTGACTGATTTTCCTTAGAATGTGTGCATACCTACCCAAACCAATCAACAAAGGATATAAGCTTCTACAGCACTAATCCTGAAAGACGACCCATCATCATCATCAAATTATCAAGCCCATAAAGCACCTTTTAAATAGAATCCTTGAGATGGGAAGAACCATCCTTTAGATCATAAATATGATATTATAAATTAATTAGAATCCTACCATCAATTCTGTCAATCTTGGATGCACTGAATCTATCAGCATATGTTAGGGATGTGCTAATCAAATCTTTGTTAAGTCCATATGAGTTTAAAGTTGAGGTGGTAGCTATTTAAGTATATCGTAAATAGATAAACCATGAATAATTCCATGAAGTAATCTCCATCATGTATCATAATAGTGACATAATCATTCAAGTACACATCAAACTCTTATATGTGTCTATTAGGATAAATGGCACTGATATCAGAGAGTATTTCACTATCAATGGACCTAGAGTCATTTCTCTCCCACTATAGAGACATCATCTACTAGGCTGTAATGAGGATAATCTGATTTTCTACACCATAAATATTTTGGGATATAAAAAAAGAGAGAAGAATCTATTAGGAAAAATTATGCTTGAAACACAATTTGGTGACAACATAGCTCACCTGGAATTTCTGGTGGTCCAAAATAATATGAACTTCAACACCCTGTTAGGGAGGCCCTAACTGCATCAATAGACATCAGTGCCCTCTTCTTACCGTCAGTGTCACAAATATAGAATTAACAGAAAAAGTGGTGTTAGGTAGGAATATACAATTTAACACAAAGGTGTGGGGGTTAAATTGTGTCTTTTCAAATTTTTTTAAAAAGTCTAGACTTTGATACCTTATGTAATTTTTGTACATATGAATTTTTTTTATTCCATATGAAAATATGTAGCATTTAAATAGAAATAAAGAACACAACTATTTATAGTGGTTCAGGGCACAATAATACCCTATTCCACTATACCAATCATTCTCTCAATGATCTAGGTAAATTTGACTAGAATGGTCCTCTTATCACATGACCAAGAATACAAAACTACATGTAGGAAGTTGACACCTTTAAAAGACAAATTAAAAATAATTCTAGTACTATAACAGTGAACCAATTATCCAAAAATTAGTTTGATAAGTTAATAACCCACCACAACTGAGTACGAGCAGTTGAAACTCTAAACAACTCAAAATAGATTGATTTTTGGAAACATGTTATACTTCACAATAGAAGCAGTATGCAATTGATAGTTGTTTCGGTGCGGATGTGCGTCGGGTTACGCTGTTCCGCCAGGACGCGTTCGCGCGTGCACCCGTCGACCCGAGGGGATGGGCGCGCGGCTTGTGGTCCCGCAGTCCCGCTTTCCAAGGGCGGGTGGCATTCGTCCCTTATTCAGGGGCGTCTGCTCCTTGATCGAAACCGGGATGATGGGATGTCGGCTCCTCCTTCCTTGGACGTCTCCTCGGAACTCGTCGCCTAATCCGGGTCTCCCTCATAGACTTAAGAATGTTCGTGAATCTCGTTCCCGGCGCCATATCTTCATGGACACCGGTTAATTACGCTGCTTCCGCCCGGACGCTCCAAGGAGTCTGGTCGGGGCGGCAACCTGCGGTGAGAAGGCCGGGTGGCTCTGGGTGCTGGGGGCGTGTCGTAACACTGCGGCTCTGCACGTCTGTCTTCCGTCCCTAATAGGGCTTCTCGAAGGCATGATGGCCTGAGGCATCCCGTACTGGATGCGGGGAACTGTGTCACCTGAGGTTTTCCTCAGCTTCCCATGTTTAACACAGGGTATGCCGCGAGTTTAACGTCCAGCGGGGACGGCATCGGACCGATCAACACGAAAAGTGGATCGGATGACAGAACCCCTTGCGGGGAACCTCCGACGCTGGGGCCAGCACATGGGCGGCTTCCCAAGTAACGTGGAGTGGAGTGAAGTGGCATGACCCCACCGGGATGTGGCGGCCCGGGTAAGGATCAGGGTGGATGATGGAGTGAAGAGATTGGACCCCGTAGGGGCTTCCTACGTACCGCGCGTTAGCACGGATCAAAGTCAACGTAGTTCGGGTATACAGTTTAACGTCATGCTGGACGTCGGAAAGCCGACTCACGAAGAGGTCTAGGCCGCCGGGCGGAGGATTGAACCGAACCACCTCGCACAGAGGGGGGTGGAACGGCCGGGTGGATCACAGTTTCACGTCATGCTGGACGATGAAAGGAGAAATGGAAAAAGGGGCTGTGGGGAGGCACAGTGGAGATACACACGGGCAGTCTCCCACATGGGCGGATTCATAGGTGAATCGACGCAAGCGTGAACCCTGGAGGGGTCCACTGATGGACGAACCGACGTAAATACGACCGGGATGACCAGGTGGCGGGCTTGGACCTCAAGAAGGCTTCCTACGTACCCTGTATAGAAGACAGGGATCAAAGTCCACGTAGTTCATTATGTCAGGACTTACGCACTTGAGGCAGCCCGGACGCGGCAAAACTCAGTTGGAAGGGACTTGGACCGAAAGTAGGAGACACCTCGATCCCAGTCACACCCTCTACTGGCTTCGGCGGTGGGGGAGCGCAATGGAGATACACATGTGCAGCCCCCCACAAGAAACAAGGGGTTTACAATACCCTGTCCCCGTAGGGAAAAGCCACTCCCATTAAATCGTCCCAAAAGCGGGACAATCCCGACATCCCTGCAGAGACGAGCGGGTGGGGGCCACATCCAAACTGGGGGGGACCCTGCGTGCGGAGCACGGGATCAGGTTGCGGACGGTTTAACGTCTTGCCGGACGAAGTACAGTTTAACGTCGTGTGTTGAGGACGAAGCGGACGGTTTAACGTCTTGCCGGACGAAGCACAGTTTAACGTCGTGTGTTGAGGACGAAACACTTGGCAGTTTAACGTCTTGCAGCGCGGACGAGTGTGCAGTTTAACGTCATGCTGGACGTATGGGCAGTTTAACGTCATGCTGGACATATGTGCAGTTTAACGTCATGCAGGACGAATATGCAGTTTAACGTCATGCTGGACGAATATGCAGTTTAACGTCATGCTGGACGAATGATTGCCGCCGATGGGTCCGTGTCACTTCGCACGAGCCTGGAAGGCTGCACGGGAAGACAGCGCACGGTGCGGGCACCCAGGATGAGGATCATCGGGCGCCACGCAGGCGGGTACCCGCAGGGGGTCAAGGGAGGCGACCCTGGCGGTTTGCGCGCAAAAGAGGAGCTTTGCGCGCAAAACCGCGGGTCGGCGCGCAAAATGGCGGGCTGGCGCGCAATTGGGCCAGCGCTTCGCGCGCGGATGATGGGGATTGCGCGCACCGGGCTTCGGGTATCGCGCGGGGGCAACGACTCATTCTCTAACGAATGGCCACTTTGAAAATGGGGGGTGCGCGCAATCGGGTTGGATTGCGCGCACCCGGGGGCAATTGCGCGCAAGAGGCTTCTTTTGCGCGCAAAGGCCTTCGGGTTGAAATTTATTCAAAGGAAAGGAGCCAAGGGGATTGCGCGCGAAGGCGGACCCCAAGACTCTATTGCGCGAAAGAAAGGAGGTTACCTGAAAATCGGCATTGCGCGCGGAAGGGGTTGAATTGCGCGCGCGAGAGACCGTTCGACTTCCAGCAACCTTTGAAACGTTGGGGGTCGCCTAGTATTTATAGGCAACCCCGGGCGCGGAATCCAAGGCGCGAGCGCGGAATTCTCCTCGCGGGCGCGGAATCGGGCACGGCGCGCAAGGGAGTTGCGCGCATCCCGGGGGTTTTGCGCGCGGATCATCATCTTTGCGCGCAGACCTCTGAAATTCCGCGCAAGGCCTCCGGGCCCTCCGAAACATTCTTCCGACTCCAAATATGACCTCGCTTTCCGCATCCGGAGCTTCGTTTGGGAACAACGGACTTTTCCGGCGTCTATAAAAGCCCCCCCTCGGAATCTGATCGGCGAGAGGTCGCAACGATCGGGTTCCGAGGGAGACGCCGGAATGCCGAAGTCCTGGGCGGCGCGGGACTTAGGCGCGCAAAAAGGGGCACCGGCCGCGAAATTCGCCGCTGCGGTCGCGCAAAGCGCTTTCCGCGCAGCGCGGACCCCGGCCTCGCCTATAAATAGGGGCACTAGGTCCCTCCGTGCCGTACACTGGCCTTCCGCGCGATAAGCATCTCTGCTCTCGTGCGCGAAATTGCCTTTTCCGGCGCGAAATTCGCCCGCTCGTCGCGCAAAACCGTCCGGATTTCGCCTGTCTTTGCGCGAAAACCCGGAACTTTACGCGAACGACTTCCCGATTGCGCGCCGTCCACTAGGATTGCGCGCCGACTCTCAAACTTCTCTACCAGCCTCGTCCGATCCCGCACGCTTCATCCCTTAACCCGCACGACTCCCGAAACTTCTGAGATGGCCGCGCACAGAGGAAATGAGGGGGATGCCGCCACTCGCAGGGCTGAGATGGCGACGAACGAGGAGGTTTACGGAGCCAAAGAGATTGTTTCCAACAATCAATCCTTGTTCGACTTACTGACGCCGGCCCAGAAGACATATCCGCTGTCGGACAACCTGCCGCTCTGGAACTTCGGCATCCTAGATGAGGTCCTGGTGCCAGGGTTCGAGATTGATGCGCCGCGGACCTGGGTGACCCGGGAGGACGAGCTTCTCCGCTATAACATCACCAACAATGGGCATCCTGCCAGGGAGACCAGACACTTGGATGTCTATGTCCTGAACCCGAGGACGCGAACCATTGATGGGGGTGAGCCTACTGCGGAGAATTCTCCAGCCCTCTACTCGAGCATATATCGCCAGAGCGTCACGGACGACACCAAGGGCTGGCTGAAGGACTGGGACTTGCGGTCTGGGGGCAATTTCACCAGCGAGTGGGCCTGGGCGTTCTGGGTACGCCACACTTGTGATCACTTCGCAGAGGAGCTGCGGTACATCGGCTTGTTTGAGGCGGTGTGGACGTCGCAGTTCCACTTCTACCAGCAGTCCGAGCTCGGGCCGGAGCTGTTCACCCGATGGTCTCCGGATACCAACACCTTCCATCTTCACCATGGGGAGGTCGGCGTCGGTCTCTGGGACATCCACTGCATCGGAGGTATCCCGCTGGAGGGCTACCAATACGATGAGTTCCTGCCGCCGAAGAACACCTGGGAGGACAGGTCACGGACTCCCATCCTGACCTGGCATCTGCTTGACCTGGCTACGCAGCGGCTCGGGATCAAAGACTTCCAGAAGGACATAGCCTACAAGGAATGGTTCGGCCAGTTCTTGGAGCATGACCCGGCGGTCAAGATGCCAGGTAGGGGGAAGCGGTGCCCGACCGCAGCTCAGAGGAGCCGGAACTGGTCGTACTGGCGGGTCCTGGAGACGGGCGACTACCGCTCATGGGGGTACCGCGTCATCGAGGCCCGGGACCCAAACGTCCGGTACGCGGCGTTCCTGGCCGCCTTTCTGAGTGGGTGGCTCCTGCCAGTGCGGGATGCGAGAATGGGCGTTCGCCCGGCGACACTGGCGGTGGCGGGCGCTATGGCCGCCAACAAGAGATACAACCTCGGGGTCCCAGTACTGGCGAGGCTGTATGCCATTCTGGGACGTATCTCATGAGGGGGGTCGCCACGAAGGATCTGTGGGCCCTTTCAGTTCTTCCACGGCTGGGTGGCTGCTCACCTTGGTGGGTACACGTTTCCGAACGCCATCATTCCTCCGGGCAACGGCCTGCGACCCTCCCTGTTGAACATCGCGGGGGTCGCTCCGATGACCCTAAGTGAGGAGGGCGTGCGGATCCGGATTGGCAATCATGCCAACTTCAACTTCATTCCGTTCCCCACTCCCGTCGGCCAGATGATCGACAATGGGCAGGGTCCGCTGGAGCAGCATGAATACTTCCTGAACATGCGGGGCGGGGTGCTCGTGGCTCGGATCGACGGGAAGGTGATCTGCGAGCCTTACGTGCCGACCCGTTTCGCCAGGCAGTTCGGGTGCCTTCAACGGATGCCGAAGAGGGTATTCACTGCTGTCCGGGAGGAGACGAACCCTGGCGTCCTTCGCCAGATGTGGCTGATGTTTGCCGCTTTCGGCTCTGGCGACGTCATCACTCTCCCTCCTACCGGAGTTGACGCAGGCTTGGCAACCGAGTACGCCGAACACTGGGCCATCGCGTACCCCGAGGGGCTCTTGAGGAAGCTAGTTCGGCGGCTCGAGGTTACCCGTGCGGAGACCGGGCGTCAAGGAAGGAGGCGAGGCGCCGCCACACGGGGGAGAACGAAAGCGCGCCAAGCAGCGGGGCCGGCGCGAGCAGAGACTTCGGCGGCGGGCACATCGCGAGCTGCCGCCACGACCTTAGCGCCCAGAGAGGGGGCACGTGCGGTGGTCGAAGAGCGGCCCGGGAAGCAGGTGAGACGTCTGCTCGAACCCTCCCACGATGCAGTCTTCCCGGCGCTGTGGTCGGCCTGGATGACCCTGCGGCAGTCACTGGGGACCGACGCCATCTGGCGAAAGATTCTCAAGGAAGGAATCCATCTGCCGGAGGTCGGGCGCCTCCATATTGCCGACAGGGTGGACTTCAACCGGCAGTATGCGTATCTGACGGCCATGGACGAGTACGCGCGCCAACGTGGTCAGCGCGCGGAGCCATCCCTTCTGGTGAAGGTGATGCTCGGTCTCGAGCCCGCTCCGGAACAGATGCCGCCGGAAGAAGACGACAGTAGCAACGACTCCGAGGAAGAGGAGGAAATGGGGGAGGATGAAGGCTCCGAGGGAAGATCCCATCAGGGGAGTCCGCGGGAGAGCGGCGAGGTGGCCGGCTCTGACGACGTTGATGTCACTGAGCTCCTCGAGGTCCGCTTCTATCCCTACTCAATCTGCTTCATCCATTCTCTTATGCAGCTTCTAACCCATTTCTCCATCTTTCTCAGGAGCGCACGGATGTTGGTCAGGCGTCCTCAGCGGGAGTAGGAGGGGCGCCAGCAGGACAAGGCGGGGGCCAGACACCCATCATCGAACTGACAAGTGCGGAAGGGTCCCCTGCTGCAACTGTTCCTGCGGCGGCCGGGGCAGCGGAAGATGACGCTCCGAACTCCCGTAAGTCTCCCTACTTTACTGCTGGTGCTTGCCGTTGACGATCCGTGACTAACCATGGCATGCCCTACGCAGTGATCTCAACACTGGAGGCTCATCGGGTTGCCGAACCCGGGCCATCCACGAGTGGACCGGTGGCAGACATGCCGCCTGCTCCGGAACAGACTTCCCAAACCGAGCCGGCCCCACCAACTGCTGATCAGGGGGCTGCGGACGCCGGCGGTGCTGACATCGGAGAGAGGTCGGGGGCTGACGAGGGTGTCAGCGCTGCTGGGGAGAGAGAAGAAGTTCGCCCGGATGTTGGGGAACCTATCCCTCATGAGGACCTCCCAGGGGCGGACCCTGCAGCAGACCTGCTGGCTGCCTTCCCTGCCTACCGGCCTGCCGATCCCGAGGAGATGGACGACTCGGACGCGGAGGCGGTCGAGGAGAGCCGGATAACGCGCCGCAGGGGGTGGAAGTGCATCCAGCGCTTCCTCAAGCGAGACCCATCGGAGTGGCTGGGGCGCATGGGATCACTCCAAACCTGGCTGCGCTTCCTGTGTGTCGGGGGAGTTGATGCTCAACGCCTCCATCTGACAGTCCGTGATTTCATGGCCGAAAAGATGCGCGAGAGCTGCCGGCGTGCCGACGTCACACAAAGTCAGGACATGTCGGAGAGCACGCGGGCGCTCCTCGCGGCGGAGCAGGAAGTCTGGGGCCTCGAAGGGCAGGCGGCAGAGAAGGAGGCCCTCATCGCAATGTGTACCGAGCTTGTGGAGCAACTAGCAGCCCAGCGGGTTGACGCCCAGGTACAGCTGACGGAGGCGGGCCAACAGATGGTCACAATTCAGGTCGAGCGGGAGCGTGCACAGGCCAGAATCGACGAACTGCGCGCTGCGACCGCCGACGAAGAGAGGGCACGCAGAGAGCGAGAAGCAGCTCTGGAGGCCACCAGCCAAAGGGTAGCGGCATTAGAAAGACTCATTCAGCACGCTAATCCCTAAGGGCTTTGTTTTGCCATTCCCAAAACATTTGCTTCCGCTACTTTGATCCATCTATATGAATCAATATATTTATCTGCATCTTTTGGTTTAACATGCTCAACCACAATTCGTTGTCTTGCGGGAGTGTTAACCAAGCATCAGGCATCCATAATTGGGCCTGGATTTCTGGAGAAAAGAGGGAGGTCATTCCTAGGAAAGGAGACCTCAGACCTAATCAATGTATCATCCCCCCAACTTGTTCCAACACACGCGCGGGACAATGCTAGGGGCGTTGAGATTTTATCCGAACATAGGGAAATGAGAAAGGGTGAATCGCGTGTCCCGAATCCGGACATCCACAACGGTCGGCCTTCCAGGAAATGCCCAAGATGGTAGGCGGACAGTGGATCGACCATAACAACTGCAATAGACGGGCCGAAAAAGGTCATCATTCATATTGCAGGAGGCGGACCACATGTCATCATGAATACCGCTTTGGGGTTCCTTCAGACACAAGGGTGGAAAATCCAGATCAACAGGGCATGCGAAGCGTGGGGCGAAGTGATGATTTGTTCGGACAGAATCCAACGCTCTCAAAATTGCGCCACCGTGGGGAAAGCGTATTAGGTGGATGCACTAACCTGGTCGTGAGTCACCCCAATTCTCAGACAGCACCTCTTTGACGAGGAAACCGTCGCTTCCCATCATTGAAATGGGGCATCCCGAGCTGAATCGGGGAGAATATCACAACTGCACCACTCTACCAGAAGCCAGGCCAGACGGCCGGCGACGAGGAGGGGCGGGATTTAACGATCCCTGAGGCTGGACCCGAGTTGAGATGCCCGGGCGTTCCTACGTACTCCATCAGGCTGGAGATCAAGCCACACGTAGTTCTGAGAGTGCAGTTTAACGTCATGCAGGACGTAGAATCCCGTTTAGGGGAGATCTTAGTTTAAGGTCGTAGAGCTCGGACCATAAGGGTAGATCTTAGTTTAAGGTCTTAGAGCTCGGACCATAAGGGCTAGATCTTAGTTTAAGGTCTTAGAGCTCGGACCATAAGGGGAGATCTTAGTTTAAGGTCTTAGAGCTCGGACCATAAAGAGAGATCTTAGTTTAAGGTCTTAGAGCTCGGACCATAAGGGGAGATCTTAGTTTAAGGTCTTAGAGCTCGGACCATAAAGAGAGATCTTAGTTTAAGGTCTTAGAGCTCGGACCATAAGGGGAGATCTTAGTTTAAGGTCTTAGAGCTCGGACCATAAGGGGAGATCTTAGTTTAAGGTCTTAGAGCTCGGACCATAAAGAGAGATCTTAGTTTAAGGTCTTAGAGCTCGGACCATAAAGAGAGATCTTAGTTTAAGGTCTTAGAGCTCGGACCATAAAGACCTCAAAGCACGCCGCATCATGGTCATATCCCCTGGACATGCGAAGATGCACTGAGGGATAGTGTCAAGAGTGTCGAGGTTTCGCCTGGTCAGAATTGGAGGTGGAAAATGTGAATCATGCGGCCATTCACTCAAGGACTGGGGGCACCGGAGTAACGATATGGGAGTACTGCCGACCGTGGCGGAAAAGCAGCATCAATATCGCACTAACCGTTGGTGGAATGAGGCAGCAAACGAGCATCGACCGCTCAATCGCAGGATTCATATCGATTTGCTGCCCGAGGCCATTGGGGGTACTGGCCCGAGTCGGTGGGAGAGCACTGAGGCATTGTGTCCGAACCGTTCACGGGGGCTCCACCCAGGGCGTAGACAATGGGTCCGAATGAAATGGGGCACGAAGCCTGAAAAGCGGAAGAAACCTGACCAAGCGGATCCTGACCCTCCTGGCAATAAGCCAGAGTACTCTTGACACCGGTGGACCACTGCAAGGGGTCGGGGAACACGCCTTGAGGGTGACCTGAAGGCGGCGGATTCCCCGGAGAAGGGGGAATCTCTAAGAGATGGGGGGCTGGACCCGAAGTTTCAAACATCCGGGCGTTCCTACGTATCCCATAAGGATGGGAATCAAGCCGCACGTAGTTCTTGAAGCGCGGCGCAACACAATCGGGCACCAGCGCGGGGAAGAGTGCGGGTCTGACCCTCGCACACAGAAGGAGCGGCATTTGATATTTCTTGTTTGTCCTTAAAGATGAATGGTTTTTCGTGTGGCGACATGCCTGTGATTGAGAAATCTCTGGCGTCGCCACAATGATCAAGCCACGGAAGGCATTGATGAATGGCGTGGTTATTAACCAGCGCCCAACATGAGTGTCCCCTGAGGGGAACATCACGATGCAGTGCCGTTTCTCTTCGGGCGGCCAAGACGATCACAGTTTACGGTCGTGTGGTAGGACCAGACAACACAGTTTAAGGTCGTGTGGTTCGGACCAGACAACACAGTTTAAGGTCGTGTGGTTCGGACCAGACAACACAGTTTAAGGTCGTGTGGTTCGGACCAGACAACACAGTTTAAGGTCGTGTGGTTCGGACCAGACAACACAGTTTAAGGTCGTGTGGTTCGGACCATGGGGGAATCCGCTTATTGCGGTACGGCGGACACGGCGAAGGTGGGAGCATACCCAGCCCTGCGGTCACGCACGACTCCAGGAAAAGAGTCTTGGGATAGGGGCCTGCGTATGTCCATCACCCGAGGGGCAGAGATGCTAGCCTCCAGATATACTGGGCCCAGAACGCGATTGTTCGAGCGACTCCTCCCTCCTTATGGGGACGAGGGTCCAGCTACGCATGGCCCTTGGGGAGAACATCCGCATATATCCTTGGTGCTCAGATCATGGGAGCCTCGAACGACATCATTACCCTGGTTGGTCTGCCTAACGTGTAGAGGTGTACTGAAGGTCAGTATGAAAAGAGTGTCAAGATTCCACTACAACGCACAAAGGCGGAGTGTGATGAGGACTGCGCAACCAATGTTCAGAGCCTAAAAGAGCTGACATGGCGATCGAGGATGTTGCTGACGCATTCGCAACACAACATCCAATCGCGTCAGCCTAAGACGGGGCAAGCAAACGAGCATCAACCGCTCAATCGCAGGATTCATATCGATTTGCGGCCCAAGACCCGCCGGTAAATCGACCCGGAGCGGTGGGAGAGCACTGAGGCATCGTACCCAAACCGCTAACGAGGATCCCTTTGAGTGAAGGCTCGAACAAGAGGAAGCGCGAGGCCTGACAAGCAACACAGGACTTGTCGGGATTGAATCTGACACTTCGAGTCATAGACCGAAGTACCCAAAACATGTTAACAGATCTCCGGAAAGGGTCGGAGGACTCACCCTGAGAGCAACCAAAAGAGGGCAGATCCCCATGATCAACCGAGAGACGGGGCTGGACCTGAAACACAAGCGTCCAGGCGGTCCTACGTATCCCATAGGGATGGGAATCAAGCCATACGTAGTTCTGGAGAGGCAGTTTAACGTCATGCAGGACGATGAGGGGTGTGAGGTAGTCCCACACACGGGGGAGGCGTACGGCGCGGCCAGTAGACCGACGTGAATGAGGACATAATCCCCCGCTCACGCGATACGCCTCGCACAAAAAGAAGGGGAACTTGGGCCAGAGGCTCAACGCGGGATAGAGATTCCCGGGAAATGGGGCTGGGCCTGAAACATGAATGTCCAGGCGGTCCTACGTATCCCATAAGGATGGGAATCAAGCCGTACGTAGTTCTTGAAGTGCAGTTTAACGTCATGCAGGACGATGAGGGAAAAAGAAGGGGGGAGCAGAAGGCATCCCCAAACGTGGGGGGGCGTACAGCGTGACGAGCAAACTGACGTGAATGAGGGCATAGCCCCGCGCTCACACCATACGCCGCACACCCGGGGGCAACTGGGCCAAGGGCCCGAGATGGGATGGAAATTCCCGAAGGATGGGGCTGGGCCTGAAACATGAATGTTCAGGCGGTCCTACGTATCCCATAAGGATGGGAATCAAGCCGCACGTAGTTCTTGAAGGGAAGTTTAACGTCATGCAGGACGAATGCTGAACAGTTTAACGTCTTGTAGCTCGGACGTAGTGCAGTTTAGCGTCATGCAGGACGAAGCACTTGGCAGTTTAACGTCTTGCAGCGCGGACGAATGCCGAACAGTTTAATGTCTTGTAGCCTGGACGAATGAAGTTTAACGTCGTGCAGGACGTGGTGCAGTTTAACGTCATGCAGGACGAAGTGCAGTTTAGCGTCATGCGGGACGATGTACAGTTTAACGTCATGTTGGACGGAGCACTTGGCAGTTTAACGTCTTGCAGCGCGGACGATACGCTGGGCAGTTTAACGTCGTGCAGCTTGGACGTGTGCAGTTTAACGTCGTGCAGGACGTGGTGCAGTTTAACGTCATGCAGGACGAAGTGCAGTTTAGCGTCATGCGGGACGAATGAACACTCAGGCAAAGTATTGCTTGAGGAACCTAGCATTGGTGGGAGGAGTGACACGCTCACCATCCATAGTCTCTAGGGAGTATGCGCCATTGGGATAGACCTTGTGGACAACAAACGGTCCCTCCCACTTGGGCTCCAACTTGGGCGGCTTCCTGCCGGGGATCATCGGTGCTCTTAGGGCTAGCACTAGATCACCCTGCAGGAAGGAGCGGAGGCGAACCTTATTATTGAAAGCTCGAGCCATTCTGCTTTGATGCCTCTCCATGTTGTGCAAAGCGCGAAGTCTATTCTCATCCAGTGCTTCCAACTCGACTAGACGGGCTTCAGCAACTCTGTCCAGCGCTTGCTGGTCGTAGACCGCAGTGCGCAAGGACGGTAACTGGATCTCGATGGGCAGGACGGCCTCAGCTCCATACACCAGGGAATAAGGGGTCATCTGGGTGGAATTGCGAGTCGTCGTCCGATAATCCCATAGGGTGTTGGGGAGCTTGTCCGGCCAACTCTTCTTGTTCTGACCAACCATCTTTTGCAGAATGTGAGAGAGGGTTTTGTTGAACGCCTCGATCTGTCCATTCGCCTGCGCATGATAGCGAGATGTATGGTTCGAGCGAATGTTATACTTGGCGTACAACTTCTTCAACTCGGCTGCTCGGAAATTGGTTCTGTTATCCGTGAGGATAGCGTGAGGCACTCCAAATCGATAGATGATGTTGGAGGTCACGAAGTCAGCGATCGAACAGGATTTGACCTCTCTGAGCGGAATCGCTTCTGCCCATTTGGAGAAGAAGTCTGTGGCGGTCAGAATGAACTGGCACTGGCGAGCTGTCGCCGGCGGGTAAGGTCCCACAACGTCCAGTCCCCAGACTGCAAAGGGCCAGGAATACCTTGTAGTATGGAGTGGCTCCGGCGGCCGATGCACAAAGTTCGCATGAACCTGGCACGCATGGCACCTCCTGGCATACTCGATGCAGTCATGGATCATAGAGGGCCAGAAGTATCCTAACCTCCGAATCTGGTGGGACAGCTTCGGCCCAGTCTGGTGGGCGCCGCATGAACCAGCATGGACCTCTTGCATGACTCGTGGGATCTCAACTCCCTGATGGCAACGGAGGAGAACACCATCAAATCCGCGTTTGTAGAGGATCTGCTCCAGGCCGGGACTGCTTTGGAGGACGAACTGCGATGCGCGGCGTCGAACTCGCTCGCGCTCGGCCCGATCCGATGGAAGAATGCCATGTTGGAGGTACTCAACCAATGGCGTCCTCCAATCAGGGGCTGATCCGACTGTCATATCTGGGGTACTCGGGGCTCCGGGCATAGGGGCAACCGTGGTGAGGTTACCTACCAACGGGCCGCGATCTTCTTCCGGGATAACGGGAGCGATGAGCCTACGGCGCGTCACGCGGACGATCAGGTTGTCCTGTTCAGGCTCCGCAAGTGACGCAGCGAGGCTGGCCAAAGCATCTGCTCGACCGTTCTGCGACCGGGGAACATGGACAATTTCCGGCCGAGAAGGGAACCGGGCCATCAGAAGGAGGGTGCACTCCAACAATGGCACAAGTTCCGGCTTCCTGACAACGTAGTCGCCATTGATCTGCTTAACAACCAGCTCGGAGTCCCCTTTCACGCACAGACGTGGCACGTCGATCTCGAGAGCCAACTCGAGGCCGGTGATGAGGGCATGGTATTCCGCCTCATTGTTGGTACCGCCCTCTGACAACAGGAACGAGTATGGCAGCACGGCTCGCTCCGGGGTAATGAAGACGATGCCCAAGCCCACTCTGTTGAGCTTAGGATTATCGAGTCTTCTACCGGTGGGGCTCCGGGATGCACCGTCAAAGTGCATCTGCCAGCATGGATCGGCTCGATCAACCGAGAGAATGGTCTCATCAGGAAAGCCTAGATCCAGCGGCTGATCCGCGGAGGTCAGGTGAGCTGCCAGAAAGTCTGCCAATGCTTGCCCTTTGATGGCCTTCTGAGACACATACCTGATGTCGAACTGCTGGAGAATCACAGCCCACCGCGCTAGGCGGCCAGTCAACATAGGCCGGCTCCGGATATATTTCAACGGGTCTACCCGAGAAACCAACTGTACCTCATGGTGCTGCAAGTAGTGCCGTAATTTCTGTACGGCAAATACGAGCGCCAGGAAGCTCTTCTCGATGGGGGAATACCTAACTTCCGCATCGAGGAGCATGCGACTGAGGTAATAGAGGCTATTCTCTGTTCCCTCGTTGTTCTTCTGGGCGAGAAGGGAACCCAGGGACCGTTCCAGGGCGGTCACATAAAGGACCAGCGGCTTTCCGGATACGGGCGGCATCAGGACCGGAGGTTGAAGCAGGTACTGCTTGATTTCCTCGAAAGCGGTCTGACACTCTTTATCCCATACATAGGTGGCACCTTTCTTCATGAGCCGAGAAAAGGGCTTACACTTGCCGGCCAGATTCGCGATGAATCGGCGTATATAGGCTAAGTGGCCTTGGAACCCTTGCAGTTCCCGGACGGTACCTGGGGGAGGCATCTGGCTAATCGCCCTGATTTTCTCTGGGTCGATCTCAATACCCCGGTATCTTACCACAAATCCAAGGAACTTTCCGGAGGTGACCCCAAAGGCACACTTCAACGGGTTCATCTTCAGGCATCGAGACCGGAGGAAGCTGAACACTTTCTCAAGATCTTTGAGATGGTCCTGATGCTGGCGCGATTTGACCACCAAGTCGTCGACGTAGCATTCCACCAGTGTGCCGAGGATTGGCTTGAATATGCGGTGCATCGCCCGTTGATAGGTGGCACCTGCATTCTTTAGGCCGAAGGGCATGACCCGGTAGCAAAAGGTACCTTGGGGGGCCCTGAAGGCAGTGAACTCCTCATCCTCAGGGGCCATCCGAATTTGGTTATATCCAGAGTATCCATCCATAAAGGAGAGGGCTTGGAACCCTGCCGTGGCATCAATCAACAGCTCTGTCACTGGAAGGGGAAAATCATCCTTCGGACAGTGGCGGTTGAGATCGCGGAAGTCGATGCAGACTCTGATCTGCCCGTTCTTCTTCCTGACCGGCACAATGTTGGCCAGCCATTTGGGGTACTGAACTTCCCTCACGAAGTTGGCTTTGATAAGCTTGTCAACTTCGGCCTCAACCATGGCACCGTGGGACGGGTGCATCTTCCTGGGAGGCTGCTTGAACCCGCGATGGTTCGCCGGGAGACCAAGGCGGTGGACGGCTACCTGAGGATCTAGCCCCGACATCTCATCATAGCCCCATGCGAACACATCACGGTGCTGCCTGAGAAAGTCCACGTACTGCTGCCGCTCCTCAGAGGGCATGGCGGCACTAACCAATGTGGGTCTTGGATCGGCCTCGGTTCCAAGGTTCACCTGTATTAACTCATCGACCGTGGCGGGGACGCCCTCCTCAAAGGCTGGGGGTGCATCTTCCACGTCCTCTCCGCTCGGGGAGGGATCGTCCACGGGAGAGACTGCGTTGGCAACTGCATCGGGGCTACCAGATCCTGCTGGGCCACTGGTGCTGGCACGGGCGGTCGCGGCCATCTCATCAGGAGACTCGCGGGCCGTCGAGACCATAGCGACGTCCAACCGGTGAATCGGGAGGACGTAAGTGTCATCCAGACTTGCCCAGGGATCGCTTGCAACAGCGACAGGCTCAACCTCACCTGCCAGGATCTGCTTATCCTTGCTCTTGTAATAGTCCGCGTCCAGATAGCGGGCTTCACATGAGGCAAAAGGAGAGGCATCTCCTTGAAGCACGCCTACTCAACCATTAAGGGAGTATTTGAGGCATTGGTTGTATGACGAGGGAACCGCCGCGTGAAGATGGAGCCATGGCCTGCCCATCAATGCGTTGTACGCAGTGTCCTGAGAGACTACCATGAATTCGGTGTTGGCAACCAAGTCACCGAACTGGGTCTTCAAACGTATCTTGCCGACCGGGGTTTGCTCGGTGCGGTCGTACCCCTGGATCCTGAGGTCGGAGGGAATCAAGTCATCCTCAGACAACCCCAATCTCCGGAGCGTCCGAGTTGGAATCAGGTTAATCCCAGACCCCGTGTCGACAAGACAGCGCCGGACTTCAAGGCCATTGAACTGGCCAGTGACATACAGCGGACGAATGTGTCCCTGTATAGGAGGGTCTTCATCCTTACCAGAGAACGAGATAACTGCCTGACATTCGGCGTCCTCGATCGTTTCGGCGTGAAAGGCCTCTGCAGCCGCAACCTCTGTCTCAAACTGGAGGGGGCTTTTCAGGGCTTCAGCGAGTGCCTCGCGCATCTCAGATGACATGCGCAGAGCCTCAAGGATGGAGAGCCTTGCCGGGATGTCGGCCAAGTGCTTCAGGACATCATACTTTTTAGCCAAGCGCGAGCCCCTGGTTGCAGGAGGTTGCTCTGCGGTTGGAAGCATGACGGGCCTTGCCGGTTGGATCGGCGGCCGACTGGTACTTGGCGCATCTCGCTGTTCACTGGTCGCAGTCCGGGAAATGGTCACCGTACTGGAGTCAGGAGGCCGGGATGGACTTGTGGCAGGGCGGAGCTGGTCGCGACGCGGCTGAGGCGGTTCTGCCTGGTCCCACACCACAAACAGTGGCGGAGGCGAATCCGTCATCCCCGGATGGGGGGGCTGCGCGCGCTGAGCTCGGTTTTGAGCCTGCTGCCTAGTCTCAGTGGCGTGCACGGCCTGGCTGGAGGTACCAACGGCTGTGCCCCGGCGACTCCTGCTGCTGCGGTTCTTCCGACGGTGGCGACGACCGGGGACACTAGGGAGGTCCACCTGGTGTTCTTCAACGTCGGGAACCGAAAAGGGATTTACCAGCTCGACGGTATTAACCGAAGCATACCCAAAACCGTCATCGGACGAATCATCCATCACCGGGCGGATCCGAGGAGGGACCCCCATCTCCGGGGGCATGAAATCGCCGAGAGTGCGGGATAGTGGCGGAACTGGCGGGGCGCGCTCTTCCTTCTTGCGCTGCCGCCGTTTGCTCCTTTTGGAAGAGGCAGGCTGGGACGACGATGCCGAAGCAGCACCCGCAGATTCTGGGGGCTCAGGCTGATTCAAGCGCGCACGGATGATTCCATGGGCGCGAATGGTCGTCTTGCGGGCCATCCAGTTATTATACTTCTGGGACCCGCGGTTGGAGACCAGCTGCCATTCGTCCTCGTTGCCACTATCGTCATCTGATCCCACGAACACGCCCGCCACTTGTGCTGGAGCTGGGCCCAACCTGATTACATTGTTGTTAATCTGGTCTTGGAGCCAATCCTTAAACACATAGCACCGCTGGATGGTGTTCCCCAGGGCCCGATGGTAGGGGCAGTAGCGGGGGTTATTCGTAAGATGTGCCTCCTCTGGCTTCCAACACTCAGGCAGTCGCACAATCCTCTGCTCTAGGGCGCTCCGGAAATAACCGGGGACCTGATCCTCATGGAATGAGTAAGTCAGGTGTCGCGGGCCCCTGGGAGCGTGGTCTTGACGAGGGGCTGGAGGGGCCTGCCGAGGAAGTGGACCCTGATTATCTCGCCTGGGTTGTGGCGGTACATTACGCGGAGGGGCCGGCCGGTTCTGAGGCTGCCGCTGCTGGGCCGGGAACTGAGCCCGTGGAGGCGGATTCCTGTGAGGCTGGGGAGCTGGCCTCGCCGGCAACAGCTCCAATGGCCTGGGGGCCTCTATCTGGGCGACAGCAGTGGGCTCAGCCCTGCTGACTCTCCTTGCAGGAATCATAGGAGGTAGCGGGTGTGCCTGGCTGGCCTGTTGCAGGGCTTCCTCAAGACGTTGAGCTTTGTCTGAGAAGTCCCTGAACCCTCCGGGGTAATTCTGAGTAATCAGGGAAGGGACCAGCTCGGTCTTGACGTTCCCGACGCACATTGTCAGCAACTGCTCCTGAGTCAATGGCATGTCAAGGGAATACGTGAGACCCTTCCATCGGGCGACGAAGTCCGCGACTCGCTCATCAGGCCTCTGCTTGCACTTGAAGAGGTCTGCGATACTCGTCTTCCGGGTCGTGGAACTGAACTGGTAGAGGAACTGTCTACGGAGGTCCTCCCAGCTAGTTATCTACCCGACGGGGAGCTGGCTGTACCAGACAAATGATGGCCCTTCCAGTGTCTGAACAAAGCAGCGAAGCTTAGCGGCCTCCTGCTGCGCCGGAGTCCCCAACATAGGCCCGCACCTCGAGTTGAAGTGGGCTAAATGCTGTGGCGGATCTCCAGTTCCGTTGAAGGGGGCGAAAGTGGGATTCCCGAATCCCGGAGGCGCCGGCATGTCATTCACCCATGCTGGGTAGGGCTTGCCGTCCGGTGGGATCGCCACCTGCCGAGTCTCCAAGGCCTCCAAGCGGGCAATGAGCGCCGCCATCGGATCGTCCGGACATGGGTTCCAGTCCTGGCGAGGATCTCTAACCATGAGCGCATTGCATGGCCCTTCAACCGGGTCGTCGACCGGGTCGTCGAACTCGGCAGCTCGTGGGATGGCTGGCAGAGCGGCTCTTGGGGCAGCGGGAGGAATCCGAGCGGGGTCTCTCAGGTAGTCACGCCGCTCGGGAGGGTGTGGCGAAACATACCGCGCCCTCTTGCCGTAGGCAATGGCCTCTCTCCTGTCGGCGAACACGGCGTAATCACGGTTGCCCGGGAGAGTCTCATCGAGGAGCGGTTGTTCCGGTCCCTGCTGTCCTGGCCTGGGATCACCGTAGTCAGGCCGCCGTTCTGCAGCGCGCTCGGCGAGGAGCTGGTCAACCGGCTTCTTCTGTTCGGCGAGCTGCTGACGTAGCGTAGCCTTCTCGGGATCCTCCTCTGCCCTCTGCATGGAGGCAGATGGGTCGGCGGGCTTTATAGTCTCGCTGTGCTCTTTTCCTTTGCTGACGTTTCGGCTCAACGTCAGTGCTTCAGTGGGTGCGGGGAGCCCCAGGAGGTTCCTCTGATGACGAGTAACTCTCACCGATGGATCTGACGACGGCTTTTCTTCGGGGGGGAAGCCCCTGTCGAGAAGTTCCATGTCGTTCCCCTCTCCCGACAGGTCAGCCATATTGACTGTTTCTGTCCCTGGGGATATACCCTCAGGGCCACCCAGTGAATCGGGCTGTCGGCGAATCACACTGAAGCATAGGGCAGCGTACTGCCCCCATCCACGGATATACACGTGGGGAGTGGCTTCCTTGATAACTTTGAGGAGTACTTGAAAGCACTCAACGCATCGTTGTTGGAGGGCCTCGTGGTGCCCAAATGACCCAGGGTGCCGAATCGCGGGGAGCATGGCCAGGTCAATTTGACGGCACTGCTCACCAATATCCTCCAGGTGCGCTTGACTCCCGGGGTATGGCATTTGTAGGCGGTGAAGACAGGAGCGAGTCTCCCGGAGAGTTCGGCGGAAGCATTCGAACTCATCCGGGGTGAGCGATTCGGGTGCATCAAAGCCCGGTCCTGCGACTGGCCAAAACTTCTCAGGGAAGCGGCCCTCTGCAAGGACGGTCCAGAAGCTCCACGACTCAAACTCGGGACCCAGATCTCCTTGGTCCTCTTCCATGGCTGGGAATGGACGGGGAACTGGTAGTGGTGCCGAGGCGGGCCGCCGGGCCGACGGGCTGGCCGGCGGTGAATACGGCGAACAGGCCGATTGGCCTCCATATCCCGGGCCGCCCTTTGAGGGAGGCGGTGCCCTGGCTACCACATCACGATAGGACGGGCCGGCGAGCGGACATCCTGCCGTAGCATCGGTGCTCGCCGAGGGTGCACCAGATCGTGGTTCGACCGTCGATCCCCAGAAAAAGTCTCCGGTTTCTCCGATCGAGACGGAAGGCACTTCCGGAGGGGCCGGTACCAACCGCAAGCTTAATCCTTGGGGGTCTACCAGGCCCTCGTTACTCCGGATATACCTTCGGAGAGAAGCGGGGATCACATCGATCTCGCTCTCGGGGAGCACGAGGCTGACGTGCCGCATTCCTACCCCCGCCCTTGACTGGCGGGATTGGGGAAAGGGATCTGTCGCCGAATCGTACTCCGCCTCTGAATCAGAGAAGCGAACCGGTCGGATCTCTGTCCGGAATTCCGTAACATTCTTCCCTCGGCGTCGACGCCTTGCCTTCCTGCCCCTGGGTGGTTCTTCGGGGCAGGGCTGATCTCTGTCCTGGCGTCCTCCGGCCGCACTGGTGCTGGGGCCAAGAGGACTGGGAACCCAGGTGCGAGGGGCACCGGAACAGATATCAAAGGGGACGCGGGGAGAGATGACTCCGGGCAGGCCTCCGGGCCGGGATCGGAAGGTGGGATGACCCATGCCTCCTGGATCAGCCACACAGAGTAGATCCTGCCGGTGAATAGCGCTACCGCGAGGTGGTCCGCGGTGGCTACTGCCAGTGCCAGCAACCGGGAGAGTCAACCCAACCTGCCTTTGGGGCGGTCGGGGCCTCGATCCAGGTCGGGCATAGGTGTTCCCCTGCTCAGGATGCGCAGAGGCCTGGCGACTGGAGCCAGCAGTAGCTTGGGCCAATGCGGCCGCTGTTGCTAGAGCCCCAAGGTGGGCATCCTCTTCCGCTCGTGCCCGACGTTGGCGTCGGGACAGGCGAGTCGGAATGAGCGGCGCGGGCAGGTGGAGAGCCCGCTCTTCGACTGGAGAGGCCTGGCGGCGGTGTCGCCGTGGCCTGGAGGGAGTCCTTACCGTAGATCCCTGGAGCGAATCCCAGATAGGGTGATCCCGGGCATCTTCCACCTCATCCGCATAGGGAAGGGAACTGTCAGAGCGCTCCGGGGATAAACTCCCGAAGCGATTGGACGTTGAGGTGGGCAGCGGTGCCTCCCTGCGCGGCCCTCGGGGGCGGCGGTGGTGGCGAGGCGCAGCCTCCTCAAGGTCTAGGCGAGCCATTTCCCTAGTGGGGATGACTCCCTCTTCCTCGTATCTCCGCACCAGGGTGTTGATCACCCTTCTCTGGATGACCTCCGAGGGGGAGAGAGGGCGTGGTCGTCCCGCAATTGCGGCTGCTGGGACGACTGTGGAACGGGCGGGACCGCGCGGAGTAGCCGCGTCGGTGTTTCCCCTGCCCCTGCGCCAGTGGGCGGGTGGCGATCGGGCACTGGATCGGGCGACCTGATTTCTGAAAGCAGGGAGAATGACCCATTAACACTGACAAGAAAAAGGAATCGACAACCAACCATTAGCGCCACGACGCCTTCCGTGGGGGGAACCCAGGCCCTCGACGTTGCGAGACGGAGTGCCCGATGTCCCTTCCCCAGCCCCTGGCGGGTAAGACTGAATGCTTGGCCGGGCAACACGCCGGTCTTCCAACACCTCTGAAATCCATCGGTCTTCGTATCGAGGAGAATAGATTCACGTCGGGTTCACCATTTTTCTGTTTCGGTGCGGATGTGCGTCGGGTTACGCTGTTCCGCCAGGACGCGTTCGCGCGTGCACCCGTCGACCCGAGGGGATGGGCGCGCGGCTTGTGGTCCCGCAGTCCCGCTTTCCAAGGGCGGGCGGCATTCGTCCCTTATTCAGGGGCGTCTGCTCCTTGATCGAAACCGGGATGATGGGATGTCGGCTCCTCCTTCCTTGGACGTCTCCTCGGAACTCGTCGCCTAATCCGGGTCTCCCTCATAGACTTAAGAATGTTCGTGAATCTCGTTCCCGGCGCCATATCTTCATGGACACCGGTTAATTACGCTGCTTCCGCCCGGACGCTCCAAGGAGTCTGGTTGGGGCAGCAACCTGCGGTGAGAAGGCCGGGTGGCTCTGGGTGCTGGGGGCGTGTCGTAACACTGCGGCTCTGCACGTCTGTCTTCCGTCCCTAATAGGGCTTCTCGAAGGCATGATGGCCTGAGGCATCCCGTACTGGATGAGGGGAACTGTGTCACCTGAGGTTTTCCTCAGCTTCCCATGTTTAACACGGGGTATGCCGCGAGTTTAACGTCCAACGGGGACGGCATCGGACCGATCAACACGAAAAGTGGATCGGATGACAGAACCCCTTGCGGGGAACCTCCGACGCTGGGGCCAGCACATGGGCGGCTTCCCAAGTAACGTGGAGTGGAGTGAAGTGGCATGACCCCACCGGGATGTGGCGGCCCGGGTAAGGATCAGGGTGGATGATGGAGTGAAGAGCTTGGACCCCGTAGGGGCTTCCTACGTACCGCGCGTTAGCACGGATCAAAGTCAACGTAGTTCGGGTATACAGTTTAACGTCATGCTGGACGTCGGCAAGCCGACTCACGAAGAGGTCTAGGCCGCCGGGCGGAGGATTGAACCGAACCACCTCGCACAGAGGGGGGTGGAACGGCCGGGTGGATAACAGTTTCACGTCATGCTGGACGATGAAAGGAGAAATGGAAAAGGGGGCTGTGGGGAGGCACAGTGGAGATACACATGGGCAGTCTCCCACAGGGGCGGATTCATAGGTGAATCGACGCAAGCGTGAACCCTGGAGGGGTCCACTGATGGACGAACCGACGTAAATACGACTGGGACGACCAGGTGGCGGGCTTGGACCTCAAGAAGGCTTCCTACGTACCCTGTATAGAAGACAGGGATCAAAGTCCACGTAGTTCATTCTGTCAGGACTTACGCACTTGAGGCAGCCCGGACGCGGCAAAACTCAGTTGGAAGGGACTTGGACCGAAAGTAGGAGACACCTCGATCCCAGTCACACCCTCTACTGGCTTCGGCGGTGGGGGAGCGCAATGGAGATACACATGTGCAGCCCCCCACAAGAAACAAGGGGTTTACAATACCCTACCCCCGTAGGGAAAAGCCACTCCCATTAAATCGTCCCAAAAGCGGGACAATCCCGACATCCCTGCAGAGACGAGTGGGTGGGGGCCACATCCAAACCGGGGGGGACCCTGCGTGCGGAGCACGGGATCAGGTTGCGGACGGTTTAACGTCTTGCCGGACGAAGTACAGTTTAACGTCGTGTGTTGAGGACGAAGCGGACGGTTTAACGTCTTGCCGGACGAAGCACAGTTTAACGTCGTGTGTTGAGGACGAAACACTTGGCAGTTTAACGTCTTGCAGCGCGGACGAGTGTGCAGTTTAACGTCATACTGGACGTATGGGCAGTTTAACGTCATGATGGACATATGTGCAGTTTAACGTCATGTAGGACGAATATGCAGTTTAACGTCATGCTGGACGAATATGCAGTTTAACGTCATGCTGGACGAATGATTGCCGCCGATGGGTCCGTGTCACTTCGCACGAGCCTGGAAGGCTGCACGGGAAGACAGCGCACGGTGCGGGCACCCAGGATGAGGATCATCGGGCGCCACGCAGGCAGGTACCCGCAGGGGGTCAAGGCAGGCGACCCTGGCGGTTTGCGCGCAAAAGAGGAGCTTTGCGCGCAAAACCGCGGGTCGGCGCGCAAAATGGCGGGCTGGCGCGCAATTGGGCCAGCGCTTCGCGCGCGGATGATGGGGATTGCGCGCACCGGGCTTCGGGTAGCGCGCGGGGGCAACGGCTCATTCTCTAACGAATGGCCACTTTGAAAATGGGGGGTGCGCGCAATCGGGTTGGATTGCGCGCACCCGGGGGCAATTGCGCGCAAGAGGCTTCTTTTGCGCGCAAAGGCCTTCGGGTTGAAATTTATTCAAAGGAAAGGAGCCAAGGGGATTGCGCGCGAAGGCGGACCCCAAGGCTCTATTGCGCGAAATAAAGGAGGTTACCTGAAAATCGGCATTGCGCGCGGAAGGGGTTGAATTGCGCGCGCGGGAGACCGTTCGACTTCCAGCAACCTTTGAAACGTTGGGGGTCGCCTAGTATTTATAGGCAACCCCGGGCGTGGAATCCAAGGCGCGAGCGCGGAATTCTCCTCGCGGGCGCAGAATCGGGCACGGCGCGCAAGGGAGTTGCGCGCATCCCGGGGGTTTTGCGCGCGGATCATCATCTTTGCGCGCAGACCTCTGAAATTCCGCGCAAGGCCTCCGGGCCCTCCGAAACATTCTTCCGACTCCAAATATGACCTCGCTTTCTGCATCCGGAGCTTCGTTTGGGAACAACGGACTTTTCCGGCGTCTACAATAGTAGATGAAACTTTTCTTGGAAAATAATATTCATTAAGAGAGAATGAGTCTGAATCAATCTAGGTTGCACATATATCTTCAATTTTAATGAATCAACAAAACAAATCAATCACAAACTTATAGTAGAAAAATATAGAACATGTATATCTCTAAAATGTAGTCATTTATCAGAGTTGTTCATTTCGTGTAGCACTGTAAAAAGATTCTTAATAATGTAGTTGTATATTTTAATCACTTATTAAACACATATGAAGAGATATTCTTAAGGAATATATAGAACAAAAAATGTCATCATTATTCTAGATCCAAAAAATAGATTAATTGATCACAAAAATTCAAATTTCAATTGACTAGGAGAGTTATAAATTTACCCAGAAATATGAGTGATTTTCTAAAATGAACACTGTTCTTAGAAATATTCAAAATGATCATTGAATTAGTCTTCAATTCTATCTTGACCATTGTAGGAATCTTAGATTTTAAACGCTGCTTGAACAACTTCGTAGTTGAGAACACAATGTTGGGATGAGGTGGGTAGCATAGAGTTCCTTCACAAAGTGTAGGGTTTATTTGACTAGTGTAGGGTTCCTTTTCCTAGAGTAGGGTTCCCTTTCAAAGAGTAGGGTTCCCTTTTATAGCATAGGGAACAAATTAGTGTAGGTAATATGATCTATATGTTTATCCTTGTCATCTTAAAATCTAGAACATAGCATTGATTAACCATACATTCAACTTTCTTGAACATAGGGTTGTAAATAGTAAATACAAACACCAACGCAGCATTGCTGATTTATATGCATGTCAATGTTCTGAATGTAAGTATGGTGATCCAAATTCAATATATTTAGTGTAACATAGGGTTGATACAATACACAAATGTCAGCTTTTCAATGAAACATAGGGATGAAAACAACATTTCCAAAATCATTCCCATAATGCTAAATTCCTTTAAATAGAATACCAATTCCTATAAAACATACTTAACAACTATTTCTTTGAAAATAAACAATGATATTTGGAAACATAAAAATCATTATAAAATATATAGTATTGTTGAGACAATACATTCCCAACAATCTCTCCCTTCTTGATGATCATAAAAAACCCATAACATAATTATTAACAAAAATTAAAGAAAAGATAATATTTGTCAAACAAAAAAGTAGATATAGATAATTTTTCAAAAATTCTATTTCAAAAAATTATTTTGATAAAGAAATATTTTTAAAAGGTAATGTTTTGGTTGAAAATATTTTTCACATCTCCCCTAGAGATAGTTTCCGTTCCATAAAATTCAATCTTCTGTTACTTTTTATATATAAAAAAGATGGATTTGAAATAATAAAGGAAATAAACCACAATAAATATAGAAAAAAACTACAACTAAATAGTTATGAATTTTGTCATAGAGAAATAAAATCTAATATTAACAATGAAGTATTGAACTAAAATAAAAAAATTCAAATACAAATAAACTAAAGTTAATTGAAATTCAAATGTTTTGAAAAGTTATAGTGAAACCAAAAAGGGTATTCAAAAATATTGTTTAATGTTTAGTGTCAGTAGGGATATTGAGTTCTTATAGATGAATAATTTCATGAACAACACTGCTAAGATCAATAATCTTTAGCAATAGGCTCTCAAAATGGTTGCTGAGAACTTTATTCCAGTGCTGAAGTAGCTTCCTTGAGTCATTTAGAATATTAAAACATTAAACATAACTGAACTTTATAAATTCATTCACAACTTCTTTTGGCTAAATGAATGTGATCAACATGTCATTATCTTGATTAATCACTAGTCCCAACCCAGATTCACTAGATGTTAGTTGACTCACGAGATGTCTCTAATTCTCTAACGGAACATTTAATTGAATTATATCAAACTGAATAGTGTGTATCCTATGATTAAAATTTTCCCGTAAAGAGGTAATTACTTCAATCTTCCTAAGAAATATTGGAGGTGTCTATTGAGAAGATTTTGAGGATTGATTGATTTCCTTGAGAGCCTGAAATTCTCTCTCTATCATCAATTTAAACTCATAAAACACTGTATTTTTGTGAGATTCATCCTTTAAAAAAATTATCATGATATTTTTGAAATAAAATCTTTAATATATCAAACTAAAATGATATTTTCTTTTTATTTTCTTAAATTAAGGTTAGGATCTTCAAACTCTGATCTTTTTATAGAGACAACCTGGTATTATTCAAACATTTTCTTCTAATATTTCAAGTGTTCTATTAAAAATGAATTTTCAGCCTCCAAAAACTATATTTTTATAACTTTGGACTTAGCCTCTGAATCTGAAGATTCAAAAGACTTAGGTCATGCTTGATCAACTTCAATTAAATCTAGAGTTGGATAACTAGTTCCTTCTAGTTGGTTTCCCAATCCAGATCCTCCCACAACATTAGGATTAAGAACCATTTGATTTCCATGGTCAAGGATCTCTTCCCTATGAGGTTCTAGACATTTACATTCATGATCAACTTTGTCATTCACTTGAACCTCATCCAATGATTATCTTTTCTCATTAATTGTAGTGGAATTTACTCCCACAACAATAGATTCATAAATAACCTATTGGACATTAACTGAAATTCTTTTTTTACAAGAGATTCTCCAGCATCGATGTTACTTCTTCATCAGGCCTCTGATGAACTAAACCAACTTAAGGGGTAACCTTTTTCACCCATAAGGAACAACTGAAAACTTTTTTTTTTGCTCAGCACCAACTGGCAGTAAAACATTTCATGATTTTTCCAAACAAAACCAAGCTTCATAAATGTTCAAGCATTCAAGGTATTTCTATGGTGACCATTTTTTTTCAAAAAAACATATTCACAATCATTCCATTTCATTGTCAAAATAAGGAAATATTACTTCCATAGGGATAATATCTATTTTTTAATCCACATGATAGAAATGGTTTATATATCTAATCATAAACTGAAAAAAAACATTAACGTAACATTATTCAAAAGTAGAAACATGATATAAATGTCTGGATAAATGACCTTGTCAAGATCAACAGTCCTATGTAAGATTCTGGATTGAATAAACATCATTATCAAATGGAGGCCAAGAGATAGTTCTATCATAAACACTTTATTGATTGTTCTTATTACAAACAAAGAAAACATAATGTCCTCAGATGTATGTCTTCTATTACAAATATTTGTTAAATTGAATTGAAACTCTTACTCATAGAGACAAAAGATCATCTCTTTCATTTCCAAAGAGAATAAAAAAATTAATTATTAACAATAAAAGAGGTAATAATGTATTCTTAAAACCCAATAATAAAATAATAATTTTTACAAAATTCATTAACTTATTTATAATAAACCTTCAGCATGTTATCTACACCAATAGCATTAACCATTCCTTGAAAACACATCACTTCCTTTAGCAATATATTTGTTGAATCTATCTGTTTCCATTAAATTCAATACCTTACAATAATTTCCTGATGCATATAAATTGTTATCTAACACATCATCCATGAATCTTTGTGAAGTTTCAATCTATTAATGTTTTTGGACTGAATGGATTGAAGGTTTATGGTTTTCGGAAGATGTTAATCGAAGTAGAGAGGTACTCTATAAGCCGAAAGGATGTCTAAGAGAGGAGGGAGAAGGACATGGAAAATGTTTTTCTCGCATAGATTAAGAATGTACTCATCACTTTTAAATTATGAAAAGGCAAAATAAATAAAATTGAAATGAAATTCATTTCAGAACAAATTAAAGTGAAATTGAATAAAACATATTAAATAAATACTACTAATATAAAATCAGAGAATTAGAAATAAAATAATAAATAATTACATAAACACACATATTCTTAACCCCCATAAAAAGTCAAAACATGTAGTGGGAAGTGGTTTAGTAAAAATATCATCTAATTGATATTCGGTGTTAACAAATTCTAAAGATATATCCTTTTAAGAACATGATCTTATAGAAAATGATTCCCTATATTAATGTGATTAGCTCAATAATTAATTATAGTAATTTTAGAAATATTAATAGAAATATTATTATCAAATAAAATATAAATACTTTTAATGTTCAGTCCAATGTCCAATATAGTGTTTTTAATCCCCAATACTTGTGCACAACAACTGCCAGCATTTACATATTCTGCCTCAACGGTAGATATGAAAACTCAATGTTGTTTCGTAATAGACCATGACCCTAAATATATTATTAGAAAGTAACAAGTTCATGGAGTAATTTTTATATATAATCTACAACCTCTAATGTCAGCATATGAATAGGAAATTAAATTAATATAATATTTTTTGGGGTGAAGCAGAGATTGATAAACTGTTCCTTTTAAATATCTAAAAATTATATTATCTGTAGTAAGATGGGGCCCTTTTTGATTTTAGTTAAATCTAGTACAATGATATACAAAAAACATATCATTTGGTTTTCTAGTAGTAAGATATAACAAAATACCAATTATACCTCTATATAACTTGTTGTTAATTAGTTTTCAGGCTTCATCCAAATCATCTTTTATAATGGTACACATAGAAGTCATATGTTTCTTGATTTTCTCAAGACCAAACATATTCAATAAATAAATAATAAACTTACATTTATTTAACACATTTACACAATATTTTTGATAAATCATAAATCCTTAGAAGAATTTTTTTCCTCCCATCATACTCATTTCATTTTTTTTCATTAGATTTGAAAAGTCATGACAATGTTTTTTATCTGTTGATCCAAAAATAAAATCCTCAACATAAATTTGGAAAAATATAATATTAGAAAAAATGGTTTTATTAATAAGTGACAGATCTTCCAATCCAACAGTAAATCCATTTTTCAATAGAAAAGAACATAACCTTTCATAAAAAGCTCTAGGTGCTTGTTTAAAGTTATAGGGAGTTTAAGTATGTTTAAAAATAGAATTCGGTTTTTAGGATTTTAATAACTTGGGGGTTGTTCAACATAAACATCCTACATTAAATAACCATTTAAAAAGGTATATTTATCTTATATATGATACAATTTTAAATCCATACTAGATAAATAAGTTTAATGGATTCAAATGGCTTCTAATCTAGATAATGGGGCAAAGGTATCATCACAATCTATTAATTATTACAAATTATTTCCATTAGATACCAATCTATAATTATTACTATTATTGATCCCTTTATCATCCTATTTATTTCTAAAGACCCACTTAGTTCCTATAGTTGGATAAATATATAGTCATTGTAATAGTTCCCAAACACAGTTCCTTCTAAATTGACTAGTTCTTCTTGTATATCTAGAATCTAACATTAATAGTATAAGTATTCTTATATAGTTTTAGGTTATAAGTAGGATAAAAAGGTAGAAAATTCATCTTGGATTCCTACATTTCTTTTAGGTCTAATTCATGTGTCTAGATCTCCTATAAAAGTTTCTAAAGGATGGTTTTTTAAAGGTTCTAGACTACCTTGGAAGGAAAATTTTAGGCTCATTAGTATCATATTCTTAAATGATGGACACAACTATATCAAAATAATTTCAAAATGTTTAAAGTATCAATTTATCAAATGATTTAGTGAAATCATCAGTTTGATCTTTCTTTTCAATAAAAGGGTCAGTTTCTTCAAACTTCACATGAACTGATTCTTCAACAATCCTTGAACTTTAATTAAACACTCTATAAGAATTACAGGTCGCAGAATATACAAATAATATTCCTTCATCAGCTTTTGGATCAAACTTTCCAAGGTTTCCCTCAGTATTCAAGATATACACCTTGCATCCAAAGCTATTAATGTGCTATAATTTTTTGTTTTCTGTTATTCCATTGTTCAGAAGGAGTAATTTTGAAAATAGTCATATTTTAGACTCTATTCATGAAATAGAAGGTTGATTTTATAGCTTCTTCCCAAAATAGGTAGTAATATTTTATTTATTTAGTATAGTCCTAGCCATTTCTTGAAAAGTTCTATTTCCCTTTTCAACAGTTCCATTTTTTTGAGGTGTTCTTCGTATAGAGAAGGAGTGTTTAATACCCAAATTTGAGAAAAAATAATCGAATTGTTGATTATAAAATTATCCACCTTAATTTCTTCATAGTGAAATTATTTTGAAAGCATTTTTATTTTGAAAATTTTTACAGAAACATTAAAAAACAGTGAAAATTTGAGTTTTAGAAAATAAACCCATGTATATCTAGAATAATCATTAACTGAAACATACAAATATAATTTTCTAGCCATACATTCTATCATTGATGGTACAAAAAAATCCATATGAATAATTTATAATAGATTAGAAATAGAATTTTTTTAATATATTTGAATGGTGATTTGTTCTTCTTTCCAATTTTCCATGAATCATAGAATTTGTCATTGTCAAACTTAAGACTAGGAAAATTAAAAACAAAATATTTCATAAAAAAGTTATGTAATGACTATATAATGTAGTGTATAATTATTCAGTTTCAAATCCATGATTCATTTGTATAGGTAGTTAAAAAATTTATTTTCTATTTAGATAACGAATTTAAAAACAATGTTTATAAATTATTATTTATTTGTGCTCTAAACATAATAAACACATCATTAAACATAGAGAATGAATTTTTAGAAAAATACACATCAAAAAAATCATCATAAAGGTGATAAATACTTATTATATTGTGATTTAACCCTTTAACATATAGTAATATGTTTATTTAGATTGTCTTTAGATCTCCAACAGTTCTAACTCAAACTATTTTTTCCCTTAGCATTGTAACCAAATATTATATCCCATCCATTTGTGTCAAAATGTTGAAATTTGATAGATCTACACTCATATCTCTGGAATAACCACTGTCTATATACTGTATGTAATTTCTATTCATGTTTCATCTTACCTACAAAATTATTTAATAAAATTTTTGTTTTGATACCCATATTTTCTTATGTCTAAAACTGTGATCTAGAAATGATCTGGGAATCCATATCTTATTTGTTTTTATATCATTTTCTTCAACCAAAATCATATAAATAAAACTTCTTTTAATTCCAATTATTTGAGAGTTTTTTAAATAAAAATTATTAGTGACATGGAATTTTTTTCCATAATGATAACATTTTGTATTTTCAAAATGCGGCACAAACTAGTTTTTATACAATTTTGATTTCTCATCCTTTATTATGAATCTATATCATTCCCATTTAATGACATTCTTTCCTAGAATTTCAGTTAATATATTTTCTTCTTCAGTGAAAACAAGATTAGTACTTTTATATATTTTTACTTAATCTTGTAATTCCTTGATTGTCTTTTAATGATCAAAAACAATTTTTGTGGATGATTTTAATTTTTCCATCAACTCTTGATGTTTTTTTAACAGAGTGTCTATTTCACATAAAACAAAAATATGAATATATTTTAAATAATTGTTCTTCTTTATTAGAGAATCATATTATTCTTCTAACATTAAATAGTAGGAAACAATTTTATCATTTGAGAAAAAATTAGTATCATAATAAGAAGAATAATAAGTTTTTAAATTTTCTTCTTATTCCATGTTCATAAATGAAATGTTAGCTTATAGATTTGATTTTGATTTTTTTGAATCATACATTAAAGGACTAATGGAGTCTTCAAATACACTCCATGTATCATTCATTACTCATTTTGACTTTATGACTATAAATAGAATTTTTCGAGTATATCATTTCTGGGATTTTTTATTCAACTTTTAGTCGAGGACAATCTGGTCAGATATGAGGCAATTTCATGCACTCATAGTAACAAACTTCAATTAGTTCTTTGTCTTCCTTCTTTAAGGATGATCTGAATCCCCTATTCTTCTTGTAAAAATTATTGACCTTCCTAGATAGATGATTGATTTCCACTCCATAATCAGATGAGTTAGTGTTCTTCAACTCTTTATCTTCTTGATTTATTTTTCTGCTATGCTTCTTAGATGTCACCTTCATACCAGTATTTTATTTCTTCACAATAATAATACAATCTTCAAATTCATCTTTTATTTCTTCTTTATACATCATCAGTTTCCCAATTAGTTCTTTCATTTCCTGATCAATAATTGGTGATTATTTTTGAATATAAAAAGATACACCAATCCATTTTGAGGGCAGTACTCTGTGTACTTTCAACGCATTATCATCTTGTTTGATGGGTTCTCATAATGTTGTAATATTGTTGACAATTTTTATGAGCCTTCCAATAATCTATGTGATACATTCGATATTGAAAATTCTAAATGATTCAAACATTATCTTTGGTGTTTAATACCTCATCTATTTTACATCATCTATTCTTTCATAGGCAACTCCAATAGTCTATCACATTTTATAAGTAGTAGAATATTTCAAAAAATGATTGAACTCATCTGGTCCAAGACCAAAAATAATAGAATTCATAGCTTTTGAATTTATGTCATATTCATCTTCTGTTGTAACATCTCATGGTTTTGGTTTTTGAGTAATCTTATATGGGGTAATGATCATTGAGTAAACTCTAAATCCAAGATTTTCACGATAGACAATCATCCGTGATTTCCAAAACCCGTATTTATCACCATTAAAGTTGGAGCTCGAACCATTGACATTACTTCTCAAGGGTAAGCCATTTCCATCTTTGTAAAGAAATTATTTTTTACCTTTCAATAGCTTTATCCAAAATCGCTTCTCTAAAAAAAAATTTAGGTCAGAATATACAAAGTAACACACAAGAGGGGGGGTGAAATGTGCCTTTTAAAATTCATCCAATAATTCCAGATTTTGATACCTTTTTTAATTTATGAAGATATGCAGTTTTTTTCTTATGTATGGAAATATGCAGTGTATTAACAAAAATAAATAACAAATCTATTTATAGTGGTTCGAGGGAAAAATGACCCCATATTCCACACTATTAATCACTCTCTCAGCATGCTTGGTAAATTTCTCTATAATAGTCCGCTTATCCCAAGACCAAGAATCCACAACTAAATATAGGAAGTTGAAACCTTTAAAAGACATATTATAAATCATTATTGTACTATAACAGAGAACTGATTATCCATTTCTTACATTGAGAAGCTGATACTGCACCGCAACTGAGTACGAGCAGTGGAAACTATCAATAAATCAAAAGAGAATGATTTGATGAAATAGGTTAAACCTCACAGGTATAGTAGTAAATAATTAACAGTAGATGGATCATATTATTCAAATATAATAGTATTCAAGAGTGATAGAGAATGAAGGGATCCACTTTTCACATAGATATTAAATTTGAAATAAGTAACAAAACAAAGTTTTCACAAAATTAAAGTATAACAAGACAAAATATTTATAATTCCAAAATGTTTTCCTTTATCATAATTTTTCATTTTTTGTAGAACAATAAGAAATATTTTTAGTAAATTAGTTTTATATGTGAATCACATATGACACACATATGAAGAGACATTCAGAAGGAATATGTAGAACATAAAAACATTATTTGGTATTCTAGATCTATAAGAATATCCAAATTGATTGTGAATATTCATATATAAAATGACTAGGAGAGTCCTAAATTGCCACATAAATAGGTGTGATTTTCTCTAATGAACATGATTCTTTGAAAAATCAAAATAATCATAGAATCTTTATTCAATTTTGAAATAACCATTCCAGTAATATTGGATTCAAAATGCGGCATGAAGAACTTCATAGATAAGAACACAATTTAGGGTTGAGCTGCGTAGCATAGGGTTCCTTTTTGTACCGTATTGTTCCATTCTATAGCATAGGGAAAAAATTATTTTATGGATTATGACCCATAAATTTATCATTTTTATCATAAAATCTCAAAAATAGCATTGATTAAGCACATGTTAATCTATCCCGAATGTAGGGTTGCAAATAGTAAATCCAAACTCCAACACGGGGTTTCTAATCAATACGCATGTTAGGTTTCTTAACGTAAGGATGATGATCCAAATAAAAACTATTTAGAATTACATGGTGTTGATACCATATGAAAATGTTAGATTTTCAGCGTAACATAGGGGTGAGTACAATGTTTCTTTAATAATTCTAGTAATTCTAAATTCCTTTAAATAGAATACAAATTCCTACAAAACATACTTAACAAAACTTTATTAGAAAACAATAGGGGTATTTGTAAACATCAAAATAATAATAAATTGTAGAGTATTGTTGATACAATAAATTACCAACTAGTGGGACACTGCATGCTGAAAAGGCCCCATTCGACCTCTATGAATCACACTATATTGATGAAGGGTTCTATGAGCTGATGGGAAATGACTTCTAGTCGATGGTGTTTATTGTGTTACCACAACAAATGGTTTAGAAAGGGTTCCCACCAATACCCTATAGAATATTGGGGAATAATACATACTTACCATCAATCATACTGAGTGTACATGTCCAAATTCAGATTCATGTTCACTAGTCCATGTGATTTTGGTCACAACCAATGAGACTAATAATGTTGAAAAGGTCACTAACTCTCAAGATAATAGCTATGGTTTAGATAAAATTATCCCCAAACTATCATAAAAACTCTATAAAATACTATCCTTACCCACTTATGTAGGAGGAAGTGTCTCATCAGTCAAAAAATGACTAAACTCTTTTACCCCTCACTACATCATTTTCGAAGAAGCCCCCACCGACGACCGAGGAAGAAGAGGAAGCCTCACATCTGAGACACCAAAATTGAAACTCTTCCATAAACTAGGAAATGATCATCCCAATAATTTTTCCCTATAAAAATATGAAGAGGAATATGGTGATTATATAGATGAGGAAGAAGAATTACTAGGGTATTCCCCTCCTTAATTTTAGAAAGGCCTCTCTTCCACCATTTATGAACTCAATCAAATCAACTTGGGTGCGGAAGAAGACCCGTGATCCACTCTAATTAGTGAGACCATGCCTTATGGAGAGAAATATGTATAAAACTCTTTCTTGATAAAGAATCGAGATGCTTTCTACTAAAATTATAATAAAATTTCCTCGATCTTTAGGTGGACACTCACCACCTCATCTTTCCAGAAAACTATCTTGGTTGCATTAAATCCCCCCAAAAGACGTACCTAACACATGCTTCCAAAATCGATGTTGAAGTCGAAAATATCTTCTGAGATAACTTTATTCAAGAATTAAAACACCCCATTTTGCGAGAAAAAATTGTCCCCATTAAAAAAATTGGAATATTAGAGTCTACATCAATTTTGGGGATCTCAATCAGAATTTCCCAAATGACGATTTCCTAGTCCCAATCATAGAATTGTTGATCAATAAAATTGCTGAATATGAGGCTACTGATTTCATGGATGAATATTCTGGTTATAATCAAATTAGAATGTCCTAATAAGATGAAGAATCCGCAAACTTTAGGGCTCTTAGGGAGAGTTTTTCTATAATGTAATGCCTTTTGGTTTGAAGAATGTCGACACCACATATCAGTGCTTCATTTATCACATTTTCAAACCCTTCATAGTAATGTTTGTCGAATTCTATATTGATAATAAGGTTGTTAAATCATGAAAATTCTCAAACTACCTAGAATATCATGAAACCATCATCAATAAATTATGATAGCACAATCTAAAAATGAACCCCCTCTAAGGTGTGCATTTAGTGTTACCTAAGGAATATTCCTCATCTTCAACAAACACCATTGTGGCATCGATGTCGACCCATGGTAAGAAGAAGTCCATCCTTTTCATGTACCCACCTCTCAATATCACTTTGTTAATAAGATTTCATGGAAATTTTCCCTATATTTGGTGCTTCATAGACTTACATACATGAAAACTCTTTCCATCACCAGGTTGATGAAAAAAGGGATAAAATGTTAATGAACTAATTATTGTCCAAAAGCATTCAACAATATTATGAGATATATTATAATCCTACTGATGACAGTTCCACCTATAGAAGGAAAACCAATTATTCTATATGTGACCACCTTAGAGTGATACCTAGGTGCCTTCCTCTCAAAAAAATGATGCCAAAAATGAGAATACAATATATTATCTCCTTAAAACAATGATCGATGTTGAGACTCATTATTACAATATCGAGAAGAGTTACATTACATTAATATTGGTGGTAAAAAAGCTAAGACATTACTTACCGCACCCCAAGGTCCATATGGTCTCCTGTAGAAACTCTCTCAAGTATATTCCTAGATGTCCAATGTTAACTGGATGATATCCCGGTGGGCGGTCATCCCACAACAATTCGATATATGGTTTATACAATAGAAAGATGTTAAAGGCCATGAATGAGCATATTTTCTTCTGTAGAATCCATAAACCAAGTTAGACCCATTATATATTGAGATACATTGTGTGGAAGTGGTCTTTATTAAAGAGAACTCCTGTATATAGGAAACTCACTTCAATGGTGCATCCAGAAACCTGGCATGAGAAATAATGGAAGAACCCAGACTAAACAAAGTGGTGATGAGAGCTGTACTCATATCCATATAATGGATTTTCATCCTAATTCCATCATACCATTAGTAGGGGTGTATAAATAATGAATTAGAATACTAGGCTTTTATCATAGGTCAAGAGATAACACTCCATGTGAAACCTAAAAATGTTAAGATAAAAGGCTATTCAAAATTACTCATTATGCAAGTAAATGGTGACTATGCTATCAAGAAGGAGGAGATGATCTATTTGATGACCCATTTTCTATAACTAATGGAAGAATTTCTTCCTGTGCCAACATTGACATATGTCCCCGAGTCACAAAATGTGCAAACCGATGTTTTGGAAATTGCATCCATGACTAAGAACAACCTAGATCAAAATGAAACGATCATTAGTATTGTCCACTGATGGATGGTATTATAATTAATTCATTATAAAACGGAATAAATCACTCAAATTAGTTCCATATATGAGTTTTATGGTTATACCACCAGCTGGATAACTCCCATTTCATATTACCTAAAAAGGAGAGAGCTCCCACCAGATATGGATAGAATGGAACATATCTGGAGATGGGAAACCAACTTCCTCATATACGATGGTGTAAACCAGGAAAAGGTCCTTTAGAAGAGATTCCTTAACAGGATCCTTCTATGGTTTATCGATGGAGAAAAGACCACCATATTCAGAAGGAAGTGCATGTCAGAGTTTGTGGAGTGCATCAATCAACTTCAAACCTCACACATCAGATTTAAAGGATTGGGTACTATTGGCCCCCCATGATTTAAGATTTCTTCACATCCATCAATAAGTTTCATTGCTATAAATTTCATGAAAATTTCATCCACCACCCCTAGAGTTACTTTACACAGCCAAGTACTCGTATCCATTTTCCATATAGGGAATAGAAGTCGTGGGACTATATCCTCCAACCACAGCCAAACAATTCAAATATATTCTCATAAAAACCAACTTATTGTCCAAAGGGACAAAAGTTATACCCTTAAATGAAGTTATAGAAGAAGAATTGTTAGCTTTGGGAAAGAAAACATCATTACAAAATTTGGTGTCCCTCATACTATATAGATAGAAAATGACACCAACTGTTTCTCTATTAAATTGGATAGGCTATATCAAGAATATGGAAACAAGGCCAACTGTTCAACTCACTACCAGATAGTGTCCAATAATAATATAGTGGCCATCAAGAAGACAATATCCAATATACTATAGTAGATGGTAGACCAGGACAATAAATTTTGGCCAGATGATCTCCTCCATGCTATGTGGGATTACTATACCATGACCCTCACCACCGCACAAGAAACCCCATACTCCATAGTATATGGGAAAGAGGTGGTCCTGCCTATCGAAGATCATCTTCCATCACTCTGCATGGACATCTATGAAAAATTTTCTAATGACTAAAAATCCCAGAAATGATTAGTTCATTTATAGAGGTAAGATGTGAAATGATTTCCCAATCTACACCATTTTGAAGTTTAACAGAACATTATCATAGGATCCATTAATAGAAAGGTTCACCATTGATATTTTCTTGAAGTAGATATGGTGTTGGTCCTTAGAACCCTGATGATACTCAGAAAGAAACCTCAAATTGTTTTGTCAAAATGAGAAGGACCATATTTCGTACACATGGTCTACTCTAACCGGGTAGATGAATTAATTTCTATTCATGGATAGCTCACCACGGCTCCCACCAATGCAAGGGTACTGAATAAATACCTTTTTTAATTATACAATTCTCTTCTTACCTGCAGGACATTAAACTACATAACACTAACAACATCTATGATACATGATGTTAAACTATAAGAAAATCATCCTAACCACATGATGTTCATCTTCATGGGCAAATTTTCCTAACCACATGTCATTAAGCTATATGTTGATCATTGTGTTATGAATAGTTATTCATTATTCATGTGTCAAATTCATTCAAGGTAATTATTAAAATGACACCATTCCCTGTGTGAGAGTCAGATCAATATGGGGAACTTGTTTTCTAGAACTACTTGTGGCTAGATTAATTCCCTTGTAGGATACACAGGGGTGAATGAATCCTACATCCTGGTCTAGCCACCACAAAACAATACCCCCCACCTTGCAAATGGACCGAACCTATGTGAGGAGGGAATTTTATAGAATGGTGTATGGCTTGATTCCCATTCATTAATGGGATGCATAAAGACACCTCAACCCAAGATCTGTGTCTAGCCGTCATGTTGACCTGAAATGCCTCTATTATATAGCCTATTTAACCTATTCTATAGGGGAAATCATCATCACTTCTTGTTCATCACACTGATTATAAATCATGTTAGCTTAGTAATGGTGTTAAAGGTTTCCCCTCATAGAAATATCATAGAGGAAAATAATAAGCCCACCATCTTGAAAGAATGATATAAACCCCCCCCTATGAATGAGTCATACTAGTACAAGGAACTTCATAAATAACTATATGTTGATTCCCATTCATTCATGGGATACATAGTGATTCCCAGATTCTACATCATAGTCTATCCACCAGTTAATGACGAAAATGCCCCTTTCCCTGCGTATAGGTCAAACGTGTGCCGTGGAATCCATGAAAATCTGTAACCATACGACGTTAAACAACAAGGTGCCTCAGGAATAGCGTATGGGATTATTCCTTCACTCATAGAATATGTAGAGACACATTGACCACAAGTCTTGGTCCAACCACCAAATGATACAAATTCCCCCCCTCTATGTGCAGAAGTCCGACAGGCGTGGAGATTCATCAAGAACTATGTATGGATTGATTCCTATCAACATAGGATACGTAGTGATGCCTGAATCCCATATTGTAGTCTAGTAACCAATTAAAATAATGCCCTCCCATTACATGGGTCAAATCGGTACATGGGGAATTTTGTCAGAAATAAATGGACTTTAATTCCAAACTAAATGGGATATGTATGAAACATCCCTAAGGTCAAATCCTAACACTTATCCCACCTCATCCCTTACATGTTGGTTCACTATCATCCTTACTGGAATATGTTAAAATACATGGGATAACAGACTATGTGTCACCTGATTCCTATCATCATAGGATATGTAGTGATTCCCAAATCCCATATCCTGGTCCAATCACCATGGAAAAAAGATGTCTTCCCCTATGTATAGGTCCGACATGTGTAAGGAAATTTATGAGTCCTAATCATATGATTATAAAATATATAAACAAAGAAGTCCTAATCACACTACATTAAACTGTATGGTATCTGATGAACAACATGTGGTTTTATTATTGGTATGAAGAGATATGTAGTGACACTTAGGCCTTCCCAGATCCAGCCGCATGAAACAATTACCCATTTTCTTATATAAGAATGTAAATTTATGGCAATTATTACAAAATTTGATTCCCACAATAAGGATTAGTCAAAATATTATCCCCCTACTTACAAATTATATCTATGTATAGGATCTTGTACCTCATACTAATAATAGTCTAGATATTTCTCATGTACCCAGGTATCCCCATTTTATTAATAAAACTCCATGCTCTCAGAAATTTAGAATCCCCATAATCACCCATGTCTATCAAAAATGGATAGTCAATGTATCATGGAAACCTTTATTTTACTATGAACAAAATGTCACAGAGGCTCTGTATATGTTTCCCAAAAAAATGGGAAATTATCCAAAGATAAATTCCTTTTTATGTGAGTATTTTTACTAATTTTGTGTTCCCATTTGCTTCTAAGCCTCGCCTCATCCCTCATGATTCAAGGGCTCCAAGAATAATGGTTTACACTTTCTTCCCCCTCTCACATCTGGTGTGTACTGGGGATATCCCAAACTTATTAGAACATACTTATGCATGATTCCTTTAATATTTTATCCCATCAAAATGATGTTAAACTTTGCTATCAATTTACTTTCTAAGAGACTTAAAACTGCATGGACCCACAATAGCTATCTCATTCATGTCGAGTCACTCATGTCCTCACCGCATGATGTTAAACCGAATGGACCAACAATGTTATCACCTAAATAGATATTTCCCTCTGGTATTAGTCACTTTCCTTGTTGTATCTTTGGTACTATGTTTGGAATAATTCATTCCCTTGTATGATACAAAGGGGTGTCTTAACTTTCACCATGTTCCAACCACCCCAAAAGAAAAAATGTCTCATTACCCCCTCTTCATTTGAGTTAGACCAATATAAGAGGATTGTCCTATGTAGAAACAAATGTGGTTTGATCCCCGTATTAGGGGATTTGTAGTGATTCTGGAGTCCTATAACCCAAAACGAGTTATAAAGTGCATATAAATGACCCTTCTTCGGAATGTAGACTAATTTAAACAAGATGTCCCCCCTCTCACCTCCTCATATCATGATAATAAACTACCTAGCATTTTTCCTAATCATTTGACGTTAAATTTCAAGATAATATGTACTTGTTTTATGAAGTTAAACTAAGAAACACCACCTAGAGTATACCATTCTTGATTCCCTGATCCTGTCATCCCTAGGTGGTGAAGTGAAACCCTAGCCACCTCTTCTTTCTCACACTAATCATAGCTCATGTTGTCTTAGGAATTTATGCAGGGGATTCCCCACAGATCCAAGGAAATTTAATCCATAATAAATGATCATACTGGAATGAATTTAAATGGAATATTAGAGGTTTACCCTCCTTGTTGGGAATCCAAACGTCCAAACCGAATGAAAATAAAAAATTACACCAAATATAGAAAATATTTCATACTCCCTACGTGTGGGACAAACCTATGTGGGGAGCCTAATTTTGAAAAACTTTGATCTTCATAATTGAGCCCTACTCTAACAAGGGAATCAAAATACCTCACACAGCCTGTGAGATATATCTATGTAGGAGAGTTCCCAACAATATGGATGATCACGACCTGAACGTTTTTAATATATCCAAACATGTATTTTCCATCAATCAAGATCTGTACTCCGTGCAATTTTGGATCCTCATATACCTCCTTTCCCATCAGATATGGGAGCCTAGTTTTCTTTTGATACCTTTATTAGACTATGCAAACAATGCCCCAGGGGATCTGCATATGTTTCCCAAAAAAATTAATTTTCAACTGACGGAATCTTTTTCATTGGGAGAGGATTTTTTTTCTCACATGCTCAATGGTTTCCAAGGCTCGTATCGTCTCTCTTGATCCATGATCCCTTGAAAAAGAAACTTACATTTTCCTCCTTATCCACGTCTTTGAACATGTTGTTAAACCTTTATTTGACCATCCTCCTATTAATCAGAGATTCTAAATCAATTTCCTAATCACATGAAATTAATAATACATGATTCTCGGTAGTTAATGTTCATTCTTAGGACCTTCCAGCCATAGAATGTCCTCCCCCATGTTCCTATTCATGAAATGAATACTCATAGTATTGTTTAATGCGGGGACTACTTCATTAGTAACACTGTGTAAAAACAAAAAAAGTTCCCCATTCATATGTGTTAACCACATACGCATATGAATAATAAACAGAATAACTACATAAATCTTTATTCCTATCCCCATATGATACATGGTGACACCTAAGTCTCATATTTCAGGTATATCCAAGAAATAACATTGTCACATTCTTTCTCGTGCAAGGGTCAGAACTACATGGGGAACCTACTCACACAAGTATTGGAAGAACATATTAACCTATTCCTAGAAGAATTAAGCCTAAAATGCCACATTTTCATGTTTATGGACCCCTATTCACACACCATACATTTTTTCCAAAATGTTCGGAATCCCCATAACCATCCATGGCCATAAAAAATGGATGACTAGTGCCATGGAGATACATTTGTTTGACTATACACACAATTCCCCAGTTTCTCTACATATTTTTACCACAAAAGATCTACCATAAAAGGAAAATAAATCATCAATAGCGGCTTTTCCAACCTCCATACACCCCGATGATGTTTACGTCTCACCCCATTTCCCGGTTTTTAAAACCCCCTAGAGTATAGTTTATATCCTCTATTAATTCTCATGCCTCAAGTTGATAGAACATTTCTGGTCAGCCCACTATGAGAAAGGCAACTCATTTATCCCCTAGTTGGAGTAAAAAAAATTACAATGATAACTATAAAATGTATTTTTTGTATGACGTTAAACTATATAAAGCTCCTTCCCTCCTTTACACAAGTCACATTCGTGTGGAAGTGGTATCAAAACCAGAACCAATATAATGTACCCTATTACTTCCAGACAATATTCCAACAATAGGCCACCCACTATAGTCATACAAACATAAAACAAGTATAAATTTCTATTAATTTTCCTGGCTATCTAATATGGAAGCCCCATTCCATGCCAACACCTATGCCTAACAATTTGCAGAATGCCCCAATGGATCTGAAAAAAATAGACCCAGAAAAAAAGTATGTCATTCAAAGGAAAATTCATTATAAGGAGAGGTTTTTTCCTATCTTTATGTTTCCCATGGATCCCATGACACATTTCAGATCTCATTCACCAGAAAAAACAGGTCAGTGTCAAGAAAAATCTTTTATCCAGGTCTGAATGTGTCCGAGTCATTCTTGGTAAATGAGCCCAAAATGGGGCCCTATCCCTACAAATCACAGTCCAAATTATTCTACATAAAAGATCAATGATATTCAATGATTATTTATTAAAAAATAATTAATCATAATATATGTTTAAATATGTTAAACTACCCATGAACAAGCCAGCATGCACCAAGATGAAAACCCTAAAAGGGAACCTTAGATAAAAGTTCAGTGTGAGATTTCTATGCCAATGCAGCGTATGGTTTAGGAAACAATATTGTGCTACCAAAAAAATAATGAGACAAAAATACTTTTATATTGAAAACCCAAAAATGGTGGACTATGAGAAATTCATGTTAAACCCAATAATTCCACACTATAATGGGAATAAGAAAGAATTAGGGTTATAGCATAAAAAGACCATAGTTTTTATTGTTTTTCATGAAACCCTAATAGTAGTCAAACTATGATCGTTGAGTCCCTCATCTCAGGAAAAAAATTAGAACATCATTTGACTATTTTAGTCATAATATATTGTAATTTAAATTGACATCCAACTATGATTGTTTTTTAAATTTAACCAATCATATATTATGGATATGGATGGGATAGTTGAAGAAGAATAATTTAAGAGGAAAACCCTTTAATTCTATTAGATTAAGGTATGGAGGGAATATACCACCCAGAGCCTCTCCATATGGGCATGACATGACCATTAAAAAATATATTTAGTGGACTCACAAAGTTTTATCAATGCCTGATTCGACTCTTCAATGGACTGGAGAAGCTAAAAAAATTCAGGGTCTTGGCCTCCAAACCTACCAGAAATGCCTCCAACTATTGTGTTGTGTCAAGGAAAACCGTTTCCCCTTCCTCTAATAGTATTTTTCCTTCATCAATTCTAGATTTGATGCGAGCATGTTCTTGTTTAGTCCACTACAATTTTTTACTCTACCACTCCACTTTCTAGTTGATCTTCTCCTCTAAGGACCATTGATTTACAAGTTCTCTTTTCTGGCTCATGAACACTCCATCTTGGTTAGAAGCTTCATTCATAAGAATCTGTCTGGTTGTAGGATGTTGATCCTTGGAATCTGATGAAAAAATATGGGACTCAATCATTTCATCTTTCTCCCTATCTATGAAAATCTGTTTCACTATGTTGTAAATACCATGGTAATAAAATCCTCCAAACCCCAAAACCAAAATCTTTGACATAATTTGTGAATTTTCATCGGAATATAGTCAATTGGATTTTGAGATATAAATCTCCAAATGTTTTCCATGCCCTTTGGTATTTGGGATGAAGGCTGTCCAGACCCTCTCTACTGGTCCTAGAATAAATCCCTGATGGATAAACATATTCAAGAATAAACAACATTAGGGGAGGTATTAAATAAATGACTTCATCACAACTTGACCCAATAGCAGCCACATCTATGGAAAATTTTATAGGATTTTGGACTGATGATTCAATTGAAAATGTAAACATTTTTAGGTATGATCTAGAATTAAAGATTAATATAATTAAACACTATCAACTCTTTTAGATAAACAAATAAAATTCATATACATGAAAATGGTTAGAATAGTGTAAAACTAATCTCCACCTGTTGGAAAATTAATATCTTCAACTTCCAATATGGCATCAGCAGCTAATGATTATGGTACTACATATACAATACACAATTGAGATTTAGAGTTTTCCAAAAGAACCTGAGACTTGTTTCCTTGCTAGTCTGGACAAATGAAATCTAGATGATTGCATATAAAGATCAGGCTTCTAGGGATAATCAGACTGGATAATGGTACAGTGGGAAGCTCTTAATTTCTAGGGGCCAAAATCACTGCCTCTCCTGTGGGTGTGGAAAAGGAATGGTGGACCATTCTAAAATTTTGAGAGCTATGATAGCGGCCTTTCCTATGGTTGTTACTTCTAGGAGAGTAGGATTAACATTTTCAATTGGGGCATCGACCTCAATGGAGGTTCCCTCTATAAGGGAAGGGTACACTATTTTGGGGTGGTCGACTGCTCCAAACATGGAACCCATATGATATCCTGTAGATATTTTGGCTCTTCACTTAGTTCACCTGGTGTCCTCAGGGTTGTTCTATCTATCTCTACACTAACAGGTTCAACCTGCTCATGTAGGGATTCGACCACTAAAGGATCTCCCACCATTGTGGTAGAGGTTTCTCGATCCGGAATAGGTACTATCTAAGGGATGGGAATCCCCAAAACTTCCATTGGAATCCTATACTCTCTTCCATTTTCATAATCAATTTTCAGTGGTACTTCCTCTAACAAAAAAGGAATATGACCTATAGAAGCCTAGGAAACTGCTTCCTAATTTCTTAATGCTTCTGCATCAAAATATGCACGTGATAATAGTCAAAAAAATAAAAATATTTGGTGTGACATCTAGATAAACAAATACAAATGTTACTTGTAATCCCTATTTTTATGCGTAGTTACATTTGAGAAAGATATTGACCTTTCAGATTTCTCCATAGTGATGGATCCCTGACAAGAATATCAAGTAAATCAAGAGGAGTGGTTTCCCTGTCAGGATTCAAAATAACTGCCTCAATGTGTTCAGTAGCACCAGGAGAATCTTCCATAGTGACACCCACATCCGAAGGGACATGTTCCCAAATGGAAGTACCTATGGGGGTGTACACTAGAGAAGGTATCATCTATGGGGTCTCTTCTAACTCCTATAAGATTAAGTAATATAGTAAGGATCCTTACAATAAAGGAAAGTAAAAGTTGATGTCATCAAGAATAGGTACCTATTTTTCTATATCACTTCAGTACGAGTATATCTTCATATATGCTACTATATCAAACAAATGAAGCCTATATTTTGAAGAATAAAGGCACCTTCCCATTTCATTTTGATATTTGTATACTTCATCTGGATATTCATGAACAGAAAATTCAGGAGGGATAATTGTCAGATTCAAATCCCAAATGTTCAAAGAGTTTATCTCAGAAAAGATACCAAATTTATTAATTAGAAAAATTCACACTCAATTCATCCCAGACCTTATGGGCCCTTGTATTGGAAGACATAATGAGACTAGCTTGGGCCGTAGGGTCAATTAGTGGAAGTGAAGCGGGTTCAATCAACTGTAGATGCATCCTAGGTGCCTCCTCAAAGCTGGAACCCCTAGGGGTTGGTGCTTGTGAGATTTAGGGTGTGGATAAAGAGTTTACCAAGATCCATCCTCTTTAGGTATATTTAAAAGTTGATCACCACCAGATGTATCATCTTCATCACCATGTACTTCAGACCTTATCATGGACATCACTCCATGAGAATATTTACACCAACACTTTCAAGCTTGTATCTGTGTCTCAAGCACCCATATCTAAAGCTCCACCTTTTCGGGATCATCATCATAAGAGATGTTAGCATGAAATGAAACATACCTGATTCCAGTAAAGGAAAATTCAGTTCACTAGGGAATTTGACAAAAATAATGAAGGGATTTAACCCTATATGATTAGTGATTCCTTAATATATCCCACTTCCTCCATACCACTGGAAAGACAACATAAGGATGGATGAACTTCTGATTATTAGTAGAATCACTAGTAGCCTCGATATACTGAGAGGTCACTCCCCAAGTTCTGAAGAAATTATTTAGTGGTTCAGAACCGAGAGACTTCTAAAGATATTTCCCTCTTCAGGAATGCTTATTAGTTTTTTTTTGTTTCCCCTTAGCCCTAAATACCTTGTTGTTCATAACAATGGAAACTAAGTCTACCAGCAAGCTGTTTAGATACGATTGAACCCAAGAATTAACTTATCCATTTGTAATGAAGGGTAAATAACCCTTGGAATCATGATTCTTGGTCTTTCACTTATGTTCCTCTAGGGTAAACATTATCCACAACTGTCGGGCTATCATGACATGTTTTTCTTAGCATGCACTATTGAGAGTCGGTGGACACTACATCTGGACATAGTTAAACTAAAATAAAAATATTCAAGATGCATATCATTCAGAGATAAATTCCCCATCAATATGGGAAACCCAGATAACCTCTATAAAATTAAAGAGTTATCCTCAGCTAACAATGTCTTATGATTCATCATTCACAATGGTAAAAATAGGAGACGTGTAAGGATGATAAGTAAAGTGGTCATGATTGTTGATTCGAGAAAAAAATTATCATTCATTCCTTTTGGTCTGATATTCCAACTAATATTGTATGAACCATCCCACCAACATAAACCCACTAGTACATTAACGATATGGCCAAAAAACAGAATTTGTAATTTTTAAGGAATTGATAAATGTGTAACCCCTTATGCGGGCTCTTATCCTACCCTAGAGGATTTGTAAGGGCTAAATAACCCAATGTTGTGGCTTCCCCTTGCTGACTCGGACTAGTAAGAAGTATATATTTTCCAAAAAAATAATGGTTAGGTTGATTCATTTTCTAGTGGCCAGATGAGCCTCCATGAAAATGTTTGTGACTCTCACACTACCATAGTCTCATAGTAGAAAAATAAAATTTCTTTAAAAAATTGCCCAGAAGGCCGCCAACTAAAACAATCGATCATCATTGGGGACATGTTCCCATCCTCATTCGTGAAACTGGACCTCCTCAATGATAAGAAAGTTGGATCCTACTCACCTTTGGGATTCTATGATTAGGAAGGACCTGGGTATGCAAACATTGGTCAATCGATTGCATTTCTTAGAAGATGAATTAATCCAATACAAGAAGGAAATTTATTTCTTCGAGAAAGGTTCGATGTCCTTTGAATGTTTTTTTACTTGGGTAAGGAGCCTCTTAGCCAGAGGGGGAGTCCTCTACTTGTCTTCCCAGGAAGAAGGAGGAGGTAGAAACGCGACATACATATCATTGACTATGGGGACCCCTGAAATCATCCGAACATCTAAGAGGTAAATGGTGACATCACCATGGAAAAAATGAAAGGTATTTCTATCTGGACTCCATCTACTCATAAGTTATGAAATAACAATACTGGTTCAATGAGCATAAGTCTTAGATACCCAAACAACCTCATATAACCCCAAAATCCTCAATTTAATCTAAAAATCTTTACAGCTCTAATGAACCTAGAAATGCCACCCCGAATCCAAACCAAATAAACCTCCATAATGAAGATGCCATTTTGACAAGCATCCATGTTGTTCATTTTTTGTCTCCCTCAATGCAATTCTATGGTAGATATGGGATGTTTCATATGGATTTTTTTTCACTCTCTATAGATCGTGGGACATAGTTCAATAAGGATGAATTATCTATATTTTACTATATAAATCATCCTTTAGATGAAATAAGTTCCTCAGGAAGGATACTATCGAATATCCAAGAAACATGTTTTTCGGCCCGATACAGTTCCGGAATTTCTAGATCAGACAGTAGACCAAATCAATAAATGGGAAGCCTATCTAAAATTTGATACTCCCTCTGACCTATGGTAAGAATGTTCGATAAGGATTGATGTATTGGGGTAATATTAATTTTCCTATTAATAGATTTATCCATATTATTCTGATTTTCATCAGCAGTTGAAAGGAGAGCCTTAGTAGAACTAGTGACAACAACATCATTAGAAACATATTGTGGAAGAGGCATTTTCATTGCTGTATCAAAAGACCATACACAATTTTAGTCCAATAAAATCATTTGTAAAAGGCCAAAAATTGGAAAAGGACTAAAATAATTCTTCATAACAAAGCAGTCTGCATACCAAATTCCAGAAACATTATGCGAAAGGCACTGACTACAAATAGATAGTTCAGGACAACTCATGTGGCACTGGCCCATGGAGGGTTTTCTGGTGAACTAAAAATTTTATGAATAGGGTGAGCCACACACTGATCCTTCATACATGGTTATCCAAAGAATACATTGTGAAGACTCAATGTTCTAATTTATAATCAAAGTCCAGTTCATGGATTTAAAATAGTTAGTCTTCGGATGAGGGTGAACGTGAAGGGTTTTCAATTCAAGGATGACAGATTTTGCATAATGTCTTCAATACATTGAAGAAAGGACAAATGAGTGCATTTAAGGAGTGATTTTCACTAAGAAGTCCTATAAATGAAAAATGACCTAGGACCCACCTATATATTTTAATGGTCCTCCTATGGGTCTACATTTCTAGCATAAACCAATTTAGAACAGATTTCTACACAGGAATTTCATTTTCTTCATCCCAATATGAACTCATTCCAATGGGGGGCATTTGTAGGGTCCTAAAATTTTCTCAAAGTGAAATTAAATACACCCATAATTTTGGAAAAATAAAGAAAAAAATTGATGAATGATTTAGTGAATGTTTTTGAAGAATCCAAATTGGGAAAAGGAAAATAATCTATTTGTATACTGAATCCCATGAAAGATTTGCAGAAGGCATCGCCTATGAACCAAGTAGTATGTAGAATGATGAAAATTGATCCATCCAATAAAAATAATGTGGATTCCTAAATAGTGGAAGATAATTTTTCCCTTGCATATCGCTATTTTGAACCACGTCGTTGGTAAAATGGAAGGGGATAAACTCTCCCACAAACACCATCCTCACAAACTGAACAGTTTGCATATGAGGCAAAGAAAGCAGTGCCCCATGAACATGATGAATTTATTCATAGGACTGAGGTGATGATTTTTCCTACCACACACTATAAACCTATGTTAACTGAGTCATCCACGGGCTGAGTTATTCCTCAAGGGATTCTGAAAAGGGTGATTTGGGATTTATAGTTCCAGATTCCTCAACACTCTATAAAAGGACCTTGTTGAGCGATGAGAAAGGAAGATAGAGGACCAAGGAGGGGATTTTGGAGTATTGGATATAATTTTGAGACTAATTTCCGAAGATATCGATCAATGAGGAACATATTTCTTCTAACGAATTCCCACAGGTATGAAATTCCATCAAAAAGGAAAAAAAGAAGGAAACATAATAATTGGAAGACTGAAAACCACATGTCGTTCACGGATCAAATTTCTACATGGAACTGAACCAATGCCCCTTATTAATTTTGGTACCCCGCATAGCACAAGGCTATATAGGTGGAACCCTATACGGCATTGCACTATGCTACACGGACAGAACTCAGTGTCGTGTAGAATCATGCTATGTGGATGAAACCCGGTACCACATAATGAAACACTACATGGACCACATACACATCTGCATACTATCATGGTACACAGATGGTCCCACCACTTGTGTAGAAACACGCTACACAAAGAGGACCCCATCTTATATGAAGAAAATTTATGTGGAATGGTGTGTCCTTGAATGTTCCACTCTCCAGTATTGATAATCTACTTCAATTTCTACCACTTTATCTAGAGTCCCTCTTTTAAACTATCTAACTACATTTGTAAAAAGCCTCCTCCAAAGCTGTTAGACCTGTATAATAGAACTATTAGGTGCATCAACACACCTTTTTGAATATACATAACCATGGTAAATTGGGTCATTTTGGTAATCCCAGTAATGGTGTGAACCCCCCCCCCCAGAATGTCTATAAGCTTACATTCCCACGGTAACCAGGGGTCCAACCTTGCGATACTAAAGTGATCCTCCCTTTTCAAGGGATAAAGTGTAATATATTATATTTCCCTTTGATGAGGTCCAGTCATATCAAAGAGAAATCAAGATTTATTTTCCCTTTGATAAGAAGAACCATTTCTCACCTTTCCCAAAACCCATTTCATGGCACTCGCATTGAGTTAAGCCCCTAGCTTTTCTTGGTGAAGGTTGCATTAGTGCTCCACTTTCCCTTCAGCCAGAGAAAACCTCAATATGTTAATCTAACTATATAGGGTATGAAAACTAAGTAGGGGTATTGAAATTTTCAAATACCTCTATCAACATCCCTTTGGGATCTAGTACCAAATTTTAATAGGTGATGTGGTACATGCGATCTTCAGATTCACTTCCTCCTATTATTTCTCAAACCGATCGGGACTCACATGGGCTTAGGGGTTAGTGGATATCATAACATCCTCACAACGCCAATGAGTGGGCCTCATCCCTTGTGTAATCCATATATATAATTAACTATGAGAACTCTGATTCCTACTCTGATTAGGATACGTAGGACGCCTACCTAAGGCCCAAGCTCAATGGACATTATCCTTAGAAGTTTGTCACAATAAAATTCACCCATACATCATAGGGAACCCTCTTTAGAAATAGGACGTGACATATTTATCTCAAATGGGAATCTCCCATTTGTAAGCCCCAATCATGACCCAATAAATGGTCTTCCTCAATGGTGAATGGCCCAACTCAAACCTAACTAAAAGGGAATTGATTACCAACTATCCGAGATATGTCGGAAGCCTCTATCAGGTCCAAACCTGACAACCAAATCACCCTAATGTTATCATGGTGATATCCCCAGTAGGGTCATATCCACCCAATAGACCATATCTCTTTTGGGAATCATGGGCCGCTTCATCATAAATCCCACACAAAATCTTGACGAGGCATATTCCACCTAGAAATACTATATGTTTGATGTTAAAATGCATGGATGGGTCCTTTTCACATGACATTAAAAGGTTATTTGTCCAGTAAAGCGGCACTGAACATCGTGGAATCCGATTCCTCTCATGAGGATATGTAGGAAGCATGTCTTTTGGGTTCAATCATAATATCCAAACTATCTCCACCCCTGGAGGATGATAAAATCCAGAGTGCTTCATAATATAGATTAAATCACCATTGTCTCAGTAAAATACTAATGAATCATTTATGTGTACGTTAAACAGTAACATTGATGAAGAATCTCATATAAAGACTTATTCCTTCATTAGTATAGAACCTCACATATATAGAGATTATTCGAAACCCATTAATATTTCTAATTGATGTTGCAAACTAGGGGTAATTTGTGGACACATTCTTGGGAATGATCAAAGGATTCATGAACTTATGATATTTTTTAATTATATAATAGAGCCCCATAATATGTAATGATTCCCCCTAAAAGGGTGTGAAGAGCCTGACATCCTATCCAATCAACCAATTGATTCATTAAGTGTCATTGCCCAAATCTCCCAACAAGCGCTTTCCCATGGAATGTAGGTCCATGAATAATGGATAAAAGGTTCATTGGGTGTTTTTGGCTCTATGAATAAACCAGTTGGTGACCATCAGAGAAAATCATACCTGATGTGGGATGATTGCACAAACACTAAATCCCCTACAATCACCCTCCATAATAACTCCATTGTGGAACCTCCTTCAAAACATAAGAAGGATATACTGCCTAGTCCCCATGCGATCATCACGGACACCCAAAATGGTCACAACGCAAATCCGGTCGAAATGAAAATGGTGAACCAGATGTGAAAATCTCTATAATGCAGGAAATTATTTTTTATCTTTAAAGAAATTATGATCACTGCCACAAATGCTCTTAGGGCCTAAATACCAACTCATATACTCTTTTATCAATTTAACATGTTTTTTTAATCCTTAAAAAAATACTAGTGTGTTCTAGTTCCTCCCAATATAGAATTTGATCATTTATATATATGAAAATATCTCTATTTTATATGTCCTATATTTTTCTCTTCTATTTCTTAGTTATGCTCAATTTTTGGATACAATAGTTCAACTACACACAAAAGTCCCTCTATATTTTATGACCCTCTAGAGAAGTGGTAAGTTTATGTTATACTGTGATCCTGACCTTGATAAGAGATTCCTATGTATCACTTTAAAGGATATAAAAGCGAACATATTCCATGATCACATAATCGAAAAAATAATACCTTTCATGGTAAAGAGATAAGAACCATTCAAGGGGGTCTAATGTCATGAAGTAAATATTATTATGGAAAATAAGTGTAATAATTGTTTCTATTAGGATTATTCCTATGAGAACCTCTCTCATTGACCAAAGAATAATGTCTTTCAATGAGGATAGTTTTATTTATATATAATAGGCTCTGTGATAGATTTGATCAGTATGGCTAGTGAGACTATGGCCTATTGAGTAAAAAATGGTTTCATCAGGAATATATCCTAATGATGTAAATATATTGATATCCAAAGGGAATATGAAATTCATGGTAGAGCATGATTTTATCTGGAGTATGGAATGATTGGATGATGAACCCAAGAAAATATGGACTAGACAGATGGAATTGGTATTTTAGAGGGGATAATTCCAAATTAATGATGATGTATGGACTCACGAGAAATGAAGCCCTACAAAGGAGTATATAAAAGAATTCATATGGAATATGACCCCATGAAAATGGTTATAATAGAATATAAATGTTTTTTGAACCTATCCCTACTGGAAAAATAGCTTTTTGGGATGGTCTATTTGCGACAACATTAATTCTCATCACAAATAGTCCATCCCAGAGGTTATTTGAGATGGGGGGTTAATCCCATTGCAAATAACTGGTTAATTGCGATGAGATTTGGGGACTTGTCACAAAAAGTAAAGTGTGGTTTGGCATGGGTGGTGCGCCAAAGAACTGGAAGGTTATCTGTGACTGGGGGAGTCCCCCGTTGCAAATAGTGCGTCGATTGGAGGTTATTTGCGACGGGACCCGTTGCAAATACCGGCGGCGGTAAATAGGTTTTTGCGACGGGATGTTGTCCCGTCCCAAAAAAGTGTGTCGGCTGGAAACTATTTGTAACGGGCCCCGTCGCAAATACCCTTTTAACCACAGACAACAATTAATGTGTGCAAAGGTATTTGCGATGGGTATCCCATCGCAAATAGTCTCGTCGCAACTAATCTAACCTATATATACCCCTCTTCGGTTTTTCTGTCTCTTCCTCTCTCTCTCAAAAATCTATTTTTAGAGTGAAAATTTATCTGAGTTAGTTTTTTTTACGAAGAAGTTGTGAAGTCGTCTATATCAATAGGAGTTCAAGAATATGGGCAATTATATTGAATTTAATTAAGTATTTGTTTCATTTTTTTACGTTAATTTTAATTATTGTTGATGAGTTGTTGTTAAATTAGATTTAAATTGTTTTGTTATCAGTATTTGTTTGTAATTATAATTTGAAATTATTAGTACTGATTCTTAATAATTAGTAATAATTAATAACTAGTAATAACTAATATTTATTAACGAAAATTAGTATTATATATAAATAAATAGTGTAAATTAGTAATTAATAGTTGTAAATTGTTGTTATTAATTACAATTTAAGCTAATTAGTAATAGTTATAGGTAATTAGTAATAATTACGGGTAATTAGTAATAATCAGGGGTAATTAGTAATAATTACGAGTAATTAGTAATAATTAGTGGTAATTACTAATAATTAAGAGTAATAAATAATAATTAGGGGTAATTAGTAATAATTAGGGGAAATTAGTTACAATTAGGACTGAATAATAATAAATGGGAATAGTTAGTAATTAATAGGAATAGTTAGTAATAAATAGGAATAATTTGTAATAATTAGGAATAATTAGTAATAATTAGAAATAATTAGTAATAATTAGTAATAAAAATGAATAATTAGTAGTAAATAAGAATAACTTGTAATAATTAGTAATAATTAGTAATAATTAGTAATAAATAGGAATAATTAGTAATAATTAGTAATAATTAGTAATAAATAGTAATAATTAGGAAGAATTAGTAATTAATAGGAATAATTAAGAATAATTAGGCACAATTAGTAATAATTAGTAATAAATATTAATAAATTGTAATAATTTGTAATAATTATTAATAATTAGTAACAATTAGTAATAATTTGTAATAAATAGTAATAAATATTAATAAATAGTAATGAATAGTAATAAAAAGCAATAAATAGCAATAAATAGTAATAAATAGTTATAAATAGTAAAAAATATTAAAAAATAGTAATAATTAGAAATAAATTGTAATAAATTGTAATAAATTGTAATAAATTGTAATAATTAGTAATAAATTCTAAAAAAGTGGAAATTTTTTTAATAAATTGTAATAAATTGTAATAAATTGAAAAAAATTGTAATAAATTGTAATAAATTGTTATAAATTGTAATAAATTGCAATAAGTTGTAATAATTTGTAACAAATTGCACTAAATTGTAATAAATCAAATTAAATACTAATTATTTGTAATAAATTGCAATAAATTGTAACAAATTGTAATAAATAGTAAAAACTAGTAATAAATATTAGCAATAAATATTGGAAAAAAATATTAGTAATAAATATTAGTAATAAATAGTCGTAAATTGTAATAAATTTTTGAAAATTGAAGTAAATTGTAGTAAATCGTAATAATTTGTAAAAAATTGTAAAAAATTGTAAAAAATTGTAATGAATAGTAATAATTATTAATAATTTGTAATAAACTATAATAAACAGTAATTAATAGTAATTAATAGTAATAAATAGTAATAAACAGTAATGAATAGTACTAAATAGTAATAATTATTAATAAATAGTAATAAATAGTAATAAATAGTAATAAATTTCAATAAACTGTAATAAATATTAATAAATAGTAATGAATAGTAATAACTAGTAATAATTAGTAATAATTAGTAATAATTAGTAATAAATAGAAATAATTAGAAATAAATAATAATAAATAGTAATAAATAGTAATAAATAGTAATAAATAGTAATAATTATTAATAATTATTAATAATTAGTAATAATTACTAATAATAAGTAATTTTTTTTAATAATTTGTAATAATTTGTAATAATTAGATATAATTTGTAATAATTTGTAATAATTGGTAATAAATTGTAATAATTTGTTACAATTAGTAAGAAATTTTAACAATTAGTAAGAAATTGAAACAATTAGTAACAATTAGTAAGATATTGTAAGAAATTGTATGAAATTATAATAATTAGTAAGAATTGTAACAATCGGTAGTAATTAGTAACAATTAGTAACTATTAGTAACAATTAGTAATAATTTGTAACAATTTGTAACTTTTTTAACAAATAGTAACAATTCGTAACAAATAGTATCAATTTGTAACAAATAGTAACAAATAGATACAAATTGGATCAAATTGGAACAAATTGGAACTAATAGTAACAAATAGGAAAAAATAGTAACAAATAAAAACAAATAATAACAAATAGGAACAATTTGTATGAAATGAGAACAATTAGGAAGAATTCGTAAGAAATAGGAAGAATTAGTAAGAAAATAAATTTTAATAAATTTTAATAACTTGTTATAAATTGGCATAATTTCCAGTTGATTAGCGGGACTCCTTTTGCTCGGTGACTCTTATCCATTAAACTTTCACCGACTCAAAACATTATGGAATGTATGCTTCTACATATTCATATCTAATCTCATATGAACGGGTTTGAATATGAATTCATAATACCAAATTTTTCATAATGTGTTTAATCAGTGATCATTGCAAGAAGATGATTCATCGATGAAAAGGGGGCTCTTTTGTCTGATGGCTCTTTTACTTGCAACTTTCTTAGATTAAAATCACAATGAAGAATTTGCTCGAAGGGACACATATTCAATATCTTTTATACAATAATGAATATTCTTACCTTCGATTAGATTCTTCATTGTGATTTCAGTGTGAGAATGTTTCACGTAAATGAGCCGTCGGAGAAAAAAGTGGGCGTCAATCCATTGGAAGTTGTTTCTCCTGTAAGTAATGGTAATTATTAAGAAATAATTGTAATTATTTATATTTTTTTTTTCAGATATTGTTTTTATAATTTCAAATTATTCAAAAATAGTAATGAATTTTTATTTTGTAGAAAAAAATTGATCAAGGAAGTCGATAACAATAATTATTAGACGACCGCACTTGGATAAATCAGCATAGAAATCCGAACAATTCTGGTTTAAATCTTGTATATATTGAGGGTATTGAAGCTTTCTTATAATTTGCATCATCAAAACCAGAATATGTTTTAGAAGGCACAATAAAGTTTCATTTTAAAAAATGTACACTGAGAAAGTTTGACACATTTGAAAAGGTTTGGGGACATCTCTTGTGGTTTGGTTTTCAACCAGATTTTGTTTTTTGGTGTCAACAATGTGAACACAGTTCCAGAGAAGATACTAATAACATGATTCTAGATCCATCACGGTTTCATAATTCAGAACATGAGGTTGAAGGTCCATTTGTCCAACAAACTAAAACTCTAGATGATATTGATTTACCTCTTGAGTTGGCACCATCTGAATTTTATGAGTTGTTGAGCTCTACTAAGGATGTACTATATCCTGTTTTCAAGGTAAAAAAATTATAAGAGGTTGCAGAATTTATGGATATTAAATCAGATAATACAATGTCAAACAACTATTTTGATCAGATATTTTCTTTGGTTAAAACATTGTTACCTGAAGGAAATGTGTTGCCTGTAAATTACTATGAGAGCAAGAGGCTAGTTTGTAATCTGGGCCTTATTTATCAGAAGATTCATACATGTCCAAATGATTTCATCTTATATTCTGGTGAAAATGATTCGTTGGATAGTTTTCCCACATGTGGCCAATCGAGGTATAAAGAAACTCAACGAGGGATGTCTGGATCGATTCTTGTAAAACAGTTGAGATATTTTCCCCATTACACCCATGTTGTAGCATTTATTTATGTATCAGAACACATCGTCAATGATTTCATGACACAAAATCATGATTTTAACTGATAAAAGATTGAATCATCCATCTAATGGTAATTCATGGAAACATTTTGAACGTCTGCATCCGTCTTTTTCATTAGAAGCTCAAAAAGTGAAATTGGGTATTTTTACTTATGGTTTCTATCCATTTGGTTCTTATGATAGTCAGTATTCATGTTGTGTTGTCTTTATAACTCCATAAAATTTACCTTTATGGATGTTGATGAAGGATCCCAAAATCATTTTGACCTTATCAATCGCAGGTCATCTGAAAAATAATATTGATGTTTATTTGAAACCATTAATTGATGAGTTAAATGCATTGTGATGTAATGGTGTTATTACATATGATTTTTCTATAAAAAAAATTTAATTTTAAAATCTGCATTGATGTAGACGATTAGTTAATATCCGACATATGGCATGTTATCTAGCTAGAGTACACGTGGTCTGAAATCATGTCATTACTGTATGAATGACAACAAAGCCAAAATCATCGTATACACTATCCAAATAGAATCTCTTAATATTTTGTTAGTGGATCGAATATTTGAGACTTCCAGATAGATATGCTTCAAATTTGGGCAGATGTGTTAAGAATAGTTATATTACCAGATTCAAAATTCATGATTCTCATGTTATAATGGAAAGACTTATGAAAATTGGATTTAGAGGTTTTTTGAATTCTATGATTTGCGATTCGATAACAGACATATCAAATTTTTTTGAGACATTTTTGCAGCGACATTATGCTACGATGCGCTAATAAAACTGGAATAAGATGTTCCTATAATTATATGTAAACTAGGAAAAATCATTCCTCCGGCTTTCTTTGACTCAATGGAACATGTGATATTACATTTTCCACTTGATGCTAAATGTGGAGGTCCAGTACAGTTTCTGTGAATGTACCCATTCGAGTGATGCATGCAAAAATTGAATAAGAAATTACGTAACAAAGCATCAGTTGAAGGCTCAATTTCTAAAGCTTATTTACAAGAGGAAATTTATTTTTTATACTCTGATTATTTTGAATTTGAATATCCCTCAAAACACAACCTCATGGGACAGAACGAGGGGAATTTTAATGACAAAATAGACAATCAATTATCATTTTTTAATTATCCAAATCTTGGCTTCAGTGGAGTTCAGGAATGATGGATTTTAGATTATGAACATCACAAAGCTCATACATATGTTTTGCTCAACTGTGAAGAAATGAAATCATTTGTATTTTTAGTTCTTCTATCACTTATTATATAATTAATGTTATAGTATGTAAAGTTATTTTATTTGTAGGTTATATGATAATCATACCAAGAAAAACCTTCCAAAAATTACAACAGCTGCTCTTGAAGAACACATGAAAAAAAAATTCTCAATAGTTTAAAAAACTGGTAACATAAATTATTGATGGTTTAATATCAATTCCATTTATTATTTATTATATAGATAATTGTTTTACAAAATTTTATGTGTCTCAACATGCTGATAAAATTGAAAAGTGACTATGTATATGAGTAACCCAACATCTATAACTGTTAAATCTTATAATTCATATGTGGTGAATGGTTTTCGATTTCATACATGTGCATATGGGGAATAAAAATACAATTAACAATGGAGTTTTCTTGAGAGAATTGCATAACAGAAAAACTAATGTTGACTTTTATGGCATTCTAGATGAAATTATTGAGATGTGTTATTTAGGGCAGAATTACATAACCATGTTTAAATGTCAGTGGCTGGATAATGAAAGAGGCTTGTGTGTTAATCTAACTCATGGAATCATCGATATTAAATATAAAAGTCTTCCTGCAGTAAATGAACCATTTTTACTGGCTCAACAGTCACATCAAATTTATTACGCAAAGTTTTGTGCTACTTCAAGAGACTTGAGTGATTGGTGGAGCATAATAAAAATGAAATATCAAGAAAATCAGTTTACACAAACTGAATTTGGTTATACTGAAGTGGAAGGAACTAAATATTTTTAAGAGACTACTCAAAATCTATATTTTTCAAAAATAGGTGTGAATATCATCATCATTACTTCACTTTTTATTGAGAAAACAACACAATCCATACAAAAACAAACAGAAAACACAGAAACAAACAACCTATGGGGGTCTGAAGTAGTGGGACCCAAGGGCATCCCTTCTAATCAGATTGACCCCTTCAGGCTTCGAAGGGAAAAAGTAATGCAGCCAGATGGGGTCAGAGCCCAGAACATCGAAAGAAGAAAGGTGATCCGCCACCTGGTTACCCTCATGCCATACATGACTGATAATAGACATGAATATCAATGATGACACCCCACTATTAAATATCGATGGGGATGAAGATGTTAATGATGTTACAAATGAATTTGAAATGACAAGAGATGATGAAACTGAAACTTATATGGATATTGATGATGTTGAGGATGAATATGAATACATTGACACAGTTAAATGCTGGTTATAATCATAACTAATATATATCTATATATAATAGTTATTTTCAAATATATGCAAACAACGATCATTTTATGTTTCAGATAGACCCTAATCTATTTTGCGATTTGTCGTAGGCTGATCTACCATTGAATGAGGGGGATTTTGGATCATCTGAATCTTAGCCTACTGGAGGTTCAAGGGGTACACGGAGGGGGCATGGTATTACACAACTAATGATTCCTGACCCCATCCCTGAGTGACATCTACATCTTGGCTTCGATCCACACACACACAGGTATGGTAACTTGTATATTTTAGTTGTATTTCATTAATTTATTTTTACATACACTAATTGTTTGATTATTTATTCCTTTTTCCCAGTTTTACGCATGTAGCTGTTGGACATGTGAGCACTATCTTGTGCAATTATTTTTCTCAGCCATGGATCACATGGGAACTGATTCTCATTGATGTTCGGCTCAACATATTCAATCATTGGTTGGTATGTAAATAAATAATATTTATTTTGAAACTTATTTTATTAATAACTTGATATTATAAATTATTTGTAGGGTTTATGGTATCCCATCGATAATAGCATGCATGATGATATCCACGCAGCATGGAAGGTGTATATGCATGATCGTTTCTATCAGTTTTTGCACAATTTGAGAAGGACGACCATTAAGAAAGGAGTGACAGAATTTGATGAGTTGTGTAGTGCCCACCGACCAGAGTACATTTAATCTAATGTTGGGATGGATTATGTTTACACTGGTTGGGTGGAAGATTTCAAAGGAGATCTTCAGTGTTCGGCAGAATAAGGGGAGACAGGAGGTGACACATCGAGCTGTTAGTCGTACATTTAGTATGCATAGAGAGCTTCTGGTAAGTATCTTTTTTAAATATTTTATATAAATTCAAATATAAATAGTTTATTATATATTTCTATAGGTAGTCGAGCATCCTGATATTACAGAGTACGACATTTATCGGAGAATATACAGTGATCCATCCATTGGAAAGATTAGATGTGATCACCAGTGTCAAATTGCATTTAGTATTATTTTTTTTCCGTTTGAAACATAAATTCATATAACATTTTCACAAATTCAATTTCAATTTGGAATTTAAGGAGTCATATGAGGCAGCGATCTCTCAGAAACAGGCTGAGAGTTTGGATGAGACGACTGATTTGACCAGTGCTCACCATTTTGATGAGGTGGCATGGATGCAGGTGACTCGGTATGGCTTTGAGAAGGGCCAAGTAGTTGGTATCATCTCTCATTTGACTCATGGTACTTATTATGGTACTGTTATGATGTCAGTGTCCAGCTCGAGAGGATCTTTTGGAGAAGCATCATCTTCTGCCTCACATTTTTAGGAGTAGTTAAAAACTTAGATTGGGCTTGTAGAGAGTTTGTAGAAGTAGCATGAAGAGATGCATCAACAGTAGGAGGAGCAGCAGTAGTACAAAAAGGATATGGGTCGATGGTAGCAGCAGTAGATGAAGCATCATGAGCAGAGGGAGTACATGCACTATCTGCCTCATAGTTTAGGGATGGAGTTTGCTCCACCATCTCTTATCGCTTCACCACCTCCTCCAGAAGACAACCCCCAGTGATTTTTTATGTTAAAAACATTTGAATTCAATATTTGCTGTAATATGAACTATTTATAGTTTCTGTCTTTTATATTGGTGTGAATATTTCATAATTTTATTTCTTTTTTATTTTTAATATTTTATTATTTATTATTAGTATTATATTTTTTAATATTTTTTATTTTACTAATAATACTAATAATAATTTATGATTTTTTATATCTTTTTCTAATTATTGAGAATTTTAATATTTCTATTTTTCCATTTTAATAATATTAATATTAAATTTTCATTAATCATATTTATATTAAATATTTTTTTTAGTATTATATTTTTTAATGTTTATTTATATTAATAATAATAATAATAATAATTGATTATTGTTTTCTATTTTTTTAGAATATTTATAATTTTAATAATTTTTATTTTTTTATTACTTTAATAATATTAATATTATTTTTCATTACTCATAATTTTATTAAATATATATTTTTTACATTATTTAGTATTTGCGATGGGTCATTTTACGACAGAAGCCCATTTCAAATAGTTTAAATATATATTTTAAAAAAATGTATTTGCGATGGGATGACGAGCCCGTTACAAAAGGTTTTTATATATAATGTATATAATCATAGAATTATCTGCGACAGGCCCATAACAAAATGTTTATTTATATATAATGTATATAATTGGAGACTTATTTGTGATGGGGAAGTTTCCTATCACAAATACTATTATTTGCAATGAGTCTGTCGCAAATACTATTTTTTTCAATGGGCCTATCACAAAAAATAGTATTTGTGAGGCCATTTTCAGCAACAGGCTATTTAAAACAGGGCCCTATTGTTGAAGCTTATTTGCAACGGGATGCCGTTGCAAATAGACCGTCACAAATACCTCTAATTCTAGTATTGTATGGTAGGTGTCTTAAGAATCCTTTTTAATAATGATAAAATCCCATGTAGTTTGAGATGCACAGTTTATGGTCATGGGGAAGGACCATATTATGGTATTTAAAATTTTGTATTAAATATATTATCCAGAAATTTTACATCACAGAACATGGAAATCAGAAACACTATATACATTTTTTTGGGGGATATTTTTGTTATTAAATGTGATACATTAGAGGATTGATTGGGTATTATTCATATAGTGGTTCCCATTAGAGTACTTTATGGATCATTGAGAGCTATTGAAATCCAGAAGTAAAATAGAAATTGATTTGGGATTACATGTAAGTGGAAGGAAATCCTATTCCAACAAACCTATTTTTAATCATAGATGGATGAAGGAGACCCACACCCAGTCAGGGGATTGGAACGGTATATTTAGTTCATATTCCATCTTTGGATTTCCCTATAACTTCATAGACTCAATCATCTACCAAGAATCATTGAATCATAGATTAGGTTCAACATCATACATGATGAGGATAATTTCCTATGGATCATATCACCTGGTTTTTTATTATTTGTGACATAATTTTAAATGATATTCAAAATTAGATCTTTATTGAGTTTCAAACTCAATAGGGATTAAAACTATGCGAGTACATTTATCATGGGAAAATGTAATTAAAGATATATACATTAGTGTGCTTGGAATCCAAATCATCTAAATTTAATATATTATCAATAAGTCAAATCTTATCCTATTTAGGGTTTTGAACATGGATGAAGTAATATATAGAATTAAACATGATTTAAATGGATAGAATATAATATCATAGGGAGGTTTTTTGGAGTAGCCATAGATTTGGGGAAGGTATATCACTTGAATGTCCATGAATATGTAAGGAGACCTTGAATTGAAATCACATAACTCTAGACCATGTAAGGGAGTGAGACTATGTGATGGTTCCAAGAAGAGTGTATTTATGGTGTGGTTGTCACATAACTGCATGATCTATCTGTCTTTGATTTATTAATTATGCCAATATCACATGACCACATATTTATCACATTAATAGGATCAGAAGGATGATTCTCAAGGGATTTGATCATGTTTAGGTCCCTTATGGCAACATTTCATGCAGACATATCTTACATGATTTAGTGTTCTTTGAAGATATTTTTTTCTCCAGATTTACCTATGAATTTTCCCATTATATATCTATTCAATATCCATTTTGAACATCCACACTTCCTTCTTTCATTTAGTGTCTCTCAAATCTCTAATGTGCCTCTCCTGAAATGGAAATGGTTCATTTATAGGAAACACAAGTGACATGGAGTAGGTAACTTCTAGGTAAAAACATTGGTCAAAAGGTACATAATAGATACTTATATACGAGGGACAGATGATCCTCCCATCATCCCTCATATTAGTAGACATAGATAGATAATAGAGGCCAAAACCAATTCAGGGGACTATAAGGGTAGCATTAGGTATTAATCTGGCATTATATGCCTCTATAAGGGAGTGAGATCTAGAATTTAGAATGTTTATAGGATAATAATATTGGAGACAATATTGTCTTGGGCGGGTTCTATGTCTTAGGAATGGTATTACTAATTTCCATTTGATGGGGGCCCTCATTATCAAGGGGATGTAAAACTACAAATTTATGAGGGACCTATCATTTATATAGTATAACAAAGAGACAAATTTTATAATGTGAATGAAGGATCAAAGGAGGGAAAATCTTGCATGCCGTAAATCCAATTTATATGAATCAATTTTCTTTTTAATAGGTATTATCTTGGACTTTATAGGGCTTTGAACTATGAAAAAGTACTGTATAGAGAAATTTTAGATTGAAATAGTCAATGTAGATGAGGATATGAAACACACATTGTAATAACACTTTATTTAGGGAAGAAATATCGAATGGATGTTTCTAAATGTTTATGGATACTATAGAATTAGTCCATGTAATATAAGACCATATGATAAAGGGTGACCATGTGATGGGTTCTTGAAAGAGAATCTATTGGGTGTATTGAACATGTGAATTTGTGCTATGCTCATCTTCTATCCACGAATGATGATGATATCAAGTGAATGCATAACTATATTATTTGTATGATCATGTCAATTGGTCTGGTGGGATTTGATAATCTAGGGAATTTTATTGGATTATGTCACACTAATATAGAAGCATGAGATCTCCGATTATGAACCCTCAATAGCAATCTGATCATACCTCCAACATGATACCTCTATCATTATTTTGTTAACTATGAGAAGATTATGGATACCACATGATCCTTTCAAGAGATATGATTTTAATTAAGTGGCCATGTATAATGGGGTCTCAGGTGATCCTTAATTGTTTTATCACCTATCTATGATCTACGGGGGCATTACGTAGTCTACATGATCCTTCCTTAAAGGCCCAATGTCTCTCACGGGTGTCCTATGAAGTTCCCTTCAAACACTGAGAATGATTCAAGGGAATATTAAAATATACCATTATCATTAAATTAGGTTTTTATAAACCGTCCATGATTATGGGAGAATAAAAAAATTCCCCACCCTTATTAATTTGGTTTGATTATCATGAAAGTTAATATTTTAATAGCATTATGATGATCATGTAATTTTTTGATAGTCTGACTAAGGTAATCCCTAATAGTTATTATTTTAATGGGGTCCACATTATAAAATAGTAATTTCGATATCATTCACTAGATTCATATTCTTTCTATTATTTTTGTGTGATATTGTGTTTTGTGATCATTTTACTTGGATCTATGGGGTTGTAGAACCTCATGTCCTGCCCATGTAATCGAAATACATAAGAACTAATGTAAATTTTTGAGTTTACATGTATTGTATTTTCAGTTTTAATGTGATTAAAAATGTGTATCCCTCATGATAATCATGTAGAACACACTACTATTATAAAAACAACATAATTTATCAAGATCATCACATGATTAAGTAACAATTGTCTATACACCACTATTTTGTTCATTTTATTATATTAATTCTATCTATAAAAAAATATTAGTTATATAGATGAAATCTAAATGGGAATCCAACAAAATTGTTACTGGTAAATTAGATGTGGTCAGTATTATGAGAACTATTCAATAACATCATTTTTAAATGTCACATATGTTTCTTATCAAGTTCATGTTAGTGTGACCTCAATATTAACTGATGCCAGATCAGATCCACATATAATGGTATAGATGTATCAATGAAGCCCTAATCCATGATCCTAAAAAAGGATATTATAGACCAATTTTGATTATTATGTTTTTCAGTGTTATATTTGATGGTAAACCATCAACCAATTGATTCACCCAAGATGATATGATTGTTAAAGGAAATGTACTAGGGTATAATCCTTTTGATCTTAAGGGAAAATGATTCAATCCCAACCCTAAGGTTCACATCTATAATTTTATTATAAAGTAATAAACAGAAAGATAGAAACATGGTTGGTAAAAAATAAAGGAAATTTTATTCGTAGGAGTCCTTATCCAGAACTATGGGTTTCCATTCATGTTATAACATAGATCTATGAAATTTATGATAAAGTTGAAGGAAATAGAACTCTATTAAGCCTTCTATATCTCTCTAGACATTTCCCCCAAAGTAAATAATTTTTTTCATAACATATCATTAGGTGTTGATGATACATTTAAGCACTTCACAAATATCATGGATAAGTAAGAGTGAGACTCTATGATGTCAAAACTATCAATTGATCTATAATATTAGGAGGCATTTATATTGAATTTACTCCACTATAATTTTAATGGTTCAACATTGAGAGGACCCCAATTATTTCCAAAAAGATACTTGAGATATAGAAAATCATCCTTTGATATTACTTTGGTCTACAATAATATACTCCTTTTGAAATATAGTGAGATCCATTTATTGAAAATTCCATGAAAGAGACATAAGTGAAGAGGCTTAATTTTGTATAACCAATAAAAACTATGGGGATAAAGGTGTCAACTTTCCCTCTTTTGGAAAATGATATTTTAACAAGTTGAATTGGAAGTCATTTCTAAATATGATAATCTGGACCTCCTCGATTATATTTTGGTAATTTTTCAAATTGGATAAGATCTACCTATAATATATTTATAAACTGAGGTAAGATTATGAACCTTTATAACACTTTCTCTACATTCCAATGATAGGTAGATCATATTTGTAAATAAAATTAAACTTAAATCATTATTCAAACTTAACCATTATTATAACATATTGTTTCTATTCAAATATTCTAGACCAATCCATGTTTTATAGGGATAGATTTTCATTCATATATATGTATTTTTGGTCATAAAAAATAAATATATTCATAGTGATTTGTACATGAAATATCCGTAATGTTCTAGTGTGGTCAATCCATGCTCTACAGAGGATTTAGAGATAAATAATCAACATGACTGAAATGATCAATTTTTATACAAACTATATTGATTCCCAACAGATGGTATCACTAATAATGTTTTTGGAAGCCTCGAATTGAATGAATACCTAATATTTCATCCATCAGGAATCATTGTAACCCGGATAGATGAGGATGTTTTCTTTCTTGGTTATTCACCTCAAAGATTCAAAAGTAAATTTAGGTGTGTTAAAAATAAATTCCATGTTCCAAATATAAGTAAATATCTTAATAGAAACCCCATAAAAACCTGATTGTTTTATTTAATGTAGAAAAGGGTAGAGAAATGTATCCAAGTGGACTTGACTCAATCCTATTTTTTCATTTGGATTGAGTCATATTATTTTAATTCTTGGATCCATTAAAGCCATGGTTGGATACTAGATGAACTTTCAGAACTGATTAAGGACCTTTGGTATTTGATAATGTAGAGGAGTATATATCTTTGGAAGGTATTGAAAAACTAGATAAATGAAGTATTTCATGGATGACTCAAATATATATACTTTGATGAAATATTAAAGAAAGATTGGTCCTAACACCTTAACTAGTATTCAACCATTTTCATTATCCACCACTCTATGTGTGATGATCCCACATTCCTAGAATTGGTGGGATTATGGGAGGAAGAACAAATATTCTGAATAATCATGAAAGATAATCGAATAAAAGGATTTTTACCCACCATTATATGGGTATATAAATTATTCTTAGAATATTTAAATCAAAGTGAAACCTGAAGAGGTCGTTTATACATCTAAAATGTAGACACATTAATCCACATCATCATGGGAAATATTTACTCTTTCGACTGAGTGATAAAGATGATGTAATCTAAAACATAATTGAAAAATTCCAAGGAAATGGTTAATATTGTTTCCATTATAATATCATATTTTATTTCAATAAACCTAGTTATTTTCTAATTTATACTCTTATAAGAGGTTTTATGTGATAAATCACTAATCCCATTCCCATAATATAGTGAGGGGGCATCTCTTGGAGTGTATAGTCAATCCAATGAATGAATAATTAAATAATGATAAATTAAGATAGATAACCATACATGGGAGATAATTGTTCATCCCATGGTTTAATTTCCTCCTCTTCAACCACCAAATACTCATCCTATGTGATAGTGTCTATATGAGAATACCTAGAGGAGAAAAGTTAAAAATATGAAAATACAACATCACCTAGGAATAGATGGGGAGTATTATTTTTTGTCACATTTGAAATGTAAATTTCTTAAGATTTAATATCAAAAAATTTATTATTTTAATAGAGGGAATTAATTCCACATGGTCAAAGGTAGAAACTACCCAAGAGAATGCAACTTTTTTCATCTTTTAAAGGGATCCCATTTTTTTGGCGATGAGAGTGATTCCATATAGGCCATGGAACATAGAGTGTATGACTAGAGTAGTTGTTACTCTTGTATACCCATGTATAGTGGGTTAGTCCATGGATCTATTTTATTATTGGTTATCAGCTCCCCCATGACCAATAACACTTAGCTTTCTATAGAGAACTGATTCATGAGAGATGATAGAAGAACATTACAAATTTACTGACATGATTTCACTAACTATTATTCAATGTAATATGATACTTAATGATTATTCCATATGGTGTCAATATTTTATTGAGATGTCTACCTAAAACAGAGTATCCTATACACTTACATAAGTATGTTTTTATTGGTTGTGATGGGTGAATCATAAGATAATTTTGATCTAATTCTTCCAAACTCTCTTCAATAAAACAAATTGTAGATAACTTAGACATGGTGTACCATTAAGAAATACATATAATTGTAGATAGAATAAATAATATCATTTTATAGGGATCACCTATGTAATAAAAAACCATAAATAGAGCATCAATAGTTCATTCACAAAGATGATTATTTTTGAACTCTAGTCTAAATCCTTTGATTAATTATCCTACCCATTATGGGTTTGTGGATGATCATCTGGGGATAATTTTTTTTTGAAATACCCAATAATTCATCTTGATAAAATAAATGTTTCTATTCATGATCAATAGTGACCCCTATGACATGTAGATACTTTTACATCATTTTTTTATCTGTATTAAAAAACATATGAATCACTAGATAATGGTTATTCTGAAATTCCATTATATAATTTCCCTTCTAGGAATTATTCTCTATTGGAGGACATGGTTTCCTATATAAAAAATGGGAGTGTTGTTCCATTCCCTTACAGGTAGTGTCTTGAGGAAAAGTGCATGATCCACGTCCAAGGGGCCTATCAGATGTGCCTACTATAGAGGAAATAATAACTAAGTAGGATAATGGTTTTGTAAATTATAATTAATATTGAAATATATAATTATTTATTTGATTTTATTTCAATTACTATATTTCATATGTTCAATTTGTAAATAACCACAATGAATCCTAATGTTCGATATGTCACTATTCTGGCATCTCAATTAGCATATGATTAAGGGATATTATCTAGTAAGAGGATACTTTCATTAGAGGGTACCCAAATTAGGCCCTTATTACTGAGATAGCCTATTAATACATCTCCACTCATATGAGTGGATCAAAATCACATAATAGGGATCAGTTTTTTTGCTTCACTAATCATTTTGACTATTGGGACATATGAGGTTAGTCTTATAAGATCCACTATATTTATTTTCATCAAATTAAATAGTATTTTTATAATATTTACAATGAATATATATAAAAATTTCCTTTTTTTCCATCCAAAAAATCATAAAAGTGATAATTCAAGAGATATAGTAAGAGGAATAATGACAAATTCTCTTATTCTATATGATATTATCAATACAATCCATTTTACCTCCATGTTGTAGTGACGTATGTGGAGTCTCATTAAGAAAAACGGAATTAAAAATTCTGCATAAAATTTACAAAAAGTACTTTAAGATGATCTATCCAAAAAAATAATTGATTTATTACAACGATAAATTTGTATACTGACACTAGTTTCTTGATGATGTCCACACCCATGGGATAAATGATCTTGCGATCACAGAAACAAATATTTTTTTTGCTGATGAGGATGAATCCACAAATCTGGCTAGAATTAAACATGAAATCAGCGAGTCAAAAAGAAAAATATTCAAAATTTAAATGTATGTTGAAGAAATTTTATGTTGAACTAGTATCACAAAGTAGGAATCCAAAAAATAGATACTTATATTCAATTTTCATTATGGAATGAAAAATATTTCATCATCAAATTTTTAACAATTATGTGTTTTGATTTTTTACTCTAATTAATGCTTCACAATAACCTTTCAAACTATAAAAAAATATCTAGATAAAGTAAGTACATTTGAAAATTAAATGTAAATTAATCATGGAAATTATAAATCCTTTGAATTTAATGAATTCTCTCATGGGGTGGATAATGGACTAGTATAGGCATAACTATCATCATCATTACACAATAGTTGGTCCATTTAGATGAATGATTTTTATTCAAAATAGATCATTCATATGAATAAGAACAATTAGTATCACATCAAAACTATATTTTTTATAATTAGTTAACTGATTTCATTTTGGGGGAAGCTCAAAGATAAGTTCAAGAACAGTGACCATCATAATAACTATAGAGTTAGTCAATTTTGGTGAAATATCTGACTCAACATGATGGGGATCACAAATTGGAAATATTGAATGAGGATTCTGATATAAAAAAGGGTTATAGTTCAAACAAGTTATAAGTTTATTAATTTTATTATCCTCTTGGTTGATTTGTTGGGAAAAGTGGAATGAATGAATTCATTAAATGGCATCTAGGAAAAGGGGCCAACCGAGCTTGACTATGCTTTAATTATGGTCATATTTTTACCCCATAATCCTTACATCGTTTTTTTGTTTCCAAATGTTTTTTATAAGCCTCATGTAAAGGAATATTACTTTGTTAGAACTCGATTTTATCTTTGGAAACCATTTCAGGGTCTTGAAGATACATGTTCTTTTCCATTTCAATTTCAAAACATAATGTTTTCCTATCTCATTCAAAGATTTTTTATAGAAAGTGGAGACTCATGTTTTCCCCCCGGTATCCTTTTTTGGGTTCTTAACCAATATATTCCAATGTATACTTCCACTGAAAGATTTAGGTTTTACAAGAGATCCAATATAGCTTATTTTTATGGTCAAAAATTATTAAACAAAACAATAGGAGAGTCTAGACTAAAATCATAGAAGAGTCAACCTGGCATGAATTTGAAAATCTATAAAATTATCAATTAATAAATCTTTAATGGAAGGATGATGTTTTTTAATGTCATAACAATTTGGAAAAAATAATTAATTATGATTAAGGTTGAACACATTTTTTTGTACAACTATAAAATTTAAGGTATTGTAGATTTGAATAAAATAGAAATAAAGTGTACATGGAAATACAGACTGAGTAAACCAAATTGGAATTTCCAAATATCAGACAATGATAATGTTGATATGTTTAAAGGAATTTTTTTATAGTCTTAGTTAATTGTGATATTAATTGATATAGTTTTAGTTTGAATATATTTTTTGTATATTTTTTATGGTTATGGTCATATAGCTTTGACCAAATAAAATGGTGTTTCTCTTTATTTAACCTAAGTGAGGTTTATTGAACTTGAATTTTTAAATAAAAATTTCATAGATTGAAACTATTTCATGAGTATTTATATCCCAATCAAGCCCACTATATTGTACATTTATATTATAATTGGTTTGTTTTTATAATATAGAAGTGTTCTATGTATATATTCTATGATTTAAGGATGATATATGGAACTATGTTTTAAAATATAATTCAAGAGCTTGATGTGTAATATTGGGTGGAATATAATAGTTCTACATTCAGTGATTCTATTCTAAATCACGAATTTTGATCTTTGGAGGTATATAATATCTGCATAATACATATGATGAATGAGACTGGGTGGAAACTAGTGATTTTTGTATATTTATTTCTTATGGATTATGTTTATATGATTATGACTATTCAGTGGTTCAAGGGAGATATTTTTAATCACATCTCTAAATATGAGCATGTTTCACAAGTGTGTAACATCAAGGGTAGTAAATAAATTTTAATAATTGGATTATGTATTTTATAAATCATAAACCCTGAAATTTTAATCATGTATGTATATATGAGACACACACATGAGGGATCACTAATGTCCATAATGAAATGAAGTATTCCACTACCCTGGTTAATGGGAATATAGATATTAGATTATTTTATCCATTGGATAAAAATTCCTTTTATTTGTAGGATATATATGGTGAACTTATACTGACCCCTATCAAGGGTGTGTATGTTTAGTTAACAGAAAATTTATATTGGATATGAATATTCTCATTACCATAAAAAATGATGATTAATGAGGACATAAACCCTTATGAAATAAATTATATTTAATTATGGTATGAATATTCAAATAAGTTATACAACCATAGATGTTATTCAACTATGTATGGAATACACCATCGAGGTGATCATATATGATATATCACTTCCCTATCTCTTTCCTAAACAAGGGTGTTGAGTGAGAATTGTTCATCATTTTATATTTCTATATATTGGTGCCTTCAATCCTAATTCGTTCTTATATTATGATCTACATTTTATCAGTCCCTAAGGGCGGGGCACTAATAGGCGAGGAATTAAAAATTTATTATTTCACCCTTTATTGGTTTTCTTCCTGAAATGTATTTTATCGGTTTCAACTATAGTTTTGTTTCATGTGGTATAAATAATTAAATAATGATGATTATGGTCATAAACCTTTTTCCAATGTTCAAATAGTTTGTGTCCTTTTTTTGTGAACCAAAATATGATATTGTTTAAATAAGAAGGTGAAGGTAAGATCTAAGATGAACCATGGAACAATGTTAGTAATAACTATATCCAATAGAAATGCACATTGGTTAAAATCAAAGATCTTGGACCAAATAGTATAAAATGATAAGAAAATGGGTATCTGGGATAATAATGTCCCAATTCAATTTAATAAAAGAGTGATGAAGTTGTAAATCACTACTTGAGGTTCATGGATCATGAAAGGTGGTCTCAAACCTGAGAAAATGGGAAGAAGATGACCATATTTGACTGAAAGGTTATACTATGATGCTATGAAGTCATACATTGATTATAGAATCCTCCCTTAGGATATATATTCCTCTAGTTGATAGTTCATATTGGGGGCACAAATGAAAATCCTTATTAGGGGAATATATGAATAATTAAGGAGAAGTGTCTCATGGGATTGAGTATACTCGTTAATACTAGCAATTATATGTATATTATAAATTTTTACACTCGTGTAATGAATTTTAATTTATGAAAAAAGATGACTAAAGAAGGTGATTTAGGCCATTTTGATTTGATTATAACCTAAATATGTTATTGTAATTACCATTAAAGTAAAAAAGGTGGATGAAAGATCGTGGTTAGGTCTTAAATATCACATTGTTTCTGAGATAATATGAATTGATCCACTCATATTTCATTAATCATGGGTAAATTTCTTGGAATTGGAATATAACATTTATAAAGGGTAATTTTACCATAATTCATGGTTGGAGAGAAACCCATTCATGGGTCTCTCTATATGGATCTAGCACTCATGTAAAAGTATTAAATCATGTCAACAAACCACTATGATAAGTTTATGTTCCTTCATGGTGGAAAATATGTTATGTAGTTTAACATCAAGTGAAAAGGACATATGCGACATATTTTTAAAGATTTTATGATGAAGACTATCCAAATGGTTTCTTTGTATGATCTTTCTCATTTATAAGATGAAACAACATCATCTCAATGATCAACTCATAGTGGAAATTATTGTGCAAATTATTGATTCCAAAAATATTGGATATATAATTTTTTTAACATTTAATACCATATGAGACTATAATATAAGATATAGTGATGACTATGTATACTAAAACATTAATAATTGATAAAAAAAATTCCTTTTAAAGGGGTCCCTTATGAATATAAATATATTTCATAGTGATTAAGAATTTTTTTATAGTGGGTGAACAAGTAATGAACTCCCATAAAATTTATCTTACATAGATACAGATCATACATAGAAGAGGGAGAATTTTATTTTTATAATTTGTGACAATAACTATAATAAGATATCAATGTGTGACTTTAGATCCTGATGAAATAAGAATCAAGATAGACTTATTTTCTAGAGTAAAACAGCTCAAACAAATCATGTTCATATAGATGGAAAGGGGAATTTAATTTCATAGTCAAGAAAACTATGACAAATTTATAAAATATTGTAGCCATAACAATTGAATTTTTATAAAATAGAAAGAAAATACCAGTTATGATTTAGCTCTTAAAAAGGTGGATTGGAGTTTAATTATTTCATAACTCATTTAGTATAAAGGATGAATGCATCATTATGTATCCTTATATCAGTAGAATCAATCCATGTGTACTTTTTGTAGATAAATTCACCAAATTGATCGATATGATATATATTAAAAAGGGTAATTGATATCTTTAGGAACACATATATTATTCACTAAAAAATCCTACTCAAATCTATCTCTAATATTTCAAAATTAAGACAAATAGAATTATTTTACCTATGTATTTTGGGGTTATATTGAATAAACTCTATTGTCCCCCATTATTAGACATACTAATTTTGAAACATTCTAAAGGGATAAATAGAAAAATACCTCAATTATCACATGATTCCAGTTCATTGTAACAAAAAATATAAAACTTGAGTAATTTTTATTCTATAATAAATCACATTATAGAGTAATTATCACCATACATCATTACATTTGGAATTTATTGTGTTGGAATGTTCATAGAGTTTAACAGTAAGTGACTATGAAATTTATTTATCATTTAAATACCCTGTAGATTAGGTGATTAACATTTTGTTTAATTTTATACAATAATAATTTTTTCATGTTTTTATGTTATGTGAATAAGATGGATTTGTGTAGTTTTATGCAATGGGACTATAACATTATGTTGTGTAGTTTAATGTATTGAAGATAGGACCATGAGCCATCAGTTTGGGCTTGGAGTCCTTAATGCTTTCGGGCCACCCAGGACTTCGGGTCAGTAGGGCTTTCAGGCCACCTTTAAGGCCTCATGACACCTCAAGGACTTCGGGCCACATGCAGTTGCCTCAGACACACTACAAAAGAAGAAGCAGCCCTAGAAGAGGATTTGAAGCAGGTTCACTCACCAGAGTAGAGCCAAATGGTTTTGTCAGAATGAGAGGGTATGGCTAGGCCATTGAGACCAGCCTGTGCTTGCACGGGAAGCCTATCCACATGGCTATGCGAAGTTGGAGAGCTACTATCATTATGCAGATGTTGGGGAGGGGCAGTTCCTTGTATAGTCTTGTATAATTCTCTAAGACATTTGGATAATGTAATCTCCTAAGCCTATGGTCCATGCAATCTCTGAGACTACGATATTTGTAAGGGTTCCCCCACATCCCTTGAAAGGGGGTTATCAAAAAACAATAAAAATGATCTCCTTCAAGCCATTCAGGTCGGGGGAAGCCAAGACCTGTTCTATATAGTTTATCATCATGTGGAAGGGGATTTTATTAAACAAACATTTAAATTAAATAATTTACTTTGTTTGAAACATTTCATTAATTTATGGAATATTTTTTGTAATATAAATTGTTTCAAAGGAATAATATTCCTTGGTGTAATCCATGTTTATAATGAAATGTCCCTCCAACTATGTTTTATACATTTTAGGCTTAATACCTTGGCTCATCAAAGATATGATAACTATAACAAGTTATCATTTAAGGATCGAATAGAGGAAAAAAATTATAATATCATGAAATGTTCATTTGTATAATATGTAGTTTTTCTAACATCTATAGCCTTTACTCATTATGTCACTCCATATCATTAAGATTCTTTTCAGGCTTCTCATATTCAAAATTTTATTTATATGAAAAATTGATAAATTAGTTGAACCCAATCACATTAAGTAGGAATACATTTATACCTTATAAAAGATCATATGTGATCATATGTGTATCCAAATTAGTTTTCTATTGTAGGACCACTAAGTGAAAAAAAGGTTTTTCAGGATATTAATTCATGTCCTTATCCCATATCTACTGAAGTATGTTAAATATATACCCATTTAATGAAAAAGACAATCCATTTACTACTATTTGGTTGTAGGATGATTAGTTGGAGTCCATTTCATATTTCTGATATATAATTTTAAATATTTAAGAATAGGAGATAGTTCCATGTTATGTTAATATGTTTTGTAATAAACCTAATCTATAAAGTAAGTTTAACTTCATGAAGCATAAAATTTCCTTTTCCCATATTTCCTTGAGGGATATAGCCTCATCCCACGTAGAGAATAAGTCAGTGGCTATAATGATGTAATTTATTTGGATAGGTTTTTCTAGAGTATTTTTCATCATTAAATCTGTTTAAAAATGGAAAATTAAAATATAAATATATAGAAACTTTAGGACATAATGTATAAAATTTTCTTGTATCATATAGGTATGAAATATCTTGTTGAATTCCATGAAATATTGGGTAACTGATGTATAAAAATATCAAAGCATCCTGATTTGGTAGAGAGGCTTGTTTCTTCTTTGATGAGAACCACAAACCTCTTTGTTGAATTCATTCAAAATAGTTGGGATCTCACCCACTTCAATACATATGAATAGGTCTCCATCCATGCATTATATATAAAGAAAAATATTTGAATTTATTCCATCCTAAAGAATGATTTTATATTCGAATAATTGAATCTGATCCTTATGGTCTTAATTATATATAAGTTGTTTACTTTGTTAATAGTATAATATATGAGATTCCCATCCAATTATAGTATCATTTGATGATTCAATTTCCTCACTATATTCCAGTGTAACATTTTTAATTTGACCACCACTATAATGATTCCAATAAATTAGAACACCACCCTATGATGGAAAATGATAATGGTTGTGTCATCATTATCTGGATATTCTAGGGAAGTGAATGCTTTATTCAATGAATCTAAACTATAGTTTTTCAAATAGAATACATGAATCACTAATAAATCAAAGGGGAATTTTTATATCATACCTTCTGCATAATTTAATTAAGGAAATGGTGTATCTTTCTTTATTGTATATTCACCCATTATTTTCATACATAAAAACACTGAATCACCCATGATATTTTATTTGGGAACAAATATTTGTAAATTCAATCCCGAAAATCAAATGAGATCATGATATTTTTCCTCATTATTGTTTCAAAAATTTGATGACATAATGAAATTTGAAAATACATCATTTTTCAATGAGATAAAGACATTTTCCCAGACAAATCTATTGAGTTTTGGGTTTTCAATATTTCAAATTTTTAGACTCCTAAAAGTTCCATATAAATATATATTTCATATTTAGAGAGTTTCATGATGGTAAAATAACTATTCATCACGTAATTATATATCCACTATTATATATTATGAGGTAGGATATGCTGTGGTAAATTCTATTAATGTTTTCCCTTTGACTACCTTTTATGGTATGAATTGATTATCGAACTACTGTAGAATGGCCACCTGATGTGACAACCCTCTAGTTCACATTAGATTATAGATGATATATTTATATGGGTTCATATGGTATACCTTGTGCAACTTTTGATTTTGTGTGTATTCCCACAATTTATGAACCTTGAAGATCCATGAAAAAATTTCTTCCTGATGTTAGAATATAGTGTATTTATAAATAGAGTGAATATAGTATGATATTAGATAAAATTTTCTTATCCCACTTTATTGTTGTACATTGTAAATTCTCTAAGTGATAATTCTAAAGCCTCCAAATATAAAATGATATACACTATTTTTACATGTTACATCAAAACAACTTGGATTGAGAGGAATTTCTAAAATTTCTTTAAAGGTTATTAACATTTTTCATCACAGTGATATGTGACATACTTATTTATCATACTAGTGAAGGGTATCCTTTAGAAATCAAGTTTTACTATGTAGTTTTAAATATAGGTGTGGTTTCTATGAGTCCCTATCAAATTTGGGAGATTTTAGGGTGGTGGAATGTTATGGAACACCTTGTATCACTCAAGGATGACCAAAATGTTACAATGGCATATGATAAACCAGAGAAAATTTACTAATGTCACCCAAAAATCTAATTTTTGGGGGTACATATATTGGCTATTTTGTAGCAATATAATGATACTATATAATAGTTGGTGAGATTATCATATTTTTTTGGTAATTGATCACCAGACCGTAAATGTAACATTCAACGGTCTTCTTTAGATAGGGATTCAATATACTATGTATGGAATGCTGATATATTTTAAATGAATTCTTTTAGCCAAAGTAAAACAATAAAAATAAATAAACCCATTGGGTGATCAAAAATAGGTGTATACCTGATCTTGTAGTTCCATATTGACCTTCTTGTAGCCATAATATACATCCATGAGGGATTGGTCCAAGAAACCTACAATTTTATCAATACAAAATTACAGAATTGGAACTAGAAAGCCATCCAATATGAAATGATAGCTTATATCCATGAAGTTTATGAAAAATATAATTTTTATATAATTTTTATTAATGAGGTTAATGTAGGAAATCCATTTTGGTTACTATTCTTCATGAACAAAGTCATATTTAAGGATCATGAAATATTTTACATCATACGTTGTCTCATGAGTCTGATTCATTCTCCTAGATATCAAATTGATTCGATGATAATATTTAGGCGGGAATAAATTATGGGAGGCTATATCAGGATCAGGTCTTCGAATCTCTATATAGTTCTATGAAAATACTTATTTGTTCTATTTAGAGAAAGATATGTATGCCTATTTTTATTGAGGGACATGAAAACATTGATTAATATTGTTCATGGGTATTACTCAATAACTATAATTTGTTATATAATTTCATAAATGGTTATAGATATTCCTTCCTCTTACACTCAAAGGGAATCTAGAAGATAATCTTCCACATTGTCCACTATATCCATTTTAGTTGATGTTAGAAATAATTAGTTTTTTTAATGGGAGAAAATGAAGAGAAAGTTTTATACTCTATAAATATAGGGGAGAAAAATCTAGTTCCTGAGAGTACTGATGTATGATTATTATTATTGGGTGAATTCTATGCATGATCTAAAAATTCTATAATACCACTAGGGGAAGAATATGTACTGATTATGAGATTCAACACATTATGTTGGGACCTTTTCATTATAAACTGTTGGCATTTATGTAATTTCATATTTATACAATGAATTAATGTTATCCTATTATAATGGAGTTTGATGAGGACTTCTATAATCTGGTGTATCATCACTCATAATTGGATAAGATCCCTATTCAATATAGGTAGACATAAATAGTGTATCATAAATCAAGAAGATGGGGGGAAATATTGTTTCAACCTTGAGTTATTTCCTAACTTCTATTAATGGGAAGTATATAATCTTCACTATGTTCGGGGAATGGGTTGATACATTATATTTCTAGGCTATTGGGGGTGTCGAGATTATCAAAAATATTGTTAATTAATATTTTACATTTCATTTTATTTAATATAGGATCTATGTAACAGGATTAAAGGGATTCATAAGGGGAACCAACACCATACAACACTCGGATCATTCCCTTGATGGGCAACATAATAGAGTTGTGTTATGATGATGGAGCTGCCACATTAGAATGATACTATAGACCTATTAATAATCATTTAAATATATTTCATGTTAAATATAAATAAAATATCAATTTTAGAAAAGTTTCAAAAAATTTATATAATATTGATTCATCCAATGAGTTTTTATCACTTCTCACATACCCTTAGATTTCAGAGTGGAGGGAGACAAATTGGCCTTATGACAGCCTACAAATTGAATTTTCCTGAATGGAATGAAATTATTTCTAGATCCATTCACATTAATAGATCCTTGAATATAAATATAATATAATTTTATATGTATATACCAGTTTAAAATGATTCCTAATATAGATACCTCCATATCATTATCTGCGAAAGATATGACCACATAACATTCACTGGGGTTGGTACCCTTGTGATATAATTCAATGGAAGGTACCTTGTCATCAAATAATTTAATAAATTAAATATCCTGAACATATTAATTTCAAATATCTTTTTAATGGTGAATATAAATATAATTTTAAAGTTTGGTTGGTAAAACAAAATGACACAATATGTTTCCATATTTCAATTATGGATTCCCACAATTCACTATATGGGGTTTCTCTATGGAATTATTCATTAGAGATTACTTATCATGAATTAGTGGTTCATTAACTGATTTTATTTTTAGGCCATCACATGTGGCCTAGGATGAATTGAACTTCCAATAGTTTCTTGTTTACCAACTAATTCATGATTTCACAACTAGTACCCTCGTATAATTTGTTATTAATAATACATAGATAACTAATGAGTAGATCAATACTATTTCTAATCTTTTTAGAGTTTCTATCTATGAGTATATATATTATATAATATTTCTAGAGAGATATTACATAGATAATTAGATCAATGTGAAACTTTTATCCCGCAATCATATCACCTTCGATGGCCGCTTCCTCATACTCTCTAATTATGATAGGTAATTCATGATTATGTGGGTAGTTTTCAGCAAATAATTGATCCACCAAGTGGATCATAATAATATGTCTAAAAATAAATACATGATATAAAAATGAATTCTATTTTATATGTTGGTTCTCATTAAAACATTTGGTAGGGAAGTTTCCATCTTCCCAGTGTTGGGGGAATAATGTTTGAGAGGGTTTTAACAATCTTGGGATTCAACACGGGTTTATCTTCATTTTTATTGTGCTTCATATAAATATTTCATGGGTATTATAAAACCACCCCTTTGAGGATTTTGAAGAATAAATGTAGGATTTTTTTACATAAAAAGAATTATGGTTAGAACGGATTGATTCAGATACACCAGAGGATACAAATTTCTTAGTTGATTATATTGTTGACCATCTAATCATCAAAATTACAAGCACAATTTCACCAAAAATTCTATCATTATACTAATTCTTATTGAAAAGTGGATATGTAGACCAATTCTGTTGGATGATTTCATAACAAGACATTTCCAAAATAAACAGTGGTTTGGAGGATGTATGTAAATACAAAACACCCTTGGATGGTTTGTCCCAATATTTAATGGAAGGGGTAATTATATGGGATTCCATTGAGGAAATATTATCCTTTATTCCTAGGATCTAGAAGCATTAAGAAATTACTATACATTAATATTATAATGAAAAAATGGACCCACTAATTTCATAAAAAGTATTATATATTCATATAATCTTGATACAACGGGAGTCTCTGCTATTTACTCCCCTCCAAAAAAGGTGGTTGTTTTTCTACATTCAATAGGAGTTACCACATGATATTTATTTTCTATGAGTCCTGGATGTAGTGACATCACATTTATAATAATTATATATATTTTTTATTTTTAATTCTTCTTCTATTAATCTTCTTATGTTGGATGTGTTGTAGGATTAGTTAACTAAAAATACCATCCATCCACTATACAACTATATAAAACTATAATAATCCAGTAGATTATTCTTCCCGAATGAGTAGAATTAGTAACTCATCAAAAAAATAACTCTTTAAAGACTCTCAAAAAATCTTCTTGGAGTTCATTCATGTTAAAGGGGTACAATAAACCCTTCAAGTAAGCAATAAGATCTAATACTCTATCATTATTATGCTTTCCTTCATTTTTAGAGGTTAATGAATAATGTTATTCTCTGCAATTAAATGAACTATTTTAGGAAATTATAAGTATTTATTCCCATACATTGACTAATATGGAAATTATATTTCTATACTATGAATTGTTTTGGTCAATCAGAGTCTGCATGAAGAATTTCAGGTCAGATTCCTCTTTATAATTTATGGTCCCTATCATGGGATAAAATTAGGATACAAAGTGAGTCATATATTACACAAGGTTTCCACTGTTATTGATGTTTTATAAAGATATATATCCATGGTAGTCTATAATAGTAGTCACATATACCCAATCATGGTATGAATTTTTTCTAGTTGAACTGGTTCACAATTCCCCATAATGGTCTACGTTTAAGCTGTTAGGGTATTGATGGGGTCAATGATTTATATAAGACAAGTTGGTTTTTCATACACATGAGTGGAGGAATAAAATATAGGCTATTATATATAGGTGACTATTTATATTAATGAATATGGGTTGGCCTATAGTATCCCTCTTTACATAGTTTTGACTTCCTCCAAAATGGAATAAACCCATAATATTCTCCATCCACTGAGTCTATGTAATCTAGTTATATAGATCCTTTATTTGTTGAAATACTAGATTGTAATCCCATAATTATATAATCTTCTCTAATTTTATGTAGAATTTATAAATGGGTAAGGTGATTCTCTACTTTGATAATATTCCTAGTAGGAATATTTACCAAAAATAAATCAATATCGAATCTTATAAACAACATTATATCTACCTAATATTTACAAACATTTTATTTGATGTTAAGTGGTTTAAATTATTTATATAATGTGTGGGATTTAATGAATCCATCCTCATTTTCATTAATTGATTCCTATAGAAGATGTGAAGATATAAAATTCTTTAGAGCCCCAAAATATTGAGTACACCACTATTGATGAATTCATAAACATTAATGTATCTCAGTGTGGAATATATTTTGGATATAATCCTACTGAACAAATATTTCTATAGTTTTTTCATGTTCTATGAAATTTTTGGGGACAAAAAAACAGATGTTTACCTATACATATCATTTTTCTGGGACGCTATTTCCATTATAACGGGGTTGGTTTGCATCTAAATATATATCAAAATGCATGTCTAAATCCCTCTTCGTATTTTCCATATAACCTGATCATTTCATCTTGTGGAAACATTAATGATTTTAATCTCCTTCAAATAACTATAGAACTAATATATGAAGGGTGATCCTACATGAATCTGTAAATTTTTTTATGTGGGAATCCCTAATGTGAATGTTAGATCACAAAATAAAAGAAACAATATATTTATTTATTGATATATTTCAATAATACTAAATAATAATATATTCAACATTAGAAGATATGGTATTGAGAAAAATGATGCAAGGGATATAGGATAGACTTTGAAAACATGTCATTCCCTAACATCTTAATCCCACAAGGGTTTTTATATTACTATGGGGGTGGTTGTAGTAAAAATTATATCATCCCAACATTATGGAGTTTCTTTGGTAGTATTATTTTTTTCCTTACTAAATCTACCATAATTATTTTGTGTTTTTTTATTGAGGATCCACTAGGTGATATACATGTTTTTAATAAGAGTTTCTCACAATAGTGGGAAACTATTAATCCTAGGGTTTATATTTTCTCATATGATAAGAATGTTCAACCATTTCATTGTACTAATTTCAGAGTATCCACATAGATCATTCTGATTAGGTTTATTGATACTCATAATTAGTGATAATGAGATGTTGTTGGGAAAGAATATGACCATATAAGGGGATCAGTACTAGGACCTGGCCAAAAGTGATGATGTTGCATAATTTCCCTCTCAATGGACTATACTAGATAGGGTGTTGAATGATCTACACCACTTTATCCTCAACATACCATAATATAGAAATATGATATTTATTTAGTGATTAATTGAATATGATAACTTATATCATTATGGTATGTGCAGTGGAGAATTCATGGTCGGTTCTCATTTTTAGGAATCACACATCAAGATGGATGGCCAGGTTGATCTTGGGGTGATTTTCGATTATTTCCATGATGTTGTTTTAATATTTCATATAAGGTAGATATTTATCATTCATATGAAGGATTTTTGAAAATATATTTATATAAATACGGTTTATTCATTCCTCCATCAATGTGTATGAAATTTAAAATAGTGGAGTGTCCAAGGGCCATAACCTAACCATTATATTTTTTGTGCATTTTATTCTTCAAAATCATAACATTAAATCATCTTCAATTAGAGATTCCTTTACATAATTTTAATAGTGAAGTATTTTCCTATATTCCATAACTATGGATAAAATATTGGTTATAGTCTTCAATGTGGTATTTGAAGATGTGAAATATGAGGATCTCATAGATAATGAATGCTACCTCAGGTTATCTTCTAATATTGAATGAATATCACCCATTATATATAATTTTCCTGTGGTAAATTGGATCGATATACTAAGATCCTCCTAGTATAATGGATTTATCCTAGAATCATTAGTAAAGGTAGGAAATTCTAGCTAAAATTTCTCATCTCTAGTGGGATTAATTTTACAATGAATTCAATTACGAGGATAAGTAACACTATGACTCAATTCCTTCCAATATGATGGATTTCGATGGAATATTCCTAGAAGGACCTCTAAAGTGGATAATGTCAAGGAAAGAAACTTCTAGTTAATTGATATTATATTTATTCAGAGTATTTGTAGGTGTTTTTCTATTTTAATATTTCTTAGGATTGATCATGATATCAGCATAGGGAGGGTGTATGTGGAAGAAACTATCTGGAGGACCTCTAGAGCTACGGGTGCCAATATTGGGTGGAGGAAAAGAAAAAATTTATCTCCATCCTATGTATAATGATAAATCCATATATACTTAGGTAATTATTGAAAAAATACCATCTTCTAAGAAAATTATAGTGCTGATAAATGTAGGGATGTAACATGATGAAAAATTAAATTATATATTTTTCTAAAAAACATAATGTGTTTAATTTATACCTTTACACATAACAAATGACACCATGAGATTTTAGAATATTTTTACACAAAATAATAATTTTATGAAAAGGGTTTTAATGCATTTTAAAAATCGAAAATGAAAAAAACCATTGATAAATTTTTTTAATATTAAACATGTCCATTAAAACATAGCTGTTAAATTTTTTGATATAAATCCAAGTATCCCTATTGCAAAATAATTTAATGAAAATTTATAAAATTTCATGTAGTAGTGGAAATTTTCAATAAAAAGTTTATGGTTTGAGATCAGAAGTAAGGTTTCCTTTATAAGGTTTTATTTCAACCAATCTCGATCAGAACACATACAATTTGAGTATGAGAAGAAGTCATATAGAAGTGAAATTTATGCTTATGAAAATTACCATGAGACCTATACTAGCAGAATCACCCCTAGATAGAAATGATAAGTTATATGATGCTTCTACCTTAAAAAGATACCATTATTGGTTATGGAATTCTAAAGTAGGATTATATAATAATTTAATAAAATATTTATATGTATAAATTTTTTAGAAATTTTTTTACTTCTCGAAAAAACAGATTGCTCTATATTCATTGTATTTAAAAAAACTCATTTTTTGGAAATTTGATTTTTTTAAAGAGGCCCTCTTTATTATGATTAAATAATAATAATATATAATTATCAATATTTTTTTCAATCTAGATTAATTATTAATTTATCAGACAAATAGCTATTAATATACCAAAAGTCATTTGGATATAAAAATAAATTGTTTATAAATTTTATTATTTATATATAAAATTTTAAAAAAATTATAATTTGAATATGATAATACTAAATTTATGTTAGGTTTTATCTAATAATTTTTATCTTTTTATTAATTCTTTTTTATATATTCTAAAATAATCGAGTTTTAGGTGAATAATGAAAAACCCAATAATCAAAAATATTATTCCTTTTGTGAAATCACATATATATGAACAAATATTAAAACATATAAAACCATTTAAAAAAGATATTTATGTTTAATATGTAAAATTAAATTTTCTAAAAAATTATGTTTTTATTATAATCTTATATTTGTTATAGTAGAATATAAGTGTTAGTTTCACAAACAAAATTACAAATACATTATACATTAGTATTTTAACATTCGCTTTTATCATTTTTGTAAATTAAATAAAATAAAATTGGCCATAAATTAAGAATTAGTGGGTCTAAATTATCAAATATTTACCAATTAGTCTATGTGGTATAATTAATATTCTACCTTCTAAAAGAATTATTAATGTTATAAAATTGTTGTTTTTCAAAAAACATTACATTTTGAAGTATTGTGTATTGTGAAAAATTAGATGATTATCTTTTAAATTAAGACCCTAATATAATGTTTAAAACAATATAACATTAATTCATCACTAATTTAATATTTAATCAATTTTAAATATAATTAAGAACATAAAATGGTTAAAAAAATTCAAGAAAATTAGTTTCCCAACACGTTATATGTATTCATAGAAATGATAAATTTATCATATTTATAAATTGAATTCGGATAAAGGGAGATCTAATTCAGATTTTTAAATGCATAATTAGGTATTTGGGGAAATATTATATTTTTATAAAAACAATAATTACCATGAATAATTTTTAATCTTGAGTAATAATAATGAAATTGGATATATAATGTATAATGAATTTTTGATGATTAATAGTTTTCTGACAAATTTTAGAATTATTTTTTGGTATTAAAGTGATACATAAATGTATCTACTAAAATTTATTCAACTAATTTTCCTAACACACCTAACCAACATAACACACAATGTGATTCCATTCTTACCCATTACCTACAACTAATTTTCAATGAAAAAGTCCCCCTATTTCACTTAAAAAAGATCGCATTCACTACAATTCTATCATACCACTATACCCAAAGTTCCTTTATCATGAATTTATATTCCATATAACTCTCTCAATTCATACCTATGAGTTCATAAGGCTGAAGTTTTCATCCAAATAATTAAGAATCTTCATTTCAAGGAATGGGTTCTCCTCTTGCACTTTTGGATTCCAGTAATTCTTTTGTGATATGACCATTGAGTTCAAATTGATGATTTTTAATATAGTCATGATTAGAACTTTACTGTGAAGATGAATTATTATTAATGATATATTATCACCATTCTCAATAAAACCATTTTATAAAACGTTTTTTTCTAGTAGTTAATAAGATGAAATTGATAATTTATTATCTCTCTCTCTCTTTTATCTTTTAATTTCAAGAAATTACATTATTAAAATAATTTTTATTTCCATATAATTACATATCACTAGTTAATTATAAATAATTTACTATAAAAACTATTCCCTATTGATGGTTGAAAATTTCTCTCTCTCACTAATCCATTCAGTAACCACTTTTATAGTCATTATACTGCCAAAATCATTGTGTCATTTTCTGTCATTATATTGTGAGAACCCGATTATAATATAATTATATGTTATACATATTAAAGAAGTTTACAAATGGTTATATATATATATATATAATTTTTTAAATAGGTTACTTTGATTTCTAATTTTTTAATACAATAAGTTAAAATATGATCATATAAGGAATAATTAAATTTTTGTGATCCATCAACAAAATTTGTTATTATTTTGGACATCACATTTATTATATGAATAAAATTTTCAAAACTTATATTATATAAAACTCCAATTATTATATTTAATTTTTATGTTGGAAATTTCTCATCATTAACAATAATTTGTTTTGTTAAAATATTTTCTAAAATAAAAGTGAAGTGTCGGTAAGAATAACACTCATTCTTTCTAACAGATGTTTTCATCGATGACCTTATTTTCCTTCCCACCAATGTTCTCCTATAATTTTTTGGGTAGGATCATATGGATTATTAAAAATTATTATCATAATTATCTTTACCCTTTTTAAATTTAAAATTTAATCATCCTTTTTAAAATGTGGGTTTTCAAAACCATGGTTTTGAAAATATTATAAAAAAGGTTTCTCGATTGATTCAGAATATATTGTTTTATCGTGTACTCAACACCTTTTTTAAGAAAATTTATTTTTTTTCATGTATTTGGAACTCTTTATTATTATATTTTAAAAATTATTCTCTTTTAATAATCATTGTTAATGAAATATAATTTTACCTTCTTTATATATAATAATGATTAAAATGTTTTTTTTGAAAATTTCTACATGGTTCACTAATATTTAACCTCAATAGTTTCTATCTCTTGATGTGATATTTGGATAATAAAATATATTTTTTTATGATAAAATTATTTTTCCAAATGAGATATTTAATGTCATATTTTGTTTTTTGTTTATGTTATATGTTTTTTAGATGATTAAGAATCCCAATATTCTTCCATGATTCAATTAAGATATTTTATTGATTTATTTTCCATGGAACAATATTTATATATGGATATAGGTGGGGTATAATGTCTACCTTCAAAAAATTGGTTTATGAACATATCTTATGAAATTTTCAGTTAAGGATATAATGTGTTTGTTCACATAGTTGTGGTTCTGATGGGTCTGCTCACATTTCAAGGCATGAACATAATGGGTAGGGTGACATAGGTATCCTGCCGGATAATGGGTCTTATCATATAGTTTATCCAATTATTATAGATGTTTCACATTTATATATTCTTTATCCTACTATTAAATGTCATTATAATACATTTGAATTCACTGAAACTCTATATTATCTTTATTATTCACTTTTAATGTATTATATACCCTAATAGAGTGCCCAATTTTTTTAATTATTGATATATATTTTGTAATGAGTCATATATTAAATATTTTACTAATGATATAGTTATTATTATATGTTTTATTAAAAAATTTTATAATTATCATTTATATTCTCCAATTATATTATTAGGATATTTATTTATACATCATGTAGTCCTTATTTTTTATGATATATCAATTTATGATATAAGTTTCCCATTCCAAGTTATAAATCTCACCCATTTATTGTGATTCTATACCAAAGGTCCGGAAGGATATTTTTTCATGTGAGGTTCTAATTAATATTTCTAAAGGATCATGTTTTGTTTAAAAAGTTTGAACTTTTATAAAATAAGGTGTTTATGTAGCTAATTTACATGATTTGAAATCCTTTTTCATGGTGAAATCTGACAATTCGACAAATGTATTATTAAAACCATTATATTATAGTACTATATATTTTAAATTGTGATTATTTCACCTAGTTTCTATTAAATGATGGTTTTTTTATTTTCGGAAATTAGTTTCGAAAAAATAAGTGAAACCCTGAGGGAAAAGTACAAGGAATAATTATAAGAATATGATAATATCATAATATTTTCATAAGGAAGTGGTTGTATGATTTTACTCAAAAATAAATCTAGGTCATTATACTAAAAGGATATTTAACTTTTGTTATAGATTCACCTATTAGAAATCACCACAAAAAGGCTTGGATATTCATTGACTCAATCATCACTTTGATGCATGATGAGTGGAAAAAATATTAGTCACCTAGTTATACAATAACTGGGGATATACTTATGTTGACCACATTATCTATTTGATCAACTATAAGGGAATTATTTCATAGTTACATTCAGGTATTAGTTTGATAGGTGCAGGAAAAACTAAATTAGGGAAAGTTAGGTCGAACCAAGAAGGTTATAGGATGAACCATATATAGTGTAATTGGATATAAATTACAACAAATGAATGTTTAATTATATAATTAATCATTATAATGAGATTTAATATTCTTATGATCATTTATTATGATTATATTGGACATTATTATGAATTGTTTTTATTGAATTTAGTTGGAAATGGGATCATAAAAATAAATATGTGAGAGGTATACCCATAATAACTCCAGTGAAGAATATTTGGGATAAATGTTATTTGATACTCACCAAGGATAATGTGGTGTATATCTTGTTATAAGATATATCATTATTTTCTCATGGAGCACGTAACCTTTTTTTCCTTTAGTAAATATTAGTAAATAATTTTGAGGATGTACTTTATTTAAGGAGGGATAATGTAACACTAAGATATTTTAGAATATATTTCCCTTTAAAAAATTATTTCATCAATAACATGATTCAAAAACATTACCAAGATAATCCAAAAAAAACTTTATATATTTTTAGAATATTAAATATGAAATTTAAAACATAGTTGTTAAATTTTTTGGTATTAATTGATGTAACATTATTGTAAAATTTATAGATAATATGAGGAGAGATGGTATATGGATGCAGAAGTCTTCCTTATACATCCCATTTATCTAAACTCAGAAGGGAGGTAGCTTAACTACGGTCTGCTATTCACCATGCCCAAGCTGAACTTGAACAATTAATATATGAGAAAAATAATGTATCAGATAAATTCAATTTTGGGGAAATTTCCATGAGATCTATGCTAGTATAAAAACCACCGTCAACTATAAAATGATGTTTTATAATAGTTAGGTTTTACATGGAGTTCATTATGATTTATATATGAATAAATTGGGATTATATAAATATGTAATGAAGTACACATATGTATTGATATGTAATGAATTTTTATACTACTCAAATGATATTTATTTCTCAATTAACATTATCATTAAAAGGGAATATTAAAAAAATTGGTTTTTATATTAAGGAACTATAATTATAATTATTAAAGAGTAATAATTTATATTTATTATTAATAGATTAAAATTATATCAAATATAAATTTATAGAAGAATTAATAGTAATATACCAAAATATATTTTCATATAAAAATAGATTTTTACTATATTTTAGATTTTTAATTAAGAAAAAAAATTATAAATTTTAGCACCTGAATTTGGAAGGACTATATTAATTTTTTTATATTTATAATTTTAATATTTTCATCTGATTAATTTTTATATTTTTCTAACATACATATTTTCATGTGAATATTCCAAATCACTATTGTTGAGAATCTTACAATTTTCTTAACATCACATAGATTTAAGAATAAAATAAAATTTGTGAAACAGTTTTATTGACTAAATTTATATATCATAAGTAATAGTATATATTATAACATAATATTTTATAATTTCAAACCAATATTTAATATTTTATAACATAATTAATATTTTTTGGAAAATTATTATAATAATTATAAATTACTATTTGAATAATTGTTTTTATCATGTTTATAATATAATTCATATGAAATGTATATAATGTTTAGAATTATTGGTTTGGAATTATACTTTATGTACAACTATATTGATGAGACATAAAAATAAATTTACCTTTTGAAATGATTAGTAACTGTGGTAAAATGTTAATTTTTTACAGTATGACACCTTTTTAATAATTGCAAATTTCGTAAAATTAAATGAAACTATTATAAATAAATACCCTAATGTGATTTTCAATGATATATAAAATTATTATATAGTTATTGTTTTAATCAATGTTAATAAAAATTAAGATAACTTAATGATTAAAAGGCATTTTTTCTACAAAAAATGATTTCCAAAATAATATGTATATTTTTTAATATTAAATTTCACAGTGTATTATATTTAATTATGTTAAATAGAGATAAAATTAAGATTAATCAAATTAAAATGGGTTAATAAGGGTCACATTGTATTTAAATTTTTCGAATAATTACCATTAATAATTTTTTATCAACATTAATATGGGTAACAAATGGTAAATAAAGTATCTCTAATTTCTAATGATTAAATGGTCACATCACCTCTAAGAAACCATAATTTGGTATTAAAATAATAATAATATTTATAAAATATCATTTATATACCTAATACATATAACTCACATAACCCAACTAATATCCCATGAGATTCTATTCGTTCCCCTCACCTAATAGTATATTTATGTGAATATCTCTCTCTCATTCACCTATAAAAGTAGATGGATCCCATGATTTCTATCATTACAATGTAACCCAAAGTCCCTATTCATTAATTTTCATTCCATATCACTCTCTATATATTGTATAAGTAGTGATTATGGTTCTAATGAATCGTCCCAATAATTTTTTGGAAATATAGTAAGGTAAGGGTTATCGTCCTACCCATTTTGATATAAGTACTTATTTTTTATAATAAATTTTAGTTTCATTTAAATATTTTTTAATAATATTATAATAATAATTTTTTTATAAATATAATTCTTTATTTATGATAAAAAACCATTCCTTATCATTAAAACCATTTTATAAAAATTTCTATGTAGTTTTTATACTACTAAAATCAATCATTAATTATTTATCACATCTTTTTAATTCAAGAAAATATATTATTACATTACATTTTATTTCCAATATAATATTCATCCATATGTTCATAATAAATCCATTAATATTTTAGTGGTTAAATATTTTACATATACTATCTTTCCCTCTCATTAATAAATTTCATAATGCTTTTTCAATATTTTTCATAATTCTAAAATAATTCATTGATTTTATGTTATCATGTTGCGAGTACAGAGAAAGATTATAATTCAATGTTATCCATATAAATTATATATGAATACATTTATGTATTAGAGAAGATAAACATATATATGACTATGATAACTATGTTTTTATATATTATTTTATAGTGACTTAAACATAGAGAGAATTCAAGGTAAGGGTTTCATTTACTAAATTTCTATTTTATTAGGTCATAACCATTCTTAGTTGAATATAATTTTCATTAGTTATTTAATCCTACCAACCCCTTATTTTATTTCATTACATATTTTTGGTAAATTAATTTTCATTATCAATTACAAATTATCTGATAAATTGTTTTCTAGTGATAAAGTTCACCATTGATTAGAAGAAATATCATTCTTACTAATGGGTCTTTCCATCCATGATCAAATTTTCCATCCCACAAATTTTATCCTCTATTAAGTTTTTGGAATGAAAATATGTATTATTTAAAATTATTCTCATAACTAACTTTACATATTTTTGAATGTAAAATTTAATATTCTATTTTACAATGTGGTGTTTTAAATAATGTTTTTTCAAAATATTATGAATATTGATTTTCCATCAATTTAAAAAATACATTTTATTTTCCACACCAAATATTTTTTTATAACCATTATGTATTTTTTTAAACTCTATATTATAATATTTTAAAATTAATTCTTCTCTTCATCTCATAAATGTTTTTATGTAATTATCACTTCATCATTTATAAAAATGATTAACATCTTTTGTGATGACAATTTAATTTGTCAAATATATTTTTACTCAATTTTTTATATCTAATGAAGTGATGTATTGACCATACAATATATTTTATTATTATTTTATTCCTTTTGAAAAATGCATATTATATATAATATGAGTTTTTATGTTTATGTTGTGTAGGTTTTTTAATTATGAATAAAACTATTTTTTAAATGGGTTGATGAAGAAATGCTTATGATTTATTTTGTATGGATCACATATGTATGAATGATAATGGGTGGGATATTATATCACCCAGAAATAAACTAGTTTTTATTTATATCCCATGAGAATGACTGGAATTAGTATCGTGAGTTTTGTCACACAGGCATGGTCAATAAAGTGTTTTCTCGGATATTTAGGCATGGATATAATGAGTTTGTTAAAATAGTCATGGGAATAATTAATTTTCCCACACATATATTTCTATCCATATAGATGTTCCACATACCCATCTTATTTATCATTTTATGTGATGTTTTCAAGATGCATTTCTATTCCATGGAATGTTATTTTTTTCATGATTATTCTTTTTTTAACATATTGAACAACCTTATATTAAGAGAAAATGTTACATGAATACTGATAAATAGTTCGAATAATGTAATAAATTATATTTTTTCAAAATGATATCTTTATGAACTTATGTTTCCCTAACATTTTTTTAATTATCATATATGTTCTTTCAATATTTTACCATGATATTAGTGTGCTTCTCATGTTATCCTTCGTGTTCATGAAATATTACATTATGATATATTTTTCCATTACTGAGTGTCTAGATCACCAAATTCTTATGTTTATAATACCTAGTATGTGAAGACGAGAATTTCATGTGAGGTAGCTATAAAAGTGTCGAAAGATAAATGTTTATGAAGAATTTTTATCAATTGTAGTAAAATAATATATATATGTATATTATTGCCAAGACACTAAACCTTTTAATGCTTGGGGTTTTTGATTATTTGTGAGACGTGTTATTTAAATCATGAGATTATTATACTATTTATGTCATGTTTAACCTTGGTCTCTATAAAAGACCAAATTAATAATGAACCACATAAAATTATATTACCGTTAAAAATATATGTATAACTAGTGGGTAAAAAATTTATCTAATAAAATTATGAAATATATTTGTAAATAAGTAAAAGTTCATTATTAATACAAATTCATTAATGAAAATTTTGTTTGTGTGGTTATATAACTAATAAGGTAGATTTATTATTTATAATATAAACTTTTTAAAATTATTCTTTTTATGTGATTCATATTATGAAAATAAAAATAAAATTGAAATATTTTTTTACATTAATTATAAATAAAAAAATGGAACTAATTTTGTCATTATATTAAATGTATTAAGAATATGAGTTTTCAACACATTTAAGAGTTATTTGAAAATAAAAATTTTATTCTGTTATATATTTTTTATATTATTAAATTGTTTAAATATAAAATTTTAGAATTTAAATCTGAAAAAATAAGATATATTTTGGATTTATAATTTCATTATTTTTTAAGATGAAATTTTCATTTCTCGATAAAATAATTGATTTTTAGGTGAACAGTGAAGAATACATTTTTTACCAATACTATTAATAAAAAAATTATAAGACTAAAATAGATATGGATAATCTATTTTAATTGGTCAATTTTCAAGCCTCTTATTTTCATGAATTTATTTTTAGAAATTATTTGGGAAAATTTCTAAACCATGCACTAAGACAGCGTGCGATTCGGAGCCCCGATTTTCTCAGAACTATTCACTAAAAAATGTTATGTTTTTAATAGAACACATACACAACTTTTCTAAAAAAGTTAAATTACATTTAAATGGATACACAAATCAAGAATATGAGGGCATCGTTGATGTCATAGCAGTGGCTTTACCCTATGTGTGATGTAACATGTGATGGTGTAGTTCTTCAGTGGAAATACCCAAAAGGGAGTAACTGTAAATAAAATAATTAAATAAAATTATATTATTTTTAATATACCAATAACTCATAAATGGTATCTTGGATTATAATTCTTAGACCACTATTGAGTTCGTAAGAAGGGTTTTTCTTAGTTGGGGCTTAACATCATTAGATGCGGCCTGGTTATAGGGGATAGTGTTTGTATGTAAACGTCATTATAATATTCTAATTTTTTTATTCTTGATGCAATGATTTTTTTTATTTTAATACAATTGTTTCATAGGATTTAGGGTTATCAACAAAACCATGGAAATGCTATGAGTTAAGGATATGGAGTTGTCTCGACGAATGATGGTAGATCGTGGATCAACGGTCAATGAAAAACCATAGATTCAATGGATCTTCACCCATGTAAATGATCCTGAAAACATTCTTCATCATCGGCCGAACCAAATTAAGGTAGGTAATTTGTGATTTTATTTTCCCCCAATCATGAATTACATGAGGAATGTGGACTAATCAATGAACATATTGCCATTCTAATCGATGTTTCCTGTAGGATGGGATTTACCTTTGATGGGTGTTGATGGGAGAATGATCTTGTGATTATTTTGTAGATTTTTATTGTATTTCTAATAGAAACAGTCCATGATCACCATTAACATTAATAAAGGTCCATTTCTCTTGGTTGATTTATTCTTTTATCCCCCTATTCTTCATTCATCGCGGGCATTCTTGGTCAGGCCTATAACTCAACATGTTGCGATCTATCAATCGTTGCACACATGAACCTTAGATCAACAATCCGATATCGAAGATCTAGGATTCGAATGGCATGATGGAGGTGCGATGATCATGGTATCAGTCATATTAAACTGGATTAGGAGACATATATTTTTGAATGAATTTTCATCACAATGGATCGCAACATTGACCAATTCCCAAGAAGATGAACAACATGACACGACGATCACAAGTGTGCCACCTTTTTTAGAAATGGAGGATCATAGTAGAACATGTGGCCCCCAGTGACATAATGATGTGTGTAGATGTGTAGTGGACATCAAGGCCATGTGGTCGAGGCAAAAAATGTAGAATGGTAGGTGATGCAGCAAGGGTGGTCCATGTTGGGCACACAGACCGGCTCGTAGCATAGGCTAGATTAGTTGATATGGTCCAAACTTGTTTAGACCTGACTAGACAAGGCAGTTTATGTCGAACTGATTCAGGTCAGGTCAGTCGGTGGTATGGTGGGTCATGTCGGACCATGACCCGACTCGGTTCATAATTTTTAACTAAAATGTCCATATATTTTAAATTAACCATATGACTGACGATCCATCTATGGTGGAGGGACAATTGCAACACGATGGTACTTTTGAGTTGTCTTAGTGGGTTTTAGTTGGATTAGCATAGGATGAGATCATACACATTGTCTTTTCCTATGAGGGTTTAATGCATGATCATGTTCCCAGCATAGAAAATGACTTGTATTCCTAAGTGAGTTTTCTCAGCCCAACTTCGATAGTTGAATTAGAAGGTTGAAGCATGTATCACACCGAGTGGCCTGGTCGGTCATCACTTGTCTTCATGGTAACTTTTTTAGGTTTTTTGGACAAGGTGTGACCAATATTTACATGGGAACATATCCCCTATGTTGTATTATGTTTCTAGTAGGGAGAGGAATCCCCCCAATGAGCCCTGGGTTAGAAGGACCACATATCTATGTATCGAGATCAGATTCGTTCAATTTTACATTACTAGACCTGATAAGTATACTTCGAGAAGTTTTCAGTGGTTTTGGTTTGGCTGTGACATAGTGACTATGTGACTTTTGGGAAACATGACTTATCGACACTCTGTGTGTTACCGACACTCTGTGTGTTACCAACACTCCATGGGTTATCGACATTCTATGTGTTACCGACACTCCATTGTTGAGTCAATAAGGTTTCTTATGACTTTTCCATTACTTCTTGTTTTGAAAATCAAAAAAATCTTATCTTAAGGAAAATATCATTTACCCTATGTTTTACTTCAGTATGAAAATTTTCCTTCCCAAAGGAAATTTATCCATACCATGTTTTTCATTGTTCATATTTTGTGTAAATATAAAATTCTGTTTCATATCTAATACCTCAAAATCTTATAATACATAGATATAGAGCATTCTATTTACAGGATCTGAATTCATACTCTAAACTCTTCTAAGATCAGAATCCAGGTTCTACGAATTCAGATTCTGAATTCTATGAATTTAGACTCCGAACTTTCTAAGTTCAAACATTGAATTCTAATGAATTCACACTCTGAACTATTCTATGTTCAGACTCCGATTTCTTATGAATTCAGACTCCAAATTCTTATTAATTCAGACGTTGAATTCTTATGAATTCCAACTCTGGATTCTTATGAGTTCAGACTCATTATTCTTAAGAATTAAAACTTCTAATTCTTATAAATTCAAACTCCAAACTTTGTAAGTTCATACTCCGAATTCTATTTAATTCCAACTCTGAATTCTACTAAATTCATACTTTGAATTTCCTTGAAATTCAGACTCCAAAATTCTATAGAATTCAAGTTATGAATTCTTATAAAGTCAGAATTAGAATATCCTTGTATCATAGACACTGAATGTGTATTTGGTTAGAATCTGATCTTTTATTTCCATACACTCCGAAAAATTAATTTGGTTAAGCAACCATATTTTTGCTTACTCTTGTTTTGGTAATAAAATGATTTCATGATTTCAGTTACTAATTAACCATTGTTTGAGTGAAACATATACAATTCCCTCTGAAATTCAATAAAAAATATGACATTTGGAGGAGGGAGCCGACCATTGAAGTTGTGCCTATAAATAGGATCTGATTTGATATAGCTCACAACAAGTTGATTAATCTAGAGATTACATGCTACTGAAGTGATTTCTCATGAGATATACTTTCATGCTTAGTGCGTACTGAACATATTTTTCAGAATTTCTTCATGTGAATCTAACTGTTTTTGAGTACATTCAAGGGATTCTATGGATAAGAAGACAATGGTGCTGACTACCTTAATGTTTAAGGACTTCTTTGCTGAGGATGACTGAGGTGTCGACTACCTTGATGTTGAGGGCTTGCGAGGATAACAAGACAGACTCTGATCTTCATATTGAGGGCGTACCCTAGTGTGGGTAAGATATACTTTCTTGAAAGTATAAATCAAGGGACCTTTATCCAAGGTTTTTGGATACCCTTATCTTTGGGTTAAATGATTTACTAGTTGATACTTGTTTGTTTGATGTTTTCCACTACATTTTTAATTGTTGAGGAAAGTATAACTATCTTATACTTCCTTATACTTGTACTCTAATTTGTAAGATTCTATACACTTTAAGGTAGAATAATTTTCATTGTAATTTTTTAATAATTTTCATTTCTGAAACCACATTTCCAGAATTACATTCTCGGAATCACATTTCTGGAATTTATCAAGACTGTAGAACTTAGAGGTTTTGTGAATTTACCTTGTTTAATCTTGTTAAACAATATAAAGGTTTCTAACCAAATTTAAAATTTCCCAATGATTTTTTAAAGTGTACAATTCACCCCCTCTTGTATATTGAGAATCTATATCATTTCGATCCTCAATTTGGTATCTAATGAGTACATCATACTCTATACCTTCTTAATATCCATGTTTTATCGAAACTCTGTGTGTTCGAAAAACTTTATGTCTCAAGGAAACGAAGTAACTTCACAAGGACCTAGTGATCTCTTGTGTACTTATTCAAGACCTTTTCTACATGATTCTATCAGATATATCAAGGATTGAGATCTCCTAGAATGGTCGTGCTATGAACCGAACTATGTAGCTGGCAGTGGAAGAGACCATGCATATTGGAGTCATTTATGATTTTACCTAGATATACTTGATATATGTTCTATATACATATACCTATGATGTGATAATTTTATATTCTTAGTGGGTTTTTTCCTATGTGGTATCTCTACGTGGTGTCTTCTTCGTGATGTTTCCACTATGGTATTTTACATTGTGTTTTGTTGGGTGTTACTTAGTATTATTTTACCCACCCATACATAGGATTTTTCCACACATGTTGTGTATTTTTAATACTATCAGTGTTTTCATGGAGTCTGAGGTGGACTAGATCCAGTTAGTTCTTAGAGAGAGACTAGATAGTTTAATTATGCTCCTGCGGCTTCAAATCGGTGTTCCCGTACCAACCCTTTAGGTATGGTTTTTTGAGGACGAGCTTCATGACCTTGTGCTATAGAATCTCTATTTTTTGGTCTTTTAATCTATCATATTTTTTACTTTACTAAAGTTTAATTTCCTATCATACTCTTTTGGTTCGAATATAGTGGTATGTATGCATTTTTTTTAATTAGTTCTATTACTTTTACGTATTTTTTTCTTAGAGACGTATGCATGTGAACATGTACTTTGGAACATTCCTCATATTTGTGGGATTTTCCTACTCGGTACTAGTAGATATCCCCTACCCTATCATAGGTGGGCTTGGGGTATTCATAGCATGTGCCCCTCTAGGATGGGTCATGGTGGGGAGGTATAAAATGAGGTTGGTTCTACTTTAGAACCATAGTCTATGAGATTGGTTTGTGGAAATAGTTGTAAGTGATTAATGTTTGGATTTCAGGACATGGAATATAGTGTTGGTGTGGTAGCTGGGGTATTCATACACAAAGAATCTAGACACCGAAATTTCGACTCAAGACATGAAAACAGTGGTTTTCGGAAAAAATAAATGTACATGCGTCATATTGGAATATGTTTTTTTTTTCATGTCATTATTGAGTCATCTTACCAGGTACACTCTTTTAACCGTGATATATCCTGTTTTCTTACATGATTTATTCAAAAATACATGTAGGGAGGTTTCTGTAGCAATATTGGGAGTTCGAACTGATGATTGAAGAGGCCTACCTAGATGGATTTAGTCATGAAGAAATTATTTTTTAGGATGATTTGCAGGTGGACCTTTCTCTTGTTTAATAGTTTGTAGGCCCACCTATAGTGGTTACTGTGAATGTAGCTTGCCAGACTGAGTTAGATGAATCTTTTGGCACTGGATAATGATATCTAGAGTTTGATCTTGTATAATTGGCATCCAAGTAAGTGATCTCTTGGGATTCAAGGTCAGTAGGACCTTCCGATAGTTGGTGTGCAACATAAGACACAGAATAAGAGGTTTTATCGTATGTTCCAAGGGCGTTATAGTTCCCCAAGGAAGAGGATTTTCTATTCTTGTAATGGGATAGGAAATTATGTGTGATATTGTTCCACTATTCAGGATGAATTTAAAGAGGTTTTTGATTTACTACTAAGGAAGAGGCATCGGTAGGAGTAAACAGATTTGTCAGGCGGCGGATGTGGTAGAGGAGGTATGGAAGTAGTAGGAGGTTTCCAATGATTTGAAGTGTTACCAGCACTACCTATCAGTGGTATATACTAGACTTAGGGATCTATAGGATACAGGAGGGAAAAACTACAGGTGGTCGAGGATTATTAGCCCCAGACTCATAGAATAGTTGAAGTCATGATCTGTGTCTTTCTAGTTTAACTGTAGTAGATAGACACTTAGGATAGTGTTTTCCTTTCCTATCTCTTTTCCTCTTTCATACATTGAGATTACCACTAAATCATTGACATTACCATCAAATTTAGAGACTTCTACTAGATTAGGCCCAATTATCACACACTAGTATCAATAGTGTGACTTTACTCTTAAAGGTGAGAGTTTCGGTTGGGATCTCTTGGAAGTAGCTTCGATGCCTTATGATATAATTCTCAATATAGAATAGTAGCCATAGTTCATGATCATATTTATTTTTTTATGAAATATGTGTTCTTCTACCATGATAATAGAACCATATTTTAGTTTTTATTGGTGAAATGGAAATCTATACAGCTCAGGATGGACTCACACATAGGAATAAGTAGCCAATTACTTTAATGTTGGATAGCTTGACTCTCAATATAGTGGATGTTTTGAGTCCTCAGTTTTGCTGTAATAGTGGTGGAGTATAAGGATGTATTACTTGATGATATACCATGTTTTCCTAACCACCAATAGATATAAATCTATATTGATCTACATCCTGATATGATCCCGATATCTACACATGCATATCTGACGGTTCTTGAATAACATAATGAGATAAGGGTGTTGTTGGAGGACTGGTAATGAAATGTATTCGCAAGACAAAATTTTCAAACATGGGAAGCCCTGGGTTTTCATAATTTATGTTAGACATATATCCCCATGGACCGGAGTCCCAATAGATCCAACAAAGGTTGAGTCATAATTGGATAGGTGTTCCCCTCTTGAGGTTTCTAGGGTGGTTTCGAGTATGTAGTGTTTTGTGATGCATAAGGTACCATGATTAGTTTTGTCCTAATGTAGAGACAGACAGTGATTGTTTATGGTTCATGCCAGTTGAATCACATGAGCAGAATTATGTAACCCGTGATCTTGAGTTAGTAGTAGTAGTATTCACATTGAAGATGTAGTGGCACTGCCTTATGGGAGAGCGGTTTATCATCTAGTTTTATCACAAGAGCCTCATGTATATCTTATCTCACAGGGATTGGAAATGGACACATATTTTAAGGCTAGAGTTCATCTAGTATTATGAATTAGAGATTGTCTATACTCCATTTAAGGGGAACTTGGTAGAAGATGTTCTCAGTAGGATATCTAGCTTGAAGTTGATGAATGAGGCATCAAGGAAGTTATCCTAATTATAGATATCCAGTGTGGAAGGACATGGATCATCTTATCTATATTTAATAGTCATCACCCCTCCTCTCTTATGGTGAGCCAAGGAGGAAAAACTTATGGATACTGATTTTCACGCTTTACATACTCAAATTTCTACAAGGAAATCCCTAGATGGATATTCAAAATGTTCGGATCACATTGTACTTTTTAGAGGATCCATGATGACACCAGTGGCTTTGAGAGACATGGGTATTAGGTAATTTCATTAATCCCATTTTTGTGGTACTTCTAGGAGTTTAAATGATGTACTAGGACCTCCGACATTAGTTTAGTGGATAGGGATATAGAAGGAAGTTGCAAATTTTTTATCTCGAAGACTTTCATGTCGAAAAATGAAGGTTAATAATCTGGTTCTAGTGGGATTGACTAAACCCCTTGAGGCGTTAGAATGAAAATTCAATGGAATAAAAATGGAATTCATTATGGGATTACCACATACATCTAATGGGAATGATTCCATCGGGGTGATCATTAACCAAATCTTAATGTCAGTCCACTTCCTAACTATTCAAGAGTAGAGTTCAGTATAGAGATTTGGAAACCTCTATGTATAGGAGATAGTTTGGTTTTTTGGAGTTACATTGACGATTATTTCAGATTGTGATCCTCATGTCACATCACAGCTGTGAAAGGGATTATAGGAGGCCTTTGGGAATTGGTTATTTATGAGAATAGCGTTTCACTCACATTTGGATTGTCAGACTGAGTAGTCCATTCATGATCTATAGAACATGCTACGAGATTGCATGTTATGATTTGGTCATAGTTTTGTGGATCTTATACCTTTGGTGGAGTTTGTATACAAAAACACCAACCCCTCCACCATCAAAATAGAGCCATTTGAGGCTTTGTATATGTGACCCTATAGTTTCATAATTTTCTAGAAGAACCAATGAGAGTCAGCACACATGGGATAAGAGTTGGTGTAAGAAACTATGAAGATGGTTAATGTCATATAGGAGCAAATGAAGACTACACAGAGCTATTATAAATATTATTCTAACAGGAAAAAAGGCCTTTGAAGTTAACATAGGGAGACCATGTGTTTCTTTGGGTCTATCCTAAACACAGGAAAAGAAGATTTTGATTGGTTAGAAAGTGGTCTCCAAGGCTCATCAACCCATTTCAAATACTACAAAGAGTTGTTGAGGTGGAGTCCTACTTGGATATACCCATGTACTTGGACTGGGTACATGACATCATTCACGTGTTTTAGCTGACGAGATATGTGTCTGATTCATCGCACGTCATTGACTGGTTGAATTTTGCTGAGAACCTAGTAGAGATCACGAAACAATATAAGGGGATACATTATGGGAGGTTTATTCATTTGTTGTGTGTTTGGTTGCAATACAATAATATCCAAGAGGGAATATATGATCGGGAGGCTCAGATTCATGATCAGTATCCACAATTGCTTGAGTAACCCTCTATTTTAGAATTTGGGGATGTGAAGACCAAAGGTTTAGAGAATGTAATGACTTAGATTATCCAACAAAATTAGAAATTATTTTGGAAAAATATGAGACCACACACTAAGACTTTGTGTGATTATGAGTCCTAGAGTTCCCAGAATGATTCGCTAAAAATTGTTAAATTTGTAATCAAACTATCACATAATTTTTCTAATAAGTTGAAATAATGCTTAAATAGTTTCCAAAATTAGAAATCCAATGGTATTTCCAAGCATAGAGCAATAGATATACCCTAGGCATGACATAACTTTAGTAAGTGCGTGTCTTCAATGGAGAACTCTAAAAAGGGTGTAACATTAAATAAAATAATTAAATATTAATATTTTATATTTAAAATCCTAATAACTCATTAAAGGTAACTCAGATTTAAAATCCAAGATAGCAGTTGAGTTCGTAAGGAGGTGTTTTCCTTAAGTGAAGCCTAAAATCAGCTGGAGAGGCCCAACTGTTAATTCTTTTTTTGACATAAACATCATGAAAATATTATAATAAAAATATTTTATTCTGGATGTAAAACACGTTTTATTTTAATACATATTTGGCAAAGTATTCCGGGTTTTTACTATAACCCTAGAATTTATCTGAGGTAATAAGACAATGTTATCTAAAAGAATAATGATGGGTTGTGGATTTATGATCAATGAAAAAACATGGATTCGAAGGATCTTTAACCATGGAAACGACTTATAGACCATTCTTCATCTGCAGTCGAACAGATTTGAGTTAGGGAGTTTGTGAGTTGATTTCTTTGCCCTATTTATGAGTTATATATTTAATGCAAACAAATCAATAAACAGATTCAAATGCGGATTGATTATTGTTGTGGGATGTGATTTACCTTTCTAGGATTTTGATGGGAGAATGATCTTATGATTATTTTTTTGGATTTCAATTGTTTTTTCTAATATAAATGAACCATGAATGATGTGAACATTAATAAAGGTCCATTCCTATTGGTCTATTTATGCGGTTCTCCCCCCATTCTTTATTCATCATAGGCATTCTCTACTTGTACTATGACTTGAAATGTTGTGATCAATTAACCATTGCACACTCGATACTTGGTGCAGGGATCTGATATCGCAGATTTGGGATCAACATGGCATTAAATAGGTGCGATGATAACGATGAAAGACACATTAAAACGGTTTTGGAGATATTTTTTTTTGAGTGAATATTCATCAGAATGTATAATGACACTGATCAATGTGCAAAGCAATGAAAAAAATGACCCAAGGATCACAAAAGTTACCCAGTTTTAAAAAACAGAGCATTAGAGGAGAACTGGTGGCTCGTAGAAGGGGCCACTAACGGTGGTAGCCATCTTGAAGGCCCATAGTGGTGGAATGCCACATGAAGATGGGGTTCATATGGGGAGTCCACATGGTCGAGGTATACCACATGGACCATGACACATGGTTGGGGATGATAACATCATGTGCATAAGACGACTCGCAGTGTGGTCCAAATCAGGTGAGCTAGATCTCTCTAGCTTCCCAGCGGGCCGAGCAGGTTCAGACAAGTCCAGACCAGGCTGAGTCAGTCAAACTAGGACATGAAAGGTTATTATAATCAGGATGGGTTAGGTCAGCCAGACCGGGTCGAGTTGACCATTGGGTTCGTCGGTTCGGGACCAACCCAGACCGAACTAGGTCAGAGTTTTTCACTAAAATGGTCATATCATTCAAATGCAGTGTCCGATTGACGATTCTTCTAAGCCGTTGGGAACCTTCTGACAAGGAAGTCATTTTGAGATGGCTTATTGAGTTTTTAGTTGAATCCTAATAGCATGATAACATACCCTTAATCATTTATTATGATGGATCGATGTAGGATCCCTTTCCCATCATGGAGAATAACCCATAGTCTAATGTGAGTTGTCACAACCCGACTCCGAGAGTTGACTCATCAGGTTGGATAATGTATCATACTGAGAGGTCTTGCTAGTCCTCACTTCTCTTCATGGTACCTTAAATAGGGTTTTTGTATAAGGTTTGACTATTATTTACACAAGAATCTATCCTTTATCTAGGATAATGTTTCCAGTAGAGCAAGTAGTCCCCCCAGTGATCCCTGGGGAAGAAGATCCCCCTATCTATGTATCAAGATCAGTTTATTTCCATTCTATGTTACTAGACCTAACGTGGTTTCTTTTGTATTTTTTCAGTGGTCTATGTTTGGTTGTCACATGGTGACTTTGTGGCTTGGTGATGCATGAATTATCAACACTTCATGTGTCACCGGAACTCCATGTGTTGCTACACTCCGTGTATTACCAACACTCAATGTTTTACCGATACACCGTGTGTTATAGAAAAATCATTTCATAGCGATACTAGATGTCTCAAGGAAAATTTTTAACATTTTGATACCCTAGTGTCCTTTTGGGTTCTTTTGGTATACCTATTCTACATGTTTCTATTAGATAGCATGAGGAGTGAGGTCTCCTCAAATGAGCATGAAATGAACAAAACCGTGTAGCTGGTAGTAGATGAGACCTTTCATCTTGGAATACTTTACAAGTGTACCTAGATATAATTGTTATATGTGTTATAGAACTATACCTGTGTTGAGTTGACTATATCTTCTTAGTGGTTTTTCCCTTCATGGTATTTTAGTATGGTGTTATCTTCTTGATGTTTCCTCTTTGGTATTTTAATTGTCTTTTTAGGGAATCCTACTGATTTTGTTTTACTCACCCTTGCATGAGTTTTTCCCACATGTTTCGTTCCTTGTAAAGACCATCAACATTTTGATAGAGTCTGAGGTGGGCTTGGAATAGGTGGTTCATAGAGAGAGACCAGAGTGTTGAGGTGTGATTATATGGCTTCAGACAATAATTCTTGTACCTACCCTTCAGGTATGGTTATCTATAGACAATATTTAGGACCTCCTGATACAAAATCTCTCTTTTTGGTGAGTTTTTATTCTGGACCAATAGTAATTTACTTCACTTTACATTCCATTCATACTCTATTGGTTATGATATTTTTCTATGAGTGAATTTGTTTACTTAGTGTTTTTAATTTTTAGTATTTTGGTCTTGGATATGTGTGTGTGTGCATATACATAGGAAAATGCTTCCCATTTGTGGGATGTTCCTACTCGGTGCAAGTCTCCATCCCCAAGACCATGAGAGGTAGGCATAGGGTTGTCACGAATTGGGCTCCACTGGGATAGGTCATTACATAAATTTATTTAATATGAATTAAAAAATATTTTAAAATTACTTTTTTGAATTTACAATTAATGAAATTAACATTTGAAGGGAAAATTTAGTTCTAATAAAACTATTTTTGGTCTTTCATTAAATTTAATATGTTTTTGGGAATTTTTTTGTGGATTTATTTAAAAGATGCATAAATTTTAATTTTTTATAATAAACACATTCTATCATTAATATAAAGAAAATTGGTAATTCAACCAAACATATAATTTAGTTTATTTAAAATAAAATTTTTCAAAAAATATGTTTTTTGAATTACATGCACTCATGTTAACATTGATATTTTTACATATAAAAATTATATTTGATAACTTTTTTTCATATATACAAAATCTATAGGTAAAAATTATCTAATATGAAAAATTTTATTTTGTGACATTAAATGTAACTTATATTAGTAAAATCTACTTCACATGATAAAACCAAATATGGGGAAAATGAAAATTCTAAGTGTAAAGGACATCGACAAATGTTTTAAAAATGAATTTAAATCAATATTTAAGGAATTAGAATACTTATATCATCTCAGTCACTATTATTTTCCATTTTTAAACATATTTAGATGCGAGATATGTGTTTTATATACTATGTTGAAATATTAAAAAACATTTCTATGATCTTATAAAATGGACCTCTCGGTACCCCTTTAGGAAAATTCCAAAAATATTGTTTCCAATTAAAATAAATAACATTATAATTCCGATATAATCATATTCTATTTACTTTTTCCTATGGTATACTATTGACCTATTTTATTCATTTTGAAGGTGTATTCCACAGGAAATCCAAAGACCTAAACATGAGTATTATTTCCTGATTTATTTCATTTTCGTTGCCACTTTCCCAAAAATAATTTGTTAATTATTATATAATTACATAATTCTATTTTGTATTCATAATTTTATTATTCTATATAAATAAATATTAACCACTGTTCACCTTTTCTATTAGGAAAAATGAAACTACCATTCCTCTGGTGTCTGGACTTTGACATCCACAAAATTGTGACTTCCATTTTCACCACCACCTATCATAACTGATTATAATGTATAAATTCCATAATAAATGTGGAATATATAATATAATTATGAATATGACTATATATTTTTTAATCCACCTTAATTACCTATCATTCATCGATAAATAAAAATATTAATCATGTGACGTGTGGACTACCCCTACATGAAGTAATATATCATATTTTTCTTCTGGTTTCTTTTTTATTTGTTTAAATATATTAAAATTTAATCCTTCAACATAAATTTATCAAAATATTATCAAAATATTTATGTAATTATAATATATCTTCAAAAAGAGACAACAATAATTATAATAATCACCCATTATTTATTTTATGTTCGTGTTTGGGATGGTTAAGTCACTTGATAATTGTTATAATATAATATCATGGATGAATATAATGACATAATAAATTATAATGTTTTATATAAATAATCAAAAAACTATTTTATTGTTTTTTATAAGGGTAATATTAATTTTATTCTCATTAATTAAGACACTAATTCTCATTCGTAGAAAACCACCAAAATGTGGTCCTTTATGATTAAACCATTAATGACTACAAAAAATATCTAAAAAAGTAAATTATTAAATTTTTAATAATTATAAATCATAAATTATTGTACCTTTTATTATTTGGGAATTATGATCTTTTTGAGACTAATGAGGCATAACAGTAATATTAAAAATTATGTTGAGAACGATCAAGAAAACAAGGACATGATATTTAAAATAGATAATAAATAACTAATATACATATATATATTTTTTATAAATGATGTTTATAATGTTTATAGTTTTGAATAATGTTATTATTTATTTGATTATAATAGTTAATTTTGTAATATAGTATATTCAAGAACATTATTTATTGTCATAAATTAATATACGTGTTTTCTATCTCAATTTTAATTTCATGAGACATATTTCTTATTATAAACCATTTTCTGGAATGGTGTATTTACTATCCCATTAATATTTCGTATAATGACCTTTTAATTATTAATTATATTTAATTTTTTTATTTGAAATTATATTTTTCTATGGGTTTGGATTTTAATATTTCTTTTGTTATAAGGGTATGTATAGACTCAATTTTCCTCAATTGACTGAAAAAATTACTATTAAACTATATTATTCCATGTATATTATACTATAAAAAACAATTTTGTTTAATCTATCCAATATAGGGTTATAAAAGACTTCCCTAAAACATTATTATAATATTATTATTACCTTAAATATTTTTTACTAGAATGCGGTTTATTTTCTCAATTTTCACCCACTTAGTACATATTTATTTTTATACCGATTGATTTCAATTTAATTATATATCTACTACAACATCATTAATATCTACCATTATACACTCAATATTCATGGTATATAATATTACTTTTTATAGTCTACCATTCAAAGGGTTTTTTTATAAAGTCATAAGGGTTATTTGTCTCTATTTTCAATTCCATGATCCATGTTTTATATCTTATAGCATATTTTAATTTTTACGGTTTATTCACTACTCTATTAAATTGATTTTTAATATATATTATTCATTTAATTGTTTTATATGAATTAAAATTAAAATTCATATGTTGATTTATTTTGAGAAATTATTTACTTAACCATATACCATTACTCCATAAGGTGTTAGTTTGAGAGATAATTATATAGTATGTTTTTTCATGTATTCATTATGTATATATTTAAAATATGAATACTAGTCATTTCAATAGGGTTTTTTATTTATTACTATGGAATTTGGGTTATGTATTCTATAGTTTATTCATTCTTTCATATGATGAATGCATTGGAATAAATTTTCAAAGGGAGGGGCCTACTGTACATATCAAATTGATGCGTTGTTTGGTATCATGAGATAAACATTCTTGGGTTTTTAATAGTATTCCATTATCGAAAAAATAACCAGTTAAACATAAATCCTTGATGTTAATATCATGTTTTCCAAGATCATTATATCTTGGTTTATTTCATGTAATTAGATATCATGCATTTTTCTTATTTCATCACTATATATCTTGTTGTTGTTATCAAATGTTATTGATATTTTGATTCTAGTTTCATTTTATTAATGCATTATTTTTTGGTATCTATTCCTGAAATATTATTTTTACTCATATTATGATCACTTATGGTCGTTGATAATTATCACTTATGTTTACCCATAATGACCATTTGAGATCACCCAAATGTTAGGTTTCCATTCTCAAGGTTGTGAATATAATCATTACATAAGACATATCAAATAGAACATATTTTTTGAACATTTTCTTGGATATTTTCAATAATTATTATTGATTATTTAGTTAAATTAATAGAGGAAAAAAATGTCCATTATTTTAGAAATACATGGGTATTATTAATTCTTGACTTTCCCTATTTTAATAATTATGTAAACCTAAAATACCATAGTAATTCATGTAATAAAATTATGCCTATTAATTATTTGATTATGGGATACTAATGTATGTGAATAACAGTTGGTATCAAATATAGTATAAAATGTATTTTATAACCCACATTATCTAATTGTATGGGTATAGAAAATTATTACTCATATCAGATTAGGGTTTGAATAATTTTAGAGGATATTATGCTTGTTGATGAAAACACATGGTTTGGTAAGTTATGGATGATCATAATTTCAAAGGTATAGATAACTGTTTATGATAACTAATCTATTATTGATTATTTCATCTATTAGGATAATATAACATTAGTGAAAATCATAAGGATAACTCAATGGGATGAGTCAATGTATAAGGTAACATCCTAAAGTTTTCATAAAGTACCAATTATGTTTTTACCCAAGAAATTATATCCTAATATGGATTTTGGATAAATGATGTGGTTGTATAATAGATACACCTATGGGTAATCACCTAAGAAACTGTTGGTTATGTATCAACTCAATCATCACTCTGGTGCACAATGCCTTGGAATAAGACTGTAAATTGGGTTAGACTCTCCCGATTGATATTATTAGGTTAATCACATTATTTTTACATGAATTAATTTTTTATTATTATATAATGGAATTTTTTTATATGACATGAGGTAAAAAAACATATGGAAAACTAAATTGAGTCTAGTGTGATTTATATGGAGATGAAATATAATTTATTACTTTATAAGAGTAGAAAATTATGAGGTTGAATTTTTCATGTAGTGATATTATAATAATTATCCTTTGTGTATTTTCACTTGTATTAAATAATTTTTGTTTAATTAATTTATGAATCCATAGTGAATCCCGTTAAAAATTATTGACATGGATAATTTGAATTTTCCCCATGATATGCATTATGGGAAAAAAATTTATGTGAGAAACCTTGTTATTATTCCAAAACACCTATGAAGAATCATAATTAACAACATGAAAAAAGATGAGTTCCCAAACATGAACAAAGAAGGAAGGTATATTATCACATCTATTTTTGGGTGAAAATTATTATAAAGGAAAGAATATTCAATTTCATAATTGTAAAAAATATGGGATGAAACAACCAAGTAAATTTATAAATGTAAATGGAGGATGATTTTGTGTGGAAAATGGGGGATTAATAGGTTGGGGAGGAAAAAATTTGAAATCATTAAATGCTATGAAGGGATACAATTTTTTTCCATCTCTACCTATGATATTAACATTGATTCCACATTTATAATTTTTTTGAGTTATCTCTATTATTAATATTCCCATATCTAATTTTAGTGGTAATTTAAAATTACAAGTATGATGATTTGACTTATTATATGGGGAAAAGGTAACACTATGGGAATTTAAATTATAATTTTTTCATTAAAACATAATGTGTTCAATATACTGCTTCACATGAAAGAACAAAATAAAAATAACCAATAAACATTATATAAATCTTAATATGTAGTCATTAAATTAGAGGGTAGAAATAAAAATTACCAAATTATGAAATATACATAGAAATAATAAATTGTCTTTATCTTAACTAATGTATTGAAATAATTCAATTGGTTTGGAAAAACAACCAATGGGATTAATTTATGCATTAAAATGTTACAATTATAAAAATGTTCATTTTATATTCTTCATTTTATACATATAAATATATCAAAGATCTGATATACTGTTAATATGAATAATTTATATAATATTACAATACTAATTTATATATTCATTTACTAGAATTAATTATAAGTTCAATGTATACATTGAAAAGTTATTTTTCAATCAAAAATGTTTCCAAATATATTTTATGAATTTATTTAAATATGAAAATAGAAAATTAAATAATTTTCATTTCAAAAAATAAAAATAAATTTTATATAGGATGTCAATATTTTGTTGTTATATGTTTTAGAACATTACAAGAAAATTCATTTTTAGCTGAATAGTTGAAAATATAATATATACCAAAACTGTAAATTTTATGACATAATAATAAATAACTAAAATTCCATAAAACCTTTTATTTTATAAAATATGTTTTAATTGTTAAAAATAATTCATTTCTAGAATAAAATGTTTAATTTAGAGAACCTATGATTGGAATTTTAAGGGCAAAAGAAATATTTTCTAATAGAAACTATTTTTCCATTTACATTATTTTTATATTATTTGGTAAAATTTAGATTTTACCTTTTTTTAAGTGTAACACCCCAAGTTTTCACGGTACTTTTCCCTTTGAATAATTCAATAGCTTGCGTTGTACGCAATTTCGAGATTCTAACACATCACGACCAATCAAACTTGCCGTTATGAATAGTAATACCCACTTTTTAAAATTTTAGAAATTTTATCATTCAAAATTGAATTCATTTTTGGGTTATGAATATTGAAATTATATTAGTGTAAATTTTTGGGATTTTTCTGAAAACATTTAGTTTTTGATGAATAGTGAAAAATACTAAATTTTAATTTAAAACTACTTTTTAAATCAAAATAATTTATAGTGAAAGATTAGACTATTGAGTGGTTTTTAAGTATAAATAGATTATATTTTTACCATTTAATCCAATGTTGGTAATTGGACATAATTTCACATTTAATCTTGACATAAGCAAGTGTCAATCTTTTGATAGTTATTATTTTTTAAAACACGCTTTTTATTTTGACAATGAGAATTAATTTATATTAATTTAATCAACTTATGTGTTTTGAATTTAGAAATATTGATTCCATATTTATAATCAGGAGTTCCAATTTTTTAAAATGTGTAGCTTTTATTTCTAGAGATTTTGAATAATTACATCGGTAAATATTCTATTTACCATGGTTAAAGGGTAAATCCGGTAAAAAAGGGTAAAAACTAATATTATAATAATTTAAAATTACCCTATCACATGTTATAAACCTATTGGATGATAAATTTAAGACCATGGGCATCTTTGGGTTGATTTTGGGACCCCCTGGAGCCACTTTTAAGTGATAATGACACTTTATATTAATTAAGTTAAAGTAAATACAAAAATGACATAAGCATATATCTTTTAGTAAATTTTTTTTACATAGGGCTATATATGTTATCTATTAAAATATAAATATTAATTAGAAAGCTGAATATATTTACTACATAATAGTTTTTTATTTAAAATTTTTATACATTGAATAATTAAATGTATTTATGACACAATGATGATTCAATATTTTCCTTATTAATGAAAGAATAAAATAAATGGTATTATCGATGTTAAAATAAATATAATTTGGAATTTTTGCTGCCATAAACAAATTTTATAGGTTTATGGGAAATTTTAGGATTTATTAAATTATTTTATTTAGAAGTAATAATGCTATTATGAATTTAACAAAAAAATAAGCAAATAGTGTCAAAATTGACAAAAAAGAGTTTATAAAACAAATATTATATTATTAATTGATATTATATTCCTAAAAATCTAAGGTTCAACCAAAGGTCTTAAATAATATTATATATATATATATATAATGAACCACTTGAGTTTATCTTGTAAGTTTATAGTATGTGTATTAAACATATAATATAAAAATATAAAGAGACATAGTAAATTTCAAGCAAATTAACTAAGAGTTAAATCTTAAAGATAATGTTATTATAGTGACCCAAATCTGTCTAAAACCTACTGTTTGAGTGGTTATAGACCCATAACCATCTTATCCTTTATATAATTAATTTTTGGATCCATTAGAAAAAGAAAATGATTTTATTATAAAATAATATTTCAATCTTTTCCTAAGGTGCCCCTCACCCCTCTTATAAAAGGGAACTTCTCCTTCTCCCAAATTCACACCATAAAAGCCATTTGGAACGGCCAAACCCTACCCAAATATCCTTCCAACTCTCCTCCATTAATCCTTGAGTCCTTCCTTTAGTGATAATTCCAACCTATGGAGCCATGTTGATCAAATCAAAAGGAAGAACCCAAAGAAGAGGTAAATATTTTATCACCTCTTTCACGTTATTTTATTCTTCCACTTCTTCTTTCCTTGGTGTTTACATTCTAAAATAATAACTCCAGTATATTCTATATACTGTGATTTTATTATAAATATGGTATAACCATATTCATTATTCTATCCATCCTTTGAAAGATATGTCACCATACGTGCGTACGTACTGCTTACCGTCTCCACGTCGTGGTGTAGTTGTTATTGAATACATTGTTTTTTGGATGGTTATAATAATGATGTAAAATTGATTCAAATAATAAATATAACATGATAGGGATTCTTTATATATAATATACCATCCAATTATATATTATTTCAACATCAAAATAATGATATTGTCGCTCGTGCATACTACAGATTGCCGTCTCCACGAATGCGATGAGATTCATTCCCAATCGTATCCATTCAAAACTAATTTACATTTGATGTTTAAAAATAAAATTTTAAGGATTAATTAAATTCTTAATATTAATAAGATACATCATATCCAAAACAAACATTAATTACGTAATGAAGCATATAATGTAAAACGAATCAGTTAACACCAGAAAAAATGATACTACTGAAATATCATTATCAAAGCAATATTAGAAGATCATATATGATATCATATTAATTTATATGATTCTTGTATAACTTAATAACAATTATTTAACCATTATACATGAGTTTAACCTACCCTCCACCAAGGAAAAGAACAAGGTAAGAGTTAATTTTACAATCTATTTATTATTTGAGGTTGTTTTTACGTAAGTATCTACTGGGACATCTTTATCATCCACATCCATGTTTCTTAAAAATTTATTCCAAAACATTTTTAATATTTACTAGACTATGGGTTAATGTAATTTATACCCTTGTTTTACTTTTTATAAAATGGTTTGAAATTTTTTTTTCCATCGTTTTCCAAACAAGGTACTTTATGAACTTTTCAACAAAATTAAGGTATGAATGTTTTTTTAACTTATACAGTGGCTGAGGCTATTTTCATCCATTATAAAATTATCTAATATTACCTTAAAATATTATATGAATATTTTCAGAATAAATGTTTTTTTATAATTATATGAATTTTAAATTATTTCAAAATAGAAAGGGATATTTATCTAAAAATTTGTTTTTATTTCATCTATGTCAACATCCTTTGATGGATTTTAAGCATATTTGAAGTTGATTTATTATCAATCAAAACATTCATATTGTATTGAAGGTTTTGTGATATGTTTGACTGTGGATGTGTTATTTTTATACCTTTCGGGGTTTATATATAATGTATTGACATTTCATATGAATGTTTTAATATGAATGTTTATGTTATGTTTAAACCTTTTAAAATGTGGAATGCATTGGACTTAGTAATTGACGGGTGGAGCCCGCTATAGCCCCTCGATGCATCAACAGGTCTCATGAGAAAAAACTAGAGTCTTTTCACAAGGCTTTGATAAAATCTTTTTTGTTGTCTTGGCATAAGTCCTTGACTATGTTGTTATAAAGTCTGGCATTATGCATTCCATCATTATGAAAATGGCTATTGATATTGCATGTGATTATTAGAGTAGTATAATATCCATGTGAATAAGTAAATGGAATTATTTGATTTTATAATTTCCATATTATACTGAAGTTTATGTTTAAAAGGATTTTGGTTTAGCCTTATACATTTCCATAAATTTTTATGCTTATTTATGAAAGTTTCCGCTATATTGTTATCTTTACTGAGCATCTGCGCTCACCCATTTTTATGTTCTATTTTTCCCAGGATGTGAAGAAGTATTTTATGACTAACCTTTAGGGATATTATGAGGGGATATTAGTGTGGTCTTTGGAAATAATTTTGTTGTAGTTTTTTATTTTATAATGTAATGTAAAATTTATTAATGTATCTAGTATTTACAAGGATACTAAACTGATCAGTCTTTCGGGACAAGATTTCCTTGTATCATGCCAATGTTAAGTAATAATGCACCAAATCTGGGTAACTAGGGTTGGGGCGTTATAGTTGGTATCAGAGGAAGTTTAGTACAAACCTTGTAATTTATATTTAGATAAACTCTGATTAGAGCACATTATCCTAATATATACCTTGAGGATTAGTATAGAAGAACTTTCTAGAATATTGGTATTGTAGAGATTTTGTTTGTTTTCTAAGAAATACATCAATGTATAGATATATGTAGGTAGAGGCCGCTCTAGAACATATTTGTTTTTTAAATGGTTGGGGCCAAAGCCTCATTTTTATTATTAAAGAAAATTAAAGACCACATTTAACTGGGTAGAAGCAGACCCATTACATAGCGCGAAGGCCCAAGTGGGCTTGTATCCCATTACATATCCCATTGGACCAATGTTTTGGCCCAATTTCCATTATGTTAATTGTAAGCCACCTGCTATAGTACCACACAGTACCGCCGCTGCTACAGTGCCCTGCTGCCACTACAGTGCCCGCCAATCTATAGTACGCCACTACTCCAGTACTGTTTCAGTAACCTGTGCCCAATGGGTTTTGAACCCCCATTTTTTATGTAGGATTATAGGGTGCTTACCACTAAGACAAACCCCAACTACACCGCTCTAGAACATATGTACTTATGGGTAAAACCTGAAAACACCGCTATGAGAAAGACTCGAATAGGAACTGATGCATGACAACGGGCCTTGCTGAACTCTTGGTTACGACACTCCTGAGGGATATGTTTAGGAAAAATATCATATTATTTAAAAATCATTATGAAGGGTTTTTTAGTATATACTTTCTCAATGAAAACATTTTTATGATTACGGATTATATCCAGAAACTGTTCAATTTATGTTAAGTGTTTTACAAGTTTGGAATTATCTATTTGGATTCATAAACTAATCTAGTTTATTCCATTGTTTAGAAATTGCTCATGGTGTAATGAATGGAAACCATATCAACACATGTAATCCATGTAGGGATTTCCCTCCTACTGAAGATAATTATAGTGCAGCTGGTGAAGCAACTGGTGCTGATTAACTTATCACCATACCGGGACAACTCACTCAGGTTATGAATAATAACCTTACCCATATGGAGCACCCTGATCCATAGTGTGGAGGATGAATGTTAGATCTATTCATGAGGAAAAAACCACCAACATTAAATGGGAGTAAAAATCCATTAGTAGCTAAGTAATTGATAAAATACTTAGAGAAAATATTCCACGCCTTAAGGAGTAGTGAAAGGGAAAAAGATGTCATGGTAGTTTGCTGCCTCACTATAGATGTTGATCAATGGTGGTCATTGATTAAAAAAAAGGAAGATGATGAAATATAAATTATGGAATAGAGGGAGTTTAAAGAGATTTTCATAGAAAAATACTTTACTCATGACCATCGAGCGGATATGTAACGACAATTTCTCAGTCTGAGGAAAAAGGAGGATGAGAATGTCACAATGTATGAAGCTAACATTACAAGGTTAGTGAGGCATCCTGCAGATTATATACATAACCCAAGAAGTAATATTTATCATTTATTTCATGGGTAAAAACCATTTCTCAATCAAGAATTAGTCTCACAATTCTTCTCGTCGTATGAAGATATTTTCTCATGTGCTATCAAGACAGAAAAGGAATTCTCTATGTCTTACGACTTTAAAGAAATGTAAGATAAGAAGAGATATTCTGAACACTATGGAAATGGAAATAAGGGGAAGAAGGAAAATTTTTAATATCTATCCTATAGTAAATGTGGGAATAAACACCCCGGTACTTTCCTGAAGGGAATTGGATTCTGTTACAAGTGTGGTGAAAAAGGCCACCAATATCGTGATTGTAAGGGGAAGAAAGAGGATGTCAATGTTGAACGCTACAATTGTTGAGAAAGGGGGCATCATGAAAATAAATTTCTTAAGCACCAAGGGAACATACCTCAAAAAATTCCACAGGATCAAGGCCAAGCTTATGCGATCACTACTACTGAGGTTGAAGCTACGAAATATGTGGTGGTAGGTAATTTAATGGTTTCTTGAAGTTTAGTGAATCCTTTATTTGAATCTGGATCATCACATTGTTTCATATCTTCCCAATTTACTATGAAAATTTTATATATCCAATTTGATTTAACAAGGGAGTTGTTAGTAAAAACGCCTAAGGGAAGTGTCATTGCAACAATGTTTTGTGAATCAGTTCGCATTAAAACATATGAACCTTTTTTATCTATTGATCTCATCGTTATACCCATTATTGAATTTGATATAATCCTCAGTATGGATTGGATTTCATACCATGATGTGAAAAATTATTGCAACAAGAATGAGGTTACAGTTTTCGATGATGATAAGGAGTACCTTATCTTTAAAACAAAAACATCACCATCTGATTCTTATATAGATCCACCCCTAGTAGCTCAATTAAATTAAATTATTGGAGAGGAAGAGAATTAAATAATTGCGGGTGAGGTAAATATTGTTCAAATATAATATGTACCTATTTTTCAAGAGTATATTGATATATTTCCAGAGTATTTACCTGGACATCCTCCAGAATGAGAAATTGGTTTTTCCATTGATTTAATTCCTGGGTCAAGGCCCATATCGAAGAAACCTTATAGAATGGCCACTGTGGAATTAGTAGAACTAAAGAAACAAATAGAGGAATTTCGTAACAACAGTTTTATTCTCCCTATTGTTTCTCCATGGGGATCCCCCATCCTTTTTGTTAAGAAGAACATTGGATCTATGAGGTTGTTCATTGACTACAGGGATATCAATACTATAACAATAACAAATAAGTATCCCCTACCTCACACTGATGATTTATTTGACCAAATTAATGGATCTCAATATTTTTTAAAGATTTACCATTGATATGGATACCATATGTTGTGAGTGAAGAAGGAATACATTCCGAAGACAACATTTCGAATCAGGTACGGGCATTACAAGTTTATAGTAATTCCATTTGGATTGACTAATGCACCCTATATCTTCATGGATCTAATGAATATGGTTGTCAAGGAATATCTCGGTGACTTTGTTGTGGTATTTATTGATGAATATTCATGTAAAATTATGAAATATGTTTGTATGTTATAGTGGGTTCATCAAAATATAAGGCCTGTATTACCAAATTTTAGATTCCATCAACGATTTATTACATTCTAATGAATCTCATTATTGATTCCATCTCTATGTGGACACAATTTAATTAAATCACTCGTTTCCTTAGTAGGGTGAAACCAATTTTGTTTGAGAGGATGAGTGTATTATGTAGTGTGAATCTGCATAGTTTTCATCTATCTTATTTTTTTAAATTATCAAAGGGTATCATAAGAGAACCTCATATAATAATTATCAGTCCATTTTATAGTTTTGAAATGATGTTTGATTCATTTTCCTCATTTCAAGAAATTTGGTAATATTATTCAAATAAAATATGGAACCTTATTCTTAACACATAAGTAATCCATTACTCATCTCAAAATGAATACAAAACTCATAAAATATTCCACCAATGATCGTAAAATACAGAATATCTTTCATCATATAAGGAATATCATTATATAAAAATGTGTAATTTAATGCTTATCACAAAAGGAATTCCATACCCATCATAGAAGGAATATATTAAATTTCAGACAAGGAATGATTTGTGTGTCAATTTCTAATGAAAACTTCATAGTGACACTTTCATGCAATTTGGTGTCAATCATGGAATTCATTTCAAAAGGAAAGTGGTGATTAAGAATTTTTTAGAAATAGATTTTCAAGTTTATTTTTCAAGAGGATGGGATTTCATGTACATTTTTCTTTTGACAGAGATTTGTTTCCTATCATGGTTCTCCCATATAGTTTTATTATTTATCTTTTGAATCATTTCCTAATACCAATGTTGGAATGATTACCCATATACTAGTAATGTATCATGAAAACACATTTTTGTGACTTCCATTTACATATTTTTGGTCTTCCATCAGTGTGTAAATTTGCATATAATTGTAGTGCCTTCTTTATGGAACCATATTTTTTGTATCAAAGTTTCACATATTGTTCTAATTAATTGGTTATTATTAGTATTACAATACTGTTTTTTACATCTATAGAGTTGTCTACTTTTATTTCTATAACTATATAGTGATTTGGTAGTTTCTCCAAGTGTTGGGTTCATAGAAATATTATTTATTTCATAAAAATAAATAAAAATGGAACCAGTTGCTGCATAGTGTAGTTTCATGTAATAATAATTCCATTAACTTTTTTGATTCTATGATAATGAACAGTTCTAATATGTTTAAAAAAATTCCAAATGACATTTTAGGAAATATTTTCCTGGAAAGGGTTAATATGGCAATTACACATGTGTAATCCCTTTCAAGATAATATCAAGGTAATATATCCCATTGATGAAATTATTTTTGTTTGTTTTTTTTGGGATACTTCCTACTGAGAAGAACATTTAATGAAGTGGAGAATATGGAACATGGAGGTAGGAATTAAATTTATTAATGAGGAATGTTGTTTCATGTATCAAATTCCTAATCCTCTTGGGAATATGACCTGGTGTGTGAGGGGAAAAATAGATTCCTAAATAATATAAAATCATATGGGTGGATATGATATATTGATGGTGTTAGATATAAACCTTGAAGTGAATCCAAACATATCCCATCTAAAATGATTCATTGTATATGTTATTTGTTTTGCAAAGTTTAAAGTTGTCTAGAAGGATACAATCAAGTAGTTTAGTTTATTATGGTATAAACTTCATCTTGTAGTTATCCATCATGATAAATTGAAACAAATTTATTAAAATGGTAGAAAATAGAGGGTGATTTTGGATTATGTCTGGGGATTCCATAAGACACCTAAGATGGTAGGTATCTTAAGTTAAGGAAGGTAGATTTAAAGATTACACATAATAGTATGGAAACAATATTACTTAGGAACTGAGAGATCATTAGTGGGTTTTATGAATGGTTATGTTAATCCATGATGTTTTGAACCCCAACTCATTTATCTCTCTTTATGATGAAATCATTAGTTGGAATGTCTTTATAATTGTAATGATAAAGGAATATCAAGTCTGCATGAATCATTGATTGAAATATGGATCCAAAATTATAATGTTGAACTAGGGGAGACCACTCCAATTTCACCATGATAGGTACCCTAACATTCAATTAAATACATAGTCCTAATAATTTTTAGGATTATACATAATTGAAAAGATAATTTTTATTATCCTTTTATTAATTGAATACCTGATTGAGAGAGGAAACTATAATGTTCTTAAGGACTTGATCAAGTATGTTAGGTATTTTTGTATTATTACTAGAATAATTGTTTTGGGGTTTTCAAATTATATGAATGAATTTAGTACTATCATTTCAATTAATGTAACCAATCTATATGATATAAGTGATGGATAATAAATATGGGAAATCTATTTTCTTATATGTTTAGTGTTTGATGATGTTTTTATAAGGGGTGCAAATGATATGTGATGTAAGGGCCATGAAATTAAGGTCAATGAGTACATTAAAGATAGAAAAATTCATATCGAAGTGTTTCTATATGAAGCGAGAGGCCATTTTCAAAGGTGAATATTTCTATGGAATATTAAAAAAGGATTTTACCTAATGCCACCATCTGTGAAATGAGTTCTCATGGTATTTTTATGTAGGATCCCCCATTAAAGAGGTGGTTCCATAATTATCTTTTGAATGGAAGGCCTTAATGAGGCTCCCTTACATTCCACATTGAGGTATCTGGGTTTTAATATTACATATAATAATATGTCAAAATATTTTATTAAATAATCCCATAAAATATATATAAGATAATTTTTGAGCAATGATTCCAATTCTAGGGAGGATTTTGATTAGTTTTATGGAACATGGGAAAATTAACATCCCAAAGCGAGTGTCCATGAATGGTTTATAAGACCATATATTGAGTCTGACATTGAGTCTAAATGATATTAAATCGTGAATTACCTCTATAATGGGCCAAAAATAACATCTTTTACCTTACATAGTAGGTTTTCATTGGGACCCGAGGTACCACATGGGGGTCACATAACTCGGCCATGGTGGGTCTGAAAATACTGCTCCATCATTTCATGATGCACTCATGATGACTTCATGTTACTAGTTTTTTATAAAATAAATTATATACAATGAACCATAAATTACCACTTCTATATATAATAACAAAGTATCTCTTCATGAAAAAACATGATATATGATTTCTAATGACTATGTGACCCACGTGCTTACTATGTTGCTACATAGGTGGTATGTGAAAGATAATAATTGGATTTTATTATTCTAATTATGAATTATTTTTATGATTTAAACTATGATTTAAATATTCCCATATAATTTTAAATTTAAATAGAATTATATTCAATACTTTTTAGTCCTCATGAAATTCAAACCTCAAAATGGCATGGGATCAGATGAAGTAAAGTCAATTATAAAGAATAAATGTGGCCCAGATGAATTCTTCATGGTCATTAAGTGGAAGGATCACTCTATATAAATTAGATAGGGACAATTATTACTTACCATGAAATAAAAACTTCCTAGTGATAAAATGAAATCTTTGGGAAAGTTCTTAGACTCACTTATGATGAACTCTTTATAGAGGTCTTTTCACATGGTTGGGTGAAAAAACCAAGAACATGGTAATTATTTAATCGGTCATGACTTAAAAACTCATATACTATCCTCTCATGCCACATAATGACTATGAAATCATGAAATAGTCTTCTTATTTTTTGGATTCTAAATCGATCACGTTGTTTCTATACATACCACATATATTCAATAAAATTCATTAAACTTTGTTAAATATACCTCCCAAACAATCCAAAATTCATCTAAAATTTTCAATTTTTAGAAAATTTCTCCCACAAAATAATTATTCTGCTAATGATAAATAGGATATTTTGATTATTATATTTTATTCATATGGAAGGAAACATGTTAACTTAATACATAACCAATTATTGGAGGATATGGTTTGAGTCATCTGGACTACCCAATATGAGACATTTTTACCCTTTATAGATTTATTCTCTTTACAAACATCCACATTTAACCAATATTTCATGAAAATAAACTATTCACATTGATCAACTACTATATAAAAATCAAAATGGTAAAAATATTCATGAAATATCACCTAATCAGAGAAACAGATCCCTCTTATGGATATGTTATGGGTTACAACACATTATCATAATGGGATGTATAGTCAGTGAAATGGGTATATATTCACAAATATAGGTCTATCATGAAGAAGTATTTTAATGAATATATTCTAAAGATTCCAATGACTTTTATTCATTGATCCAATGTTTGTTTTAGTATCAAAAAAGGATCAGCCTTTTTGGTGAGGTAGTGATATAAAAAATTCGATGAATCGCTGAAGGTATTAGATTTATATGAGGATGTTTTTTTCCAAAATAATTTTTTATTGACACGAACATATCATCTCGTAAATAATGGTAATATAAATTTTGGTTACTAATATGATTCAATTGGAGAATTGGAATGTTGACAGTAGTCATTGAGAAGTCTGCACAATTTTATAGGATACAATCATATGGGAGATGTAGGATGATTCCATGCCTCCATACTTTTATGGAATGATTTGAAATGGAATCATGCACTTACATGGGAATTATTTTTCATGATGTATAATATTTTATAATAATAGAATCATCCATGGAATAAAAATCATTTCTTGTGTAAGGTTTCAATATTCATTTTCGTATAAAATCATGAGTGTTTAGGATGATGATAACCTTCTACACTGAAAAGACCAATTCATATTAATATATGTATTAAATGATGATGTAATGAGGGTACTATAATTAATGGGGATGGAATTGAATAACTATTATTTACTGAAAAGAATGGTTTTCCACTTTGTTGGTCTTTTTTCTAGGTGCTTATTTTCTACATGTGGATGAATCTCATACTAGATTTAGAGTCACGAATTTTATAATATTGTATTATTTGGAAACAATAAAACACATCATCATGGTTGTTCTATGTTTTTCTAATTTTTTTTACATCTTGGTATTTATCCATGTATGGCAGTACCTTTTAAATCTTATATATTTATTAAAAGGCCATGGGGATGTAGATCAATGCTCACACGGGGGGTACAAAATCATGAATGGATAGTTAATCCTTTGGGATTACAAAAGGTATTATTTCCACTAGATAAGTAGATTCATATCATCATAGTTAAATGATTGGGGACTGATATTTCTATTGAATCAACATGGTTACTTATTTTCTAGGTCACACCTCCCTTCAGTAATCATTATGATTGATTCATAAACATAAAATGATAGGTAATGAGGATATCTCATATAATAATGAGAAGAAATATTTCAAGAAAATATCTACTCAAATCTGATATTTTAGGGAAATTTTCCTTATATAATCGAGTGATAGTTCAATAGTATCCAAAAAATGTGTCAAACACTACAAAATTATATATTTCATGAAATTATTAAATTCACATCAATTTTTTAATGTTAAAATTATAGGATATGGGCATCCTAATAGTTATTACGCCCATTTATGTTATATTTGGAATTCCATAAACTAATACATGATCTAGATATTCTTATACATGAATGGGGAACTTTATACATTAGTGGAAATGTTCTAGCACTACCCAGCTGTTCATGGTGAGGAGCTTCTGTAATGGGTAGAGGAAGAAAATCTTGAAAAAATGCACTACCTCAAAAAAACCATACATTTCTCTAATTACAAGGAATTAGGTTAGATTATTTCATACTAGTCTATCAATAAGATAGGTTCCCCATACTATATATTTTATACAATATGTTTTAGTCTAAATATCATTGAATAAATGTGAGGTATGGAATTATTCGTCAATTTTGGAGGAGTTCTATATAATGAAGATGATATTATATTTATGAGATTTATTTATGTGGCCACTATATTCCATATAATCATTATAAATCATCCTATGGAGGTGAGAACCAACATTTATGAGATTAAGGCCTCGACCATTTCTTGTAAATGTAACAAATTTTATATGAATCATGTCCTTTGAGTTTATAACTTCAATGAATTTTTTAATGAATGAGGAAGAAATATCTTCCTAAGGAGATGTAATATAATATAATATTTTCATGTTTATATTATCATTTTATGTAATAATATAACACCTTTATCTATATTTATTTATATCCAAGAATTAAATCCCACCCATCACATCTCCAGTGTAATCAGTTGGAAGGAAAGATAGCTATTATGGAATTTCCCAAGAGGAATAGGTTGAAAATGATGGATCTCTATCTATAGAACTACATATGTAGGAAATATGTTTTGTTCTCATAAAAACCTTGGAACCTTCACTAGTACTAATTAATCCTCTGAATGGATTGTCATCCTGGGATACAATGAGATTGATGTTGGTGAAATCACTAACAATATTTTCTCACAGGGGAATTATGAGTGAGTCTTATACCTTCTCACCTAACTATAAAATTCATCCCAAAAATCATTATTTACAAATTAGTTTTTGAATTTTTTGAACAATGTTATACATGTACAAGTGTACCAACTACAAAAAATAATGTAACGACTACATGCATTGAAATGGAACCCATGATTTTGGTGACTTGAGTGTTTCAATGGATGTTGGTTCCAAATAAGGCCTGAGCTGTGTTTACCATTGTCCTTATATATATGAGGTTACTGGGTGGAACTATAAAGGTTACCTAATATGGGGATATAACTACTTGGGGATCTACTTATCATATCCTTTTAGATGGAGGATTTAAGATATTATCACTAGAATAATTTCAATATTGGATAAGCATGGCTATGTCAACCATTATTAAAATTGATCCAATACTAATTGAAAAATCTGCAGAGTTTATATATTTAATAGTGTAAAATTTCCCATTGAAAATTACCTATGTAATTAAAGAATTTTATTTTATAGCAGTGATGATGGAAGCTAAAACATAGGTGGATTCAATGATTGATGATGATTTAAATTCCCAAACCATCATCATGATTATTTAAAGGCCATTAATCAAGCTTTATGAGATTATGGTATCTTAAGATTATTCTATTTATAATCTCTCTATTGTGAATAAATATATGGATATAGGATATGACTTCTTAAATTCCACAACCCTCCATTATGATAATACTAACCCACATAAATGTTTTTGTGTAGTTATCTAAGGTGATAGTCAAGATATTTTTTGCTGACATATTTCTACTCGAAATGGGATAGTGACTCTTAAAATGTAAGTGGTGTCAGAATGTCTAATTAGGGAACTAAGACAAGGTAATCCATCCAAATTTCCTACTAATATGGAAATTATAGTCATTGGGAACTATTCTATGGTGGATTAGAGTAATTATCAACATTACTTATCTTTTTATTTCATTCTTTTCAATCTAAATTTAATATTTCGGGTGTTTCTATCATCCATGAATTCATGTGATACTAGAGTTCAAAATGTTATTTTTTTCAATCTCAATATGTAGATATTATATATATATATATATAAACTGATATTGGGTAATCTCAAACATAGTGCATCGAAACTTGGCCCTCATAGAGTGACATAGACCTTGAAAATGTCTTACAATTTTAATGTGGTTTTAATCCTCACATGTAAACCCATGATAATTTTTTTTTCACTCAGTAACATTTTTGGAAGGATGTATATAAAACAGTATCTCATAATCCCAAGTATTACATTCCATAGAATCATCAAAATATCTATCTTATTTTCTCAACACATGGTTCGGGCAATTTTGAAAACTATATGATTCATAATTATATAAAGAAATTCCATTGGAGAAGGGTATGGGATGATTCATCACAACAACTATATCATAAATAATGATTAAGAAAAAATCATTCCTATTACTTATTTAATATGTCCTATAAATATAATAATTATAAATTGGTTTGAATATAACTATGATGTAAAACTAATAGGGATAATTGTCAAGTTGATACCTATAGAGAGAAGTTTACATTACTAAAGGGGAGCTGGTTTAACCCCACAATCTATTTGAATAATCCAAGACTATGAAAATAAGTATTGTTATAGATGTAGAGGAACATAATTATTTAATTGAATATTAGGTTAAGAATATTGTTGTTCTTGATCATGATATTTATAAAGATCAGCAATCAATGGTTGAACTTTGAGCCTGTGCAGAGGTCATCATATGAAGTGTAACCATTTTTATGGGAGACACTATTATGTAGGTGTTCCCCCATATATTTTATTATTGAATTATATAAATTATATTACGAATTATCTACCATTTTATAATTTATTTATTCATTATTATTAAATCTTTACTTCAAACAACAATACTCTGGAAGTATATATCAAAATAAATTGAATAAACATTCTCACTGAATGTGATTGAGATAGGTTAATCACAATCCCAAAAAATATGATTTAGAATAATTTCCTTTTATTACCACTTATGGGTATTGGTATAGGTTCTATAAAATTAAACAAGAGTTAGTGGATTCAGATGTGGGAAACGTCCTCTCCTACATGGATCATGGAGTTTTAAAGGAATAAAACTTTAATTATATTCTAGAAATGTTAAATTAAGATGTGAAATGAAAAAAATATATGAAAAGGATCATAAATGGTAAAATTGAATGGGGATTCCCATATTCATGAAAGATCTTTATCATTGAAGCCACACATATATGAATTTTTCTATAGTGTTTGGACAAATATATTCAGAACACATAAATTATATAATTTTCTCCAAGGTCAAGGGGATTAACATGAATGGTAGAATGTTTCTATGGTTAAATAGTAGAACTAAAAGTATTTTTGACTCATATATATAGACCAAATAGTTTCCTCATCCTTTGATGAATGAGACCTACAAGGTTATTAATTAGGTTTTAATATAATACCCATTGTGGGTTTTAAAAAAATTGGCCCTTTTTTAGAATTTAATTGTTTATCAGTCATTATCATATCATTTCCAGTGAGAAGAGACTCAATCTTTTCCCAGAGATCCCTTTATAGGTTATAAATACATCAAGTTTCCTTAACACTCTTCTTATTTGTTTTTATATTTTTTAATTTGGATGAATGTATCCAATGCTTACTATTATAAAATATTAACTAACAAATTATGGTGTCTTCATACCAGTATGGGTGAATAAGTAGAACCAAGAATGGGGTTGTATATATCAATAATGATGAAACTGGAATGGTGTATGTAGTTTAAGAACATAGTTCTTGGACAATAGGTTATTGATGTGAATATTTGGATGACATTAACTACATACTATTGTAGATTATGCTCGTACAACACTGAAAAAAAATAAATTATGAAATTATTTTTAGTGTGGGATAAGAAAAACCTATCATGAATAGATATAGCATTTCCAGTGTATACTACCTCACGAAGAGGATAATTCATTTTATAGTAACTATAATTGAACTATCAATCATGTGTCTTTGGGTTATATTATGAAGAATAATTAAATGATCAATGATAAGTTATTTTATCATTATTTTTTAATGTGTAAATAATAAACGCATGAATAAATTCTAGGTTATAAAATGAACATGAATAGTTCGGTAATTGTTGGTGTAAAATAAGACATAATATTTTTTAATCAATAACGATGATATGGGATAGGTATATCAAAGATAACTATTGTACCTATTTGAATAAATAAATCTATTACAGTTATGGCATGATGAATGGATTTTAAATAAATTTTTCCTTTGGATGAAAAAATACCTCTATTTCAATTTCCATATCGGGGTTGCATATGAAAATTCACATTATCAAATTTATGTATAGTAATAAATAGGTATTCATTGAATCTAAATGTTCATTCTTTTGATATCCATGGATGGTTTATATGGACAAAAATATTATTGAAATGTAGTAGGTTCATAATCTATATGGTATTCAATGAGGGTTTTGGTGTGCTAAAATGTATTTCATTTTGTATTGATCATATTATCAGGGAGTAGAGATATTCCTTATCATCACATTATTTTTTACCTAAACCAATGGGTTAACTGAGAATGGATAATATTTTTCTAGAGCTATATAGTAGTCCCCACATGCATCATGCATTTTCTATTTATGCTCTAATTTCTTTACATAATCCCTACAAGTAGAAAGCATAGATAGTGGATGCTTGAATATTTTATCCTTACTCTATTTATAGGTTTTCTTCTTGGGATTTTTGTTTCTCATTTACTAGTATATTATGTTCTTTTGGTTTGAAAAATCAAAGGATTTATTTTAATGACGTAAGGATTTGAAAAAGGTTTACTTATTTTAACATCTTGATTCTTGGACGATAGGTCTTAAGGGTATGTTTAAACAAATTTTATTGCTAGGATTAATGGGACAATAACACCATATAACCATATGAATATATAATTAATGAGATATATGACATTAATCAAGGTTCTTAATTCAGTATTTTTGAAATATTATAGACGTAGAAATCATGATCACTGATCAAATTCAAATCATGAGTTTTGATGTTATTTGTGAAGGCATAAATAAATTAGAGAATCTTATTTTTAAGATAAAAACATTCCTTTGGTAAGAAGTCCATATTACGGGATCTAATATAGATCCATATTGGGTTTATGTAAGAATATCCAAACAATGGTGTCCCATGGAGTTGAATATACTCACTATCAATAAAATTAATGGTTTATAGAAATCATAGACACATGATTCTTAAATTATGATTTATTGGAAAGCGATGTTCAAAAATGATGATGGGTTTTTATATAACAGATTATTTTTTGTACTAGGTTATAATGATTCACATGAATAGGATAGAAAATGGTCTGTTTACTATAGATAATCAATAATATATGGTCTACAAGTCACAATGAATCATAAAATAATAATAATTATGACATAGTTATTTAATAATTTTAGGATAGTTTATGGTCATTAATAATGGACAATATTTTTTTTTCTTAAAACATTGTGTGATGAGAATATAGATTTCCTAAATGATAATGTTAGGATACATGTACATAGGGGACATCAATTTTAAGGATATTTGACAAGGCACTACACTAGGTAGTTTAACATCATATTCCAGGGACAATCATATGGGAAATTTCATGATGATATTACTCTTGTGTACTAAATGTTCCACATCTCCGTATTGGATTCATACTTTTTTTGTAACCAAGATTAAACATGTAATGGTGGGGAATTTCCCATAGCAATTTTTTGATAAAAACCATATGTTGGAATTCTTTTTTGGATGGTATATTCACAAAACATAAATAATTTTATTATATAAAAAATGATTACAGGAAACCTTAATACAAATACTAGGAATAATTTTGAGGTTTAATTGGAATATATGTTTGGGCATTTGATTGAGGATCCATGAATCACAATATATCATATAAAAAATAGATATCAAGAGATGTGTTGTTTTTAAGGATCCTTTTTTGTTGTTATATATATTACATAATGGAAAAGGGTTCATTGTATATACACCAAAACCATGATATTATATGAAACATATTGTAAATGAGGGGAAACATAATTACCAAGAATATGACTTATGAGTTCATGGTTGGGAATATAAATAGATAATGATGTATCACTTTGTATCCCATAATGAAAATAATTATGTAACATTCAATTAATGAGGGAAATAATTATTCTTATCAAAGTGTATAATATAGAAGAAATTGAAGAAAATTATATTACTATATGTTAGGAGTGGAAAATCAAAAGCTTAAAAATTTTACTTTGTATAAAATAAAAAATCTAGAAATCATTACATATATTGAATGCAAAATAATGAATCCACAGACACCTATATAAGGGGAATATTTTATCTTAATATAGATCAATAGAACAAATATATTTTACATATATTTAGATCTCATGTATGGGAATGGGTCTAACCAATAATCCAATGAAAATGAATTATGGAGTCATGTACATTGTATCTAATTTCATATAGGTTATCATAATTTCAATCAGATTGGGTTCCCATCTTTGTAAATATGGTTTATATTTACAATAATAATCAAACTAATTTTCATGGACCACTATGTTCATAAAAATAATGATTATTGTGAAAAATAATTCATAACATAGTGATAATATGAATTAAATAAGATTCTATGGTGGTGAATATACAAGGGGAATGGTTATCATGAATTTAGTATAGGTTTCTATATTAATTTATCTATTGTAAAGGAAACAAATACTATGAGTGATGAAGATTCATGGTGGGGTATTGGATAACAGAGGAAAAATTCACTATATATACTATATTAATATGAATTAATCCCCCCATAGTTCTTAACATATAATGGATTTTTTTAAATCATGGTAGGATAGTAGGAGTTGGAATCCATACATTTAAGATTAATAGAACAATGTATCATATATATAATGGAGTCAGGACATAGAAAATAGGTTAATCAATATATTTTATGGAAATTAAATATTGATCCACAAGTGGTGTAATTTAGTTTCATGTTATCGTAATAAAATGATTAAATATACTTAATTTTGTATGGAATATAGGGAAAAAGTGTGTGTCATGACACACACTTGGTTCTAACTCTTATGTGCGAAGAAAGAGATTATCCAGATTTTTTTCGTATTCTATGGTATCCCTACTTGGATATAGATATAATGTAAGTAAAGGGGTATTCTAGGTTTATATTTTCCAATGGAAGGGAGAAATCAATCACTAGGAATTAGATGTAGTTGAAAGTATTACATAGTATACTTATTAGGGAAAAGGTTGAATTTTATGATGATTGGATAGAGGTTTCATGTGGATTAGGGTCTTGTTATGGGGATAAATATTATATAGATTAGCTTCATATAGTGGGGGGGTTTTATTATTAGTTTCACATCAAGGAATAAGGATGATGACAATTAGCCTCATGCATTACGAGAAGAACTTTAGTGATATGTAGTTTATGGTTTTATAGCTTATATGTGTCCTATGCAGTTTAATTTCATTCTATAGGAACATTGAATATGTATTTTAAATTCTTAAATTGTTTATGGAGTTAATTTATGTGATTTTTAAAAAAAAAATATATCTAAATCTTACATTTTTGGTGGTGTGATGAACCGATCATCTATATTATGAATGGAGTAAACTCTTTTGGAGTTGTTCTATTATTTGATGTAATGTAACACCCACATCTATATGTGTTTTGAATTATTCCTCATTGGGATCATAAGAGTTTTGAGATATTGTAAATTATCCCCATTAAATAAAAATACAAGATAAAATATTTTACCAAAGGGTCACAAGACTCCATTCCAATGGACTTCAAGTTTGTGAGTTCTGTTCAACTATTTTTCACCGTGATTTCCTGTAACTCATCATGCTATTTTGAGACTTATCCTCTTAGAAATTGATCTCTTATGAAAAAATGTGGTTATGGTAATTAACATTAAATCCTAAAAAAACTTTTATATCATATATATATATATGCTAATGTTGGGTCTCTTTCAAATTAGTATGAGAGGTGGTTTTGTAGGTCTACATACATGCATGAGTTGATCTAGCCCGACTTTATTATTTGTGTCTACCAACTTATTGGGGATATTTTATAGAATATTGTAAAAATAATCTACCTACATATATTATTGTTCATTATAGGAGGTTGAGGGATTATACTGGATTTCATATTCTTAAGAAAACATTTTCCACATGGAGTAATAGAATTTATGACTGCTTCAATCAATATTGTATGATATATAAAAAATATGGTGAAAATGTTTAACAAAAAAGATGATGACATCCTATTCCATACTTAAATAAGGTGTGTAGACTTCACATATTTGGAATAGTTTTTTGTAGAAATATATATTTACCTGAATTTATTAGTTTTATGGTTGTTATATGACTTCATGACTTCCATACTTCATTGAAAAAAAGGTCAAGAATATATCTCATCATGCATTTTTTATAGAGATTTATGATTGAAACATACTAGTATCAGGTTGAACAATAAAATTTTGAGGATCTTCATTTATTTAATCTCTTTTGAAGGTTAATATAATCTCATGATTCTTCATTTAATAGTGGAGTTTAGTTCCTAACTATAGTGAACATCAGGCACCTATATCGACTTCTTTCATAATGGTGACAATCTCTCTTTCTTCAAAGAATCCAAGGAGAACACCAAATAAAATAATTAATAAAGGATATTCATTGAATTGGGGTCATCACAAAGGATGATGTTCACTACATAATTCTACACAGCTTCTATATTTTATGGATTAGTTAGCTGGTTTTCATTATTGAGATAGTATGTTATGACATACTTCTAACTAGTTGTTGAATTAATTGGTGATAATGTGAACACTCCATATTAATTTGTTGAATTGATTTTATCTATTTACATTATTTCATAAAATTATAATGGTGACTTAACCATTTATGTGAAATTTAGAGTATCATGTCATAGTAGTCCAGATATACTATGTTTTTGGATACATTATCCAACAAATCCATGAGGGAATTCTGAAAATGAATAATAGTGGACATCATTGGTTATGATGGTAATTTTTCCATCAATACTCATACATAAAAAAAGGAATCAACCATTAACTATTAATAGAGGGCTAGAGATTTTCCATTCTCTCACCATCACTCATACTATGGAACTCCAGTTCCATAGGGGAGGGGGAAGGATCATGCTTTCATTTCCCTTTGAGGTGTAGTTAATCATCCTTCTCTCTTACTTGGGAAACAATTTTAGGTCTTACCACCTACAGTAAGCCACTGGTATTTTTTCTTGACCACTTGTACCTCATTCGTTCCTCCTTCTCCATGCCCCTGGTGTGTATCTATATGAGTATTCATACATGACTATCATGGATACAATGTTGAGAGGGATGGGTAACACTAAATTACTTTCTTCTCTTCTTGTATCTCCTACCTCTTCCACTAGTAAGAGAAGGATCGTGTGATTTTCTAGATATTATTTTTCCACTTGTCTCTCACATTTTATAATGACTCACGTATGAATAGTGGTTAGATAGGATCATGAAACTCACAGAGTTAGTGGCTTTTATTGGTAGAATTTTTTTTTCTAGATCTTTTTCTACCCATTCTTTAGAGGGCCTCCATAGGCGTGGGTCCTCAAAGACATGTGTCTTACTACAGGGAATCCTTCCTAGAGTAATCCCCTTGTATTTTTTGATGGGGTCATCAAATTTCCTTATATTTCACTTCCCATGTCATAGATGGATAGATCATCAGATGTGAAAATCCTACTTAACAAAATAAAAGAGGATACATGCATATTCAAATCCCTATCACATTCCCTTTGGGCATCAGTATATATTAATCTGTGTAATGAGTGGATCATGTGATCATCAAATCTCATGCTTCCACTTGATTCTCATATTCAAGCATGAATCATGTGTGATTATATGCTAAGTGAAATTTTTACATCTATATGATCCCAAACCATTAGTGGACCTCCTCCATAGGTACAATCCAATCCTTTCCGAACTATATGGAATTTGATTCCCCATCTAAATGGGATATGTAGGAAGCCACCCAGTGGATCAATCCCATCACCCCAAATTCACCCAAATATTCTTCGGTTCATATTCCCATTAGGGTTATATCTAACATGGGAGACCACATCCCTTTCAGGTTTCCTGGACTACATCAACATAAGTCTTAAACCAAACATTGGATAGGAACCTTTATCCTAGGCATCCATGCCGCATGGCATTAAACTGCACAGTTTGGTCCCTATCACAGGACATTAAAATGTATTATATGTAATATTAAGTGGAATCAAATTAAATGGGTTTATATTCCTTTCAAAAGGATACCTAGGGATCAAATCTCATGGGTTAAATCCTAACATCAAAATGAAAATGATCATCTCCTTGGATGATGATAAATTCCAGGGCACCCCACTGCATGGAATAAAACAAACATCATAATTAAAAATGACTAATAAATATATAATATATCCATGAAAGGGTACCTATTATGGGGAACCACATATACATATATATGATTCTAATTCCCATGCATTCTAGTAATAATTTTTTAATTCAAGGATGGATTATATTGTACTCTAGATTTAATGACGGATTCGTGAAAATATCCTAAATATATAAGAGAGTCCTAGAGTATGAAATAATTCCCCAAAAGGGTGTGATAAGCTTGAACTCCCATCCTCACAACTAATGTGAGTCCCCAAAGCATTGTTAGACCATTTCAAAACAACCACTTACATTTTGAAAGGTTCTATGAACAAGGGAACCGTTGGGTGTTTCCATCTCAAAAAATGAAACTCATTGGAAGATGTTCAAAAATAGTTAACCTAAAGTGAATGATTGTGAAAAAAGAAAAATCCTCACAATCATTCATCTTGCGCCGGATTTTCTTTAAAAAAATTATGGGGATACTGACGTGATTCCTTACTAAGGACAATGGTTCCACCCACCTATCATGACCCTTTTCACACTAAAAATGGTATAGGAAAAATCAAGAAAAACAGTATTGCATATGTCTATTAATGAGATGATTTTTTACAAGGTTTCTTCTTTGTGTTTTCACCTATTTTTCAGGAACATTCAATGAGACCCACCTTTAAACCAAATTTCAACACACCAACATTCACTGATGTATTCCACCACTAACGTTAATGTTTGGTGCTTATCCAAGAAGATGATGACATAGAAAACCAAGAATCTCAAATGATCGATATCAAATATATTGGTCTTGGTGTACTTACAAAATATTACCATCCTGACCCTGGAGACTACTCACTAAGCCCTCAAGCTTATAAATCCCCACTAGTTTTCCAGTCAGCGATGATCAGTGGTCCAGAATAAGGTGGTACAGATCACCAAATCCAACCCTTTCTAAATATTATCCCTAGAACATGAAATCCAAATATTCCCTTGCCTCAAGTAGGTAGACCAAGAGGCCATAGACAACCTCACCCAAAATACACAAGGGTCATATCAATGGGATCATACCAATAATCCTCACCGCCAATGCTGCGTAGCAGTGAACTATCAACATGATTAGTGTAATTTTTTCAATCGTCCATCCTTCTTCACCTATACCCATACATGAAAGATAGACCACAAGGGGTAGAAACCTGTAAATTGTGACTAGGGTGACACATATTCCCTCTCCAAATAATCCCAGCTGCCAAATTTGGGTGAAAATGGAGAGAAGTAACGTACACTTTCCTACACAAATCATGCCTTCTAGTAGACTCATTGGAAAGTGTCCAGAGAATCCCCCCATCTAAATATAGAGGCACACAATGAGAAATAATAAAAACAATCACACACCTTCACATCCCACCATTCAATTTTGGTATAAATTTACGAGTAGGAAAAAAACATTCCCATATCAGACAATGATTCCATAAGGCTCATCTAAAAGTGATGAAAGAATCAAATCATCCAAATCTGATGGAAATAAATTTTCAAGAACACACATTCACACATTTAAAGAGCCTTCTACTAGTCTCGTATGGAAGTATCTTGAGAATTTAGTCCAACTGTCACTATAGAAAATGAGAGGAAATTCCAAATATCAGCCCCCACACAAGAGTACCATCAACATCTATTAGTAGTAAATGGAGGACAAAAATAGGAACATATCACTAATCCAACCAAATAATGGGAATATATACCCCATTTTATTTGCTGAAGCCACTATGAACACCCTGAAAATAGTGAAAAGAGAGACATAAATTCAATTCCACATCTTATAGACCTAAAAATCTATCATAAAAGTGACTATGTTAACAACTTAGGGGTAGATACACAACTCTATCCCCATAACTGTGGAGAATCATCATCTGGTCACTCCAGAAAAGACACACACCTCTGATCCAATCTAGGATAATCATATGGAAAACTCCCCCATGGTATATGGACCACCAGATCAGGTATATACCCTTATTCAACTAATTGTACCTGACATGTTTCAATTTTCACTCAGTGGTAAACAGAAACCAAATCCAAAATTTTATAAGCCTTTGAATAAATTACATAAGTGACATAGTAAAGAGTTAATCAACCTTATGTATGTGAAAAACACATTTCCCAACAAGTGGACCTAGCCTCTTGTAAGATAGCATCGAAAAAGAAGCCTCACCAAAGATGAATGGGAAATGAATATATAATTTATGATCCCGCTCTACTTAATACTAGAGTTCTTGAATAACTCAGTTATTTATGTGAGTTAACTCCAAATCCTACACTCCCATTACCAAATTATGAGGATAGTAGTATTAATTCTGAAGGTCCTCTATGGACACTTCATAATAAAGTATTTCTTCATTTACATAATATTATTGATTCAGAGAATCTATCTCTTAATGAGAGACATAGAATCCCTCTATGTGGCCAGAAAATCATAAAGTGGGAATTTTTTCACCTAGATATCATATTCCCTGAATGTCCTCTGTAGGGTATATGCTATAGGAATTATTTGTGAAGTCAGATGCTAAGATATAATGGTAGTACTCCTCATGATGAAATTCATTATGATTTTTTCACCCCTTAGTGGTTATGTTAATCAAAAGTGTCTTCTATTTTGGGTTTAATGATGAGAAATTCCTCATGTCACATGTCACTTGTGAAAACAAGTCTATTAATGTATGATTCCTTTTCAATTACAAGTGAAATCCTTTCTCAGTCATAAGATAGCCCAAGGTGAATATCATTCATTGAACCACCCATAGATCATCTACCTTCCAATAAAATAGAGTAAATACCTAAAAATATTTCTATTTAAAATAATGTTGTGGAAAATATTTCTATTTGGTCGTAGCAGATTGAGGAACCTTTGGTAATAGATGAAGAATACACGATAAACATGAGGAAAAAGTAGGCCAAATAAGACATAAAAGTCATGCTCTGGACCATATCATATCCTCAATACACCATTCCGATGGTTTTGTCAATAGTTTGTATAAATTAAATCAAGCTCAATATATGGACCATAATTTTTCACTTATAAGGAATGTTAGTACCCTATAATGGGTATCAAAGTCACATCAATGTAATAAAAGGGATGCAGCTTCAAATTGTCTTGATTGTTATATTGGATGCATTACATCCATAATTAGAAAAGTAAAAAGGTTCCCTTCAGACTGAATGCCTTAGCATTTTATAATAATTACATTAGATGATTAAAAATACCCCCTTCCATGTTCCTATAATAGGATGGAGTGAACATTGAGTAATGCATTTCATCACGCTCCCTATTCATAAAATCCCCACAAAGATGGATTCATACAATGTTATATCATTTTTATGGCTTCAAAAAAATGAACTCTATTCACAATATATATTATGATTATAAAAAATATGCCCCGAATAAATCTCATAGATTTTTTTCTAGAAGGGGGAAATCCATGGAAAGAATGTTACATAAGGCATAAGGAAGTATTGAGCATGATTTTTAGTAAAAGGAATTCAATTTTTAGATTGAAAAAATTTAATATATATTGAAGTGTTCTTCAAAATTGAATAGTTCAGGTGAAAAATATATGATGTACCTAGACAATTTTTCAATAATACATCATAAAATTTGGAAGGAATACGTTGTAGTATCAGCCATGAAAACCCAAGAGAAACCTTAGACCATAGGGATGAGAGATTTTTCAATACAACCTTTGAGGTTAATGACATCTCTCAAAAAGTGGTGGAAGTGGAACATGAATAGCCCCATAACACAGGGCTATGGTCTGTTTCACCTCAACAACAACCTCCTAGGAAAAATATTTTCTTGTCCTAATTAGGGAGAACTCCACAGAGTTAATCCTCCTAGTTTGTTCCATCCCATGATTAGGTATCCCCATTCGGCAGATAGAAAACTGAATTGTATAGAGATTCCCTCCATGTCACCATCCATAAAATGAAACTAATAGAATTAGTGAAGGAAAGAACAAGGCCTCATGGGGGGAAAATAAAAGGTGTTCTCATAAGGAGATTGATGAATAACTTGTAATGTGTCACAAATAAGTGAATGTAATTAAATCCACCCATAAATATCCTCTAGAACAAGATTCCAACATAGATGAGATGGATGTGATATTATCCGTTCATAATGATGTACACACCAAATTGATTGATGGTAGTGTTGGTAACCAGAAGTAGAGGGTTTTCTGAATTTGGGCATTCCCTCAACCACTGAACCATTAACTCCTCATAGAGAAAACAATGAAGAAAAAAAAAGGTAAGGTCCTGACACACATACTCTTGGAAATGTTGGTACCTCATATACTTGAGGAAATGTTTTTTTGTAAGAGGAAGAAATATAGAAATTGAGAACATTCAACGAATAACTTCTCTGGGGAAACATTTCTCACAGATATGTTTTCCAAAAATATCCTCAAGTCGCACTCCCAACTAGAATACCCCCCACATATATGGTTTACTATAATGAAAAAATTTATAAAAAAATTCAACTCATTGTAGGGTACCAAAAATATATATACTTGGATACCACAATATATGATTGGATGTTCCCTCTACATGGTAAAAAAGTAGAACATGGCCAGGTGCATCTATATAAACCTGGCCTTACAGGTTAAGCATGAAATATACTATTAGGGTCGCCGTAGTTGGCCTTACATACTACCACCCCTATTCAAGCTTCTATTAATCCAGACATTTCTCACAGTATCATCAATAATATTGAGTAATTAATGAAATTATTGGAAGCTTTTTAGGAATGGGGTGCCTTAGTATAGCTGAAAAATAAGCCTTACCCTGAATTAGTTGATCTGACTCTTCCTCCCCCAAACTCCTGGAACCCTGTATTTCCAATTTTATATGGATCAAGGGACCAAAAAAATTATTTGATACATTCCATATCTCACTATAACCGCATTATAGGGACCCCTAAACAATATATGTAATTAAAAATAAATATAATCATGAAATCATTATTGTGACCATACTTTTTATGGTACACCAACTTTTTGACTCAGTTAATTCTAAGATGGGATAATCTCCATTAGAAATTTCTCTATCAATTTAGCTCAACACTATAGAAGAAAATTTTCCTCAGTCTTCAAAACTATAGGGAGTGGGAGAAGAAGTGGGTCTGATATTTAATCACATGGTAGAATGGATTTAAATATTCATAAACCTTTCATCTTCCCCAATAATAATCATTTTCCCTCAATATAAAGAATATTCATGATGAGTTGTGCACATCACTCATCCTTGAGAAATACACATGAGGATTTCAGGATCTTACTGTGATTACTCAAAGAGTGTAAGACTCCATATAAAAACCAAGTCTATTTTCTTTGTAATTTCATCAAATATAAGAAAGGTAGTTCGAAAAAGAGAGGTAGTCACTATTACACTTAATCCATCCCCTACACCTGCAAAAACTCCAAATATTGCACCATATCATGTGGTTCCACATCCTGAAAGAAAAATAAAATTCATACCCCATCAAGATAATAATAAGGATTACAGGTAGATACTATTGGAAGAGATTAAAAAAGTTTTAATCGTTCTAAAATGACCATGTCACTAGCTACTTCATCTCGACATTGGAGAAAAACATGATCAGGTTTCCAAATACCAATAAGCCCCTCCAAGACGGTGATTATGATATTTTTAACTATTTACCATTCCATTTAGAATTTGGGTAAGTTGTGTAGGAATATTTTTATCAAATACATCCTATAGAATATTTTGGAATATAGGTATGTAAAGTTGGGAATGTAGCCTTCTCAAGTATCTTGTGTTTCTTCTATAGAACAAAATTAGGAGAATTAATGGAATGAATTCAACATAAATGGTAAAAATAAGTTCAGTGACTATATAGTGATAAATATGATCAGCTATACTCATTTCATCCTCATATAATATCTAAAAAACCAACTATTCCCCTGACTACTTCTATTATGCCATATCCAACTTTCTTAGAAACCCAGCCCAATCAAAGTAAGTCTCATGATAAGAGACATGGACCAAAGAGTTGGAATGAATCCAAAGAAAAAGAACTTGTTCTAGGGGAAAAAATTATTTTGATTTAATATGATTTATTCTTACAGTCTCTGAAGCATGAGCATCAGCTCTAAATGGCACAATAAGATTCGTCCTTCCAAATAGAATCTTCTTTAGATGAGGAGTTGATCATCAATTACATTATTGTTATTAGCTTAATGGATTCCTTATCAGATGGTGTGTGTGACTATGAATTAAAATTCCCTACATTCAATTGGGGAACATGGATTAGTGGACATCAAAATCAATGATATTGGGTAAGACATGGTTGTTCCTTGTGTCACTACTCTATCCTTGTCCTTTCTTGAACTGTCTATGAGAATTAAACTCATGTAAGGGCCCTAAAATGAAATATATTAATGAAATACAGTTCCCCAAAACATACCAGGGTATTCCATGACATTATAATTTTCAAATATATACTTGATGGGATTTTATCACCTAATTAGTCATAACATGTAAGCAGACTAAGTCTACTTAATCAACCAAAGGAAGAAGCACCTTCAACTCTTGATCGAGTGAATAATCAATCCATATCAAGTACTTAAGTTCCTAATGTTCCCATAAATATTTTTTCCCATTCAGGGAAGCCTGGTACTATGTTCTATACGTATGAAATTTTAAAGGAGTTACCCCTGGTGCTATCTAAGTTTTCAACTCTGGATTCTTTGAGTCTATCAAAAGACCTTTAGGAAGAACTCATAGTGGCCTTGTTAATCCCTCAAAAAATTGAACATGAAATTAATGAATCTAAGTATATCATAAAGTGAATAATACTTTATATTTCTACATTATCATCTCTTTCACATACCCGGGCCAAGACTCCATCATACAGGGACACATCAGACCTTTGTATATATTAAAAAAGATAAATGACATTGATATCATACAGTCTTTCATTGAAAAGGCTCAGGATTCACCCTATTTCTATTTATAAAACTCCTCCATATGGGTTCTAATAAGTCTCAAATACCCACTCCCTGTAATAGTACAAGGTTATGAAAAGAATGAAAAATATCCTCTTAGAGAAATCAAACTCAGGACTTAGTTTGGGGATCCTGTGTATGACTTGCAATTCATGGTTTTTGGAAATATATGTCCTTCAACATTATGCTGGGAAGGACTTGGTTACAACATCTTGAATCAATTCCATCATCATAACCCCAATGCCTCAAATATTTCACCAATGGACAAATTGGAAAAATTCATGGTGAAAAGGACCCATTTAAATCTTGTAAATCAGAATACATTGCCAGAGGATTCTATTAGAGGGAAGGGAAACGACCCATGACTGAAAATTTAGCTTGAAGAAATGCCTTGAATGTTATGGAGATAATCCAAGGTAATCCTTTCCAGAATAATAGTTCATATTATGTGTTTCCCATTAATAAAAATGATTTTTTGGGTTTAAATTCATGAGCATGTTCAATGAATTCAACGCCAACGATCATGATAAATGAACCCGACCATGTTATAGAAGAATATAACTCTCCAGACAGTGATGAAATCATGAGTGATAATTCCCTTATACCATTCCATGAAATTAGAAAATTCGTTATGTCATCATTTGGGCTAGAATTGGTTGTTTCTCCCTCTAAAGGCCAAAATATTAACTCCACCTTGAGCACTGATATATATTTTTTATCACCTAGCTCATCTAATAAAATGTTTGAAGTGGAAGGGAAAATGAAATAGGAAGAGAAATAAGAATAAGACCTCAGTAGTACCCCTCAAATATTTTAAGAAGGTGTCTTTACCATCATTGATGAGACCAGAGAAATAAATATAGGTATTGTAGAAAACCCATGACCCACTTTGATTTGTATAACTATGAATTATGAAGAACCAGAGGTATTTACCACATTATTGAAGCAAAATTGCAACATGATCACCTATAATTATATTTTTATTCAAGTACTAGATCTTGAGGGGGCCACCAATCACTTCGGCTTTCCAAAATACCACTCAGGATTCAAAAAGGAATCTAGAAGGAAAAACCTGACTCACACCTCCAAAATCAAGGATATAGTGGAAAAGCTCATCAAATATGACTTTAAACCATGAAGTTCAATATCCCAAATGAATTTCCAAAATCATATAATTAAATAAAAATAATCATTAAATTATTTTCTACATACAATTCATTGATCTGAACCAGAACTCTTCCGAAAGATGACTTCCTATTTCAAATTACAAGGATATAGATTGATGTGATGACTAGTTACCATGACCTCTCCTTAATAGATGATTATTCATGGTACAACCAAATTCATATGTTACCAGAATATGATGAATCAACAATATTTAGTGATCCAAGATAGTATTGTTTTTTCTATGGAGTAATTCACTTTGTCTTGAAGAATGTTGGAATGACATACCAGCAGGTCATGAATCACATCTTCAAAAACAACATGGGAAATTTTTTCCAAGGACACGTTGATGATCTCATCGTCAATTCCTAAGAATGTTCTGACATCCTAGAGTATGTTGAGTTAATTTTAAACAAACTAACAGAGAATAACATGAAGATGAAACCATTGAAATGTGTCTTTGTTATAACATGTGAAAATATTCTTGGATTCATTGTAGGCCATCATGGCGTCTATGTTAACCCTAGGAAGAAAAATTCTATTCTTATAATTTCACCCCTAGAAACCAGAGACAGTTTAAAGGAATGCAATGACACCTTTCCTATATCTGGTGCTTTATAGCCAACCACATAGGTATGTGTTTACCCTTTACCTGGTTGATGAAGAAGGGGGTCACCTATCAATGTACCAATGACTACTAGAAATCATTTGAAAGTATTAAGAAATATTTCTTGATTCCATTGGTGATAATTCCATGAATTGAAGGAAATCCTCTCATTTTATATGTGAAAACCCTGGGTAGATCACTAGGATATTTCCTTGGGTAAAAAATTAATGTTGGGAATGAAAATTAACCTTAGTATATCATTCTTTCCATGATTGATACACAGACTCTTCATTAGTATAACTAGAAGAGAATCCTAGAATTAATTTTCACTGTTCAGCTATTGAAGAACTAATTACAACACCATGATGTCCATTTACTCTCTCAAAATAACCCTATCAAATATTTTTTTGTCATCCTCGATTTATAGGATGTTTAGAGTAGTGGGTGGTTATCCTACAATAGTTTGACAGACATTTCATGCCTTAGAAAGCAGTGAAAGGCCATGATTTAGTAGATTTTATTGTAAAATATCCATATATTGAAACAAAGTCGCTAAATATTTAATTCCTAAATTAAAAGATAATATATATTCAAGAAGGACCCAAACATGAAAAATGTATTTTGACGGTGCATACAGGATCCCAACAGTTTAGAGAATGGAAGGCCCTAAGGTCAAAAAACATGGGTTAGGAATCATGGGCATCTATCCAGTAAAGGATTCTTTTTTCACCTTCTTATTGTTAGAAGGTTGTACCAATTGTAATGCAGAATATGATTTCGTCATTATAGGGATAGAACTGGGACTCCAAATACCATTGGGCCATCTTGTGGGGAAATGAGATTTTGAGTTAGTAATCAAATATATCGACATGAATTATGCTATCAGAAAAAGAGATACAATCCCCCTTCTTGACTATGTCTGTGGGGTAATGGAAGAGTTACACTCAGATCTAACAATGACCCACATCCCACGATCAGATAATTTCCAAGAATATGCATTCAAAAATGCATCTATGACATTGGTAGATCAAAATTATGATGAAATTTTCATCAGCAGTACTCATCATTGAATTTATTATCTATTTACTTATTTCATCATAGAATAGATTAATGAAATCATTCATGCTTCCAATCAATATGGTGTTAAAACTAGGTGGATAATATCAATCATGGAATACATTAAAATGGATTGATCCCAACCTATAGAACCAAATAGAAGAAATTTAATGGTAGGAAAAAAACATCACTCTTTATTATGAATCAAATCTGTGGAAAGTCCTCTATAAATGATTATTTAAGTGAATCCTTCTCAAATAAATCAGTAGAGTAGAAAATTCAGATATCATTAAAAAATTACACATGGGAGAATATGGTTACTAATATTTAGGGTATCTGATTTTTAATAAATTCCCAAGGATAGGGTATTATTATCCAACTATGACTACATATTGTATATGTTTTACCAAAAACATCCATGCCATCTAGGTTCATTCCAACTTCATCTTCATCATCAAGAGTTTCTTTGTAAAAAGAATACACATCACCATTTTCTATATGGAGAATGGAAGTTGATGGCCCTTATCCTCCTACCACTTCCATGAAATTCAAATACATCCGATCTGCTATAGAATTCTTCCCAAAATGGTCCAAGTAAGTACCCCTCAAAGTGGTCATAGCCAAAATCATTTTCATCTTCATAGAGAACAAAATCATTAGTAGAATTGGTGTCCCTCGTAAAATACTGATGGAAAATGGACCCAACGTCTATTTTTCAGAGTAGGAAAATATGTACAAGGATTTTAAAATCAAATCCAACCTATCATCTCATTAACATGTATTGGATAATGGATAGATATAATCCTTAAACAAGAACCTATAAAATATACAAAAAATGGTGGATAAAGATAAAAAATCATGTCCCGATAAGATCTTCCATGAATTATGGGTGTGTTAGACTACAACTCGCACTACAACATGGGAGACCCCGTATTAACATGTAAATGAAACAAAACTAGTCTTACCTATTGAAGTCCAAATTACCATCGCACTATGTTTCCGTCTATGATAAACAATACATAGATGAATAATCCTAAAAATGATAGAATGAACTGGTGAAATGATGAGAGGATATTTCACACCTTACATCATTTTGAGGTCCATTACAATCAAATAGTAAGATCCTTTGACAAGATGGTACTCCTTCTATAATTCCTCCATGGAGAACTTGTATTTTTCTACAGTACTCTGATGATACTAGGAAATAAGCTACTAATGAATGATCCAAAGTGGGAGGGACCTTATTCCATACAAAAGGTCCACTCTAACAGAGCCTATTACATAATATGAATGGATGGAGAACTAATTATGGCCCTAATCAATGCATGGCTTCTCCAAAACAACTTCATATGAAAAAATTGAAATACATCTCAACTACATGAAATTAAATTACATAATAGATCTTTGTCACACAAACTTAAAAAGAGTGACCATTCATCTATGTCACAATATGATAAACTACATGTCACCAATTTCTGTACTGTATGAAATTATAATTCATAGCATCATAGTCTGAGCTTTATGAACATTAAACTATATATCCCAATATCAAAGTCAGAAGACATTAAAATATAACAACATCCATGATTCATGACCAAAAATTACCTAGTTCGTGTCTCTATCGTACAATGTGAAAATTTGTAGAATTTTGATTCACATTTCAGTTGATCACTACGTATAGAATTGGTGAACCACCACACATTTATTCAAGATCTACCTATGTCTTGATTCTCAGTCAAATGAGATATGTAGTGACACTTGAATCTATAACCCTATGTCTACCCATATAAAAATAAAATTCTCCATGTGTATTGGCCAATCAGGTATAAGGAATCATCACGATCTATGTGTGGATTTATTCTCATTTGAAATGAGATATATAGTGATTCATATACCTTATGTGTTGGGCGCACACATCATTCTTGGAAACAACAATGTCCCATCCTCCTCGCATTAGAACCTAATTGATGTGGGAAACAATTTTATTTAATAAATATGCATGGGTTGATTCCTTCAATAATAGGTTAAATAGAAACTCTTATCTCTCCATTCTTGGGACCAATCTCAACATTACCCATATTTCATGTTCACTCGCCTTCTTCATCACCACATGACATTAAACTGCATGAGATCGAGGAACTATGTATGGATTTATTCTACTTTAATGAAATATGTTGGGATACCTCAATCCTATATATAGTTCTAACCACCCATGACACAAATTTCCCACGTCCACTCTCTGATTGCCTCTTCATCATAAGAAGAACCTTTTTTATTCCTTGTTTCTAGCACTGAGAAAATCACACATGATATTTGGAGTTCTTGTTAGGGTCACCCCCACAAACAAGGTGTGTAAGTGTAGAAAAATTTACTATAGTCTTGAATATAATACCATAATTGGAAAACCATGATTGCTTTTTCTGTGATGATAAACTACATGGTTATTATCCCCTATAAGATAGAAATAACACATAACTATAGAACTTTCCTGAGAAGACCACTATATTTGGTGTCAGACTCTCACCATACCTCTATTTTAGAACTAAGTGTGCCTTAATTATCATTTAAATGTTATATGTAGATATGCATAGGATTTCGAACATGGGCCCATCCCTAGGGTAATGAAAAATTCACACTTTTCTATATAACTAATTTGGGTCTCCTCATTCAGGGGTCCACCAAGGAAATAGAGATTTACCCCTAAATTTGAGTCATATTTATGCAAGGGACTCTTCACATCATTAAAAATTATGATCCAATGGATTGTATTAAGCCCAAATCTATTCCTTCAATATGTCATACACCTAATCCTATACAATGTTTGATTTTCCTGATCATTATAATGACTTTTGTGACAAAAGTCTTGATTCCAAAGGAATAATTTGTCTAACTATGTTGTCACACACCTCGGTTTGTTTTTCATAAGTCTCTAACAAAATTTTAGGTTATGTTAGCCAGATGAATCTATTGTTTGAAAATATTTGAACACACCCCTGTTTGTTTTGCATAAAATATTGTACAAAATGGTTTTCTAAAAAAATGATACATTCATCCATTGGATAATCCACTTATATCTCTATAATCCTTGAAGGAATCATGCATGAAAACTTATTTTTAATATGGTATATGGTCACCCCTCAAATGTTTTTCCCATGTCACTTCAACCTATTAAAAAACCCTAAGGATCTTGGTTAACAATTCTCTCCTCCTTGATCGAAGTATGCTGTGAAAATCTTAGTAAAGAAGGCCTCATAATAATTATTTTTTTCAGTAATATTAGGTTTCTAACTATATTACCAAAAACTAAAAGAAAAAATATCATCCTTACTGCACGATGTTAAACTGCATGATTCATCATTTCTGCACGATGTAAATTTAAAATACATCCTAATAACTACACATGGTTTCATTCTCATTCAATTGAGGTATGTAGTGGCACACGAATAATAAATATTTGGTAAAACTATAAGAAAAAAACTCTCATACCCTGTGTATGTGTTAGAATTACATAAGAAAATATTTCTCTCCATTTCATGGTGATTTTGACATGGAATTCAATTTCTATACTGAGGTGTTTTCTCTATAAAAAAGGGAATCTATGTCGACAGAAAACCAAATATCCATATGATTTCACTAGTCACTAATAATAGAATGTTTGATACCTGAGGAAACAGCAGTTCGACTATGCTAAAACACACCCGAGTTAGCTTTTCATAATACTTCCACAAAATACTAGGGTCTTCCAACCATATGATGTCATTGTTTGACTATACTGTAACATAGACCATTGGGATTTACATAAAGTTTCCCACAATAATTAGTTTTTCAACTAGTAGCATATTCATCTTAATGAAAATACACTTATATATTTTTAATATATAAAGTCATTAGGCATTCTTTTATACTTATGCCATCTCATTTCTCATATTTAGAAGCCCCTAGATTACAACTTATGACTTTCCACATCCATAAATACAGATAGTGGGGCATTCTCAATCTGATCCGCACAAAATGACCAAATACTAATCGTCCAGTCAAATCTAATATGGCCTTAAATTTTAGAATCTTATTTTTTTACTATATAACTTTAAAATAGTCACATAACATCCTAGTCATAAGATGTTAAACTATTCAATAACTTCCTCATAATAATATGTTAAAATTACATGGTCTATGCCTTTACTGCATGACATTAAATTTCACTATATCATAACCATTGTCAAAGAGGGGTCTCCCCATAATGATGGATATCATTTAATATAATGTACCCACCTCTACAAAATCCAAATTCACATAGAAGGTATTTCCCATTTAATATCATTTCTAATATGGCTATTCTCTTAATTTTTAGATACATTACCTTGGAAAACCACCCTTTGTGGTCATGATAAATATTGATCTTTTAAATCATCCTAACCATGGGTAGTAGAATGTAAAAATTAATAAGGATAAATTTTTCTTATTATGAGTAACATTCCCCAATTGGATTTGTATAAAGTCACCCAAAAAATGGATTTTTCAAGCTGTGGAATATTCTTCCTTAGAAGAGACCCCATACTACTATAATCCTCATAAATATTATGTTTTAAACCACTTTTCATACATGGTTTATGTCTATTCCTCACAAATATGTCTCACGTCATGTTTTATACCTAGAAATTACCAAATCATGACTCAAAATTCCCAATTGGCGTTTTTGAGGACTATTGAAACATTCTTGGATAATGTACTTTGTTTGGGTCATCATTATAAAGCTCAAGGTCAATGGTATTCAACCTAAAATGTTTTTCTCTTTCGTCTGGATTGTATGAATTTAAAAATCCCACAAAAAGAGACATAGTAATGACCAGTTTCAAACCCCACAAATTCAACCCTTGATAAAATATGATTCCTAGATTGCTACAACATTGTTCTATATTGTTTAGGAAAGAATTAAATAATGAAAAGGTAGAAAGAAAAAAATTACTTTGGCTCAAAACCCGTAGAGGGTGGACTAAACAAAATACAAGTGTCACCTTCTATGTATTATTTATATTGGATTTAATAAAAAGGAACATAATACAGAAGACAAAAATGTTGTAGGGGTTTTTATATTACCCTAGAAATAGCCATACTATGCAAGCTTGGCCCCATGGATTAATCAAAAAAATTAGAACACCTCACCATCCCCCCCCCACTATGGTCATGGCTCATTGATGGATAAATGTTTTTCTTTGAAAACCATAATTGATGTGGTGTCATAGTCAAAAAATATAAATCAAGTACAATGAATTAAACGATTGGTGAAAAAATATTTTTCATTTATGAGGTAAATAAAATCATAGGATCATCCAAAAGTTAGATTCTATCTATCACACTTTACAGAAGACCAGCAACATAACTCTTCAATTTTTTAACAACCCCTTGATCCCCACAAAAAAACCTATTGAATATTGGCCAACTAAATAGTATTAGTCTCCTCCGCCTAGCAGAGTTATTTGACTATGTTTGTAGGGGAAGTTGACCCTTCAGTTTGAGCTCCTTATTGTAAATCGTGACATTTATTAAAATCCCCTTAGGTGGAATCTGACTCTTGTTGAAATTATGGTATTTAAGTTTCCTTTTCATTAATCTTTTTTGTACATTCCACCAATTTTTTTGGTATAATTTCTCTATTTTTGGGATAATGCATCTTAGACATCATCAGTGCTAATGAGTAGCTTATCTTTGATAATGTGATATTGTAGCTCATTTTCCTACTCTTTATGATGAATGATCTCCCAATTAGAAGTATCAATAAGGTGGTAATCAAATCCAAAATATCCCATCATTAAATATATGAATGGAAGTTAATAGAGTCTTGATGGTAGGTCTTGAAAAGGAGACATCAAATTTAACTACATGATTTCCCACCAGGTAGTATGATATGTGATACAGAGGGTAATTTGTACCTCCAAATATAACTCAAATACACCGTTAGAGGGAGAAATTAATTTTGGGATTACTTAACTCAATGAAGCACCATTCTCCTATCCCCATGGGACAATAATGACTTCACATTCTGATATGGGATGAATTGGTAAAAAATCTCATCCCTGAGACCAAGATATTGATGTTTGTGGAACTGAATAATTAATAAGGATTATTATTAGCCTAAAAATGTTAAACAAATAGTATAATGTGGGGATAATTAAAGTAGTTTCTGACACTCACCATGTGATGGGTCTTTGGAATGGGTGGATTCCTCCATGGAATTCCTGACCCCAGAAACATGAGAGATGAAATATCTTAATGAGGATCCCCCTCATATGTTTTCTTAGAGTTTTCCAAGGTAGGATTAATAACACTCCCTACATGAGGATCCCTTTGATCCATTGATCCCTTAATAGTGGTAGTAGGCTATACATCGATGCCCTATTGTAACATCGCCACTGTAACATTCTCCATCGATACAACAACACAACTCAAGATTCCATGATTAAAACTTAAGACATAGAACTTGGTTAAAAAAATAAAGACTCACATCCATCCAATTATTTATTTAATTCCCTAAACTCTTCTGAATATGTGTGAAGATTGATATGTTACATCATATCATCAAATTTTATTTCATGATTTCTCATGGATTTCATAAATTCCTGAATACCCATTGAAGTCCCACCTCTAGGGATGTCCGATACATTGAATTTGTGACCCAGCACATCATCCTCCTTTGATGACCTAAGACCCAAAAAAGATTCCTCGGGGAAAACTGTAGGGTTATTACCAGTGAACGCATGATCCTCTCATGTATGGGATGAATTTGAAATATCATGAGGAGAAAGAGTCATTAGTTAGCATATGAACCCATTTTATGTGCACCTAACATTACCAAAATCCGCATCCCATTCATTACTGATCGAGAAGATAATGTGGTATTGATCCTTGAAACCTCTTCTATCAATGGAGTTGGCGCATCATCATGAATCAACATCTTATTCAGAGCATCATCCTACAGTCTAAGAGGTTTGTCTCTAATCCTCCCAAGAGAGGAGAGAAAAGGATATCAGGATACCACAAACATTTTTAACCCTTTTCCATGGATGAACTGGAGGGAAATGATTCTGTGGGGACTTACCATCTTTGAAAAAAAATCATAGACAAAGATTTAATTCTCCATCAATCATTTTTTTGTATAGGGGAGGTTAAGATGAACCTAATCCAATACATGATTTTAGGGTGGACATATATGTCCTCATTATAAATCATAATCTATTTTTTATTGGACTATGGATATCTCTCTTAGTTCAACAGTCGATTTATCAGTTCTAAGTGGGGTGAAACTCGGGCCATACTTTGGTGATAAGATCTTGGCTGATTTCACCTCCAATAATTACAAACCACAATAATCAAAACCTCCGTAAGGTTTTTTTAGAAAAATTAAATAAGGAAATAATAATTTAAATAAGAAAAGAATAACCTACATCCTTGGAATCAACATAGTCCTCATACTCCCCAAAAGGTGGGTGGTCATCAAATTAAGAAACCCTCATTCCAACATTTATACCACAAAAAATGTTGTAGGAATGCATTTTTATGTTGCATAAATATGTATCTCAAACTCCTGGAAGTATATTCCCACCTCAGTAGGATCTTTCTGAAATAAGATAATGATTGGGGCTCAAACATATAAAATTCCTGGAATCCACAGCCTTACACAAAGGAGAAACCACACAAACACATCATCAAAAGGCATGTTATTGTGAAATAATATTTCTTTTTCTCACACGTATTTTGAGGATTTTTTGGCCTGATTTGGAGAATATATGATAATATTTTATTTTATAGGCTTCCCGACTCTCTCCATCATGACCAATGTTATATAAAAATTGAAACCGACTTTCCTATCGATAATGAAATTTGGTCCGCATTAGATAAACTTTTGTTTGTGTGTATATTTTGATATTAAACGGAAAATTATACCATGCACATGGTTATTTATATGATTTTATGACCTCATAATTTAATCCCTATAGGGGAGATGAAACACCCTTTTGGGGAGATAAAGAACCTTTTGATGGAGGCTGTCATTTTTACCTTTCTTTTTATGCACGGTTATCCTCATATCTAATATGCAAGGGATATCCTTTATTAAAACTATATAGGGATATGATGTAAACTATTACTTTATATACATGGAGATCAACCTAGTGGAATGACCCACTAGAGTATGTTAATTACCCCTCGAGTCATCTCCAACACTATAATCATCCATAGATATCGGTCCATCATTGGGTTCATCTCTGATTGATCTTTCACTGTAGGAGATATCGTAATTTTTTTGTTGGAACATGAACTATCTTGGAGTTTTGAGTAGTGAATAAGCCTCACATATAACATCTCCATCAATTTGGGTCACCATCATGACATCTATAAATGAAATCATATATAATCTCTGTTCAGTGCTATATTTTCCATCATAAGGGAATGTCTCGATAAGTGGGTCCCAATATTGAAATAAATTATACTATTTGAATAGATAAAGCTTTTTTGAGAGATCACTAGGCTCTAGGGACAAGGAATGAATAACAAAAATAAATTAAATGAATGGCCGAAACTGTCCCCTAAGAACCTCAACTCCACTTAACATGAAATATAAACTGATGGGGGCTCTGAACCATCCCTACAACACCTAGAATGTCCCTGATATTCTGAAAGGGGAATTCCCTATGCGAATATGACATAGGTAATGGTTAATCATATCCAATATAGGGGATGATAGTCCTATGTGATTTATCCCTTCTAACTTGGACACAATGAAAAATGTCCCCAATATCACACCACTATTAGGATCAAGTAACGGTAGAATATAAAAACACAGCTACATAGCTACAAAGTTTGTAAGAAATTCATTTTCAAGTACATCAGACATGGTCTTGTACCCCAATTTGTTGCACACCCCCTTCTCTATTGTAGGCCATAAATTTCTCATAATTCTTATCTTTTCCATTTTGAGACTTTTTGTACGATGATTTCCAGTGAAGACAACCCCCTATGGCTCTAGAGAAACATGATTCCATATTTTATAATGGATACCCCACCTACGGTAGGGGTCTCATTTCATAATGTCTCAATCAATCTATAAAATATCATGATCCAAACTGGTATCTTTCAACATTTTTTCATGTCACAATTGGTGGTATGAATTCATCATACATATTTATAAGGATCGAAGACTCATAGATCCTATATAATTTCCATATCATGACACCAAATTCTCCATATAACAAGTGGGAAGATTTTATTTTGTGGGATTCACCATCTTAATAATTTAGTAATAAAGTATGGATTCTTTTATATGTAAACCTTTGAAAGCCAATTAGATTTATAGGTTTCCACATCTTTAATATCTGTTGTAATGTCAGCACAGGTTTGATGCACCCAATATTCCCACACCCACTCCAGTCTGACACACCCTCTGGGATGAAGGTCCCATCCCCCCATCTAGCCTTTGAACTAACCCATCTTGGAATCATTGAAGATAGATGAGAAATAATTATTTTTAATTCAGGTGAGTGTGACATTAAATCCATAAAACTCTGGCTAGGATGCATGACATAGGCCACAAATGAGGTTTCTACATTATTCTATATTCAAATGCATGAGATGTTAGCATTAGTGAAACTCATGTATTATTGAAACTACGAAACAGGAGAATACATTTTCAACTATTGGAAGATGATATCATTTTTGAGTCTGTGGACATAGAGTGGAAGATAATTTCTCTCTATAAATGTTAGATGATTCTAATCTAGATTCTTTTCCATGAATAGAAGAGTAGTATCATGTACATCATGGATGTCTTTCTTGACATTTTTATCATGTCTTCGGTGTGATTTTCTACCTTTTCATCATAATATTTATTCTACTGTATTTATATTTAACTAGCATGGAATCAACAATATTTTCATTAAAAAAGAGTTCTGGTTTTGAAAAGAAACATTTGAAATACAGAAATTTGGAAAAGTCATGAGCTCATGTAGGGTATCGTCTCAAGTGACCTCATGTCAGTCCCTCACCCAAGAGGCCTCAAATAGGGCACTTTTCCAGATGTACATGTCATTGCTAAAGGTAAATACCTTTTATTTTTGAATGGTGCTTTAGAAAAGTAAGCTTATTCAAATGGTCTATGAAGAATACTAGCATGATGTGAGAGGTAGTGTAAAAAAAGACAATCTCCCACTAAGAGAATAAGCTCTATTTATTTTTGAGGGAAACATTTTCCTAATCTACATGCACACCCAACTTACAGGAACATTTTATGAATATGACTTGCATGGATGACATATGAGAATGACATGTGTGACCTGTATGGCCATTTAATCCCTTTACCTTATGATCAGACCCTCTAATTTTATTCAGATCCAAATATGGGGGGGGGGGTCAATACTCTATTTCATCAAATGAATGGAATTTTATTTATTAAAAATACAATATGGATAAGTATTGTAATATTTGATTAGAATGTAATGGGTTGTATTATTTTTTAAATCCCTTTATATCAGTCCCCCCCTAAGAAGCATCGTCTTGCAGGGTGGATCTGTGCATCTAACAGCACTATGCAAGCACAGATTGTTAGGGAACCTAGATGCACCATGTAGGTAAACTATAAATTAGACAATAATAAAGACTTTTTTGATATAAAACAATTTCCTAGGGTCTCATGTTTTTCTATAAATAGGACCCTAGTGATCCTCGTTTGTAAGCAAAAAAATCATGAAAAACCCTCGATTATCTAATATCCCAATTCATTAGCCTAATCCCTCATAAATAATTTATATATATCTATATACCTAATTTTATAGGTAATTATGATTTATAATGGTATTAAATTCTTTAATGGGTATCCAATACAAGACACCCGCATGAGGAACTCTTTTCCTCTTAGATGAAAAATACTAGTGCGAAGGATTACTCCCAAACATTGGGGTTATGAAATATCCTTCAATGGACACCTAATGATACCATTGAGGCCTAGAACAAAGTATTTACCATGTTTTGTTTCCCATGATGTACTTTGGAAAATAAACCATATCTTGTATAGTCCTACCTATGTGAAGCCCTTCTAGTCTTCCCTAGTATACCTTGTGCGAGTCATCCTTTGCTCACTCATCATTTACCTACGTGAGTCTCCTGTTAGGAACTATTTCAAGCCAATAATATCATGGATCAATTTTACTTTAGATTCCTCATCAAAGAGTAAACAAATTGAAACGTACACTGAATCCTAAAAATAGTAAAGTCCATTGTTGGAGGCACACCAATATGTTTCCCAGTTGAATATACATTTCTTTGGTTAGATGTATAATTCACTAGTCCCTCCTAATATGCAGGGTACACAGTGTGTGTGCGATATTTCATTCCTTCAATCACAAGGACCCCGACCATGGGGTAAGTCTCAAGGATTTCCCATACATTGTTTTGAGGGATAACTTTTTACCTTACCTCATCATCTATTGGACTTGGAACCTTCATCTCTTGAGAGGAGGGAGAGGACCACACTTTCCTTTTCCAACGAGGTGTACTATGTTATCATCACCTCCTCCTAAGGAACCAATTTTATCAAATACCTCCTAGAGTAATCTCCTAGAATTTCTTGTAGGACCACTCTTGCTTAATCCTTTATCCTTCTCCATGCCCGTAGGGTGTACCCAGATGGGTAGTCAAACATTACTCTCCAGCATAAAACAACCAGAGGGATAGGGAACACAAAATCCCTTTATACTTCTCTTGTATCTCCGCCCTCTTCCACCTGCAGAAGAAGGATCATCTAGATTTCTAGATCTTCTCATTTTTCTTCTTCTTCTTATTTCTAACATTTGGTCATGAATAACAAGGGATTAGAGGTTATCTACAATCCAAAAATTAACACATTTAGATGCAAGTATTGGTAGAAAATCTATTTCTATATCTTCATATATATATTTTTAGAGGGCCTCTATATGTTTTGGTCATCAAGTCCCTATATTCAACGATAGGGATTTCATCATATAGTTTTAAAATAGTATTTCTTGTTGTAGGTGACATGTTTTCTCCACTTCACCTACTTCGGTCATCACCAGATAGACCATCATATGTTACTATCCGGGGTACCAAATTAAAATAGGATATGATCACATTCAAAGCCCTATAAATTTCCCTTTCTCAATGTGTATCTATTCACCAATAGAAAAAGTGGAACATATGATATTCAAATCTCCCCCTTCCTCTTATTTCTCACATTTGAGCATGACTCACATGGTCCTACAGGTTAAAAGCAATCATAACAGATGCATGATCCCAATCATTAGTAGGCCTCATCTATATGTGTATGCCCCAAATTTTTAAACAATGTTGGATTTTATTCCGTGTCAAAATGGGATATGTAGGAAGCATTCATAAGGATCAAAAACAACACCCCAAATTCATCATATTTTATTTTGGTTCATATCCTCATTAATTTCATATATGACCTAGAATACCACATCCATTTGAGGTTCCCTAGTCCATCGTAGTATAAGTCTGGAATTAAACATTAGATAGGCACATTTTTTGAAGATATATTTCATATGACATTGAACTGCAATTTTTGGTCATTATAATATTAACAGAAATGGTAAGATATTTCCTATTATGTTTAACTAAAATATGTGGGTTATGATTCCATTAATGAGGATACATAGAAACCCCATATCATGGGTCTGGTCCTCACATCAAAAAAAATTTTGTATCCCTTTATAATGATAGATTCTAGAGTTGCCTACTGTAGGGATTAAAACTAGAATCTTAATAACAAATAACCAGATAATCTATAATACTTCCATAAAAGGGTTCCATTGATGGAGAAACAATGATAAATATAGTTGATTATAATTCCCTTGAATTATAGAAATATATTTTAAATCCAATGATAGATTATGTTTTACTATATAATTAATGAATTTTTCATGAACATATATTAAATCTATAAGAGATCATTGTTGTTGGAAACAATTCACCAAAAAAGTATGTGATGATCCTGACCACCCATCCTCTCAACCAATTTTATCCTCCGATTTTTTGGGTAATTTTCTCCCAACCTGTTGCATTGGGAAATCAAGTTCAAATAAGGAACTTTCTTTTGTTTCTAGCTCTACAAAAGAAACCCATTGGAAGTCATTTGAAATTAATGAACCCAACGTGAATGACATTGAAAAATAAAAACCCCACACAATCAATCACAGAGAACTAATTTTCATAGAATTTAATTCATAAGTGGTAGAATAATATTTATAGACAAATATATAGAACTATAATGAGGGAATGTTATTTCATCCTAATGTTGGTTCTACCATTTGATAGTTTTAAGGAAACAAAGGAAACCAATACTTTCTATGGGAGAAGGGATAGAATTCCATGCTAAACCATTTATGATTTAGATCCTCAATTATTCTCTTAATTAGCCCATTGTAGGATCCATAAATTCGGAGAATCATGATCAAAAACAAATTCTTTATTTGGGATATCTATGTTCACAGGGTTTTCTTTGGGGTAGGATGTAGTGTGAGAAAATATTCAAACCCCTTCATTTTAACTACATTTAGATGAATGAAATGAATATAAAATTTTAATTGGATAAATTCACAACATTCTAAACAACAATTTATAATTGTGAATGTAATGATCCAATCATTTATAATTGAAATTATCTTTCTAAATCAATAAATATTTATTATGTATTGTTGTTATAGAAAATGATTACACTTCATTGATTATTTTAGATCATTTTATAGTTTTATAGATTTATAATTCCATAAATAATCATTACCAATAATAATATATGCATTGAATAGTGGCCATTATTATTAACACATTGAGGTTTATGATAATATCTAATTGACCTTGAAGGAAGGAGGGATGACTTCGACCAGTAGTAGTGTACCAAATGATTCCCATTTATTGGAGCTTCTGAGAGAGATGGAGTCATTGGAAATTTACATTTACTAATAACAAGGTGATATTAAAAAACATAATATTGTATAAAACTTATTTTGGTTTATGCTCAATATCCATGAGATCATGGCTCAATCCATGTTTGCAGAAGCACCCCAATAAATACCCAACATCGCACACTAAACACTTAGGTTATACACTTGTCTAATAAGAGGTTATGTATTTGGTGAATTCTACATTTATTTTTTATGTAATATTTTAATCTATTTTCATTATTAATATTTTTATATTTATATATGATTTGATATAGATTAGTTACGAAGAAACAAAAATTATTTTTTTTTCAAAAAATACATGGTTTTAATTAATTCAAAATTTTGAATAAATTGAATAATATTAAAATAAATTTTAATTACATTGATTAGTCTTATTAAAACATATTCATTTTTAAACAAATTATAATATATTTTAATGAATTCCAAAGAAATATTTATAAGGGTAAGAAAACTGTTATAGTTAAAAACTGATTTTTGTTAATAAATACAAAATTTAAATGAATAGAATATATTCTAAATTTTAGATGATTATTTTGGTGAAATATACATTATTTTTTAAATCATCAAATAAAAATTATCCATTGGGTAATTTTTCATCTTTTAGGAGATATTCATATTTTTGGGTAAACAAATATTGTATAAATATATTATATATATATATAATGTCATAATAACAGCCCAAAAGAGATATAAGAAATACTATAAATAGATTCCATGAAAAAATATTGTTTCCCCTATAAAATATTTATTCTTTAAGTAATTTTATTACCCTTATAGAATCATAATTAATCCTACAAAAATATATTATAGTTGAGGGTGTTAAAATCAATTCCTTATAAAGCTACCTAACATCCTTATTAGAAAGAAAATTATTTAAATGTGTTTGGTTATAAGACATATAGAATATTGAAAACCACTTATCATGGGTTGAAACATTGTTTAAAAAAATAGAGGGATGTTTTATGGCATCAATTACATTATCATATTGTGTCCAAAACCTATATTTATAAATAAATAAATAAATACCCCCAATTTTCCAATAAATCCCAGCTAGACTCCAAGTACTATTCACTCATATCTGTTTTATCATGAAGTTACTTTATCCCTTAAACTATTGATCCTCCCCACTATTTTTTCATGATCTTAAAAAAACTCCTTCTAATTGTAGTGAAGCACCCTCTCAAGGTAAGGGGCATTGTACTCTTCATTTTTATATAAATAAAAATATTTATACAAAAACTGTTTAATATATAATTTTTTCATGTTCAAATGTGTTTGTAAACATCCCATTTATATCTTCGTGATTTCCATGTAATTATTGGGCGAATTTCACTCTCATTCACTTATCGCATAGCGATTCACTATTAAATTGCACCCTTACACTACTATATTAATCTGGTTTTGTAAGGAATATTCTAAATGTAATAATAAATTTCACTTTATGTTCGATTCAAGGAATTAATTTTTATCACTGTTTACTAGGGGAATTTTACTTGTTTCGGTGTTTAAATTCTAAGAGGAGGTGATTTGGAGAGCCTGTGAGGGAATCAAGAAAAACAAGACAAATCGTGCAAGAGCCCAAGCATGCATGTGAGAATTATTATGTACTATGGATAATTCATGCATCCAATTGGGATAAAAATTAAAGTATGAATGAAAAAAATGTAGGGTACATTTTTATAGAAGATCATGGATCCCAATTCATCCATTTGGAGGCCCAAAATAGGCCCACAATGGGATGAAATTCTAGGATCGCCAGATTGGACCACCCTAATGTATTTGGGACCTATATCGAATCTCGTATATCCAATTGGGCGGATTATACCTCCTTGGTATAGATAACTATAAGATAGAACTCTACACCAAATTTCACGTCATTTGGACATGTTTCGGTCAGTCAACCTTCCAAACAACTATGGAGTAAAAATTCTTCCTTCAATAGTCACCCTGACCTTTAGATAATTGACCACTTTTTGTGGAAAGTATGATGTAATTTTCCATAAAATCACCCCTCCTCAAAATTATATCATGTGGGACGACCATGGGTAAGGTTGAGCTTAATTATATATCTCTGTATATCCATTTTAGTTCTCTTCTCATTTAGTTACATCTAAGCCTCTTAATGATCAATTTGGGGGGGGGGGTCCGTTGTTGTAATCCCAAGCTCCACGTTTTTAATCTTAATAAGATAATTTAATTTCTAGGTTTGTTTTAAATTTTTCTTCATTTCTACGTTATTAATTTTTTTTAGTATAGTATGATTAAATACAAATCAATGGAATAATAATCCTTATACTTCTATGCATAACTTGGATCTTGTGATGATTTGAGTGCATTTTCATCTTTTCTCTCCCCTTCCCTTTCATGAGTGTGTGAATCTATTATGTCAGTTTATAAATTCCATGATCTTTAACCCATTAATATTCATGTTCTTTTCTTGAGTAATATTTTATCATAGACACAAATCTGGTCATCTTATCACGTTGTTGACGTGATGCCTTGATTGAGTTCCATTTTAACATCATTTCAAGTTTGTTGATTTTGGTCAGTCACATATAATCAATATCATTTGTTGATAAAATAATAGGTGGTAACTTATTAATAAATCATATAACACAATGGTTTTAGTGTGTATAAATTATGAAATCAATGATCCTTCCCATTCCCTTAAGAACGATGATAGATTGATCATCAAGGGACACTTACTCGGGTTGACCAAGATTTCTCTCTCTTGTTTATCTTACTTAGTAGTATAGTTTCAATTTATGTTTTAAAATATAAAAACAACAACTTTTATAAATCCAAATTCCTCTTTTATATTCATAATCAGAACCTTCTTTTATAATTAATTATCCAAGGATTCTTCAAGAGATGACCTAGGGTTGTTGTTATGTTACAGAAATTTTTGTTAAAAATTAACATATAATTTGAGGAACTCGACAATGTGATACAATTTTTGTGCTTTATATGGGTATCCAAGATCATTTTCACTTTTCTTTATTTATTTTACTTCTTAATCAATACTCCTTTATATATCCCACCCCTCATTTGTCTATTTTTGTTTTGGTTTTTTTATTTGTTTTTGTGTGTTCTTTATTTCTCTCTCTATATCTCTCTCTCTTTCATATTTTAATTCTCTATAATTATATAGTATAACACTCTTTTATTATTTAAACCTTTATATATAATTTTTAATCTATATCCATTACTAAAAAGAAAAAAACAAACTAAATTCACAACTTATTTTCATGACCCGATCTGGAAAAGAAAAACGGTTTGAAATAGACCCTGAAATTGAAAAGACACATTTATCACAAATTAGGTCATACAATGTTGGAAAATAATGTATCATACAGGAAAATATTTCTAAAAATAAATTGGTATTAAACCAATCATAAATTGAACCAAATAAAACCCTATAATTCATGGCTGGAAATAATTGAACTTTAAAAGATCTAACCACCCCTGATGTGGAGTAATTACATGAATACATCTAATATCCTATGAAAGAATCCAATTATGAACTGAGATTAGGCATCATTGACCATTATCCTAAATTCCAGGGTCTTCCTGGTGAGGACCCTCATAAACACCTTAAGGATTTTCACATAGTGTTCTCTACCATGAAACCTCAAAATTTTTCTGATGAGTTAATTATGTTTAGGGACTTCCCTTTCACCCTTAGTGGTGTAGCATATGATTGGTTATACTATATGCCTACCAAAAATTGAGGGTTTTAATGACCTAAATAGAAACTTTTTAGTTTTTTTATTCCCATTCTCCTGAACTACATCAATTAACAAAGAAATATGTGTCATTTGGCAATCACAAGGTGAGACCCTTCATGAATATTAAGAGAGATTCAAATGACTTTGCTAAAGATACCTCCCACAACCAAATTAGTGAAAAACTATTAATCCAAAACATTTATGTGGGATTTATTCCCGTCGATTGTGGAATATTAATGTTGTAGCAAGTGGTTCCCTAGATGATAAAAACTACTTTTGTCGCTCGTGACACAATAGGTAACATGGCTCAAAATACACAAAAATTTGGTAAACAAGATATTGTAGCAACTCTTAGAGTTCATGGGATAAGTCATTCATCCCTAGAACAAAACGTATATAATAAATGAAATGAAATTAAACCCCTTATGAGGAAATTAGCTCAAGAAGAAGGTAACTCACACTCTTCTTTAATTTTATAACATTGTGGTATTTATTGTTACAATACTTATTTTTCTGACAAGTTCCCGCAACATCCAGATTCACCTGAGTCTTGTGCTATTGTACTCCCAGAGAATCCATTCCAACAAGGACTTCCCTTCACAAAATAACAATTCCGGCCAAATCTGAAACCTATGTGGAAGCACAACCCCAATACAAACAAGGAGGAATCTCAAGCTACCCAGAACAGAATTTTTATCAACAATGGAAAGGTATGAAATGTTTTTATCTTTCACCTTCTTGAAATAATCCTCCCCAAACTATAAAATCTGATACAATACTCAAGGATATGATGATGAAAATGGAAACTGAAAACCTCAAGTTCCAATAGACCTTACAAATTGCTATTCAAGACCTATGAACTCATGTGGGACAATTTGAGAACACCATTAGTGAAATAAAGATTCAATGTTCTATACAATTACGTTCCAAACACATGGCGAATCCAAAATATAAATGTATTATTTGTTCAATAAGACATCATAGTGGTAACGAAGTATCAAATTATAATGATTATACCCAATATGTATGTTCCCAAACACTCTTTCTCCACCCATAAAATATTCCAATTAACATAAGAAAAATTAATAGGTTAATAAAATTATCATTGATGATTCAAATGAACAATCCATTCCTCTTCATTTCCCCCAAAGACTCTCTAAACATTAGAAGAATTTTGATGAAAATATTTTTTTCCAACGCTTTCACCAGGGAGCGCGCATCTGTCTTTGGAGGATGTGTAGTTGTTTCCCTGCATTCCCACTTTCCAAAGGCGGGCGACATATGCTCTTTGTTCGGGGACATTTTCTCCTTGATCAAAACGGGATCATGGGACATCAGTTCTTCCTTCCTGGGATTCCTCCTCAGAATTCATCACCTAGTCCGAGTCTCCCTTATAGATTTAAGACGTTGTTAGTGAAACTCTACATGGTTCCATGTCTTCAAAGACACAACTTAATTATGCCACTTATGATAGGAAATTACAAGGGGTCCATTCAGGACATCAACCTTCGATCAGGGGAGTAGTCACAATGTACATCACTGGCATGTCTGGACACTAGGACACCGGCATGTCTAGGTTTCTTCAATTTATTATAGGGCTTCTCGAGGCTGTGGAAGCATGAGGTATCCCACGTTGAATGCGAGGAATTATATTCCATATGCATGTTTTTGTGGTTTTCCTCAGCTTCCCATGTTTAACATGGGGTATATCGCAAGTTTAATGTCTAGAAGAGATGGATCAGACGGGCCAGAACACTAATTAGAGTGGATCATATGGGTACAACCCCTGGAGGGAACATTGATGTTGGGGACAACATGTGGTTTAATCCTCTGTTACTGTTGAGAGGAATGGGGAATGATATGGCATGATTTCACCAGGATGTGGTGGCTCAGATAAGAATCCGGATGGATGATGGAGCGATTGAACGAAGTGGATGGTGAATGGGAAGGAACCGTCACGAGTATGAAGATGGTTTTGGTCTTGAGCATTGAAGAGGCTTCCTACCTATCCTCGTGGTAGGGAATCAAAGTTCACTTAGTTTATCTGACGACGTCTAACCACTGATTGGGGTTTTCAATGGCTTACCACTGGATAGGGTCGCAACGAATTACAACTGGATAAGAATGCCAATATCCTACCACTGAATAGGGTCACAATGGATTATCGCTTATTGGGGTAACAACATCTTACCGCTTGATAGGGATATCAAAGACATATCACTGAATGGGGTCACAATAGCTTACCGCCGATTGAGGTCACATAAGATTACCACTGGATGGGGTTTAACCAACGTGAATGGGGAACTAGGGCCTAGATTGATGGTGGGGCTTGAACCTCATAGAGGCTTCCTATGTACGTTTCCTTGGATGGGATCAAAGACCTTGTAGTTCAGGTGGTGGGAATCGACGTGAAGATGGTTGGGACGACCGGTGGACGGTGAACCAGAACCTCAGGGAGGATTCCTACTTACCATGCCTTGGAAAGGTTAAAATACCACATAGTTCAGGTTTTGGGAACCAATGTGAAGGGTGTTCAGGACCAATGGTTGTTGGGATTGAACCTTAAGGAGAATTCCTACGTAACTTTCTTTGGCAAGGATCAGAGATCTCGTAGTTCAGGATGAGTTTGGTGTGAAATGGCTTACCACTGACTGGGGAAACAACTACTTACCGCTAATTGGGGTCCATAGTTTAACATCATGAAGGACCGGGGTGAACCAACATGATGGTGGTCAGAGTGACCGAGTGTTGGGCTTGAACCTCCTGGAGGCTTCCTACGTACCTCGCCTTGGAAAGGATCAAATTCCTCGTAGTTCCATATGGAGTTTGGTGCACTAACGTGAAGGTGGTCAGAGTGACCGAGTGTTGGGAATGAACCAATTGGAGGCATCCTACGTACCTCTCCTTGGAAATGATCAAAGACCTCATAGTTCATGTTATAGGGTAATTTGTGGGTTACACTCTCAGGCGGCCCAATGTGTTGATGAACCAACATGAAGGGGGTCAGAGCGACCAATCGGTGGTGGGCTTGAACCTCGTGGAGGCTTCATACATACCTTTCCTTAAAAAGGATCAAAGTCCTCGTAGTTTAGTTGTTATGGGGATTAGAATTTAGGCTGTCTATAGAATATTTCATGGTCTGTGCTTTCTCTAAGCCCATGTGAGTTATGGTCGGTGTGAGAAGCAACAGACAACAAAGACCTAACGATCACGTCACGAAAGGTGCGTCCATGGGAAATGGAGTGGGGCTTACATGTATTAGCATCCTAAAGAGTAAAAAAGGGCTTATGCATGGTTAGAAGCTCAAAAAGGTTGGGACATACTCCAGGATGGAGGCTGAGTGACGACAAATCCCAATGGGAGAGGGATTTTTCACCAATGAAAGGATGGTTAGGGATGCTTCCTCCTATAAGAAAAGCTATAAACTGACACTAGGGTGGTTTCCCTTTCCCCACGTAGGATTCATGGGGGGAAGTCACATTTTAATGTAATGTGATGAGGATGATGGTGCTTGGTAGTTTAATGTCCTACAGCTCAGATGAGATGGGTTCACTCTGTACTAATATGACTTACATAACCGGTACCCTCTACACCATGGTGAAGGGGATGCACCGGCAATGCCTTGGTTGGGGGGTGTCGTGAGGTGATCCCATTGGGGACCCACATTAGCATTTCTATGCGAAGAATAAATTTCCATTAGAGTGCCTATTCAAAGAAGCATGAGCCGAGGAAACACTATGTGAAACATCTCCCAAGGGATTTTGATGTTACTTCATGAGAACCTAGTATGTTGCAAGGGAGAGGGAGTTGTAGAGAAAAGGGGATTATGAGTAGAGGCCTTTAGAAGCTACAGTTCTCCATGTAGTGGGGGTACTTGTGAATGGGTGTGCTTCATGAAGTGGAGTTTCCAGTATAGGGCGGAGGTGAATATAGAAGGTGCTTCGTGAAGTGTAAAGGCTTTCGTAGAGAACTAGCTCACGAAGCAAAGGTGCCTTGCGAAGCAAGATATTTTGAATTAATGTGCTCCTCAAAGTACAATGACCCTATCTTATCATGTAGATCATGTGTAAATGAGGGGTTCATTGTGAAGCATAAACACTCCACGATGACCTAGGTGCCCTTGGGGATCCCCTTCCTTTGTGGAGGCCTATAGGCTCCACGAAAGGAATCCCTCTATAAAGAGGAGAAGAAAACAAGGTATAAAATAGGAACTTCATAGAGAAAAAGTACCTTTGCATAGCTCATGGTTCACAGAGTAGAGTGTGCTTTACGATTCGAGAGCTAGGAAGTTGAAAGGCTGGATGATTCATCCTTTTGGCCTTCGAAAAGGCAGATATTCATAGGCAAGAGGTGCTGCAAATCAGATCTCGCTCAACGCGAAGATGGATTCCACTCCATGGTGGACTCGTGAACGTCAAAGGGGTTCATGGAGCATACCACCTCCTCGCTTTTCAAGGGGATCGCGAACGTCAAATCAGCTCACGGGGCAGCCCTCCTCCTTGCTTCATGGTGGGCTCACGAAAGTCAAATAGGATCGCTGAGTATCCAACCTATTTGCTTTGCGGTGGGCTCACGAATGTAAATTCTTATCATGGATCATCCTACCTCCTTTCTTCACGCCATGTGCAGGGCCATGGTACTCCACGAAAGGTCTTCAAAAGGCATCTTCAGAGACTTTCTTATTATCCTTCTCCCTTCTGATTTTTGGCACCAACAAATCCCCCCCCCCCTCCGACTTGGAGTCGAGGAGAAATCAAGGGCTAGATTCCGAGGGTCAATCGCCAAAATCCCTCACCTGATCAAGAAGTTGGCTCACGATGGAGGATCGTTGAGCAGGAAAGTGATGGGTCGACTGGGTGCACTCCGAAGCTCACTACAGTCAAGACGTGTCACGAAGCTGCAAGGGTCATCGCCTATAAATAGAGGGGTTGGATTCTCTTTTTTCCTTTATCTCTATCACAATTATGGATTTCAACACTCCCAATTCACAATGCTCCACATACTCCATGATTTCTCTCCAGGAGTCGGGCTTCCAACATCACGGTGCATAACGAGTCTCTAACTTCGCATATGTGCACTTTGTGACTCTGCATTTGGAGGTCGAGGCAGGACTCCTCAAACAGACTTCGCAGACGCGCTCTGCAAACAAACTTCACGAATGAACCCAAAAATTTCCCCAACCTAAAAGACTAAATCGCTCATCAAGAAGCTACTCGAGTTGTCCCTGTAGTTTCTTCCCAAAAGGATCAGATGGAAAATAGTCTGGGCTTAGGATAGCTAATTCGGAGCCACTCTGACCATGGTTCTTTAGTGGAGATTCTATCGGAGTTCTAGAGGAACTACCTGTTATGTAAGAGGTTTCATTTGTATGAATATTCACTGAGGGATGGAATCTTCATCCCATAAGGTAGTTGGGATGAACCATCTTTCTGGTTCAGGAGCACATCGTGCTAACACCGATGGTTCAGGGTGGCTGATGGCCATGCCAAGGAAGACTTCCCACCTGTCATTCCAGATTTCTTATACAACCACCAGAATAATGTTGATGGGAAGGAGTCGATATTTAAGGTAGATCTGGGGAACCTATAGAAGGGGTGGTCTAAGGAGTGGGAGCTGTGCTAGGGAAACAACTTCACAGATGATTGGGCCTGGGCCTACTAGGTAGGCTCCTCGTGTGAGGATTTTGGGGCTTAGCTGATAAGAGTGGGCATGTATGAGGTAGCTTGGGCCTCCGAGTTTCACATCTACCAGCCAAAGCAACTAATGACAGAGCTGTTGAGTAGGTGGTCATCGAGGATGAGAACATTCCATTTTTACTAGAGGTAAGTCAACATCAGCTTGTGGGACATCCACTAGATCTCATGGGTCCTGATACTGGGGTCCATGGACGACAAAATATTCCCCGGCACAAGGGCATGAGAGGACTTGGAGAAAATGCCACCGCTTGTGATGGATTTGATGGATCTTGTGTTGGGAGAGAACAAGGAGGCGGTGAGGGATATCCATTTCTGGTGGTGGTTCAAATAGTTCTTGAACTTCCTTGAGGATGGAAAGTTTCTAGCGAGGCCTTGTACATGCCGGAAGGGGGACCGGAGTGAGGAGCACTCATACTAGTGGCTTTTGGAGGACAGCTAGTGGAAGAAGTGGGGATTTAGTGTCATCACCAAACAAAAATCAATAGTCAGACTAGAAGCATTCATCATGGCTCTCATCTATGGTTGGATCCTACCAGTGAGGGACACCAACATGGGATTAAAACCAAGCACAATTATTATAGTGTCCGTGTTGGCGATAGGAGGGTGGTTCAACCTCAGGATCCTGATGCTTTCCAAGATGTATAAGATGTTGCGGTGTATGAGCGAGGGGAAGAGGCCACAGAGAATATGCGGGCCACTCCACCTCTTTTATGGTTGGATAGAAGCACACTTCAGGGGGGTTTATGAATACAGAAACCCCATTTCCCCTCCTAAATCGAACTTCCCCCCATCCATCATAAACATTTCTAGGAGCTTTCCAACCAAGATGACCGCATTGTCGGTTCTAAACAGAGAGTGGAAGGTGGTGGAGTTCAATTAACACCTGTTTCTGTTGATAGTGGGGGTATTCACTGATGATGTTCAGGGAACTAAAGAGAAATGTGCCCCTATCCTAGCCTTTTGAGGTGGATTTTTGGTGGCAAGGGTGGATCATGAGCCTCTCTGGGATCCGTACACCCCGAACTGATTTTCTCGGAAATTCTGGTGAATGAAGCAACTGACCCCATAGGTATATCTGGAGGTGCTCAATGAGGAACACCTTTGTGTAATGCGGTATATGTGGCTCATGTTTACATGGGAAGATGGGAATATGTGGAACCAGCTGCCTCCGTCGACCTCTTTCATCGGGTTAGTGATGGAATATGCCAAGAGTTGGAAGACGGCCTACGTGGGGGAAATACTGAAGCAAAAAAACCATTCAAGTTAATGATGGAATGCCTCCCAAACCTCGGGGCCAAGGTTGGAAGATGACAAGGGCATCTCACGGTGGTGGGGATACCGTAGCGGTGAGGCCCGCACCAGTTGAGGGAGAGGCCATCATGGCGATGGACCCAGTGGTCCTAGAAGAGTAGAGCTATCATGAGGGGTGGCCACCTAGAGGGTTCCATTGAATATCTACTCATACTTTATGGAATCGGTTGTTCCACTTTGATATGCCATAGAATGTTGTCTTCCAAGAGGCCTATGACATCTGGGATGTTAACAATAAATTCTTTGACATGTCAGAGATGTGGCATCATCTGAACCATTTCGGGATGGATTTGCTGGGGATAGGCCATACCAGGGACAGATTTGCGGTATCCCAAGTGGAGGAGGAGCAATACATGACAGAGATGTAGGAGGTTGTGCACTCCCGGGGTACCCCACGTCCAATGATGGATCGAGTCAAGGTGTTGCTCAATCGCACCACTCCTCCATAGTTTTCAGCTGCTGACTTAAGGGTACAGTTCCCTCTGTCAGAAGAATCAGATGAATCCTCCTGGGGAGATGAGGTTTGGAGAGGGAGCCCGTTGGAGGAGGGTGAAGTCAAGGATAATGGCTCAGATCTTGAATAGTTCTCTGAGGCCCTTGAGGTAAAGATTCCAAACCCCTTCTTTAGGTCCCACTTCCAGGTCATTCTAGAATCCTTGCTAACATCAAAATTGTGCAATAGGGCCTTGTTCATAGAGCTCATTCTCGCCCTTCAATAGATATAGATGTGGGACCTTCAGGGTCTACGCCTACTACTGGGGAGATCAACATGTCTGGAAGGACCAAAATACCCGAAGTGGATCCCGAATTATCAGACCTTCCAACAATATATGGAGGGCCACACATCAAGGTCCAGATGACATCAACCAAAGAATGAGAATGAGAATTCGATCTCTATAAGTATCCTCTTCCAAATTAATGATTGTCATCAATCAACCATGTTAACTGATGTTCATGATCCCTTTTTGGTATGCACAGTACTCCAAATGGAATGGGTTTCCTTGGTGAGGTCGTTTGGTACCCCAAGAAGCACTTTTACCAAGGGAATTCCCATGGATGTGGAGGTGGAGGTCCAGATTGATCGAAAAATGGCACTCCCGATCACCAGTGACACCATCAGGGAGGTTGAGCTAGAGATCATCGAGGTGGGTTCCGATGATGAGGATCAGTCAGACAGCCCAAGTCCCACCATCCCTGATCAAACATCGGATGTGGACCTGACAGATGGGTTCCTATGGGCATTCCCTGTATACGATCCTTCCACCCGCACCAACTGGGATGAGACAAATTCTGAGGAAGAGGATAGTAGAATACTCCATCACCGATCATGGAAGCAGATCAAGTACTTCATTGATTACACCCACAAGCACTATGGATGGGTGAGATGGATATACATCGCTCGTGACTACATGAACTGTGTGTTGGGGGATTGGATTCCCAACGTCCTCACATGCTTGTCCGAACTCTTATGTCAGAGAAGATTTGGGAGAATGACCGTGGCCTCTGTGTGGTTTGGCATCAGAGGAAAGAAGTGAACATCAAGGGGCTTCGGGTGGCTGAAGATGAGGTCCAGCAGCTGCAGAGTCTGGCAGATGAGCACTCGGCCTCCCTCAACGCGCAATCTGAGCTTATATAGAGATTGAAGGCCCAGATGATAGAGGCTGAAGAGGGCATGAAGCGGGCCTCTGACTAAATGAACATCATCCGGACCAATGTGGAGTAGGCCCAGATTGCGGCTGACGAATTGCACCACATCATTACCGAGGATAAGTAGAAAATAAATAGGTAGCAGCAAATCCTGGACACCACCATCCAGAGGGTGGCGGAGCTGCTACGCTCTTTTGATGAGGTTAACCCATCCACAGGGGAAATTGACCCTCAGGTACTGTAATGATTACAAAACCTCAAACATACTTTCATGCTTCAATTATTTGATTCCTATAGCATGCACAAGTTCATTTATTTGTATTGTTTTAGTGCACACCCGTTATATTTATGGAGCATCCACCGATCATTCCCTAAGCTCACGTGGGTCAGGCCCGATGCGAGAAACAAGGGATGACCACCTTATCACTCCATGAAAACGTCGGAGTGAAAAACAAGATTCGGGTATTCGGGGGTTTGATCAACTAACCCAGATTCCTGGGAAGTGAATTTAGAGACCTAGCTGGATAATGAAGCTCTCGGAATAGCTGAATTACCATTTTCCCAACATGTTCTTGTGCACGAACGGAGTAACACCAAGGGTGCTAGAATAAATCCGAACAGGGGGAATGAACTGTGTAAATTACAATACCCAAGATTCGGAACACTGTAGTGGTGGCATGGCAATAAATGATAATTGTTGACCATGTTCAAAAAACATCATCTATATTGTGTTAGCCTAAAATGAGGATGAAAAATGAGGGTTGACTGCTTACAATGTTCGAAACATAGGGCCTGACTCAAAATGTCATCGATTAGCCTTCCAGAATATTGGCCCAAGATAGTAAGCAATCTATAGGCCGAGCATCCATACTATTAGGGGGTTCCTTTAGATGTGAGAGAGGACAAGGGTTCAAATAAAGGGCACACAATATGTAGAATATGGATTGGGGGTTTGTTCGAACAAAATCTAACACTCTTGTAACTACATCACGGTGGTGGAAACACGTTAGGTGGACTCATCAAATTGATCATGGATCGTTTCTACTTTTAGGCAGGATTTGACTGGTGAGGAAACAGTTGCTTCCCAATGTTACTCTGGGGCATCCTGAACTTGTTCTGTATAGGACTCCGGTCACATGGTTCCCCCAAAAAGGGTTCAGGTCAAGGAGCCAAAAATGAGGAAGAATAAGACTAATGATTCTTAGGGCTAGAACCAAGGTGAAGTGCCTCGGCGTATCTACAAATCCCATGAGCATGAGAATCAAGCTGAACGTAGTTCTAAGAGGTGGCACGGTAAGGTACCAGTACTAGGGATAAAAGGGACGTGCGGGTTTGGCCCTCGCACCAAAAGATGCAGAATTTGATAAGTCTTGTTTGTCATTTAGGGTGAATGGATGTGTTTTTTTTGTGAGTTGATGGGACCATAATAGAAAATCCAGTCATCTCAACAAGAATCAAGCCAAATGAAGGAATTGAATAATGGTATGGTGTTTGATTGATACAAAACATGATGTCCCTTGAGCAAGGGCACCACAATGCATCGTTGTTTTTCGTCTTGTGGGCAGGATGATACTGTCACAGTTTAGGTCATGTGATGGGACCATCCATGCATTTTGACATCGTGCATTATAGAAGTAGTAGAGATCATGATAAATGGGCAATGTGCATGTTGCAATAGAGCATACCCACCATGAATGAGGAAGATTTCCACACCACACCGTGCGCGATTCCGAGAAAGAAACCTCAGGCCAAGGGGAAAAAAGAGGTAAGAGGGTAGGAAGTAAGAGAGACTGGCTCTCAATTAAGCTGGACCCAAAGAAGAGATTCCCAGGTGTTCGTACGTATCCTATGAGGATGGTAATCAAGCCACATGTAGTTCTCATGGTGAGGAAATATGAAAAGATCTTGGTTTAAGGTCTTAGAACATTGACCATGGAAAAGCGGGAATATTCCAAGTAAGTGCGGACCATAACCCAATCCTTAAGCCTACGAGATTCAATCTCAGTGTAGGAAACAAGGGCAGGTAAGGTATTTGCAATACGTTGAATACATGGAATGGAGAAATCAGCGTGGAGCCCCAAATGATTTCCTTATCGCGGTTTTCTCCTCTTAACGTGAAGATGCACACTAAGGAATAGTACCAAGAGTTTCAAAATTATACCTGACATGATGATGTGGACACGAGTGTGAATCATGTAACTAACATTTTGGGATTAATGGGGTTGGTGTGACGATGGAGGATAACTGTTGACCATGTTTGAAATGCAACATCCATATCGTGCGACCTATAGTGGGAGAAAAAAATGAGCGTCGACTACTGAACATATTTTCAATGCAGGAATTGTGTCAATTCCTTTCTCAAAACCCTTGAGGACATTGGAACGTAATGGTTGGAGGGCTCTTTGTCTGAGCATCGATGCCATCTGAGGGTCCTTTCAGGTGTGAAAGGTGATGGAATCCCTAATGAAGGGGAACATGAAGCCTGAAAAAAAAGGGTGAAAGCATGTCCGAGAAGAATCCGACAATCTAGGTGCTGAACTAGATTACTTGAGGGCACATTTTTGAATCGCCAAAGAGGTTCAGGGGGACCAACTAGGGGGTGGCTGATTTCAAAAGGATGATTATGGAACAAGGGGATGGAGAACTCTCAGGAGAAGGAGGAACATGGCGAGGTCATTACAATACCCGATGTGAGTGATAGCATAATCCCATACCACACCCTATATTCTTTTCTCTGGGGGAATGTAGTCCAAGGGGCCAAGATGAGGCTGGACTCAAAGATCAACCATTCGGGTAGTCCTATGTATCCCATGATGTTGGTAATCAAGACACACGTAGTTCTAGAAATAATGCACATAGGGGTAAGACACCCCAATGAGGGGGGGTGTACGACACAACGAGTAACCCAACATGAATGATGACATAATCCTATACCACACCATACAACCCCTATATTTGGGAAAATGCTGGCCATGGGGCCATGATAAAAGGGAGGTTTCTAAGGAATGAATCTGGACCTGAAGATTATTCGTTCATGTAGTCCTATGTATCCCATGAGGATGGTAATCAAGCCGAATGTAGTTTTAATAGGTGGGTAATGTCAATTTACCATCATGAATCAAGGAAACAAATGGGTAAGATACCCCAAACAGGGGAGGTGTGAAATGCGGCGAGTTACCCAATGTGAATGAGGACATAATCCCATACCACACCATACAACCCTAAATGGGAATGTCAGATGGGGGGCTGAAAAGGACAAGGGGCCTAAGGTTGGGCCTCAGATGGAAAGGTTAGGCCAGTTTGCAGTTTAACTTCTTGTAGTGAGGATGAAGAAAGGGGTAAGATACCCCAAACAAGGGAGGTTTATAGCGTAGTGAGTTACCTGAAGTGAATGAGGACATAACCACATACCACACCATGCAACCCTAAGTGAGAACCTAGGCCGAGGCTCGAAAAGGCCAAGGGGACTGAGGTGGGGCCTTAGACGGAAAGGCCCGACCAATTTTCAGTTTAACGTCTTACAGTGAGGATTGAAAAATGGGAGAGATACCCAAAAAAGTGAGGATTATGGCATGGTGAGTAACCCGACGTGAATGAAGACATAATATCATACCACACCGTACAATCCCGTAAGAGTTAAGACTTTGGTCGGGGGCCTGAGATTGGGCACGCGAAGCATGACAGGGCATGTTCTCATGATATGGATGATAAATGACAGGATGGATGTCTAAAAGGGATATTTGTGTCATGGAAAAGTAGCCCAATGTGATTGAGGACATAAGTCCACTCCACACCACACATCCCTAAATGAGAACTTGGGCGAGGGGTTGGAAAAGGCCAAGGGGCTAGAAATGGTCAAGGGTCCTGAGACTGGGCATCCAAACCAACTGTAGCCATATGACCTTTATGCAATTACCGCCTCTTCATAGTTCCTAAGACCATGTGAACAGTGCTCTGTGTGGGAAAAAAGGAGTCCGATTTGGCTTTACCTTTCATATAAGGGTTATATTGTAGGCATCACCCAAAGAGAGCTCGTCACTTGGAGATACAACAAGGCGTAATGAACCACTACAATAATTGTTTGGGACACCTCGAGTTAGATTTAATGAAAATGGATAGCTTTTGACCATGTTTGAAACATAGTGTCCCAATAGTGACCTGGACTGGGAACAACAAATGAGCATTGACCACTAACCATATTCTCAACGTGGGACTTGTATCAGTTTGTTGCTCCACATCCTCGAGGACATTGGCCCAAAGCAGTACGAGAGCCCTTGGGCCTAGCATCCCTACTGTTCGAGGGCCCTTTTGGATGGGAAAGATGATGGAGTCCTAATAAAAGGAGTGGGTGAAGCATAGTTGTACCCATCTATGAAAGAGTCGAACACCTCTGGGGAGTGGGACGTAGGGTGGGATCGAGATGAGCTTGACGTGAATTAGGGATAAATTCTGTACCACACCATATGTCTTGACATGAGGGATGATTCTAGCATTTGGGCTGGGCCAATAGACGAAATTTACCAGCGTTCCTACATATCCCCGGAGGATGGGAATCAAGTCGTACATAGTTCATGAATGCCAGGAAGTTTAGCATCATACGGTGAGGATGTGAGAGGATAAAAGAATGGGGAGTGGGAAGATGGGGCAATCATCGTAATCTTGACATGAGTGGGGATAAGGAGGCCTCTACCATATCATGCAAGTACCGTCCAAGAGAACTATACCCAAGGGAGGTTGTCTAAGAGAAGATTTTGGGTGCTTGGCTCAAGATGAAATGCTTGAGCGTTTCTACGAATCCCATGTGAATGGGAATCAAGGAACACATAGTTCTAAGCATTTAGTTTAACATATTGTAGGATGACATACATTTTAACGTCGTTCAGGACGTTCTACAGTTTACAGACATGTATGACCAAACAATTTAGGTTCATGCGGGACCGAATAGTTTAGGGTCATTTCGGACCATCTGGCTCAGGCAATGTATTTCTTGATAAACCTGGCATTGGAGGGAGGAGTTATACGCTTACCATCCATGGTCACTAGGTAGTATGCACCATTAGGGTAAACCCTGTGAATTATTTATTGACCTTCCCATTTGGGCTCCAACTTGGGTAGTTTCTGGCCATGGATCATTGGTGTCCGGAGGGCCAATACCAAGTCACCTAGTAGGGAAGAGCAGAGGCAAACCTTCTTATTGAAGGATCTAGTTATCTTATTCTGATGCCTTTCTAGATTGTTCAGGTAACAAAGCCTATTCTTGTCAAGGGCTTTTAATTAAACCATAAAAATTTTGGCTACCTTATATGGAACCTTCGAGTCATAGACCGTTGTGCGTAACGAAGGAATGTGGATCCCAATGGGCAGGATGACCTCAGCTCCGTACACTAGGGAAAATGGGGTCGCCTAGGTGGAATTATGAGTAATATTTTGATAATATTAGAGGGAATTTTGGAGCTTTACTGGACAACTCTTCTTACTATGATTAACCATTTTCTGGAAAATTTTAGAGAGGGTTTTTTTGAACTCCTCGATCTGTCCTTTTTCCTGCATGTGATAGCGGGAGGAATGGTTCAAATAGATGTTGTTCTTGACATACATATTCTTCAACTTAGCTGTTCAGAAGTTGGTGCCATTATTGGTGAGGCTAGAATGAGGGACTCCAAACCAGTAGATGATATTGGAGATCATGAAGACAATGATAGAATGGGCCTTGACCTCCTTGAGCGGAACTACCTCTACACACTTGGGAATGAAATATGTAGTATTCAAGATGAACCTACATTGGCAAGCTATCGATGGTGGATATGGTCCCATGACATCGAGCCCCCACACCACAAATGGGAAAGAGCACTTGTTGGTGTGGAGATGCTCTGGTGGCCGATTCAAAAAGTTGTCATGAACTTTACACTCATGACACCTCTTGGAGAACTCGATGCAATCATTGATCATAGAGGGCTAGAAAAACCCAATCTCCAGATCTGCTGTTACAGCTTTGTCCCAGTCTGGTGGGTGTCGCAGGAACTGGCATGAACCTCTTGCATGACATTAGAAATCTCAACTCGCTGGATGAAATGGAGGATGACACCATCAAATCCACTCTTGTAGAGGATATTCTCTAGACCGGGACAAATATGGAGGGTAAACTGTAGTGCATGACATCGTATTCACTTGCGCTTTACCCGATCAGCTGGGAGGTCATCACTTTGGAGATACTTGATAAAAGGGGTATCTAGTTAGGAGTCACTTCAACCACTATATCTGAGGATCCTAGGGGTCCTGATATGGAGGCTCCAGTGGTATGATGGCTTATCTGCAGGCCATCGTCATCATCTGGGGTGACGGGAGCAATGAATCTCTGATGTGCTACGCGTATAATCAGATCATCCTACATGGGTTCTAGAAGTGATGAAGCTAGGCCATCCAGGGAATCCGCTCGACCGTTTTGAGATTGAGGGACATGAGTAACCTCTATCCGAGATGGGAACTAGGCCATTACCTGGAGAGTGCGCTCCAATAATGGTATGAGCTCTGGCTTTCTAAAGACATAGTCACCTTTGATTTTCTTGATGACTTGTTTTGAATCCCCTTTCACATGAGAATGGGGCACATCAATCTTGAGGGCCAGCTCAAGGCTACTGATAAGAGCATAATACTCTGCCTCATCATTGGTGTAGCCTTCTGAGGATATAGTCCTTGAATCTCATTGTAACTTTAGGAAAACACTTCATGATGTTGTTTAAAGAAGTATATATATACCCTTACTACTCCATGAGATTCATGGAGGCACTGATCAATGTGGGTCTCAGATCTATCTCGCTAACAAGGTTCACCTATACCAGTTCATCGACTGTGGTAGAGACGCCCACATCAAAGGTGGGGGAGCATCCTCCAAATCCTCTTCTTCTCTTTCAAAGGGATCCCTAGAGGGAGGAGCTTCCTCTGGGTTTGCAGATTCTACCGGGAGGCTGTTACCAGCCTGAGCGACAGTTACCATTGCATTAGGATATTCCTGTTCTACCAAGACCATAAAAATCAAGGATTTTGACCTGATCCCATCTAGTCTTCAGCCCAAGGGGCCACACATGATGATATAAAATCAATAGTGGCACGTTGGATTGAGCCAGTTGATTACAAATCATTGAAACTAGCATTTATGACATATCGCCTTTTCCATGGGGTGAACATCCCGATGCCTTACGGGGGTAGGAGGCTTCAGGATCACCTGATCCAGATTTTTGTAGGAGTGCGAGGTGATTTTTTTCCATCGCTTGGACTTGGGAATATGCATCCCCTTGTACTAGAGACAACAGAACATTTCCCCATGTCAGGGGTTGTGGAATCCAATCAGTGGATCAGGAAGATGTAGGTGTCATCCAGATCTTCCCAGGGGTCTGTTGCAACCACAACGGGTTCCACTTCACGGGCCTGAATATGCTTTTCCTTGCTTTTATAATAGTCTGCATCTAGGTAGATGGCTTCACCAGAGGCAAAAGGAGATGCATCCCCTTGGATTAAACCTACTCAGCCATTGAGGGAGTACTTGAGGCACTGGTGATACGATGAGGGGATCGCCGCGTGCAGGTGGATCCATGGTCTGTACATCAATGCATTGTACGCTGTGTCTTAAGAGACAACCTTAATCTCAGTGCTGGAAATTAGTCCACTGAACTGGGTCTTCAAACAGATCATCCTGACCAAGGTGTGCTATTTCCTGTCATATCACTGGATTCTTAAATCGGAGGGTGTCAGGTCATCTTTGGATAACCATAGCTTTTGTAGTGTCTTTTTCAGGATAAGGATTATCCCAGATCCAGTGCTAACAAGACAGTGGCAGACGTCTACGCCATTAAATTTCCCAGTGATGTACAGTGGGCGGATGTTCCCCTATATGGGAGAGAATTTATCTTCTCTAGAGAACTAAATGATGGCCTGCCATTTAGTATTCTTGACCGCTTCAGCCTGAAAGGCTTCTGCAGCTGCTACCTCCGTCTCAAACTGGAGGGGGCTTCTTAAAGCCTCAGCAAGGGACTCATGCATATCTAACGACAGGGAAAGGGCCTCGAGGATGGAAAGCCTCACTGGGATGCTAGAAAGGTGCTTCAAAACATCATACTTCCATGCCAGGTGCGAGATTATGCTTATAGGAGGCCGTTCTGTGATAAGAGGCAAGGTGGACCCCGCTAGGTGGGCCGGTGGCCGACTGGTGCGGGGCATATCCAGATGCTCACTAGTAGAAGCCCATATATTAGCTACTGAATGAGGGGAATATGACTGAGACTGTCCTATAGCAGGTCAAGGTTATGTGTGACATGGTCTAAGTGGCTCTACATGATCCAGAAACTCAAACGGTGGTGGAGGCGGGCCTGATGACACCAGATGAGTAGGCTGCGCGTGCAAAGCACTGAACATGGCCTCTTGTCTGGTCTCAGTGGCATGCATGGCCTGGATGGAGGTTCCAACTAATGTGTCTTGATGTCCCATATTTCTGCAGCTCCACCGACATTAGCGTCGGCTAGGGACATTAGGGAGGTTCGCTTGGCGCTCCCCATCATCAGGAGTCATATAAGTATTTACAAACTCCAAGGTATTAACCGAAGCATACCCTTGACTATCAATTAAAGAGTCATCCATGACTGAGTGGATTATGGGAGGAATCCCTATATCCAAAGGTATGAAGTCACCGAGAGTGCAGGACGATGATGGCATTGGGGTGTTTGTTGCTTTGCCTTGCGCCGCCGATGCTTACTCTTCTAGTAAGAGGCCAGCTGAGATGATGATGTGGAGGTTGTGGAAGGCTCTGGATGGTTTAGGTGATCATGAATGATTCCATGGGCATGGGAAACCATTTAGTGAGCCATCCGTTTTTCATACTTCTGGGAATCACAGTTAGAAACCTGCTGCCACTCACCCTCGATGTTTCTGCTGCTGTCTGGCCTTATGATGATGCATGCCACTTGTGCCGGGGTCGGGGCGCATCCAGAGTATGTTGCTATTGACCTAATCTTGAAGACAGTCTTTGAACACATAGAACTGCTTGAGGGTGTGCCCCAGGATCTGAGGGTAAGGGAACTAGTTGGGGTGATCAGTGTGGTTCACCACTTCTGGCCTTCTGCACATAAGAAAACACACAATCCCTTGTTCCAAGGCACTTCAAAAAATAGCCAGGGACCTTACTCTCATTGAATGACTGGGTCCAGTTTCTTATTTCTGGAAAGGGGGGGCTTGGAACCTAGCCCAGACGAGGAGCTGGAGGATCCAGTCGAGGAGGCAGAGCCTGGTTGTCCTACCTAGGTGGTGGCAGCGCATTTTTCAGGGGCTCCTGCCGGTTTTGAGGAAGCCACTGCTGGGATGGAGGTTGCGCCTATGGTGGCAGGCCTCTACAAGGCTAGTGAGGTGGCTCCACTAGTAATAATTAAAGTTATCTGGGGGCCTCTATTTGGGGCACCGCGGTAGGCTCGTCTCTGACAGACCTCCTCGCTGGAATTGCGGGAGGCAACAGACGTGTCTGGATATCCTGTTGCATGGATTCTTCTAGGAATTGAGCCTTATCAGAGATGTCTACAAATCCCCCAGGTTATTTATGGGTTATTAGAGAGGGAACTAGTTCCTTCTTGACATTTCCTACATACATCATCATTAATTTCTCCTGATTCAGTGGCATGTCAAGGGAATATGTAATCACTTTCCACTGGGTGACAAAGTACGTGACATAGTTATCTGGCCTTTGTTTTCACTTGAAGAGGTATGTGATGCCCGTTTTCCACGTGGTAGAGCTTAACTCATAGAGGAGTTTCCTACAAATGTCCTCCCAGTTAGTTACAGATCTGATTGGAAGCTGACTGTACCGGATGAATGTAGGCCCATTTAATGTTTGAACAAAAAAGTGGAGATTGGAAGCCTCCTACTGCATTGGAGTCCCTAACATGGGCCCAAACCTTGAGTAGAATTGGACTAGGTGTTGTGGAACATCCCCCGTCCTATTAAAGGGGGAAAATGTGGGATTCCCGAAACCTAGAGGTGTTGATATATCATCCACCCATGCTGATTATGGCTTGCCATCAGGTAGGATTTCCACCTGTCGTGTTTTCAATGCCTCAAGACGGGCATTGAGTGCCGCCATTAGATCATTTGGGATGAGGTCACTGTCTTGATGGGGATCCCTAACCATGAGCACGTTGGCGGGTTCTTCAACATGGTAAGCAGGCCCAACGACTTGTGGAGTGGCTGGCGGCAAGACCCACAGGGTGGTTGGGGGAGCCCAAGCTGGGTCCCTTGGATTGTCGTGTTGTTCGGGAGGGTTTGGCCAGACATACCATGCCCTCTTTCCATATGTTCTAGCCTCAACCCTGTCTGTGGGGTCAGAATGGTCATGGTAGCATAGAGGCAGCTCACTAAGGGGAAGTTGTTCCGGCCCCTGCTGCCCTGGCCTATGATCAATGTAGTCCGGTCGTCACTCTACAATGCGTTCAGCCAAGAGGTTATCAACCTATTCTTCTTATTGGAAATTTGTTGGTGAAATGTGACCATCTTAGGGTATTCCTCTGTTTTCTGCACTGAGGTAGATGGGTCGGAGTGTTTGCATTCTCTGACGTGCTCTTTACCCTTACCGAAATTCTGGCTGACTACTAATGCCTCGGTGGGTGCAAGGAGACCCTGTAGGTTCCTCTGCTGGAAAGTAACCCTCCCTGAAGAGTCCAACAGTGGTGGCACGCCCTTGGGGGGTAATTCCCTATCAAGAAGCTCCAACTCATCCTCCTTGTCCACTATGTCGGACATGTTGACCATGACCCTTTCTAGGGGCATGTCCTCGATATCGCCTAACAAGTCGGGCTGCCGCTGGATAGGACTGAAGAGGAGGGCAGCATACTTCCCCCAGCCACGGATTTTCATGTGGGGTGAATCCTCCTTGATGATCTTGTAGATTATCTTGAAACTATGAATTCCTTTCTCTTGGAGGACCTTTCGGCATCCTGGTGACTCATGGCGCTGAGCCAAAGTGAGCGCAGCGAGATCGACTAAATGGAATTGCTCCCCAATTTCTTCAAAATTTGATATGCTTCTGAGATAAACCTCTCACGGATGACGAAGGAGAAAGTTCATCTCCCAAAGGGTTTGGCGAAAATATTCAATCTCTTTTGGGGTGAGAGATTCTGGCGCGTAAAAATTTAGCACTGCCACGAGCCAGAACATCTTAGGGAAGCGGCCCACTACGAGGATGTTCTATAAGCTCATCGTCTTGGATTTAGGGTCTAGCCCTTGATTTCCCCATTCATCAACTAGGGGTGGCCGAGGAGGTGGAAGTGGTACTGTGGTAGACCACTAGAACGACATGTTGACTGGTAGAGAGTACGACGAGCGGGAAGACTGGAAGCCGAATCTCAGGCTGTCCTCCGAAGAGTGTAGCGACATGGCTGCTATGTCATGATAAGATGGGATGATTGCTGCAGTTCCTGGATCAGCGTTTAGGGCTACTGGAGATAGGCCACGATGCTACTAGCCCACCATTGGTCCCCCAAATAGCTCTCTGTTATCTCTTGTCAAGGATGAGAGCACATCTGGTGACGATGGTGGTGATTGCACGACCGAAACCCATGGGGTTTCCAGATTTTCATCCTCATAGATATACCTATGGAGGGAGGTGATAATCCTATAGACCTCACATTCTAGGAGTACTAGGTTGATACGCCTTGTTCCTGCCCCTACCCTTGACTCGGATGAGCGAGGGGAGGGTTCCCGAGCTGATTCATATTCCACTTCAGAGTTTGAGAAGCGGACTGGTTTAATCTCTATCCGGACCTTCCCATAATTCTTCTTATGGCGGCGATGGCCCTCTTTACTTTCATTGGGTGCCTCCTCGAGAGATGTCTTATTTCTGACACAAGGTCCTTCAGCTGCACTGGTGCTAATGAGGAGAGGGTTTCCACCTGAGTAAGCCGGGGTGTGAGGAGCACTGAGAAAAATATCAAAGGGGACATGGGGAGGACCTCCATAGATAAGGATGGAGTGGGAAAGCCCTCCACTTGAACTATCAGGAGCATGAGGAGGACCTCCATGCTTGATTCCCCTAGTGACCTCAGTATGAGGAGGCTCCTTATACCGATCAAGATGAAAATGGGTAGGACATCCATGTTGGGTGCTAGTGAGGCGAGGCTCGCCCTCACCCCTCTAGTTTCTGAGGTGAGGAGGACCTTCACCAGCTGCTAAGAGGACATGGGGAGGATCCCCACATTGAAGAGAGGCCAGATGTGCAATGTCCCTACACTGGGGGTCGGGGGCAGGAGGAATGACTCCATAACCAGTGTAATGGGCGTGGGAGATAAATTTGTACCAAGTGTTACCACTGTCGGGAAGACCCTCATTTAGATTGAGGGTGGCATGAGATGGAAGTCCATGCCGAGCCTTGAAGCGGGGAAGGCCCGTTCTCTCCTTGGTAGTGGTACGCAGAGGACCTCTATACTAGGTGGCATCTCTGCGGGTTAGCTTGCAGCGTCCATTTCTTGCGCCGACGACCAAGAGATTCGACCCAGCCTGCTCATGGGGAGGTTGGGGCCTCGATCCTGGCCGGGATTATAAGTTCAACTTCTCAGTGTATACAGGGAACTGATGATATGCGTCGCTGGTGGCTCAGGCCATAGTAGCTATCGATTTTGATGCTCCTTGGAGGGCATCCTCTTTAGCTTGTGTCCGATGCTGGCATTGGGTCGGACAAACCGGAGCCGGTGGTATAGGTATGTGGCTTACATGATCCTCATCTAGCAAGACTAGGCGGCGGTGCTGACGCGGCCAGGTGGGAGCCCTCTCTGGGAGCCCTTGGAATGCGACTCTGACCGGGCTGGGTCGGACGTCACCTACCTCGTCAGCATAAGGAAGGGAGTCATCAAAGCATTCTAAGGAGAGGCTCCCGAAACGGTTATATTTAGTTGTGGGGAGCAGCGGCTCCCTGTGTGGCCCTCAGGGGATGCATTGTCATTGAGGAACAGAAGCCTCTAGATCCAAGTGGGCCATATCCTGAGTCGGGATTATTTCCTCCTCCATGTACCAGCGTATGAGGTCATTTATCACCCTTCGTTGGATGACCTTGGATGGGGAGATGGGTCATGGGAGCCCCATGGTTGTGGGTGTAGAGGTCGTTACAGAGGAGACGGAAATGGGAGGGACTATTGTGTTGGCATTGTACCTTCCCCTGCATCGGTGGGCAGGAGGTGATCACGTTCTGGGTGCAACAACTTCATTTTTGAGGATCTGAAAGATTAACTCATCACTGCTGGAAGAAAAATTAATCGATGACCAATACCCTAGGACCATTTCATTCTTTATGACCAGAAAGTGGTATCCACACTAACAACGTCACAGTACGGGATGTCCAACATTCTACTACCCCAAATTCTGGTGAGTTTCACGCTAGGCCCGCTATTTTCCTAGCGGGACCCGATTCCAGATAACTGGATCCAATGAAACGCTAATCCATTGATGCCTCAAGTGCTACTAATATCTTCATTGTGGAGAATAACTTCATGTTGGGTTCACCATTTCTGTTTCTGACACTTTTGTCAGGGCGTGCACGTCCATCTATGAGAACGCATAGCTGTTTCCCTACATTCCCTCTTTCTAAAGGCGCGCGGCATCCACTCCTTGTTCATGGACGTTTCCTCCTTTATTGAAATGGGATAATGGAATGTCGATTCTTCCTTCTGTGGATTCCTCCTTGAAACTCATCACATAGTCTAGGTCTCCCTTATAGATTTAAGATGTTGTTCGTGAAACTTTTCCCGGTGCCATATCTTCATGGACACTAGTTAATTATGCTGCTTCTGCCAAGACATTCCAAGGGGTCCGGTCAGAGCATAAACCTTCGGTCAGGAGAGTAGTCACGTTGGACATCACTGGCATGTTTAGATGACGGGACACTGGCACGTCTGGGTATCTTCCTATTACTATAGGGCTTCTCGAGGGAGCTGAATCCTGAGTCATCCCACGTCGAATGCGAGGAATTATATGTTATAGGCATGTTTTTGATGATTTCCTCAGCTTCCCATTTTTAACATGGGGTATGTCGCAAGTTTAACATCCAGTGAAGATCAATCAGACTGATCCAAACAGTAATTAGAGTGGATCAGATGGGTGCAACCCCTGGAGGGAACACTTATGTTGGGGCCAATGTGTGGTTGAATCCCCGGTTACAGTTGAGGGGAATGGGGAATGATATGACATGATTTCACTGGGATGTGGCGGGCCCATATAAGAATCAGGATGGATAATGGAGTGGTTGAATGAAGTGGATGGTGAATGGGATGGAACCGTCATGAGGATGACTATGGTTTTAGACTTGATCCTCAAAGAGGCTTCCTACATATCCTTGTGGCAGGGAATCAAAGTCCATGTAGTTCATCTGATGACAGCTTACCACCGATTGGGGTTTTCAATGGATTACCACTTGATGGGGTCGCAACAACTTACCATTGGATAATAATGTCAACGACTTACCATTGAATTGGGTCACAATGGCTTACCACTAATTAATGTCACAACAGCTTACCGTTGGATGGGGATTTCAACGATGTATCACTGAATGGGGTCACAATGGCTTACCACTGATTGATGTCACAATGACTTACCATTGGATGGGGTAGAACCGACGTAAATGAGGACCTTGGGCCCAGATTGATGATGGGGCTTGAACCTCATGGGGGCTTCCTACATACCTTTCCATAGTAAGGATCAAAGACCTCATAGTTCCGGTGGTGGGAATTAACATGAAGATGGTCGGGACGACCGGTGAATAGTGGGCATGAACCTCAAGGAGGCTTCCAACATACCCTACCTTAGTAAGGATCAAAGACCGCGTAGTTCAGTGTGTGGGAACCGATGTAAAGGGTGGCCGGGACCAATGGTTGTTGGGCTTGAGCCTCAGGAGGATTCCTGCATTCCATTCCTTGACAAGGATCAAAGACCTCGTAGTTCATGTGTAACGTCTCAGTTTTGGAATCCACCGAGAGGCACCCCGTACCCAGTTGGTCACGTGGCCTCAAGCGCATTTCCCTGAATGCCAGAGGATGCCGACTAGAAGTGAGGGCCTTGGGTGTGATAGTGGGGAAACTATCCCTTCATTGGAAGAGTACACAACAGATGTAAGCAACACATGCAATTGCAGAAGAAGTAAATATCCAACAAAAGTAAACATCAAAAGACTAAACAATAACAACTGGAGCACAAACATATATATGAAATGATGTATGATAAATATATCTAAGAAATCATCCAAACAGTTCAGAATGATGAATACCATAGAAAGACAAAGTAAAAAAGAAAAATTGGTAAGAAACTCTTTAACATCGCGAGTCTCAGCTTAGTCCCATGCTCTCCTACTCCAATGCAATCATGTACCTGAAGTCGAAGGGAGATTTCCCTTTTCTATACCAGAAGCAATAGAATCTGTTTGGGCCCAGAAGCATGACCCAAATAGGGTGTGAGACTAAATCCCAGTAGGCAACCACCCAAAGATCTATGACAAATAGTTAGTGAGCATATGGCAGGTAATAGTATAGTAAGATTTAAATACTAACTAGTAAACAGGATGATACACAATAGAAAACAATCCATAGATCAACAAGAAGAAGTGAAGCAAAAAACTAACCACAAACATGAATTCCCTCTGAGATGTACTCACAACCATCCCCTCTGGTCCTATCCAAGAAGTACAACAACCCTCTGGGCAGTACAATCATCCTAACCCCTCTGGTTTGGTCATAATAAAAAATTTAATACTCTCTGAGGAAGCATGCTCAATCAATTCACCTTATAGTATAAGGTAGTCAGGTAATCTCCAAATAATATCACGCTGTCTAATCCCCTTATAGCCCTAAGGACTATAGACTCTCTGAAAAAGCTCACTCGGTCAATTCCTCTTATATCCTTAGGTCAATCACAAACTGTTTGAGGAAGCTCACTCAGTCAATTCTTCCTATAACCTGGAATGGTTTACGGAAATTCAAACAAAACACAGACTCTCCGAGGAAGATCACTTGGTCTACACCCGTATAGTCTATAATTATCAAGAATCTTTGAGGAAGCTCACTCGGTCTATCCTACTGTAGTCTATAATATCCATGACTCTTTGGGAAGCTCACTCGGTCTATCCCCTGTAGTCTATAATGTCCAAGACTCTCTGAGGAATCTCACTCAGTCTATCCCCTTATAGTCTATACCACCAGGTTATCACGACCCTATGCCAGTCAGTGCATAATAATTATATAAGACCAAATTAATCCTACAGAGCTACTTGGCTAACCAGTTTATAACATTACAAGCATGTTAGAGAACAACACTCCATCCTACGGTCACAAAGCATGTAAAACAGGTATAGCGGCCAAAGGCTGAACAAGACCAAAAAGGTTATAAATAGAACAAGGAATGGGAAAACCATCCATGAATATAAATTATCCTCATACATAACCAAATTACCTCAACAAAATCATACATGAAAGGAATGAAAAAAACAGGGGAGAAATAGTAAACCCGCAATACCGTGTTTAAGGGTATTGGTGGAAATTGCACATAAAACTCAAAGACTTTGAACAGAAAGGCTCAAACAACCTAACCTGATTCTATGAGATCAATATACTTTAACCATGAGTCTTGAATCAGCTTAGAATGTTTTATATCTACAAAAACGCACAAAACTTTCAACCCACGGTATCATGCAAAAGAGGAGGAATTGGAAAACGAAGCTCTAAGAGAAGGAAGATCTTACTGTTGCAGTTATAACTCAGTCGATGACAGTCAATTACGATCACGTACAGAGGCTTGGGGGATTAGAGAAGATTCACGGTCATACAACATGATCTCGGTCATAGAAGCTAGAGAATAAGCTTGTTCTGGTGATTAGACGCGACCGCGGCCCATTTAATGAAAAAAATGACAGTACATGGCGTATACTTTTGGAGTACATGGGTTAGCTAATCACATGAACAGCTTATTACCAAGTACATATTCCATCCTATACCAGGATATAGGCTCCAAATAGTAAGTCAAGAAAAAAATAATTCCTCTGATACCACTTTGTAATGTCCTAGTTCCGGAAGCCACCCAGAGGTGCCTCGTACCCAGTTGGTCACATGTCCTCAAGCGCATTTCCACGAATGCCAGAGGCTACTGACTAGAAGCAAGGGCCTTGGGAGTGAAAGTGAGGAAAATATGCCATCATTAGAAGAGTACACAGTGGATGTAAAAAACACATACAATATCAGAAGCAGTAAATATCCAACAATAGTAAATAGCAGGATACTAAACAATAACAACTGGAGCACACACATATATATGAAATGATGAATGATACATATGTCTAGGAAATCATCCAAATAGGTCACAATGCTTAATAAAATACTAAGAAAAAGTAAAAAAAGAAAAATAGGTAAGAAACTCATCAGCATCGCAAGCCTCAGCTTGGTCCCATGATCTCTTGCTCCATTGCAATCAAATACCAGAAGTCAAAGGGTGATTTCCCTTGTCTATACCTGCAACAATATAATCTGTTTGGTCCCAAATGCATGACCCAAATAGGGTGTGAGACTAAATCCCAGTAGGAAACCACCTGAAGATCTGTGCCTAATAGTCAATGAGTATATGGAAGGTAATAGTACAGTAAGTAGTAAATTGTAACCAGTAAACAAGATGATAGACAACTGTAAACAATCTAGAGATCAACAAGCAGTAGTGAAGTAATCAACTAACCACAAAGAAGAATTACCTCTAGGAAGTATTCACAGCCATCCCCTCTGGTCTTATCCATAAAGTTCCAACAACCCTTTGGGAATTACACTCAGCCTCACCCCTCTGGTTTGGTCATACAAAAAATTATAAGACTCTATGAGGAAGCACACTCAATCAATTCCCCTTATAGACGAAGGTAGTCAGGGAATCTCTGAGGAATATCACGCAGTCGAATCCCCTTATATCCCCAAGGTCTAGAGACTCTCTAAGGAAGCTCACTCGGTTAATCCTCTTATAGACTTAGGTCAATCACAGACCCTCTGAGGAAGCTCACTCAGTCAATTCATCCTATAGCCTGGAATGGTTTAAGGAAATTCAAACAAAACACAGAATCTCCGAGGAAGATCACTCAGTATACCCCTGTATAGTATAAAATTCTCAATACTCTATTAGTAAGCTCACTCAGTCTATCCTCCTTTAGTCTATAATATCCAAGACTCTCTCGGAAGCTCACATGGTCTATCCCCTATAGTCTATAATGTCCAAGACTCTCTGAGGAAGCTCACTCGGTCTATCCTTTTATTGTCTATAGCAGTAGGTTGTCATGACCCTGTTCCAGTCAGGGCATAATAATAAAATAACTCCAAAGTAAACCTACAGAGTTACTTTGATAACTTTTCTATATCATAACAATCATCTTAGAGAACAACACTCCATCTTATGGTCACAAGGCATGGAAAACAGGTATAACGCCCAAAGGCTGAACAAGACCAAAAAGGTGGTAAACAGAACAAGGCATGGGAAAAAAATCCAAGCATAGAAATTATCCTCATACATAACCAAATTAAATCTATACAAGCATATAATAAAGGTAGGAAAACAATAGGGGAAAAACAGTAAACACGCAATACCCCGTTCAAGGGTATTGGTGGAAATTGCACATAAAACTCAGAGACATTGAACGGAAAGGAACAAACCACCTACCTTGATGCTAGGAGATCAATATACATGAACAATGAGGCATGAATCTCATTTTAACTCCATCGATCTATGAAAATGCACAAAATTTTCAACCCACGATATCATGAAAAAGAGAACGATTTGAAAAAAAAATGATCTAGGAGAAGGAAGATCTTACTGTTGTGGTTCTAATGCAATTGACAGCTTTATATTCAAAAAATAGACTAAGGCTCAAGGTCTCGGAGAAGATTCACAGCCATACGAGATACTCTCAGCTGAAGAAGATGGAGAAGAAGTGTGTTCTGGCGATTAGATGTGACCCTGGTCTGTTTAATGAAAAAAATAATGTACACGACGTGTACTTTTCGAGTACACGACATGTACTGGGATTTTCCATACTCCGATTTAAGCAGCCTCCACATCACCCCACACAACCATGTGTGTGGCCCGGACACCGCCAGCGCACGGCCTCGCATGGCATCTAAGTACACGATGTGTACTTATAAAGTACACGACATGTACTTAAAAAATTTCCATAAACTACTCTTTTCTACAAAAACACCAGAAAAATGAAAAACATACCTAAAAAGATGGTTTGGGTTCTTAAATTCGGATGGGTTTGGTGTGCAACATCTTACCGCTGACTGGGGAAAAATTGACTTACCACTGATTGGGGTCCAGAGTTTAAAGTCATATAGGACGGGGGAAAACCAACGTGAAGGTGGTCGGAGTGACCGAGTGTTGGACTTGTACCTCTTGAAGGCATCCTAGATACCTTGCCTTGGCATGGATCAATGACCTCATAGTTCCAGACGGAGTTTGGAACACTGACGTGAAGGTGGTCGGAGCGACCGAGTGTTGGGCTTGATCATCTTAGAGGCTTCCTACATACCTCACCTTGTAAAGGATAAAATACCTCATAGTTTAGGTTATAGAGGCATTTTGGGTAATTCTCTGAGGCATCCGAAGGTGTTGTTGAACCGACATGAAGGGGGTCATAGTGACCAATGGGTGGTGGGCATGAACCCCATAGAGGATTCCTGCGTACCTTGCCTTAGCAAGGATCAAAGATCTCATAGTTCAGGTGGTCTGGGGATTAAACTCTAGGCTGCCCAGAGAGGATTTCATGGTCGGTTCCTGCTCTAAGCCGATGTGATTCATGCTCGGTGTGAGAAACAAGAGACAACAATGACCTGACGATCACGTCACGAATGGTTCATTTATGGGAAATGGAGTGGGGCTTATGCATAGTTAGCGGACCAAAGAGGAAATAGGGGATTATGCATGGTTAGCATCCCGAAGAGGTTGGGACATAATCTAGGATGGAGGATTAGTGGTGAAAAAGCCCTGAAAAATAGGGATTTGGCACTGAAGAACAGAGGGGTAGGGATGCTGCCTCTTGCAAGAAAATCTAGGGGCATACACCAGGGTGGTTTCCATTTACCCACATAGGATGCATGTGGGGAATTCATAGTTTAGATCATGTACTAGGGACAATTTTTCATGGTAGTTTAACGTCATATAGCTCAGACGAGGTGGGTTCACTTCGATCCCCTAGGATTTACATAACCAGTACCCTCTACACCATGGTGAGGGGAATAAATCGGAAATGCGGTGGTTGGGGGTGTCGTGAGGTGATCCCATTATAGGGCCATGTTATCATGGCTACGAGAAGAAGCAATAGCCATTAGTGTGCCTATGAGAAGAAGCATGAGGTGAGGAAATTCAATGTGAAATGTCGACCAAGGGACTTTGAAGTTACTTCTTGCGAACATAGGAGGTTCCATGGGAGAGGGAGTTGCAGAGCAAAGGGTTTTATGAGTTGAGGAATTGTGAAGATCTAGTGCTCCATGTAGTGGAAGGTACTTTCGAAGGGGTGTGCTTCACGAATTAGAGTTTCCCATCTTAAGCATAGGGAAGAGGAGCATATAGGAGGTGCTCCGCGAAGTGGAAAGGCATTCACGGAGCACTCCCTCTCAAAGAAAAGGTGCCTCATGAAGTAAGCTATTGTGAAGTAATGTGATTCTCCAAGTACAGTGACCCTGCCTCAGCATGTGAATCACGTGTACATGAGGGGTGCTTCGCGAATCATAAATTCTCTAGGATGACCCAGGTCCCCTTGGGGATCCCTTTCATTCACGGAGGCTCGTAGGCTCCGTGAAAGGAATACCTCTCCAAATAGGGAAAGAAAACAAGGGAAAGGGGAGGAAATTCGTAGAGAAAAAGTACCTCGCATAGCTCACGGTTCGCATAGTAGAGGGTGCTTCATGATTTGGGAGCTAGGAAGTTGAAAGGTCAGATGATCCATCCTTTGGGCCTGGGGGGATTCCAGTATTTATATGAAAGAGGCGCTGAAATGAAGAGCTCGCTCGGTGCAAAGATGGATTAAAATCCACTGCAGGCTCGAGAACGTCAAAGGGGTTCATGAAGCATCCAGCCTCCTCGCTTCGCGGTGGGCTCACGAATGTAAAATTAGATCACAGAGCATCCTGCCTCCTTGCTTCGTGGCGGGCTCACGAATGTCAAATAGGCTCATGGATAATCCCTCATCCTCACTTTGTGGCTAGCTCACGAACATAAAATCAGCTCACTGAGAATCCTTCCTCTTTACATCGCGTTGGGCGTAGGGAAATGGCGATCCACGAATGTTCTTCACAAGGCAGCTTCCTAGAATTTCTTATTATCCTTATCCCTTCCTATTTTTGGCACCAACAATATTTATAAATAAATAATTGACACATTTAAAAAGGATCATGTTAACATTCTCTTATTGAAAGTTGTTAAAAAATTCCTCGATTTGAAAATTTCTTAATGATATTTGAACCTATTGAAGGAGGCTGAAGGGGAATGAGAGAGTCAACATTGGAAAGAATGTTTCAACCTTGATTCATCCAGCAATGCCAAACAAATGCAAGGATCTGACCATATTCAAAATACTACGTACCATAGGGGAGACCTTATATTCAGATTCTAGGCTATATTTTTGTTCTTCCTTTAATTTAATGCCTCACTCCGTGTATAATTCTCTGTAGGTTAGTGACATTAATCCAAATTAAAATTTCATGAAAATTGCCAACTGGAGTACTTCACATCCAAAAGGAGTTATTGAGGGATTCCTCATAAGAGTGAAGAATCTCATCTCCCCTTCCAACATCTATAATCTTGAGATAGAGGATATCAGAACCCAAGGACATGAACCTCTCATACTTGGGATACCATTCCTCAAAACAAAAAAGGAGATAATCAATGAACACAATGGAAAGATATATATGGAGTTAAGTGGAGAAAAGGTACCTTTTAACATCTTTGAGGCTATGAAACACCCTATTGAAGTTCACTCTACTCTACCTATCTATTCGATTGAAGTGCTCTCAAATGACACACACATACACACTGTTATCTCCTAAACCCATACTCTGACTCATTTTATTCTCCTTCTCCATTATATTATTTGTGTTTTGATTGTTTTTTGGGTTGTAAAAAAGGTAAATTTTGTTCTTTGATTGATTAGTGTGTTCATTCATAAGGTACCCATGATTGTCGATAATTCTAAAAAACTTATTTCCATAGATTATATTTCCTTAGAGAGTAAACATGAGCAGATATATAGTTTCATGGAACTCACTCCCCTAAACCCCCTCCCTAAATCCAAATACCACTGGTCTGGGAACCTAAACATCTTCCTTCTAGTTTAAAATATGAATACCTTGAGGGTATTGACCAATTGATCATCATTATTTCTAATAACCTCCCTCCATAGTAGGAATCAAAACTGATCAACCTTTTGAGAGAGTTTTAAAAGGAAATAGGATGGACATTGGATGATATTCTTGGTATTATCCCATCTATTTGTATACACCATATACTTTTGGATGATGAGGCTGAGCCCATATGACAATCTCAATACCGGTTGAATCCCACTATCCATGAAGTGGTAAAATTAGAAGTTAGTAAATTACTTTCTGTAGAGGTCATGTATCCTATATTTGATAGTAAATCGGTTAGTCTAGTAAAAATTGTGCCTATAAAACTAGAATAACAACTGTTTCAAATGAAAGGAATGAATTGGATCCAACACATGTGAAAATTTTTTGGTGAGTCTATATTGACTATCGTCAACTGAATCATGCCACACGGAAGGACCACTTTCCTCTACCTTTCATTGTCCAAATTTTACAATGATTGGTTGGTAAGTCCCACTATTATTTCCTTAATGGATATTTGGTTTATTTCCAAATCCATATAACCCTAATAATCAAGAAAACACAACATTTACCTATCCATTTGGCACATTTTCATACATAAGAATTCCTTTTGGTCTATGTATTTCTCCTGGTACTTCTCAATGATGTGTGTTTAGTATTTTTTATTAGTACATTGAGAGTTTAATGGAAGTATTTATGGATGATTTCATGGTATATAGTTCTTCTCTTTATGATTGTTTATAACATATAGGTTCTATACTATGTAGCTGCATTGAAAAATATCTTGTTCCAAATTATAAAAAATATCATTCCATGGTTGATTGGGGGATAGTTCTTGGGAATGTCTGTTTAAATAATCGAATTAATGTTTATAAATCTAAAATTTAATTATTTATATCTCTCCCATATCAAAAATGTGTTTGTGAGGTGTGATATTTCATGGGTCATGCTAGTTTTTTCTGCCGATTAATTCAAGACATTAGTAAGATGGCACTTCTATTGACCTAGTTATTAGAACCTGATTCTAAGATTGTGTTTGATAAAAATTGTGATGATGCATTAAATTCACTAAAAAGGAGCCTCGCATCATCTCCCATCATCCAAACACCAATGTGGGATCTACCCTTCGATCATATGTGTGATTACTCTAATTTTGTAGTTGGGGAAGTTTTATCACAAAGGGTTGACAAGGCTCCTCGTGTAATTGCATATTCCTCAAATACCCTTTCCCTGCCTAGGTAAACTACAAAAACATTGAAAAATAACTTCTTTATATTGTGTATTCCATGAAATAATTTCTTTCATATCTTCTAGGTTCAAATGTCGTTGAATTTTCTGATCATGATGCCCTTCATTTTCACCTAAGGAATCTTAAAGCTAATCCTCAACTCATATGGTGGACGCTCGTCCTCCAAGAGATTGACCTTGAGATTATAGATAAGAGGGGAGTGGAAAATGTTATATCTAACAAAATTAGTAATATTTCTACACCACTTGACCACGATGTTGACTCATCCCTCTCCATTAGAGAAATCATTTATCATGAGAACCTTTATGATATTGTGGACCTTTCCCTATACTATGTAGAAATTGTGAATTTTCAAGCAGCATCTATAGTCCCCACTGATTTCAGAAGTTCTAAATCCTAGATACATAAGCATGATTTTCAATGGTACATTTAGGATGAACCATATTTTTGGAGAATTTTTGGTGACCAAGTAATTCATCGGTGTGTCCCTAACCATGAGTTGACCTCTATTTTGACATTCAATCAAACTTTTCCCTTTCGGGGCCACTTTGCCTCTCAAAATACAGATCAAGAGGTCCTTGAATAAAAAATTTATTGGCCAAAATTGTATAGGGATGCCCATCAAATTTCCATGTCATTTATTCATTTTCAATTGACAGGGAATATCTCCAAGAGGAATGAAATTCCCCAACATCCCATGTTATTCTGTGAAATTTTTAATTCATGGGGCATTGACTTCATGGGACCTTTTCCAAATTCATTTATCTAGGTGTAGATTTTATTGGCTATGGAATACTAGTCTAAATGGGTGGAAGAAAATACTACTAGGAACGATGAATCTCGAGTTTTTGTTGATTTTGTTAGGTCCCAGATTTTTAGTAGGTTTAGTTTGCTGAGATTCTTCATTAGAGATTCGGGTTCATATTTTTGTAATCACCACCTGAAAAAATTTATTTATACGTATGGGGTTTATCATAAAGTATCCACTACATATTACCCCCAAATAAACAGACAATCAAAAATAACAAACTGGGAAGTTTAGAGAATTAGGGAAAAACAGTACAACCCAACAGGAAAGAATGGAGTTTGCACTTGGATGATTCATATTGGGCGTACCCTATAGCTTTTGAATGTCACTATTCTAAATTTTTTCTCAAAAGGTTTACCACCTACATGTGGAGGTAGAACACTCGGAATATTGTGCTGTTAAATAATATTATATAAATCTTTCTGATATATGTGAGCATAAGAAGCTTTGAATTAAAGAATTGGAAGAAATTAGACATGAGGATTTTGAGAACTCTTGAATATATAAAGTGAAGAAAAATCTATTCCATGATAGCATGATTCATTTGATGAAGTTCTATATTGATGAGAAGTTCCTCATGTACAATTTCAGGCTAATGCTCCACCCAGATTTTGCATGAGCAGAGCATAAGAAGTCTTTCCGTTAATGGGTAGCTGCTTGAACACTTCTATGAGGATTTTCTAAAGAATCTGGTGGAGTAAATCCACCTTCTAGAAGAATCTTAGTAGTGAAACACACTATGTTTTATCCTTCATTCTCACATTCTAAACTATTACAGTGACAACACTACAAATTATAGGTGTGGGGGGGGGGGGGGGTGAATACATTACCGGGTTTAGTAGGATTTAAATTTTCATTTTTCATTATTCTCTTTTTTCTCCATCTTTAAGGTATTTTCACTATTCCCTGTCTTATCAAATTTCTTATGATTTTCATTTTCATTCTTATTTCTTTTCTTTTTCTCATTATTTATGGTATTTTTACCCCCCCCCCCCCCTTATGGGCACTAAATCATGGAACTTATTGAAAATGCATATTGAAAATTTTGATTCCATGTTGTTTGAACATTTGATGAAAACCTGTCTCTATTATGGAATGAATTTTTTTATGAATTTAACATCAAGGAGTTTTTTAGTGAATTAGTTTTCTGTCAATGATATAAATGGTTGTATCTCTATGAAACCTGTGTGATGATTTATTCCAATTATGTGAGTAGTTTTTTAGAACATTGTGTCCCTAATATCTCCACACATTTTTGAACTAAACCACAATATGTGAATATTTATTTCATAATAAAAGGTAAATATATGTTAGGTTAATATTTTTATCTAAAAATGATATTTCCATTCATTATTTCCTTATTTGATCTATTTTAATAATTTACTAGATTAAACTATGTGTGTGTACGTGATATCTTAATATTTTACGCACTAAAAAAATACAAAAAATAAAATAAAAGAGGGTTGCCTCTTGGGAAGGTCAAAAACCTCTCCTCATCAACCTTTTATCATGTTATAACTATTAAAAATGGTGTTGTAAGGATATCAAAAAAGGGTCGAGAGATGAGTGTGAGATTTTTCCCAAATGAAGCTTCTGAAAAGAATAACACCAAAATGATAAATGAGGGGTTTGATGACATGTGAAACATATAGAGATATCTAGGTTGGGAACTTATGGTTTGAATTTTAGTAATGCTTAAGTGAGTGGGCCTTGAAATATGATTGAAATGGATTTACGGTTGGTTCGGTGGAAAAAATCATATAAGCTTTAAAATGTTTGAAAAACACATATTTACTGGATAGAGAGTATAAAGAATATCATGGAATGGTTTTCACATAGACCCATGGATAGTTAGTGGCATGGTTGAAATTTTAATTCCATGCTCAAATTGTTATCATTAATCTCTTTGAATTTAATTATGATATGATTTTTAAGACATCTTTCTCCATTTTTACTAGGAAGATATTATTGGTGTGGTTTGTGCATTGGTCATTTTACTTTAATAAGTTAATATTTCCTAAAATGTTAAATCATAATGATATTGAGAATATATAAATTCATTATTTTTTGGATATGTGACTTCACCCAGGAGTGAAAATTTTTAGGTGTGGGGGTGTGATCGCATAACGATTCCTAGTTCAATTCCACCCTTACATCATTATGTTAAACTAGTATTGTAATGAATATTAAAAATATAATAATTAATTATAATTAATGTTTTGTTAAATAAATTAACATTTAACACTACTTAATGGGTAAATTTTACTTTTTTTGTGTTTATATTGTAGGAGGAGGTGATTTGGAGGGCATATGATGGAAATCAAGAAAAATTTGCCAAACTGCGTGAAGCCCAAGCATGCATGTGGAAATTAATACGTACCGTGGATAATTCTTTCATCCAATTGGGATTAAAATGGGTTTGTGAATGAAAACCAATGTAGGATACAATTATATATTAGTTAATGTAGCCCAATTCGTCTATTTGGAGGTCCAAAATAAGCCCACAATGTGAAGAAATTCTAGGCGGGCCAAATTGAACCACCCTTCTGTATTTGGGCCATACTGCAGGACTCAGAGACCCAATTTGGTTGATAACAAATCAAATGGATAGATACCTAAATTTCCCCCCTATCCACCATATTTCAAGACATTTTCACATGTTTTGATCATCCAATAATCCAGATAAAGAAGGAGTAAACATTCTGCCTTCAATAGTCACCTAACCTGTTAGATACATGACCACTTTTAGTTGGATTTTTGATGTAATTGTCCATAAAATCACTCATACACATCATTATATCATGGGGAAAGACCATGGGTAAGAGTGAGACAAATTATAGTTCTCCCTTCATCAATTTTAGTTCTCTTCTCCCTTATGTACATATAAGCCTCGTAGTGATCAATTTGGGGGTCCTTTGTTGTAATCTCGAGCTCCACATCGGTAACCTTCATAAGGTAATTGAATTTATAGGTTTATAATCAATTGTTCTTTATTTCAGCCTTGTTAATTTTTGTTTATTATTGTATGATCAAATACATATCAATTGAACAAGAATCCTCATGCTTCCATGCATAACCCAGATCCTGGGATGATTTGAGTGCGGTTGCCTCTTTTCTCACCCATTGACTTTCATGAGTGTGCGAATGGATTATGTCAGTTGGTAATTTCTAGGATCGTGAACCCATGAATATGAAATTTATTGTCATGTGTAATATTTTATCATTTACACAAATCTTTTCATCTCATCGCGTTGTTGATGTGATGCCTTGATTGAGTTCTGTTTTTACATCGATTCAAGTTTGTTGATTTTGAACAATCACCGATAATCAATATTGTTGATCAATCAAATCCTAGGTGGTAACCTAGTAAGAACTCACATACCATACTAGATTCAATGTTTATAAATCAAGGAATCAATGATCCTTCCCATTCCCTTGAGAGCGATGCTAGATTGATCATCAAGGGACACATACCCATATTGATCACAATTTACCTATCTTGTTTCTCTTACATAGTAGTATAGTATCAATTTATTGTTTAAAATAAAAAAACACCACGTTTTATAAATCACTATTCCTATTTTTATTTTCACAATCAAAAACTTCTTTTTAAATTAATTATCTAAGGCTCCATCAAAAGACAACCTAGGGTTACTGCTATACTGCAAAAATTATAGTTAAAAATAAGTAGATAATTTGACATTCTCAACAATGAAATCATTCACCCATTCAAAAATCTTGTACTTTCACCTATTATGTTGTCGAAAATATCATCTGATCTTCCAAGAAACCATTTTTGTAGTGAATACCCATAACAATTTCCACTCATGGTTATTTACATGGATTTACCTATGCTTCATTTATTAGGGAATATTATTTGCGTGACCCAAAATCCTTAATCATGGGATTAAATGTGATAAAATATATCCTTACATGGGATAATCTATATGGAATACTTATGAATTTATGTGGTTTGAATGTTATGAGTTGTCCTGGAATTATATATATGTGTAATACATTGGGTAATGTTTTTTTCTCATGGGATACCCTTTAGGGTAAATGAGGTGATTTCCTAATAACAATATTTTATGATGTCTACGAGGTTATCATTTACTTATGATTATGATGTTAGGTTTTATATTATTTCCCCATTCCTTTGTTACCATTGTGTTATCATCTTATATCATGTTTTTATGATTATGTTTATTATTCTACCCCTTTTTAGGTCTGATTTATATTCATATTTATTCACATTTATTACATTAAACATGTTTTTCATTGATTATTCCCTTAATATGATTTATAGCTCACCCTTTATTCTATACATCCCTAGGATACCCCCTCCAGTTTTAGAAAATCAAGGGAATTGGAGGGCATACACTACGGGAAAAACCTATTATTGCGACGGGGTATTTGCGACAGGCTTTATTCCCATCGCATAAACTCAGACGAAAAGCATATTTGCGATGGGAATATATTCCCATCGTAAATGGATAGTTATTTTCAACGGTAATACATGACTCGTCGCAATAGCTATGGCGCGGTTTGCGCGCCAAAACACGAGAAGCCTATTTGCGACGGTCACCTTCTACCTGTTACAACTAGTCGGCAGTGGTAAAAACAATTTGCGACGGGACAATTGTCCCGTCGCAAAAAAAAATTAGATGGTGTTATTTGCGACGGGTCCCGTCACCAATGCTGGTAGTGGTAAATAGGATTTTTCGATGGGAATATCCAACTGTCACTAATGGTATGTCGGTAGGAACCTATTTGCGAAGGGCCCATTACAAAAACCCTTTTAACCGCCGCCCGTAATGAATGCAGGAGACAGTATTTGCGACGGGGCTCATCGCCAATACCGGTGGCGGTAAATAGAAATTTGCGACGGGGATATCTGCCCGTCGCAAATAGTATGTCGGCAGGCATCTATTGGTGACGGGCCCGTCACAAAAACCCTTTTAACCACCGCCCGTAATTAATGCGGGCGAAGGTATTTGAGACAAGATCCTGTCACAAATAAGCTCGTCGCAAATAATCTAACCTATATATATCATCCACCCAATTTTTTCCAAATCATTCAGATCTCCCTTCTTCTCCCTGTTTAAATTATAGTTCTAAGTAGAAAATTTATTTCATTTTAATTTATTCTTATGAGAAGAGGAGAGAAGAAGTTAGGAGTTGAAAATTGCTTCAAAATATCAAAGGTATTTATATTTGTTTTTAATTTTTTAATTATTTTTAATTGTTAAATTATTTTTAATTGTTAATTTTATTTTTAATTTATAATTTTGTTTTTTTTAATAGAATGTTTAGTAGCTATATAGTATAATTAGATCAAGTGGTTGTACCAAATAATCCTTGTCTGGATACGAACAAGTAGAGGTGGCTTTGCCACAGATATTTCTAGGAGTGAAAACTATGATAAGGTGTTTCAAGCTTGAATCAGGGTAACCTCGTACACGACAACGGGCCTTGCTGCACCCTTGGTTCGACACTCCCGGAGGATGTTTTGGTAATAATTAGAAATAAATATATTTAATTAGAAATAATTAGAAATATTTATATTTAATTAGAAATAATTATATAATTATCAAATAATTAAGATATAATTAGATATAATTAGATTAAATTAAAATAATTATAAAATAAATAGGAAATAATTAGATTTGATTGATCAGAATTAATTAGAATAATTAAAATAATTAGGAATCAATTAAAAATAGTTAGGAAAAAATTAAAATTAATTAAGAAACAATTAAATATTATTTGGAAACAATTAAAAATAATAAGGAAACAATTTTAACTAATTAGAAAAAATTTAAAATAATTAGGAAAAATTAAAAATAATTAAGAAACTATTAAAAATAATTAGGAAAAAATTAAAAATAATTAGGAAACAATTAAAATAATTATAATTAGGAAACAATTAAGAAACATAATTAGTAAATAATTAAAAATAATAATTAGGAAACAATTCATAAAAATAATTAGGAAACAATTAAAAATAATAATTACGAAACAATTAAAAAAATAATTAGGAAACAATTAAAAAAATTAGGAAACAATAAAAATAATAATTAGGAAACAATTAAAAATAAAATAATTAGGAAACAATTGAGAAAAATAATTAGGAAACAATTAAAAAATAATAATTAGGAAAAAATTAAAAAATAATAATTAGGAAAAAATTAAAAATAAAATAATAATGAAACAATTAAAACCAATTAGGAAAAAACAATTGAAACCAATTAGTAAGAAATTAGTAAGCGTGATTGACCGCTCATCTACCTCAATTTTCTTTTCATTTGTGTGTTGAGGCTTAACAGGAAACTTCTGCCTCCACATTTAATATTTTATTTTACAGTCAAAATTATCAACCTCCTCACCAGCATAGTGGTGAGGAGGTTTATAATTTTGACAGTAAAAGAAAATATTACATGTGGAGGGAGAAGTTTTTTTTCATCCCCAAAACACAAATGAAAAGAAAATTGAGGTAGATGAGCGGTCAATAATGTTTATTTTTCTATTCAATGATTGATTAACCACCCGACCTATATGCATATCTTCGCATTACTAATTAGTATCATAATTAGTAATATAATTAGTAACATAAAATGTAGCATAATATAAAATATTATATTACTATAATATTAATACTTAAATGACACTAATAATATAATTATTTTATTATTATATATTTAATATTTATAAAAAAATATTAATATTATTAAAATTATAAAAAAATTATAAAATATTACAATTATCAATATTTTCAACAAGTTTTTCTCTATTCTTAACATGTTCAAATCTTAAAGGGTCAACAATTTTCAGGTCATGCCCAATAAAAAGTTTGCATCAGCCATGTCTAATGTAAACTCTATAATTGTCCTTTCTTGGTTGATCACCTCAGAAGTAGCATTGAAATAGGACAACCCAAGTCATATCCATCTCATTTATAAGAATCATATCACATGTATTTTTATATAGATCATTCGTTCTTGAAAAATTAAGGGAAAGATACTAAAGTTCACTTAATTTTTCAAGGAAGAATGATCTATGTAAAGGGTCATGCAAAATGATTCTAAAGATGAGAACGACATTACTTGTGTCATCCTATTGAAACACTACTTGCGAGATGATCAACTAGGTAAGGTCAATTATATAGTTTATATTGGACATGGCTGATGCAAACTTTTTATTGGGAATGACTTGAAAATTGACTACCCTTTTAGATTTTGACATGTTAAGAATAGAGAGAAATCTATTAAAAATATTGATATTTGTAATAATTAGTAATAATTAATCAAAAATAAAATAAATTTGAGTACATGGTTATAAATTGGAACAATTTCCAGTGGATTGGCAGCTACCTTTTTTTCAACGTCTCATATCTTTGCTACTTTCTCCTACTGATATTAGTATGAAAAATGTGCTCTAACGTATGTTAGAGAAAGTTTTTCATACAAATTTCAGTCGGGAGAAAGTTAAAAATAGATCAGTCGTCGGACAAAAGAAGCTCTTTTCCGTGACGACTCTTCTCTTTACAAGGAGATGAGTCGTTAGGCAAAAGAGTTTCCGCCAATCCGCTGGAAAAAAATAAGATAATTAGTAATATAATCTCCACAATGATGATTACAAAATTTTATTTCATTATTCAAGAATATTTCATTTTTTCAAGTATTTCTATGTATTTCTAAATTAATAATAATTAGTGTGGATGATTAAAAACTAACTTTGTCGCCTATAATTATTGGTAATTATTAATAAATAACTCTAATTATGTATCTTCTCTTTTTAGGATATTGTTTTTCTTATATCAAATTATTTAACAACAGTAATGGTTTTAAATTTTTTAGAAACATATATATGAATATGGAACAAGGAAATCGACATCAATCATTATTAGATGATCGCGCTTGGATAAATCAGCGCAGAAATCCAAATGGTTCTAGTTTAAATCCTGTATATGTTGATGGTGTTGATGATTTCTTATCATTTGCATCATCAAACCTGGAATTTGTTTCAAAAGGGACAATTAAGTGTCCTTGTAAAAAATGTGCTCTGAGAATGTTCGAGACATTTGATATCGTTGGGAAACATCTCTTGCGTTATGGTTTTCAATCAAATTATATTTTTTGGTATCGATACGGTGAACGCAGTTCCAAAGAACATACTAAAAATTTGATTTCGGATCCATCATGGTTTCATAATATAGTACATGATGTTGCAGGGTCATCCGTTCAACAAACTGAAATCGAGGATGATGTTGATTTACCTCCCGAGTTGGCACCATCTGAATTTGCTAAGTTGTTCAGGTCTGTTGAGGATGCCTTATATCCTAGTTGCAAGATAAGAAAATTAGAAGCATTTGATAAATTTATGGCTATTAAATCAGATAATGGAATGTCAAATAACTATTTTGAGCAGATATTTTCTTTGGTTAAAGCACTGTTACCTAAACGAAATGTGTTGCCTGCTAATTATTATGAGAGAAAGAGAATGGTTCATAATCTGGGCCTTAGTTATTAGAAGATCAATCCATGTTCAAATGATTGGATCTTATATTCTGGTGAAAATGATTTGTTGGATAGTTATCCCACATGTGGAAAATCAAGGTATATAGAAGCTCAATCAAGGAAGTCTGGATTGATTCTTGTAAAATAGTTGAGATATTTCCCGCTTACACTGATGTTGCACCGTTTATTTATGTCTCAGGACACACCGACAATGATGTCATGGCAAAAAACCAATATTTCAAATGGCAGAATATTGATTCATCCATTTGATGGTGATTCAAGGAAATATTTTGATCAAGTGCATCCGTCTTTTGCTTTAGAATCCCGGAACGTGCGATTGGGTCTTTCTACTAACGATTTTTGTCCATTTGGTTCTTTTGGTAGTTAGTATTCTTATTGGTATGTATTTATAACTCCGTACAATTTACCTCCATGGATGTTGATGAAAGGGCCTTATATATTTTTGACATTATTAATCCCAGGACATCTGAAAAAGAATATTGATGTTTTTTTGAAACCATTGATTGATGAGTTAAATTTACTGTGGAGTCACGGTGTTGGTACATATGATGCTTCTACGAAATAGAATTTTGTAATGAAAGCTGCTTTTATGTTGAAAATTAGCGACTTCCCCGCAAATGGCATGTTATCTGGTTGGAGTACACATGGTCCAAAATCATGTCTTTGCTGCATTGGAGACAACAAAGCATTTATGCTCGTGAATGGAAAAAAACCTTGCTATTTTGACTGTCATCGCAGATTTCTTCCAATCAATCATCCTTTTCGGAGGAGTAAATCTCATTTCATAAAAGGAAGAATTGAAGGAGATGAGCCTCCAAAAATGATCTCAGGTGTAGAGTTACAATCATTTTTATTTTCATTACCTTCCATCACTTTTGGACCGACAATAAACCAACAGAAAATTCATGGCTTTGGGAAATAACAAAATTGGACAAAACGGAGCATTTTTTGGAATATGTCATATTGGTCTAATTTGTTGGTCCGAGACATGATGGATGTCATCCATATTGAGAAGAACTATTTTGATAATTTATTTCATACAGTTTTGGATACAATGGGTAAAACCAAAGATAATGTAAAGGCACGATTAGATCTTGCCAAAATTTGCAGGCGACCAGAACATGAATTGTTTGAAAATGTCAGATCACAGAGATTAATGAAGAAAAAAACAGCTTATACACTGACCAAAGAGTGTCTCTTATTATTTTGTTAGTGGATTGCAGGTTTGAGACTTCCATATGGCTATGCTTTCAACTTGGGGAGATGTGTTAAAAATGGTCATATTACTGGATTAAAAAGTCATGACTTTCATGTTAAAATAGAAAAAATATGCCTATTGGATTAGAAGGTTTGTAGAATTCTAAGATTTGGGATTCGATAACAGATATATCATATTTTTTCCGAGACATGTGTGCGGCGACAACCGACTATGATACACTAAGAAAACTGGAAGAAGCTGTTGTTTTAATTATATGCGAACTGGAAAAAATATTTCTGATGGCTTTCATTGACTCAATGGAACATTTGATATTACATTTTCCACATGAAAAAAAAATTTGGAGGTCTGGTTCATTTTTGATGGATGTACCCATTTGAGAGATGCATGCAGAAATTGAAGAAAAAAGTACACAACAAAGCATCAGTTGAAGGCTCAATTGTTGAATCTTATTTTCAAGAGGAAATTTCTTTATTCTGCTCTCATTATTTTGAATCTGAATATCCCTCAAAATTTAACCGCATGGTCTGGAATAAGGGGAATTTTGATGGTGATATAAACAATCAATTATCAGTTGTCAATCAGCCCGAACTTGGCTTTGGTGGAGTTCATGATAGATGGATTTCAGATGATGAACATCATAGAGCTCGTACATATGTTCTACTAAACTGCGAAAAAATGTCACCAATTTTACAATGAGTTATCCTATCCCTTATTCTATATATTCTGTTACAGTAAATTAATCATATTGTATTGGTAGGTTATATGATGATCATATCAAGAAACAATTTCCACAAATTACAGTAGCTGGCTTAGAAGAACGCCGACAAAAAAAATTTGCCTACTGGTTTCAAAAATTGGTCACGTACATTCTTTTTTGGTTTTACATATAAAATCAATTTATTACTTGTAATAGTAATAAATGTTTTACAAATTTTCAGGTATCTGTACATGCTGATAAGATTGATAGTCGATTGCGTATATTGAGTAGCCCATCATCCAAAATGGTTAAATCTTATAATTCATATGTGGTGAATGGTTATTGCTTTCATACACATGCATATGGGGAATCAAAGAAAAAAATGAATAGTGGTGTTTGTTTGAAGGGATCACATCATAGAGATATTGAAGTTGACTTTTACGACATGCTTGAAGAAATTATTGAACTGTGTAATTTGGGACAGAATTATGTAACAATGTTTAAATGTTGATGGTTGGATACTGAGAGAGGCTTGCATATTCATCTGACTCATGGAATTGTTGATATTAAACATAAAAGTCTTCTTGCAGTAAATGAACCATTTTTATTGGCTCATCAGGCGCATCAAATTTATTATGCAAAATACTATGCTACTGCAAAAGAATTGGATGATTGGTGGATTATAATAAAAGTTAAATCTCAAGAAAATTTGTCTACTCAAACTGAATGTGGTTCCACTAATGTGCAAGGAAATGAAATTTCGCAGGACACTCCTCAAAAAACATCTTTTTCATAAAGAGACATGAATATCGAGGATGACACCCCACAGTTAAGGGTAGATGGTGACAATGTTGTCAATGATGTTACAACTGAATACGAAATGAAAAAAGATGGGGAAAGTGAAACTAATATGGAAATTGATGATGTTGATGAATACATTGACATTGAAAACTATGAAGATGATGATGAAGATGAACATTGACATAGTAAAATACTGGTTAGAATCATAACAAATATATATCTATACATAATAGTTATTTTCAACTGTTTCCTAATAACAATCATTTCATGTTTCAGATGGACTCAGAAACGTATCGTCAGTTACTGGAGGCTGATCTACCTTTGGATGATGAGGTTCTTGAGTCATCTGACCCTCAGGCTATTGGCACTATAGGGAGCACTTGGAGGGGGAATGGTCTTGCCAGACTGATGATTCCAGATCCTATCCCGAAGTGACGTCCACCTCTTGGATTTGATGCGCACACGCGGTGGTATGGTAACCTTAGTATTTTAGTTATCCTTCATTATAATTTATTTATATTCTAATTTTTTATTATTTGTTCTTTTTCCACAGTTTTACGCATATAGCTATTGGACAGGGGAGCGCTATCTTGGGCAATTATTTTTCTCAGCCCTGGCTCACATGGGATCAGATTCCCAGTGATGTACAGGCTGCCATGTCCAATCATTGGCTGGTACGTAATTAAATATTATTTATTTTGAAATTTAATTCATTGATAACTTTATATTATGGTTTATGGTATCCCATCATTGAGAGAATGTGTGGCACTATCCACGCGGCATGGGTGGTGTCAATGCGTGACCGTTTCTGTCAGTTTTTGCATAATTTGAGAAAGGGGCTGTGAGGAAATCCAGAGTGACAGAATTTGATGAGCCTTGTAGATCCCACCGACCAGAGTACATTTCATCTCGCGTTTGGGATGGATTATTTACACACTGGTTGTGGGGTGGGTTTTAGAGGAGATCTGCATTAGGTCGACAGAATCGGGGGATACAAGAGGTGGCACATCGAGCCGATAGTCGTACATTCAGTGTGCATAGATAGCGTCAGGTAAGTATTTTTTTTTTTAATATTTTATAAAACTTTAAATATAAAGAGTTTATTTTATATTCATATAGGAAGCCAAGAAGCCCGGTATTACGACGTATGGCGTTTATTAGGGGATGTACACTAATCCGGCTACTGGAGAGATTAGAGGTGACCACCAGCTTCAGATTGTGGTAAGTATTATTTTCTTTTCAGTTTTCAAATTAAATGCATATAATATTTTCATTATTTTAGTTTCTAATTGAAACATAAGGAGTCATATGAGTCCGCGACCTCTCCGACACAGGCTGAGAGTCAAGATGAGATGGGTGATCAGACTAGTTCCCACCATTTTGATGAGACAACATGGATGCAGGCAATCGAGTATGGCTTCGAAAAGGGCCGAGTAGTTAGTATCAGCTCTCATTTGAATCCTAAAACTTATTATGGTACTACTATGATGTCAGCGTCCTGATCGAGAGGAGCTCGTGGAGAGACATCATCTTCTGCCTCATAGTATCATGAGCAGTTGCGTGCTCAGAGTCAGCTTATAGAGGATTTGCATCAGGGGCAGGAGCAGATGTGTCAGTAGCACGACGAGGAGATGCGTCGATGGCAGGAGAATATGCATCAATAACAGGATGAGGAGAGGCATCGATATGAGGAGCAACATCAGGAGCAGATAGAGTATATGCGTCGTCTGACTCATAGTTTAGGGATAGAGTTTCCTCCACCGCCTCCTCCAGGTCCTCCAGATTATCCACACCCCCCTCCCATGATTTTTTTACATGTAATAAATATTTGAGATCATAGTTTATTGTCATATTAACTATTTACAATTCCTCTTTCATATTGGTACGAATATTGCATGATTTAATTTGTTTTTATTTTTTGTAATATTTTATTTCTTATTAGTATTATTTTAAATGTCTGTTTATTTTAGTAATATTAGTTTTAATATTCTATATTTATTGTTAGTAATGAGAAGTTTATAATTTTATAATTTTATTAATATTAATAATATTAACATTATTTTTTCATAAATATGTATGTTTATTTTAATAATAATAATATTATATTAATTTATTATATTATTAATATTAGTATTATTGTTATATAATATTATATTATTTATATTCATATAAATATTATTTTTTGATATTAATATTTCATAATTATATTATATATATTTTATATTATTAATATTTTAATAATATAATTTCTTTATATTTTTAATATTAATATTATTATTATATTCATAATTTAATAATAATAATATTATATAAATTTTTAATATTATTAATGTTAGTATTATTATATTATATTATATTATTTATATTCATATTATTATTATTTTATATTAATAACTAATAATTATATTTTATATAATTTTTGTATATTATAATAAAAATATATATTATTAATAATATTATTATTTTTATATAATATTATACGATTAGTATTAATTATTTTATTATAGTTTTTTAGTATTTGCGACGGGGTGTCACGTCGTAAAATTTTTTTACTGTCCCATTTGTGACGGGAAAAATACCCGTCGTAAAAACTATTTCTGCGACGTTCCGTAGAAAATACCTACGTCACAATTTTTTTTTAAATTTCCCATTTGCGACGGGCCAGAAACCCGTCACACATACCTTTTTTATATATAAACGAAACCCAATTTGCGATGGGGGGAAAAGTTCGTCGCAAAAGGTCTTTTGCGATGAGATCCCATCGCAAATCGCCCGTCATAAATATCCCATTTTCCTATAGTGATGTTATGAATTTTTATATTATGTTAATGTATTTATATTATAGGATAATATGATATGAATATAATTACCTAAAAAAATATACCTTCATATTTTTTAGGGTGGTATTAATTTTATCATTTTGAAATAAATTATTAAATAATTTGTTTTTATGGAATAGGTTTTCAAAGTTGGTATCAGAGGAAAGTATATGAATTTTTTATATTAGTATTAGATAATTCTAGTGAAACCCGAATGTATAATACTAATTGTAGAAAACATTCCTAAATTTTGGTAATAATATATTATATTTTTTTCACAAATTTTAATCCCTTTATGAATATTATAAGTCGATGTGGATCTGACACTATTGTTCCATGGGATAATCACCCCAAAAATAATGCCTTAATCTTAACTCAATTATCACCTCATACTTGAAAAGAATTCCATTCTATACAACTATTTTGAAAATCGTGGGTGATATGAATTGGTAAACTCAAAATATACTTACGAACAATTATTACGGAAACAAAAATTCCAATAAAATTTTATTTTAGAAATAGATCTTGGATAATTTAAATTGAATCCGTAAATTCATTAGAAAATTAATATATATCATTTATGAGTTAACAAATTAATGGTAATGGTTTTCCATTAGTGTTTTTAAAATTTAGAAAATCCCAACTTTATGTTTGTAATAATTATATTATATGGCCTTAAATTAGAAGAACTGAGTTAAAAACCAATATGAGGGGAAATTAGATGACTACCAAAATGAGATGCCCAATATGTCATAAGCGAGAATCAAGAAATTCATAAAAATACTTTGCTAGTTAACTAACATCATGAAATAAAATTAATTAGTAGAAAAACCCACATAACCCTAAGAAATAAAAGTTTCCATTGAAACCATAATGTGATAATGGCCTCTGGAATTCATTAAGAAATTCCTTCCTTAAATATGGAACCAATCAAAAGACCCATTGAAAATATTTTCTCTATCCCTCAATGCTCTGATCAAGATATTTTCATTCTGTATGTTTACTGTATGGATGAATAAACTAATAAATGGTGGATGTCGATCAATCATATGAAGACTAATTAAGAGATCAAAGTGATTGAGTGGAATGAAATCTAGAAAATGATTTTTGATAAATATTTTCATCTCAGTATAAAAAAACAAATGTAGAGGTATTTCCTTGGACTCTAGAATAATGGATAAAAATATATCTCTTCTTATGAAAAAATCATTATAATCCTTTCAGGATATAAATCCATATTTTTTATTACCCCAAAAAGTAATGTGAATACATTTTATAGGGAGAAAGGTGAGTCTATGGAATAAATTTTACATTGAATAATTTCTCAACTATGATGTAATTTTCTGATGTTCCCTTAATATAAAATTTATATTATTAAATCTCAATGGTTTCATGGCTATAAATACATAAAGTGGAGAATGGTGTTATATTCAGGTAGAGCGATGGAGAAACCTCATAGGGGTAAGAAAGTCTAGCAACACAGTTGCCAAATATTTTAAAAGAGGAAACTGGAAAATTTCTTAAGGAGGAAAATGAATTGCATTATGATAAATGAAGTAGAGAAATTAAATGAACTAAATAATTATAATTGACATTCACTTTTTAAATTATGAATTTCCTTACTATGTAATGTAGCTGTAGAAAATTCATGAACTGAATTTTTTATTTTTGACCATTTGATATTAATTGTGATTAAAAATTCTCTTATGTATCCTAACAATTTATAATATAGAAATTGGAGAGTGATGATTATGATTCGTATATATATAGGATTATGTTGAAAAATTTTGATATAGAAAAATGAAGCGATGACAATTACCTATTAGATCATACCATATGAATCTCATTATTCGATGAATCTAAGGGAGATAACATCTCCATGATTTTACCTTGACCAATCCCAATTCAATATTGAATAAATAATGTAGGATATAAACCATTTATGAGGGAATTTTATGCTCATTGAGATCAGGACACCATCCTTGTTCTCCAAACCACCACAATAAATTCTCACCGTCTTACACCTTACATATATGGCATAGATCAATGTAATAACGAGTTATGTATCTAGACCCGAATATTATTGGTTTTTATATTTATTTTTAATAAAATAATGATTATATTCATTCATTTTTATTATTAAATTTTAAATGACTAGATAATGAGTTTAATAAAAATTAGATAATGATATGACAAACCACCAAAATATATTTATGGAAAATATCTAACTAAAATCAAGGAAAACGTTTTACTTATTTCAATAGTTTTTTTATATGAATGATATTTTAATAAAAAAATTATTATTAAATAATATTTATTAAATATAAATTAAAAAATAATTTTATTATGTTAAATATAATTCTTATTGAGGTAAGAGAACTGTTATTAAAAAAACAATAGAATTTTTTAAATATATATTTTAGATATAAAAGCTTATATTGTCATAATTATAGAATAATTTGGATAAAATAAATATAATCATGATATCATCACATAAAAATTATCCAATGGTGATTATTTATTAATTTTTAGATATATTCATATTACTTTATAAAAATTGTATTCACTACAAATTTATTGTGTGTATTATGACATCATAATGGCTAAGAAGTGATGTAATATATTCCATAATAGGTCTAAAACAAAAAATATATATTTCCAAAGTAAAAAAATGGGTTTTGTGTTTATTTTATTGATTTTTTAAAACATTAATTAATCCTACAATCCTATAATATATTTTATGGTTTTAAAATCAATTGTTTTAAAAATAGTACTCACATCTAAATCAATATTTGAATTATTTTAAAGTATTTAGTTCTTATCATTATAAAATATTGAATAAAAGTTATCATTTGTTTGAAACCATATTAGAAACCATGGTATGGTTTTTTAATAATTTATAATGTTGAGTCCATAATCTTTTTTGGAAATTTATAAAAAAAAATCTCTTACCATTAGAAAAATAAACCCACGCAACCTCCATTTCTTAATCACTAAAATCCCTTTGAGCCTAAAAATTCTATTATATTAAATATATAAATCCCACCTAAGGTTCCCAAATCTCTTAATAAGATCTTACAAATATTTTATAGGCATCTTATATAGGTTAGGGGTCATCCCCTTCTCATCATTATTCAAGTGCCTTCTTTATATTATGCATTTTAATTTCCAACTGTTCAAGTTTGGATATGTCTTCTCTCATAACTCTTACAATTATTTCTATTCCAAGGTAATTAAGTACCCCTTTATCTCTCATTTGATACATTTATATGGCTTTAAGGACATCCATTATGATGCTGAATTTGTCCTATGACTTTTCGTGCCAATCATTTATGTAGTGAATACCCATCGCTATTTCCACTCAATGGTATTCACCTAGTTTTTCCTATGCTTCCTTTATATGGTGTTCAAATTTAAGAAAAATTAAATCTGTAATCATGGTGTTTAAATTGATAAAGTACGTCCTTATTTTGAAATATGTATTTTTTACACTTATGTATCTTCATGTTATGAATGCGAAGGGTGAGTTTTGAATTTTATATCCCTAGAAGGCATTGGGTAATGTCTCAATCTCATAAGATACTATCTATAGTTCATTAGAGGTTATCATAATAACAATATGTTATTTTTCTTGGTTTTAGTCCTTGAATTATTTTTATGATGTCTTGTTTTATATTATTTCAACATTCCATTGTTACCTTTACGAAAACATATTATATCATGCCTCATTGTTCAAGATTTTTATTCCCACCCATACTATATTACCTTGGCATTCCTCTTGGAGTAGATATATTACATTACATTATTATTTACTTTTTATATTCCTTTACTCGATATTGTATCAAACCCATTTCTTATGTACATCCTCTTGTTATCCAATGTAGTTCTCGAATATAGAAGGAAAACTTGTGAATGTTTCTATGGTTTTAATTTATTATTTTTGATTTCATATTAAAATTTTATTTGTGGAACAATACTTTCCAATGTAACTATGCACCATAAACATATTATAGTTTATTAATTGCATCTTTATAAATGAATAAAACCGTAACATGTAGTAAAATGTGGGTTCTCATTTTTGGTTTTATAGGAATGTTTACTAATTTATGGGAATTTGGATTAGAAAACCTTATTGAAAGCCTTATAAATAAGAATATAATATAGTAAAACATCCCAAATTTTAGGTAGATTGGGTAATTTAATTACATATACTTCTCTGTATATATTTATATTATAAGTGGATGTGGATTTGGAACATATGTACATATTGGTAATAACCCCAACAAGAGAACATAACTATTGACTCAATAATCACTTAATGCCTGAAAAATAGACTTACTATCCACATGGTTTGACACGGTTAGGATATATGGTATGATATATTCAAAATCGTCTTATTAACCATTATTAAGGGGAAAAAATTCCCATAATAAATTATGTTAGTGAATATAACATGTATAAAATAGATTGAAACATATAAAGTCATAGGTTATGGAATATATATCATTTATGTGTTTTCCCATTATTGTCTAGGGTTACGGTTCATGGATTCAATATTTTGAAAATAATCATCCATAATTTTCAATTTATTTTTATTCAATCAACGGAAATTAGAGAAACCATGGAAATATTCAATGATAGGGTAGATTTAATGACTGATCCCATGAGATTCCCAACCCAATGAGAGTAAGAATCACAAACCTTGTGATAATACTTTCTTTTCTCATGTTTTGACAGAAAACATGAATCTTGAGAATCACCCAAATCCCTCTAATAAAGTTAAACATATAATTTTGACATTTATACAATAAATAAATCTAACTATAAATATATCTTATGATATCATCATCAAGAATAAAAGGATCCACACTATTGAAAAGGTATTATATATAATACAATGATCTATGAAAGAGAATTTCATATTGGATTCTTATCATATGGTGAGAGACAATTATAAATGGATTTCTTCGATCAAATATTAGAATCCCAGGGAGAAGATCGAAGAGGTGGAGTGGAAGTTATGAAAAAAATTGTTTTCTAAAAAATATTTTCCTTACAGTATCCAACATAAAATAGGTAGTTACATTCATAGCCTGATGAAAAAGGACAAAGCATCCATCATGGAGTATGAGGAAAAAATCACAAGACATGCATGATAAAACTTTAGATATTTCATTACATCCAAAATTAAAGTTGATCTATAATTTTGTGAGATAATGTTGAGTTTATGAAGAGCCTTATATATTTGGTACCTTAGAAACCATGAGGAAATTTTCTTGTGTGCTTCCAAAGTTGAGATGAAGATCAACAGATATCATGTTTCACATGGGGATAATATTTTGAAAATAATGGTTAATACTAGTGATACGATGGAGAAATATAACTGTTGAACGAAATTTCAACATCCCATGTTTCAAAACTGTTCATAAAAAAATCCTAAAAATATACTGGGTGAGATGAGGACATTCATTAGCTATTGGATGGTAGGTCACCTGGTAAGCAATTTCCAATATGAGAAACCCACAAATTTGATGGATGAAGGAATGAATTGGTCAATTCTACAACTAATGTATAATGTTACAACTTAAGGATGAAAGAAAATTTGTGAATAAATTCCTTAATACAAAGTTTATCAATGATAGTTGAGAATAATAATGATCAATGCATAGAGGGAATTCAAGATCTTATTCCATCAAATTTTTTGAGGTAGACCCTGAAACTAAGTATTGGTAGTTACAATAGTAATTAATTCCATAATAGTGAATGTAATTTATTATTAGAGTTAAATTAATTATTTTATAACATGTATGTTTAAAAACAAATTCAAACACCACCTCAAAACAAAGAACTTGGGTTATCAGTGAAGATGAATAATGTGTCAGTCAGTTTATACTAAACATATAACTCATCCCCTATCATGATTTTTATGATGAATATACAACCAAACCATGTGATACACCTCTTAGTAGAATTCAATAAGATTATGGGTGTGAATATTCATTCCTTATATAGAAGTAGATAAAATGTTGTGAGAATTAAATAACCCTCTAATTCTATAAGTGTGTGTGGTGGAGGATGATTCTTCTTTGGAACAAAAATTTCAACATTGGAAATTATTTTCTTTCTAGTAAGAGTATATTTCTCAAATGAATGATAACTAATAACATATCATCCATGATAACTATACCCTTATATGTGTATTAATTGAAGTGTTTCCTAATTAATTCAATGGTCTTCCTCTAATCAGTGAGGTTGATTTCTCAATATAGATCATACAAAGTTATTTATAGATATCCAAGACTCTATATTGAATGGATGTTGTTGATCTTGAGGAGATTAAGAAAAAAGTATAGGATAATATTGATAAACGTTTTATAAACCCCAGTGCTTCACAATGGGGTGAATTATCATGTTTTGATAAGAGAAATGATAGGTCAATGAAAAATTTCATTGATTATCAAGATATTAACAAGATCACAATAAAGAAATATAATCTCCTATCATGGATTGATGCAATTTTTGATCTGATACATGGATCCTTATAATAATTCAATGTCAATCTTTGATTAAGATATTATCAAATAAAGTTAAAGGAGGGTATCCCCAAGATATTTTTTTCATATAAGGTATGAGAACTATGAGTTCATAGTTACTCAATTTTTACTCATTAATTCTTATGAAATATTCATGGTCATATTGAATTGATCCTTTAAGGATTACTCAGTAATTTTTTGGAGTCATTACATGTGATATTCTTATCTATACTAAAACCTTGGAGGAATATGAGAAATATTTGAATTCATAAATAAATGATTTGAAAAATGGAAAATTTAGTTGAAATATATAGTAAATTGGTGTTTTGAATGGGCAATGTAACATTTATCGGGCATGTTATCACCATCAATGAAATATAAGTAGATTTATTAGAAACAGATGAAATCAATGGATGGATCAGACTAACATATATGATAGAGATCTTTAGTTTCCTTGGATTAGCTATGTACTATTGTCTAATAGTGAGAAAAATATTCTAATTGTTATCCCACTAAGATAGATTACATAGTTGGGAGAAATTTTGTGTACTACTGAATAGAAAAGAATCATTAAACAGATGAAGAAGTGGGTAATTATTTTACTTGTTCCCACATTACCCAAAAGTATGGAAGGATTTTTGATATACCTTTATGTATAAAAAATTTATTATGTTGTATATTAATGCATGTGGAATAAGTGAATACATATGACTCCCACCAATTTAAGATCAATTATAAGAACTACCCAACATGTGATCTTGAATTTATATTGATGATCATTTTGTTGAATATTTGGTGACATTATCTCTTTAGGGAAATGTGTTACATATATAATGATCATAAAATAATCAAGTATATATTCCCCCAAAAGGTTATAAATATGAACAAATAATGGTGGTTAATTATGAACAAGGATTAAGTGATCCCAATCCATTACCATCCATTTAAGGAAAAAAATATGGTAGATTCTCTAAGTAGAATAGATATTTCAACACTATCAATGATGAGGATTGAAAGGAATCCAATATTCATAGACATAAAAATTATGGATATGGTAATAATAAAATTATATTAAACATAACATAGTCAAATAACTTCTCAACCATGTATTCCATAGAATATTCTGAATGACCAAAATAATTATGAGTTATTAATGAAGAAGGTAGTTATTATTCCATATTTCAACATTGCTGAAGATGATGTTGTATTTTTTGGAACCCAAATTTGATTTCCATCAGAACCAGAACTACAAAGAGTAATTTTCATGATGGGTAAACAAAATCGTCATTTATTCATCCATGAAGCACTAATATGAATATATATTTTAAGAAAAACCTCTCATAAGGTGACATAAAGTGGGATTTGTGGACTTTGTATCTCAATTCATGGTATTCCAATAAGATAAGGCTAAAAATGTATAAGGGAATGATGCAAACATTCCACATAACATAATGGAAATGGAAAAATTCGACCATGGATTTCACCATAAGACACCCTAGGACCCTAAAAGGAAATAAACAAATCTGGGTGGTTTCCGATCACCTTACCAATTAAGATCATTTCAGAGGTACCAAAGATGACTCCTCTAAAGACCAACTCCCTATCATATATATATGAATAAATATATATATATATATATGAATTTAGAAAAAATTGTAGTTTGACTTTGTATTATATCTGATCGATATCCGAGGTACACCCCATGGTTTTAGAAAATCCTTCTATAAAAATTGAATATAGAACTGAGCTTCAACACTAATTATATCCCTCACATGGATGGTAATTATTAAACGAACATGAAAACACTGAAATATATTCTAAGATCATGTTCATGGTATTTACAAGGATATGATGACCAAAACCAAACCCCTAGTGGAGTTCACATGTAACAATTGTTTCCATTCTATCATTAAAATGACACCATATGGTGATCTTTATTGGATATGGATTTGGACTCTGAAATTCTGTGATGGTGTTTGAGAGAGTAAGATGGTAGGGAATTTATCTTATACAAGGGAGTATTTAGAAGGTTCAAACTATTCAACATCATATGAAATCCCAAAAAATTGACAGAAATGTGATTCAGACAATCATCAAAGAGTCATTAAGTTTGAGTTAGGAGATTATGTGTTTCTTCATATATAACCATGAATAAATTTCATTAGGTTTATGAAGGAGGAGAATATTATTCAAGGATACATCATTCTTTTTAAGATCCTTGATCACATTAGTGTGGTGGTCTATTGACTAGCACTCCGACATGGCCTATCTTAATTACATGATGTCATGCAAGTATCCCTTTTCAGGAAGTACATACCATACCCCTAACATGTACTAAAAATATAGGTGGTAACATTGATTAATTATCATTCACATGAGGAGTATCCATTGAATATCTTAGATCATAGAGACAATGTACTCAAAACAAAGACAAATCACATTGTTAATGTGTTGTGGTAGAACCAAAATTCTGATGAAGAGAAATGGGAACTAGAAGAGGTGATAAAACAAAAGAAAACTCATTTATTTTAGTGTATGAAATGATAATTCCAAGGGTGAAATTTATGATGGGGTGAATAATTTACAGACCCATCAATTTAGAAACTAAATTCTCATTTAAAATGAGTAAATTCTTTATAACAAAATGTAGATGTAATAAACACCTAAATTTAGTTGATTGTTTTGGACAGTTATATAGTCTATTCAGAATTAAATGACCATTAATCATAAAAAATGTTAATAATATAGATATTTTATGGTGACCATTATGATTAGTATATATAGGGTTGTGACTAATCCATTTGACAAAAAAGGAAGAAATAACCTTGACCAGTGGGATCATACCCTATGAATCCCACTATTCAAATCATATGAGTGAGATAGGTTCATTTATATTTTTCCATGATCATGCTTATTATTCAACAACTAAATAATGAAAAAAAAATTATTATGGTAGGATTTTATACTCATTGTGACCCGTACCCAAACAATGTTTTCAGAACCACCCCAAGAAAATATAACCATCATACAACTTATCCATTGGGAATAATATAATCTCATAAGGATATATGTATATAGACCCTAATAATATGAATTCCAATATTTGTTTAATAAAAAAATGATTAAATTTATTCATTTTTATAATTAATTTCTAAATGATTAGATAATTAGTTTGATATAAATTTTATTTTTGATAGAGAGAAACAATAATTGTATTTTTGTGAAAAATATATGTTTAATCAAGACAAAATATTAATGAATAATATATATATATATTTTCAATAAATTATTCTTAATAAAATTTTATTATTATATAATATTTATTTTATATTAATGAAAATATTATTTTATGAGGTCTAAAATAATTATTATAAGGGTATGAAAACTATTATTATAAGAAAACAATATATTTATTAAACATAGATTTATGATTTAAAAGCTTAAATTCTTATTAAAAGATAATTATTTGGATAAAATAAGTATTAATTTTGAATTTATCAAATTGAAACTTGAAAATTTTTATTTTGTCCAAAAATTTAGAGAATTGATTTTTTGGGAAAAAATAAAATACAGTATAAATATACAATTTGTATTATAAAATCATATTAACCCAAAATAGATGTAATATATCCCATAATAGGTATAAAGATCCAAATATATATTTAACCTTTAAAGTAATGTGTTTTTTCTTCATTTTATTAATATTATAAACCCTTGACGAGTCCTCCAAAACCTATATAATATTTTAATGTTATATAATAAATTATTTATAAACAAGTCACAATTCCATATTAATATGTGTATTATTTTTATGATTTAGGTTATTAGACATGTAAAATAATTAAATACACTCCACTTTGGTAGAAATCATGGGTAAATCTATTGGTGGGCTTGTAGTTTTGATTTCATTATCATATAGAGTCCCAAACTAAAGATTAGAAATTAATAAATAACAATACACTCTTTTCCTATATAAAACCATGTAACCTAATATTAATATTCACTATAAAACATATATAATGACATTAACCTACCTTTTCCTCTACAGATGCCTTCTAGAGTGACACAAGATCTTAATAAGACCCCCAGTCTTGTAAAAGTGTTGCCTCATGGTAAGGGAGCCTCACCTTCCACTATGTATTCCAGAATCTTCTTTATATATGAATTTTGATCTATAATTGGCCATGTTGAAATAATAATTATCATATACATATAATTTTACTTATTATTCCCATGTAATTTATAACCCCTTTATCTATCATTTACCTTTTATATAAACAATTTTGTACAACCATTATGTTGTTGAAATTATCCTGCAAGTTTCCATACCAAAGGCTTGTGTAGATAATACCCATATCCATTTCCACTCAAGGTTATTAACCTTGGTTTAGATATCCTTAATTGAGTAGGTAGTTAAATATATATTACCCACTCCTATTAATCATTGGGTTAAAATTAATGAATGAACTTTTTATGTTATATGATATATGTGGAATACTTATATGTGTACATGATATGAATGTGATGGGTAGGACCAAAATTATATATCCCTCTAGTGCATTGGTAGTTCACAAATTTCATGATATGGAATTTATGGTAAATAGAGGTTATCCTAATTTTTTTAATATTTTCATGTCATTTATCATTGAATTACACTCACAATTTCATGGTTTATGATGTATCCACATTGCTATGGTAAATTTATTCTATCATGTTATATAATTCCTCATTGTTTATGATAATGATTCTAACCCTTATTATGATACCTTCATATGCATATTGGTTCACTTGTTTTAATTTAACATATTATATTATTTTTTATTCCCTGACATGGACTTTTAGCTCACCCCTTTCTTACATACATTCCCAGGTTATCCCATGTAGTTTTAGAAAATCCAATGAAAGTAGTGGAATGTTTTAGAGTTTATAATTAACAATTTTTTATTTCGTTTATATGTTGGTACTTCATGTAACTAATTTCCAAAAAACACCAGGCCTCATTATTCTTTATGTTCTTTTAAGTGTATCATTATGAAATAAATCAGTAAATATGTTTTAATAAAATATAGGATGTTATAGGAACCTAAATAGAGAATATTGTTTTGAGAAACCCAAAAATGTGATTGAATAAAGGAATGATCCTATAAATCCTCATACTTTTATCCAAGGATTCAATTATTAAAAATGGGGAAACTATGAGAACTAGTTTACTAAGATATTTTTTTAATGAAATATTTTTGACACCCACTACGTCCTAGATAGAAATCAATAGATTATGTAATCATAACAATAGAGGTGGATCTAGGAAAGGATATGGTGATAAGTATTATAGTTAATCATTACCGGGTACGGAATTTACTATTTAATTCTGGTTATATATATTCTTTTATATCACACAATTTTATTAGAACTATAAAATAATCGCCTCAAAACATTGAAGAATAGTTTTCAAAAAAGAAGGATAATGGGTAAAATGTTGAATCCAAAGTATAGAAATCCTACTCTATCCATATTTGTTAGATAAAATACCTAATAAACCTTATGCTAATCTATTTATGTTAATTTTATTGTTTTCTAGGTATGAAATATCATTCATTGTATCCAGAATAAAACAATTTCATAAAGAACAAAATCGCTATCTATATTAAAAACGTCCCTCCAATTATATAAAAGTTATTATTAGTGGATGAATATAATTTCATATCAACATCAGAATAAAGGATAATACTTCCTTATAAGAAATAATATCTATATAAAATTATTGATACTAAGGAAAACGACATCCTTGATTACATGCCCATTTTAAGTGAATATACAGATTTGTTTTGTGGTGAATTTATTTTTCTTCCTTTATGTCATTTGGTTATGTTATTAATCATGATTATACAAATATAATTGAAAATATCAAAGTCATCATATAAAATGTACACCTTTAATCTTGAGGAGATGAATAAGAAACTAAAATATAAACTTATTAATTAGATTATACTCCCATGTTCTTAACTATAGGGTGCATTTTTCCTCTATGACATCAAGAAGGATTGGTAAATGTGCCTCTAAATTTATTATCAAGAGCTCAAAAATATCTTTACAAGGAACATGTATCCTCTTCCATGGATTGTGGACCTGTTTGATCTGGATCATAGAGTCCAATATTTATCTACAATAGATCTTTGATCATGATATTATCGTGTGAAGTTATGTAAGGATGATATCCTTATGATTAATTTTCATACAAGGTATATGAAATATAATTTACTAGTGATACCATTTAGACACAATAATTCTCTAGCTATAATAACAGACCTTATGAATATTTTATTTAAGGATTGCCTTGAAAATTTTGTGGTAGTTTTAATTAATGATATTCTTATCTACTATAAATGAAAAGAGGAACATGAGGTGAATTTTAATTCTGTAATAAATGTTTTATGAATGTAAAAGTTATTTTTGATGTGTAGTAATTATTATTTTTGAATGGGGAACATAATATTCTATGAACATGTATCACTAGAAAGAGGATATCGATATATCCTTCAATAAATATCGTATATTAAATGATGGACCAAACCATCATTTGCAATGGATATTAATTGTTTATATGGATTAATTTGGTATAATCATTGATTTGTGGGAAACCTCTCAGGTTTTTAAACCCAAATAACTCATCTAACTCTTAAGGGAGTCATTGTTTTAATAATGATGAATTTCAGGATTTGTTTAAATTGTTATATAAGTGGCTAATAACCAAAAATATGATCACATTAACAACCACTGGTAAAATATTTTTGATATATAGAGACGCATCCAAAATGGGGCTTGGGTTGAGTTCTCATAAATGATGTAAAATCAATTCCTTATGCCTTATTTTAATTACATATCACTATGTATAACTACACAAAAAATGATGTATAATTAGACATAGTGATCATCTCATTAATGATTTGGTGAAATTGTCTCTATGGTGATAAGTGTGACATAAAGATAGATAATAAAATCCATTATATTACACTCAAAAAATAGATCTCAATATTCACAAATGATGGTTGTTATAGATTATAATTGATTATGGCTACCCAGTGAATTACTATTTTTTGAATGTGAAATATAGGTAGAAGCTTTGGTTAGATAGGATCCCACAACCCTATCCATGATAATGTACAATAGAAAAAAGGAAGGGAATATTCTAGAGTTTTTCTTTTGTAAATATGGATTCATATGTTTTGGATCCAAGATACGTGTCTCATTTAAAAAATATATAATTAATAAACATTAGTATGATGTGAATAACAATTTCTTCTCTATTCTACCAGGAACCACTAATATGTACAAATATCTAAAGCAGAACATTTGACAAGATAACATGAAGAGGTAGAATATAGGCATTGTATCTCAATGATTTATATTCTAGTAATCCAAGGATGAATGCCTGAAGCCTAAGGGTGTGTTGCAACAATTTCCCATACCGATATGAAAATGGGAAAACTTAATCATGGATTTCATCATAGGAATCCCCATGACATGTTATGGTAATAAATCCATCATGTTATTAGTTTATCATCTCTAAAATTAGGTGCATTTAATTTATATTGAGGAAGATAAATATCTTACCCAAATTGATATGATTTACATAAGGTATATAGTAAGACTATATAGAGTACCACTCTTTGATGAATATAATTAATATTTGAGGATTATGTCACGGTTCTAGATAAGCCTTCATAAATATCTAGATTCAAAGATGATTTTTAGTAAACCTTATCACCCGTACATGGATAATCAGTCTAAGAGAACCAGACAAATAATAAAGGGTATGATGAGTTTTTGTTTAATGGATTCCCAAAGGTCTTAGGATAAACACCTTCCACTAGTGTAGTTCTTACATAATAATAACTTCTATAATATAATTCAAATTTATCCTTATTAGTCTTTTTTGGGGAAGTATTTTTTGACTCTAACATGGATGTATAGAGTTGGGGATATAAGCTAATTTGACCCAATCTTATCACAGTGATGATAGAGACGGTCTAAACCATTCTATGTCATATTAAATACACTCAAATCAATAAAAATGCTATGTAGAAATTTGTTGATGGGAAATGGAGATTGATGATATAGATTTGATGTTCCTATCTATATTATCATCAACCCCTTTGAGATACATGATCAAATAATACTTGGGTCATATCAAACAACCCTCCCTCATAACTTTTCATAAGTACATGTTATATTCCATGTATCCATCTTGAGAAAGTACACACTAGACCTCAAAAACATAAATATTCATTAGGTGGTACTATACGGGAATGATCATTCATTAAAGGAGTAGGAAATGAAGATATAATATCATAGCTACAATTTTTTATGAAACAATAAAACTCACATAGTCAAAGTGTTGTAGTGGAACCATAATATTGAGAAGGAAACATGGATACTAGAAAAGGAAATGAAGCATAAGTACCATAATCTGTTTTAGATTATGTAATGAAAATTTTAAAGGGTGAATTTATAAAAGGGGGAATAATGTAATGAACATAACTTTTATAAATGAAATTTCATTTCTGAATTAATAAATTTATTATTATGTAATGTAGTTATAGTAAATAGATGCACTAATTTTATTATTTTGGACAATTTCATATTCTATCAAAATTAAAGGATAATTTGAATTATAAAAATTGATAATATAGTAATTGTATAGTGGATATTAATATTATTGGATTAATGGTTATGATAATGTCCAATTGATATAGACAGAAGGAGATATGACCTTGACCAATAGGATAGTACCATATGATACCCAATTATTATAACATCAAAGGGACATGAAATCATTGATCATTTACCTTTACTAATAACAAGAAGATATTAAAAAACAGAATCATGAATGAAACCATTTATGGTTGATGATAAAGTACATCCATATCATGGCCCAAACCATGTTCACTAAACCACCCCAAAAAATACACACCATTTTACACGTTACCATTAGGGCATATACTAGTGTAATAAGGGGTTATGTATCTAAAACCCAGTTATATGGGTTAGTAAGTATTATTCGTGCCCAAATAATGATTATATTTATTCATTTTCCTTATTATTTGATATTCTAAATTATATTTTATTTTATGAATTCTAGATATGATGAAAAAATTATTTAATTTTTAAAAAATACATGGTTTTAATAAAAAAAATATTTTTTATAAATTCAATAATTTTGAAAAAACATTGTTTTAATATAATATTTTTGATAAATATTATTTTTTAATATTTAAATTATTGTAAACTTTAAGGTAGTACATTGTAATTTCAATAATGGACAAAAAACTATTACAATAAAAATCTATATTTCTTCAATAAGTGATGATTTTGTCTTAATAGTATAAATTATAAAATTTAGAGAATTATTTGGGTAAAATATTTTTTTTGGAAATAATCATATCAAAATAATCCAATGGGGAATTCTTTATAATTTTATGAGATAAATGAATTTTTGTGTACAAATTAAATCTGAAATAAATATACGGTATGTATTGTGATGGCATAAAAGCCTAAAAGTTATGTAATAAATAAAATAATGTCTCTTCAAAACCAAAATTATGTTTCACCTTTAAGATAATTATTTTTAATGTATTTTTATTAATTTTATAAACCCTTAATAAATCCTCCAAATCTTATATTACAATTTAATGTTTGAAAATAAAATCTTTATAATCATAACCTACTACGACATCACCAATGATATTATTTTAATGAGTTTAGTTTTATAAATTTAAAATATTAGAATAAAATCCGCTTTAGGTGATGTTAAGGGAAAACCATGGGAATTTTTTTATATTTTATCATAAATAGCATAAAACCTATTTATAGAAATTATTAATTAATTTTCCTAGATTTTGAAATAAAAACTCATCCAAACTATCATTATAATTCACTCATAACCCATTTTTCATGAATTTACACTGATATTACTACTCTAGATCCTTCTTATAATGTTACTATGTTCTTATGTGGCTCCTCTTAATATTTTAGAAGCAGCCTCTCCAGGTAATGGAACCCCTCATGTTCTTTTTAATTCAAGTAATTTTTTGAAATAAGACATTTTGATTTCCAATATTCCATATTTAATCAATTTTACACATATAATTACCCTAATTATAATGTAATTGTAATTATAGGCCACCATTCACTATCATTCATCCCTTACAAAAATATTCCTATGCACCAATTATTCTTTAGAAATTATCCAGTGATTTTCCAAGACAAACATTTAAATAGTCAATAAAAATACTCATTTAAACTTATGAAATTTACCCTATTTCTAACTACCTGAAATTTATTGTGGAATTATATTTATTCAACACACACTCTATAATTTTGAGATTAATTTTTCTGAATGACATATTTATGTTTATGATCTAGGTGGCACACTTATTCATATGTATCATATGAACCTGACGGGTGGACCCAGAATTATATAGACCACTATTTCATTGGGTAATCTGATTATCTCATGAGATGTAATTTAGGGTGCATGGGAGGGTATCCTATGAACACATTGGTATGGTGTCTTGAAAATAATCCTTAACATATGTTTATGTTTTGGCCACAATCCCATGTTTTCTTAATTATACCATCTTATATCATGCTTCAATGTTCATGTTTATTATTATCATAAATTATATGATTTTCTGATATTCTTATTAACTGATAAGTATTACATTAATCACTTTGTACTTAGATTACTCTATTATTGGAATTTATATATCAACTCTTTCTTCTTTACCTCCCCATGATAGCCCATGGTGTCTTAGTAGATCCAGGGAATTCCAGGGATTGTTATGGAGTTTTAGTTTATGTAATTATATTTATATTTTGATCTATTATGCTTGGTACATAATTACCCAAAGAAATTAGGCCTCATTCACTTTTATGTTTGTATTAAGTGTTGATCAATGTAATAAATCATTAAATAAAGTATATTAATTACACCGTTTTTATAAGGAAACATAGGATGTACTTGAGTGGTTCTACACGAGAGTCCATTTGAGACTCATGATGTTGTAGATAGTGCCTCATCTTCATCTCTATAATGATTAATATGTGGTAATTATTTTGGATATCATATTACCATTTTTTTATTATCAACAATGTTATTATAGACTAATAGAGACTATATTCTTTTCCCGCATCATTATTCTTGTCCATAAGATAACCAATGGATTATTCTAAGGGCCCATATAAAAAATTATTGGATTTATATCAATGAGTGGGATTAATAATAATATACTAAATAGATATTACTTGATATTTTTTCAACATTGTAGAAAATATTTCACCCATTAATATCTGACTCTCAACTCTTTGAGATTTCATAGAAGTTCCATGTTAAGGATATCCTTGAACATTTTAGGGTATAATTAGATGCTATGGTGGTGTAACAAAAATCATAAAAATATTCCATATATCACCCAGAAATAACACTTCCAGGGATATATTTTGAAGTTGTGTTTTCATATATTTTTGAAATTTTTCTCATGGATGAGGAGGCAATCATAACAGTACTGGGATTTGACTACCAATCCATTGATATAACATTAAATGATATTCCCTAATAGGGGATTGCAGTTACGGTGTTTGGAAGGTTGGTATGTAGTAACTTAATTTTTCAATCCTAATTAAATTATTTAGTAATATAAAAACCCTTGAATAAATATAAAATAATTGGACTCTTCATTTTATGGAAACATTAGGATCTGATGGTACTTGGAATACCCATCCACACGAGAAAGGCATTGGAATCTAGTTATTTCATAGATTATAATCTATGTGATCAATACCAGTATTCTTTAGTTAAATAAAAACATAAATTTTCTCTAACATCTTCTTAATGTGGATGATGTCGAAGAGAAAATGGGATATTTGACATCTCATATGATGTAGAATTTAACAATATTATAAAATTAATCATATGCCTTAGAGACATGAGACATTTGTTCTATTCTAGGTGCGTATATATAATGATAGTAGTCCTCTATCAATCCAAAATGATGAGTATCCACATTGGGGCCCAATATAGGTATCTGTATATAGTTCCATGAAATAAAATTTGTATGTTACATTAGAAAGAAGAGACATCATTCTTGATCCTCTAGATTCATGGAGGAACTCAATAATATTGGCTTCTGATCATCATAAATTTGGAAAATTAATTTTATTAATCATATAAATGATGCTTTAGATATATTATTCCAATGATGGAGGGGAATCTCTGGGATATTTTTATATCTCTTCCTCATCATCCATTTCATTGTCACCATAGATAATATATTACTGTACATTTTTGGATTTGGGAGAAAGAAGATGGGGACATTTATCGCCAATAAAAATCATGCTGATAGCTCCAAATTTTGAAAGATCTAACGTAGGAGAATCATTATCAGATGCATTTGGATATTACTACATATTCTCTCTAATACCATTATGGGTAGAGGAAATAATGAAATCCTGGGTTTTTTGAGATATTATGGGGAAATTAAAAACTATTTTTAATAATGTGGAAGCATAAGATAATGAAGAACAATCTAGGTACTATACAAAAAATAATAGACATTTTTTACCTAGATTGATTTTGATGGATACTTGATATTTCATGTGAAAAAGGTTATAATTAACAAACATTATGTTTTCATCCTTTCTTGATTATTGATGTTAATTTATTTGATAACACATAAAAATTATATATACATATTTCAGACTCATTGATCAGTATAGGTACTTGAGATAAATAGATCAACAATTACTCTGACATTCAGAAATCAACTTAGCTTTGTTAATGAGTTGCCTATATTTGTTGTTGAGATAGTTGAATGGATTGATGAAGGAAATATTAAAATAATTGGGATCCAAGATCCATTCATTATTTTGTTTCATTGGTTTCATTCTCTCACTAGTGTATAAATATACCTCTTTGTACTATGTTTCTCAAGACTCAAATGGAGTACTCCCACTATAAAACACTTCATCCAACCAATTGAACACATAATTTTTTGCATTGATGATATTACATGTGAACAAGAACAAGTATATAAAGCCACTAATACCCTAAAAGGACATTTAAATCTATATCATATCAGACATAAATTAATTTAGAACTAGACATGAGGTCTTAGAAATGGTAACTGAGTATGATCAAGCTAAGATGTTTCAAATCACACTTGTCATAGTGCTGAATTGTCACGTAGGAGGAAAAATCAAAATAACCATTCAAAAATAAAAATTGTATTATCAAATTTATGAAACTTATTATTCAATTATTTTAAATTAATTTTCTATCGATGTTAATTTCATTAAATTTAATATGGACATAAAAATGAAATTTCTTCCCATATATGGTGATTTATTGACTTTCTTCCATGGTATAGATAAATACATAAAATTTAATGGAACTTTAAAATTAATGATATTATTATACAATATAAATCCAAATAAAAAATTATTTTAGGCATCAAAATTATTCAATAGATTCCTATATAAGTTTCCTTGAGAGAAGAAAGGAATATATAATTGAGAACTCAACAAATAAAATTGAACAGTACTTCAAAATGTCATGTTGTTAGGACATGGTCCTATAATTATTATCATCATGATGCTCTCTAAAATTGTGTTTAGAGGTCAAGGATAATTTGGTAATTGGTTCCAATCCCTGACCCATGTTTGGGGGGAATATTACCTTATTATAGGAAGGATGATGTTGGAATCTCAGGATAATGATTAAATAGTTGTACATTTGAAAACCAATCCCCCAATATTATTATAATTGAATCAGTCCCAATAGATTTTGTATAAAAATGTGTTCTAACTGATCCTAATAGATTGATTATTTTCATGTCTCTATGACACACATGTCTTCACCTGAGACAGTTCTTGAATAAAGAGGTATGTTCCAACCATGTATTCCTCATCCTTATCAACAGTAGAATTTTTTTCCCTATTATGAAATAGAGGTTGTGATTCATTTATAACTTTTAAATTAGATAAAGGATCTAATTTGTGAATGAAGTTAAAAATTCATGTTATGACTCTATATATGAGGAATATTCAATTTGATGTTGTAGTTCCAATGATCCTGCTTGGAATGATGATTCCCATCCTCTATGTGGTGAGGTAATTAATTTATAGAGGGTATGAACTTTTTTGGCATATCTTTAAATGATTTTCCTCCCATGTCTTATTATTTTTGTGATGGTTATGTTATCTTTTATCCAATTAAGAAGAATTTTTTTTTTGATATTTCAAGGGGAGATGGGGCTAATATTTATTGGTTTAGTTTTTACTTGAGGATGAAAATTATTATGTTGACTAGTTTTCTAATTTCCTTTTCATATATTTTTTGATAATTTTTCTCTAACAGTTTCTTCTATTCATAAATGTCTTCTTATATACAAACAAATCATATGATACATGTTCCATATGTTGTTTAAACTCTAAATTATTTAATTTAATAGTATTATAAATATTAATATTAAGAAAAATTGTCCAATTTTTTATACAGTAACATACCATGGTATGGGAAGTAATCGGGTAAATCACTAAGGATAATCTCATCTTTTCTATAGGGTTATTGAAATATGATTATAATTTTTTAAAGATAAATAATTAAATTACCCATGAAAATATCATATCATAAATAATATATCTTATCCTTTCAATCCTCATGTGGTGGATTCCTTTTTTCCTTCTTTCCCTATTGATGGGGTAACCATTGATGTTATTCCATGTCAGGAATAGGATCTATATTATATTGGGCTATCCTCTAGGACAGATAGGGAACTTATACTATTTTTGTGATAATTTTCTCTTCTAATATGGATAAATTATTTAATTGAGTTAATAGTTTATTCCATGATTTTTCCCCAGTTGTTTAGAGAGAATATTCTAAACTGTTAACCACTATAGTGAACTCCCAGAATATTCCATGGTACTGTAATAAAATTATATTCATTTTAAATTAAGGAAAGATAATTTTTATTCATATACCCAAAAAAATATTTTAAATGTATGTCTTCTTCTAGGGAAATAAATGTCATTCTATATAGAAATAATATCAAATAGCCTTTTTTTATTTAATAGTTTTCACTTTGAGGGATCAAAGAATATAATATTCTTTACTGTATTGTTTAATATATAGGGAAACATCTGATAAAGATCCTCCCATGTAGTAAAAATACTATTCAATAAGTTTCCATACAATAAAACCTCTCTTTCTAGTATATTTACTCTGACACATCTGATTTTACTATATCTATATAGTCGAGTGTCCCCATCAATGGACCAAATAGAGACACAATTCCATTTTTTATATTGATATGGGTTTTCCTTTCCATTGAAAACAGAAAATATTTGATTTCCTAAATTATTTATAGGGTTATTTTTTCCACCCATTCAGGGTATGAATAATTTTTAATGGTTAATATTCTTTAATTGTTTCTATTTAGTAAGCCAAGGATTCAATAGAGTCATGATGTTTTTGGACTATATAGTATAGGTGATCAGTAAGTCTAATATTAATGTCCCACCTATGTATCCATTGGTATTCATTATGATTTATTCTATGATTTCATGGATTACTTGGATTTGGATGTTTTCCCTGTGGGTGGATTTATTGATATTCCTCATCTATGGGGTTTAGATAGATTTATATTTTGAATCCTAATATGATCATATGGTCATGATCTACTATTATTGGTAGAGAGATTTCATCATGATAAGAATGATATTATAGACGATAAACATGAGTCTGTACATGAAATTTATAATTATTGGTTATATTTACCATTATTAGTTGAGTTCTAAGTCACTTTTCTCCTCTAAATCTATTTTATATTAGGTTTTTCATTCATTTATGGTGATATATTTATTCTCCTAAGGATTTGGGTAGGATGTATCTACACCATTACTAATTTAATTAGTTAAAACACAGCGAGTGTATGATTTTTAAACATTTGTATAAGCTCCAATATTTTAAGAACATTTTTATGAGTATCTTCACATTCAATAAGAGTATTACTATAGATCGTATTTCAGACACCAGCATCATGATCATCCCTTTATATTATTTCATCACACTCTAATTCATCTATAGAGTAATATTGATGAAATTTGTTGATGAGTTATATATCACAAGGTTAATTATTTCATCTGAAAGATATTGATATCCATCATCCCATGTATATTTTCTATGGTACAAACTATACCCCCATGTAATTTTCATTATTTGTGGACTATTTTAGATTATGACTCCACTGAAGACTAGAAATTTATTCTTTGTACTTTCCTTTATGTGGCATAGAGAAAAAAAATCTGACGTGGCCCCCAAATGGTATTCATTATGTGGGATTCCAAGTAGAAGAATATGTCACATAGTGGGATGAATTTTGATATCTTATCCTATGATATTTCTCTATGTCTGGAGAACACTAATTTTCCTAGGTTGTAGGCGGGGTGATATAAATTCCCCCAACCTTGTGGTATTAGGTTGAATACAATCTAAAACTATAATTTCCTATAAATATTTTAGGTTTCATGATCCCATGTTTTGTGGTGGTAGAAGAAATGGAAAAAAATCCTCAAATTTTATATATTGGTATAACTCTTGTACTATTGACATTACGACTATCAGGGATACCATTTTTATTTTCCAATCAATATTCCTACCAAGATCTTTATAAATACATTTTATGATCATGAATTATTTTCCACTTATGGTTTATCTGTTGGTAGATATTTATCTATCAGCAAAAATGTGTCATGTTCCATATTATTCTTATCATGGAACCATAATATGTTAATTTCTCAATGACCTTACATTTGGATGTTTTGTGGATAATAGAGAGGATTATTCTAGGTAAATTAATTGGAATATAACAATCCCTAGTTTTATACATGACCTATGCTAATGAATTTTCATGAATCCATTCTTGGTTAATTATATTTAATGTGTGGGGGAGTAAAATGAACTACTCTATGTTTACCCAAACCTATGATTTACATGTATTAAGGGGAACAATTAGTAAATTCTGGTATATAATTTAATACAATGAAGAATTTGAGAATGAGATCCTTGGAATGCTTCTAAATTTTTTTATTTCATCTAGATAAATGGTAAACCATTTCTATTAGGTGGATGTGATCATAAACTTTTGAAACATTATTTATATACTTGCCCTATGAAAAATAATTTATCATGAGGTTTCAGAGAGTTTCCTATATTTTTAGGTTCTAAAAATGTATGAGTTTATCAGTCTATGATTCTATATCTTCATACTCAATTTTGTATATGATCTTGAACATATTTTTTATGTTTCAGTAAGGAATTTCATTTCTAAATAACATGTAATTCTTCAGATCATCTAGAAGTGATTCCTCAATCTGATATAAATGGATCAATTAATTTAGGAATCATAATTATGGTTGTGGGGTTGGTTAAATCCTCTTATTCTTCATTGATAGTTAAACATAATAATAACAGAATAGAAAATTTTATTTTCCTTTTACCATCCCCTGGTTTTAATGATATTTCACTAGTTAGATATTGTAATGCCCCGAGCCCAGAAGCCCAGAGTGAGTGCATTATTACGTATCATTGGCATGATCACTAAAGATCATGTCTCAAAAGACCAATTAGTTTAGTAGCCTTGTAAGTACTAGATACATTCATAAGGTTTACATTACATCATAAAATGGAAAACTACAAAAACATTGTTTCCATAGACAACACTGAGATCTCATAGACTATCCCTGCAGGTCAGTCATAATATACTTCTTCGCATCTTGGGAAAAATAAAACATAGAAAGGGGTGAGATCAGATGCTCAGTAAGGATGATAATAAATTGAAAACATTCATAAATAAGCTTAAACATTTAAGGCAATGTATAAGACTAAAAAAAAGTCATTTAAACTTGAAATTCAGCATAACATGGAAAATACAAAATCAAACAATGCCATTTACTTATTCACATGGATATTCTACTAGTCGAATAATAACAAGCAATATCAATAGACAATTTCATAATGATGGAATGCATAATTACAGACTTTCATAAACACATATTTAAGGCCTTGTTCCAAGACTCTAGTTTGTCTCAAGAGACCTACCGATTCATCGAGGGGCTATAGCGGGCTCCACCCATCACTTAATAAGTCCAATACATTCCACACATGAAAAGGTTTAAACATAACATAAATATTCGTATTAAAAATAGCATAAAAAATTTCAATACTTTATCCATAAACCATGAATGGTGTAAAAATAACACATCCATAGTCAAAAATATCACAAAACCTTCAATACAATATGGAAGTTTTGTATCATAATAAATCAACTTCAAATAAGCTTAAAATCTGTCAAAGGATGTTGACATAGATGAAATCAAAACCTTTTTTTAGAGAAATATCTCTTTCTATTTTGAAAATCATTGAAGAGACACATAATTATAAAGAAAACATTTATTTTGAAAATATTCTTATAAGATTTTAAGGGAATCTTATACAATTTTATAATGGTGGAAAATAGCCGCACCCAGTGTATAAGTAAAAAAAATACATTCTTACCTTAATTTTGGCGAAAAGGTTATAAAGGACCTTGTTTGGAAAACGAATGAAATATTAATTTATAAAAATATTATAAAAATTAAAACAATGGTATAAATAAATTTTACCCATAGTTTATAAAATAGTAATAATGTTTTGAAATACGTTTTTAAGAAACATGGATGTGGATGATAAAGAGGTCCCAGTAGATACATACATAAAAACAACCTCAGATAATAAAGAGATTGTGAAATTAACCCTTCACTTTTAATTTTCCTTCGTAGAGGGTAGGTTATCCTATGGTATAATGGTGATATAATTGTTATTAAATTATACAATAACCTTATCCATTAATATGATATCATATATGATCTTTTAACATCTCTTTTTTAATAATATCTTAGTATTATTATCGTTTCGGGTGTAAACAGATTCTTTTTCCTTTATATTATTTGTTATGTGAGTCATATTTGTTATGGATGGGATGTATCATATTCATATCCAAAATTATATCAAGTCTTTAAACATTATTTTTAATCATAAAATAAAAATTAGTCTTGAATGTATATTACAAGGAATGAATCTTATCGCGTTCGTGGAGACGGTAATCCATACATAAGCACGATGGACAATATCATTTTTTTGATATTAAAATAATATATAATTGGATGGTATATCATATATACAGAATAATTATCATTTTATATTTATTATTTACATCAATTACACATTATTATTATACCCATCAAAATAATAATGTGTTGAATAACAATTACACCACGACGTGGAGACGGTAAGTCGTACATATGCACATATGGTGACATGTCATTCAAAGGATTGATAGAATAATGAATATGGTTTTACCAAATTTATAATAACATCACAATATATATATAATACTGGATTTATTAATTTGGAATGGAAACAACAAAGATAGTGGAAGTGGAAGAAGAATGGAACTTGAAAGAGGTGATGAAATATTTACCTCTTCTTCGGGTTCTTCCTATTGATTTGATTAAAAGGGATCCTTAATATGGATTTAATACAAAAGGAATGCCTCTATGATGAAGCAAGGACAGTTTAGGGGGTATTTTTGAAGGGTTTGGTCGAGACAAATGGCTTTGAAGGTGTGAATTTGAGAGAAGTAGAAGTTCTCTTTTATAAGATGGCTGGGGGGCACCTTTGAAAATGCTAGAAATAGTATTTTATAATAAGATTAGTTTCGATTTTTAATGGCTCAAAAATAGATTATTTAAAGGGGAAGATGGGTATGGGTCTCAAACCACTCAACCAATATGTTTTAGACAGGTTTGGGTAACTATATTAACCTTATCTTTTAGTTATAACTCTTAGGTAAATAGTTTGACATTTACTATGTCTCTTTGTATTTTTATATTATATGGTTAATAAAATTACAATATACTTCCAAGAGAACCCCAAGTACTTCATTAATGATACACCTATCATTATATTAGTCTTTTTACCGATCCAAGGGTTTTTAGGAATAGAATATCAATTAATAATATAATATTTTTTTTAAAAACTCTTTTATTTCAATTATGACACTATTTGGTATTTTGTTTTTTCTAAATTAATAACAACATTATTACTTCAAGAAATATTCATATAATCAACCATAATATGTCATATTAACCTTGAAAATTAGTGTAATTCCTAAAAAGTCTCAAATTACATTTATTTCTATATATATAATATCAATTATTTTAATATTTTATTAATAATTTAATTACTGTATCATCATTGTGTCATAAATAAATTAAATTATTTCATGTCTAAAAAATATAAATAAAATACCATTATGTAGGATATCTTTTTAGATTTTGAATGAATATTTATAGTTGAATTTATCTTCTGTGTAACCCTACATTAAAAATGTTTTAGTTATTAAACTTTGATTTTAACTCTTTTAAATGACATTTGAATTAAATTATAATAAATGTCCTAATCTAATCCAAGTGGAACAAAGAGGTTCATATTTAATTCTTAAGTTTTTTTTGTATAATTATACTTATCCAATATAATTAGGATATGTGTTAGGGTAATAATAATATCATTTTTACCCTCAATTATCCTATTTACTTTTAACTATGGTAAATAAAAGTAAATAGTTACTATTCAAAAAAAATTATTTTCATCTTATTGAACCAAATTTTACTTACTGATATCAACCGTGTCTCTTATATTTTTGAAATTAAACCCCTAGAAGTGGTAAAATTAGGTTTTATGTAAATTTGCAAATGTTCTTAGGAGGTGGGTAAAAGACGGTAAAAAGTTCAATAAAATTTTTATATATTATAAACTGACTCCAATGAATTAAATTGAACTTATATATGTATTATGTATCTATTTTGACCTAAAATAATTTTTTTTTTAAAAAAATAATTAAAAAAAAACCGGTTTTAAACTATAACTAAGTGTTTTTAACTATTCATCTAAAATTTAAAGTTTTCAGAATAATACCAAAAATTCACCCTAAGGTAATTTGGATATTCTGAATCAAAAAATGAATTCCATTTTTAATGATAAAATTTATAAAATTTTAAAAAGTGGGTATTACTATTTATAACATCTAGTTTGATTGGTTGTGTTATGTTAGAACTCGAAGTTGCGTACAAACCATGCTATTGTATTATGCAAAGAGAAGCATACCATGAAAGCTTAGGGTGTTACATTCTCCCCTCATTCAAATAATTTCGTCCTTGAAATTTATAGAGTATTACTGCATAAAAAGAATCAGGTGGTTCTTCATCATAAGTTCCTCAGGTTCCCACATTGCCTCTTCCATCTTGTGGTTTCTCCATATAACATTTACCAGATGAGTCATCCGGTTTGACAACACTTGTTCTCTTGAATCAAGAACCTTGAAATTCTCTTCGCAATAAGACAGATCGAGTTCCAGTTCTAATTCTTCAAAGGTGAGTATATGCATTGGGTCAGGCATGTATTTTCTCAATAGTGATACGTGGAATACATCGTGAACTTTGGAGAGACTTTGCGGCATAGCCAAATGGTAAGCTATATCCCCAATTCATTCTATAATTTCAAAATGTACGATATACCTAGGACATAATTTTTCCTTCTTATTAAAATGTATAACACCCTTCCATGGAGATACCTTCCAGAAAACATGATCTCCAACCTGAAGTTCCAAATCCTTCATTTGGTTATCAAAATATATCTTCTATTTACATTGAGCTTCCTTGATGTGGTTTTGTATTATGTTCACATTTTCCATCATTTCCACCACATGTTATGGGCCTACGAGTTATCTTTCACCAACATCAACCCAACAGGTTTTTGTGCGACATCTCTTTCTGTATAACGCTATATGTGGTGCCATCTGAAAACTTGAATAGAAGCTATTAATATTGGAAAATTATACCCAAGGTAAATATTTATCCCACATACCTTGAAAGTAAAGTGAGCATGATCTCAACATGCCTTCTAAGGTTTTAATAGTTCGTTCTGATTGTATAACAGTTTGGGGGTGGTTGGAACTGCTAAAATGAAGTTCAGTATCCAAGGATTTCTGAAGACTTTTCTAAAATCTTGATGTAAAATGTGGATCATGATCAGAAACAATCGATAGTGGTACTACATTAAGTCTTACAACTTCATTAATATATAGTCTTGTAAAATGTTCAAGTGTTAAATCTATTCTTATAGAAATAAAATGTAATGAATTGGTAAGACGATCAATAATGAAACACATTTCATCATTACTTCTAGGAGTCTTTAGCTGTCCCATGACAAAGTCCATCATAATATTATCCCATTTTCACTCAGGTATGGGAAGAGGTTGCAAGACTCTTCCAGGCTGTTGCCTTTCAGCATTCACTTGTTGACAAACCGTACATCTTGACACAAAATCCGAAATCTCCCTCTTCGTGTTGTCTCAGCAGAAATGTTCCTTAAAATCTCAATCCATTTTAGTGCTCCCAGGGTGTATAGAAAAATTGGTTCTATGAGCATCATCGAACAATTCTATTTTTAGATTAGGAATATCTGGAACAAAAAGTCTCAAACCAAATTTCAAAATTCCCACTTCATATATGAAGTCACTCAATCTCCCATCATTCACAACATTAATTTTCCTTTGAAATTCTTCATCATCTGTTTGATAACTCTTTATCCTTTCAAGTAAGGATGGTTTGGAAAACATTTGAAAAAAGTATTGATGTTTCAACTTCAATGGTTATTCCCATATCCATCTTTACTAGATCCTTGAAAATAAGATCCCTTTAAACTCTCATATTGTTCAAAACTCCATGATATAAACTACTCAAAGCATCTTCCACCTTATTTTCCTTCCCGGGGTGTTAGTGTATCGTGCAATCATAATTCATGAGTAGTTAAATCCATCTCATTTGGCTCATGTTTAGTTCATTATGTGATAAAATATATTTCAAAATCTTCTTATCAATATAAATCTAACATTTTTCACCATAGAGATAGTGTATCAAAATATTCAAAGAAAATATTACAGCTGCTAACTCAAGATCATGAGTAGGATAGTTTTGCTCATGAATTTTCAGCTATCGTGATGCATAGGCAATAACTCTATCATTCTGCATAAGGACACACCCAAGTCCTTTCTTCGATTCATCACTATAAATAATAAAATCATCACTCCCTGATGATATATTCAAGATAAGAGCATTGACTAATCTTCTCTTCAATTCTTCAAAACATTCTTCACACTCTTTTGTCCAAAAAATTTTAACCCCTTTTTGTGTGAGCTTTGTTAATGGGTTATCCAACCGAGAAAAATTTTGGACAAAATGTTGATAATATCCTACTAAACCAATAAAACTGCTTACCTCAGTTATACTTGTCGGTGATGGCCATTCTCAGATTTCCTTGGTCTTAGAATGATCAACAGAGATTCTATGCTTGGAGACAATATGGCCAAGAAAGGAAATCTCCTGAAGCCAGAATTCACACTTGCTAAACATCCCATATAATTCATGTATTCTAAGAGTCTTTAGGATAATGCGCAAGTAATTTTCATGATCTTCGTAGATTTTTGATTATACCAAGATATCATTAATAAATACCACTACAAAGTCATCAAGATATTCCTTAAAAAATATATTCATTAGATCCATGAAGACAGCGGGTGAATTATTGAATCCAAAAGGCATTACTGTAATCTCGTAATGGCCATACCTAGTTCGAAATGCTGTTTTCGGAATGTATTCCTTCTTCACACACAACTGATGATATCCAAATCAAAGGTCAATCTTTGAAAATTATTGAGCCCCATGAAGTTGGTCGAATAAATCATCAATGCAAGGTAGGGGATACTTATTCTTTACTGTTATAGAATTGATCTCCCTGTAGTCAATACACAACCGCATAGATCAATCTTTCTTCTTAACAAAAAGGATAGGGGCACCCCCATGGAGAAAAAATAGGGTGAATAAATCCCTTATTACTAAATTCCTCTAGTTGTTACTTTAGTTCCACTAATTCCACAGTGGCCATTCTATAAAGGGTAGTCGATATGGGCCTTGAACCCAGAATTAAATCAATGCAAAAATCAATTTATCATTCTGGAGGATATCTAGGAAAATCTTCTGGAAACACATCAACATATTATTTCACAATATTTACATCCTCTATTTGAAAATTACTTTCCTCACCCATAGTTATTTCATTCTCTTCCTCCCCAATAATTGAATTTAGTTGAGCTACTGGGGGTGGATCTAGATAAGAATTAGGTGGTGACGTTTCTTCTCTAATGATAAGGTACTCTTTATCATCATCAAAAATTGTAACCTCCTTCTTATTACAATAAATTTTCACATCATATTCCAAAATCTAATACATACTAAGGATTATATCAAATTAAATCATTGGTATGACGATGATATCTGCAAATAAGTAACGTTTATATGCCTTAATGGTAACTGATTCACAAAACATTGTTGCAATGATACTTCCCTTAGGATTTTTGACTGACAAATCCCTTGTTAAATCAAATTGTAAATATCTGATTTTCTTTGCACACTGGGATGATATGAAACAATGTGATGATCCAGAATCAAATAAATCATTTTCTACACTTGAGGAAACCATTAAATTACCTGCCACCATCTCTATCGGAGCTTCAACCTCAGTAGTAGTGATAGCATAAGTTTGACCTTGATCACATGGCCTTTTCTGAGGTAAGTTCCCCTGAAACTTAGGAAATTAATTCACATAATGCCCCCTTTATCTACAATTTTAGCATTCAACATCAACATCCTCTTTCTTCCCCTTTCAATCACAAGCTTGGTGGCCTTTTTTACCACACTTGTAAAAAACTCCCATTCCATTCAAGAAAGTACTAGGGTGTTTCTTCCTAAATTTACTACAGGATGGATATTTAAATTTTCCCTTCTTCCCCTTATTTCCATTTCCAATGTGTTTAGAAGATCTCTTCTTCTCTTTCTTTTCTTTAAAGTCATAAGACTTAGAGAATTATTTTTCTGTCTTGATAGCACGTGAGACAATATCTTCGTACGAAGAGAAGCATTGTGAGACTAATTATCGACGGTGAAATGGTTTTAACCCATCAAAGAAACGATCAATATAACTTTTTGGGTTATATATAAAATCTATATCATGCCTTTCTAACCTTGTAAATATTGCTTCATACTTTGTGACATTAGTATCCTCCTTTTGCCTCAGACTCATAAATTTCCTTTTCATGTCTGTTTGATGGTCACGAGGAAATTATTTTTCTAGGAAAACCTCTTTAAACTCCCTCCATTACATATTTGATACTTAATAATATTACTTTGTGTTTTGAATCAATTACCCCCATTGATCAGCATCTCCGGTGAGGTGGTAAACTGGCATGAAAACTTATTCCCTTTCATTACTCCCCAAGGCATGGAATATTTTCTCTAAGGAATTTATCCATTGCTCAGCTACTAATGGATTTTTACCCCAATTTAATATTGGTGGTTGTTTCCTCATGATGAGATATAACATTGATCACCATGCTACAGATCAGGGTGCTCCATACGGGTAAGGTTATTATTCATAACCTATGTGAGTTGTCCCAGTATGGGGATTTGCTGATCAGCACCAGTTGAATCACCAAATCAACTATAATTATCTTTATTAAGAGGGAAATCCCTACATGGAGTTCATGCATTGATACAGTTTCCATTCCTTCCACCAGGAACCATTTCTAAACAATGGCATAAACTATATTAGTTTATGAATCGAAATACATAATTCCAAAATTATAAAACACCTAAAATAAGTCAAACAGTTTATGGATATAATCCATAATCATAAAAAAAAGTTTCTTTGAGAAAGTATATACTCATAAACCCTTCTTAATTTTTTGTAAATAAAATGAGAATAATCCTAAGCATATCCCTCGGGAGTGTTGTAACCAAGAGTTCAACAAGGCTCGTTGTCATGCACCAGTTCCCATTCGAGTTTAGCTCAAATCGATGTTTTTGGGTTTTACCCGTAGGTACATCTATTTCAGAGCTTCCTCTACCTTCTCTTATCCATACAGGGATGTATTTCTTGTAGAAATTACAATATCTCTACAATACCAAAATTCTAGGAAGTTCTTGTATACTAATCCTCAAAGTCTATCTTAGGGTAATGTGCTCTAATCCGAGTTTATCTAAATCTCGATTCCAAGGATTGTATTAAACATCCTCTGATACCAAATGTAACACCCCGCCCTCAGAAACCCAGAGTCTATGAATTATTCCATATCATTGGCATGATCATAAAAGTTCAAGTCTCGAAACACCGATTAGTTTAGTGGCCTTGGAATTACTAGATGCATTCATAAGGTTTACATTACATCATAAAATGGAAAACTACAACAACATTATTTCCATAGACAATACTAGGATCTCATAGACTATCTCAACAGGTCAGTCATAATATACTTCTTCTCATCTTTGGAAAAGTAAAACATAGAAAGGGGTGGGCTCATATTCTCAGTAAGGATAAAAATAAAATGGAAACTTTCATAAATAAGCATAAATATTTAAGGCAATGTATAATAGTAAATCAAAATCATTTTAAATATGAAATTAAGAATAATATTGAAAAAATAAAATATAATAATTCCATTTAATTATTCACATGGATATTATACTAGTCAAATAATAACATGCAATATCAATTTCCACTTTCATAATGATGGAATGCATAATTCTAGACTTTCATAACCACATAGTCAAGGCCTTGTGCCAAGAATACATATAGTATTTTGTCAAGTCCTTGTTCCAAGACACTAGTTTGTCTCATGAGACCTACCGATGCATCAAAGAGCTATAGCGGGCTCTACCCGTCACTTACTACGTCCAATTCATTCATCATATGAAACAGTTTAAACATAACATAAACATTCGTATTAAAAATAGCATACGAAATGTCAATACATTATTCATAAACCATGAATGGTGTAAAAATAACACATACATGGTCAAAGATATCACGAAACCTTCCATACAATATGGAAGATTTGTATCATAATAAATCAACTTCAAATATGTTTAAAATCCATCAAAGGATGTTGACATAGATGAAGTCAAAATATTTTTTAGAGAAATATCTCTTTCTATTTTGAAAATCATTTAAGAGTCGCATAATTGTAAAGAAAATATTTATTTTGAAAATATTATTATAAGATTTTAATGGATGCTTCGATGATGTTATAACGGTGGAAAATAACCACACCCAGTGTATAAGTTAAAAAAAATACATTCTTACCTTAATTTTGTCGAAAAGGTTATAGAGGACCTTGTTTGGAAAACGAAGAAATGATTCCTTTATAAACATGTTATAAAAATTCAAAAAAGGTAATAAATGAATTTAAACCATAGTCTATAAAATATTGAGAATGTTTTGAAATATGTTTTTAAGAAACATGGATGTGGATGATAAAGAGGCCCTATAAGATACTTACATAAAAACAACCTCGGATAATAAAGGGATTGTGAAATTAACCCTTACCTCGTACTTTTACTTGGTCTAGGGTAGGTTAACCTCTTGTATAATGGTGAAATAATTTTTATTAAATTATAAAAAAATAATTTACATTAATATGATATCATATTTGATATTTTAACATTTATTTGTTAATAATATGTTAGTATTATTGTCGTTTCGGGTGTTAACGGATTCTTTTTCCTTTATATTCTTGGTTATGTGTGTCATATTTGTTATGGACATGATTTACCTTATTTATATTTAGAATGATATATAGTCTTTAAAAATTACTTTGAATCATCAAATGAAAAATATTCTGGAATGGATACGATGGGGAATGAATCTCATCGCGTTCGGGAAGACGGTAATCCGTACATATGCACGAGCGACAATATCATTCTTTTGATATTAAAATAATATATAATTGTTTGATATATCATATATAAATAATAATTATAATGTTATATTTATTATTTACATCAATTACACAATATTATTATACCCATCCAAATAATTATGTACTGAATAACAATTACACCATGATGTGGAGACGGTAAGTCGTACGTACGCACACATGGTGACATGTCATTCAAAGGATGCATAGAATAATGAATATTGTTCTACCAAATTTATAATAACATCACATTATATATAATATAATGGAGTTATTATATTATAATGGAGGAGAAATGAAAGAAGAAGTGGAAGAATATAGGAACTTGAAAGAGGTGATGAAATATCTTCCTCTTCTTCGGGTTCTTCCTATTTATTTCATCAAAAGGGCTCAATAAGTTGGCTTTATTACAAAAGTAAGGCATCTAGGATGAAGTTAGTATAGTTTAGAGGGTATTTGGGTTGGGGTTGGCCGAACCAAATTTCATTGAAGGTGTTAATTATAGAGAAGTCGAAGTGACCTTTTATAGGAGTGGTGAGGGGAACCTTACGAAAAGATAGAAATATTTTTTTATAATAAAATAATTTTCGGTTTTTAATGGCTCCAAAATTAATTATTTGAAGGACTAGGTGGGGATGGGTCAAAAACCACTCAACCAATCGGTGTTAGACATGTTTGGATCACTATATTAACTTAATATTTTAGATTTAACTCTAAGTTAAATTGTTTGACATTTACCATGTCTCTTTTTAATTTTATATTATATGGTTAATAAACATACTATATACTTTCAAGAGAAACCAAAGTGGTTCATTAATTGTACATCTATTATTATGTATTATTTTTTTCCGAACCTTAAATTTTTAGGAATATATTATCAATTAATAATATAATATTTTTTTACAAATAATTTTATGTCAGTTTTGACACTATTTGGTATTTTGTTTTTTTCTAAATTCATAACAGCATTATTACTTTGATAAAAACTCATATAACCAACCATAATATGTCATATTAACCTAGAGAATTAGTCGAATTCATAAAAATTCTCAAATTACATTTATTTGGATATTTATAATATCATTTATTTCAATATTGTATTAATTAGGTATTTTCGACATCATCATTGTGTCATAAATAAATTAAATTATTTAATGTATAAAAAATATAAATAAAATGCGATTCCATATGAAATCTTTTTATAATTCTAGTGAATATTTATATTCGAATTTATATTATGGGTAACATTATATTAAAAATGTTTTGTTAATTAAACATTGATTTTAACTCTTTTAACTCTTCTTTGAATTAAATAATAATAAATGTCATAATCTTATACAAGTGAACCAAAGAAGTTAATATTTTATTCCTAAGGTTGTTTTTGGTCGAATTATACTTATCCAATAGAATTAGGACATGTCTTAGGGTAATAATAATAACATTTTTACCCTTAATTACCATATTTACTTTTAACCGTGGTAAATAAAAGTAAAAAGATACTATTCACCAAAAATTATTTTCATATTATTGAACCAAATTTTACTTACTAATATCAACTATGTCTCTCAGATTTTTTAAATTCAACACACAGAAGAGGTAAAATTCGGTTTTATGTAAATTTGATGATACTCCTAGGAGGTGGGTAAAAGACGTTAAAGAGTTAAATAAATTTTTTATATATTATAAACTAACTTCAATGAATTACATTGAACTTATATAAGTATTATGTATCTATTTTGACCTAAAATAAATTTAAATAAAATAAATAATTATTTAAATAAAAATCTATTTTAAACTATAAATCAGTATTTTTCACTATCCATCAAAAATTGAATGTTTTCAGAAAAATACTAAAAATTCAGCCTAAGGTAATTTTGATATTCAGAATCCAAAAATGAAGTCCATTTTGAAAGATAAAATTTATAAAATTTCAAAAAGTGGGTTTTATTATTCATAATGACTAGTTTGATTGGTTGTGAAGTGTTAGAACTCAAATTTGCATACAACACACGCTATTGTATTATTCAATGAGAAGTGTATCATGGAAGCTTAGGGTGTTTCAGATATGAGGGGAATGTTGTGATTATATCGAATCCAAAGAGTGCCTCTCTGTATGAAGAAATTATAAAAGGTGCTATGAAAAGGGGAGGATCTTTTTATCTATTATTATACAGACCACCAAGAGTATATATTTTAATTCCCATAAGGATAGTGTTTCTAGTAATTGATCAATTTTCAAACATGGGGAGGGCATCCATTGTCGGTACACTATGGAAGACCTATAGAGTTTTTGAAATAGTTTTACAATGATAAACACTATGGTCACCCCTAAATTATCTTTTAAAGGATAAAACAATATATTTATTGATCAATATAGAAATTTATTTGAGTGACCTAATAGAATAATCACTTCTTGGTGTAGAAATGCGAGCCATAACCTGGTTTATAGATTTCTTTTGACCATAACATCTTGATTATTATTGTTAGGTGATCTCGTCTCACACCTCAGCGTTCACAGGGTTCTTGTAATGTGGGAAACAATAATAAATTATCTAAACCATTTTATTTAAACTCTTTACTGATATCATATATTGTCGATGAATTTCATGAGTAGCTATTGAGATACATTAGAACAGTATAAAATTATTGGTAGGGACATGAATATGATAACAATGTTCATCATTTTTAATATATTGATGTTCTAACATGCCACTTATAAGGGGAGGGAATAATAACTATCCCCTTGGTGGGTAGAACCATAACATGTTGACAAACTCCATATGTGTATCCTTGATTCGAAGCATTATATTTAATGTTTTATCAAGTATGTTTTTTATTTCATTTGGTATTAATAGGGATCTGTGCCTACCACAAATATATTTCTAGAATATTATAAAAAAAATACTTTCATACCAGTAGGGATATTAGTCTATCTTCTTATGATTGAAGATTTATTCCGGAGGACTCTAGTTGGAATATCGACATAAGCCTGATCCAATTCATTATTATTCACTATAATACATTGATGATCTTTTATAATGGTAACTATCCCACTCCTAGGTATCTCGTATAGAAAGATTATGAGTTTCACTAATATTTTTGGAAGGAATATATAACTTTCCCATGATTCTATTACACAATGGTTATATTGGCACCTCTACAGGTTGGGGGACAGTATTTAACCCTTCCCCTACATTATTTATAGGATATGAAATTGGGATTAAACACTAGGAATGGGGAAAATATCCAATTACATCCCAAGAGTGGGAATATTATTCAATTTAATTTCCCTATAAATCATAAGAATATTCAAACATGCTTCAAATGTTACCTAAGGAATATTAACATTCAATTTTATGCATTGTAACATCCCAATGAGAGGTCCATAAGTTTTTTCCATGAGCCTGTTTTTTACAAGACTACAGGAGAACCTCCTCATATGTTAGAGGTTATAGACTATAATAGAGTGTGTAATAAAGATCATCGGGATATTATACCCTCTTTATAATATCATTAAAAAATATGAAATCAATATAATAATACTGAATATAATACAATTAACAATAATAAACCTTATTCAATATAATAAAAAGAATAACATGATAAATACTGAACATGAAAAATTTACCGTAAACCAAATAATTAAATATGTCATGCCTTACATGTTTCAATTTTCTAAAGAAAACCCATAATAAAGACATATTTTCATCACCCATGTGGTCCCAAAATCATGTTTGGTTCCCCCATCCATGCAACATCTCTAATCCCAACGTGGACATATAACAAATGGATCTTTCATTTATCTTGTCCTTTACACAAGAATCATATTTAGGTATAACTTAGGTGACTAAATTTGGGTGTGCATACAAGTTATTAGTCCACCACCAACATCATCTATAATAATATATAGTCTATAGAATTTTATGCAGCTCTATAAATAATAAAGAATAAATGAAAAAAGTAAATAGTTTTTACATTTATTATTCTTTATTCAACCATATCATACATAATTAATCCCATGTCATATTGTGAACCATACACCATATTAATATCACAATATTTTATTTCATATGATTTCATTATTCCTTTAATTAAAATTTCATTTCAAGTTCCTTAGAGTATCCGTACAAGTAAAAATATCATGAGCACATGGAACATTAGTCCAAGGCCAATATCACAGGAGCCAAATCCTGAGTCTGGAAAAAATTTGTTTTTGGAGGATCATCTAGTGACCCACGCTTCAATGTTCACATGTGTTCATTTGGGTCTTAAGGAATCCATTTTTCACCCCGTCGGTATTTGTAGAATTAGTTCCAAACTCACACCTCATTGTTCAATCAATCACAATATCAAGGTATAACATCATTATCCTTCTTATCAGTCATTCACATCATAGTAAAACATTTCATTTATAAATCATAATCATGGTTTATTACTTTAATCCCATGGAATAACATGAAAAATTCACCATTTTTCCATTTATTATCAATTATTCACATATCATTATCTAGTCAAGATTAATAAAATCATCCCTCTAAATCCCATTATCAAATATAATATAAGGATTCAGTTTAATTTAAAAAACTAATACTTTCCCTTATACATTAAATTTTTCATCATTAAATGGTGATTGGAACACCACATGGGTTTCAATCATGACTAGCCCCTAAACTCCAACATTCCAATGGGATCCATGAAGGATAAATAAATCACATGGGAATCAATTCAAAATTTCCAATTTGAAAAGAAATGAACCAATTTGGAAACAATGATACAAATAAATGAATGTGATCATGATAAATACTATGGTAATTAGAAATTAGACCACCTAAATATTGTTCATTTAAGGACACCCACAAAATTGTAACCCTCAATTTAAAGTAAAATCATTGAACGAACAATGACAAGGAAGATCTTGGATCAAAAACAAGGATCAAGATCCAATGAAATTAGACCCATGAAACCTAGATATAAACCATCAACAATAGAGTAATTAAGCCCTCTATAAAGGATAATAAGGGCAGGAGAGAGAGATATGTATCTAAATGAGAAATCTATTACACTCTATAGAGGTGTAAATTTCTTCCATCAGATAATACATTTATAAATAAATGCATTCAAGGGGCCTAAGAATTATTTTGGGTGACTCCAAAATAAAATTATTTCATAATAGTTGATTCTGGGAGAATAAAGATATGAAATAGGTGTTTAATAATTTTTAAATTAATTTCCATGGTTTCTAATTCTCTCAAGAATAGTTTTTTATGAGGCCAAATTGTTTGAAAAATTGTTCTCCCCTACTATCTAAGATGCATGTTAATCATATTTGGGAATATAACTATCAAAATAGTGTACCAACCATGAAAATATACTTTGTTTTAGAGTTCATGGTTTTAAGAGGGTGGATGCAAGGTTTGGTCAAACTGTGTTCCCCATTATGTGGATCAAAATGGGTTGCATGATTCTTTGGGAAAACCGTATGGTTTTTCCTAACCATGTAACAATCACGCATAGGCCCATGGGCTTCCAAAATTCTCAAAATTCACCCAAAAAACCCCAAATTAATTCCAAACCATATTATTTTTCAAAACAAGGGGAAATAATAAATAAAAATGACATGATACATCTCCAAAAAGGTCTGGGTCTTTAAATCTCACCACCTTATAACACCTTTTTCTCAAGATATACTCCTAAACAAAATAATTATTCTTGGTTAAAATGTTTGGTCCATGGAGAATACATATCTATAATGACACAAACATTACATAAATTGATATTACATAAAAATTTATGAATATTCATTATAAACTACGACAAATCCATTATAAGAGATTATTGGTAAAGTGTCTTTAGAAACAGGGAATCATAAACAACTGGTTAATAAAACATCTACATTATCCCCCACTTATTTCATCATAACTGGAATCCTTTTGGAAATAAATTACTTAATGACCCTCTTCAAGACTTAGGGAAAATGAGCATAATAATGGGTGACCTCGAATACTTAGTAAGGGTAAATAGGAGAGATTTCAATCATTTCATAATAATAGAACAAAAGAACATAACATTTGAAAACCTTTTCCTCTATATAAAAGATCGTGATATCATATAAAGTGATAAATAATAAAGGTTCAACATAATCCTAAATGACATAACTTAAGACATGAATTTTTTTGGCGTACACATAATCATATAAAATCATTTCATATTAGTAAATGATCATTTCCAATACAATCCCAGTAGAAAAAGACCATTACTGAGCCGAGTTCAGTCATCGTTCCAGCCCTGTAAAACTGAATCATATTTACATGTGATTCCATTCATGTCTATCTCACAATATATAACTTTTACTAAATTCATTGTATGATGTTATAATTCCCACCCATATCCTAATGAAATCATTCATACGTGTTCCATAATAACATAAATCATTCATCATAATCTAAGGAATAAAATGGGTTTCAATTAAAATCAATCCACCATAACATAATCCGTGTAAAAAATGGATTTTTTAATATCATTTCCTCATAAACACAATAAAATAATATGAATAATAAGGATATTATACTTGAAACATTACACTATTAAATAATTCCATCGTAGATGGAAAATAATTTTGATATAACACTTGAAATGAATTCTTGAGGAAAATATCTATTCATATTAAAAAAAATTCTTTGCTCAAAATGCAATGAAATTTTAAAAGAAAATAATATATTTAAAAATAAAATTGAAATAATATAGAGGAATATTTATGTAAAGAAAGAATTTGGAAAACAAACAAATCCATCCATGATGTATAAGTTAAAAAAACAATTATCCTCATAATTTTTTCAGAAAAGTAAAAAAGTACATCATATTGAATAATGAGAAAAGATTCTTTAAAAAACTTCCAATAAAAATTCACCAATGGGTAAAATAAACTATAAAATGTTACATTATAATTGAAATAATATTATATATTTAGGAAATATGGAATTGGATGATAAATTTACCCTCGATAATACTTAAATATAAACAATCTCGGATAATAATGATATTGCAAAATTATCATTTACCTAAGGTAAAACTTCCATTGTATATATGAAAACATCTTATATAACAATTTAAAAAACTTAATTAACATATCCCATAATCATATTAATTTTTATGATATCATATATGATCATATTATCATCTATTTGTTAGTAACATTATTACACATCCATTGGGTACTGACATCTTTATTTTCTTACGCATGTTGTGTCAGATAAGTTCGTGTTTCTCTTCCTAGGTTAATGTTATATAATTTACATAATGATTTTATTATAATTTATATTATATTAATTCCATAAATTAATTTATATAATATTCTTTTAATGAAGATCGTGTATAATGAATCACATCGCATCATGGAGACGGTAAGCCGTATGTACGCACGAGCGACGATATCATTCACATAATTGTTGAATGATATTGAAGTGGATGGTGTATAATATTTCATAATAAACTCAGTTTAATAACAATAATATATAGTTATTAATACCATAATTATACCAAAAAATATAAGATTATGATGAAAAAAGATTACACCACAGTGTGGAGATGGTAAGTCGTACGTACGCACGCATGATGATTACATTTTTTATAGGATGGATAAAAAGATTGAATATGGTTTTTTTCATAATAAAAAATATATATTAGTATATAATTGATACTTTATTTATTACTTTATATTGAAGAACTCATGAAAAATAACTAGATGAATAAAGAAGTTTGAATGAATCTGTAGAGGAGATTACCTCTTCTTCACTGTGCATCCTCTAAATCTCCTCTTAGATCCCTAAAGTTTGTATTTTAAGAATACTAGAAAATGTACAATGTTACATGAGAAGTTTATAAGGGAAACTAAAAGGGTATATTATATATTGAAGGCTCAATGTGAAATAAAGAGGTTAGATAAGAGGTTCCCTTTTATAAATGATGTGAGAGGCACTTTTAGAAGGTCACAAATTTTAATTTTTAATAAAATCAAAACCCACAAAAAAACATCAAAATTGTCAAAAATATATAAGATGAGATGAGATATGGTTGTAATATCATAAAATAATAAATTTTAGACAAGTTATTATGTCAATTAAAACATTATCATTTAATTAACACTTAATTACTCTATTTAATTTTAATTAAGAGAACAAAAATTTCAATATTAAAATGGTGAAACATTTACATATTTGTTGTTGATTAGACAATAAGTATAAACATTATATCATTTTATACCATTTATTAATTATTAAATATTTTTTTAAAAAAAAATTTAATGTCCATTAAATAATTTAATAAAACATTATTTTGATAAACAATCAATAGTATCAATTTTGACACTATTCAATTCATTAATTTTTTAAAATATTAATATAACAAGATAAATTCAAACAAAATATTTTAATATTTTACTAGGATATCAAGTTAATCTATAAAACTCTTTGTACATTTTAATTAGGAAAAAAATTATGTTTACATTAATATTTTTAATAACATTTATTTGGTATGTGTATTAATAAAATAATCACTAAATCAATTTTGTTTAATTATTTAATATACTTATTTAATGAATAAAAATTAAAAAACTAAATACTATGATGAAAAAATATATAATATCATTACGAAAAATATATTTATTCATATTTTTCTTTGGTAATATCCCACATTTAAAATGTTATAATTACAGAATTATGACTATATCAACTTTAACAATACTTTAATTAAATTAATTTAAGTTCCATAATCCATTATATAAGGCTATAAAAGGTTAATAAATCTATAGTTTGATGATTATGGTCTATTTAAACTGAAAAAATAATATTATGTCATGTTTTGGGTCTTTTAATGGGTTTTATTATTTTAATAAACTCTATATTATTGATTTTTCATCAATTCAATAATTTCCGCATCATTAACGTATATTCTATTAAAGAAAATATTTATTTCCTAAAAATTAAAAATAAAGTATGATGATAAAGAATTTTTTTTATAAAGGTTATTTATAATCTAACTTAAATTTAATATAACATTATATTAAAAATGATTTACTTATTAAAATTTCGGTGCGACATATTTAACATTTCCTAATATAAAATAAATTAAATGTATGAATCTCATCTAAGGGGACTAAAATGGATACCATTTCAAACCCAGTATTATTTAGGTATAAATATATTCATTCAAAGATATTAATACAAGTGGTAGGGTAATTTTATAATAGTATTAATACCCATAATTACATAAATTACCCTTTTACCAGATTAATAAAAATTACCAAAGTTACTATTTATGTTGCCCAATAATAAAATAAATATATTTAAAAAATTTGGAAATGATAATTCCAAATATGGAATCCATTTTTCAAAATTCAAAACACATAAGTATCATTAATTAATTTAAAATTAATCATGTTGTCAGAAATGGAGAACATGTTTTCAAAGATAAAACATTGCAAAAGATTGAAATGTTTTTATATCTTAATTAAACGTAAACTTAATGAAAATGACATAAAGTTTATTGAATGATAGAGATACATTATATTTATAATTTAAAACCAACCAATATTATAATTTAACCATATAAATTGTTTTATAAAAAAATTGTTTTTAATTATAATTTAATGTATTTTGTATTATTCATCAAAATTTGAATGTTATTAGAAAAATACTAAAATTTCATATAAATTAAATTTTCTATATATCTATTTGAAAGAAAATGTTTATGTTGTCATATAAAATTTATTAATGTGTCATAATGTCAATTTAAAATGGGTTTTTCATTAAAAGGAGGAAAATTACCATTTGTAAAAATATAGAGTTTTAAATATCAAATAGTGTTTATTCATACCCTATGAAAAAATATCCATTGGATGAATATTTTTTTTATTAAGTATATAATATATATAATTCATCAATTTCATTTATTAATAGTAATTCGAGTATTCAAGTATATAATTGATTTATATTTTTCATAAATAATTTGTAGTGAAAGAATTCACCATAAATTTTATCAAGTTTGTTAAATTTATTCCTTCTAATAAAATATATAGATCAAAATGGTCTTTTTATAATAAAGTAATTTCATGGTTTGTTTAAACTCTTGATTTTGTGTTATGCAGGGTACTAGAGAATTAAAATTATTTAAAGAAAATATTTCTTAAAAACATATCGGTGTTACCTTAATCCCCACTTAAACAAAATTTCTTCTTCAAAATTTGTCACATGGATAGAAATAGATAAAGATATTTCTCCCTCAAAATATCCTCAATTTCCCCCATATCTTCATAAAATTGGTGGTTCAAGAATAAAACATTATCAAAGTGAGAGGTCTTATTTTGAAGAACATTCTCACTAAAATCCTAAATCACTATCAGTTTTTCTTTATAAGAGATATCTTGCTCCAGCAGTATGAATTCTGAGTTTAGTAAATATGAAGTATCATGTATGAATTTTCTTAGGAGAGATACATGGAATGCATCAAGAACAAAGGCTAGATTCAGTGGAAGCACCATGGGTAAAATACCTTCCAAACATGATCCGAATTTTCAAAAGGACTAATATACCTAGAGATCAAATTTTCCTTTATTCCAAATTTCATTACTCCCTTCAGGGAGATATCTGTAGGAAAACCTTATCCCCCACTTCAAACTCTAGTTCTTTTCATTGGTTATCAACATTAATTTTTTTTACAATATGAGTTACTCTTATGTTTTGTTGAATAGATCTGTCCTTTTATTCCTTTTCATCCACAAGATCATGCCCAAATTGATTTATTTCCCCAATTTCATCCCAGCATGTTGGATTTCTAATCATCTTTTAATAGAGGGATTTATAAGGATCCATCAGAATACAAAAGCGAAAGGTATTTTTGTAAGAAAACTCCTCCAAAGGTAGGTTTTGATCCCAAAAAACAAAAAAAAATATAGAGGGAAAGCTCTCAACATGTCTTATAGAGTTCAAGTTGTCTTCTCAGACTGACCATCTATCCGAGAATGGTAAGTTATGATGATACCTATCCTTGTATCCAGAGCCTTCTAAAGACAACACTAGAACATAAAGGTAAACCTCATATTAGAATCAGATAAAATTAAAGTGTTAATCCCTAAAATATTATCACATACTTTACTAATATATTGTCAAGCAGATCAAGAGAGAAATAATCTCTAATAAAAATGAAGTTTGATGACTTTGTAAGGTGATAAACTATAACCCATATAGAATTATAGTTGTTATATATTTTGGGAATTCAAAAGACAATTTCCATTGTGATGTTTTATCATTTCTATTTTGGTGTAGATCATGGTTGTGAAATCCCCTCATACTTATGTCTCTCAACCTTAACTTGCTAATAAACCAAGCACTGGGGGACATATTCGGCAACATCTCTTTCATTCCATCCTATGAGAAATACTCTTTCAGGACCCTGTACATATTTTTTCTTCCAGGATGATTAGAGAATCAAAAACTATGAGCCTCTTCAAATAGATCCTTCTTTAATTATAATATGGGAGGAATACAAACACAGTTCCATAATCATATTATTCCATCATAATCAAGGATGAATTCTAGAGTATTTCTCACCTTCTTTTGTTTCTCTACATCATCCACTTGCATCTTGTTAATAATCACCTGTATAGATGGTTGAACATTAATTTGATAAACAAAACATTTATCCCCATACCTTCAAATTTTACAATCCATCCTTTGAAAATCCATAAATATTGGATCATTTTTTTATCATCATCAAGGATACGAAATAATTATTATTTTGACTCAAAGCATCTACCGCCTTTTAATCTTTCCTTGGGTGGTATTGTACTAAGCTATCAAAATCATTAATCAACTGAAACTGATTTATTTTGGCACATATTTAACTCTGTTTGTGTGGAAATATACTTCAAACTCTTACAATCAGTATAAATATCCCAATATTCACTATAAATATAATGCATCCCTATATTTAATGCAATGATTACCACAGCTAACTCCAAATCCCGAGTTGGGTAATTTTTCTCTAGGTTTTTAAATTTTTATGAGGTATAAGAAAACACCATATCATTTTTTCTGAGAAAAAACCTAGAACCTTCTTGGATGCATCACTATAGAAAACAATCCATTCTCTACTCTTATGATGTGTGAGCAGAGGTGAACTGGATAACCGTCTTCTAAACTATTTGAAATTCTCTTCAAAATCCTCTAACCACATGAACTAAACTACATTATGATTAAACATGGAGATTGGAATAGATAATCATTATAATAGTTTCACAAAATTTAAGTAATATCCAACTGACCTAAGAAAATTTTGAATCTCAGTTACCGATTTTGGCCTCGGCTAACTTTCAATAACTTGTGTTTTTACTTGATCGATATATACCCCATCTCATTAGAATATGTGACCCAAAAATGAAACATTCAAAAGGAAAAATTCACACATGGTAATTTTTAATTAATATTCTCATTTATCAGGGTCTAAAATACAATTCTCAAGTGATATTCATGCCCTTCCTTGCCCATATAATAGAAAATATATATTCTATACATACAACCTCAAATAGAAACATGTTATTCTCAAAGACTATATTTTTTATATTTATAAATATAGAGTGGAATTAATAAGATCAAAAGTCATTACTATAAATTCATACTCTCAATACCCTGAATGGAATGTCATATTAGTTTTGTCCTCCTTCTTGAACCTTAATTGTTGATATCCTGAATGAAAACCACTCAGAGAAAAGTATTTAGTGCCACATAGTTTTTTGAATAAGTCATTAATATGGGGAATAAGATATTTTTCATGATTGTGATATTTTTATGTTCTTAATAATCAATGGAGAATCCCATTTATCCATCATTCTTCATAAAAAACATAACTATTTCTCCCCAAGGTGAAGCATTGGGGTGTATGAATCCATCGCCAAGATTCTCTTGGAGTAGTGTCTTCAATTCTTGAAAATCAATTCGGCCATTCTATATGGTGTCTTTGAAATTGGAATAGAACCCATTATGAGTTCTATTAAAAACTCGTCTTCACTATTTGGTTGGACACCTAGTAATTCTTCTAAAAATACATCATTAAACTCCCATACAAGAGGTGTATTCTTAATAGTGAGTTTCTCCCCAACTATTTGAGATAGATTCCCTTTATTAATAAGGATCAAGACTCATAAAATGGGAAAAAAATTCAACTGGAAGGTTCTTTTTATCCTTGAATCAATAGATGATCTTGGTTTTTTCAAGAATATGGAAATGTGAATTCCCTCCCTCGACAATTGATATGAGATCCATATAGAGAATGTGAATCCATGCCAAGAACCACATCAAATTCCACTATAGGAAGAATCATAATATTTGAAGGAATGAATTTCACACAAACATCAACCAGAAGAAGAATTATAATATATTGATGCAATAGTTGTGCCATTAAGAGTTGTCATAGCTAAGTCAATATATAATTGTTGAGGTAATACGATGATACCCTTTAAAATTTTTACTGAAATAAAAGAGTTTGTTGGATCCAAAATAAAATAAAACATTTTCTACTTAGAGTGGCTGGTGAGTGTACCTTTAACCACATCATTATCATACTACACATCTCTAATAGTGATTGTATGTGGATTTTCATTGTATTTGGCCTTAAGAGTTTTTTTCGCATCGATCATCATCAATAACTGTTGTATGTGTGCATTGATTGGCATAATTATCCATTTTCATGCACTTGTAGAATTGATGTGTAGGAGGTGAATTATGTGTATCCTTTTATCTATTTTAATCATTAGACATATTTTTCTCATCACTTCAGCATTCAACTACTCGATGACCTTATTTTAATCACTTAAAACATCTACCAGTATCTTTAAGAAGATTTCCTACATGTTTTATTCCAAACTTTGATCATAAGGGAAAACACATCTTATTTTCCATTTGGTCATTATATTTTCCTTCAAATTCCATTTTTATCTTCTTATAAACCCCATAGAACAGATGAGTTAATCCAATATCCATTAAAATGATATAACATCGAATTATTTCCTCATATCTATGAACGTACCTTATGGATAATTTTAACGACCCAAAATTTTATTAATGTAAATTCCTCTTGATCTAATTAAATGTATTATTATGTAAAATGGTTATATAAAACAAATGAATTTACTTGTTTTTATGTTTTTTGGATTTAAAAATACTGTTAAAAGTTGTTACCATTGCTAATATATTTGTTGAACAATGATCACATGATTAGTAAAAATATAGGGTTTTAACAAATCCAATTTACTCAGACAAAAGAAATAATGGCCTCATCCAGTAGAATTGCACTATACAAAGCCCATTTTTCGTAGCTTGGGAAGGAGGTAGCATCACTGGGCTTTGCTCTAGACCAAACCCAATCCAATATTATACACATTATATAATGACCCATACTTTACATACATTTTTAATACTTAAAAATAGAATCACACTTATTACAACATATAACAACACCATGGTAGGACCATATAGGTATAGTGTCTTTAGAAACTGGGAAACATAAACAACTAGTTCATAGAGAATCTATATTATCTCCTGTTTATTTCATTATATCTAGAGTCCCTTTTGGAATATCCTACTTAATAACCTTCTTCCTGACCTGGGGAAAGAAAAATACAAAAGGGTGAGCTCAAATTCTCAGTATGGGTAATCAAATGGAAATATCATATTCAAAAGAACATAGCATTTCGAAAATCTTAACCTAGATAAGTGATCATAATATCATAACATGGGATAAATCATGGTAGTGAAATTTAATCCACATAATCATAAAATAAAACATGAAACTTTTTGTCATACACATATAATAATAGGGAATCATTTCTTAGTAGTCAAGACTCATTTCCAAGACTATCTTAGCGGACAAAGTCCATTTCTGAACCGAGTTCACTCCTCATTTCAGTCCTGTATCACTGAACCAGATTAACCTGACATTCCAGCCATGTCTATCTCATGAGATATAAATCATTACCCAATGAATTGGAGGGAGATATAGGTCCCACCCATCTCATAATGAAACCATTCTTATGTGTGCCACAAAATCATAAATCATACATCATAGCATAACCGATGTAATAAAAATGGGATTCTTAAACATCGTTCTATCATAACATAATCCATATAAGATAAAATGACTTCATAAAAATAATTCCATCATAACATAATAAAATCAATGTAAAAATAGTTATTGAAAAAGAACCCTATATTATCTTTGATGGAAAACAATTTTGATAAAACGCTTGAACTCCATTTTTGTGGAAAATATCCTTTTTACTACAAAAACATTTTCCTTGTTTAAAATGTCATATAATTTTTAACTAAAAGAAGTTGATTAAAAAATAAACTTCAAAATTGGTAAATCAATATTCATGGAAATAATTTTCTAAAAATCCATTCATTCCGTATAAGTTAAAGAAAACATTCTTCTCATACTTTGTTCGAAAAAGTCAAAAAGTATCGCGTGTGAAAAAAGACAAAAGATTCCTTTCATATCTTTTACTAAAAACTAACCGAAGGGTAAAATTGGATCCAAAAAATTTTAGGAGGATATAAATAATATTATATATTGACTAAACATGGATGTGGATGATAAATATGCCCCAGTAATTACCGAAGTATAAACAATCTCGGATAAAAATAGAGACTGTGAGATTTTCCCTTACATTAGGTCATATTTGCTTCGTACATGTCTGAAACTCCTGTATAACGATTTAAATAATTTTATTGACTTTTTAAAGAATCTTACTAATTTTTATGATATCATATATGGTCATATTCATAGCTTCTTATTAGTAATATTTCATTGTTACTTGTTATTCGGGTGTTTATTACTTTTTGTTCTTATGCGTGTTCTGTTGAATAAATTCTTATTCTTCTATTTAGGTTATAGATACCTCATTTCCAGAATTTTATTAGTGTAATATATATCATATTTATTCATTCAATTCATTTATATAATCATTATTCAATGAAGATCATGTAGAACGAGTCACATCACATCGTGGAGATGGTAGGTCGTACGTACACAGGAGCGATGATATCATTCCCATTATTGTGGAATTGTATTGAAGTGTATTTATAATATTTCAGAATAAATATCACTTTACAATAATCATATATATTTTTTCTTTACATCATTATACCTATCCAATTAAGGTGGTGTTGGAAAATAGATTACACCACCGCGTGGAGACGGTATTCCGTACGTACGCACGCGCGGGGATTTCATTTTCCGTAGGATGGATAGAAGGTTAAATAGGTTTGTTTCATATTTATAATAAAATATAAGTTTATTAGTGATACTGATGTTATTACTTCATAATTAAACAACTAAATAAGAATATGTATAAGAAGAAATAAATTTAAAAGAATCGGTAACGGACATTACCTCTTCTTTGAAGCGCCTCTTCTTAAACTCCTCTTAGGGAACTAAAGATAGTCTTTGAAGAAGACCAGGACCTCTAGGATGACTCTAGGGAAGTGGATAAGATAAATTTTCAGGGGTTGGCTGAGCTTTAAGGCTCAATGTGGTGTGAGGAGGAGAGGGAGGAGGTGCCCTTTTATAAGGGAGGAGAGGGGCACTTTATGAAAAACTTAAAATATTATTTTATAATAAAAACATATTCGGTTTCTAATAGCTCCAAATTGATTTATTTAGAAGATAAGGTGGGTATGGGTCAAAATACTCTCAACCAATATAATTTAGACATGTTTAGATTACTATTTTAACCTTATCATTTAGATTTAACTCTAAGTTAAATAATTTTACTTTTACCGTGTCTTTTTGTTTTCTTACACTATATGGTTAATAAACATACCGTAACAAGCCAAACGAACCCCAAGTGGTTCATAATTAACATATATAACCTTATCTAAGTCATTTTTCCCAACCTTAGATTTTTAGGAATAAAATAACAATTAATAATATAATATCTTTTTTAAAAACAATTTAATGTCAATTTTGACACTATTTGTAATTGATTTATTTTAAAATCATAACAGCATGATTAGATTAAAAAAAGTTAATAAAATCAATACTAATATGTTATATTAACCTATAAAATTAGTTCAATTCATAAATTGTCTCAAATTACGTTTATTTGCGTATTTATAACATCAATTATGTTAATATTTCTTTAAAAAGCGAATTACTGCATCATTATTGTGTCATAAATAAATTAAATTATTTAAAGTCTAAAAATTATAAATAAAGTACCATTATGTAGGAAATATTTTTATCTTTCTAATTAATTTTTATAGTCCAATTTAGCTTATTTATAACTCTATATTAAAAATTTTTTAGTTATTAAACATTGATTTTAACAATTTTAAATGTTCTTTAAATAAAATAATAATAAATGTCCTAATCTAATCCAAGTGGACCTAAAGGGAAATATTTTATCCCTAAGGTTTTTTTGGTCTAATTACACTTATCCAATAGGATTAGGACATGTGTTAGGGTAATAATATTATTATTTTACCCTTAATTACCATATTTACTTTTAAACGTGGTAAATAAAAGAAAAAAAGTTACTATTCACCAAAATTTATTTTTATCTTATTGAACCACATTTTACTCCTTGATGTTAACCATGTCTCATGTATTTTCTAAATTCAACTCAATGAAGTGGTAAAGTTATGTTTTATGTAAATTTTCAAAATCTCCTAGGAGGTGGGTAAAAGACGGTGAAAAGTTCAATAAACTTTTTATGTATCTAAAATTATTATAAAATGAATCCAATGAATTACATTAAACTTATATAGTTATTATGTATCAATTTTTACCTAAAATAAATTTAAATAAAATAAATAATTATATACATAAAAAGTCATTTTTTAAATAGTAACACAGTGTTTTTACCATTCATCAAAAACTGAAATTTTTCAGAAAAATACCAAAATTTCACCCTAGGCTAATTTCGATATTCCGAATCCAAAAATGATATCCATTTTGAAAAATAAAATTTATAAAATTTGAATAAGTGGGTATTACTATTCATAAAGGCTAGTTTTAATAATATTTTAATAGTTTATCATTGTTTAGTGAAACTCGATATTGCGTACAACGCAAGCTATCGAGGAAGGTCATGATTGCGTGTAAAGAAAGCCATTCTAGTCTTGTGTGTAGTGAAAGATTCCTTTGATGATGTATATAACATAAAAACAAAATATTTCTCATAAAAATCTTGGGGGTTACATTCTACCCCCCTTAAAATGAATTTCTCCCTCGAAATTCGTCACATTGTAACAAATAGATGAGGATACCTCTCCCTCATCACATCCTCAAGCTCCCATGTAGCTTCTTATAATCGATGGTTCCTCTATAAAACTTTCACCAAGTGAGTGGTCTTGTTCCGTAGGACTTTTTCAGTATGATCCAGAATATCTATCGGCTATTCTTCGTAAGAAAGATCTTGCTCCAGCGGTACAACTTCTGAGCTGAGTACATGTGAAGGATCGGGTATGTACATTCTCAGGAGAGATACATGGAACACATCGTGAACTTGAGAGAGATTTGGTGGAAGTTCCAATCGGTAAGCTACCTTCCCAACACGATCCAATATTTCGAAAGGCCCGATATACATAGGGCTCATATTTCCCTTATTTCCAATTCACATTACTCTCTTCTATGGAGATATTCGTAAAAACACTTTATCACCCACTTCAAACTCTAGGCCTTTTATTCGGTTATCGGCATAAATTTTTTGTCAACTCTGAGCTGCTCTTATGTGTTGTTGAATAGATCATACCTTTTCTACCATCTCTATAACACCGAGAGATTTTATGAAAAATATTCTTTTTAATTTCATTAATTTCTTGTGTTGTACGCTACACCAAAAGGAGCTTGCACAACACACATCCTTGACTTGGCTTTCACTACACGCAATCGCGACCTTCCATGATAGCGTGTGTTGTACGCAATACTGAGTTTCGCTAAACAACGATATGTTATAAAAACTAGCCGTTATGAATAGTAATACCCACTTTTTGAAATTTTATAAATTTTATCTTTAAAAATGGACTTCATTTTTGGATTCAGAATATCAAAATTAGCCTAGGGTGAAATTTTTGTATTTTTCTGAAAACTTTCAATTTTTGACGAATAGTGAAAACACCGGGTTACTATTTAAAACCCGACTTTTTATTTAAATAATTATTTAGTTTATTTAAAATTATTTTAGTTAAAAATTGATACATAATTGCTATATAATTTCAATTTAATTCATTGGAGTCATTTTATAATAATTTTAGATATATAAAAATTATGTTGAACTTTTGACCGTCTTTTACCCACCTCCTAGGAGAATTACCAAATTCACATAAAACTTAATTTTACCACTTCTATAAGTGTAATTTCAAAAAATATTAGAGACACAGTTGATGTCAGTAAGTAAAATTTGGTCCAATGAGATGAAAATAATTTTTGGTGAACAATAACTTTTTAACTTTTTTTCCACGGTTAAAAGTAAATAGGGTAATTAAGGGTAAAAATGATATTATTATTACCCTAACACATGTCCTAATTCTATTGGATAAGTGTAATTCGACCAAAACAACCATAGGAATAAAATATGACCATTTAGGCCCACTTGGATTAGATTAGGACATTTAATATTAATTTATTTAAAGAAGGGTTAAAATAGTTAAAATCACAGTTTAATAATTAACCATTTTTAATATAGGGTTATAAATAAGTTAAATTATAATATAAATATTAATTAGAAAGCTAAAAATATTTCATACATAATTGTATTTTATTTATAATTTTTATAAATTAAATAATTTAATTTATTTATGACCCAATGATGATGCAGTAATTACCATAAGAGTGGAAAATTAAAATAATTGATATTATAAATACCCAAATAAATATAATTTGAGACTTTTTATTAATTACAATAATTTTATATGTTAATATGACATGTTAGTATTGATTTAATTACTGTTTTTCGAACTAATTGTTCTCTTATGATTTTCACAAAAATCAATTACCAAATAGTGTCAAAATTGACAGAAAATAGTTTTTAAAACAAATATTATATTTTTAATTGTTATTTTATTCCTAAAAATCTAAGGTTTGGCCAAATGACAAAGATAAAGGTATATATATTAATAATAAACAACTTTGGGTTCTTTCCTCTTGTTATAGTAAGTTTATTAACCTTATAGTGTAAGAAAACAAGAAGACACGGTAAAAGAGAAATTATTTAACTTAAAGTTAAATCTTAATGATAAGGTTAAAATAGAAACCTAAACTCGTATAAATCCTATTGGATGAGAGTATTTCTACCCATCCCCACGTTAGATTCGAAATAACTCAATTTAAAGCTATTAAAAACCGAATATGTCTTTATAATAAAATAATAGTTTTAGTTATTCCAAAGGTGACCCTCTCCACCCCCATAAAAGGGAACCTCCTCCCTCTCTTGCTCACACCACATTTAGCCTTAAAGATTGGAAAAACCCAGCCAAATTCTCTTCTAGACTTTCCTAGAAACATCCTAGAGGTCATGGTCTTCTTCAAAGACCAATTTTAGTGCCCTAAGTGAAGGTCTCAAAAAGGCACTTCAAAGAAGAGGTAATGTCCGTTACCGATTCGTTTAACTTTATTTCTTCTTCCACTTCTTCTTCTTTAGTTGTTTACTTATGAAGTAATAAAATCAGTATCACTCATATAATTATATATTATTATAAGTTTGAAACATCCCTATTTCACCATCTATCCATCCTACGGAAAATGAAATCACCACGCGTGCGTACGTACGGAATACCATCTTCACGCCGTGGTGAAATCTGTTTTTCCACCAACACCTTACATGGATGGGTATAATGGTGTAAAGAATAACTATATATGGTTATTATAACATCATAATGATTCAGATATATTATACCATCCACTACAATTCTATTCAATAATCATGGGAACGATATCATCGCTCTTGCATACGTACAGAATACCGTCTCCACGACGCGATGAGATTCATTATCAATGATTAACCATTTATAAATGATTATAAAGTATATATAATAAGTAATAATGAAATATATGAAATAATAATGCTAATGTATTTATGTATATATATATGTATGTCATCTATTTAGTTTCATTCAATTCAATAAGGAAACGAAAACAGCGTTAATGCGCACGTACGGCCTACCGTCTCCATGAACGGTGTATTTCATTCCTTTTATCGATCTATAATATATATATGTATATGATGAATATATATTATATATAAATCGTGTTTTACATTCTGGAATTATGTAAATCAGGATATAAGTATTAATATCAAGAACGACAAGTTGAAACACATACGATAAATAAAATGATTTTACCCAAAACGCTACTTTAACATGGAATTTACAAAAGAATGGGTAATATAAAGTCATAAGTGAAAAATATATGATATCATAACAATGAAAATGATTCTGTAATAAGTCAATGACATTATTTAAATCATTATACAGGAGGTTCAGATATGTATGAAGTATATCAGACCTAAGGTAAGGGATAATTTTGCAAATCTCATTTTTATCTGAGATTGCTTATTTGTAAGTATTTACTAGGGTTATTGCAATTGTCCATGTCCATGTTTTATAAAGGAGTTTTCATGGATTTTTAAAGTCCTTTTTACCCATTTTGACTTTTACCCCATGGTATGGAATGAATCTTTATTTTATTTACCCTACAAGGTACTTTTTTACTTTTCCGAAAAAAGTACGAGAAGAATGTTTTTTTAACGTATACGGCATGAAAGGAATTTTACGGTTTTATAAAGCCTTATTTTCATGAAGCTTCCACAAAAATATTTAATGACTATTTTCAAAAAAAAATATCTTTCTTTTAAAATTTCATGATTTTTTGTGAAAAGAAATTTATTTTGAAGAAAAAAGGATATTTTCCTCAAGAATTCATTTCACGTGTTTTATCAAAACCATTTTCCATCTAAGATGAAATTATTTCATATGTGTATGTTTCAAGTATAATGTCTGTATGATTTACATGGTTTTACATTTATTATTATGAAATGATATCCATTTCTTTTATGTGGATTAAGTGATGATGGGATTATGTTTATGAAACATATTTTATTTGTTGGGTTATTATGAATGATGTATGTTTATTTTGTGGCACAAGTAAGAATGATTTCATTATGATATGGGTGGGACTTATATATCCATCAAATTCATTGGGTAAAGATTTATATCTCATGAGATAGACATGGCAGGAACGGTAAGTTAATCCGGTTTAGTGTTACAGGACTGAAACGAGGAGTGAACTCGATTCAGAAAGGGACTTTGTCGACTAAGATGGTCTTGGAAGCAATGCCTTGGATACTATGGAAATCATAAAATGTGCTTAATGGTTGCCACAATTAAATGTTTTATTCCCATGATATTTTATCATGATCTATGTTCCCTTATGATATATGACTTACGTACTTCCAAGATTCATGTCTTTTCTCAAGATTTTGATGTTTAGATTTTATGTTCAAGTTATTGCATTCAAATGCTTATGGATTGTTTTATGTTCTCTATTTTTACCCTTACTGGGCATTTGAGCTCACCACTTTTATGTTTTCTTTTCCCCTGGATATAAAGAAAGGTTTTAGGTATGAAAAAAAGGGGGAGATCTTAATGGGGGATGTTGAAGATCTTTCACCACGATTAGAATATTATATTCCAAGATTCCAAAGACACTAAACTATTATGGTCCTTGTGTGTCTATTTTTGTTATATACTAAGTATTCCGCAAAATTAATGTAATGTCCATGTACGTCAAGCATCAGGTCTCTACAGTTGGTATCAGAGGAAAGGTTTAGTCTACTATTGGAAACTAGGATGTGAAAACGTTAGTGAGATCCCTAGAGATATTTATAAGGTATGTCTAGGGATGTCCCTAAGGATAAGTATATGTATAGGATATAGTCCTAGAAATACGGTAATAATCTTAGAATTTAACTTAATATGTTAGATATTTATGGCACTCCCCCTTTATTATGTTGTTTTCCCTAGCATGATTTTTTCCCCTCACACTATTCTTTTTGGGTTTTAGACGATGGCTGGAACCCGAAGGAACCATGTTGATCAATGTAATGGACAATTCAATGATTTTCCTCATGAACAGACCAATGTTATGGGAGATGGAGTGGAAAATCTTATTTCCATACTTACCCAAGCTATGAATCATTCTGGACATCCAATGAGCATAGAAGGGAACAATATTCTATTGAGTCCTTCATGAGGAAACGTCCACCTTCTTTTAGTGGGTCTTCCAATCCACTTGTTACTGAATAATGGACCAGTACCACTGAAAAGATATTTTCAGTTCTTCAATGTTCTGAACATGATAAATTCATCTTAGTAGTATATCGTTTGGAAGGTGAAGCTCATCAATGGTGGAATCTTATCATGAATACGAGGCCAAGAGATGAAATTGAGTCCATGGAATGAGACGAGTTCAATAACTTATTTTTCAATAATTACATCCCTCGTATTCTTCGAACATAGATGGAGAAGGAGTTTCTTGAACTAAAGAAAAAGGATGATGGATCTGTTGTTATATACAAAGCGAATTTTACAAGGCTTGCAAGGTATGCTTCTGGATTTATCATCCAACCTGAATATAAAGTTGATCGATTCTTCAGTGGCTTAAAACCAAGTCTTCGAAGGGAATTAGCTATAAGAGACTTTAGTAGCTATGATGAAATTGTGCATTGTGCTATCAAGGTAGAACTGGAAGTTGGTGTAACATATCCATCTCATGGTTTTGACAAGAAACGAAAGATGGAGTTAAAGGATAAATCATAGAACAATGGTGAAAATAAGATGAATGTTTCTTTATGCTCAAAGTGTTGAAAGAACCATGGTGGATATTTCCTAAAAGGTACTAGAAAATGTTTTAAGTGTGTAAAAGAAGGTCATCGAGCAGTTGATTGTCGAAGTAATGGGAAAAATGTTGCTAATGATGTGAATAGAGAAAAGACTACAGAGATCTCTCCACCAACACCTCAATGCTTAATGTGCAAGGAAATGGGGAATTATGCTAATAAATGCCCTAATCCAAGGGTTTGTGATGATCGACATGAGCAACCACTTAAGGAAAAGAACAAAGGGAAGTCACATGCGATCACTATTGGAGATTTTGAATATGACAAAGATGTGGTGGAATGATTAAGTGTTTATGTAATGGGATTCCAAAATAATGTTGTATATGGTATCATGGAATATTGGAATATTTATGTATTGATCTATTGTGGATTTCAATAATTTTATTGTACCAGTAACCATGGAAAGTGATTGAGAAATTTTTGTAAATAAGATGAAATGCACATAATGAAGGGATAAGGAGAAAATAATATGATAGTAATCATGAGCTCATGACTAAAATAAGGACAATGTGGTATCACGGTTTGATTATATAGATTTTTTTTTGGGATTTTGGTATGTGGATAGAGTTACCTTTTGACAGTATTCATGTTTTCACTAAGGTTATATGGTAATTTATGTTTCAAGATAATATATGACTAAGGTATTCATGTGTTTGGAATATAACCAACAAGATATATCTTATGATATATGTAGGATAAATGCTTGTATTCACATTCATGGTAGATAAACTTTCTAGTAATTGTTTTATTTATACTATGAGCTTGGACATAAGTATTTTAGATAATCCAAAATATTTGAATATATTATGTTGGACATAAGTTAGTATTGTTTAATTATAATTTTTTTTTTGATATTATTGATGGGATGTTATATTAATGTAGTTTTAGAAAAAGGACAACCTGCAGGACGGGCGACAACCCATCGCGTTAGACAAGGATGTGGGAATCGAACCCACAACCGAAGTGCGACTGGACTTTATCGCATACCAATGGCCTACAGGATGTCCCTGGTTAGTAGAAACAAGTTTTATTTTATTAAGAGGCATGATAGATGAAGTATAAGTTCATTTTTGGAATCGTATACGATTAACCTCACCATAGATGGACTTATGTATATTTGATAACTTTTTCTAACCTTTTGTTTGAAATAGATGGAATGACTCATCATTCTATCACATGATCTGTTAACACTTCGTAAATGACATATTCAACTTCATTTCTTTAAGAGATGAAGTGGAAATTGTTCAAAGCACCAACAACAGTGATATTGTACCAAAATCAAGCAAGTATTTCTTCTAATTCAAATTTTTCAACTTTCGGGAAATGATATTGAAAACCAAAAATGTTGTCCTAGTGACCTTATATCCGATGAATCAGATGGTACCTTAGATCATCAAAAATCTATGGATTTGTGATTTCTGGATTTTCCATAGCCATGTTCTCTACCACTCTCCATCAGAACATGATGATTAGATTTCTCTTCCATATCTATATTTTCACATATGTGGAATCCCAGTGATTAGTTTATTTGGGTAACCATTACATTTCATAATTTTGTTTTTAAAGATTGGTTTTGGTATTCCTTTTTATGATGTGGGTTTCTATTAAAGAAACTTTCGAGTAGTAAACCATTTATAAACCCGACAAATTTCAAGGGAAAAATTCATTTTAAGGGGGTAGAATGTAACACCCCATGATTTTATGAAAAATATTCTTTTTAATTTCATTAATGTCTTGTGTTGTATGCTACACCAAATGGATCTTGCACAACATGAATCTATGACTTGGCTTGTACTACACGCAATCACGACCTTCCACGATAGCGTGTGTTGTACGCAATACCGAGTTTCGCTAAACAATGATATGTTATAAAAACTAGCAGTTATGAATAGTAATACCCAATTTTTTAAATTTTTTAAATTTTATCTTTCAAAATGGACTTCATTTTTGGATTCGGAATATCAAAATTAGCCTAGGGTGAAATTTTGATATTTTTCTGAAAACATTCAATTTTTGATGAATAGTGAAAACACTAGGTTACTATTTAAAAACCGAATTTTTATTTAAATAATTATTTATTTTATTTAAATTTATTTTAGGTCAAAATTGATACATAATACCTATATAAGTTCAATTTAATTCATTGGAGTCATTTTATAATAATTTTAGATATATAAAAATTTTGTTGAACTTTTGACCGTCTTTTACCCACCTCCTAGCAGAATTACCAAACTCACATAATTTTTTTTTACCGCCTCTATGAGTGGAATTTCAAAAATTTGACAGACACGGTTGATTTCAGTAAGTAAAATGTGGTTCAATTAGATGAAAATAATTTTTGGTGAATAGTAACTTTTTACTTTTTTTTACCACGGTTAAAAGTAAATAGGTTAATTAAGGGTAAAAATGATATTATTATTACCCTAAAACATGTCCTAATTCTATTGGATAGGTGTAATTCGACCAAAAACAACCTTAGGAATAAAATATGACCATTTAGGCCCACTTGGATAAGATTAGGACATTTAATATTAATTTATTTAAAGAAGGGTTAAAATAGTTAAAATCAAAGTTTAATAGCTAAAAAAATTTTAACATAGGGTTATACATAAGATAAATTCGACTATAAATATTCATTAGAAATCTAAAAATATTTCCTACATAATGGTATTTTATTTGAAATTTTTAGACATTAAATAATTTAATTTATTTTTGACCCAATGATGATGCAGAAATTACCATAAGAGTGGAAAATTAAAATAATTGATATTATAAACACCCAAATAAATATAATTTGAGACTTTTTATGAATTAAACGAATTTTATAGGTTAATATGACATGTTATTATTGATTAAATTAACTTTTTTAGAACTAATCATTTTATTATTATTTTCACAAAAATAAATTACCAAATAGTGTCAAAATTGACATAAAATAGTTTTTAAAACAAATATTATAATATTAATTGTTATTTTATTCATAAAAATATATGGTTCGGTCCAATGACTTACATAAGGTTATATATGTTAATAATAAATAACTTGGGGTTTTTCTGGCATGTTATAAAAAGTTTATTAACCTTATAGTGTAAGAAAACAAGAAGACACTGTAAAAGAGAAATTATTTAACTTAAAGTTAAATCTAAATGATAAGGTTAAAATAGAATCCTAAACTTGTATAAATTATATTTTATGAGAGGATTTCCACGCATCCCCACCTTATATTCTGAATAACTCAATTTGGAGCTATTAAAAACCGAATATGACTTTATAATAAAATAATATTTTTAGTTATTCCAAAGGTGCCGCTCTCCACTCTTATAAAAGGGAACCTCCTCCATCTCTTCCTCACACCACATTGAGCCTTCAAGATCGGCCAACCCCTACAAAATTCTCTTCTACACTTCCCAAGAAACATCCTAGAGTTCATGGTCTTCTTCAAAGACCAATTTTAGTGCCCTAAGAGAAGGTCTCAAAGAGGCGCTTCAAAGAAGAGGTATTGTCAGTTACCGATTCTTTCAACTTTATTTCTTCTTCCAATTCTTCTTCTTTAGTTGTTTAATTATGAAGTAATAACATCAGTATCACTAATATAATGATATGTTATTATAAGTATAAAACAACCCTATTTCACCATCTATCCATCCTATGGAAAACGAAATCACCATGCGTGCGTACGTACGGAATACCGTCTCCACGCCGTGGTGAAATCTGTTTTTCCACCAACACCTTACATGGATGGGTATAATGGTGTAAAGAATAACTATATATGGTTATTATAACATCATACTAATTATGATATATTATACCATCCACTAAAATTCTATTCAATAATCATGGGAATGATATCATCGCTCGTGCATACGTACAGAATACCGTCTCCACGACGCAAATAGATTCATTCTCAATGATTAACCATTCATAAATGATTATAATGTATATATAATAAGTAATCATGAAATATATGAAATAATAATGCTACTGTATTTATGTATATATATATGTATGTCATCTATTTAGTTTCATTCAATTCAATAAGGAAAATAAAACAACGTTCATGCGTACGTACGACCTACCGTCTCCATGAACGGTGTATTTCATTCCTTTTATCGATCTATAATATATATATGTATATGATGCATATATATTATATATAAATCATGTTTTACATTCTGAAATTATTTAAATCAGGATATAAGTATTAATATCAAGAATGACAAGTTGAAACACATACGATAAATAAAATGATTTTACCCAAAACGTTGCTTTAACATGGAATTTACAAAAGAACGGGTAATATAAAGTAATAAGTGAAAAATATATGATATCATAACAATGAAAATGATTCTGTAATAAGTCAATGACATTATATAAATCATTATACAGGAGGTTCGGATACGTACGATGTATATCGGACCTAAGTTAAGGGATAATTTTTCAAATCTCATTTTTACCCGAGATTGCTTATTTGTAAGTATTTACTGGGGTTATTGCAATCGTCCATGTCCATGTTTTATAAAAGTGTTTTCATCTATGTTTAATGCCATTTTTACCCATTTTTACTTTTACCCCATGGTATGGAAATAATCTTTATTTTATTTACCCTACAAGGTACTTTTTGACTTTTCTGAAAAAAGTACGAGAAGAATGTTTTTTAACGTATACGACATGAAAGGATTTTTACAGTTTTATAAAGCCATATTTTCATGAAGCTTCCACAAATATATTTCATGACTACTTTCAAAAAAATATCTTTCTTTTAAAATTTCATGACGTTTTGTAAAAAGAATTTGATTTTGAAGAAGAAAGGATATTTTCCTCAAGAATTCATTTCCAGTGTTTTATCAAAACAATTTTTCCATCTAAGATGACATTATTTCATATTTGTATGCTTCATGTATAATGTCTCTATGATTTACATGGTTTCACATTTCTTATTATGAAATGATATCCATTTATTTTATATGGCTTATGTGATGATGTAATTATGTTTATGAAACCCATTTTATTCGTTGGGTTATTATGAATGATGTATGTTTATTTTGTGGCACAAGTAAGAATGGTTTCATTATGAGATGGGTGGTATCTATATCTCCCTCAAATGCATTGGGTAAATATTTATATCTCGTGAGATAGACATGGCTGGAACGGTAATTTAATCTGGTTCAGTGTTACAGGAATGAAACGAGGAGTGAACTCGATTCAGAAAGGGACATTATCCACTAAGATGGTCTTGGCAGCAATGCCTTGGCTACTATGGAAATCATAACATGTGCTTAATTTTTGCCACAATTACATGTTTTATTCCCATGCTATTTTATCATGATTGATGTTCCCTTATGATATATGCCTTACGTACTTCCAAGATTCATGTCTTTGATCATGATTTTGATGTTTAGATTTTATGTTCAAGTTTTTGCATTCAAATGTTTATGGATTGTTTATGTTATCTATGTTTACCTTTATTGGGCATTTGATATCACCCCTTTTATGTTTTATTTTCCCCAGGATATAAAGAAAGGCTTTAGTTAAGAAAAAAAAGGGGAAGATCTTTATAGGAGATGTTGAAGATCATTCACCACGATTAGAAGATTATATTCCGAGTTTCTAAAGACACTACACTATTACGGTCCTCGTGTGTCTATATTTGTTATGTACTAAGTATTCCACAAAAGTAATGTAATTTCCATGTACATCAAGTTTCGGGTCTCTATAATCTCATCAACACGATCAGGTCCTAATAGCTTTCCTTCCCCAACTTCATCCCAGCAAGTTGGAGTTCAGCATTTCTTTCCATAGAGAGCTTCCTAAGGAGCCATCTGAATATAGGAGTGAAAGCTATTATTATAAAAAAATTACACCAAATGTAGGTGTTGATCCAAAACTCCTTTGAAATCCATAGAGAAATATCTCAAAATATATTCTAAAGTTTTAATTGGCCTCTCAGACTGACCGTCTGTCTAAGGATGATAAGCAGTACTGAAACCCAACTCTGTATCCAGAGTATGCCGAAGACTTCGCCAAAACATTGAGGTAAACCTCGGATCCCGATTATATATAATGGAATGTGGTGCTCCATGAAATCTTACCACTTCCTTTACATATATCCTAGCAAGATGATCTTGAGAGAAATCCTCTCTAATAGAAATGAAGTGTGCCGACTTCGTAAGACGATCAACTATGCCCCAGATAGCATTATTGTCTTTGGATGTTTTAGGAAGTCCGGTGACAGAGTCCATAGTGATGTTTTCCCATTTCCATTCGGGTATGGGTAATGGTTGTAACATCCCCTTAGACTTCTATCTCTCAGATATAACTTGCTGAAAAACCAAGCATCAAGAGACATATTCAGCAACATCTATTTTAATTCCATCCCACCAAAATTACTCTTTCAGGTCGCTATACGTCTTCGTTCTTCCAGGATTAATAAAGAATGATGAACTATGAGCCTCATCCAGTAGCTCCTTCTTTAATTCAGTGATGTGAGGAACACAAACCCGATTCCTGAACTTTATTATCCCATCACAATCAAGGTAGAATTCATAAAAATTTCTCACCTACTTTTGTAACTCTACCTCTTCTCTCTGTGCCTCATTAATCTTCACATGTATAGATGGTTGAACATTAATTTGAGTAAGAGAATATTTCTCCCCTTACATTATAATTCCATGATCCATCCTTTGTAAATCCATAAATATTGGATCTTTTGTGATCCTCATCATGGATAAGCGAGCATGGTCTTATCGACTTAATGCATCTTCCACCTTGTTTTCTTTCCCATTGTGATAATGAATTTAGTAGTCGTAATCCTTAATCAACTCCAACGATCTTCTTTGGAACATATTTACCTCCTTTTGTGTGAAAATATACTTTAAACTTTTATGATCAGTATAAATATCACACCTTTCACCATAATGATAATGCCTCCAAATCTTTAAAGAAAATATTACCACAGCTAACTCCAAATCATGAGTTGAGTTATTTTATCTCATGTATTTTTAACTGTCATGAGGCATAAGCTATCACCATATCGTTTTGCATAGGAACACACCCCAGCCCCTTCTTAGATGCATCACTGTAGATCACAAACCTTTCTCCACTACAAGGACGTGTGAGCATAGATGCACTGGATAACCTTATTTTCAACTCCTTTAAATTCTCTTCACATTCCTCCGTCCACACGAACTTAACTCCTTTTCGAGTCCACTTGGTGAGTGGATTAGATAATCGTGAAAAATATTTCACAAAACATCAATAATATCTAGCCAAACCAAGAAAACATCGGATCTCAGTTACTGTTGTTGGTCTAGACTATCTTTCGATAACCTCTGTTTTTTCTAGATCCACATATATCCCCTCTTTCAAGAATATGGGACCAAAAAATGCAAAATTTTGAAGCCAAAATTCACACTTGGTAAATTTGGAACAAAGCTTCTCCTTTCTCAGGGTCTTCAATACAATTCTCAATTAATCTTCATGTTCTTCTGTACTCTTTGAATAGAAAATAATATCATCTATAAAGTGTAACACCCCAAGCTTCCACAATACACTTCTCTTTGAATAATATAGTAGCTTGTGTTCTACGCAACTTCGAGTTCTAACACAGACACCACAATCAATCAAAGTAGCCATTATGAATAGTAATACCTACTCTTTGAAAATTTATAAATTTTATCTTTCCAAATGGACTTAGTTTTTGTATTTGGAATATCGAAATTATTCTAAGTTGAATTTTTTTAATTTTCAATGAATTTCCAATTTTTTATGAATAGTGAAAAATACTTAAAAACAAATTTTTTAATCAAAATAATTTATACTGATAAATTATATTATTGAGTGGTTTTAAAGTATAATTAGAATATATTTTTACCATTTTATCCAATGGTGTTCATTATGATTAATTTCACTTTGAAATTGGACATAAACAATTGTCAATCTTTTGATATATATTGTTTCTTAAAAACACACTATTTGTTGTGACAGTAGGAATTAGTTACAAAATTAATTAATGAAACTTATATGTTTGGAATTTTGTAAAAAATATATCATTTTTGAATTTGGAATATAAATTATAGATTAGGGTGAAATTTTGGAATTGTTCTGAAAAACTTCAATTTTTGATGAATAGTGAAACCACTAAGTGATATTTAAAAGACTGATTTTTTGTTTAAATGAAACATTACCACTTCTGTGATTTGATTTTAAAAAATCTGACATACATAGTTGTCATTAGGAAGTAAAATTTGGTTCAATGGGATAAAAATAATTTTTGGTGGACAGTAACTTTTACGTTTAATTAATCGCGATTAAAGGTAATTAGTTAAATTTAAGGTAAAAATGGTATTATAAAAATATGAAAATACCCTTACACTTGTCATACCCCTATTGGATGAGTCATGGCCGACCAATAAAATCCATGGGTCAACTTGGGGACCCCATGTAGCCACTTTCATAGGAAAATGACATTAAAAATGTTTTATTTAATGTTAAAATAAAAATGTCACAAACATGAGTTGTTTTACTAAAACAATTTTTAAATGGGGTTATACAAGTAGTATTTTTTACTATAAATGTTAATTAGAAAGATAAAATATTTCCTAAATCATGGAAATTATTTTATAATATCTATACATTAGATAAATTAAATTTTTAATGACACCATGATGATGCAGTGATTACCTCATTAATTAACGATTTTAATAAAATGGAAGGATAATGTAACATCTAAGATTTACACTTGTCCAATGCCTATTTAATGAGTATATTTAGAACCCTTATCACCTTATCCTAAAAATATATAAGTTTGGGACCTTTAAAATCCGAGACTCATTATATAATAAAGTAACATTTCATTACTTTCCAGGAGTGCCCCTCCTCTCCTCTAATAAAAGGCCCCCACCACTACCACCTTATTCACACCATAAAATCCTTTTGGCTCGGGAAAACTCTGCCCAAATACTCTCTAAACTTCCCTCTCTTACTCCTAGAAGCCTCAATTTCGGAAGAATTATTCCCAAGGAATCCTTTGGCTCAAATCAAAAAAGAGTTTCCCGATTTTAAGGTAATGTCTTCTCTTTTGTTATTTTGTTTTATTTTGCTTCACCAACCCCTTAAACTCTTTTTATTCCTTTCTTTTTTACCAAAACCAGTATCTTTAATATACTAGTATGTTATTATGAGAAGGATTTGATTTACACTTACACACACCTTCGTATAATGGTTAAATAACATATTGTTTCTGTGGTTGGAAAATTTCTGCCTCACGAAATGATGATTGTTCAATCTTCTTTTATCACCTCTAATGGTGGCCATTATGATGAAACTATTTTTATATATGAAATATATTATGTTTTTTCCTTATGATTCTGTATTTTTCATTTATGGAATACCTTTACGATTTCCATTATGGGTAAACGCGATAATTTCATTTTAGGAAGTGCGGACTACCACCCCCTCAAAGTGATTTGAATCGTTGATGCCATGTGTGGGATGTATAAAGGATGGAGTAAATTGTATTATAAATTATATTATACTGGAATTATATTATACCCTTATATAATTATAACTTAATTCAATTAAATATGAAATAGAAATGAAAGTAGCGTTCATGCGTACGTACGACTTACCATTTCCATGAATGGTGCATTTCATTTCTTACCTCTAAATGTTACGTAATATTATGAATGAATGTATATATTGGATATATATGATATATTTGATATCTAAATCATGTATATAATTCTGGAGATAATGGATATTCTACCACATAAACAACATGTAATTATAAGAAGTTTATTGTTGACTCAAGTACCAAAGATCGACAAAACGTCCGTTATTAACTTATATGACTACATAATTTTCATAACATTATAATAAGTGATATAAAAGGGATAATGAGATTGAAAAAGGTTCTTAAGAAAGTAGAGATTAAATCTAGTTTATTATTCAGGAGGTTAAAGAGTGGTCGAGTCAAGTCGGACACGAGGAAAGGGAACTTCTTAACCCAATTTCCGTTCTTTCGGTTAATCTCCTACTTTCAAATTATGTCATGATATTATTATATCCTATCCTGTATTTTTAATTTCATTATGTTTACTTATAGTGAATACACATAATAGATCTATTTTATCTAAAAAATGATATTTTTAAGGTACTTTGTCTCAATCTCCATTCATTGTGGCATATTTTGTTTTATACACAATTTTCTTTTATATGGTGTATAAACCCCTTTGACTTTTACATTTATTCAAAAGGAATATTTTTATATGAAGCATTTTACTAAATGACAAAAAGGAATTTTTATCTTGTTGTACGTATACGGCGACAACGACTTCTCTGCCATCGTGACAATTATTTGAGTTTCGGCTTCCTCTACAAACCATACCCTTTTTTTAATGAAAAATAATTACAAAGTTTTAATTTTCTTTTATTTTGGTATTGAAAATGGTTTTTAAAATGGTTTTATTATATCAATGTGTTGTATTGATATCTTGTAATTGAAATGTGGAAATGTTATGTTTCCTTTATGAATGTTTTATGTGATACGATTATGTTATGGTTTATGATATGTTTAAACCTGTTCATATGAGGAATGCATTGGACTTAATAAGTGACGGGTGGAGCCCACTATAGCTCCACAATGCATCGGTAGGTCTCATGAGACAAACTAGTGTCTTAGCACGAGGCCTTGACAAAATATTATTTGTGGTATGGGCATGAGGCCTTGGCTACGTGGTTATGATAGTCTGGCATTATGCATTCCATCATTATGAAAGTGGTTATTGATATTGCATGTGATTATTCGACCAATAGAATATCAATGTGAATAAGTAAATGACATTATTTAATTTTACTTTTTCTATATTATGTTGAAGTTCAAGTATAAAAGGCTTTTGTTTTAGTTATACATTGCCTTAAATGTTTATGTTTATTTATGAAATATTCCGCTATATTGTTATCCTTACTGAGCATCTGAGCTCACCCCTTTTAATGTTTTAATTTTTTCCAGGATGTGAAGAAGTATTTTAGGAATGACTTATAGGGATAGTATAAAGGGGATATGAGTGTGGGAAATTGAGACTATGTTATTGTAGTTTTTCACTTTATGATGTAATGTAACATTTATGAATGTATCTAGTGTTTCCAAGGCTACTAAACTAATCGGTCTTTCGAGACATGATCTTTTGTGATCATGCCAATGTTACGAAGTAATGCACCGACTCTGGGTAACTGTGGTCGGGGTGTTACAGTTAGTATTAGAGGGAGGTTAGTACTAACCTTGGAAGCTAGATTTAGATAAACTATGATTAGAGCACATAGCCCGACGATAGACTTTGAGGATTAGTATAGAATATCTTCCTCGAATTTTGGTATTATAGAGATTTTGTGAGTTTTCCGAGCAATACATCCCTGTCTGGATAAGAGCAGGTAGAGGCAGCTCTGGCACAGATGTACCTAAGGGTAAAACCCGAAAACACCGCTTTGAGCTAGACTCGAACGGGAACTGGTGCACGACAACAGGCCTTGCTGCACTCTTGGTTACGACACTCCGTGGGGATATGCTTACGATAATTATCATTTTCATTACAAACCATTATGAAGGTCTTTTGAGTACATACTTCCTCAAAGAAAACATTTTTATGATTATGGATTATATCCATAAATAGTTCAATTTATGTTAAGTGTTTTACAAGTATGGAATTATGTATTTTAATTCAAAAACTAATCTAGTTTATTCCATTGTTTAGAAATGGTGCCTAGTGGGAGGAATGAAAACCGTATCAGTGCACGCACTCCGTGTTGGGATTTCCCTCCTGCTCAAGATAATTATTGTGGAGATGGAGATACAACTGGTGATGATCAACTTATTACCATACTAGGAAAACTCACTCAGGTTATGAATAATAACCTTACTCATATGGAGCGCCCTGATCCGCAACGTGGAGGATCAATGTTAGACCGCTTCATGAGGCAACAACCTCCAACATTTAATGGGGTTAAAAATCCATTAGTAGTTGAGCAATGGATAAAATCTTTAGAGAAAATATTCCATGCCTTGGGGAGTAGAGAAAGGGAGAAGGTTTTCATGGCAGTCTACTGCCTCACTGGAGATGCCAATCAATAGTGGTCGCTGATTCAAAACACAAAGGAAGATGAAGAAGTATCAAGTATGGAATGGAGGGAGTTTAAGAAAATTATCTTATAAAAATACTTTCCACATGACCATCGAGCAGATATAGAAAGACAATTTCTGAGTCTGAGGCAGAAGGAGGATGACAATGTCACAAAGTATGAGGCTAACTTTACAAGGTTAGCGAGGCAGGCTGCAGATTATATACGTAACCCAAGAAGTAAGATTTATCATTTCTTTGATTGGTTAAAACCATTTCTCCGTCGAGCATTAGTCTCACAAACCTTCGCGTCGTATGAAGATATTGTCTTGTGTGCTATCAAGACGGAAAAATGAATTCTCTAAGTCGTATGACATTAATGCAAAGCAAGAAAAGAAGAGATCTTCTGGTCAATCTGGAAATGGAAATAAAGTGAAGAAGGGAAATGTTGAATATCAGTCCTGCAGTAAATGTGGGATGAAACACCCCAGTACTTGCTTGAAGGGAATGGGAGTCTGTTACAAGTTTGATGAAAAAGGCCCCCAAGCTCATGATTGCAAGGGAAAGAAAGTTGTTGTCACTATGGAATGCTATAATTTTAGAGAGATGGGACATTATGCAAATGAATTTCTTAAGCGTCAAGGGAACTTACCTCATAAGAGGCGAATGAAGAAAAGCCAAGCATATGCTATCCCTACTGCTGAGGTTGAAGCTCTGAAAGAAGTGGTGGCAAGTAATTTAATGGTTTCCTCAAGTTTAGAAAATGCATTATTTGATTCTGGATCATCGCATTGTTTCATATCTTCCCAGTTTTTTAAGAAAATTAGATATTTCCAATTTGATTTAATAAGAGAATTGTCAGTCAAAACTCATATGGGAAGTATCATTGCAACAAAGTTTTGTGAATCAGTCCCCATTAGAGCACATAAATGTTCTTTATCCACTAATCTAATTTTCATACCTATGATTGAGTTTGATATAATCCTCGGTATGGATTGGCTTTCGGACTATGATGCAATGATTTATTGTAAGAAGAAGAAGGTTATGATTTTTGATGATGATGATAAGGAACACCTTATTTTTAGAGCAGAATCGTCCCCACCAAATTCTTATTTAGATCCACCCCCAGTAGCTCAACTAAATTCAATTATTGGGGAGTAAGAGAATGAAATGACTAAGGGAGAGGAATGGAATGTTCAAATAGAGGATGTACCTATTGTGAAAGAATATGTAGATGTGTTTCCGGAAGATTTACCTGGACATCCTCCAGAACGAGAAGTTGAGTTTTCCATTGATTTAATTCCTAGATCAAGGCATATATCGAAGACCCCATATAGAATGGCCACCATGGAATTAGTTGAACTAAAGAAACAACTAGAGGAATTGAGTAATAAGGGATTTATTCTCCCTGGTGTTTCTCCATGGGGATCCCCTATCCTTTTTTTAAGAAGAAAGATGGATCTATGAGGTTGTGCGTTGACGACAGGGAGATCAATGCTATAAAAATAAAGAACAAGTATCCCCTACATCACATTGATGATTTATTTGACCAATTTCATGGAGATCAATACTTTTAAAAGATTGAACTTTGATCTGGATACCATCAGTTGTGTGTAAAGAAGGAATACATTCCGAAGACAACATTTTGAACAAGGTACGAGCATTACGAGTTTACAGTAATGCCTTTTGGATTGACTAATGCACATTCTGTATTCATGGATCTAATGAATAGAGTTTTCAAGGAATATCTTGATGATTTTTTGGTGGTATTTATTGATGATATCTTGGTATACTCCAAAAGCTACGGAGATCATGAAAATCACTTGCGCATTATCTTGAAGAATCTTATAAGGATTGAATTATACGAGAAGTTTAGCAAGTGTGAATTCTGGCTTCAAGAGATTTCTTTTCTTGTCCATATTGTCTCTATGGATGGAATTTCCATTGATCCTTCTATGACCAAGGCAATCCAAGAATGTCCAGCACTGACGAGTATAACTGAGGTACGCAACTTTTTTGGTTTGACAGGTTATTATCGACGTTTTGTCCAGAATTTTGCTCAATTGGATAACCCATTAATGAAGCTCACACGTAAAGGGGTTAAATTTGTCTAGACAAAAGAGTGTGAAGAATGTTTTGAAGAACTTAAGAGAAGATTAGTCAACGCTCCTATATTGACTCTACCACCAGGGAATGATGGGTTCGTTATTTATAGTGATGCATCAATGAAAGGACTTGGTTGTTTCCTTATTCAGAATGATAGGGTTATTGCCTATGCATCATGAAAACTAAAAATTCATTAGCAGAACTATCCTACTCATGATCTCGAGTTAGCTGTTGTAATTTTTTCCATGAAGATATGGAGACATTATCTCTATGGTAAAAAATGTGAGATATATACCGATCACAAGAGTTTGAAATATATTTTTTCACTAAAAGAACTCAACATGAGGTAATGGAGATGGCTTGAACTACTCAAGGATTATGATTGCATGATACACTACCACCCAGGGAAGGAAAATAAGGTTGCAGATTCTTTGAGTAGAAAAGATCATGGAGTTTTAAACATGATGAGAGTGGAAAGGGATCTTATTTTCATGTATCTAGTAAAGATGGATATGGGAATCATCATGGAGGGTGAAACATGAAATTTTTTTCAAATGGTTTCCAAACCATCTTTACTAGAAAGGATAAAGTGTTCTCAGGCTGATGATAAAGAGTTGAAAAAGAAGATTAAAGTTGTGAATGATGGGCGATTTAGTTCTTTGTGTATAAAGATGGAATTTTGAAATTTGGGAGGAGACTTTATGTTCCCAATATACCTAATTTAAAGATGCAATTGTTGGATGATTCTCATAGTTCCAATTTCTCTATACACCATGGGAGCACCAAAATGTATAGAGATTTAAAGGGACATTTTTTGTGGGACAACATGAAGAGGGAGATTGCTGATTTTGTGTCAAGATGTATGGTTTGTCAACAAGTGAAAGCTGGAAGACAACTTCCTGGTGGAGTATTGCAACCTCTTCCCATACCTGAGTGCAAATGGGATAATATTACGATGTAGTTTTTCATGGGACTAACAAAGACTCCTAGAAGGAATGACACAATATGGGTCATTGTTGATCGTCTCACGAAGTCAACACATTTTCTTGCTATAAGGGAAGATCTACCACTTGAATGTTTAGCAAAACTATATATTATTGAAGTTGTGAGACTTCATGGAGTACCCCTTTTGATTGTCTCGGATCGTGATCCCCATTTTACATGAAGATTCTGGAAAAGTATTCAGAAGGCCTTGGATACTGAACTTCGTTTGAGCACTGCTTACCCCCCTCAAACAGATGGACAATCAGAAAGAACTATTAAAACCTTAGAAGATATGTTGAGATCATGTTTTCTTGAAGGTATCTCCATGGAAGGGATTTATACGTTTTGGTAAGAAGGGTAAATTGAGTCCCAGGTACATCGGACCCTTCGAAATTCAAGAACGAATTGGGGCTGTAGATTACCATTTGGCAATGCCGCCAAGTCTCTCCAAAGTTCACGATGTATTCCACGTATCACTGTTGAGAAAATACATGGCTGACCCAATGCATGTACTCACCTATGAGGAATTAGAACTGGAACTCGATCTGTCTTATTTCGAAGAGCCCGTCAGGATTCTTGATACAAGAGAACAAGTGTTGAGAAACCGGATGACTCGTCTGGTAAAAGTTCTATGGAGAAACCATAAGATGGAGGAGGCAACATGGGAACCCGAGGAACATATGATGAACAATCACCCATGTATTTTTATAAAGTTATATTATATGAAATTTTGAGGATGAAATTATTTGAAGGAGGGGAGAATGTAACACCCCAAGCTTCCACGGTACACTTCTCTTTGAATAATACAGTAGCGTGTGTTGTGATGATAATAGTTTTAAGCCACTCAATGAGTCACTCTAGAATTTATTGTCATCCATGAAGATGAAGGTTTGTTTTGATATTGGGATCATGCCCATAAAATGTGCTACCTATGTATCCTTGTGAAATGAATCATAACCCTCGTACATTGGTGCCGCTTAATAAAACACATCATACCTTTTAAGATCTTGTGATAAGGACATCTAAGAGAAAGATGATTGGTCAAAACTTAGTATGGGACTTAAGCTGAAGCAGCCTGAGGAACTTAGAAAGTATATGGGTTTCCATGTAGGATGAGACCCTATTGGGAATATGGCTCAAGTAGAATAGGGTTGATTTGAAGTGTTTGGTTTGAACCTCAGGGAGGCATCCTACATATCCCATAAAAATGGGAATCAAATCTCATGTAGTTCAATAATTCTCATAAGAGTGTATGGTCTTTGGAGAGATATGAGTTTGGGATTACTTCCTAAAAAGGATGTATTGATGATTTTGGGTTTAATTTGGGGCTTATTTCTAAGGAGGATTCCCAATGAGATCGGGCCTTAAGACAACTTCCTACGTATCCCAGTTATGGTGGGAATCAGAGTTCTCATAGTTCCGTCCAATGAGTGTTTGTTAACATGGTGTAACCATCACATATCTCTAAGCCTATGTGAGTCATGATTGGTGTGAGAAACTAGATGGTGTGAAGGATTCAACAATGACACTTCCCACTTTTCCTCCTCCACTGATGGAAGAGGGCGCATCGATCGTGGAAGAGGGTGAGGCGAAGAGCCTTCCCTAGATTCTATTTACATTGGAAAGGGGCCCAATGTAAGGAGTAAGGGATGAATGAGAGGGGATTAAACTAGGATGGCTGCCCTAAAACTGATTCTGGTAGGAAAGGGAGACTCCTCCTTTTCTTGTGCAGAAAAGTAAGTGTGAACTGTACCTTCCCTACTGGAGACCTGAGGTCCTAGGTCACCTCTTTGAGAAAAGAGAGGACAAGACCCAACCCTCCTATAAAACGGGAACTTCCAAACAATATTTTTGGGTGAAAGGTCTATGTGACTGCAGATATACAAAACTACAAACATTCCATGAATCTTAACCCCATTGTGAAACCAATGTTCAAAACCTCTGACTGCAAAAACACAAACCCAAATAAGAGACACATTGATGTGCCTTTTCCAAAAGTTTGATAAGTATGGATGTTTTGGGGGAGTTCTAAAAATAATCCCTTTCAGAGAAGGGATCCAATGATGAAGAAGACTTGCCATGAATGGCTGAGAAAGGCTTCATGTCTTGTAGACTGAAGAGAGTGAAGAGAATAAGTGAATCAAAGAGGGGATCACAAGTAGAGAGGGGCACACAAGTATGGTCACACAAGTACACATGGGTAACCTGATGTTCACTTAAGAAATGAAAAACCTATATGGTAATAATTGGGCGAGACCTTGCTCAATCCTTCAAAAGAATTCCCAGGTTATCCAAGAAGTGGGCGCTAAAGTTCTTGTGAGAGTAATGGGAGGCGCGCAAGTATTTCTGGCCTAAGGAGGTTGTGTGATTTTTGCGCGCAAGAGTTATGGTTTTCAAACTCTAAAAGGAATTATTTCTAATGATCCTCCCTTAAATCCTCTGGTCAAGGTGTTTAAGAACTGCCTTGAATGTTTCAGATGACTGGGGAAAAGTACTAGGGTGACCAGATCCGCAATTGGGCTTCAAGTAAATTCTTCCATACAAATGGGGGCCCCAAGGATCTATTTATAGTAAAATAAGTGACCTTGGGTGAAATGAGTTGGGTGTGAAAGTCACTTGTGCTCTATATAGAAGCATGCAAGTAGGTTGCGGGCTATATTAGGGCACTCAAGTAGGTTGTGCACCACCGGTGTTTTGGCTAGACCAAGGCAAATTGAAATTAATTCCTTTGCAAATCATGATTTTTATTCATGTATTTCTCCATTTTCTTTTTAAGGGGATCCGTTTGGTCATTTTATAGACTCTTTTATGGAATGGAGTGTCAAAAAATCCCCATATCAGAACTGGATCCAAAATGAAAAGAGTAACCTATACTAAGGTAAAGTAATGAAGAAGAAACACCAGGGCAATGGGGTGTGCAAGTATTCGGTGCTCAAGTAAACTTGGGTTCACAAGTGTGAAACACGTATGATTTCTAGCATGTAGGGTGATATACGTTGCTTATATATAACAACTTCACTTCCTCCAAATGTTTCGCAAATTCTAAATTCTCAGCCCTTGGTGCGCAATCCTTTTGTTCAAAGGCTTCTATTTTTACGGGATTCCTCTTTATGTTTTTTAGCTGCATGCCATTAGTGGGGAGCCATACTTGTTTTCCGACTTATACATGCATCCCTTAATGCCTTTTTCATTATTTTTTAAAACACAAAAAATGAACTTACTTTAAAAATAAGATCACTATTTTTTTCAGGTTCAATGGCTCACAAAAGAAGTGGAACTACTGATGAGCTAGCCAATAAGAGGATTTATGACATGATGAATGTCGTTGGTCGTGATTACTTCGATGATTACAAAACCAATCTTCTAGGAATAGAAAAATATTTTAAGAAGTATCATTTCAACTTTCCTTGGAGCACATATCTGCCTTTGTATAGTTATGGACATTTGTAGGATACTAACATTTCAGATTCAATGAACTATGTCCCACATTCTTGGTTTCATGATTATACCAACTTATCATCATCCAATGTTTCTATTGGGGGATCATTTGACGGTGCTGGGATAGTAGTGAAATCTCATGTTATGCATCATAGCCCGTGTGATCTAGATTTGAAGGCAAACATACCAGAGTTACCTCTACACTTTTATTCATCTATATTTAGAGATTCTCAGATATATCAGTCCAAGGGTTGGAAGAAAAGTTGGGATTTTCGACTAAGAGGAGGTGGAAAATCTACATGGATGTGGGCATATTGGGTGAAAAAGACATGCGCAGAATTTGCAGATGATATGAGAATCATCTGGATTTATGAAGCTATCTAGTCTGGGAAAACCAATGTGTATAGGAATGATGATTTCATGAAAGTGTTATTAAGTCAGTGGAGCCCAGAGACTAATTCCTTCCATTTCACATATGGTGAGGCAGGTATCAATTTGAGGGACGTTTAAAAAATTTCTGGAGCTCTAATCCTTAGAGACATGTATGACTAGTTTATTCCTTCCAAGGTGAAATGGAATGACTCGGAGAAGACACAATATTTGGCTCGTGAGTTGATGAAAATATTTAACATACTCAAGAATTAAATCACTGTGAAAACACACACCAGGAGGGACATTCATCCAGAGGAATGGATGGAAATATTTTTGATTAAGAATAAGGAAAATGGGCCCACTTACATCTGTCCAAATAGTTGTCCAAGGGTAGAGAAGATATGCACTCCTGACACCTTTTGTCCAACATTAGAGAAGGGAGGATTTGGAAGATGGGGATATGATATCAACAAAAAAATCCTCCAAATTCATGTCTGGGATGTTTCATAGCCATGTGGCTCAATAGATATTTATTAATAGTTTGAGACTCCAAATGAGTTGTGAGGCTGGGAACCTTTGTTATTGCAGCGAATATGGTAGAGTAAATGATGGTAGGGTCGGCTACCCCTATTTTAGAAAAGATTAATAAGAGTTTTTGGCATATTTACGAAAGATAATCTCCCTTTAGAATAGTTGGGCCATTCTAAGTGTTGTGGGGATGAATTGATACTCACATTAGAACTTATTCTATATAAAGTGATGTATAGGTTTTTGGAAGATCATTCTGACCATATTTTCATGATTTTTCTGATATTTCACTCTTATCTTTGAATGCTCATGACAATAAGGATAGATTGAGAATTCTTAAGGAATTTCATTTCTTTCATTATGGGAATCCGCCCACAGGGCGATTTGTTGATGATGGTACTGACAGTTTGGAACTAAGGACATATATTCTAGCTTGTAGAGATGGAGTGTTGGCCACCAGAATCGATAGAGAAATCATATTTGAGGCCTATAATCCTTATAGATTTCCAAATCAATACAAATTTCTACAAAAGAATACTGTATCCCCTGCCATGCATGTCAGATTAGAGCAACACCCAATGGTTGGAAGACAACTATGGTTGTCGACATCTGCAGAGAAGATGAGGGTAGTTTTTAATTTACCCATTGCGAATTCAGTAAAAAAAAATTAATCATCTGGTATGCTGAAAAATAGGTTGCATCATACCTTGAAGGGGTATTAAATAATTTCATCCCCCGAGTGGGGATAAAGAGAAGTAGCAGGAAGGAGCCCTGTTGCATGGAATATAGTTCTTCATCATCAGGGGTGATTTTCAAGAATCAAAGAGTGGAGGTGGTGATACTCTAAATCCACCTGTGCCCCCAATATAATCCTCTTAATATAATAAAAAGATCCATTCCATCAATCCCTATTGAAGTCATATCAAGGCCATCTAGTCGCCATAATTCTTAAGAGCAATGAGTTCCATTTTCGAATATGTCATCCCTGACTGTGGGTGCTGGGAAGAAACTTATGTCAAAGGTTGTAAGATCCTAGTCATAACCCTCAGACATAAATTCTAAATATATATATGACTAGAGGCTGTTCGAACATGGTAGAGTCTATATTGTGATGCTGAGACCTTGTGGATGGATTTGTGCGATGGACTGCATCTTCTACGAGTTGGGGATTTGTGGGCTTCTTCTGACATTCTTTTTAAGGATAATCCTAATGAGGTAAGGACCTACATTAGAGAGCTAGAAATTATCATATATTCCACTGATGACTCAATTCCTACCACAAATAAGGTGAAGGGAATTATTGATCGTGGTACCACCGAATGGATTAATCCTTCATTAGATGAATAATGGTGTGACGTTGTAGATCTTGAGGATGTAAGTTCCCCCTTTTTATGTCTTCATCCATTTTGAAACACAAATTTTATTCAAAACATTTTTAATTAGAAGAAATTTTATCCTAACGTATATTTGGGTAAAGGAAAGACAACTGAAATTACTTCACAACAATATAGTCTTGGAGGCACTGCTCATAGAGCTACTGGATCACTGTATGAGTTAGAAGAAATATCTCAAGGCCGACAGGCCATGGAGGAGGAAATAGAGAGGGTACTAGGATCACCAATACCTTTCTTTATAGGTGATTACACAATCCCTCATAAAAATATGAAGAATAAAAAGTATCAAAGAAAGAAAACCATGGTTCAGTGCTTTCTTAGCAGTGCTAAGTTTTTCTGATAATCAGGAATTTTAGTTTTATTCCTGAAAAAGTGTTTAAACATTTCAATATTATAGGGGTTTATTTTGTTTCTTCTATGAAAGAAACCATTGATAATACTCAATGAGTCTTAGAAGTTGCTGCTGAGAAAAAACAAATTCCTATAAATCCATTTGTTCCTAAAGAGGAATTGAATCCAAAGGAACCAACGTCTGTTCCCAACATTTCTTTGATTCCTGCTATCATAGGAGAGGAAGATTCTATTAAATAAATAATATTTAATAAATAATCCAATGCAATAATAGATTAATTCCATTCAATGACACTTTTAGGTTTATAAAATTCACTAGAACTTATATGAACAACTGATGCTGACCCCACAATTGTTGCTGAAGAAGCTACTTGGGGTCACAGGTTACCGGAGGAAGGTTGTGAAGTAAACACACCAAGTGTTCCCACGAGTGTTACTAACATTGGATCTGAGATATCATTGGATGAAATGATGAACCTTGGAATGTCATTTGAATAAATATTATAACATATTAAAATATCAAAATGCTTTATAAGATTTTGGAGTTCCTTATATAGAATCAAATGGACGTGAGTTCTCATTATTTTTCTTGTTAATCATCTTATGATTAACCTGGTAGAAATGGTTGATTAAAATATTCAGTTCTATCTAAAGAAACTGCTTCCACAATAAAACCTGAAGGATGTGTTGATATTAATTTCAACCCCACCATTGTGGAGACATTGGATCAAGTGAATATTGAGGTTGCAGGTCTATCTGAATTAACTCTGAAAATCCTGATCATATTAAAGATATCACTCCTCAACTAGAGACATAAAATAAAATTTCTAAAACTAAAAACGTTGGGGAGGATTCTTCTCATGTTTCTGACATAATTCTAGGTAAGAGATACTAATATTGTGATTACATTAACTTTTATTATATCTTAAATATAACCATGGTTCTTGATTTACCATACATGGTTATAATCTTCAATGGCTAGGTCTGGAGGTGATTCCTCTACATCTTCCCAAACAACATTTGAAGGAGGAGAAACCATTTTCCAAGAAGGAATATACCGGGCACATTTTTAAATGCATTAATCCCATAATATATCCCTATTTATGATAGTGATCCGGAATAAGACCTAGAACTGCAGAAGTCTCTTCATCTTGCTCATCGAAAATCATGGAAAAATATCTGGAAGATAATATCTGAGATGCCCCATAAGGAACTGCCTTCAAGAATTCCACGACATTCATCTATGTTTATCACTTTAGTATTTGGCGGGTTTGAATACCGTGAAACTCATACTATGGTGAATGAGATTATCAGGTAGAGGGAGCAAGAGAAAAATCTTCAACACAACTTGATAGAAGCCAAACTGTCTATCAAAATTGAAGAGTTCCAAGAAACACTGTCCCAAGCTGAGGCTAATCACAATGAAAAGTTGAAGGGACTAACAAAAACAATTAAATAAAAGATTGTTCAGCAACTACACCTTCAACAGGAGTTAAATATCATTAAAGGGGAGCTTGACCAGCTTCATATCTAATTAAAAGAAGTCTAGAAGGAATTTTCAAAATAAATTAAAAATTCTAAAGAAGTACTTCGTCATGATGAAGAGAGTTAGGATGGTAAGATAAATAAACATAAACAAGTAGTTGATGGTTCTCGAGAAGCTATTAAACTAATGAGGAATTACATTGAATCCCTTTTGTAAAAATTTTAAGGTAGAGATTCTAATTTGGGGACGCTTCTCCATAAAAATATTTTCATAAATGAATAGTATTTTGTCTTTAATTATTTATGTTTCCACTTTCATTAATTTCTATTATTTTACCTAGGCCATTAGGCCTAGTTAGAATAATGGGATAATATTTATAGTCGAAATGGATATTACCCATAACTTTGATTTAGATCCCAAAAAAAACTCTATGTCTATGAATTGCTTTAATATTATTTAAATATCTCCATGGGAAATCATGAGTCACGATTTTTATGGTCACCAAATCTAAAAAACCTATATCAACATAAGGGGAGTCTCTTCCAAGAACAAAGTTACCAATACTTGAAAAACCTGTTATCAGGTTCGTATTATACAGAGCCAACTAGGGAACATGATGCATATCCAAATAATGGAATCTTTTGACTAATAGGCTTATTATATGGGAAGCTTATTTAGGGACACCTAAGGGAACGAGCATCATAGTCGGGCAAAATGAGTTCTTGGAATGTTATCATTTTTCTTTTGATAGATAGGGGAAAACATGATTTGGGTTACTCAAGACCACAGAGAGTGGTTTTTCCAAGGAATAAAATTTTACGAATGAAAAAGTGAGATTTAGACCAACATAAGTTAGGAATAAGAAAACCCTTTCTATACACATTTTGTGTGTGAGTAATGGTTAAAATTTATCTGAAATGGGAATTTCTGACATCATACTATGTAGTTTAAAGTCATGTAGTGAGGACGTTATGTGGCCTTAATTTATGGTCATTAGATTTGACTAAAGGTATGAGAAAACTCTCCCATCTTCTTGATAATCTATTTGGAAACATACTATCATATTCAGGTATGGAGGGGAAAATTGTAAACTATTATTTGGTAATTTTTGAAACTGAGGAATGATATGGGAAAATGGATAAAATCATTAGAGGTAATCTTTTCCCAGAATGAAGTTACCATTATTTGACATACCAGTTATAGGGGATGTCTTATGCAGGTAAAACTAGGGCCTATGTTGCATAGCCAAATAGAGGCATCTTTTGACTGAAAGGAATGTCATGTAGGAAAATTATGCAAGCCCCCTAAGGGAATGTAATGCATAGTAAAACAAAAGTTCTCTTAGAATTTAAAGTTATATTTCTAAAATATGAAGAAATTTTATGTAGATTCAAATTTTCCGAATCATAGAGTTTGATTTATAGAGAAAAGTACCTGAATTAGGAAGGGGTATATCTAATAAAGAGTGTCCAAAGAACCAGAGGAATAATACATTTACAAAGGTCTGTCCCAAACTTAAGAGATATGGTGTCTGTAGTTTTAGGTCGTCTGACTATGACTGGAAATGGAAAAAATATATAACACGTGGCTTGGTGATTTCAAGGTTATTTCATATTGTATTGAACACATGGTGAGGGAAATGTGAAAACCATGGTCTTGAGGACTTTCAAATTGTGAGAAAGATAATGAGACAAGTATTCTTGAATGACTATTTTAAAATATTTATTCTTGTTTATTGTCATCAAAGATTAAAGGGGAAAATGATACTATTACCATGAAATAAGTTACCATTATTTGAAAAACCCATTATGGGGGTTGTCTTATGTATAGACAACTAGGGCATATGTTGCATAGAAAAATAGTGGCATATTTTTACTGACAAGCCTATTAGGTAGGAAACTTATGCGATGCCACGTAAGGGCACATGCTGCATAGTCTGGCAAAAGAGTTCTCATGTATTAGAAAATCTGTCACTAGAAACCATAAGAAAAATTATGAAGATCTGAAAAGTATTCACAATTTAGATTATGAAATATTGAATGGGTTTATGTTAAATGTATATAAGAAATATTTTAACTAGTATTGGCCATGAGTTTGAAATACTTTACATAGATCTATCTCATTTGTAAAATGGAGACTTTATTTCATTCCTTTGAATTAATATGGTGCTATGTAGTTTTATGTCATGTAGAGAGGACATTTCACTATGCAGTTTTATGTCATATTGTGAGGAACATTTTACCCCCATAAGGAATTGAAATACCTTACTTATATATAGAATCACCTTATCCAATTCCTAATCTCACTTGCGCAATGCTCAGTTTGAGAAACATTGAGTAGTAAGGGTCTCCTTTATTTTACAAAGCTGACACAAATAAAGAATGGGGGTGTCATATTTCGATACAGTTTAACATCATGTGGGAAGGACCAAAATGGGTGGATATGAAATGAAAAACATATTGCAATTGTATTAATGGATAAATCCAAAGTTTCACTATATGTCTTGCTGGGGAAAGAATCAAGTCATATATATTTCTCAAAACATTATCTATGCAAATATGATTCTTATATAAGAAATAAAGGGGTTTTTTATCATGGAAGGGCACAATATTCGAGATTTAGGAATCTCTATGTATCTCAATATATATTATAATAATGCCGTACATAGTTTATTAAACAATCATTCCTCACACTACGGGATTTTGAAATGAAGAATGGGGGTTTTGGCACGTTCTGAGAGAATGGTAAATATTTAAGAAATAAAATGGTATATGTACCAAATAATATATCTTAAGGAAAAACTCTATATAGATCTGATTAAAATACTGGAGGAGAAAAGAAAATAAGAAGATTTTGTGATTGTAGTTGGGTCCAAAATTGGAGATTTAGGCGTCTCTACGTATCTCATTGAAAATGAGAATCAAGCCATATGTAGTTCTTGAAACATGGTTTCTATGATGATCTAACTCAGACATAGGATAGAGAGGGACTCAGATACAACTAAAATGTAGTGATGATGTCATTGGTGTTTGTTTATGGAAGATTATAACATCAAATAGAGAGGACATTAGTTGTAAAAATGATTTCATGCAATATAATGTCATGTGACAAGGACGATGATGCTATGCATTTTAACGTCATGCTACATGGACGATGACGGTTGTTATGAAGTTTAATGTCTTGTAACTAGGAAATGAGGGTTGTGCAGTTTTAAATCTTGCACCAAGGACATGAGGGCTGTGAAATTTTATGTCTTTTAGCATGGACATAGTACTATTAAATTTTATGTCTTGTAGTGAGGACTATTTGTACAAAACTACACAAAGTATTTATTAAAAAATCTCGCATTGGTTGGAGTTATGATAAGCTATCCATCCATTGATATTAAGGCATAGGCACCATTTGAATAGAACTTATGTTTGGAATAAGTTCCTTCCCACTTTGGTTAATGTTTTGGAGGTTTATTTACAATTATCATTGGAGTCCTAAGGACCAATAATAATTCTCCTTGAAGGAATGAACGAATGGGAACTTTCTTATTAAAAGCACGTGCTATTCTATTCTGATAGACTTCAAAATGATGCAATGTTTAAAATCTTTTCTCATCTAATATTTCTAACTCATCAAACTATTTTTAGATCTTTCATCTATAGACAAATGATCACAGATTACAACTCTATGTGAAGGAAATTTTATTTCAATTGGAAAAACTGCTTCGGTTCCATATACCAATGAATAAGGAGTTTCTCATGTAGCAGTATGTGTAGTTGTCTGATAAGACCATACATCATTCTAATGTTTATTAGACCATTATTTCTTATCTTTATCCACCATCTTATAGAGTATATTTTATTGGGTATTACTGAACTCCTCTATCTGTCAAATGGTCTCCACATGATATCAAGCAATATGGTTGGACTTGATTTTTGTTAGTGATAATTTTTTTTTTACTTTAGTAGAACAAAAATTGGTTCCATTTTCCATCAAACTAGTATGATGGACACCAAATCTAGTGATGATATTAGTTTTGACAAAACTAAAAATGATTTTGGATCTGACTTCCTTGATAGGTATTTCCTCAGCCCATTTAGAGAATAAGTCAGTAGTGGTGAGAATATATCTGAACTACTTAGCTATATCTGGAGGATAAGGTTCTACTATATCCATTCCCCATGTGGTAAATGGACAATATTATTTATCTATATGTAGCCACTCTGGGGGTTGATGAATGAAGTTGGAATTCACATGACAGGGATGACATTTTTTAGTGAAATCGATACAATTCTGTGTTATTTAAGGCCAAAAGTATCCTAGACTTCATATCTGATAAGAGAGTTTGTGCCCAGATTGGTGGGCACCACATGTTCTTGAATGTACTTCTTTCATGACAACTACAGTCTCTTCTCCATTAATACATTTGAGGAGAACTCTATCGAAGCCTCACTTGTAAAGGATCTTTTGGTGGTCTGGACAGTCATAAAGAGTAAAATTGGATACTCATAGCCTGATCTATTCCATCTTAGCCCTATCTAATGGAAGTACCCCATTTTTAAGATATTACATGATGGATGTTCTCTATCCCATGGTATGACCATATGGATCATAAATAAGTAAAATTTCATTAATTTCCCCCATTCTGGTTTGAACAAAAGGTGAGACCACACGACGATGGATTATACTGATAATTGTCTTATCCCAATTTTCATCTTCCAAGGATGTAGTCGCATTATACAATGAATCTTCATGAGCATTTTGTGATTGCGGGACATAAGAAAATGTAAGATTTGAGGGAAATGTTTCCATTAACCCTCGTACATAATCACACAAAAGAATTAATTCTTCTTTTCTAATAGAATGTGCCCCAGTAATTTGTTTTATTACCAATTCTGAATCACCTTTTACCTTTAAATGACCCATTTACACATGAAGGGAAAATTCCAAACCTGCGATGAGAGCTTGAAATTCAACTTCATTATTGGTACCACCATTCGATAATAGGAAAGAATAAGGCAATAATGCATTTTCTGGGGAAATAAGGAGAATTACTAATCCATCTTTTTTGAGTATAGAGTTTTCCATTCTCTTTTATGTTGTATATCTGGAAGCACCATAAAAATAAATTTCCCCTGTTTGGGAATTATCTTGAATAGAGAAGACCTCTTCATTAGGAAGCTCAGTATTAAATGATGTATCTTTTACAGATGGTTGCTCAGCAAGGAAGTTGGCTGGATCTTTTCATTTTATTTCCTTTTGAGGTACAAACTAGATATCAAATTGTTGAAAAATAACTATCTACCATCCCATGCGTCCTGTAATCATAGGATGACTAAGTATGAATTTGATTGGTTTATTATGAGAAAACAATTGGACCTCATGATGTTTCAAGTAGTGCCTTAATTTCTGAACTGCAAATATTAATTCCAGGAATCACTTTTCAATACTTTAATACCATTTTTCCGCATCAATCATTGTTCTACTGAGATAATAAAGGTTTTTTTCATTCCTAGCATCATTCTTTTGGGTGAGGAAGGCACCTAGTGATCGCTCTAAAGCTGTCACATAGAGAATAAGTAGTCTTCCTTCAACCGATGGCATTAATACTGGTGGACTCAAGAGATATTTCTTGAGGGAATTAAATGATTCTTGGAAATCTTCTATCCATTGGTAGGTAACTCCCTTCTTCATTAATCTGGTGAATAGTAAACACTTGCCCGCCAAATTGGTGATAAATCACCGAAGATAGGCCAAGTGTCATTGGATTCCACTTAATTCTTTCCAATTTTGAGGAGGTGACATACCAAGGATTGATTTAGTTTTTGTAGGATTAACTTTGATACCACAATGACATACAATGAAGCCAAGGAATTTTATTGAGGTTACCCCAAAAACACATGTCAAGGGGATCATCTTCAAACTATGTTGTGGAATATTATTGAATATGGGTTCCAAATAAGCCAAGTGATTGGAACGTTGTCTGGATTTGATCACCAAATCATCCACATAACATTCAACAAATTTACTTATAATGGGTTTGAATATATGGTGCATGACACGTTGGAATGTTGCACCATCATTCTTTAATCCAAAGGGCATTACCTGATAGCAAAACACACCATAAGGGGATCTAAAGTCTATATATTCTTCATCCTCTTGGGCTATTCAGATTTGATTATACCCAGAGTATACATTCATGAAGGAAAGAGCTTCATAACTAGTCGTTGCATCAAATAAATGTTCTATAATTGGGACTGGAAAATCATCTTTAGGACGAATGTTGGTTGAGATATCTGAAATCAATGTTGACACTAATTTTTCAATTCTTCTTTTTTACTGGGAAAATTTTTGCTAGCCATTTGGGATATTAAAAATCCACGAAAAAACTATCTTTAAAATATAATCAACTTCAGCTTCAATTGTAGAGGCATGATTTGGGTGTGTTCTCATTACTACATGCTTAAATCTGCAATGTTCTTTTGGAAAACCCAAATGATCGGTGGCTATATCAAGATTAAGACCTAGCATTTCTATATAATTCCAAGCCAATATATCTCGATATTTTATTTTAAAGGAAGTATACACCTCTTGTTCTTCAGAGGTCATGGTCACACTAATTGTAGTGCAGTGTGGATCTTCATATATACCCAGATTTATTTCATTGAGTTCATCCATGGTGGTAGAGACACCTTCTTCAAATGCTAGAGGAGCATCCCTAAGATCTTACTCTTCTTCTTCATTATGTATTACCACATATATTTCCACTTTCATTGTATATGATGAGGCAAAACTTCCATTGTTAGGGGAGAAATTAGTATTTGAACATCCTGGAGAAAATGCCACCAAATCTAATCCTACTAATGATGAAGGGTCTTCCTGTGGTAATAAAGAGGGATTGATGGATTGAGAATCAACATATTTTTCTTCCTCTACCATTACCACTATCTCTTCCACTCTGGTTGAAGAAGAAATGGCTTGTAGTAGTTCATCAGATTAGATGAAAACATCTCCATTAAGGCTTCCTTCATTGCTTGGTGTATCAATAATTTATCCCATGTTATTAGGGCTAGTCACTAAAATTGACATTATGGATGTTACTGGAAAAGTCTTTAGATTTGGTTTCACCCTTTCAATTTGATTGATGGGTGACACATAATCTATAATCAAATGTATGAATGGATTTTCGGTTATCTGTTCCAGAACATTTGGAGCATTAACTATGCTTATCTCTTTTGTCATGGGCTTCATTCCTTTTGGGTGATAAAACTCTTCCACAATGTATTCCAATTCCCATGTTTTGAAGGGAGACTTGTCACCATAAAATTTTCTAATTTCACTATTGAAATGTAATTTCAGAAAATGGTGGTATGAAAAAGGTTTGGTTGCAAATTGATGCAACCAAGGAATTCCAAGTAGAATATTGAAGGCTGTGTCCTGAAAAACAACCATGAAATTTGAATTAGATACGAGATATCCAAACCGAGTTCTAAGTGTAATCACACCGAGAGGTTCTTGTTCATTCTTGTCATATCCTTGCAACATTAAAGATGAAGAAGATTGGTCATATTTAGTCCTTCCTAATCGATAAAGTGTATGAATGGGAATGAGATTGACCCTAGAGCCATTATCAATGAAGGCTCGTCGGATATCTATGTCATTGACCATGACAAACAAATAAAAAGGTTTCATAAGCTCGTGCGCAACATAATCTTTTTCTTCATTTGTAAAAGATATGACTGCATGACAGTCAATAGGATAGTTCTCTATACGGTAAACCTCAGCAGCATCAACTTCTGTTTAAAACTATTGGGGACTTAACAAAGCCTCAATGAGTGCCTCTCTAATATCTTTTGATAGATTTAAAGAATCTAAAATTGACAACTCCGCCAGTACATGGGTCAAATGTTTCTAGAAATAATATTTTTGGTCCAAAGGTCTTTATTTCCCAGCATGTAGATGTGGTTTTGCAGGTTCTTTGGAAGTTGATGCTTCTGATGTAGATGTACTATGTGTTAGAGCAGAAGTTAGAAATACTGCTAGAATTGGTAAATTAGATTAACTAAGTCTATTAATTTGCTAAGAAGAAGATGGTGTGGCTTCTAATCGGTCTTCCAAAATAATTGTGTTAGAACCAAACCTGTCTTTCATGGAAGAAACTCATTGTTCATGTCAATCCCACTGAAGGTCTCTTCCACGAGTTTCTATCACATATGTGGTTAGAGCAGGGGTAGAGTTAAAATTGTGGTTTCTAGAATTACCAAATATTCCCCTATATCCTCGACCTTGTCCCCTTCCTCTTGTTTCTCAATTAGGTACATGAAATTCTAGCTCACTATAATTATAATCACTATTCACATAAGGATCTGTTAAATGGATAACAATAACAGAACCAAAGATCAATTCTTTATCTGAAAAAGATTCTTTTTGATAGGTTAATTCTGATTGTACCGCTATGTAGGGTAGTGATCATTCTTTTTAGACCGATGGCATAAAATTTTCCAGGTCCAAGGAAAACATTGGACTGGACACGAGCTCATCTTCTTCTGACTGCTCTTTGTCCTTATGATCACTTTTCTTCTTTAAGTAAGGGCCTTTTGATGAAGATATTTTTGTTATGGCAGGAGTGGAAAAAGACACAATTGGTTGTTTCAACTGTGTTCATAAAAGAACATGAGTTTGGTTGATTTTTTTCCTGATCATCCAATCATCATATATTTACACATTTTTACTTTTAACCTGTCTCCATTATCTCTATTCCTCTAGATTGGTAGCAGTAAAACATGCTACTTGAGCTAATGAACATTTCAATTTCACATTCCCAGATTCTACCATCTTATTTAGTAGGTATTTGAAAACAAATCACTTCTAAAAGGGGTGTCCCAACATCTGATGAAAGGGACAATATTTCAAAAGATCTTCATCTTCATATTTATTTGGATTTTTCGGTATTTAAAACTGAACCAATTGGGTTTCTAAGGATGAGATGAAGTAACTAGGAACTTGTTCATTCCTGAATGAATAAAAATTATTATTTAATTCCTAAAATGTTTTAACAATTTTTTCTCTTTGATCATCTTGATGAGGAATTCGTTGCTGTTGATGCTCAGGAGGCAGATCCCTTCAATATGATGAGGGTATTTAGGTAGAAGTTGGTAAAAGTGCCTATTTGTGGGTGATTGTATCAGCTTCTGCTTTTCCTATCCTCCTCCCCAGAGCTAAGGGAATTACATGAGTTTTAGCCTTAGTTTCTATAATAGAATATTTTATCTATTGAGTGATTGATGTAAGGTCTCGAAACCCTCCTATGTATTTCACAGGGATCAATGGTGTGCGTAAATCATCACATAGATTTTCTAAACAGATCGGCAATAATTCTTCTTGAGGGAGTGCTAGAAATATGGAATATGTTAATCCTTTCCATCGTGTAATGAAATATGAATCTCTTTCATTATCCATTTTTTAGAATTATTATAATCAAAAATTGTTTTATTTGGTATTATTGAGCTAAATTGAAGAAGAAATTTATGACAGAGATCTTCATATCCAGTAATTTATAGAGATTGCAAACTTTTATACCAGACAAAATTTGGTCCTTGTAATGACTGCACAAAATAGCTAGGCTTAACTGTTTCTTGTTGTTGAGAAGTTCCCATCATAGGATCACTATGAGAAAAAAATTTGTTAGGTATTGTTCCAGATCTCCCAAACCAATAAATATTGGGAATGTGGTATTCATAAAATTTGGCAGGGGAAGAATTGTATCCACCCATTCAGGGTAAGCTATATTTTTTGGCTAAACTTGTGCACGTCATTCCTCCATCGCTTCCAATCGAGCCATTAATGAATGAATTATGTTTATAAGCATTTTGGAAAAATCTGAATGAGCTGGAACCTATAAAGGTATAGAAAATGGAGCTTGAGCAGGTACAGTGACCGGTAAAACCACTGATGGTGGTGCTGATACCTACCTTGGTTGTATACCCAATGGCGGGAATTCATTATCTGTATCTGTAGTTACTAAAAATCCTCTTATTTGGGGAGTACCTATATTATTTGAAAATTGAGGACTTGCATGGGGATACCATCTAAAAGGTATGCTATTTTGAAGTAACTTTATTTTGAGTCTTTTTAACTACATCATTTCCTCTTCTTACTGTGAAAATATCCCTTCAAGAGAAAGAGATTGACTATCTCCGGTGGAAAAGTGAGATGGAATATGACTTTTTTCTATTCCCCTTGTTAGATGCCTTTTGAAGAGGGGGGAGTTGGTTATTTGAAGGCATACCTAGATTTTGGATAGGCCTCTAATTTCGGGTACACACACCTTCTTCATTTTCCTTATTGTGTACCGTATTATGGACATGAACTTCATCTTTTGATTCCCCTGAACTGGACATATTTTATGCCTAATCTTCTACAATGGTGTTAATAGCATTCACTAATGCATAATGCATTGGTGGAATTCTGTCAGTGTTTTTTCTAGATCGTCTCCCTTTTTTTCATTCACGATACTTCATTCTCTTATATGAAGAATTCCATTGAACTTTTTGGTAGACAATAACCTGAAGGGAATCATTGGATAGTTTAATTGTACGCTTTCCTTGTGGCTTCATCCCTAATCAAGAGAAAACTGGCTTCCGTTGAAGAGGGGATTGCATATGTGAAAAATCCCCCAACCCTGTGGGTTTGGTTTGTTCATGTTCTTCTTCTTCAAATCTTTGAACATTGGGTAATGAAATTGATGGTTGAATTAAATGAGCCCCCAGCCTGGCAGTCTGGGGTGACTCTTGAACTTCTATTCCTGAAATTCTGGCAACTTGTCTTCTGATTTTACCGATTTTGGTTCAGAAATTATCTGAGTGTATCAACCAACAATCACTAAAATCACCTATTTAAGAAGATCATTGTGTTATTTCAAACATTTCCATTCTCTGGCGACTGACATCATCTAAGCGAGATGCCTGCTAAAGATTCTCCGATGCTTGATGTAAAAGTAACTCAACAACTTCTTTTCTTTGGGATTGATTCTGATAAGAACTGATTGAGGCTTTTTCTTGAGCATACATTTGATTACATAAAAAATCTATTGATTGTGGCCGACCATGGGAAATAACATTTCATGAAAAAACTTTTGGAGGAATTTTCTAATTTTGGAGCACAATCAAATGCAATGATCCATATGCAGCCCATCCTCTGATATGAATATTGGATGGCGATTTAGAAATTAACTAGTGTAGCCTCTTTAGAGAATCGAGACATGCGTGCTGAAGGGTTATCTGCTATTTTTCAACCATTGGATGTTGAGAAACTAAGAGAGATTCCAAGTCAATTTGGTGCTCCAACCCTTTTATTAACTTCACATGATTTTGATATTCATCATATAGTAAGACTTTGGTTTTCAAATGATGAAGAGTTTTCAATAAGTTGAGATTAACGTCATGAATGCAATGTTCTGTTATCAATTCTGGGATGTTATAATGAGAATTTTCCAAAGGTCATAACATGACTCATATTTCTCCTTTATCTAATTGTTTCCTCATGTTCAACACATCTTCATCATCTTTGAAAAGAGGTTTATCCACTTGATCTGACTAGAGTGGATACTTTGTATTAGAAGATAAATGACCTAAAGGTGGTTTGGAGAATGGCTGTAACACCAAAGATTTTATGAGATATTTTTTTTTTAATTTTTTGATGTCTTCTATTGTACACTACACCAAGATTAGATTGTGCTATACGCAACACCGTATTAGCTTGCAGTATATGCAACACTATTCATGGCTCATGTTACACACAATTTCAAGTTCATTTTGTGGAAATTATTCTACGCCAAATAAAGTATAGATTTTTTTAATGTATAAATGAAATATGTTTTGATTATGTTATATGCAACACCAAAGGGAGCTTGCACTACATGCATCCCTGACTTGGCTTGCATTACACGCAATCATGACCTTCCTCGATAGCGTGTGTAGTACGCAATACCAGATTTCACTAAACAATGATATATTGTTATAATATTATTATCAACTAGTCGTTATGAATATTTTTAAATAAATTTTGAATTTTATAAAATTATTATTCATCTTACACATTTTCTATAACATGGTATGAGAACAAAATATATTTTTCGGGTAAAAAAAGTATTTTTTAAAAAATGCATTTTGTTCAACTTCTGATGGTGCACCGACATTAATTCTAGTTTTTGACATGTTTATAAGTTAAATTTGACAAAATAAAATTCTTCTTTGGAATCAGGATATAAAAATTTACTTTTAATAATTTTTTCATATTATTCTGATAACTTTCATATTTTAATGAATAGTAAGAACACGCTATATTTTAATTAAAAACAACTTTATTTCATCGTAATAATTTATATGGTTAAATTATAATATTTCATGGTTTTAAATTATAAATAGAATATATTTTTACCATTTAATATAATTTATGTCCTTATCATTGATTTTACATTGAATTCATAGGTAAAATCATTTCAATCTTTTGTAATGTTTTATCTTTTAAAACTCATTTTTTTAACAATGGGATTAATTTTAAATTAATTTCTGCAACATATGTGATTTTAATTTAGACTAATTGGATTCCATATTTTGAATAAATAGGTACAAAATATGTTAATAGGCGATTTTTTATTTTTGGTCACTATGAATAGTAACTACGGTAAATTCTATTTACCATAGTTAAAGGTAAATCAGGTAATTAAGGGTAAATATAATATTATAAAATTACCCTAACACTTTTCTTAATATAATTGTATGATTATAACATGTCCTAAGGTTTATTTGGATAGAAAGTAAATTCATTAGAACCCACTTGGATGTGATTAAGACCTTTAATTTATTTTATTTTAACGAAAGGGAAATATGTCTCACTCAAACATTAATAATTAAAGTATTTTTAATATAAGGTTATACAAAATATAAATTCGATTATAAATACTCATTTGAAATCTAAAATGTTTTTCTTTGTTATGGTAAATTATTTTCAATTTATAAGAAATATTTAATTACCTTAATAGCTTATACATTATTGATGCATAAATTATTTATTTAGTAAAAAAACAATAATATAGTTTTTATTACAATAATAATACCCATCAAAAGGATCTGAACCATGACCAAACCTTATTGGTCGAGTATATCTATACCCTAATCATGCACGGGTTGTATTATGGGCCATTGTGATCTTTATAAAACATATTAGGACATTTATATTATTTTATTTTAAATGATGTCAAAGTTGTCACCTTCATACTTTAATAAAGATAAAATTTTAAATGTTGGTGGTTTTAGAAGATAAATTAGACAAAAAGTATTCTTATGAAATATATTATATTTATATTTATCATAGTATTTAATTTTTAATTTATATAAAACAAATAAGTATATTAAATAATTATACAAAAATGTTGTATTAATTATTCTATTATGAGAAATGTCAAATAAATTATTTTAAAAGTATTAAAATAAATATTATGTGAACTAATTAATGATCTACACGAATTTTATAGAAGAATATGAATTTTTAGTAATCTATAAAATAGTTTTTTTTCGAAAATATATTCTCTATGGATTTTATTTAAATTTAAATAAATAAATTCTGTCAAAATTGATACTATTGATATTTTATATTATTAAATTGTTTAAAAATCAAAAAAATATTTAAAAATGAAAAATAAAAAGTAATATTATCTAACATGCCATAAATTATCAAATTTTTATAATTAAAAATACATAAGTAAGTATTTATAACCATATAAAATTTATAACATTGTTACCACAAATAAAATTAAATAGATTAAATAAGGATAAATCAAAATGATAAGGTTTAAAATAAATTTTAAACATGTCTAAATTTAATTGGTTGATGATATTACAACCCTATATTATCTAATATCCAAATTTGAGTCACTTTGGAAGTTTTTATGTGGGGTTTGGGTTTATTATAAGTTAATATTTTAGAGGTTTCCAAAAGTGCCCCTCTCCTCTCTTATAAAAGGGCACCTCCTCCCACTTCTCATCACAACATTTTGAGCCTTCAAGCTCAGAAAACCCCTAACCATTACTCTTCTAAGCTTATCTAGTAACATTCTGGAGGTTCTGGTCTTCTCAATTGACCAACTCTATTCCCTTAAGAGGAGGTTTAGAAGAGGTGCGTCGAAGAAGAGGTAATATCCTTTACCGATTCTTTCAAGTTTCTTTCTTATTCAACTTACTCTTCTTTTGTTTTTTCATTACAAAGTAATAAAATAAGTATCATGAATATACTGATATGATATTATAAATATGAAACAACCCCATTTCACCCTCTATTCATCCTAAGGAAAATGAAATCACCGCGTGTACGTATGTACGGAATACTGTCTCCACACCGTGGTGTAATATGTTTTTCCACCACCACCTTACATGGATGGGTATAATGGTGTAAATAATAACTATATATGGTTATTATAACATGATACTAATTCTGAGATAATATACCATCCACTCTATTTCCAATCAATAATTATGGGAATGATATCATCGCTCGTGTTTAAGTACGGATTATCATCTCCACGACGCGATGGGATTCATTATCCATGTTAACCATTCAAGAATTATTATAAAGTATATATCTTAAATAATCATGAAATATATGACATATTAATGATACTGGATTTAAGTGTATGATATTTACTTCTATTCAATTTAATAAGGAAATAAAAACAGCATTCATGCGTATGTACAGCCTACCGTCTCCATGAATGGTGTATTTCATTACATTTATCGATCTATTATATATATATGCATATTATGAATATATATTATATCTAAATAATGTTTTAAATTCTTTAAGTAAATAATCATTATCTATGTAATCATATCTATAATTACAAGTAAAAACACAGACATAAATGAAACAATTTTACCCAAAACACTGCTTAAACATGGAATAGACAAATGAACGGGTAATATAAAGTGTCTAGTGAATCATATATGATATCATAAATATTATTATGGTTCTGTTATAAGTAAATAATATGTTTAAACCCACTATACAGGAGTTGTGGACACATACAAAAGAAATTGGATATAAGGTAAGGGATAATTATTCCAATCTTGTTCTTATCCGGGATTGTTTATTCATAAGTATTTACTGGGGTTATTGTTATCATCCATGTCCATGTTTTCTAAATTTGTTTTCATTAATGTTTAAAGTCATTTTTACCCATTTTTTTCTTTTACCACATATTATGGAAGGAATCCTTCTTTTGTTTACCATACAAGGAACTTTTTGACTTTTCCGACAAAAGTATGAGGAGAATGTTTTTTTAACTTATACGGCATGAACCGAATTTTACGGTTTCATAATGCCTTATTTTTATGAAGCATTATCTATAATATTTCATGATTTTTTTCAACAAAACTCTTTCCTTTTAAAATTTCATGGAATTTTGAGAAAAGAAAATTATTTTGAAGAAGGAAAGGTATTTTCCTCAAGATTTCATTTCATGTGTTTTAGCAAAATTATTTTCCATCTAAGATAATATAGGATTCTATTTCTATCCCAATTATTACATTGATTTTATTATGTTATGATGGATTTATTTTTAGGAATTCCATTATCGTATATAGATTATGTTAGGACGGTATGATGATTAAGAATCCCATTTGCATTACTTGGGTTATGCTATGATGTATGATTTATGATTTTGTGGCACACATAAGAATGGTATCATTATGAGATGGGTGAGACCTATATCTCTCTCCAATGCATTGGGTATATATTTATATCTCATGAGATAGACATGGCTAGAACAAAAAGTCAATCCAGTTTAGTATTACAGGGCTGGAACGACATGTAAACTCGGTTCAGTAATGAACTTTGTCCACTATGATGGTCTTGTCAGCAATTCCTTGGCTACTATGGAAATCATAACATGTTCTTAATGGTTGCCAAAAATACATGTTTTATTCCAATGCTATTTTTATCATGGTTAATGTTCCTCTATGATCTATACCTTATAAACTGCAATGATTTTTGTCGTTACTCATGATTTTTATGTTTTATGTTCATGTTCATATGTTCTAATATTTAGGGATTGTTTTATGTTCTCCATGTTTACCCTTACTGAGCATTTGAGCTCACCATTTTTATGTTTTCTTTTCCCCAGGATATAAAGAAAGGTTTTAGGTAAGAAAACCAAAGGGGAAGATCTTTATGGGAGATATTGAAGATCTTTCCCCATGATTAGAAGATTATGTTCTGAGTTTCCAAAGATACAAAATTAATACAATCCTAGGGAATATGTTTTTGTAAAGTGTTAAGTATTCGGAAAAAGTAATGTAAATTCTATGTACGTCATGCTTTGGTCTCCATAGCTGGTATCAGAGTGAATGTTTAGTTAAAATTTTAAAACTAGGTTCCAAAAACTTTAGTGAGATCCCTAGAGAAATTTCTAAGGTATGTCTAGGGATGTCTCTAATGTTAAGTATAAGTATAGGTTACAATCCTATAATTATGATAACAATCATGAATAACCTAGTATTAAACCTATTATGTTAGAGATTGAAGGTACTCCCATTGATTATGCTATTTTCCTAGCATGATTTTTTCCTCTCACATTATTCTTTTTCGGTTTTAAAAAATTTATGGAAACTAGAAGATACATGTTAATGGAGAATATGATGGACAATGGAATGCTGTTTTTTATGATCAAGAAAATGAAATGGGATATGGAAGGTGTACCATCGTTATTATGCCTAATCATAAATATCATAATAAGATCAATAATCTCAACTTTAGTAAGTTTCCTGACTCAGTTTATAAGATAAAGAAGGAGTTTCCTGATGATCATAGAGGAAAGAAAGTTCAATTTTCCTCATGTAAATCATTTGGGAAGAGACATCATGGAGAATGTTTCAAAGGAACTGGAAGATGATTTGGGTGAGGAAAAGAAGGACACAAAGCCAGTAATTGCAAAGGAAAAGGTTCAGTTAACACCACAGACAAGGATAATGGTATTTCTAAGACATCAACAATGGTTGACTTTTTTAAATGTGGAATGTACGGGAATTAAGAAAACAAATTCCCTAAGGGAAATCCTAATGAAGAGAATCAGCATGGTCGTATGGGTAGTATTTATGTTGTTGATGATGAGGAGACTACAAATGATATATGATATGAAAGAAGTGTTGAGGAATAAAATTATGAAGCTCAGTCAATGTTTTAAGAAGGTAGTGGAATGATTTTATGTTTATCAAGAGTAATGTTGTATAGGTAATTTAATGGTACTATGGAATAAAGAAACATCTAAGTATTGTTACACTATTGTTTTTCCTTTAGTATTTGAAGGTATACATTGAATGGTACTGGTAACCATGAATGGTTATTCAATTTTTTTTTGGAAATCAGATGATATACACATAATGAAAGGATAATTAGAATATAATATATTGGATATTATTAATGAGATCATGATAGATATAAGGACAAAGTGATATCATGGTTTGAGTATATTGTATTTTTGGGATTTTGGTATCTAGAAAGAGTTAGCTTTTGATAGCATTCATGTTTTTACTGAGGTTCTATGGTAACTAATGTTTCAATAGAATACATGATTAAGGTAATCACATGTTTGGAATGTGTCCAACAAGATATATCTTGTGATATATGAAGGATAAATGATGGTATTCACGTTCTTGTTATATGATCTTTTTCGTAATCGTTCTATTTATACTATGAGTTTGGAAAGACGTATTTTGGATAATTAATAAAGTTTGAATGGATTAAGTGGTACATCAGATATTATTTTTTAAGGCTAGAACACTTTTTTCAATTTTATTTCTGGAATGTAATAATAGTATAGTTTAAGAAAAGGGACAACCTGCAGAACGAGCGATAACTTGTCGCGTTGGACATGACTGTGGGAATTGAACCCATAACTGAACTGTGACATGCCTTTATTGCCTACCACTAGCCCACAAGAAGTCCCTAGTTATTAGAAAAGAGTTATATTTTATTAAGTAGGATGATAGATGAAGTGTAAGTCCATTTTTGGAACCATATACAATTAATCTCACCATAGATGGACTTGTGTATATAACATTTGATAACCTTATGTTTGAGACAGATGGAATGAACTATCATTCTATCAGATGATTTTTTAACACATCAAGAAAGACAAATTCAAACTTCATATCTTTAATAGATGAAGTGGAAATTGTTCCAGGCACGAGCAACGATGAGATTTTACCAAAATCAAGTAAGTATTTCTTTTAATTCACAAATTCATCAACATTTGGGAAAAGATCTTGAAAACCAAATTTTTTTCCTAGTGCCCTCATATCTAATGAATCATATGGTACCATAGACCATCACAAATTTATGTCTTTTTGATTGTTAACTTTTTCATAGCCATGTCCTCTACCACCCTTCATCAGAAGATGATGGTTATATTTCACTTCTATATCCATATTTTCAGCTTTGTTCTCCTATGTGGAAACCCAGTGATGAGTTAATTTTGGTAGCCATTATGTTTCATACTTAACTTTTTAAAATGAATTTTTAGTATTCCTTTTTACGATGTGGGTTTCTATGAATGAAACCTTCAAGTAGTAAACGATTTATAACCCCGACGAATTTCGAGGGAGAAATTAATTTTAAGGGGTGTATAATGTAACACCCCAAGATTTAATGAGATATATTTTTTAATTTATTTCATGTCTTCTATTGTACACTACCCCAAGATTTTCTGGTACTATACACAACACCGTATTAGCTTGCAGTATACGCAAAACTATTCTTGACTCGTGTTACACACAATTTTATGTTCGTTTTGTGGAAATTATTCTACGAAACATTAAGTATAGATTTTTTTAATGTATAAATGAAATAAGTTTTTATTATGTTATACACAACACCAAAGTGAGATTGCACTACACGCAACCCTAACATGACTTCCATTACACACAATCGTGACCTTCCTCGATTGCGTGTGTAGTACGCAATACCGGGTTTCACTAAAGAAAGATATATTGTTATAACATTATTATGAACTAGCTGTTATGAATAGTATTAACTAAATTTTGAACTTTATAATATTATTATTCATCTTACAAATTTTCTATAACATGGTATGAGAACAAAATAAATTTTTCGGGTAAAATAAGTATTTATTAAAAAATGCAGTTTTATCGCCTTTTGATGGAACACCCACTTTAAATCTAGTTTTTGACATGTTTATAAGTTCAACTTGACAAAATAAAATTCTTCTTTGGAATCAGGATATAGAAATTTACTTTGGATAAATTTTACATATTATTCTGATAACATTCATATTTTCATGAATAGTAAAAACCCGCTATATTTTAATTAGAAACAAATTTTTTTTATCGTAATAATTTATATAGTTAAATTATAATATTTAATGGTTTTAAAGTATAAATATAATATATTTTTGTAATATTTTAAATTTTAAAACTCGTTTTCTTAACAAGGGGATTAATTTTAAATTAATTTCTGGAACTTATGTGATTTGAATTTGAAAAAATGGATTCCATATTTGGAATCCATATGTCAAAATTATGTGAATAGGCTACTTTTTTATTTTTGGGCACTATGAATAGTAACTACGGTAAATTTTATTTTCCATAATTAAAGGTAAATCGGGTAATTAAGGGTAAATATAATATTATAAAATTACCCTAACACTTTTCATAATATAATTGGATGATTATAACTTATACTATGGAATATTTTGGTCTAAATTGAATCCATTGGAACCCACTTGGATGTGATTAAGACCTTTAATTTATTTAATTTTAAAGAAAGTTAAATATGTCTCACTCAAACTTTAATAATTAAATTATTTTTAATATAATGTTATACAGAATATAAATTCCATTAAAAATACTCATTTGAAATATAAAATGATTTTTTTTTGTTATGGTAATTTATTTTCAATTTTTAAGAGTTATTTAATTACATTAATATCATATACATTAATGATGAAGAAATTATTTATTTAGTAAAAAAATCGATAATATAGTTTTTATTACAATAATAATACCCATAAAAAGGACCAGAAACATGACCAAAACTTATTGGTCGAGTATTTATATACCCTAATCATCCAAGGGTCTAATTATGGGCCATTGGGATCCTTATAAAACAAATTAAGTCATTTATATTATTTTATTTTAATTGATGTCAAAGTTGTCACCATCATACTTTAGTAAAGATAAAATTTTAAAAGTTGGTTTTCATAGAAGACAAATTCGACTAAAAGTTTTATTATGAAATCTATTAAATATAACTTCATCAAAGTATTTTAGTTTTAATTTTTATACAACAAATAAGTATATTATATAATTATACAAAAATGTTTTATTAATTATTATATTAAGAGAAATATCATATAAATGATTTTAAAAGTACTAAAAAAATATTATATGAACTAATTAATGGTCTACACGAATTTTTTAGATGAATATGACTTTTTATTAATCTATTAAATAGTTTTTTTTTCAAAAATATATTTTCTATGGATTTTATGTAAATTCAAATAAATGAACTTTGTTATGTAATATTATAAATGCATGAATATACTGGATATATATGATATATATGATATCTAGATCATGAATATAATTCTGGGGATAATGGATATTTTACCACATGAACAACTTGTATTTATAAGATGTTTATTTTTGACTAAAGTACCAAAGATCGACAAAACAACCGTTATTAACTTAAATAGTTACATAATGTTCATAAAAAGGTAATAAATGATATAAAATGAACAATGAACTTGAAAAAGGTTCTTAAGAAAGTATAAATTAACACTATTTTATTATTCAGGAGATTAAAGAATGATCGAGTCAAGTCGGACATGAGGTAAGGGACTTCGTCTCAATCTCCTTTCATTGAGGCATATTTTATTTTATACATAACATTCTTTTAAACGGTGTATAAACCACTTTGACGTTTACGTTTATTCAAAAGGAATGTTTTTTATATGAATAATTTTACTAAATGAAAAAAGGAATGTTTTTTTGTCATATGTATGCGGTGACAATGACTTCTCTGCCGCCGTGACCATTATTTGAGTTTCGGCTTCCTCTACAAGACATAACTTTTTTAAAATGAAAAATAAATACAATGTTTTACTTTTCTTTTATTTTGGTATTGAAAATGGTTCTGATAATGTTTTTTCATCATATCAGTGTGTTGTATTGATATCTTTTGATTGAAATGTGGTAATGTTATGTTTACTTTATGCATTTTTTATGTGATACGATTATGTTATGGTTTATGATATTATTAAACCTTTTCATATAAGGAATGCATGGGACTTAGTAAGTGATGGGTGGAGCCCGCTATACCTCCTCGATGCATCGGTAGGTCTCATGAGACAAACTAGTGTCTTGGCACGAGGCCTTGACAAAATCTTATTTGTAGTCTTGGCACGAGGCCTTTGCTACGTGGTTATGATAGACTGACATTATGCACTCCATCATTATGAAAGTGGTTATTGATATTTCAAGTGATTATTCGACTAGTATAATATCCATGTGAATAAGTAAATGGCATTATTCCAATATATTTTTTCCATATTATACTGATGTTCAAGTTTAAAAGGATTTTGTTTTAGTTATACATTACCTTAAATGTTTATATTTATTTATGAAAGTTTCCGCTATATTGTTATCCTTATTAAGAATCTGAGCTCACCCCTTTCTATGTTTTATTTTCCAAGGATGTGAAGAAATATTTTATGACTGACCTACATGGATAGTCTGAAGGGGATAGGAGTGTGGACTATAGAGACTATGTTATTGTGATTTTTTTTCACTTTATGATGTAATGTAACATTTATAAATGTATCTAGTTTTTCTATGGCTACTAAACTAATTGGTCTTTCGATACTTGATCTTTTGTGATCATACCAATTTTACGTAATAATGCATCGGCTCTGGGTAACTAGGGTCAAGGTGTTACAATTGAGCTGATGAGCACTAAGGGATCCACTACTATGATGGATCCTATAGTGTCCAGAACACTGGAGGATGATGCCTTGGGTTCCTATAAGTTAATATCTTCAATATTGGTACTTACTGTCAAAGAACTCAATTGATTAGGTTTCTCCTTGTCAATAAAATGATCACGAAATTGGAGGCACATCAGGCTGCTGAGACCAGACCATCCGTGAGTGAGTCAATGGAAAACATACCACCCTATCAAGGATGTGCCTCCCAAACCGAGTCGGCCCCGGAACTTGGTGAGCAGAGGGCAGTGGACATCAGTGGCACTGCGGTTGGGGTAGGGCAGTAAGTTACTAAACGTTCCACTAGGGTCAAGGAGAGAGGGGAATTTCGGTCGGACGCTGAAGAGCCTAACCTCCTGGGAGGAATATCTGAGGAAGACCCTGCTGCTAGCCTTTTGGTTTTTTTTCCTGTCTATCGGCCCACCGATCCCAAGGATATTGATGACTGAAACTCAGAAGTGTCCAAGGAGTGCGAAATGACGTGACGCAAAGGGTGGAAGAGCATCAGGTGTTTCCCCAGTCAGCCTTAGATGGAATGGCTGAAGTAAATGGGATTACTCCATACCTGGCTGTGTTTTTTGTGTGCTGAAGGGGAAGATTCTCAATGTCTTCACTCGGCGGTTCATGAATACATGGCTGAGGAGATGCGTGAGAGCAACCAGCACTCCGACGTCGCTCAGTGTTGGGAGGAGTCAATAATCATCTGGGCATATTTGAAGGTGGAGCAGGAGGTCTGATGCCTCAAAGAATATGAGAAATAAAAAAAGATATTCATTGCAAACTCTTCTAAGCTCGTGGAGCCATTGAGGTCCCAACTGGCGGACACCCAAGAGAAACTAGTGGAAGTGAGTGACTAGATGACTAAACTTCAAACTGAATAGGCACGAGCATGGGCTCGGGTCAGTGAACCGCTCTTCATGGCTGCTGATTAAGAGAGGGTCCTCAAGGGGCGGGAATCATTCCTTGAGGCCACTAGCCAAAGGGTAGCGACATTGGAACGATCCATCCAAGAATCCGACCCTTAAGGGCCCAGTTTTTGTTGAACCCGTAATATTATTTCACCTTACTGCTTCTCATTTTGAATTGTATGTATAGAAAAATTTATTTACGCATAACCTTGGTTTAATGCGCTCAACCATAATCCTGAAATAAATAGCAATCCATTCCTAAGATCACGTGGGTCGTACCTGATGTGAGAAACAAGGGATGTTCGTACTATCAATTTGTTTGATTGTGGGAGCTTCAACCAAGCTTCGGGCATTCAAGATTTAATTCTGGATTTCTAAGTAGAAGAGGGAGGCCCGATCAAAGGAAGAGGACCATAGGACAATCAATGTATCATCTTCTCAATGTGTTCTAGTGCATGAGAGGGGCAATGCCAGGGGAATTAGAATCCGTACGAACAAAGGGACATGAAAAAAGTGAATCACGTTACCCCAAATTTGGAACACTGTGGGAGGGGAGTGGCAATAAAGGATAACTATTGGCTGTGTTTGAAACACATAATCCCTATTGATGTATCCTAAAATGGTTTCAACAAATGAGGGTCAACCGCTGACCATGTTCGAAACACGGGACCTGCACAAAATATCATCCATCAGTCTTCTGGAATGTTGGCCCATGATAGTAGGTGGACCATAAGCTGAGCATCCATACTATTAGGGGGTCCCTTTAAATGGGAAATAGGATGAGGATCAGAATAAAGAGCACAGAATGTGTGGATGGTGAAGTGGTGGTTTGTTCATATATAATCCAACACTCTTGAAATTATGCCATCGTGACAGAAGCACAGCAGGTGGGCACATTAATCTGATCATTGATCATTCCTATTTTTAGACAGGACCTCTCTAGGGTGGGATTCATCTATTCCCAATGTCATTATGGTTAATCCTGAACTTGTTCAGGGAAAATGATACATTTACACAACTCCCCAAGGTGTCAGACCAAGGGGCTAACAGAGAGAAAATATGAGATTTTTTATTCTTGGGGATGGACCCAAGACGAAATGTTTGGGCATTCCTGCATATCACATAAGGATGGGAATTAAGCCATATGTAGTTCTGGAAAGGGTTTTAGTTTAAGGTCTTAGAGATCAGACTTGGGATAAGGAATGGATGGGACACATGGTAAGGCAATTTATGAAACCTGATTTTAATGGGGACAAAATTCTAGATTACCATGTGTTCCTCGGAGAAGTGTTTAGGTCAAAGGACCGAACACGAATGTTAGGAATGGCCCATGGGGATCCACCCTGGCATTCCTACGTATCTCATGAGAATGAGAATCAAGCCATACATAGTTCCAAGAGGTGGAACGGTAAGGTACCGGTTCCAAGGACGAAAGGGGCAAGCGGGTGTGTCCCTCACACCAAAAAGAAGTGGTATTTGATGTTTCTTGTTTTTCTTTTAAGGTGAATGGTTTTTTTTGTGAAGCGATAGGCCTAGGGTAGAGATTACCAACATATCCACAAGAATCAATCCATATATAGGCATTGAAAAATGGTATGGTTGATGATCGATACCCAACCTGATGTCCCCCATGATGAGGTCATCACAATGTAGTATCGTTTTTCATCATGTGGTTGGGATGATATTATGACAGTTTGGGGTTATTTGATAGGACCAGATAGCATAGTTTAAAGTCATTATTCTTGGACATGAAGGAATGTACACAATGCAATAAAGAATACCCGACGTGAATGAGGACGACGTCCACATCATCACCGTGCAAAATTTCGTGAAGGAGCCTTGGGCCAAGAGGCCAGCAAGGGTCAGAGGATAAGGGGTAAGAGAATCTATCTCCCCATTAAGCTATACCCAGAAACATAATGCCTGGGTGATCCTACATATCCCATGGGGATGAGAATCTATCCACACATAGTTCATAATGAAGATCTTAGTTTATGGTCTTAGAGCTCGGACCGTGGGAGCCCCGAAGAATGCCGTATTGCGGCTTCGTCCCCCAGACGTGTGGAGGTCCACTGATGGATAGTTCTAGGAGTGTTGAAATTCCTCCTGGACATAATGGGGTGGAACATAAGGTGAATCATGTAACCAACATTCAAGGCCTGAAGGGGTTGGCGTGGTGACCGAGTATTACTGCTGAGAATGTTTTCAATATAGAAACCATGTCGCATTAGCCTAAAATGGGAACAAAAAAATGAGCGTCAACCGCTGACCATATTCACAACGCATGACTTGTATCAATTTTTTGTCTGAGAAACCCCCAGGGACGTTGTCTTATAATATTAGTTGAGTCGTTTGGCCTAGAATCCATGCTGTTTTGGGGGTCCCTTCTAGTGTGAAAGATAATGGAAACCCAAATGAAAGGAACACGAAGCCTGACAGGTGAATGGAAACTTTCCGAAGTTGAATTTGACACTCCAGGTCCAAGAAAAGTGTTCTCTTGGACACATCTACGAACCAATATAAAGTGTCAAGGGGCTCAACATGAGAGCGGCCAATTCACACATATGAGTATAGAGTAATGAGATGGTAAAATCTCAAGAGAAAAATGGGGGGGGGCATGACACTATTGTCACAAACCCAACACGAAAGAGGGAATAACCCTACACCACGCCTATATATCCCTCTCCTGGAAAGAAACATGAAGAGGGGCCTAGGTGACCGATAGATCACTAATATATGGGGATGGACCAAAAATTTAAATGTTTGGGCGATCCTAAATATCCCATGAGGATGGGAATCAAGTGACATGTAGTTCATGAAGGTGCATTTTAACGTCATGCATGAAGGTACAATTTTAAATTCATGCTGGACTAGAGTGTAGTTTAACTTCAGGAGGGATGTTAAAATTTAAGGTCGTGCAGGATCAACATGCAGTTTAGGTTCATACGGGACCATCCAGTTTAAGGTCGTATAAGACCAACATGTAGTTTATGGTCATGTGGGACTATGATGTAGTTTAGGTTCATGCGGGACCATCCATTTTAATGTCATTTTGGACCAACTTGATCAAGAAAAGTATTTCCTGAGGAACTTGTCATTGGTGGGAGGAGTTATATGCTCACCATCAATGGCTACCAGTGAGTACACACCATTGAGGTAAACCATATGAAAAATGAATGGTCTTTTCCATTTGGACTCTTACTTGGGTGGTTTCCTACCAGGTATCATTGGTGTTCTCAAAGCCAGCACCAAATCGCCTTGTAGGAAAGAGTATAGGTGAACCTTTTTGTTGAAGTCTCGAGCCATCCTTCTCTGATGCCTTTCTAGATTGCACAAGGCATGAAGCCTATTCTCGTCATGCGCTTCCAATTCAGGTAGATGTATTTCAGCCACTCTATCCAGAACTTTCTTGCCATATATTGTTGTGTGCAATGAAGGAAAATGAACCTCGATGGGAAGGACGGCCTCAGTTCCGTACACCATGGAATATGGGGTCACTTGGGTGGAATTACGGGTCATCGTACGATAAGCCTTGAGGGTGTTGGGGAGCTTATCCGGCCAAATATTCTTGTTATGACCAACAATTTTCTATAGGATGTTAGAGAGGTTTTTATTGAACACCTCAATCTTCCCATTCACTTGTGTGTGATAGTAGTATGTATGGTTAGATGGAATGTTGTACTTGGCGTACAACTTTTTCAACTCAACTACTTGGAAGTTGGTGCCATTATCGGTGAAGAAAGCATGAGGAACTCCAAACTAATGGATGATATTGGAACTGACGTAGTCAATGATAGAATGGTCCTAGACCCCATTCAGTGGAACTGCCTCTGCCCATATGGAAAAGAAATCCATGGTGTTCAGGATGAACCAGCATTGGCGAGCCATTGCTGGTGGGTATGGTCCTACGACATCTAATCCCTAGACTGTAAAGGGACAAGATTACCTGGTAGTGTGGAGAGGGTCTGGTGGCTGATGCACAAAGTTAGCATGAACTTGGCATGCATGGTACCTCTTGGAAAACATGATGCAGCTGTGGATCATAAAGGTCCAAAAATAACCTCATCTTTGGATCTTGTGAGACAGTTTTGGTCCAACCTGATGGGCACCGCAAGAACTGGCATGAACCTCTTGCATGACCTGTGGAATATCAACCGCTTGAATGCAACGGAGGAGAAAACCATCAAACCAGCACTTGTAGAGGATTGGATCGAGGCTGGGACCGCTCTGGAGGGTAAACTGTAGCACGTGGCGTCAGATTCGCTCGCGCGCATCCCGGTCTGACGGGCGATTACTATGTTGGAGGTTTTCATCCAAGGGTGTCCTCCAATCAGCAATCATTTTGATCAATACATCCGGATGACCCGAGGGTCCTGATGTGGAGGCTCCAGTTGTAAGATGGCTTACTTGTGGGCCATCATCTCCATCTGGGGTAATAGGAGATACAAATCTCTGATGTGCTACGTGGATAATCAGATCATCCTATTTGGGCTATGTAAGTGATGAATCTAAGCTGGAAAAAGCATCTGCTCAACCGTTCTGTGACTGAGGGACATGGGTAACCTCTGGTCGGGAAGGGAACTGGACCATTAGCTAGAAAGTGCATTCCAACAATGGTACGAGCTCTAGCTTCCTGACACCATATTCACCATTGATCTGTTTAAAGACTATCTCGGAGCCCCCTTTCACATAAAAATTGGGCACATTGATCTCAAGGTCTAGCTCGAGGCCAGTAATGAGGGTCTGATACTTGGCCTCATTGTTGGTGCAGCCTTCCAACAGTAGGAATGAATATGGAAGAATGGCCTATGTCTGGGTAATAAAAAAGATACCCAGGCCTACTCTGTTGAGTTGAGGATCATTGATCCTCCTACTGGTGGGGCTCCGGGAGGAGCCATCAAAGTGAATTTTCCAACACGGGATGACTTGATCGATTGAGAGGATTTCCTCATTGGAAAAATCTAGGCCCATGGGCTGGTCCGTGAGGGTTTTATGGAAAGTATGAAAGTATGCCAATACCTATCCCATGATAACATTCCAAGGGACAAAGCTGATGTCAAACTGCTGGAGGATTACCTCCCACCATGCTTGTTATCCAGTCAACATGATATGACATTGGATGTACATCAATGGGTCTACATGGGACACCAGCCTCACCTCATGGTGATGCAGGTAATGTTTCAATTTTTGTAAAGAAAAAACGAGTGTAAGGAATCTCTTTTCTATGGTGGAGTATTTGGTCTCTTTATAGAGGATCATGCAACTGAGGTTGTAGAGGTTGTTCTCTATCCACTCATTGTTCTTCTGGGTGAGGAGGGTGCCGAGGGACCGTTCCAGGGTGGTGATATAGATGGCCAGCAGCTTCCCAGAGATGGGTGACATCAAGACCGGTGGATGGAGTAGAGAATTCTTCATTTCCAAAAAGATGGTATGACACTTCTTTTCCCACTCATAAGAGGTTCCCTTCTTCATGATATGAGAGAAGGGCTTAAACTTGTCAGCCAAATTCGCAATGAATCAGTGTATATAGGCCAAGTGGCCTTGGAAACCTTGAAGCTCCCAAATATTACTCGGGGGATGCATCTGGCTGATGGCCTTGATCTTCTTCGGGTCGATCTCGATGCCCCGATACTTGAAAAAAAATCCAAGGATCTTTCCAGAGGTGACCCTGAAAGCACACTTCAATGGGTTCATATTTAGGTGGAGGGAACGGAAGAATCCAAACACTTTCTCAGGATCCTTGAGATGGTCTTGGAACTAGTGAGATTTGAGCTCTAGATCATCCACATAGCATTCCACCAATGTGCCAATGATTGTCTTGAATATTCAGTGCATGGACCACTGATAGGTGGCACCTTCATTCTTCAGCCGAAGTATAGCATCCCGCATTTTTATAACATAAACTTTCATTACATTACACAACACTGAGGATCTATAAGGTTTAGTGTCTTGGAAACCAGGAACATAATACATGAAAACAACATAAAATATTCTTCTTAAACACTTGAAAGGATTCTCCTTAAGTTCATCCTAGGTTCATTACTGCATCTCATAACCTGGGGACATACATCAAAAGAAAGGGTGAGCAGAAGGCCTAGTAAGGGAAACAAGAGAAACATTTTACATGTGAACTTGAGATACTTCAATAAGGTCAAGAAAAGAACTTTAAGGCATGAGAAAAGAATCATGAGGCATTTCATAATAAAAATAATATTTTTCATAACATGAATATGTGGCTACATCAATTAACATAGACAATCATGAACATATCACCAGGGTCCATCCCCAAGGTATCATTTGAAAATTACCAAGGTTATTCACTAAGGTATCGTGAAAATTGTATTCTCTAGTGGTTACATCATTACCCAATGCATTGGAGCACTATCAGGGTGCACCCTTAAATTTTACTTTATTATCATGTGATCCAAATATATCATCATCAAACATTTCATAAATAACCCATATAGCATAAAATAAATTGGTTTCATTTCATAATCATGACATTTTAAAAACTGCTTTAAAGACATGATCTTAATGTCACTTTAAACCCACAGAAAGGGAAAGAGGGTCTCATGTATGTAAATTCCAGAATTTAAAATAGAAAATTTTGATATATATATGAATACATTTTTAGAAATAAGAGCTTTGAGTATTCACTTTATAACATAAAATAATTTTGAGAAAAGAGAGAGGCATTTTGAGGCGAAAATTCTGCAGCATAACGACGTCACTTAAACTTCAATAAAAATGATTTGAAAAGATCAAATAGGGTCTCTAATCATATGATCATAAGAGATCAGTATGATAGATATAGAGATCATACCCCAACATAATAAAAAGAAACTTGAAAGACTTGACATTAAAATCGAACTTGAAAAATGAGAAGGGTGAAAGAATCCCTTAAAAATTCGGCAGCCTAACGGCGTCACTTAAACTTTCATAAAACAAAATGATGAGAGTAGGAGGGGATTTATCATAATTTAAACATGAAATGGGAAGTAAGAGGATTATAAAAGAAAATAGTCTCACATAATAACATGGAGCATAAAAGGGATGACATAAAAGAGATTACATGAAAAGAAAGAGAGAGGTCAGAACCCTTACCTTAAAACGTAACTCATAAAACTCAAAGGTTTGGACCTTGAGGGCTTGGGGGAACCTTGGGAGGACTCCTTGGGAGGTAAGGAGACCAGAACATAGTTGGGGGAGAGTTGGGAGTGAAAAATAATTGAGGAAAGGGTGGGTATTTATAGGGAAAGTGAGGGGACAAGGCATTAATGGCCAAGGGACACCTCACAAGCGCTTTTCTCAAAACCATGTGCTCTCCCTTTGCATTTATCATTGAGTTAGGCCAAATGGGGCCCTAAAAACAATAATTCATCAACCTTGGCCTTCCAACCCTTAAAATATCTCATGAAATCATCATGACGCAGTTATGATGTCATTAAACATACTGAAACCCTAAAACTGCATTTTTACTATTCACTGAAAAATTCATCTTTCTCAGAAAAATCCCAAAACATCACCTTAACCAAATATCGATGCTCTAATTACATTTATGAACTCCATTTTATAAAAATAATTTTCTAAATATTTTTAATTTAATTTTTAAATAAAAACACTATTCATTGAGAATTCATTTTTTTCAGAAAAAAACCCCAAAATTACCATAACATAATATCGATGCTCTGAGTTCAAAAATAAAGTCCTTTTTATAAAAATAATTTTCTAATTATTTTTAATTAAATTTTTAATTAAAAAACACTATTCACCCGAAAAAACTAATACTTGACTAATAATTTATGAAACCGTTATTTACCCATTTTATTGAATCACATTACTTAATCTAGGTGTCTAAATTATATTGAAACTTTCTTTGAGTGAAATTACTAATCCATTTGGTCACATTACTAATCCTAAGTGTAAAATCACTATTCATAATTTACTATTCATCAAAAATTATGTTGATCTTATTAGACTCCAAATTCTTTACTGAACACTTTTGTAGAAGACCATTTTTTGAAAATCATTACACATCATTAATTATTTAGGGTTTACATAAATATTTTAAAATATCATTTTTTCAAAATTCATCAATAAAATAAATCCTAAAATTATCCGGACATTTGAAGTTTCACAAACATCACTAAAGGAAGAAATCTTAATTCATTCATCCCAAAGGATTACATAATGAAGCTAGGGTCTCATCACATTGCCCCTTATAACACCGGCATATGACCTAAGTGTAAGGTGTGCTATGGTGAGAGAATCTGAGGGAGGCTCAGATAACATTGCCCTAGTAGTAATCTCTACTAACTTGAACTTCTCCCACAGGCGTTTCCGTTCATGCTTGAAACGCTAGAGTTCGGCTTCGGCTTGGTCCAAAGCGAAGCCCACAGATGCTACATCCTTACCAAGATCTGATAAGTGGGCTTCATAAGGTTCGAGTCTACTGGATGAATCCATCGACTCCTCTTTCTATATTAACCATTAACATCTCTATGAAATCATTAAGAGTAAGTTAATATACTATTTAAAAAGTTTGGGTCGTTACATTCTTCCCCCCATAAGAAATTTCGTCCTCGAAATTTTATACTTGAGTCCTAGTCGAAAAGGTGAGGGTACTTTTGCTTCATCGTTTCCTCAGGCTCCCAAGTCGCTTCTTCATATTTATGATTCCTCCACAACACTTTCACAAGGTGGGTAGTCTTGTTTCGTAGAACCTTGTCTCTACGGTCCAAGATCTCCACTGGCTGATCCTCATAAGAGAGGTCATGTTCCAATTGTACCACCTCTGGGTTCAGTACATGCGAAGGGTCAGGTATGTACTTCCTCAAGAGGGATACATGGAAGACATCATGAACTTAAGCTAGGTTCAGTGGAAGTGCTAGACGATAGGCCACTGCTCCTATGCGATCAAGGATTTCATAGGGGCCAATGTACCTAGGACTGAGCTTCCCTTTCTTCCCAAACCGCATGACTCTCTTCCAGGGAGAAATTCGAAGGAAGACTTTGTCACCAACACCAAACTCCAAGTCCCTTCGACGATTGTCAGCATAGCTATTCTGCCGAATCTAAGCAGCCTTTATGTGTTGTTGGATGGAATGAACCTGTTCTGTCATCTCTTGCACAAGATCAGGCCCAAGAAGCTTTCTCTCACCAGTTTCATCCCAAAAAGTAGGATTTCTACATCGCTTTCCATTCAGAGCTTCATAGGCTGCCATCTGAATACTCGAATGGAAGCTGTTGTTATAGGAGGACTCAACTAATGGGAGGTGTTGATACCATCCACCTTTAAATTCCATTGAGCATAATCTCTGCACGTCGTCGAGTGTCTTAATAGTCCTTTCAGCTTGGCCATCAGTGTGAGGATGATAGGCCGTACTAAAATTCAATTCAGTATTCAGAGCATGTTGAAGACTTCTCCAGATTTTTGATGTGAATCTTGGGTCATGATCAGACATGATGGATATTGGTACCCCATGCAGCCTTACCACTTCCTTCACGTATATCATGGAAAGCTGATCCAGAGAGAAATCTTCCCGAATAGAGATAAAATGGGATGTCTTGGTGAGACGGTCCACAATAACCCATATCGAATTGTTTCCTTTAGATGTTTTCAGGAGACCAATTACAAAGTCCATAGTGATATTATCCCACTTCCATACTGGTATGGGTAGCGGTTGTAATATCCCCTTAGGAAGTTGTCGTTCTGCCTTTACTTGCTGACACACCAGGCACCTTGTAGTGTAATCAACAATCTCCCTCTCCATGTTATCCCACCAATAATGATCACGAAGGTCTCTATACATCTTAGTGATTCCCGAATTTATAGAGAAGGTAGAGCTATGAGCTTCATCCATCAATTCTTTCTTTATATCCGGAATAGATGGAACACATAGTCTTGTACGAAATTTCAATACACCTTCATGATCAATATTGAAATTAGGAAACTTCCCATATTTTACAGCCTCCAACTTCTCCTACAGCAAAGGAACTTCTTTTTTAGCCTTCTTGATCTTCTCTAGTAATGAATGTTGAGAAATCATTTGGGATAGGGTTGATGATGTCCCTTTCCTTATAATTCCCATGTCCATTTTTACTAGATCATTAATAAAGGGATCTCCTAGGATCCTCATTGCTGCCCGAACAACAGGATCATTCCTGCTTAACGCATCCGTGACTTTATTTTCTCTTCCAGGGTGATAATGAATTGAACAATCATAGTCTTTAATAAGCTCCAACCATCTCCTTTGTCTCATGTTCAATTCTTTCTGCGTGAAAATATACTTTAAACTTTGGTGGTCGGTGTATATATCACATTTCTCCCCATCAAGATAGTGCCTCTATATCTTTTGATAAAAAAACAACTTCTGCCAGCTTTAGATCATGCATAGGATAATTATTCACATGAATCTTCAACTATCGAGATGCATAAGCAATTACCTTGTCATTTTTCATGAGGACGCAACCAATCCCTTTCAGAGATACATCGCTAAAAATAATGAATCCTTCTCTGATAGAGGGTAGTGTTAACACAGGTGCAGTAACCAATCTCTTCTTCAGCTCTTGGAAACGTTCCTCGCATTACATTGTCCAGATGAACTTAACCACTTTTCGAGTCAACTTGGTTAGTGGATTTTAAATCCGTGAAATTTTTTTCACAAACCTCCTATAATATCCCACTAAACCAAGGAAACTACGAATCTCAGTTACTATTGTGGGTTGAGGACACTCCTCCACAACCATTGCCTTTGCAGGGTCAACCGAGATTCCTTCATTGGTTACGATGTGCCCCAAGAAAGCCACTTGTTGTAACCAAAACTCACACTTGCTAAACATTCCAAAGAGCCTCTCCTTCCACAGAGTTTTCAAAATAACCCTCAGATGATCTTCATGCTCCTCACGAATTTTTGAATATATCAAAATATCATCAATAAAAACTACCACAAAGTTATCAAGGTAGTCCTTAAAGACTCTATTAATCAAATCCATGAAAATAGCAGGAGCATTAGTCAAGCCGAAGGGCATAACAGTAAACTCATAATGCCCATATCTTGATCGGAAGGTAGTCTTTGGAATATCTTCCTTCTTCACCCTCAGTTGATGATAACCAGATTGAAGGTCAATCTTGGAGAAGAATTGAGCCCCATGAAGTTGGTCAAATAAATCATCAATTCTTGGAAGAGGGTATTTGTTCTTCACTGTGATCCCACTCAGTTCTCTATAATCAATGCATAGCCGCATTGATCCATCCTTCTTCTTCACAAAGAGAACTGGTTCTCCCCAAGGAGACACACTCGGACGAATAAACCCCTTCTCCAACAAGTCTTGGAGTTATTTCTTTAACTCTTCTAGCTCCTCATTTTCCATTCTATACGGAGTCTTTGATATCGGTTGAGGCCCAGGTATGAGTTCAATGGAGAACTCTACCTCTCTTTCTGGGGGAGGTCTAGGTAACTCCTCAGGAAATACATCCATGTATTCCTGAACATTTGGAACATATTCTATTTTTATGCTCCCTTTTCCTTCTTCATCATCACCGATTAACACCATAAAGAAAGCTATAGGAGGTGCTTCTAGATAGGGATCAGTTTGGGATATCTCTCCTTGGAAGATAACTGTAGGTCGTTCATTCAATACTACTGAGATTTCCTTACTTCTGAATTTGATCTTAGCATTATACATTGAGAGACAGTCCATCCCTAGTATAATGTCAAATTACATCATTGGCATTACTACTAGATTTTCGATAAGATTGTGCTCACCAAAGTAAACAATAGAGTCTCTAAATACTGTTGATGCAAGGATAATCCCACTTGGAGTCTTGACTAACAACTCTACCTCTAGCAGTTCGGGGATTGATTCTATATTCCTTGAAAACTTGGAGGAAATAAAGGAATGCATAGAACCAGAATCAAAAAAAGTACTTGCTAGTTTTGAGAGGACGACAAGAGTACCTGGTACCACATTGTTCGGAACTTCAACTTCAGTTGTTGTGATAGCGAAAGCATGACCTTGGTCCCTTGGACTCTACTGAGGTTGATGGTGATTCCCCTCCACCACCCTCGGATTTGGACATTGATTAGCAAAGTGCCCAAGCTGTTCACACTTGAAGCATGTGACTTCGGGTAGGGCCAGAACCATCATTCCTCTGTCGTTAGTGTTGGGAAGTTTAGGCTTCACATCACTATGACAATTTCGAGAAATATGGCCTTTTCTTCCACACTTGTAGCACTTACCACTTCCGATCAAGAAGTTCCCCGAATGCTTTTCCCACATTTATTGCATGTGGCATGTTGCATATGCTTTCCACCTCTTTCCTGATCAAAACTTATTCCCAGTCTTGGTTCTAGAGTTCTCTTCTTCTCATTAGATTTGTGAGACCACTGTGTCTCCCCAAACTCTAGTTAAACTTTCATAGCACTTCGAACTATTTCATCATAGCTATCATAGTCCTTGTTGGCAAGATTCTTCCACAGATGAGGTCGTAGTCCACTAAAGAATCTATCAACCTTCCCATTAGGGTCCATGACGAAGCTTGAGGTATAACAGGAAAGCCTTGTGAAGTTCATCTCGTAGGTTCCAACTGATTCATTCTCCTTTTCCTTCAGCTCGAGAAATTATTTCTCCATTCTCATTCTCATCGAACGATGGAAATACTTATTAAAGAATATTCCACGGAACTCTTCCCACTGCAAAGCTTCCATCTCTCCTCGTGGCTTCGTGTTTTTGATCAGTGACCACCACTGATCAGCTTCTCCCTCTAGGCGGTAAACAGAAAGGGTGACTTTTTCTTGTTCCGAACAACGAAGTACAGAAATGATCTTTTCAATGGAGATTATCCATTATTCCGCAACCAATGGGTCAGTAGATCCACTGAATGTTGGTGGTCATTGACGTATGGAGGACTCAACAAAATTTGTTCCCTTCGTGGTGAGATCGGCCTCTCAGCTTGATTCAAGTTATTACTCATAACTTGAGTCAATTGGTTCATCATTCGCATGAATGTTTCCATTCCGGCTTCCATCGGAGGGCCGTCAGCACATGGTGCATTGCGGTCACCATCTACATAGTTCCTCCTATTTCCCGCCATTTTCTAAAAGAATAAAACCTTAGTGAGAAACTTATTTCATTTATGAATCTTTTAACTAAGACTTCATTCTTAGACAATTACACTTCTCTATAATTCCTTTATAATGATTCATAAAAATCTTGTGATTAACCAAACATATCCCCCAGAAGTGTCGTAACCAAGAGTGCAGCAATGCCCGTTATCGTGCACCAGTTCCCATTCGAGTCTAGCTCAAATCGCTGTTTTCAGGTTTTACCCCTATGTACATCTGTTCTAGAGCCACCTCTACCTGCTCGTATCCAGACAGGGATGTATTTGTTTGATAAACCACTTACTCAGTACATACCAAAATACCAGGAAGTTTTCCTATATTTAAACTTTTCTATAGGGTTCTTCCTAAAGTTTTTATATCCTAATTTCCACAAATAACTAAACCATCCTCTGATACCAACTATAGCATCCAACATTTTTATAACATAAACTTTCATTACATTACACAACACTGAGGATCCTTAAGGTTTAGTGTCTTGGAAACTAGGAACATAATACATGAAAACAACATAAAAAATTCTTCTCAAACACTTGAAAGGATTCTACTTAAGTTCATCCTAGTTTCATTACTACATCTCATAACCTAGGGACATACATCAAAAGAAAGGGTGAGCAGAAGGCCCAGTAAGGGAAACAAGAGAAACATTTTACCTGTGAACTTGAGATACTTCAATAAGGTCAAGAAAAGAACTTTAAGGCATGAGAAAGGAATCATGAGGCATTTCATAATAAAAATAAAATTTTTCATAACTTGAAGATGTGGCTACATCATTTAACATACACAATCATGAAAATATCACCACGGTCCATCCCCATGGTGTCATTTGAAAATTACCATGGTTATTCACCAAGGTATCGTGAAAATTGTAATCCCTAGTGGTTACATCATTACCCAATGCACTGGAGCGCTATTAGGGAGAACCCTTAAATTTTCCTTTATTATCATGTGATCCACATATATCATCATCAAACATTTCATAAATAACCCATATAGCATAAAATAAATGGGTTTCATTTCATAATCATGATGTTTTAAAAACTGCTTTAAAGACATGATCTTAATGTCACTTTAAACCCACAGAAATGGAAAGAGGGTCTCATGTATGTACATCCTAGAATTTAAAATAGAACATTTTGATATATATGTGAATACCCTTGTATAAATAAGAGCTTTGAGTATTCACTTTATAACATAAAATAATTTTGAGAAAAGAGAGAGGCATGTTGAGGCGAAAATTCTGCAGCATAACAGCGTCACTTAAACTTCAATAAAAATGATTTGACAAGATAAAATAGGGTCTCTAATCATATGATCATAAGAGATCAGTATGATAGATATAGATATCATACCCCAACATAATAAAAAGGAACTTGAAAGACTTGACATGAAAATCGAACTTGAAAAATGAGAAGGGTGAATGAATCCCTTAAAAATTCGGCAGCCTAACGACGTCACTTAAACTTTCATAAAATGAAATGATGAGAGTAGGAGGGGTTTTCTCATCATATAAACATGAAAAGGGAAGTAAGAGGAATATAAAATAACATCCTCTCACATAAGAACATGGAGCATAAAAGGGATGACATAAAAGAGATTACATGAAAAGAAAGAGAGAGGTCAGAACCCTTACCTTAAAACGTAACTCTTAAAAATCAATGGTTTGGACCTTGAGGGATTGGGGGCACCTTGGGAGGACTCCTTGGGAGGTAAGGAGACCATAAATTCGTTGGGGGAGAGTTGGGAGTAAAAAATAAAGGAGGAAAGGGTGGGTATATATAGGGAAAGTGAGGGGACAAGGCATTAATAGCCAAGGGACACCTCACAAGTTCTTATCTCAAAACCATGTACTCTTCCTTGGCATTTATCATGGAGTTAGGCCACATGGGGCCCCCAAAACAATAATTCATCACCCTTGTCCGGCCAACCCTTAAAATATCTCATGACATCATCGTGACACAGTTACGATGTCATTAAACATACAAAAACCCTAAAACTGCATTTTTACTATCCATTGAAAAATTCATCTTTCTCAGAAAAATCCCAAAATTTCACCTAAACCAAATATCGATGCTCTAATTAAATTTATGAAATCCATTTTATAAAAATTATTTTCTAAATATTTTTAATTTAATTTTTAAATAAAAACACTATTCATCGAGAATTCATTTTTTTCAGAAAAAACCCCAAAAATTGCCATAACATAATATCGATGCTCTGAGTTCAAAAATAAAGTCCTTTTTATAAAAATAATTTTATAATTATTTGTAAATAAATTTTTAATTAAAAAACACTATTCACCCGGAAAAACTAATAATTGACTAATAATTTATGAAACTGTTATTTACCCATTTTATTGAATCACATTACTTAATCTATGTGTCTAAATTATATTAAAACTTTCTTTGAGTGAAATTAGTAATCCATTTGGTCACATTACGAATCCTAAGTGTAAAATCACTATTCATAATTTACTATTCATCAAAAATTAAGTGGATCTTATTAGACTCCAAATTCTTTACTGAACACTTTTGTAGAAAACCATTTTTTTAAAATTATTACACATCATTAATTATTTAGGGTTTACATAAATATTTGAAAATATCATTTTTTCAAAATTCATCAATAAAATACATCCTAAAATTATCCGGACATTTGAAGTTTCACAAACATCACTAAAGGAAGAAATCTTAATTCATTCATCCCAAAGGATTACACAAAGAATCTAGGGTCCCATCACATAGCCCCTTATAACATCGGCATATGACCTAAATGTAAGGTGTGCTATGGTGAGAGAATCTGAGGGAGGCTCAGATAAAATTTCCCTAGTAGTAATCTATACTAACTTGAACTTCTCCCACAGGAGTTTCCGTTCAAGCTTGACATGCTGGAGTTCGGCTTGGGCTTGGTCCAAAGTGAAGCCCACAGATGCTACCTCCTTCCCAAGCTCTGATAAGTGGGCTTCATAAGGTTCGAGTCTACTGGATGAAGCCATCGACTCCTCTTTCTTCATTAACCATTAACATCTCTATTAAATCATTAAGAGTATGTTAATATACTATTTAAAAAGTTTGGGTCGTTACACGAAGGGAATAACTTGGTAATAGAAACTACCTTTGGGTGCCCTAAATGTTGTGGAATCTTCATCCTCAGGGGCCATCCAGATCTGATTATACCCGGAGTAACTGTCCATGAATGAATGAGCCTGTAACCCTACAGTGGTGTCAATAAACTGCTCCATCATAGGAAGTGGAAATTTATCCTTCGGACAATGGTATTTGAGATCACAGAAGTCGATACAAACACTAATTTTTCCATTATTCTTCCTAACTAGTACAATGTTGGCTAGAAATTTGGGGTACTAGAATTCCTTAACAATGTTGGCCCAGATGAGTTTGTCAACTTCGGACTCAACCATGGCTTTGTGATACGAATACATCTTTCTGGGAGGTTGTTTGAACCCGCAATTATTTTCCTGGAGACTGACGTGGTGGATGGATACCTGAATATCTTGTCCTAGAATCTCATCGTAACTCCAGAAAAACATGTCATGATGCTATTTAAGTAAGTTTCCATATAGCTACTTCTCCTCAGGGTGGCATGGCGGCGCTGATCAATGTGGGTCTCGGGTCTGCCTCGCTTCTAAGATTCACCTGTACCAACTCGTCGACCGTGGCAGAGACACCTTCTTCAAATTCAGGGGCATCCTCTATATCCTCTTCTCCACGTATGGAGGGAAAATCAGTAGGGGAAGTTGCTTCTGAGTTACCAGACCCCAATGGGGTGAGGGAACCAGTTTGAGAGGCAGTGGTTATTGCATCGGGGAACTCCGGCGTTGCCGAGACAATAACGATGAAGTTTGTCAACCAGATCCCGTCTAGTCTCCAGCCCAAGGTTCCATGATTGATAATATCAAAGCAGTAGTGGCGGGTCAGCTGGATCTGGCTTATTCTTGCTTGGTGAAATAGAGACGTATGAAGTATTGTCGTTTCCATGAGTCGGATGCCCTGATATCTGAATGGAGTTGGAAGCTACGAGATTACTAAGGCCAGATTCGTATAAGAATACGATGTGATCTTCGGACGCTGCCTGAAAATGGGAGCATGGTTCCTCATTTTCCCAGAAACAATAAAACATTTTCCCATATCAGGGGTTGTGGCCTCCAGACGATGGATTGGGAAGACGTAGGCATCATTCAGTCCTTCCCAAGGGTCGGTCGTTTCAGTAATGGGCTCAGCTTCACTTTCCTGAACTTTTTTATCCAAGATCTTATAAGATTCATCATCCAAATAGAGGGCTTTACAAGAGGTGAGAGGAGACGTGTCACCCTGGAGTATGCCCACTCGACTATTAATGGAGTACGTGAGGCATTGGTGATATGATGAAGGGACCACCGCGTGCAGGTGGAGCCAGGGCCTACCCATCAATGCATTATACGCGATGTCCTGGGAGACAACCATAAACTCGGTACTAGAAACTAGGTTGCTGAACTGTGTCTTCAAACAGATCTTGCCAACCGAGGCCTATTATATCCTTTCGTAACCCTAGATTCTTAAATCATAGGGAGTAAAGTCATATTCGGATACCCCCATCTTTCGCAATGTCTGCATCGGGATAAGGTTGATCCCAGAGCCGGTGTCAATGAGACAACGAAAAACCTCCAAGCCGTTAAATTGCCCTATGATGTACAATAGGTAGATATGTCCCTGTATGTGGGAGCCTTCATCTTCTCCTGAGAATGAAATGACGACCTGAAATTCAGAGATCTCAAACACCTCAGCATAGAAATCCTCTGTAGCTACTACCTCTGTCTAAAACTGGTGGGGGATTCCTAAAGCCACGACGAGTGCTTCCTACATATCTGGCGATATGCGAAGGGATACAAAGATTTAAATCATCACTAGGATTTCATCGAGATTCTTGGGAACATCATACATTCATGCTATGAACTAACTTATTCTTACAAGATCTGGCTCTGTGATTGGAGGCATGGCAGGCCCTATCTGCTGGGCCAGCGGCTGGCTGGGGCTGGGCATATCCCGCTTCTCACTTGTCGAGGCATGAAGATTAGATGTAGGATGAGGACCGGACGAATGAGATCAGCCTATAGAAGGGTGAATCTGGTCGCAGCATAGCCGCAATGGTTATGCCTGATCCAGCAGCACAAATGGTGGTGGAGGCGGGCCTGTTGACACCAGATGAAGAGGCCGCGCATGATGAGTTTTGTGTTGGGCCTGCTGTCTGGTCTCAGTGGCATGCCCATCCTAGCAGGAGGTGACAACAGATTTACCTCTATGATTCAAATAGCTGCAGTTTCACCGACGTTGGCATCGGCAGGGGACGTTGGAGAGGTCCGCCTGGCGCTCCCCATCATCGGGAGTCATATAGGGGTTTACCAACTCAACAGTGTTAACTGAAGTGTACCCTTGACTATCACTTGATGAATCATCTATCATTGGGCGGATTATGGCGGGGCGAATTCCCATCTCTAAGGGAATAAAATCACCGATAGTGCAGGATGATGGTGGCACTAGCGGGTCACGTTGCTTTTTATTGCATCGCTGATTCTTGCTCTTTTGGGAGGAGGACGGTTGAGATGATGATGTAGAAGTGGTAGCCGCAGCTTCTGAAGGCTCCGACTGATTTAGGCATGCAAAGATAATGCCATGGTCATGGACGACCATTTTTCAGGCCAACCAGTCATTATACTCCTGAGACCTGCGGTCAGAAACCTACTGCCATTCACCTTCATTGTCGCTACTGCTATCTTGCCTCACAAAGACACCCACCACTTGTGTCAGGGCCGATCCCAACTTGACTATGTTGTTGTCAATATGGTCGTGGAGCTAGTTCATGAAAACATAACATTTCATGAGGGTGTGCCTTAGGATCTACTGATAAGAGCAGTTGTTGGGGCGATCGGTGATATTCACCTCTTCTGGATTTCTGCACTCAGGAAGTCATACAATTCCTTTCTCTAAGTCACTGCGGAAGTAACAAGGGACCTACGCCTCATTGAATGATTAGGTCAGATTTCTTCTTTCCAGAAAAGGGGATCTAAGAGCCTGTCCCTAACGAGGGGCCTGAGGCACTTGCCGAGGAGGAAGAGCTTGATTATCTCATCTAGGAGGTGGCGACACGTTACGTGAAGGAACTTGCTGATTTGGAGGCGGTCGCTACTGGGTTGGAGGTTGTGCCTATGGTTGCGGACCTCTGTTGGGCAGTGGATCAGGCTCCATTGCTAGTAACTCCCGCTGTCTGGGTGCCTCTATCTTTGCCACTGCAGCATGCTCTGCTCTGGAATCCCTTCTCTCGGGAATTATAGGGGGAAACGGGCGTGCTTGGATGACTTGATGCAAGTCTTCTTCGAGGCGCTGGGCCTTATCTGAGAAGTCTCGGAACCCTTCGGGGTCGTTTTGAGTGATCTGGGAGGGGACCAGCTTTGTCTTAACGGTTCCTACACACATCGTCAGTAACTGTTCTTGAGTCAGTGGCATGTCGAGGGAGTAGGTGAGACGTTTCCACTAGGCGATGAAGTCTGCGACACGCTCCTCAGGCCTCTGTTTGCACTTGAAGAGGTATGTGATGCTCGTCTTTCATGTGGTGGAACTAAAATGAAATAGAAACTACCTACGAAGACCCTCCCATATCGCTATTGACCTGATGGAGAGTTGGATATACCAGACGAATGTGGGTCCTTCCAATCTCTGTACAAAACATCAGAGCTTGGAGGCTTCTTGCTACACCGGGGTTCCCAACATGGGTCCATACCTTGAAGAAAAGTGGGCTAGATGTTGCATGGGGTCCCCCATCCCATTAAAATGGGAGAAGGTAGGTTTTCTGAATCCCGGGGTGCTGGAATATCATACACCCATGCCATATATGGATTTCCATCAGGTTGAATGCCCACCTATCGCATCTCCAAAGCCTCTAAACGGGCGATGAGTGCCGCCATTGGATCATCTTGAGTGGGGTCCCTGTCTTGACAGGGGTCCCTAACCACCAGTGTGTTTCTAGGTTCATCAACGTGATAATCAAGTCCAGCGGCTTTTGGGGCGGCTAGTGGGGCAGCTGGGAGTACCTTTGCCGTGTCCCGAGGGTTAGTGCATTGTCCATGTGGATTTGGTGATGCATATCACACCCTATTTCTATAAGCATTGGCCTCCAACCTTTCTTCATGGGCAGGATGTACAGGGTTACCGAGGGGAAATTTGCTAGGGAGAAGCCGGGTCTGTCCCTGCTGTACTAGCAGAGGGTCACCATAATCCAGACGCTGTTGTGCAGCACATTCGACCAAGAGGTCATCAAACAGTTTCTTCTGTTCAGCAAGTTTCTGGAACAACACAACCTTCTTATAATCATCCTCCATCTTCTGCACTGAGGTGGATGGGTCGAAGTGTTTGGTGATACCAAGGTGGTCATTTCCCTTACAGAGATTCCAGCATAGAACAAGTGACTAGGTGGGTGGAGGGAGACCTAGAAGATTTCTCTGTTGGCGAGTAACCCTTCCTGACGGTTCCAGTAGCATTGTCACGTCCTCAGAGAGGAAGTTCCCATATAGAAGTTCCAGCTCATTTTCCTCTCCCGACAGATGAGTCATGTTGACTGCAACTCTTATTGGGGGAAAGTCCTCAATGTCGCCTGGCGAGTCGGGCTTCCGTTGAATAGAACTAAAGAGGAGGGTAGAGTACTGCCCCCATCCACAGAATTGCACGTGGGGGGTATCCTTCTTAATGACTTTTCAGTGTACTTGGAAACTCTGAACGCATTACCGTTGGAAGACCCTGTGGTTACCAGGTGACTCAGAGTGCTGGACCATGGGGAATGTGTCCTGGTCAACCAGACGACATTGTTCTCCAATTTCTTAAAAGTGGACTTGGCTCTTCGGATAAGTCAACCGCCGATGTATAAGATGGAAGTGCATCACCCAGAGGGTTCCACGGAGACACTCAACTTCCACTTGGGTGAGAGATTCTGGCGTACAAAAATTTTATCCTGCAACCGACCAAAACTTCTCCGGAAAGTGGTCCGTGGTGAGGATGGTCCAAAATATCCTCAGCTCATATTTAGGGTCTGGGCCTTTATTTCCCCAATCATCAACTAGGGGTTGTTGGGGAAATGGTAGTATAACCGAGGTAGAATGCTGGGATGACATGTCGGCTGGTGGAGAATACAACGAGCGGGATGATTGGCTCCCGAATCTTGGGTTGTCCTTTGAGGATTGTAGTGACATGGCCACTATATCATGATAGGATACACCAGTGACCAAAGCTCCCAATATAGAATTAACATCTAAAGAGGGTGGTCTATGTCATGACTCTTCCTCCATTGACCCCAAAAATAGCTCTCTGTGGTCTCTGAACAAGGTAGAGGGTTCTTCTTGAGATGACATTGGCGACTGCGTGGTTGGTCCCTATGGTCATGCCAGGTTATTCTCCTCCTGGATATAAAATCGGATAGAGACATGGATCCTATGGACCTTGCATTCTGGGAGTACGAGGCTGATGCACCTTGTTCCTACCCCATCCTTTGACTTGGAGGATTGAGGGGAGGGCTCCAGTGCTGAGTCATACTCTGCATCGGACTCTGAGAAGAGAACTGGTATGATTCCTGTCCGGCCCTCCCCAGAATTCCTCTTACGACGGTGACCTCCTACTCTCTTTCCCCTGGGTGGCTCTCTATGGCAAGACCCACTTCCGGCATGAGGAATTCCGTAGGCCATACTAGTTTTGGGAAAGAGAGAGATCCTACCAGGGTGGGCCATGGTGCAAGGGGCACTGGGGTAAATGTATAAAGGGACAAATGGAGCACCTTTGTGGGAAGCACTGGATCGGACATGATATTCGCGGGAGCTGACAGAAGCATAGGTAGGAGTAGTAGGAGAATGGGTAGGACCTTCAAGGTGGGTGTGTGTTAAGGGATGTTGGCCTCCACCCCTCCAATTGCAGGGGCGATGAGGAAATTTGCAGGCTGGTACAAGGACATGGGGAGGACCTCCATGTTGGCATGTAACTGGACGTGCAATGTCTCCATAACTACGGTCTGCGGTAGAGGGAGTGACCTCATACCCAGTGTTGTGAGCGCGAGAGAGATCCCCATATGGAGTGTTGTTATCATGGGGAAGACCCTCACATGGGTTGAAGGTGGCATGGGGTAGACCTCCAATCCATGGTTGGAAGTAGGGAGGACCCGCACTTTCTGTAGTGGCTGTACAGAGTGGGCCTCCAAAATGGGTGGCAATGTTGCGGATTGGTCCGCAGCGGCTGATGCCTATGTCTACAACTGAGAGAGTTGACCTAGCCAACCTGTGGGGTGGTAGGGACCTTTATCTGAGTCGGGCGTATAACTTCCCCTAATCAATGTATGCCGAGAAGTGGGGATATGAGTCAGTGGTGGATCGGGCCACAGTAGTCGCTGATGTTGACATCCCACGACAAGTGTCCACTTCCATTTTCACTCGACACTGGCACCGAGTCAGATAAACCGGAGCCAGTGGTACAGGTACGTGGCCTACTTGCTACTCGGATCGGGGAACCGTGTAGCAGTGCTAACACAGCCTGGTGGGAGCCCTTGGAGCGGGACTCTGATTGGGCCAACCCGGACATCCACTGCCTCATCAGTGTAGGGCAGGGAGTTGTCAAGTAATTCTTTGGAAAATCTCCCGAAATGATTGAATGTTGGGGTGGGGAGAAGGGGCTTCATGTGTGGCCCTTACGGTCTACATTGATGGCGAGGCGTAGTCGCCTCTAGATCTAGGCGGGCCATACCCCTGGAGGGGATGATCCCCTCCCCCTCGTACCTGCGTAAAAGGTCTTTATTTATCCTATTATGGATAATTTCTGATTGGAAGAGGGGGTGTGGGAGCCCAATAGTCATGGCGGTTGAGGTGTTCATGGAAGAGGTGGAACTACGCGGGGTGGCCGTGTTGATATTTCCACTGCCCCTACGCCAGTGGGAAACAATAGTCGAGTTTCAGATGCAATAAATTCGTTCTTAAAATTAGGTAGATGAACTCATTAATACTGAAGTGAAAAGAAATAAACAATCAGTGCCCCAATGTCTTCCCGTCTTCCGTGGCTGGTATGAGGGATCCACATAGACAACGTCGCAAAATGGGATGCTCAACGTCCCAACTTCCCCAATTTCTGGAGAGTTTCACATCAGGCCCACTATTTTCTTTGTGGGACCTGATGCTGGATGACGGGGTATGATGACATGATAATCCCTTGATGCATCAAACGATATGGGTCTCCATATTGAGGAGAAGACCTTCACGTCCGGTTCACCATTTCTATTTCCAACGCTTTCGACGGGGTGCGCTCATCGGTCTGTGGAGGACACACAACTGTAATCCCACATTCCCGATTTCTAAAGGCGGGTGACATCCACTCCTTATTTAGGGACGTCTTCTCCTTGATTGAAATAGGATGATGTGATGTCAGTTCTTCCTTCCATGGATTCCTCCTCAGAGCTCGTCACCTAGTCCGGGTCCCACTCATAGACCTAAGACATTGTTCATGAAACTCTTCTCGGTGCCATATCTTCATGGACACCAGTTAATTACACTGCTCTTGTTAGGAAATTCCAAGGAGTTCAGTCAGGGCAGCAACCTTCGGTTAGAGGAGTAGTCACATTGGGCATCACTGGCATGTCTAGACATTGGGGAATTGGCATGTCTTTCTTCTATCCCTTATTATAGGGATTCTCGATGGAAAAGAAGCCTGAGGAATCCCACATCGAATGCGGGGAATAATATTCCATGGTCATGTATCTGAGGTTTTCCTTATCTTCCCATGTTTAACACATGTTATTCCACAATTTAAACGTCACGTGGAGATGGATCAGACTGATCGGAACACTGATTAGAGTGGATCATATGGAGGAACCCCATGGAGGGAAAACCAATACTGAGGCCATCATGTTGGTGGCTTCCCGAATTTTGTTTCATGGATTGGGGAGTGGGGTGGTGTGATCCCACCAGGATGTGGCAGCCTGAGTAATGATTAGGATGGGTGATGAAGTGAAGGGGGAATGAAATGGGACCATCACAAGGGAGATGGTGATGTTAGTCTTGATCCCTGAAGATTCTTCCAACGTATCCCTGTTGTAGGGAATTAGAGTCCACATAGTTTGGTGAAACTATGGGACACCTAATGAGGCGACCCGTGAGAATGGCCTCATGGATAGGACCTAGATGAAGTGGAACCTCTGGGTTGAGGCCTGAGCTTCCTGAGACACATAGGCTTGAGGGAGAGAACAAGATGAGACGTGAGTGATGGGCTCGAACCTCAGGGATGCTACCTACATATACCCATGGTAGGGGATCAAATTCCATGTAGTTCAGATGGCTTTTGGGGATTCCACTATAAGGTGGCCCACGGTGCAGTAAACCGACATGAAGGTAGACCTATAGTACTGATTGATGGTGGGATTAAACCTTTTGGAGTCTTCCTACATACAATGACATTACATGGATCAAATACCCCGTATTTCGGGATGGTATGGGGCTTCCACTCTGAGGCGGCCCATGGTGTTGGTGAACCAATTTGACGATGGTTGGAAGGACTGGGTGGTGGGCTTGAACCACGTGGAGGCTTCCTACATCCCATGCCTTGACATGGATCAAAGTCCTCGCAGTTTGAGATGGTATGGGGATTATACACTGAGGTGGCCCGAGGTGTTGGTGAAAAGAAGTGATGATGGTCGGAATGACCAGGTGGTGGGCTTGAACGTCATATAGGCTTCCTACGTACCATGCCTTGACACGGATCAAAGTCCCCGTAGTTCAGGATATGGAGTGGGGCTTACACTCTTAGGCAGACCACAGTGTCGGTAATCCAACGTGAAGGTGGACTTGGGGTCATGATGGATGGTGGGATTGAACCTCAGGGAGGATTTCTACATACCATTCCTTGACATGGATCAAAGCCCTCGTAGTTCGGGATATGGAGTAGGGCTTACACTCTTAGCCGACCCATGGGGTCGGTAAGCCGACGTGATGGTGGACCTGGGGTCCTAATGGATGGTGGGCATGATCCTTGGGGAGGCTTCCTACGTACAATGCCTTGACATGGATCAAAATATGTATAGTTAAAGGTGGTATGGGGCTTACAATCTGAGGCAGCCCAAGGTGTTGGTGACCTAATGCGATGATGGTCAGAATGATCGGGTGGTGGACTTGAACCTCATAGAGGTTTCCTACGTAACATGCCTTGACATGGATCAAAGTCCCCGTATTTTGAGATATGGAGTGGGGATGACACTCTGAGGAAACCTAAGATGTTTGTGGTTGGAACGACCGAGTGGTGGGCTTGATCCTCGGGGAGGCTTCCTACGTACCATACCTTGACCTGGATCAAAGTCCTTGTAGTTTGGGTCGTCTTGGGGCTTACACTCTGAGGTGTCCCGTGGTGTTTTTGGTTGGAACAACTGGGTGGTGGGATTGAACCTCAGGGAGGCTTCTTACGTACCATGTCGTGACATGGATCAACGTCCTTGTAGTTTGGGTTGGAGTGGGTCTTACACTCTGAGGCGTCCCAATGTGTCTGTCATGGTCAGTGCTTACTCTAATATAATGTGAGTCATACTCGGTGTGAGAAATAGGAGATAGAATAGACCTGACAGTCACATCGTGAAAGGGGCGTCAATGGGATGCAGAGTGGGGATTACATGTGGAGAGGCCCAGGGAGAGATAGATTGGGACTTACTCCAGGATGGAGGCCCGAGGGCGACAATGTGCAACGAGAGAGCGATTTGGGACGAAAGAATGGATAAGCACCATTCCCCACCACGCCCTTCACTGGCCCTAGGGACCAAAGATGAATGGAGGAGCAAGGATGCTGCCTCCTACATGAAAAGCTATGGGATTACACCAAGGTGGCTGCCCTTTACCCATGGACAAATTCCACTCAGATAAGGAGGATATCATCCCCTGTGAGAGGTGATCCCATCCCCGTGGAGACGACTGGGCATGGAGAATGTCAAAGGCGGGGGACCCTACATGCGAGGCATGGGGTGAGGTCACAGTTTAACGTCATGTGACGAGGACAAATGTGCTTGGTAGTTTAACGTTTTGTGGCTCGGATGAGGTGGGTTCACTCCGCACCCCTAGTACTTACATAACCGGTACCCTCTGCACCTTGGTGAAGAGAAGGGACAGGAAAAGCTGTACAGGGGGTGTTATGGAGCGAACCGTTGGGGGATCCACATTAGCGTGGCTATGAGATGAAGCAATATTTGTTAGCGTTCTAATGTGAAGAATCATGAGGTGAAGCAACGCAATAGGAAGAACCATCCTAGGTACTTTGAAGTTACTTCTTTTGAGCCTAAGAGGTCGTACGGGAAAATGGAGTATGATGTGGATACCTGGGGTATGAGAGGCACCCTCGAATGGAATCCATAAAAAGAGTATCGGACACATGTGTAAAGGTACTCTTAAGGAGTATGGGGAACTCAAGTGAAGATGTAACAGGGGATCTCCAAAGTGAGGGGTCCTAGAGAGTGGCGCGCAACATTTGAGGCTTGCACGGGAAATAATTAGGCTTGTGTGAAAAAAATAGAGCTGGCATGAAATTAGTGAGGATTTTCATGTAAGTGGAGCCGAAGATTGGCATGCTACAAGAAAGGATTGTGCCCAAGGAGTAAGAATTGAATGCAATTGGGAGAGAATGTGCACATTGACTGGGGTGCGCATAATGGAAGGGGTTGCGTGCAATTGGTTGGCCTGCGTGTAAGTGGAAGGGATTGTGCATAGGGGGAGGACCCCGAAGGGATTGGACGTCAGTCTAAACCAAGGGGATCTCGTGGGAAGGTGGATATCAGGATGAATTGGAATGAAAAGAACTATACCTGAAAGCCATAATTGTGCGCATGAATGGTGAATTTCGCACACGAGAGCTTGTTCAAATTCGTTATCCCGAAAGTCGATGGGGCCACCTTCCATTTATAGAAGTTCAGGGGCGTGGAAAACATTTTTGCACAAAATAATTTTGTACCAATAGTAGAGGGATGATATGTTAACATCATTGGGTGGGCGCGTGAGATATTCCGCGCTCACGCTGAAGAACTCTCATGAATCCCAGAGCTTTCCGCATGGGGTATGTTTTTTCACGCACTTAGGAATTTTTTTCTTGTGACTCCTCCAGGCCCCCTGGGCGTGGTCCCTGGATCCAAATATGACATCGTTTTTTATGTGGAAACCTTTTTTCAGCCCTTGAGCATTTTTTGGCATCTACAAAGGTCATGAGCAGATGAGTGCCTGGATGGACATGAGGTGGGTGATGGTGCGGTAGGAGAATGTGCATGTGCGAGGACCATTTGATAACATTGGTGTTTGTGAAAGCCTCTATCTATTCTTATTTTCATAGAGCTTTGTTAAATGAGAATTTGGTTTTTTAGTAACCGGTGATTGCGTAGTGTGTCCTTGTATTTTTGAAATGTTGGATGTGGGGCGTTTCGAGGTGAGAATCCTTTTTGAATGATTTGTGTATTGATGTTTAATTTTTATTTGTAAGTTGGTGTGCAAGCATGTAGTTAGTGAATTCTTTTGAAAAGTGATTTTGGAACCCCTTGTTGTGGTTCCCCTGTACGTTTAGGGTTCTCTTGCGATATGTATTGGCCATTGGAACGGTTCGACTAGGTCTATGGTTTTCTTAATTAACTAGTGTATTCCCCCATTATGCATTAACTTGTGATTGAAGAGAGGCCACGGGTGATTCACCATTGGCCAACCCTCCAGTTTATTAAAGTTAGGACTCTCCCTTTTTAGTGATAGTGATTAGATTGTCCCTTATCTTTATTGGTTAAGTGAATCATATCATAGTGGGATGATAGGTGTGAGAGGAGTTGAAGGGAGATTTGGTCTATTTGAGTTGTCTTAGTTGTCAGGTATGGAGTTTGACATCATTGCGTCTGGCGGTTTCCCATGGAAGTGGCGAATGGAAAATCCAACAGGGAAGGGTGAAGTTGGTTATGAATTATCAGTGTTGGCCAGTGTCTTGAAGGGCTTTGGAGTACTTTCATTGGCCTCAAGGTTCAGGTTTGGTGACATATTGCAGCGTGAGTTCTCTTTGAAGAGTAATGGAGGATTTCGTAGGATCCTTCAAGAATCCCAGTTTTTATAGGAGTGTGTCTTCTAGGGGAGTTATAATCTTTCTATTCAAAGGGGAGTGTCTTTTATGCATCTTTCCTTATCCTGTTTCTCGGTTAAGTTTAAAGGAGATGCATGTGCACCCTCTAAACACCTGTTTTGATGGATATGCCGCAAATGAGTAGTTGGATGTTGTGATCCGTTGTGTTTCCAAGTGTTTTCTCAGTTTTGGTATGGTTGCATGTGACACCAAAAGGAGAAGCTCCATTCAGGAGTCTTTAATACCTGACTGCGAGGCAGGAGATGCTTAAAACATCAAGACTCTAGCCGTTGGCCTTAGAGTGAAGCTGGCATGTGGTCAGGAACCCCGAGTGTGTATGGGACCCTGACTTTATTTCTGTCACTAGTGTTGAAAGTAAAGGCAATTTAAATTTTTTCTATGGTTGTTCCATTCTTAATGAACCATCTGGCTGCGTAAGGATTCTGTGACTATATGAGGGCATGTTCGTCTTATAGCCTTAATTTCTTGGGGGTTTCATCCCACTGGATGTAATATTATTGGTGGTCCTTATGGGGTATGTTGGGTAAATTGGTCACAAAGATGAATAGTGCTCATCTAGGGATGAGGAGATGATGGTCTGTCTTCAGCCTTGGTTTTGATGCTTAGTAGTTAGGCCCAACCCCCCTTCCCCTTGCGGTGGGGTGCCTGGTCCCCGTCGGAAAATTTCCAATGTTTTGTATTTTCTATCAGTTCCAATGGCGGGGAGACCCACGTTGGGTCTCGCACGAATTTCTCTAGAATGAATCGATGTCGGAATTTTCTATAATGACAGGGAGTCCACTCAGACCTCCCCGTTTCAATTTACCAGTCTCGCCTTGGGCATTGGTAGGTTATTAATGGTGGGGTACACCTTGGGTTCCCCATTTTGACCTTTTTGTTCTATTTCTAAAGATGGCTTAGTTATAAGTGACAATAGTATTCCTTGGATGTGGTTTGACCTTGTTTGTTCATTCTACCCAAATGGTGTGGTTTTTGTTTAATAGTTATTGACATGTTTAATCTTGTGTAGTTGGTTTCCATTGGTGCAAGAGTTCCCTTCCTTGATTAGTCAACTAGAGGAGGTCTAACTTTTTGGGGCAGACGACACGTAGAAGGAAAATATTTTACGAGTTTCTTGAACTAGTCATTTTAGTCACCTTCTCTGAGCATAATGTATTTTCATCTCTCTGCTTGATGTTTTTGGGGATCCCCATTTATCCTTAAAGGATTGTGGTTTTCTACTTTGGGTTTTGGTCCTAGTTTTTGCTTCCTAGGGACGAAACGTTTTATGGTTGGAAGAATTGTCACACCCATCATTTCTAATTTTTTTATTTTATTAATTTTCTAGGAATCGAGTAGTTCGGGTTGAGTGCCAACATAAATTTTTTTAATTCTTATTTAAAAACATGTGTTTTTACCTTGACTGCATCCATCACACCGTGGTCGAAGCCCTGCGGCCTCTCTTGGTTCGTCATGCGACCCTGCCTGGTTATTACATGCCTTGCCAATGTTCAATTAAAGAAATAAGATTAATTAAGAATGGTTTTAATAAAAATATTATTAATAATTTCACATGAGAAACTTATCATTTTTATCAAGGATAATAATTTAATTGAGAGTATTATTTTTACTATTATCATTCTATTAAGTTGAATATTGTATTGTTTACAATTTTTTTGTTATGTTTGTAATAATAATTATTATTAATATGTTAATTATTATTATTAGTATTATTATTATAATTATTAGTATCTTTTCATTATTTTAGTTTTATTTTTTTCATGTAGGATTTGGACCCCCCCCCCCCATCTGCATCGCATCACCACCCTTTGCGTCGCATCTCCCCTCCTCTACCCACTGCACGCTCGCCAACATCCCCTTTGGTCAAGGCCTTCCCCTATCATCGCTTCTACCATCCAAGAGCCCCCAGCGACACACATCCTCTCTTGGCCGAGATCCCCTCCCCGTTTCACCCTATTCCCCCTCAGACGCACACATACCACCATCAGCGGCTTCTCTCAGCCTACCTTAGAATGAGCCGCGCCTCCCTCCTCTAGCAGTCATGAACTCCCCGCCTCACTTGTGTGACTCTGCCACCACATGCACCTCCTACCGGTAGTAGATTCCTTCACTTTAGTAGATTTTTGATTTAGGGTTTTGTGTGTGTTTTTCTTTTTTTTATGTGAGTGGTCTGATATCTTGTTTTTGGGTTCACGTTATGTTTAACGTGGTGCGAAAGACACGTGATTGAAGTTACGTGATCTAATTTGAATATTTCATGTCAATTTTGTGGATTTCTACATGCCAGTAGGTGGTTTCATTCCATACCATCATTAGATGATTTAACTTCCTCCTTAATTAAAATATAATGTGTTCTAATGATAAATTGCATGATGCAAATTTTATTTTAGACGTACTCAGATATGCATATTTGATGAATTTGAATTGTTTTAAAGTAAATGCAAACGTGTTTCATGTGAATTTTGTTGTTAAAATCTTTAGATGTGTTTTAATTAAGTTTTTAAGGTGTGAAAATTGTGTTTTCAAGAACTGTTGAGGTGCAGGTGTGATAAAATTGAGTTTTTTAAAAAAAAGATATACTATTTTATCGTGTTGATTTTTATTATGAACCTTGAGTATGTCTCAGGGGTAAAAATGTTATTTTAGAAGGTTTGGGATGTGCAATTGATTTTCAAATAGTTCTTTCATCAAACATTTTTGTGTTTTAAAGTGAGGCCTTGTGGTATTAATGTGTGACGTTTAATTAATTGAGAAACGGTTTATTTAAGCGGCGTTTGAGATTCAAAACATGTTTGGGAAAATTTTTGGGGTTGTTTGGCTGGTTAAAAATGTATTTTCAAGTTCTTTAAGGTATTTTTATATTTAAATGGGGGTTTTCAAATGAAAATGAGTCATTTTGGGTGTGTGGTCTTGTTGTGCACACTTGAAATTAAATTGCAAACTATTTGAAGAATGTCAAACATGTTTTGATGTTGTTACCCTGAGTATTTGGTTTTAATGTGACGTCTTAATATGGGAGAAAGTGGTTTTTGGTGTAATTTTTTCTTGGTTTATATTGGAAGGATTTAACAAATATTTTAAATGATTTATTGATTTATTGAGATGGCGTGAAATTAGTATTTTGGAAAAGTTGAATATGCATTTTTTTTAAAGTAGCATGTTTTTATAAATTGAGATTTTTTTTGTTGTAAACCCCCTTTGAGCCGGTTGGTGGTGTTTTATAAGTGGTCATAATGGTTCAGTTAACTGTGTATTTTGTGAAAAACTAGTTTGAAGGACAATTTATTAAGTGGTTTGAATGGATCTCCTATTTGAAATTGGGTGTGTTTATTTGAGTCGACCATTATTGTGTTATTTAAATAATTTTTTTCTAATTTGTGAGAATTTTCTATGTTATTATTTGAGTATTTCCAAATGGGGATTTTCGAAATGATTAGGTTAAAAAAATATATTTTGGAAAGGGATTTTGGTGTGTGTGAGTTTTTGAATTATTGTATTGGTATGAAAATGGTGACCTTTCTATGTGATGTCTTTTTTGGTCTGTTATATGAGGAAGCAATATACTATGTGAATGTGAAACCTAACTGAACACAAGGGAAAACCCCAAGTATATAGGTGGGATGACTAGAACTAGTGAGCTAGTGATCTGGAGTGGTATCGTCCTTGTTTCACTTCGATGGACTGATGATTGCAACACTAAGTAACATATGAATTTCTGAGGGTCATGGTTTTTTAAGACACATTTTCTGAGGGTCGTGGTTTCTACGCAATGTTTCACCAATAAAAGAGGTTATAGGGTCCCATTCTAGCTAGATAAAACTTAAGGGGATTTACCCGCAGTGCAAATCTATTCTAGATGTGGTGCCTTCTATCGGAATATAGAAAACCACTTGAGTATGTGCATGTTTTTTTATAAATTCCCTATTCCATTATTAAAGTAGTATATATGAAATGGTTTTTCTTTCAGTGTTCTTTTGTTTTCATTCTTAGATTTTAAATGTTTTCCTTAAAAGTGTTGTAAAATTGTGGTTCTAAATGAGCTTGTTAAATTATCTTTTTGATGCTGTGACATGGAACCCTTTATTTGGTGGTATCCTACTGGGATCTTGGCTCAAAAACTATATACACATTTGGGTGTATATAGACCATGTTCTTTGTGTATTGCAGGTTGAGGCATCATGCATATTGATGGTGGGTCTAGTTGCTGATGGTCTTCGCATGTAGGTTGGTATTGGAGTCTTAGTTGTCTATATTTGTTGTCATGCACTTTGGATTTTCAATTCAATTGTAAACATTAAACATGTTCATAGTTTAAAGGTGTGTTTGGTTGTTTGTTTCCAGTTTTAGTTTATTTATCTTGTTAGTTGTTTCTCTATCTTTTTTTCTGGTAAATCGTTCCCATGTAAGGTTTTGGTACCCAAGCACTAGTGCTAGCCTGTGGGGATCGAGAACATGTTTCGGGTCATGTTCTTGACTAGGTCAGGCAACGGGTTGGATGGGGACCCGGCCTGGTTCGTGACAGTATATGTGCCTGCCTTGGAGTGGTTACCAAAATGAACCGATTACCAGCAATTTCAAAGGGTGTATGTTCCCGATCCTATTGTCCGTATGATACGGGGGAATATTCCCCACGACCATCCTGGACTAGAATAGAGGTATGTATCTACTCTGGGATAGCATTCTGATGTGTCATCCCATGTATGGGGATAGATTTATGTGTCTTTTCCCCTGATATTACTGAAGTAGTTGTTAAAATATCCTGACATGCTTCCAGAATATGCGCAGAGATATGCATCTGCCCTTCCACCATTGATAAGATGTGTTTGGTTACTTCAACGGCCAGAATAGAAATATACATCCATTCCGTATCTGGGGTATTTGTATATTCCTACTCTTGTCCCCCTTTTCCTGTCAATGGATATTGAAAGTACTCACACATGGGGGTAGAGAGTTGGGTCTACCATAATTTTGTCATCGGAGGTTTCTAACTGACTTTTTCGTGTGCTACCAAACGAGACTATTGGCAGTCTTGATGAACATTGGTAGGTGTATGTGTCTTCTAGATGTTCTTCCTCATGTATGGTTGATGGACTTCCATTAATACTGGTAGATGATACTATTGATAAAATTGGTGATTGTAAATAGGTTTTTGTTCCTGTTTACCTGTTGCCACCACATTAGATTGGGATACCCATTTAAATGTAGTCAGATGAGCCTGCTGATTGGTTGATAATTTGTAAACAGGTTTATGTGCATGTTCATGGTCCTCCATAGAGATTATCTAGTGGGATTGGTGGGTTACTGTCAGATGATTCTACTGAGCAGCAAAATTTGGATGGACGGGTTTATGTGCCCGATCATTGTTTTCCATCATGTTAAATTGTACTTTTCCAGAGGAGGAAGAGGTGAGAACCTGCTTCCTATTAACTGGATGTTGTCCCAAGCAGTTCATCTTGCATGCCCAGTTGTGAGATACCTGGGCCAAACATCCAAAGGCAACACCCCCAACATGTTGGGGGTACACTACCACATTATTCTGGCGGCGATTGATGGTTGGAGTCCCCATGAAGGACTCCTACATTCTTGAATTGAGGCCCTGAGTGACCTCTTGATCCACCTCTCTATATTATGGAGTAATTGATTATTGTGTTCCAGGGATAAAGACCCAAAATGGATAGATATGCTGGTTGGAACCATTTTCTTCTTGATCATTGATCATTGTTGGCCAGATTATCGAGAATTGTTGTTGACCTGGAGGGCCTATCGGGTAGACTCCAAAGTCAGGATTTTACCATGATGGTGATATTCCTTTACCATCACATTAGATACCCAGCATTGAAGACGTTGGGTTTGTGATGACATACATCCCATCGATGGAGATCCAGCTTGACCAGTGGTCGGGAAGTTTACAGATGTTGTCTTGGAGAAAGCCATTATTTGGATTGAAGGGAGTTCTGTGGAAAACATGAATACAACAAAAAACTCGATTAAAACATCATCTTTTTAGAAGGATACATGTGTGATTAAATCCTTTGTCTAACCTTCATTTATCAAATGATATGGGCATAATAGGTGGGTAACATTCTTAACTTGGTTAAAGATTCACGTTGGGTTCACCATTTTTGTTTCATAGTTCCGGGAAACATGTGTTCTATTTTTAAGAATCATTATTTCCATTCGGTTTCCATTGAATTTATTTATGGAACCGGAAACTTCCAATAGTTTTTTATCCAAATGGGACCCGATTTCCAAAGGCAGGAATTTGTTATGTTTGAACTTTACCATACATAAGAATGTGCATTGTTTGAGAGGATGGGACATCAGACTCACCAAACCCTTTTGGGGGAAATTATTGTCTACTACAGTACGCTCTTTTTAAATTTAACATATTTTCATGAATCCTTATTAATTCACCATGTATACCATAAGTATCCCTTAGAATTTACGGTCACTTATTAACAAGTGTAAAATTTAGAATCATCAGTATGCATTCAAGGATCTTCATTAATGGAAACAGCTGTATGTATTCGAGGTTTTCCATCAATTTTATCCTCTAATATAACAATTATATAATCATTTAATCATCATTGTGATAAACTGGTTTTTAAGCCACTCAATGGGGCACTCTAAAATTTATTATCATATAGGGAGACAGAGGATTATTTTGATCTTGGGATCGTGCCAATAAAATTAGCTACCTTCGTATCCTTGTGAAAGGAATTAGAACCCTTATAGTTCAGTGATGCTTAATAGCACATATCATACCTTTTAAGATCATCTGATAAGGACCTATAAGTGATAGATGCATGGTAAAAACATAGAGTACGATTTATGATGAAGTAGCTCAAGGAACTTGGAAATGACATGGGTTTCCTAATAGGATCTGACCCTATTGGGAATATGGCCCAAGGAGAACTGGGTGGATTTGAAGTGTTGGTATTGAACCTCAGAGAGGCTTCATATGTATCCCATAAAAATGGGAATTAAAGACCACATAGTTTGATAAGTCTCAAAAGAGATTATTGTCCTTTGGGAGAGATGAGTTTGGGAATATTTCCTAAAAATGATCCCTTGGTGAGATGGGGTTTAATTTTGGGCTTATTACAAAGGAGGATTCCCAATGAGCTTGGGCCTTGAGACGACTTCATACGTATCTTGGTTATGGTGGGAATAAGAGTTCTGGTAGATCCTTTAAATGAGGGTTTGGGCACATGTTGTAACCATGACGTGTCTCTAAGCCCATGTGAGTCATGCTTTGTGTGAGAAACAAGAGTATATGAAAGATTCAACAATGAAACTTCACACCATTCCTCCTCCGCTAATGGAAGAGGGTGTGTCAACTATGGAAGAGGGTGAGGCAATGAGCCTTACCTGTGTTCTATTTATACTGGACAAGGGCACAATTTATGGAGGAATGGATGAAGGTGAGGGGCTTACACCATGATGGATTCCCTTAAATAGATCCTGTTATGAAAGGGAGACTCCTCCTTTTCTTTCACGAAGAAGTATGTGTGAATTGTACCTTACCTATCACAGACCTGAGGTTACGAGTCACCTCATTTAGAAAGGAGAGGCCATGACCCAACCCTCCTCCAAACTGGGAACTTCCCAGCAATGTTTCTGGTAGAATGGTCTATGTGACTGCGGACACAAAAACCCATAGACATTCCATGAATCCTAACCCAATTGTGAAACAAATGTGGGAAAAATATTACTCCGGAAATACAAAACCAAATAAGAGATATGCTGATGTGCCTTTCCCAATGGTTTGATAAGTCAAGAGGTTTTTGGTGAGGTCTCAACAGAATCTCTTTTCAGATAAGTGAGATAATGAAGATGAATCCATACCATAAATGGCTGAGGAAGGCTTGATGGCTTGTAGACTGAAGAGGGTGAAGAGAATAAGTGAATCAATGAGGGGTGCCCAACTAGATAAGGGTGCACAAGTATGCTCACACAAGTACACTTGGGCGACCTGATATTCACTTAAGCGATGAAAAACATATATGGTAATACTTGGGAGAGACCTTGATCAATCCTTTAAAAGTATTCAAAGGTGATCTAAGAAGTTGGGAGCTCAAGTTCCTGTGAGAGGAATGGGAGGCACACTAGTATTTTTGACCAAGGGAGGTTGGGCACTTCAAGTGTGCAAGTGTTATGGTTTTCAAACACTAAAAGGACTTTATTCCAATGATTCTGCATAAATCCTATGCTCAAGGTGTTGAAGAACTGACTTGAATGTTTCAGAAGACTAGGTCGAAGTATAAGGGTGACTAGAGCAGCAATTAGGCTTCATAGAAATTTGTCCGTACAAATGGGGGCCCCAAGAATATATTTATATGAAAATAAGTGACCTTGGGGGAAATGAGTTGGGTGCACAAGTGAATGGTGCTTGAAATAGTAGTGCACAAGTGGTCCACATGCCATATTTGGGCACACAAGTAGGCTATGCACCGAATGTGTTTTGGCTTGACTAAGGCGATTCAAAATTCAAGCCTTTGCAAATCATGATTTTTCTTCATGTATTTTCCGATTTTCTTTCTAAGGGGATCCCCTTTTTCATTTTTTAGACTCTTTGACAGAATGGAGTGTTAAAAAACATTTATTTATTTTCCAATTATTATTATTTTTTTAATAAAATATTAATATAATTTTAATGATTTATTTTTTTCACTAGCACACAAAAATTTATCATCGATGTTATTTATATTATGTTAAATAATAATATTTCAATAACAATTGATATTATGTTTAAACACTGAATTGTGTGTAATGAAAGCTAAACATAGTGTTGTGTGTAATAGAAGCTAAACATAGTGTTGTGTGTAACACAAGATAAACCCATTGTTACCTGTAATTAAATATTTATAAGTTATTTAATTTGAAAATAAATATATCAATTTTTTTTCTTAGGGTGTTATATTTTATTTTATGATTTGTGTTGTGTGTTAGAGAGACTCTTTAATACAATGTTGGTGATTTAATATATCAAGGTGTTACATTATCCAAACCATAAATAAATTGTTTCCTCACAATTTAAACATGATCTTGGCAATCAATAGTTTTATATTTTTAAATACCATAACCAAAATACCACAATGTTAAAAGAGTTAACATAATATCCACTTGAATAGAGAGAAATGGAAGTACCAAGATCATATAGAATTACACATAACATGGTTTCCACAGAAAATATAATTTATGGAAACTAAGGATATGGTAATGAAGAAAAAGCATATATAATTATATATAGTGATGGAGTTCATTTATCACAAGAAAATGAATGATCAATGGAATGTTAAGGGTGTTAAAACCAAAAAATTTTAATGATTTAAAAGAACATCTGATTCATTGGATATGAATGTAAAAGGTTAAAATTTTTCTATCAATATCCTTTTCCAAAATTTGCGGAATTATTTTTTCCAATATTTTATTATTTTCAAAATCCAATAAGATTGAAAAAATAATCAAATATAATAAATTAATATCTAAACGAAAAATTTACACCATTTCTTTAACATTAAAATTTATTTTTCAAATAGTTTACCCAAAAACAATTACATTTTAACCATGACATCATGGAGGAAAATGGTTGTATTTAAACCCTTTTCAATCATTAGTCATGGGTTCAAGCCCCATATCCTTTCCGTACATGATGGGTTTTCACCTAGAATACATGTTTTCCTCTTCTAAACAATATTATTCCTCAGTTATCAGATCCACTAAATCTTATACTCTCTCTAAATTTCTCGCAACATATCCTTAATCACGGTAGCCTATAATCACAAAAACCTGAAAAAGTTGTAATTATGAAATTTATCTGAGGATTAATCTTAGACTCATAAACCCATGATGGCATCTATAACCCTAATATTAACAAATAAGCATATTATTCCATAATTATACACAATTAATAGATGTTTTATTATTTATATAACCAAAATACAATTGGTAATATAATTCTTAAATTTAGTTCTTGAATCCAAATAAAAAAATACTTCATCCCTTTTATTTCATCATAGGTCATTTCTTGGTTTATGGGTTTACTATAATATCAATTTTTAGGATTTCAAAATTACCATATATTGTATTCTATCTATGACACCTTATGTTTTTCTTAGTTCATTAATTTTCATCATATATAAAAATCATTCATAATGGTTCTTAAAGAAAACATGAATTTTCCTAAGAGTGTCCCCAGGGAGTATCAAACTATCTAGGAAGTAAGGCATGTTGTTTTGAACTAGATGATGATCGAGGGAATTCCAATGTACTCTTTTAGACTAATTACCCCTAGGTACATCTGTGTCAGAACCACACCCAGATGTAGTATCAAAATTGGGATGTATTTCCATGGAATACCACATAATCTTGACCGGAAGAAAAAATTAGGATTTAATTATATACATACCCTCAAATTCAATCATAGTTTCATGTTTCCTAATATATGTTTTAATAAATATATTTCTGTTGGTCCCTACTCAACATCCTCTAATACCAATTATAGAGACCTGGAATATAGTAGCCCTGATTTGGTGTCTCCTTTATTATATTTTCAAATGATAGAAAGTAGTGTGTCCCTAAGGACAAAATAGTTTCGTAGTCTTTATAAAATAGATAAGTTCCCCATTATCAAATTTTATCAGAAAAAATTACAACCAAGATTTTTTGAGAATAAAACTATCCCCTCTATCATATCCATGCATTTCAAACACAATACACGTCATAGATTCCTTGAGAAAGGAAAAAAATTAGCGGTGAGCTAAAATTCTCAGTAAGTGTTAAATATAATGGAAGTTGTAATGCATAAATAAGAATAATCAACATGGATAGGTAAATAGATGAGAAAAAAGTATATTTAAATAATTGTATATGGCATGATCTATATAGAAAGATAAAAAAACATTTAACAGATTCTATTTAATCAATAAAATAAAAAATGAAATGTATATAGAGAAAATATCACTTTGAAAATCTCATGGATTATAATTACAAAACTCATAATGCAATCAATAATAAATTATTGGATTCCATGATATCATGAATCATGACACCTCTACCACCAATAAATTTTACATGATGGTTTAATAATATAGGTAGAAATCCATTTAACAATATTTTAACTTGATTATATAATGGAAAATACCTATGAATTTAAGAGATGTATTATATAGGCCCCACCCATCATTGTAGGAATAAAGAATTCCTCATATTTTTAATAACCTATTTAATTAATGAACAATGTGAATTTTATCAAATATCATATTGATTAATGAATATTGATTTATGAATATTTCCACAGTCAATCAAAAAAAATTCAATGAAAAACACCATATGTATAAATGAGATATAGCTTATGGAATAATTATATCCATGATAAATAATTTAGATATTTATGGGAAATTAATTGTATAATTATTATAAGTAAGTCAATATTTCAACAGGATGTTAAAACCACAAAATGAGATAGAGAAATGAATGTTAATACTATCATTTGTCAAAATAATCATAAAGAATCTAATGGAAGAATAAAAATGACATCAACATATAAAAAATAGAATATTAATAAATTATTGTTTTAAATTATGAATAGAAATACTATTAATATATCATTAAATTCATTTTCAATGAAAACAACTTCTTCATTGTGGAAACAAATATTTTCTATGAAAATATCAACAAAAAATATTTTCTTTAAAAAGATCTTCTTAAACATGAAAATAAAGGATTCAAAAAAATGACATTTAATATGGTGGATAATTTTTTAAGAACTATAATGGTGAAAAAAAGGAAATTCCATTTCAATGTAAAATTGTTAGAAGTGTTCCTTTAATAGAATGTGGCAATAAGATTCATTTTACAATTTATGTAAAATAAAAATTAGTATTATTTTTAAAATAACATAATATTACATTGAAAAAATGTCAAGGGTACTAATGGGAAAAATTAATTTGAAAAATAATTTTTAAGAGGATAAGAAAATTTTTGAAATAATTTTTAGAAAACATTGTTTTAGAATAGAACACATTTCTGATCGAAGAGAGAAATGAAGAAAAATTTTCAAAAACAATTTCTCAATTAATTATAGTAAAAAATAGATAAAAATCGTAATATGAATTTAAAATATCATTTATATTTATTGGGTAATAATATCATATGGATTTATTAGTAAATGTTCAAATAATTTCCTTCAACAGAAATTCAATAGTATATCATCTCGATTAGAATGAGATTGTGAAATAAACTTGTATAATTATCATAACATTTGATTGAGAATTAATTAATGAAACAATTATGTGTATAAGATTAAGATACTCCTAAAACTAGGGAAATAAAATATAATTTAATCAAAATTCATTATAGACATAAGCTTATAATGACATAATCAATGTAGTCGATGATTAACCCAATGAACACAGATTGAGTTCAGAAATTATTGATCACTTGGTAACTTTTATTTCAAATACCATTTTAAAAAATATTTCATATTGAATATTAAAATACCATGAATAATGTACTATTGTTGATATAAAATTTCAAATGTTATGTATGTACAACATATAAAAGAAACGTGATTCATGAAATTACAATATTCCGTAATGAAATGAAATTGATATGAAATCCCATACCTCTTGATTCCTCTCAGTTGAAATGATTAAAAAATCATGTATAAGTTTTTAAGGATTCAATAAAATAATAATATATTCGTATTCATACTTTTAATATTATATATAAAAATTTTACATTTTACCACCCTTTTGTTAATAATACTTCATTATTTTCATTATTTTGGGTGTTGATTTCCTTATTTTCTAATGTGCATTTTATCATGAATGTTCATGTCCATTTTCATATAATACTTATCCATAATATACATAAACATATTACTGCTACAAACATCATATTTACTCAGTATATATATTATTATAAATAGTTATTCTATTTGAACATGGAAAATAAATCACACGGCTTTATGGAGACGGTAGGCCGTACATACACATGAGCGATGATGTCACTTCCATAATGAGTGAAATGATAATTAGGTGAGTGATATATTAAAATTTTCAAATCAATATAATCTCATAAATATTAAATATATTTATTAACTATCTATTTATTATATTCCCCGTAAATTTTAATTGAAAAAAATGAATCGCATTGCCTCGTGAGAAGGTATTCCACCGTACATATGAGCAACAAAATCATATTAAAAACTCAATGTAATGTAAAAAGGTATATCTGATATTAAAATTCTAGATGTATATAAATATCATAAAAATCACAAAAACACAAACACACACACACACACACATATATAAATATATATGTGCTAAATCAATCATTTTATATAACCATGATAGCTGATAATGGTAAAAATAACATCTGTTTGCGAGGCGGTTGATTTTCGTACACACGAATGCTGCTTTTGTAACCAAATTGATGGAAGGAGAGATGGAAAATTGTTATTAAATAAAAATAATTACATTATGATATATGATATAGGTTTTAATATATTTTATGTTATATTAAATAATAGTAGGTGGAAAATAAAATAGAAAATGAAATTTATTTGTTCAGATAATTACTATCTTAAAGAGAAACCTCCTTTGGATGTACCATTTAGGACTCTAGGGATGGTCTTTTCGGAGGACCTGGAGATCTATAATTTAAATATTTATTTAGTGGATATAATTGTTCATGTGTATGTTGATCCAATGGACTTGGTAGTCATGAATAAGTGAAAGGAGGGAGTTCCCTTTTATAAGAGGAGAAATGGAACACTCTTGGAAATTACATATAAATTTCAAAAAAAAATTCAAAATGTTAAATTCATTCACAAGAAAAATTATTATATGTGGAAATTTATTATAAATGGGGAAATATAACATGGATATATGGCCATAAAATAGCATTTTTTATATGGTTTGTGATCATTTTAACAATCATCCTTCTAGTTTATTGATAAGTAAATCAATGTTTTTACATTAAATATAGTAATTACTTTTTACTACCTTAACTATTCATCATGGAAAACAATTCAGTTTAAATTATTAGTAATTATAAACTATTATGATTAAAAATATTGAATTAATTTTTCTTAATTCAATTTATAGATGTTTCCAAATTTTATTTAAACTTAGTCTTGTGGACGTGGTGAGAAACCGGGTTTTTAATGTGAAAATGATCAAAAGATTAAAATGTATTTAAATAAAAATTAAATATGAAAATGATTAATACGATATATATTGGATTATATGATATAAAATATAATTTTTTGTTCATTTTACCCAATTCAAGATATAATGTATCATTATAATATTTTAAAATGGAAAGGAAGTTCTCAATTAAAATTCAGTTTTTTTCCTTATTAGTCAAAAAATTAAACATCAAATAAAAATCAAAAAATTCACCCTATAATAATGTTTATATACCTATTTAAGAAGTTATTTTTAATTTTTCTTATTAATTTTCTAAAATTGGAAAAATAAATTTTATTTTATTTGTGAAAGGCATTATTAAACCATCTTTTGGAAAAAATATTTTTAAGAAAAAAATTCATTTTATTTTAAATGATATGTATTTTATTTATAAAAAATATAAAAGTTTATTTTTCTAAATATAGTTATTACTATTTCTGCACATAAATTTAATGTTTGGGTTATATATATTATATTAAACAATAATAATTTAATAATATTTCCCATTTAGTTTAAACTCTGTGTTGGGTGTAACACTAGATAAACTAAGTGTCTTGTGTAATGAAAGTTAAACTCATTTTTATGTGTAATGAAAGATAAAATAACTATTTTTTGTAATTAATTAATTTGAAGGGATTTAATTTAGATATAAATATATCATTACGTCTCATGGTGTTAGATTATATTCTAAGCATAGTGTTGCGTGTGGAATACACTATAGAATACAATGCTCTTATTTTAAAATATAGTGGTGTTACAATATCATAATTAATAATTTTATTTATATCCAAGGTAAAGGGAAAAAAGAAAAGTAAATCTATTATTCCCACAAAGTGTAAAAACTGGAGATATCAATGATCAATTAAATATAACATGATAATAAAGGCATAAGATCATTAGTATAACATATGAAAACCTCACCCTGCATATCATATATCATAATATTGAGTCAGGAAATAAGTCATATAGGTTCAAAATAAATTAATTATAATGTAATCAATGAAAAAGATCTGTGATAGTATTATAGTTCTATATGATAGATGTTTTTTGCACACACATAAACATATAAAACCATTTCTTTAAAATTTTAGGCTCACTTTTTAGAATATCGTAGAATATCAGGTTGACACCCCAAAAATTATTACTAAAAATGTTTCATTCTAAATACTTTCATAGTGGATGTATTCCATTTTTTAACTTGGTTCACTCAATATTGTAGTCATTTATAATCTCTTAAGATGTCCACATTTTATCAAATTCATTGGAGAGTTATTTAAGTATAGTCCTACTCGTCACACAATAAAAAGAAATTACATGTGTGTAAAAAGTTTATAAATGATTCATAATTTAAAATAAAAAAAATAAAATGTGATTTGTAAAAATTCCATCAGTTTAATATATAATAAATCCTAAAAAATAAATGGGTTTCATATCCTAATTATCTGGTTTGAAAGAACTTGGTTTCAAAAGATCATACTTAATTCATCATCAACATAAGCCATCTAATTAATGGAATTGTATGGAATAATTAGATAATATCTATATTAAATATTATATAACATCAAAGGATGCCAACATATATCAATAATCACTTCAAATTATAACTTAAAACATTTCATGATAAAAATAAACATTGCACTTTCAAATAACCAATTTAAAATCTAAAAATCCCAAATATTAAAGAATGAATTTTCATTGTTAAGATATATGAAAAAATGTAATTTAATATTTAAATCATTCAGTGGTTATTATTTCATGATATTTTTTTCATGAAACAAACATTAAAATATTTATTCCATTCACTTTTTTTATAAAAGATATAATTAACTTATTTAGAATATGGAAAAAAAATATTTCCTCCAAAGCATTCTATAATAATTATAAAAATTCTAAAAATGATATTAAAAATCACAAGATAATTATTAAAATATTTATTCATATACTTTTTTAAATAATGTACATGGATGAAAAAAGAAATTTAGAGCAAAGAGAGAAATAAGTTTCTTTATGAATTAATTATTTGACCATCTCTATATGAACTAAGGGGGAAAATGGAAGAAACAATTAAATATTTTTAAATGGATATTTTTAATAATGAATCATGATATTATAGTGAGTTATATCATGAAATTAATTTTGGAATCTTAATCAAGAAAATCAAAGTAAATAATTAGATTCCTAAAAAAACCCTTACCCCATGATCTATTTGAATTAAGAGCACTCTAACCTCCTTTATAAAAAATATAATTTTTTATAAATCTATAAAAGAATCATATAAATAATTTTAGTATAATATATCATCAAATTTTATACCCTAAACATAACATTAAGGAAAATTGCATATAAAAATCTTCATTTCTGGGTGTTGATAGATTAATTTTTCATTAAATGTTAGTTTCGGTAGTTTTGGTCCATGTAATTGATCAAAGATACAATGAATCTAGAATTATAATCATGATATAAATATCATATATAATGAAGTATTATATATTTAGGGTCATCCATAAAATTTAGAGATATACAAGTGAACTACATTGTTCATATAGATTATTGGTCATATGTACCCATGAATTCTATTTTCACATTTCGATATATAGAATGAAAGATATGTAAATAATAATTCAGTGATATATTATCATTATTATATAATATTTATGATAAACATTAACTAAACTAATACTTATTACCATTCATCATTTCATGGTGAAAATTAATCACATCACATTATGAAGTTGAGAGTCCACACATATACACGAGAGACATTATTATTTTTTGTTTGTTGGTAAAAATGTAGACAATGGTTTTTTAAAATCTCATAATAAAAATTAATAATATTTAATATAAAAAAATAATTATATTTTTTATCCGTTAGTTTCTATGAATTATATGAATAAATAAAATAAAAAATACAGAAGGAAGAGTTGTACCAATTCCTTGAGAATCTACTTTTGTATTACACTTTATTCCATTAAGGAGTTGTATTTTGGAAAGAGAATAATCTATAGGATATGTAAAATGAATATAGTAAGGTAATATGGTTTTTATTTTAAAAAATATAATTATTAATATGTATGTGTAATAGAAGAGAATAAAATGAATTATATTCTTGATAGATATGTCATGAAATTCATCATTTTAATCATAATTAAAAAAAATCATGGTGAACAATGTAGTTGTCACATAAAACACGCACCTCATGTTCTACTTTATTTGAATATACTATATCCTACTATGTAATAAATATTAATTTATATAATTTTATACTAAAATAATTTAAATAATAATAGTATCATATATGATCATCTTATAACATTTCAACATCCCATTATTGATAACTATTTATTAAATTTTTTGTTTCTATGTGTTAATTGATTCATTATTCATGATAATTTCATTATGGTGGTTTCAATACATTTACATTTCTGATGATTATTTCATCAAATGAATGTTATTAATTATATAAATAAAATAAATTCTAATTATTTATATATTTATAGTCATCCATAATTGGTATGAATAGATAATTAAATTACACCATTTAGGGAGACGATAGGCCATACATATGCTTGAATGTTGTTTTCACTTTGTGATGGATGGAGTGAAAAAAATGTAATATAAGAATTAAAAACTACATAATAATTATTTTATATTATTTTTCATACATATTCTTCAAATTTAACCATAAAATTATTCATATAATGTGGAGGAGAAAATTTAATCACATCTCTTCATGGAGGTGTCAGTCCACATGTATACACAAGAGACATTATAATTTTTCTATGGATGGTAAGATGGTAAATAATGGTATTTCCATTCTAAAAATAAAAATTATTCTTATTTAGGATATATATATCATTACTTTATAATGTATTTTATTAATTTATATGATGTATTAGAGAAAATAAAATTGAAAATACTCAGTAAATAGTTATACTTTTATGTTGAGAATCCTCTTTTGGGTTACATCGTAAGCATTGTTGGGATAATATTTTGGATAAAACATAAGCACTATGATGTGGTGATAGAATCTGTGAATTTATATGAATGATATTTTATGATATATTATACTTAATATAAGTTATGTAGAGTGGATAAGAGGTGAATTTTTATAAGTGAAGTATGGGCCACTCTTGGAATTAGTTAATTTATTAAATTAATATAAATAATTTCTTATGGGAAAATGGGTCAAAATTGATATATTTAAAATATTAAATCATTATTAGTCAAAATAATTTCATAAAAAAGTTTTTTAAAATTTTAGGGGATTTTTTCACCCATGTATACCTTTTTTAACCCCCAAGATCCATTTTTATAATTTCACCAAAATCATTGTTTTTTACAATTAATAGGTAAATAATGACACCATAAAAATTAAATTTACCCATATATGAACCATGTAATGTATTTTCCACCATATACCATTAAATTGGTTTATTATTATATTTTTATAAATGATAAAAAATAAAATAAAATAGTACATATTATAAGATAACATTAGCATTAATTTTTGAATAATTAATTTTATTTTATTTTGAAAATAATTTCAATGAAATGGTATTCAATTCCAAACCATTATAATTTACTAAGTAAGGTATATTTATTTTCAAAATATATGGAACATAAAAATTCAATAAAATTTTATTACTTTAATACTTTTTAAATTCCATAACATTATTTTTGAATTAATTGAATAAATACGTTAGAGGCATTCAATAAGTACTTATTTTAATTATTCGGTAACTAAAAATTAAAAAAAATTTACCACCACAAAAATTTATAGATTTAAAATATACAATTATTACTGAACATATCCTATTTTTTCCTTATATTAAAATATTATAGAATTTAAGCTAAAGGAGTGTCATTTTCTATTTTTTTATATTAATATGAACATCATAATCCCTAAAATGTGGAAATAAGTGGCCATATAATAGATAAATGGATGGAAATAGCTAAAATATAATTATCCAATAAGATAATGGAAAGTGTTACAAATATTTTAAGGCCTTATACCACAGTTTTAACCCTATATTATTAGTTTTACCCTTATTGAGTTGAAAACAAAATAACCAAGATTACTATTTATAATGACCAGTGTTAAAAGGGGCCTATTTAAGGAAATTTAATCTATTGACTCTAAATACATAATCCATTTTAAAAGATAGATATTTTCTATGTGTTATCAATGTATTAAAAATTAATGGTGCAAAAAAGATAAAAACCATTTCTTAGAATAATTCAATTTTTAGCATAAAATAATATTTATTAGTTTCCCATACCTATAAAAAAAATAGATGAATGTAAAATAACTTTATTTAGTATGTAATATAAATTATTTTTTGATTTAATTCACCAAAAGTGATTAATTTGACTTACTATGATAAAATCATATTGCATGAATAAAAAAAGCTTTTTTTTGGAAAACTACTTGTTTACCTTCAATATATTTTTTCCCTTATTAATCAATTAAAAAAAATTAATTCACATTATACCTATATAATTTTATTATAATTTATCTTACCCTACTCATTATATCAAAACTAAACTCAATGTAGTAAATTTTATATAAAATAATAATATTTCAATAGTATATTGCGATTTGTTTAAAATCAGTATTGTGTGTATCAAAGGCCATCAATGAAGTTAAATTTATGTTAAAATATATATGATAAAATAATGGAATGGAAATTTATATATATATATATATATATATATATATAATTTTATATGTTACTTATATCATCAATAAAATTCTTTATATGGTGGAAAGATGAGAAAAGTACATGGACGAAAACTACTGAACCCAAACATTCATGAAAAGTGAAGTAGTTATCACCCAAATAGTGATTTTAATAATATAATTATTAATAAATGGATGATAAAAATTCATAAGTAAATAATATATGTTATGATATATATTAATTGTTTCTGAAATATATTTAAAATAAATCATTATTTATTATATAGAAGGTTCTAACAAAGACGAAGGACTTCATATCTAAGGTATGTTTTTATTTCATAATGTCATCATTATTCATTATTTTGAATGTTTAAGTCTCACATAGTAGAATTATTATATTTTTATAGCTTCAATACATTCAATTTTATAAGAATCAATTTATTTATAGAAATGAAAATTTTCCATTTCATTTTCCCCTAATTATGTACTCAAGATTCATATATAATATTTTTAGGAAGATCGACTTTATTTGTCTACTCGTTGAAGAATATTTTTATTATATATTATTATTTTCCTTAAAATTATATACAGAATATATTTTCTATTAAAAAATATTAATTAAAGAAATATATAAACAATTTTTACTTTTTAATGAAATGTATTAAAATGAATCTTCGTGTTATTGTGAAAATGATGATCATATGATTTTTTTAAAAAAATGTGAATAAAATCATTATTTTAACTTACACAATGTGAATAGAATGTCCCTTAATCATGAATATATAAATAATTTAGGCATATATTAGTGATTTCAAAGTATCCTTGTAAATAAAATGTTTCATTCATATTTGGGAAATTTTTATATATTAAATATATGATTTATGAGTAAAAATGTTATTTCCCTCTGGAAATTTTCAAGTATTTTCTTTTCAATCAACATAATTTATTGCATCTTATGATATAATAAGAATATAATCCAATAATAAAATCCACCATATTTATCTAGATTTTTAGGATTATTTTGTATAGGTAATTTATAGATATTTTTCATGCCACTTGTTCTAATACTGACCAATATTGATTTTTGGGAATGTTGATTAAATTTTATTGTTTTTCCATATGATTCATTCATTGGAATTATTAAGTGATGGGTGTCACCCAAAAATATATTTCTCATGTATTAATCAATTGGTATCATGATACAAAATATTTTTGGAATTTTTTTGAGGCCTTATTCATTTATTTAAATTTCATGGATTGTGCCCTTGAAGGAATGATTATGATGTCCATCATTTTCCATTCCATTATTATAAATCAATTTATCAACGTCTATGTGATTATTTCAATTTTTATAATATACATGGTCATTTTTTCAATGTTATGAGTTCATTTATATGGAATTATTTTTTCATCATATATTCCTTCTATATTATTCATTCCCTACATATTCCATGTTTTTTCATTGTACATATAACATTACTAAGAATCTGAGGTCACCCATTTCTAATGTTTCCTTTCCTATAGATGAATGGAATTTTACTATGATTTATATTAAAGTAAATTAAAGTGAGAATAATTAATTTATCTTTTAAAATAATATGTTCAATTAAATGTCTTTAAAATTAATGTCTGATATTAGTTTGTATCTAGTTTTATAATAATAATAAAATACTCAGTCCATTTGGGATGTGATCACTTTTATCCAGTACCAATTTCAAAAAGTATTCACTCACTCTGTGCGACTAGGGATGGGGTATTTATAATCTTCTTTAATACCATGATCCAAATATATACATGTTGAGTATAGCTATTAACAATTTTGGTTGAGATATTTAATTGTACACCTATAACTATGATAAAAATATTATATGGGAATAATAGATTATTTTTTAATTTATATATCAAGATGTTGAATTATTTAGTACTTGACAAGACTTATATATTAATGGTTCTATGTGGTGGTATTGATTTGTAAAATAATATATAAATTAATCAATTTCATCTAAATATCGATCTCCCGTTCAATATGTCCAATGAAATAATAAAGTCATTTTTATGTAATATATGAGGCTCCATTTACATTTACATGATGCATAGAGTGGTAGAATATATTTTCAACTAAAAATAGTACCATATATGATATATTTTTATTTAGAGGATAATAATTTATTAATGTAGAATTGTAGTTTAATTTTTAAAACATATTGTTTTATAGTAGTCTTCTATTTTTTTATGAAACCAAATTTTTATAATTGAAATGATAATGTTTAATAGGAACATGAGAATATTTGAAGGGGACAAAAATAAAAAGTTTTATGTTTCATTTTAAATGAGGTAATTCTATATAGAAAAACACAATAATTATCATATTTCATACTGAGATTATATATTAATTTGTGATTGAATGATTTTTGGAAATTCTAAGTGAACATTACTATGAAGATTATATAAATTTATATGGGGAGTAATAAATTTCATTGATAATATAAATCTAAACCATCCATGTGTTATTATTTTGTGTAAACTATACCACCTACAATTTTCATTAAATGGATTGAGTTATTCACTAGGATTTTATTGTCATTTCATGTGGTAAATTTGGTAAGAAATTTATGTAATCAGTTAAAGAGTTGTTATCTAGATATGAGATGCTCTTAATTTTAGCATCTATAGATAATTGATAATGATCCAACTGAATCATATTATTATTTTTAAGGATCTCTTCACTGTAAAGAATAAATAGTAATTAAATTCCATGATTATGAATAACTAGAAAAGTGGTGATCAAATCATTGGTTAGAAGGTTTTAGTCTAATGAAAATAGAATTTTAATTAATCTATAATTTATTTTTTATTATTTAAAAACTTTAGAGATATCAATTAACTAAAATCATCATTTGATATGGGAAATTGATAGAAATATATTTAAGTCATATTATGATAAATATTATTAGTTTAACAAGGAAATATATCATTAATATAAGCTAAAATAAGGGTGATTTTATTTATATAGTGACTTAAAAGCCATGAAATACATAGTTCCTTATATTATTTAAAGAGATATTGATGAAAAAACTCATGTAACACTACAGAAAATTTGAAAATCAATATGATCTTCAATTGAATTATTTGAAAACTTTTTGTTGTATGAAAATATTTTTTTGGTCGAATTATTTACAAACTCTACTTTAGAGATATTTTCATTTGTATTATTATAGAGATATTTTATCTCCTCTATTTCATTTGATGTTTTATACCAAATATATATATTTTAATTGAAAATAAGAGTTTTAAATAGGTTTTTAGGATTAGAGGGTTCGATACTTCCCCATTGATCATATGTTATATAATTTTAGTTTAGTGTATAGTTACTCAATGGTATTAATATATGGTTTTTAGTAATGTAATGATGAAATAGTAAATTTTAGGTTTCTACGTTAGGGTTTAAATAACATGTTTTTTCAATTTATTTTTTATTATTGTGAGTTGTCTCAATATTATTCAGAAATGAGTGAAGAAGAGATTCATTTTGATCAAATGTATTTATTCAATAACCTACTTTTATAGGTGTGGAGAATAATAAACTCTGTAGGGAAATATACTAATTTTTTCCGATGTGAAAGATAATCATTGAGAATGTATCACAATCACATATGGGGTTGTACAAAATATAGGTCGTATGGATAATTTCTAATTTTAATGTGGCAAAAAATATAAATGAATTCATTATTTCAGTTAGTATTTTTGGAAATAGTGAAAATAGGTGGACATGTGGTTGATTATTTTCCTATTACTTGTAATTCACATCAAAAAAATAGCAAGGAATAGTAATCTTTAATTAAAATGGAAACACATACAATTCTACTCTAATAGAATGTCAGATTTAGAAATGAACTTCACTATGTATTCAAGAATGGGTTGTTCACGTTAAGACAATATGTTGGTAATTTTCTGACATTTTTTGGATGGTGTAATATTGATGGTAATAAATTTTTCTAAATAAATTATAGTTAATAAAAATATTATTTTGGTGAAGACAACCCATAAATATTTTTATTTTATATGGAAAGAGTTGGATTCTTGGATTTTGAAGAATGTACTCATATGGAGGCTTACCCTAGTGAATGCTATATTGCAAATGAAAAAAGAGTCTTTATATAATTGATATTACTAATTTATTATGGTCTATCCAATTTTTTAATTCTATATTAATCTATTCTCTCTCATTAATTTAATTGATTATTCAATTTTACATGCAATAAAATTTAATTATATTGTTCTCTAATTTCATAAGTTTCAAACGGGTCAAGAATATAATAAATATAATGCACAATTTATATGATATTTTAGATAGACATTTTATAGTATTGAAATTAACTCCACTATTCTAAGAAAATTTCGGAAAAAACCATTTAAATACATTTTTTATAAAATTAAATGTATCAAATATGTTTAGATATATAATAATACAATACATGTATTTATAGAAAACCAAGATAAAATATTTGTTCTTATTTTTTATAGTTATTTGATAACATATTTATGTGGTCGAATTATGAATCCTAATATGTATCATTTGAAATCCATTGAAGATACACCCTTAGTGAATTTTGATTGAAATTGTTTTGATAGATTTTTTAAGAGAGAAGCTAACAGAATATTTATTTTATAATTTATGTCCTTTAATTGACCTATAAATAGTTGAATATTGGAACATAGAAGACTCATTTAGGATCCATGCATTAGAGAGATTCATATATTAATTGTTTGAGGAAATCTAACACACAAAGTCTCAATTTAAGGAATTATCATGTATGGTGGTTAGAAATTATGTGTGGTGATGTTTTTTGAATTACCATTGAGTGTGTGATGGAAGGTAATGGAACATAAAATCCGATATATGGTGGACAAAAAGAGTCCCTATGGGCTCCAATGGGAATGGAAAAGAAGACTTGTTAATGAAACATATATCAATCTGTTCCTTGGATTGGATGGCAATTTATTTGTCCACATGGGAAGGCGGGGAGATAGAGGGAGCTAGTAGTGTTTTTCATTCAATGTAGACGAGGATCACCAAATGCATGGATAAAAGGTTGGGTGAATGGTGAGGTTTTTGAAGTGTAGGGTATGGATGATATAATTAATGTAATTCAATCCTATTATCAAATGGTCATGTGGTGTTCATGAGCTAATATTGATGGAGTGGATGTGGTAGAACATATAGGTTCATATGGAAACCCTTCATTTTTATGATCTCCAAGGGTGTGGGGGTAGATGGGTCCTCAAATGTTTTTAATTAAAGTTAATTTGGAATTATCTTTATGTCCCAGACCTCACAAAACCACTTTTAGGTAATCTTGTAAATAATTATTTTATAAGTATATAAAATTATATGTAAATAACATTGAAAATTTCTACTATAAAATAATAGTAAATTAAATTGATAAAAAATTAATTATATGAATAATTAGTTTTATCCACAAAATATTTATTTTATGGTAGTGGATGGAATAATTGGGAGGTTTTTTATTAATGTGGGAGTTCAAATCTATATATTTTTTATTGAGTATGATATAGTTATATGTATATCACAATAATATATAATAGTGTATTTGGGAAATTGAATGGGGAGAATTAAACAATTATAATAGATGGATAAAATTCCAAGGAACTTTTTTTAATTAAATGATGTTAATAATTCAAAGAATATATTAAATTTTAGAAATTATAATGTTTGAACTCATGAAAACATTAATATTCTTTACTAGAGTAATTTAAGTAACCTGAAATGAATTTTGAAAATTCATTAAAACTAAATGTATTTTAAATAACAATTATATATAAATTTGGATGACAAGTATAAATCATTGTTGCAACAAGGATTACGTATTAAATAATAGAATTTGAAGATAAATCTTATGACATAAAAAAATATTATGAATAACAGAAGATTATTATGAGCCAATTAATTAATTGAAAACAAATGATAAATATGTTATGATAATTTTAAAAGCGTTATATAGGGTGAAACCAAATATATCTAGCTTGATGATATATACTCACACATATATATAAAATGAAATTATATTTATAAATATATTAATGGATATAATTTATAAAGGATGTTAAATGGGAGTAATGTAATAGGACAATGAAAAAATTAATTTTACATAGTACATCATTAATAGAGAATTTATCCCCTTAAATAGGAACCAACATGGTGAAGGTATTATATGACCCCAATGAATGCCTTATAATTAATTAATATATAATTATTTATGATATAAAAAACATTATTGACTATGTTTTTATTAACTTTTATAAAAGGAATTAGGAGATCATTGAGAATTATTAAGGACTAAAGTAGGAGTAGTTTTGGTTACTTTATATGACATAGAAGTAACTAAATCTACATGAAGTGATATCATCATTTTTCTAATGTGACCAATAATATATATTAATAAAACAATCGTTCATTATTGAGTCATTATTAATAGTTTTTAACTAGAGGGTAATGTATAACCCCTTTAATGATTTTTTGTATCACCCCTACTTTGAGGTATGTAAAAATTTTTGTACCTTATTTTGTAGGCAAAGTGGTTTCGTAATTATTGGGATAGTTTGTGAAGGTTTTGGATTGGTTTTGGGACTTTTCAAAGGGATCACTCTATGATTATGGAAAAGGGAAACCATGCAGGATATCTAGGTAACCATGCAAGTGGAGGTAATGGGATTTACATGGTTTTCACAAATGTTTCCTAACCAAGAAATGAAATGATGTGGGGTCCTTGTTGAGGTAGTAATATCCACATGGTTAGTGCCTGATTTTCCCAACCATGTTAACTAACTGTGCGTGGTAAAAAATTGGAAATTTAATTATGGGTTCACTCAAGATTTCCCAAAAAATCCTCATCACTTTTCCCATATAAACCATACTCATCATTTATTATTCTCAATGTATTTATGGGATCTCCCAAATCATTTTGGAAGAGATTCAATGGTTTTCCAAGGTGAAGTGAATGTGATTCTCTTTTAGTAATCCTTTTCCCTTGGATATTACTATAAGGACCTGGCCTTAAAAATTACATAATATTTAATTAAAGGAATAATTCACATTGAGGATATTTTCAGGTTTAGAGATTTAGAGTATTAGTTCATAACTATTACATTACAACTTGAATATTACAATTAGACACTACTACTCAGTATCTATTTTTTTCATAAAATAAAAAATCTTAAAAAGAAACATGTCTAGGTCCATGTTTTAGATAGCATGACATTTCCTTAATCCCATCCTTGACCCTATTAATCTTTAAGTCCTATGGAAAACATTTCAAAAACATGGGATAAGCATAAAAAGTTCAGCAAGGTTTATAAAATAAGGAAGGAAAATATTAGCCCCTCAATAAATACAAATCAATGAAACCATACTATTCAATCATAATATACCTTATTAAATCACGAGATTTATGAATAACATGCACAAATCATAAATCATAAATGTTAATTATGGAATACATATCAAACATACATTATAGCTATCATAGCTACATAAGTAGTTACACTTGGAATACCCATCACGATATATTCTGTAAATCTCTTAGGAGAAACATCACTTTTACCTCCATCACGTTACCCAGTGCATTGGAGAGCTATCTCGGGCACACCTACCCCAGATTTATCACAGAACCACCCGTATATGTAAAGAATGCCCAATAACCATAACATAATCATAACACATAACTCAAGTATAAAGGAAAGATACAATTTCCACTTTCCACTATAACAAATCAAGATATTTAAGTAAATAATGCTTTATCAAACCATTTTCAAAAACCATTTAAAAAGAGATTTTTTAATCAAAGTTTCCCATACCACATTGAAGCTTTTAAAGGAATTATCATTTGAAAACATTAATGTCCATATAAATAAATCCTAAAACCTATTTTGAAAACATTGACATTGATGATAAATATTTAGAAGAATAAATCTTGATAACATTTAAAACGATATTTTAGTTAAAGAGTTTTTAACAAAAAGAGAGATGATTGAATATAAATAATTGAGAAATAACTTTTAATAAGAACATTATAATATCAATCTAATAATGGAATTCATGATATAATATGTCAAAGGACAGTATATACACCATATAAGAGTGAATTGGTTCATAAAAACAATGAAGTCTCCATGGAAATGCAAATTGAGATGAAATCCCTTATAAAGATGGGATCCTTAAATTAAGGATAAATCAATCTCATAGTTATATTTTAAAAATATAAATACACCAAATACAAGTGTATATTATGTTTAAAACAATCAGAGGTCATTCACACATACTCATAGGATGACATAAATAAAAAAGAGAAGATCAACCCAAAGAATGGGAATTCGGTAAAGGTGTTCCCTTACCAATTTGGTAACTTACATAACATATGCCACATGAAAGAAGGATCATCCAATGATGATGTAAATATTCATAAATTAAAGTATATTACAAAAATATTATAATCATGGGAAGTACATACACAACACAAAATGAGATAGTGGAAAATATAGTATGAATCCCACAAGAATAAAAACAAGTGAGATGAAGACACCTTACCACATTGTAATTCAATCGAGTCATATGAAAAAAAGTTATTAACCACAAAAATAATCACAAAATAACATGAATTTAAATATAATCATGATAGTATACTGAAAATGTCAGTACACAATACACCACATGCAATAAATAGGTGGTGAATAATAAAAATCTCACTGTATTAAAAGTGATATGAGAAATCCCTTACAAATATTCGGCAGCCTAACGGCGCCATTTAAAAATTATTAAAATGAGTTTATGGGAGTAAGAGGGGGTCTCTCATCATATGAAAATAAAAATTTAAGTATGGTGAATATAAAAGAACATCCTACAACATAAGAACATGGAGCATTTAAGAAATGATATAAAAGAGAGTACTTGAAAAGAAAGAGAGAGGTCGGATCCCTTACCTCATGTCCGACTTGACTCGATCATTCTTTAATCTCCTGAATAATAAACTAAAGTTAATTTATACTTGCTTAATAACCTTTTTCATGTTTATTATTTATTTTATATCACTTATTACCATGTTATAAACATTATGTAATCATTTAAGTTAAAAATGTTCTTTTTGTTGATATTTGGTACTTGAGTCAAAAATGGACTTCTTATAATTACATGTTGTTCATGTGGTCAATGTTTCATTATATCCAGAATGATATTCATGATTTAGATATCATTTATATCATATATATCTCATATATACATGTATTTATAATAGTACATAACATTTAGAGGTATGAAATGAAGTGCACCGTTCATGGAGACGGTTAGCCATACGTACGTATGAACGCTACATTCATTTCTATTTCTTATTTTAATGGAATTAAAACATAATTATAAATAATTATATTGTAATTATAGTATAATATAGTGTATAATATCATTAAATATATCCTGTATACATCCCACATAAGGCATTAATGAGTCACATCACTTTGAGGGGGCGGTAGTCCGCGCTTCCTCAAGTGAGATTATCGTACTTACCCACTATGGAAACCATAAAGGCGTGCTATAAATGGAAAATATAGAATCATACAGAAAATATAAACATAATATATATCATATATAAATACAGTGCCATTGTAATGGCCACCATGAGAGGTGGTTGGAGATATTTGAACCATCATTATTTCGTGAGGCTTTAGTTTTCCATCCACAGAAACTTTATGCTCTTCATCAATTAGATGGAGGTGTGTGTAAGTGTAGTTAGAATATTTCTCATAAAAAATCCTAGTATATTGAGGATACTGGTGTTGTTAAAAAAGAAAAGAATAAAAAGAGTTTAGGGGTTGGAGAAGTAAAATAAAATAAAACAATTTAAGAGAAACTGTTTCCTTTAATTTGGGTTACTCCCTTTGGTTTGAACCAAAGGACTTCTTGAAGTGATTTATTCCTAAGTTAAGGCTTCTAAGGGGAGTAGTGGGGTGTAGGGATAAAAATTGGGTAGAGTTTGGGATACCCAAATGGATTTAGATGTGTGAGTAATTGGATAGAAATGGTCTCCTTTTATAAGGGAGAGGAGGGGCTCTTTATGAAATTGTGAAAATATTATTTTATTATATAATTATATTTAGTTTCAAAAGGTCCAAAAACCATTAAAGATGAATACAAGATTATTCATGGTCGAAATAAAATCATCCAATCAGAATTGGATATGTTTTGGTTAATATTTTAATCATTATAATCTTATTTATTTAAATAATTTATTAATGAGGTAAATACTGCAACATTATTGTGTCACAAATAATTTAATTTATTTGATTTCTAGAAATAAAAAAAATACCATGATGTAGGAAATCATTTTATATTTCCAATGAATATTTATAGTTGAAAATATTACTTATATAACACTATATAAAAATTAATTACTAAACGATTTTTGTTAATGTCAATTTTGACTTTACATTATATTAATTAATCTAAATTGTCATTATCACTCCCAAGTGGCTCAATGGGGTCCCAAAATCTACCCAAAGATACTCATGGTCATTAATGACTCAACCAATAAGGTTTGGACAAGTGTTAAGGTAATTTTGAATTATTATAATATTATTTTAACCTTGAATTACCATATTTTCCTTTAACCGCGGTAAATAAAAGTCAAAAGTTACTATTCACCATTTTTTTTTCATCTTAATGAACCAAATTTTACTTCTTGATGACAACAATGTATGTTGGATTTTTGAAATTCAATTCACAGAAGTGGTAAAACATCATTTAAATGAAAAATTCATTTTTTTATCTACCACTAAGTGGTTTCACTATTCATAAAAAATTGATGTTTTTTCAGAAAAATACCAAAAATTCAGCCTAAGCTATATTTGATATCCCGAATTCAAAAATTATGTCTGTTATGCCTAATTAAAAACATATAGTGGAATTAATTAACTTTAAAATTAATTCCCATTATAAAAAAATAGTGTGTTTTTAAGAAACAATAACTATCGAAAGATTGATACTTATTTATGTCCAATTTCAAAATGAAATTAATTCCAATGACCCAAATTGGATTAAATGGTAAAAATATATTTTAACAACACCTCAAAACAAATTAAAAAGAAAATCTAACCATATAAATAAATTATATTAAAAGGCACTTTTGAATTAAAATACAATATTTTTCAGTATTCATTAAAAAATGAACTTTATCAGAAAAATTCCTAAAATTTACACAAACTATATTTTGATGTCCCCATTCTAAATAAGGATTTTATTTGGTCATATAGAATTTATTAATGTTAGAAAAAGTTGATTTAAAAGGGGCATGCCATTAAAAGGTGATAAATCGGCCTATTAATGTAAATTTTGCTTAAAATTAGATTCATTCACATTTTAAGCCTCAAACTTTTATTGGATAAATGTAAATACAATTAACCAACATGTATAATAATATTTTATTTATTTTTGTTCATTCCTTCCAATACAACAACTCTAATTTTACTACCATTTAAAATAATAATATTATATTATTAGTGTGCAACATAAGATTTCAAAGAAACCTGTTGTTGCGTATCAGTTATGCTATCAAACATAACAACCCTTTTAATGTAATGTTTATATTTAATTCAAAAATTAATAAATATTAAAAAGTCATATTATTTATTTACCACGGATGTTACATCCTTCCCCCTTTTGGGAATTGCGTCCTCGCATTTTTAAAATTTGGGATCGGAAACATTATTGAAAGTCCCATATCGGAAAAAAAGAGTCAGTAAAACTATCACTTTAAATGATATAAAGAGAAGTACAATGGTCACCCGAGTTAACCCATACTAGGATTCCATGAAAACATGGATATGGAGGAGTAAACAAAGGGTCATGTTTTGATGGAGAGTGATAGGAAACATGTTTAGGAGAAATTTAACCACCAGAAAATCACAAACTTGTGATGGGTTAAACAGTCATTGATTCCCCACTAGGAAATGTTAACGGAAAAGGTTTTTGTTTAAAGTTACTTTTCGTTGAGGAATTTATTTATGATCTTAACCAAAAAAATAAGGAAATATACTTACTTGTTTTGTATATATTCATATTTTACTATATTTCTAACACAAACTCATATTTTCTCCAAATGATGAATATTCAGGATGCCTTTTCTTCAGATTAAGAGCACTATAATCAACATCTAGAGAATCACATAATCCACAAAAGATGAACTATATATTTCCCATGCCTTTAGATATTAACTAAAACCAATATGTTTAGTATATGATCATATAATCACCAAAAGGATAATCCTTTATAAAAATAAATAATAATATTAATCTCAAAAATTCAACAACAACAACCCAAGGTTCAAGAAAGACCATTAAATAAACAGTTGTCCTTAAAATTCATTAAATTAATCCAAACTAATATTGAAACCCAAATCTCTGAAGGATTTAATCACATAGTCTTCCAAGGTAAATTTTAACATTTATCTCCAAATAACACCAGTTACTCATATAGTCTCATACTGAAATGTAATTAACCTAATCACATATCCTCTATGATAGGTTAATCATTTCCATAGATAACCCAAAATCAACTTATTCCTGATTCATATTATCATCTATCTAAAAATAATTAGTCATACTAACCAGTTACTTCACGTAGTCCAGTGGTAGGCGATAAATATCCGTCACACTTTGGTTGTGGGTTCGATTCCCACAGCTTTGTCTAACGCGATGGGCGGTCACATGGTTTGTGTCTTGTCCCTTTTAAAAAACTACATAATTTTATAAAATTCCCAAAAGAGATAAATTCATCAAAAATAACCATAACATATTTTAACCACAAATGTTATCCTATAACTTTCGTTTTGCATACCAAAATGTATTAACCAGTAATTGCCTCAAATTCAAGGATCATATAAACCCAAATGGTTCTTTATAACTACAAACACAAAAAAAGATAATTATTCCTTGAATAAAATTTTCATATATCAAACTTCAGGGTACACATACTATAAAGTGTCTTCTAATGTAATCCTATCATCAAAAGAGCCTTAATACTTTTAAGCATTTAACCATCCCGAAATCTACCATAACTGTTGAATCCCTTATATGTTTACCTCTTACTCATTCAACGTTCTTCATGATCCATTAACCATTATTCACCAACTTATTCCGAAATAATTATTTCCTAGAAAAAGAATCACGAATCATATCCTAATATTTCAATAATATGAAATCATATTTTAAGAAATAATCCATACCATTCATTGGTCACTGTCAGTTTCTTCATCCTCAAGCGGAACAACATTAGGTATTGGTAAACGAATATTTGTACGATCTTTGTGATCCCATTCCCCAAAATTCTCCATAGTAAATGTGTATTCATAATGACCTTTCCCACCACATTTAAAAAATTCAATTGATCATTGTGAAAGAACATCTTTCCCTTTCCTAGAGTCAACTAGATGCTTCCTTTTTCCATGGTAAGTGCTTTCTTAAGGAACTTAATTTCCACAGCTATAGCATCTTTATGTCCCTTTGAAACATTTTCCAATGTGTTTCTTTCCACATCTATGACACATAGGTTTTTGAACATACTTACCCTTATGATTATTACCTGAACATCCATAGGGATTTGTTTGTCACATATATGATGTCTTATAAAAATCACTAAGGTTCAGGTGGTAAATCATGACACCAGATAGTCGGTTAAGAATAACCACAAGAGTTCTTATTACAGCTCCCATATCATTCAACTACTCGTTAAGAAAATTTTCATAGTTTTCTTCACATCCATTGTTACTTTGGTGCTTTCTAGATCCAGAAATTTACTATAATGAAAAAGGTCAGTGTGAGTATATCAGTAAAATCATAATATAATATTTTATGATGAGGTTAAACACTAAGATATACTTATTTATGTTATCTTAAACTCATTCACTTAATAAAAATAACTATGACTCTTTCTAAAATTCTAACCATTATGGTAAGGTCACTTATTATTAAATTGTACCCTAACCTCTAAAGTTATCTAAACTGACCTTTGATACCAACTATAAGGACCTGGACTTAAACATTACATAATATTGAATTAAATGAATAATTCAAATTAAGGATATTTTTAGGTTTAGAGTTTTAGAGTATTAGGCCATAACTATTACATTACAACTTGAATATTACAAGTAGACTCTACTACTCAGTATCCATTTTTTTCATAAAAAAACTCTTAAAAAGAAATATGTCTAGTTCCATGTTTTATATAGCATGACTTTTCCCTAATCCCATTCTTGACCCTATTCATATTTAATTCCTGTGGAAAACATTTCAAAAACATGGGATGAGCATAAAAAGTTCAGTAAGTGTTATAAAATAAGGGAGGAAACATTATCCCATCAATAACTACAAATCAATGAAACCATACTTTTTAATCATAACATACATTATGAAATCATGAGATTTATGAATAACACACACAAATCATAAATCATAAAGGTTAATTATGGAATCCATATCAAACTTACATTGTATCTATCATAGCTACATAGGGAGTTACACTTGGAATACCCATCATGGTATATTCCCTAAATATCTTATGAGGAACATCATGTTTACCTTTGTCACGTTACCCAATGCATTGGAGAGCTATCTCAGGCTCACCCACCCTAGTTTTATCATAGAACCACCCGTATACATAAACAATTCCAAATAACCCTAACATAATCATAACACATATCACAAGTATAATGGAAAGATAAAATTTCCACATTCCACTATATCAAATCAAGATATTTATGTAAACAATGCTTTATCAAACCATTTTCAAAAACCATTTAAAAATAGATTTTTGAATCAAAGTTTCCCATACCACATTGAAGATTTTAAAATAATTATAATTTGAAAACATTAATTTCTATAAAAATAAATCCTAAAACCCATTTTGAAAACATGGACATTGATGATAAATATTTAGAAGAATAAATATTTAAAACATTTAAAACGATATTTTATTTAAAGAGTTTTTAACAAAAAAGAGAGATTCTTAAATAGAATTAGTTGAGAAATAACTTTTAATAAGAACATTATAATATCATGAGAATAAAGGTATTAATGATATAATATGTGAAATTACAGTATATACAGCATATAATTGTGAATTGGTGCATAATAACAATGAAGTGTCAATCGCTTATAAAGATGGTATCTTTAAATTAAGGATAAATAAATCTAATAATTATGTGTGACAAATATAAATACACCTAATAAAAGTGTATATTAAGTGGAAAAAAATAATAGGTCATTCACAGATATTCATATGATGACATAAATAAAAAATAGAAGATCAACCCAAAGAATGGGAATTGGGTTAAGGATTTCCCTTACCGATTTGGTAACTTACAGAACATATGCCACATGAAAGAAGGATCATCAAATGAAAATGTAAATACTCATAAATGAAAGTATATTACCCATAGATTACAATCATGGTCAGTAAATACACCACAATAAATGAGATAGTGGAAAATATAGCATGAATCTCACGGGAAAAAAAACATGTGAGATGAAGACCCCTTACCACATTGTAATTCAATCGAGTCATATGACCAAAAGTTATTAACCACCAAAATAATCATTGAATACCATGAATATAGATATAATAATTATAGTATATAGAAAATGGAAGTACACAATACACAACATGCAATAAATAGGTGGTGAATAATAAAAATATCACGGAATTAAAAGTGAGATGAGAAATCCCTTACAAAAATTCGGCAGCCTAACGACACCACCTAAAAATTATTAAAATTAGTGGATGAGAGTAAGAGGGGGTATATAATCATATTAAAATACAAATTTAAATATTTTTAAAATAATATAACATCCTCCAACATAATAACATGGAACATAAAAGAAATGACATAAAAGAGAGTACTTGAAAAGAAAGAGAGAGGTCAGATCCCTTACCTCGTTTCTGACTTGACTCGATCGTTCTTTAATCTCTTGAATAATAAACTAATGTTAGTTTATACTTACTTAAGAACCATTTTTAAGTTTATTATTCCTTTTATATCACTTATTACCATGATATAAACATTATGTAATTATTTAAGTTAATAATGTTCGTTTTGTCGATATTTGGTACTTGAGTCAAAAATGGACTTCTTATAATTACATGTTGTTCATGTGATCAAAGATTCATTATATAAAGAATTATATTAATGATTTAAATATCATATATATCATATATATCGAGTATATACATGTATTTTTAATAGTACATAACATTTAGAGGTAAGAAATGAAATGCATTGTTCATGGAGACGGTAAGTCGTACGTACGCATGAACGCTACTTTCATTTTTATTTATTATTTTAATGGAATTAAAACATAATGATACATAAGTATATTATAATTCCAGTATAATATAACTAAATATATCCTTTATACATCCCAAATAAGGCGTTAACAAGTCACATCACTCTGAGGGGGCAGTAGTCCTCCCTTCCTAAAATGAGATTATTGTATTTACCCACTATGGAAACTATAAAGGCATGCTATAAATGGAAAATACATAAGCATAAAGAAAAATTAAACATAATATATATCATATATAACTATAGTTCCATCGTAATGGCCACCATGAGAGGCGGTTGGAGATATTTGAACAATCATCCTTTTGTGAGGCGTTAGTTTTCCATCCACAGAAACATTATATTCTTCATCCATTAGATGGAGGTGTGTGTGATTTTAGTTCTAATAATTCTCAAAACAACATCATTATATATTGAGGATATGGGTGTTGTTACAAAATAAATGAATAAAAAGAGTTTAGGGGTTGGAGAAATAAAATAAAATAAACCAATTTAAGAGAAACTATTACCTTTAATTTGGGTAACTCCCTTTGGATTGAGCCAAAAGACTTCTTAAAGTGCCTTCAGCCTACGATAAGGCTTCTAAGGGGAGGATAGGAATGTAGGGAGATTAATTGGGAAGACTTTTGACGAGCCAAATGTCTTGAGAGGTGTGAATAATTTGACAGAAATATTCTCCTTTTATAAGGTAGAGGACGAGCTCTTTAAGAAAGTGTGAAAATATTATTTTTTTATATAATTATATTGGGTTTAAAAAGGTCCATAAATCATTAAAGATGAAGATAAGATGACTCATGATAGAAATAAAATAATCCAATCAGAATTGGACATGTTTTGGATAATATTTTAATCATTATAATCTTATTTATTTAAATCATTTATTAATGAGGTAAATACTTCATCATTGTTGTGTCATAAATACTTTAACTTATATGATATCTAAAAATTATAAAAAAATACCATGATGTAATAAATCATTTTAGATTTCCAATTCATATTTATAGTTGAAAATATGACTTATATAACACCATATAAAAATTAATTACTAAACGATGATTTTAATGTCAATTTTCTCTTTACATTATATTAATTAATCTAAATTGGCATTATCACTCCCAAGTGGCTCCATGGGGTCCCAAAATCAACCCAAAGATGCCCATGGTCGTTAATGACTCAACCAATAAGGTCTGGACAAGTGTTAAGGTAATTTTGAATTATTATAATATTCTTTTAACCTTGAATTACCTTATTTACCTTTAACCGAGGTAAATAAAAGTCAAAAGTTACTATTCACCAAAAATTATTTTAATATTAATGAACCACATTTTACTTATTGATAACAACCATGTATTTAGTATTTTTAAAATTCAATTCAAGGAAGTGGTAAAACTTCATTAAAATGAAAAAGTCGGTTTTTTTAACAACCACTAAGTGGTTTCACTATTCATCAAAAATTGATTTTTTTCTGAAAAAGACCAAATATTCAGAATAAGCTATATTTGATATCCTGAATTAAAAAAATGATATTTTTATGCCAAATTAAAAATATATAAGTGGAATTAATTAACTTTAATATTAATCCCTGTTATCAAAAAAATAGAGCCTTTTTATGAAACAATAACTATCAAAAGATTTATACTTGTTTATGTCCAATTTCAAAGTGAAATTAACTCCAATGACCCATATTGGATTAAATGGTAAAAAATATTTTAATTTTACTTTAAAACCAATTAAAAATATAATCTAACAATATAAATAAATTATATTAAACGAAACTTTTGAATTAAAATACAATATTTTTCACTATTCATTAAAAATGAACTTTATTGGAAAAATTCAGAAAATTTTCACAAAGAAAATTTTGATGTACCCATTATAAAGAAGGATTTTATTTGGTCATATATAATGTATTAAAGTTAAAAAAACTAGATTTAAAAAGGGCACTCCGTTGAAAGGTGATAAATCCGCTTTTTAATGTAAATTATGCTTAAAATTATATTAATTCACACTTTAATCCTCTAACATTTATTGGATAAATGTAAATACATTTTAAAAACTTGTATAATAATATTGTATTTAGTTTTTTTCATTCTTGATAGTACAACGGCTTAGAGTTGACTACTATTTAAAATAATAATATTATATTATTAGTGTGCAAAGTAAGATTTCAAAGAAACCCATTATTGCGTATCGGGCGCGCTATCGAACATAACAACCCTTTTAAAGTAAAATTAATATTTAATTAAAAAATTAATAAATATGAAAAAGTCATATTCCTTATGTACCTGGGATGTTACACTTACTTAGTTTTCCCTAGATCTAGTTATCCCTCTCTCTCTCAGTTCCCTCAATCTACACCCACTGCATATAGATATAGGGGTTTTTTTTTGCCTAAGATTATGACATCGAGTCTTGTTGATATTAGGAAAATGGTTCTAAGGTAGTTTTTGTGAAGATTTATCCCAGATTTGTGGTGTGGTTGTGAGTTGGTGGATTTCACTTAAACCATAAGGTAGGAGGCTTCTCTCATGAGTCCATTTTATTAGAACTTGAAGAATTTTTTCAATTAATTGTCTTTTCATAAAATAAATTATGATTATGATGTGAGAATCTTGATTGAAATTCTCTTATGTTGTTTTGTAGATTTTTTTGGAAAAATGGGTTATTGTGGTGAAATGTTCTTGGTTCATAGATTTTAAAATATTGATTTTAAAATTGTTATCTTATGTTGATTTATGAAAATGTTTTGTGAAAATTGTTTTTAATAAAAGGGGTATAGCTTTTTTGATATATGATATGGCATGGATGAAGTCTTACGAGATTGTTTAGTTGTGAAATAGTTGTTTGTATATTGTTGTGGATTTAGCAGGTGTATATGCTTGTTGTTGGATTATGAATTTATTCATGTGTTGATTGTAGTGTGATGTAGGTTGGGAGTACCACCATAAGGAGGGGATGGATAGTGGACTAAAGGGTCACCATCAAGGATAAGTGTACATGAAGTACCAATATATTGGGAAAGGTGTAAATGGACTTGGGAAAGTAGTGCCACCGTGATTTTTTCTGATTTCGGTCTTTGAAACTCTATAGTTACGGTTTTTTTTGTTTGTGGTTATGCATGGTGGAATGTTTTGTGCTATGATGTGATGGAAAATGGATTATGGCATGGTTGTTTGGATTTCCCTTGTATTGTGTGGATTTGGGTTAAGGTGGTTTGGTTAGAGTGTGTTGGGCTTGCTAGAAATTGTTGCACAATTTGAAGTTTTATGTAAAATGTCTCTATAAATGTGTTAATGGTAATATCATAGTGGAATTTATAGGGAAGTAATTTGGGGAAAACAGACTAAGTATTTGTACTCACCTATTACAAAGGCACTTTGGTGCTTTTGCAGTTGACATTTTCTTCGACATAAGTAAAGGTAAAGCATCTCATTTTTCTAGTGGCTTATAGTGATTCTTGTGCAGTATGGTGGTTCTTGGAGTGGGAAGCTTGGTGTAGAGTTGTGGAGTGTGTCATTGTTTCTTATGGGTATTCTTGATGAGTCTTCCTCTTTGTATTTTGATTTTCAGTTTTTTAAAATAATTTTATTGACTTTTTTGAATTGATATGGAAGAGTTGGGTTTTCTGGTTGTCTTTTATTACTCTGTATCATGGTTTACTTTGTAGGCAAGTATCACGTTGTTGTTGTTGGTAATGCCCAATTTGGTTTGTTGGATTTATTATAAGGCCAAAATCATTCCCCAATTGTTCTTGAAGCCCTTGCCATTTATTTCTAGACATTGGCACCTTGGGAACATTGCCTAAGGCCAAGTTGAATTTAACAACCTTATCAAGAAAATGAGGAAGGGGAGAGACATTACAAGTGGTATGAGGTTTTTTAAGTCTTTGATTTTCATGTTGGTATGATTCATTGGCATTGATTCTCAGTCTTGCTTTTGGCATTGGTTCTTGGTATATTCCTTGAGTCGAGATTGTAGCAAGAATATTATTTTCAAAACATGAAATGTAAATCATAAAATTACATATCTAACCCTTTTATGTAGAACATCATGTTACATGGGATTTGGGAACATAAGTTTTTTAGAGAAACTTATAGGACTTAGAAATATCATTATCATAGGTGTATCCAATGAGATGAGCATGAAATGTATGGTAGAACTAGTATTCCACTAGGACACATACTTCATTGGTATAATGATTTATATTCTGATATTGGTATATGGATTAGTGTAAAATCTGGGAATTATATTCAAATCAGCGGATTTCATCACAAGAACAATTTTTCAAAAGTGGTGCAACATTGGAAATGTGAAATTGTGGAAAGCCTATATGTGATAGTCTAAGTGTAATTGAATTCAAAATTGTAATACATTTCTTATTAAGGGATTGAAACTTAGGGTTGATTTTATTTTGATAGAAATAGAACTGGGTTGGCATCCTAGAGAATAACTAGAGAAGGCTGCTAAAAAAATGGAAGCACATGAGCCCTAGGTGAACCAGCATCTAGTCCAAAGTATTGTGAATGATTTCCAATCTATGGAAAGAGGGAATAAAATAGATGATCTAAAGAATGTGGATCATGTGGTTCACATTCAAAACTAGAATCCATCCATTTTAGGCATGATTCGAAACCAAAAAAAGTGGATTCATGGTTTAATAGAATGAATATGATATATCAATTATTGGGAACATCAGTGGTGCTGAAAGTGAAGCTTGAACCATACATGTTTAAAGCTCTTGCCTGTCAGTGGTGGGAGTTGGCTGTACATGATGGAATATAACAAGGGATGAAATGGGAGTGTTATGAGGAATTTTTTAATAATCAATTCTTACCCCATACATTCAAAATTCAGTTCACAATAGATTACATTCATTAAAAACAATAGAACCCATCAGTAACTGAATATGAAGCAATTTTTATGGACTTAGTGGAGATTTCACCTAAGGTGGTGGGAAGTACATTGTTTAAGGTGCATATTTTTTAAGTTGTATTGAGAAAATAAATTCATTCAAAAATAGAATATTTATATAAGTGATTACAGAGATATGGTGAGTAGATAAATTAGTGGAAAACAAGATATTTTGGGGACTAGAGTAGGGGGATGCATATCGGTACCCATGAGAAATGGTGGTACCTCTATCTCTAGAATAAAGTGGAAGAGGGAAAATTATTTATAGGATAGATGTATGGCTTATAATCGAAAAGTATGATCAGTTAATATTCCTCTAAATCCTTAGAGTATGTTTGAATGTTTTCTATGTAGCTTCATGGGCCACATCGAGTGGTATAGTATAACAAAACCTTGAGCATGTAATAACTATAAAAATATGGGAAATCTTTAGTGTTATGGTTATAATTCTATGAGGTTGGGAGTTCATGATACTATTCATGGGTCACTAGCATCCTATGCCTCGATAGGGTGGGTACAGTAGCATACCCCTCATCAGTAGAGTAAAGATAGTCATGGTGATTCCAAGAATACCAAAACTCCCGATGAGGGAAAAAAGAGAAGAGTGTGGAAAGAAAGGGGTTGTTTTAAGTTTAGAAGGTTGTGATGGATGATTGGTTGGGACTATCCATGGTGTTATGTATGATTATTTCAAAAACTACCTTGATGGGAGCGCTGTTTGATATGGGTGATTCACATTCTTTTATTACATCTCATGTTGTTAGTTTTATGGGTTTAACTATGTAAATGAACCCCTCTGTTTTAAAACATAAAATTCTTCTAGGTAAAGGGAGTGTCAAGAATTTTTGTGTTGTGGTTGAAATATAGTTGTGGTGGGGTTGAGTTGATGTGGGATTTCTTAGTGTTTGAGATGGATGCTTATGATATCATCTTGGGAATGGATTTGTCAGAAATGTTTAAGGCCCACATAGACATTTATGCATGAACAGATAAAATCACAATGAATGACTAGGTAAAACATATATTTAGAGGATAAAATAATGACAATTTCACTAAAAAACCTTATTGGAACCAGTAGTGGGCACGATTTAATATCCATTTGTGGTGTTGTCATTGGCATCAATGTAAAGAGTTGGGAATATCATTTTTCTAGAGGATGTTGAAAAATTTCTATATGTCTTTCTTGAATAATTTTTAGGGTTTCCACCCATGGGAGAAGTGTAGTTTATTAATGATCTCCTTCTATAGACAAGTCCTATCTCACTTTCATCTTACAGGATGTCACCAAAATAATTGAGGGAATTGAATGTGTAGTTGGGGGAGTTAGAAAATAAAGGGTTCATCCAGCCTAGCACGTCTCTTTGGGAAGCACTTATTTTGTTTCTTAAAAAGGTGGATTTAACCTTTTTTATTAATTATCATAGGATTAATCATGTTATAATAGAGAATCGATATCGAATTACACACGTTGATTATTTATTTGGTCAGTTGAGTGGAGGTAAGTGGTTCTCCAAGATTGACCTGTGATCAGGATATCATCAGTTTGGACGGTGGAAGGAGGATATTCCCAAAATAGCTTTTAGAAGTAGATATGGCCATTATGAGTATGTGGGTATGCTCTTTAGTATGGGAAATTCATCAGTGGGTTTTATGGAATTAATGAATAAGGTATTTTAGAAATATTTGGATTCTTTTGTAATGGTATTTATTGATGATATATTGTTGTATTCTAAGACAGTGGCATAGCATGAGAAACAGTTGACAATAGTTTTGGGGATCTTAAGAGAACATACGTTATATTAAAAAGTGTAAAATTTTTATTTGGATACATGAAGTTCATTTTTTCCATTTTTTCTGATAAGGGTGTTTTGGTTGATTTAAAAAATATAGAGGCTGTTATTTTTGGGAAACCACCAAATAATGTTTTCATGATATGGGGTTTCCTTATTCTAGAATGATATTATCTATTTTTATGTTATTTATTGTTATTGGCCTCACCAATGAAATCTTTGACGAGGAATAATGTTCCTTTTCAATGGAAGGAGCAATGTCATTGATCTTTTGAAGAGCATAAGGTCTTTATTACATCCACACAAATCTTAGTTTTTCCTCAAATTGGAAAGAAGTACATGGTTTGTTATGATGTTTTAGGATCAAGGATGGTTTTAGTTATCTTGAAGGGGGGTCATGTGGTTGAATATGGCTCATGGATGTTGAGGTTCCATGAGAAGAACAACCCAACACGTGTCTTGGAGTTGGATGTAGTGGTTCATGCCTTGAAAATGTGGTGTCATTATCTATTTAGTGAGAAATTCATGATATTTACCCGTCATAAGAGTTTAAATCAAATTTTCTCACAATGATATTTTAACTTGAGATAAAGGAGATGAATGAAGTATCTCCCTATGTTTAAAATTTACTTAATGTACAATCTGAGTAAGGAAAATTCGATGGTGGATGCATTAATTAGGAATTCCTATGCTCATGTGGTGAAAGAAGTATCAGATATGTGTTAGTTGATTTCATTTATATCTAACATACTATAGGAATAAAAGGACTAGAGTGATAGGGAAGTACTCAATATGGTATCATTGGTTCCTAACTTGGTTGACTTGGTTGAAGAGGAGCAGATGTCTGATTCTGAGGGTATAGAGATGAGGTCGAAACTCAATGGTGGGGAGACCATAAAGTAATGGGAAATGAATGGGAATTCAATTTGTGTTTTTGGAATTAGATGGTTCTACCAGTTTATTAATAGAAATAAATTATCATGTCTTATAATCATTTCAAATGGGCCATCCATCCTGGAATATAGGTAATGTATATGGTGATAAAAGTGAATTTTTGTTGGGACGATATGAAGAGTTGATTGGTAGAGTATTTTTTGATATACTTCACTTGTGAGTAAGTCATGATATAGCATCAAAGACCTGTAGGTCTCCTAATAATGTCTAAAAATCATGTTGGAAAATGGGTGATAATAGATCGTCTAAAAATTTCAGCCTATTTTATCCCTATTTAGGGAACTAATTCGGTGGGTGATCTATCTAGATTCTATATATGTGATGTGGTAATGAGGAATGATGTTCCAGTTTCGATAATATTAGATAGATATCTGATGATAAGATCTCATTTTTGGATAACCTTATAGTAAGACCTTGGGACCTAATTGACCATGAGTATGACATATAATCCTTATACGGATGGGGAATTTGAGAGGACGACAAAAACATTGGATGATATGTTACATGATTTTGTGATTAATTTTGTTGGCTCCCAGGAGGAGTACATGACATTGGCGGAGTTCTCATATAATATCAGTTATCATGCCCCCATAGACATGGCTCCATTTGTATGGATGTATGCATCATTCTCCACTTTGTTGGGTGGAAACGAGTGAGACCTCTATGGTTGGACCAAGACTTGTCATATATACTATAGGGAAGATCATGATGATCTGAAAGAGAATGGAGATGTCTCAGAGTAGTCAGAAATTGTATGTGTACCATTGTCTATGACTGTTGTATTTAGAGGTGGGTAATATTGTGTTCTTGAAAATCTCTACTAGTCTTGGATATCATCACTTTGGGAATTAGGGTATGTTATCTACAAGGTATATTGGGCCTTTGGAGATAAATGAGTATATTGGAGAGGAGTCTTATCAGTTGACTTTTCTACCACTGTTCAGTGAGGTAAATAATTTATTCCATGTTTCTCAGTAGAAGATGTACTAGTTTGATCCAGACCCTTAATTATATGACATTATGTTGAGTTACATCTTGATTCTTCCTTGGTTCACATGCCGGTGTGGATTATGGATAAGAAATAAAAATTATTTTATGGTAAAATCATATATCTAGTTCGATTTTTGTGGAAACGTGTCCAAAATCAGAAGGATACATGGGTGTGGGAGTAAGATATGGATGCGTAATGGCCAAATCTCTTTCAGAAAAGAGATTGTTCTCTACATTCCAAGGATGATAATTCCAATGCTGGGGACAATTTAGAACCCCCGTTTTGAGGTATGTAACAATTTTTTTTATTTTTTTAAAGTTATTGGGTAATGATTGGGAGAGTTTGGGATGTTTTCAAATTAGTTTGAAACTTTTATAAGGGTGAATTGTTTGGGTATGATTAAGGGAAACCATGAAAGATATCTAGGTAACCATGCAAGTGGAGGTAGTGGACATCAAATAGTTTGCACATAGATAGTCTAACCATGCGAGGAAACCGTGTGAGGTCTTTTTTGAGAAAGTATCATGCACACAGTTAGTGAAATATTTTCCTAATCGTACGATCTAACTATGAGCGGTAATAAAAATTTGGTTTTTAATTATCGGTTGACTCTAGATTTTACCTAAACTCCTCCTCTCTTATCCCATACGAACCCTACTCATAATTTTTTGTTCGCAATTTTTAGAGGGGAACTCCCACTAATTTTGGAAGATATTTGAAAGATATTCATTGTTCGATAAAGGCGATTCTCTTTTGGTAAGCCTTTTCTTATGGTTATTTATTGGGTTTCTTTAGATCTATTTATTCCTCTCTATCTGTTCTCCAGATATACACCTGTTTCATGTATATCTATCTTTTTTGTTGCCTAATATTATAATATTAAAGCTTTTTGATGTTAGGAAAAGAGATATAAGGTGGTTTTTGTGGGGATTTCACCCAGATTTGTGGTGTGGTTGGGAGTGGGTCGATTTTACAAAAACACAAATGTAGGTGGATTCACTATGGACTCCATTTTGTTAGAACTAGTAGCCATGTTTTCAATTAATTGGTTTTGCATAAAATTAAATGTGATTATGATGTGTGAAGTTTTATGGATATTCCCTTGTGTTTTTTTTGGATTTTTAGGGAAAATGGGTTATTGCCGTGAAATGTTCATTGTCATTGGACTTTAAAATGTTGATTTTAAAATTGGTATCTTGGCTTGATTTATGAAAAAGGATTGTGAAAATGGTATTAAATAAAAGGGGGTTTAATTATTTAATTGTGATAGGGCCTGGATGAAGTCCTAAGGTATTGTTTGGTTGTGAAATAGTTGTTTTCATATTGTTGTGGATTTAACCGGTGTATTTGCATATTATTGGATTAATAATTTAATGCATGTGTTGATCGTTTTGTGAAGTGGGTGAGGTGTACCACTACAAAAAGGGTATGGATAGTGTATGGAAGGGCCAACATAGAGGATACATGGGCATGGAGTACCAGTAGTTTTGGAAATGAGTAGATAAGATTAACGAGGATGTGCCACCGTGATTTTTATCAGTTTGGGTATGTGAAACCTTATAGTAATTAATTTTTTGTTTGTGGATATGCATGTTTTAAATTATTTTTCTAACATGTGATGGTAAATGGATTAAGGCATGGTTGTTTGGATTTCCCATATATTGTGTGGATTTTTGAAAAGGTTGTTGGTAAGGGCGTGTTTTGATTTCTAGAAATTGTTGTACTATTTTATGTTTTATATAATTTTTATATATAAATGTTATAATGTTAATATCCTAATGGAATGTTTAGAGATGAAATTTTGAGAAAACCTAATGGGTATTTTTATTCACCACCTACATTGTCACTATGGTGCTTTTGTCGATGTCATTTTCTGGGACATAGGTAAGGGTAATGCTTCTCATTTTTCTAGTGGTTCATAATGAGTATTATGTGGCATGGTGGGGCATGGATCATGGAGATTGGTGTGGATTTGGGGACACTGACATGGTTTACTTTCGGTCTTGTTGATGATTCTTCCGCTTGGTACTCTGATTTTGAGATTTTTGTGACTTATTTGTATTTTTTGGGGAATTGTTATGTAAGAGTTGGGTTGGTTGGTTTTATTTTGGAAATTTGTATCATGGTTTACATTGTTGACATGGGTTACATAGTTTTGTTTGGTAATTTAATGTTTGTTTGTTGGTATTATTCTATGGAAAAAATGTTCCTTAATTGTTCATGAAGCCCTCATAATTTATTTCCAGCCATTGGAACCTTGGGAATGTAGCCTAAGGCCAAGTACCATATCACCATATACATAAGCCAATGGGTAGGGGGTGGGATGTTACAATATTATTATTTCAATGGTCAATATTATGTAGAATTTCCATTTACCTTTTTCGAGATCCTTGATTTAGATTGAGGTGATTGTTTTTTATACATTGATACATTGAGACATTCTTTACCCTATTATTAATGAATATTAATTGTGATGAGATATTATAGAGTCTTAATATTAAAACACCATCATAGAAAGTTTTAGGTTGAGATGGTGATGAAAATTACACTTATTACCCCACTAAGCTGATTAAAGGCATGTGGTGACTTGAAGGTGTGACTATTCCTATTAAACCACTAATCTAGCGTAAGGCAGATGATATTATTAATTGAACATTTATAGAGATGTGAAATTATTCTAGTATAGTTGGTTTAGTTAATCAATACATTGTGTAGTCACTATAAAATAATTTATATAATAATGTCATGATCTATACATCACCATAGTATTTACAAAAACTATCTTCCATAGATGGGCTCAATCAGGATTATATTGCATTAGATATTATAACATATCCAACATATTGCACTAGGACTGGTGGAGCAAGATATAAAACTACTACCATATGGATGTGTACAACCTGAATTACCTTTATAAACAACTATAAACCAAATAATGTGTATTTAATAAAGTATTTTGATTTATATAAAGATACATATATATAGATGTGTATTTCCCCCAGACAATAGATAATGGTGTAGATATGTAATTTCACTAGAATCTCATGAGTGGATTCATTAAAAGTGACTTATTTGGTGTGAAATCTATGAGGGGTGTGAAAACATATTACTATTTTTCATTGTTGTGTTACTATCAATGCTAAAATCCATTTTTTGAAATGGATGAGTTCCAAAATCATAGATTTTATAGGAACTACTGGTTATCATTTTTAATAGGATATTATCCCATATAAGTGGGACACCCGGTTGAAGAATTACATCCCAGTGAAACTATTACAAGACATATTACACAACATTCCTTACTATTACTTTATAAATAAACATAGATATATTATAAAAGAAAAAAATTTCATTTTGACATAATAATGAAGTGATTTAAAGGTATCAAAATATTTTTGGATCATATCATTGTGGAAGATGATGAATTCCATTAAAAATAGATTTTATATATAATACTCATTTTTAATGCTTGTAGAAAACTAATATTAACGGTTCTTTATGATGGCTCATGATTATTAAAGTGAGTACCATTTCCCACCCCTGAATGTGCACAATTTACTTGTTACATTCCTATCCATGCATATAAGAAAATGTTGCTAAAGGATCTTCTCAAATGAAATACGGTGTTAGTAGATTTGGTAACTACATGAATAGAGTTATATTTATGAGATCACCCTCACACAATTAGTGTTAATTTTAAAATATAATAGGGTTTTGTTGATCTTTTTCGCTTGATTTATTTCTTTGACATTGAATAATGGTATTATTATTAAATATTCATTTTTTATTTTGAAATTTATAATTTCATTTATATCATAGCCGATGATGTCATATGATTTTTGGTGACCGGTTGTATCTAGATGTATTTCATCTCATCATATGAGTATATATCTCAACCCTCTTTTTTATATTTTATCATTTTAAAGGTGGGATTGGGGATCTCACATACCAGTATGTTGGGATGTGACTTGTGGATACACAGGTACACATAAGTATATTCTGGTATAGGGGTACACAACATTATATCCTATATGATGCTAGTGTAGAAGAGAGCATGTGCATACATAGAATTACATAAGAATCCACCCAAGTGTGTATATATATATATATAAATGGTATATTCTATTATAAGTGGTTCCACCATGGTAAACATTTTCAAATGAAAGTATACATGTTTACACCCGAGTGTGTATGGAGACACACTAGCACTCCCTAGTACATTAAATTACACATTTATTCTTCTAACTATACATTTTTATAACTAGTAAAATTAATTATACTGAGGTATATTAAAGTATATATCATTAGAAAATGGTAAACACTATTCTACATAGGAAGAATGTGGTACACCCTAGAACACTATAAAATGTAGTTTTATGCATGAACACAGGGGTAAATCATATTAAAAGGTTTACATGTAGGTAAAAAGTATTACATTTCATTACACTTTATTACCTGTATATTCACATTAGTATTAATGTTTACACATGAGTACACTCAAGTATGTGCAGGTATATGAAATTAAATGAAAGTATGCATAGTTAATACAATCAGATCATGGTACATGCATGTACTAATTGTAGAATGTACCATCCATGTCAAAGATGGTATATGGGGGTACACATAGAATAACATGGGTAGACGATGATACATGTTGGAGTATGTGGATACACATAAGTACATGCCCACATCCTTGGAACAAAATAAAACACTATAGTAAACCTGAGCACATCTTGGTATTGGGGTGTATGAAATGGTATACTTAGTTAGAAAATGGTAATATTTATTATTCCAATTTACACACGTTCACAAGTAGTTATTCTCTAGAATAAGATGGTATAGTTAAGTCTATATAGGAAAAATGTTTATATTTTCGTTCACATGAGTACATGAAAGAACATGTGGGTATACATCAGTATATACAAGACACCATGATTATATTTTATTATATGTGGTTACACATGAGGAAAACCAACTATATAAAGGTAGATATTGGTTTACATGGGTACAAACACAACACATAATTATTTTCAGGAAAATGTGAGATCTCTTATGTATACTTATATTCACTCTGTTTCATTTCCATTCACACAAGTACTTGCTAGTGATCCAGAGAATACCATGGTATTCATGACCACCCACAAAATCAAATAGGTATATGTTTATAAATTATAATAGACACATGTACATTTTATTACACTTAGGTATCCTTAATACATATAGGAACATGCATGTTTTCTATCATAATCAAATGCATAGGAAATGACATCCATGTACAAAGCTGTTAAAACCAGCGTACATGACTACACCTAGTTACCTACAGGTACAATATTTTCCACATGATAAAACATTTCTACCAACAAGAATATGTTGGGACTCATCAATACACATGGGTATTATCGATAATATCAGAATACATGGGTTCCTTAGGGTATATGTGGTCCTACATTATTACATATGTGTATTCCCTCATACACGAATGTAAAATAATTTATGTCTAGGTAAACACAAGTACACATATGTGCACAATGGTATACCCAAGAACATCTAAGCCTATTCAAATATCATAGGATACATGATGGTAGAACAATGTACACACATGTATATGTTGTTTCACACAATAATACCTAGTTATGCTAAGGTATATAGAAAGCCACATGTATACTCTCAAGTATATACCAATTTAATGTGGTTGATATGTTTATATGTGGGTACACATGTGTATATTTTTTTACAACTGACTATGTAAAAGCCAGAAATTTTAAAAAAAAGTCTTTAAACAATTTATTTATTAGTGTGTGTTATATTCAACACCAAACATAAATGAACCTCAATATATTATTATTTAATTATGAATTTTATGACCCAGCCGTTGGTTTGGTTGGTTTGAATAATATCAAATGTATTTCAAAATGTATGTAGATTTTTTTTCTTAATAATATGAATAATGAATCATAGATTGATTGTCATCTTTTAAAAAAAAGGTAAAATATTTTAAATATAAACGAAATATTTTTCGTAGAACTGTCTTTATGCATATAAATTATTATTAACATAGTTGATTAAATAAATCACTAATGATAAAAAATTATATATAAATAATAATCATCATGTTTCAAATTGAATGGTTTTGTATTCATTTACCTATTTTTATTTGTAAATTAATGATAGTAATTTCATCTTTCACATGAAAAATATATCTTCTTGAAGATTAATTTTAATTTTTTTATATATAGATAAATGTTTTTCAACCACTAATATAAGTTTTATTTGAAATAATGGAAATAATACTTGAATAAAAATTTTATAGTTGTATTGTGTTTATTTTTTGAAATTTGTTTTAGAAATATTGGTAAGTGAATATGGTAAAATACTATTTTTTTCAAAACTGATATTATTTCATAAAATCATGTTTTTTAAAAATTTAGTTTTATTTAGGTTTAATGTAACATTAAAAAAACAACATGATTAAAATTAATCAATCTAATCCAATTTAAATACACATTATATTCGAATTTTTCATAAATGCATTTGAATTCCCAAAAATGAATTAAGAACACTTTTTGTTGAATTTTTCACACTTATATACAATTTAAGTTATAAAATCTTTTCAAATTTAATTTTGTAAAATGGGTTTCAAATTTTGAATAATAATTTAAATATTTTTTATAAGGTCTATTTTATAGGTGCTGGCAAAAATATGTTACTAAGTTAAAAAATGAGTCATTTTGGTAATGGTAAGTTAAGGAAAAAATAAAATTAGATTGGAAAGGTAAAAATACCTATAAAAATATAAATTATTTCATATAATAATTGTTTTATTGACATAGATTCCATTCTAAAATATTTGGGTTTTCCTCTATTAAAATCTTGGTTCTCCTCCAGGAGATGAATGTTTTATATTTAATTAAATGAATTTTCTGAATTTTTATATCTTAAATCTATTTACACAATTTGAATACATGTAAAATTAAACCATGAATAAAAAATAATAAAACAATTCCTTATAACAATTTCTTTTATTACTACCAATTGATTTTTTATTTTTTGGAAGAATATAATTATTTTAAAATATTATGCACTATTGCCTCTACACTTGTGTAAGAACATGGAAAATGAATTCAATGATTTTATATATATTGAAATATATTATATTTAAAATATTTATGGAGTTACATAAAAATAAAATACAATTTCTAAGGATAATTTATTGTGATTTTGTTCTATTATAAAAAAAATTATTGATTACTTTTAAGTTATTTTTTGAACAGTCATTAAAAGAAATTTATATGGTATTAAATGATTAAAAATAATTTTTGAATCATAATAAAAAAATATAATTACTAAATATTATGTATAGCTATGATGAATATGAAGAACAGTTTTTTTGTTCATCTTATAATTTTTATAATTACATTCATGACCCTTATTTATTAAACAATTTATTTAATATGTTAAGATTAAATAGGATTAACGATGGTGTTATACTAAAATATATGATTTACAATGGCACTAAAACCTATCAATATTTTAATGGGAGAATATAATTGTAAAATAGGCCTTTAATAGTCTATAATATGGATTTTTTGATATATTTTACTATATTTAGACACATATTATATATTAATATTTCATGCATTTTAAATATTTCAACCCACATAACTTATAAATGATAATATAATCTCATTTACTCCTCCCAAATATTTATCCATTTATATCTAATAAGATATAAAAAATACCTTATAAACCCTCATACCCATAACCAGTAGGTTATGTTCATACCAAAACAGAAGCCTAGAAGGATTATGCTGTATCCCAAAGAGGATTGTCAAAGAATAAGTATAACTCCAAAAAAAATATCTTCATGATTATTTATTCTTCATTTTAATTAATAGAATCTATAAAAATGATATTATAATAACCCTATTATCCTTAATAATGTTAAATTTTACCAATTTCCTGAAAAAACCCTCTTTAATCTCTTTTTCCATCCTATATAAAATGAAAATGCCGCTCATGTATATGTGTGTAATACCACCTCCAGGAATTTATGTGATTCAATTTTCAATGCAACCTGAAAATGATGGTTATTATTTTGGACTTAATGAAAATTAATAATATTCATAAAATAATTATCATTCAGAAAAGATAGTATATTACTTTAATTATTACCCTATATATATAGGAAAATGATAACAATGCTTATGTGTATGTGTGGGAATCTACCACCGTGAAGTGATGTGATTCATTTTTCAGGTCTTCAATTCATGGATAACTATAAAATTTTATTTTTTGTGTATATATGATAATAATTTCATGATTAATTTTGTATATATAAATGTACAATGATCCCCTGAACTATAACCAACATAAAAAATTCAATTTAGAATTTAAACTAAACACCCTCAAAATATAAAACATGATTTTAATAATATTAATAACTAAATAAAAAATGGTATACAATTAAATAATATGAATAATAAAAATTGAATTAACCTAAATTATTTTTTTAATAAATTTTAAAAAATAATAATGTTTTATTATACTATATGGTATAAATAAAAATGAAACTTGTCTGAAGTTGAGGAAAAGGATTCATAAAGTAAAACTACTTATCATTGGAGTTACCATGAATTATTAAATTGTGTCAATATAAATAAATTATTTTGTGGGAAAAATAAATACTTTTTTTGGAACTGTCTGGATTTTAATTTAACCTATATACCAATTGTATAAAACAATAAACATAAATGATCAGAATATTCCAGGAATGTAAAACCCCTATTATATATCATGTAATTATTAGTTGATAATGGTAAGGGTAATTATATATTATAGGTGCAAAAATGTGAGGAAATGTGAGTACATGAATCTATACATGAGTATTGATGGGTCGTCATTGTAAAAAATTAACAAGAAAATATATATGTGGGGATATATTTTTAAACACGGAATCATTCATCAACATTATAGTACACACATGTACACATAGATATATGAAAAATACACTGACATTTACACTCATAAATTTTCTAAACCCCAGTACACAAGACTATATACTATTACATGATATTTAGAATTTGTACAAATAGGGAAATGTATGTAATTTTTATCTCAAGAATTTAATTGTTTGTATATTTAAGTACACTTTTTTATAAACAAGTACATGTAATTACACATGATTATACTTGGGTTCATGTGAGTTTATGTTGGTTAATGTGTGTATATGATATAGTATGAACATTTATAGTGGTATACATATGTATAACGTGGAATATAAATGATAACATGGGTATATGTGAGTGAATGTTACTACACCTGGGTACACCCAGGTGTAAGATGGTACACATTGGTACACAGAGGTACACACCAGTAAATTAGAGTATATATATGTACAGATAGGTACATGTGGGTATATATATTTATTTATAAAAAAATTATCTTTTATACTGGTTTATTGGGGTACATCCACATACATGAAGAGACACATCATTACTATAAAATAAATAATAATACATGGAATAAAAAATTGGCGCACAAATGGTAAATGTGGGTATAGTTAGGTACACAAGGTCAAACATGAATTCATTTTCCACATTTTTACACACCCATGTACACAAAAGTAGATATAGTTACATTGTTGTATACATGTGAAAACATAGGTACTCTTGGATGCTTATAGGTGTAAAAGAGAAATTTTGAGTACATAATACAATAATTTTTTACACTTGGATAAATTCTATAATATACTATGTCTTTATATGAAAATTACGACCTTAAAACTCATATTTTTTTAATACATTGATATACATAAATTAAATAAATAATAAAATAATGTAAACATTATTTTATAACATAAAATTAAAATGATGATGGATCACATTCCAAAGTATGTATAAATGAATCATAATATATTAAAAAATATAACTAGAACAACTATAATTTGGAAATAAAATGGTTGATGTCCTCCTAGAAATATCATAGTAATGAATAACACTTGAAAAAAATAGAAATAGAAATATATATATATATTATAAATAATTAAATGAGAACATATAAAAAATTATAGAAAAGAATGATAAATGGAAAAACGAATTTATAGGATGTATAATAATTATATGACCCTTGGATTAGTTACCCAACCATTGGAATAGTAACATGTCTATTAGAATAGTAAACTCATCCTATTAATAATAACTGGACAATTAGTGTAATTACCCTTCCCTTTTTAGATAATTTATCTGCTTTAATTCATAAATTTAATTCTATTTTTTGTATATTTTTAATATTATAAATTACTCATTGGAATTAAGAAGATGAGCATAGGAAGAAGATTTTTGGTCCATGGTGCTGGAAGAAAATCGATTAGCCTATCCTCTATTATTGTGTACCAAATGGTACTTTGTGTGGTGTAACACTACTATTATCATTAACAGATATGAATTAGACCAGTACATGGAACTCATAATTTATGCATATTATATTATCAATAAATTGGATGAATTTATAGAAACCAATAATTTTAATACATAAATATTAATTCTCATTATATAAATATTCATTACATATCATTATGATCCATGACAGAACAAAATAGGTTTAGGACCTATAGAGACTTGATAAACAATATTCATATTTCATGAAGTGTCTTGAATATCTCCTATAAATATCTTCCCACATAGTAACAATCTTAGAAAACCCTACTTATATACTTCCATAAAATTCTCGAGATGTAATGCATAAAAAAGGATAAGATTAGATTCTGAGTAACGGTAAAAATGGGAGATATAAATCATCAGTGGAAAATATGATCTGAAGGGGATGCTAATATATTCAACTGCATGTTCTCAACATAAAATTATCATACCCAAAATAATTTAAATAATAATATCATAATTTAAATCTTTCAATGTATGATCAATAAGGATGTCAGATATGTAATCATCATTCAAGAGTCTTTGTAAGGGCATTTTTAATCATGATACTAAAATTTAAAATTTTGGGAACATAAATAATAACATTAATTTCCATGAAAAATCTTGTGATAATAGATAGAAAGTGATCATAATCATGCATCCACGTGTGAAAAAATCTATTCACAATCATGACCATGCTTTAACATATAAGAATATCTAGAAATCAATCATACTCAAGAATAAATATTTGAACAATTATATTCAGAATCATGTCCAATCTCATCATCATCATCTCTTGAGATTTTAATATCACATTACACAATTAATTAGGGGTCTATAACATACCCAACCATCACATTATCATAATTCAATCAATTAAATGTTAAATGATCATAAAATATTCATCTTACTATCATTACATAACCCATAGAAAATTAAATTGTTTCATAAAAATGTAAAAAATATAATTATAGACCATACAAATAATGAATAAGGATGGTATCATTGAATAATATCCCAGTAAGAAATATATAACATCAAATAATGTTATTATAGAGGAATATTTCATTCAATAGACTAGTAAAATATTTATTGACTATAATTCCATATTAGTTTATAAATCATCTATTAGAAAATACAATTTTACCACATATAAAGGAAAAAAATTATATGAAAAGAAAACTAAAAACATGTAAAGGAATATTTAAACCATTGAGTATACATGAAGTATTTATATTTAATTTATGCCATATATGATAAAAAAAGAAAATATTCTTTTCACATTTTTTAAACTGGTAAAATGGTTTTTTTTTAGAAAATGATAGGAAGATTAATTTTAATACATTTGGTAATAATTCATTCATTGGTAAAAATGAATTTGAAAATTTATATAGGAATATTAAAATTTTTATGACCACATTTTAGTAATTGAATAGAGATATATAGGAAATGACTTTGATCAAATACAAAAACATAATCGAATTTATTTAAAAAAATTGTTTAAATATCTTTACTACATAATATGAGGAAATTAAAAGGGAAAAAATATTCTCCATAAATTAAAATGGGTAGAATAAATGTAATATGATTTATTAGATAAGGATCATATAATTTCTACAACAAAAATTCATGTAGAAATAATCCTCGTAAAAATAGGATTAAAACATTAATCCCTTACCTTATGAATCATATTTCATCAAAAATGTTCGAACATCAAGGATAGTAAATATGTATTTATTAAGAATTTTTTCTAGAACAATAATCATATTATAATACCATATTTTATTTACTTTTGACATCTTATCATCCAATTATTAATATTTTTCCAATCATTATTTTAGGTGAAAACTATATTTTATGCATTATTTAGTTCAGTAGTCTTGATCGTTGTATTATTTTCATGGTTCCATCATCCATAAAACATAAATAATGATATAATTATCATATTTATTATTTATATATATCCATATTAATCTATAAACTTTAGATATAGAGAAATTTTGAATTATATCATTCATGGAAATGGTAGGATATATGTAGGGATGACCTCAATTTATATTTTTTGACAGATAGATTGAAAAAATGTAAATAATAATTACTATTTAATGAAAAAATCTTATATTATATATATCATATATATTTAATTTATATATCCTTATAACCCTCTATATCAAAATAAAATGAAAAAACAAATCACATCACTTTATTGAGGTGGTAGTCCACATGTATGCAAGAACGACATTATCATTTTCCAATAGATAGAAAAGTAATAAGTTAATTAGGGTATTATAATTATAGTAGAATTATTATTTCATAAATATCATATATAGATATTAAATCAATAATCATAACCATCAATGAAATCTGGTGATGAATAATGAATCAGACTGCTACATGGAGATTGTATGTCATACCTACTTATAAGTGATGTTTTCAATTTTTTATGTTGGAAAAGTGGTGAATTTGTTTTCACATAATATAAATAATATATAAATGTACTTATTATACTATATTAATTAATTAATTATGAATACCATATATTTTTATATAGTTGTTTCCAACGCTTTATTCGGGGTGCACACCATTGATAGAGACACAATGCTTGTGACCACAAGTTTTCTCTTTCCAATGGCAGGTGGCATCCATCACATCTTTAGATAAGGTTGATCCGTGATCAAAATGGGATAATGGGAATCTAGTCTCTCCTTTAATATATTCCTCCTTCGAATTTGTCACCTAGTCTATGTCTCCCATATAGAATAAGATGTTATTTGTGAATCTCATTTTTGATGTTGTCTCTTTGTGAATGCTTGTTAATTACGATTATTAAATCATGAAATTCATAGGGGTATTGATAGGGAGTAAACCTTTTTTCAGAGTAAATGATATCATTTGTCATGTCGGGGCACCTCGGGATGCATGAACATTGGTCACACATATTCTTGCCCATAGGAGGGCATATCAAGGGCATAGAAACTCAAGGCATCCCACATCGATTGTGGGGTATTTTAACCCAATGTAATGTGTTTCAATGTTTTCCTTGGCTTGTTATGTCTAACATGGGGTATACCATGAGATTATCATCGAGTGGGTATGGTTACATTGAAGGCGTAGTTTTCAGCATTTTCCTCAAACATCCCATGTTCAAAATGACGTAGTCCATGAGTTTAACGTCTTTCATAGATGGAATGAGAGTGATCAGAATGTACCATGTTGATGTATTAGATTGGAACATACCTAGGATGGGGAACCTGGATGGTTTACCATATGGATGGGTCAAAACACCCAAAAAGAGTGGAACCATGGTGGCATGTCCCCGAAAAGGAAGATGTCACACCATGAGGGTGTATCCAAATAATGGAGCACTAGATGGATAGATTATAACTCCCATAAAGATCTGACCCATGGTGTTGTATCCCAAAAGGGGATAATGAATGGATATTTTACATGTGTTAAGGGAACCAGTTTTAGGCTTGAACCTTAGAAAAGTTTCCAACATATCCTACCTATGAGTCAGGGCTCCAAGACAACGTAGTTTTGGTATAGGGAAATGAGTCACCTGAGGAGGCGGCTCGTGAGAATCATCGTATAGATGAGACCCAAAAGAAATGGAACCTTGGGTTGAGGTATAATCTTACCGAAACCTAAGGGCTTGTGGGAGAGAACATGATGTGACACGGGTGACAGGATTGAACTGCATGGAGGATTCCTACATATCCCCATGACATGGAATCAAAGCCCATGTAATTCATGAGAGGGGTATAGAATTTAGGTGTGCACATTGGACATCAACTGAGAGACATGTTGGGTATCAAATTTGGTTATCATCTAATCACAAGAGGGATATTATTGGTTGGAAGAGTACATTGATGTTTGAGGGGATTACGTGTGGTTAGCCACCCAGGGAAAATTCTCAAACCACTAAGGGTCGTACCAAGGATGTGGGTATCAACCAAATAGGCAATAATGATTACCATTTTTTGGGGTTGAACCTCAAAGAGGATTCTTATGTACTTTTTCTCTGATATGGCGATCAAAACCCAGGTAGTTCAAAAGAATATATTTTAACATCTTTCAGGATAAATGGGGAATGTAGTTTAACATCATACAAGACGAGGGTGAACTGATGGGAAGTAGTTTGGATTTTATGGGTGATGGGATTTAACCTTAGGAAGGATTCCTATGTACCTTACATGAAAACTTAAAGGGTCAAAGTGCACATAGTTCCGAAAAAAGGGTCATTTGGGTTATGTGTGGTATAAAGCCCATATGGATGTCATGGTCGATGATTAATCTTACCCCATGTGAGTCATTCATGTTGTAACAAACAAGAGGTAGAATTTGGCCTCACGATTAGGTCATGAAAGGTGCGACCACAAGGAATTGTGTAGGGATTAAGAATGTCTAGCGGCCTAGGTGGAACTATAGAGAGACACAAGTAAATGAGACCCAAGGGAGGCCCAGGATCAGTTTGGGAGTGATAATGGTGGATGAGGCATATTCATGAAATCTTAACATGTGCCACTATAGAGTAGAAATAATGGATGGGGATTATGCATTGAACCTACTTCCTTTGTGGTGCTAAGTAGGTGCAATTTTGGAAGTGGAATACAAATGGAAGTTGTTGATCGTGTGTCGCTAAGGATTAGAAATAGTGGAGGGGGTTTACATAATAAAGTTGATTAATGGGTTCCACCAAGGACATATAATGGTGGATGGTTCTTATGGATGGATTTAGCACGAGTTCCTCTATAGAACAGCAATGGTGGATGGTTCTTACACATGGAAGTTTCATCCTAGTTGTTTCTAAGGATCATAAATAGTGGATGGGGCTTACACATGGAATCTACTTCCTGATTTCCACTATGGAGTAGAAATGGTTTATGGGGTTTATTCATGGAAGCTAGAGCCTGGGTGCCGTTAAGGTGAAACAATGATATATGGGGCATACACATGGATGCTGCTACATGGGTACTGCAATGGAGTGACAATGGAATATGGGGCTTACACATGGAAGCTACTGCCCAAGTGCCACTAAGGAGTGTAAATAGATGATGGCTCTTTTGCATGGAAGTGTCCCGGGTGCTACTAAGGAGCGGTAATGGTGGATGAGGTTTACACATGGAAGCATCCCAGGTTCTGCAAAGGAGTGGAAATGGTGGATGGGGAAGATGCATGAAATATTCCTGGGTTCCACTAATGTGTCTCCGTGGTGGATGGTGATTACACATGGAAGCTTCTCTAGTACAAATATGGAGTAGAAATGATGGATGGGACTTACACATAGAATATTTTTTCCATGTTTCTTCCTTATGTATGGCCATGAGGGATTCTCGATATGATGATTTTTCAAGGGAATATGGTTTGGGAGTTTCTATTAAAGAAGAGGCCCATGATACTTTTCATGATTTTTCTCATGATAAAGAATCTTATGTGTGATTCATAGGGAATAATATTCTTGAATGTTTGGGAATGCTATAGTTTAATGTCTATTATTGAGGACTATGGGCATATTATGATTTGTAAATATATAATGCCTCTTTTGAAAAAAAGGCTACATATGTGTTGATATATAGGCTATGATACAGTTTATAGTATTATAGTGAGGACTATTAGGGATAAGGAACCTATAAATGGTTGTTGTGTGACTTACACAATAGAATCCCTTTCTCGTGGAAGCTGGCATAAGAGTGAGGTGGTGGGGTTTGGAGGAGTTTCATGAGGAATGGATCAACTCAAGCTACTCTAGGAATTGATGATGGTAATCTCAACTCACACCAAGGGAATGTGACAAAGAGGAATATGTCACCTAAAGGTCTTTTGGGAGTGAAGAGGAGTATCTCAAATCATGATACTACATAGGTGGAAGTTGGGTGCACATAAGTTGATAAGGGAAAATATATGTGACCTGACCTGAAAATGTTTCGAAACGACTCCCCACTTTTCATGTGGGTCATTGATGGTAGAGAAGGGATCGGCCCGGAGGTTCTGGGACTGCAGCTAACACTGACCCAGAGGGGGGGGGTGTTCCATGGAATAACCATCATTGTGAAGGTCATAGATTTGTGAAGGATAGGGTTTGCAAATAATCTTCGCTGTGATCAGGGTCTTTCAAAGGAGGGAGACTCACGGAGTTCTATGTCTCATAAAGGATAAAGATTCATGGAGATCAATATCCTGTGAATGAGATTCACGAAGGAAGGTTGCATCATGAAGGTAGGAAATCATTGAAGTAGGGATCTTCCTTATAAAAGAGAATAATATTTAGATAGTTCTCGGCAAAGGGTTAATTCTTCGCAGAGCGTGGAGCAACCCGAATGGGGCTCCCTCCTTCGCAAAGGGAGGAGGCCTTCATGATGCGAATCACTTCACGGTGCTTAAGAGCACCCGGAAATGGGATATTGACCAAAACAATGGTGGCATAACCATTCCTATGAAGGGGTAAAGCATGATATTTATAGTAAACAGAGGTTGGTGAGGCTCTCCATGTAGAAAAAAGGACACCATGGAGAAGATTGTGCTTTGATATTGGCGACAACACCATCATAATCACAAAGTCATCAATATGGATTCTCCATGGTAGTTGGGATTCTTTTCATACAAATATAGGCTTACATCATAGCCTTATATGGAGGCCATGAATGTATCTATAAAATTGAAAAGGCATTCATCATTACTTCACTACATTGATGACGGGAGCTCTGCAAATAAGCTTCGCAAACCAATTTTTCAATGAAACTTCAAATGATCATAATAGCTAATATGTAACTCTATTTGCGATCTTCTACTAGTTATACCAAGTAAATTGAGATGGTCTATTCTCTTGGATCTTATATGGCATCATTCGGTTCAACTTGTGGACTCATTTTCTGATGCCAACAAATTCCACTTAAGGATGGGGTCCAATGAGGATGAAGAGGGTGAGGTGGACTGCATTCTGTGGAAACAACTAAGGAAAATTCCTACCTAATGTTCCACTATATATATATATATCATATTGATGATACAACCAAATAAATATCTAAACCCACATGATACATGATTGGAGTGGGAAACTAGAGGAAATAGATGACCATTAACCAATATGGGAGTTCTAAATAGTAGAATATGTGATGTGACCAGAATGGGACAGTAATCACCTTTGGTCATGTCCCAAATGAGAGGGGTTGTAGCTAGATAATGAGGATCTCAAAATAACTGACCTTCCCATCATAATGTGTGATGGTACATGAGTGGTATAACTCTAGTGGCTTTGGAATCAACCCAAACAAAGGGATATTAGATGTGTGAATCATGACACCAAGAATTTGAAACACCGTAAGGGGTCTCATGATGATTAAGGATATATGTTAAAAAAAATTGAAACACATAATCATAATCATGTAATCCTATAATGGAAATAAACAAATGAAGGCCAACCATTGATTGTATTAGAAAACATGGGGCCAAACTCGAAGCATCACCTGGTGTCCTTCAGAAAGGTATCCCAGGATGATAAACAAGGCTTCAATCTAAGCACCCAAATAATTAGGGGGTTACTTAAAACATGAGTGGGAATGAAGATTTTAAATAGATGTCACAAAAAGTTTAGTGATAAATTATGGGGTGTTTGAATGGATTCCAACACTCTTGAAATTACAATGAAGTGATGAAAGCACATTTTGTGGGCGTATCGATCTGACCAAAAATAAAACCTTTTCCCTAACAAGACCTCTCTGGTGAGGACCTTGAATTCCTCACATATGAGGATGATAGATATGTAGTTTAATTTTATATGGTTAAGAAGGTGCACAAAATATTTTCATGCCTCATGAACACGACATTGCACATAGTTTTATGGTCATTCTTCTTGGAATGAGGATAATAGTTTAAAGTCAAGTTTCATGAACTATAGGATCCGAGTTTAATTTCGTAGAGTTTGGACCATAATAGGTTCCCAAGGGTGGGAATGGTTAATAAACCCATGGTTGGGCTTGAGGTGAGGTTCTTAGGCATCCCTACATAACCTTTGAGTATATGAATCAAGATGAATGTACTTTTTAAATCACAATGTTTTTATAAAAAAACACTAGTAGGGGTAATCAGCTTTGGTGAGGAAACTGAAGCATACCATAATTTTTAGGGGGTATCTTGAACTTATCCAGGGTGGGGCCACAGTTTAAGGTCAAGCAGTGAATGACATGGGAACCCCAATAGTGGGATATATAGTGTAGTACATGAGCCCGATGAGAATGATGAAAAAATAATTCCACAACACACGTTCCTAAAAGGGGGCTAGGACCAAGAGGCCCAAAAGATGAAAGGGGTTACACATGAACCTTAGATGAAGCGTATATGTGTCAATACATATCTCATGTCAATGGGAATACATCCACACTTAGTTCTTGAGGATGGTATGGAAGATGGACATTAACAAAAAAAGAACGATATCCTCTTAGGCAAGGAAAATCATAGCTATTACGCAGTTTAATGTCATGAAAACTCGGACAATATAAGACTTATTTTATAAGTCATAGTGTTTAGACCACATGTGGATGAGAAGTACAGTATAGTTTCATGAGGCAACCTAACATCAACGAGGACAAAAGAAGTCCTCATCAAACTACACCTTTACACAAAGGAAAATGTAGACTGACAAGGGGTAAAAATGTTTACGAAACTATGGATGGACCTATGGGTAAAGTAATTGGGAGTCACTACATACCTCACTGGGGTGGGAATAAAACCACAAATATTTCCAAAACTTTTCTGTAGTTTAAAGTCAGGTGGAAAGTAAAAGGAAGATATTTTTTTAAGGTCGTAGAGTTTGGAGCATAGGGAATTGTTGTTCCTTCATGCAGGTACAAACCATAACCAAATCCCTAATCCCACACGATCCATAATTTTTTTGTGAGATGAGGGTGGAGAAGATCATTACAACACATTGAAGGACATGGAAAGGAATTGATATTTTGATTCAAGGATGACCCCACAATTATGGTTCATCCTCTCAGCATGAAAAGGTGCATGTATGGATAACAACGAGGGTTTTGAAGCTCCATCTGGACATGAGGAAATAGAAACTATTATGTATCATGAAACTGATATTTAGGGTATATTGGAGTTGGAATAATGTTAGAGGATAATGTTGACAGTATTAGACACTCAATATCGATATCACGTGACCTGGGATGGGAACAAACATGTTATGGTCGACTATTGACCATATATGTGATGCGGGAACTGTCTGAAATGTAGTTGGAAATATTTTTGGACTTTGGCCCAGAATGTTTTTAGATCCATATGGCTAAGCAGCCATACCATCTGGGGTCCTTTAGGATGTGATAGATGATAAAGACTAAAATGAAGGGATGCATGAATGGTAGAGCCCTGTCATGGGCGCCCTCAAATGATTAATGTGGTTTTGGGGTACTTAGGTGAAGTAGAGTGGCTGACCAAGGTCGTCTCTCAAATGAGGAAGTGAATTTAACAACTTATTAAAGGTATTCTAAAAATAAAATAAAATAGAATAAAATAAAAACACTACTTTAAAGGATTGGGGGTATTTATAGTTTATGAATCTAGAAGAAGTTTTTTGGAAGAAGATTGTATATTTTTTTTGTTTTTAGTTTGGAAATGAATTTCGATTAAAATGACACAACAAGAAGATGTTTTTTTAGAAATCTATTTTAAAAGGTGTAATCGATCTAACTATACCTCTTCATTCAATTATTAATCATTTTCATTTAAATAAATATCAACTTAATTATGATCCCATAATTTCTTATCCCTCAAACCCTACGAGAGTTAACTTAACCACAAAGATGCAATTACTTAAACACTAGGCTAGCTTCGGAACACGCAATCGTAGCACCCTGCTTTAATTGTTGTTATAAGGATAGCTTATGGTCAGTGGTTAATTAGAGCACATATCCATTCTTGAAACGAGGGTGAATTGTGTTTAGGGATTATATTTGAACTCTAAAAATTTATCTCGTGTGGTCTTGTATTAACGATTAAGATCTTGCTCTCACAATTTACACAAAATCTCGACCTCGCCTGTTTTGTATTAATTGTTCAATTGCATTCTTAGATTCATGTAATTTAAAAACACAATTAATGGATCATATTATGTGAATTATAGTATCTCATTTATTCAAAATAAATTAATGAAAAAGGATATAGGTTGATCGATTATTAATAAGAACTACTCTTCAATGGGTGGCGTAGTCATCGTAGAAGCGTTTTGCATGTGCAAAGGTTTAAAATGGGTATAACCCAATAACGCTTCTACTCAAGAATTCCAGCCCAAATATGAAGATTAAGAGAAGGAGAAATTTAAACAAAACAGAAGAAAATATAATAAATAAAAGAAGAACAAATACGTTTATTACATAAAAAAATCATTACGACATGAAGGAGAAGAAGAAGGCTCCGTCGAAGGGATCCTTGCTTCAAGAGATACCCTTATTTAAATGGATGGAGAATTGGAGTGGATCCACTTATCCTCTTCCCTCAACTTACCAAAGCACGTCCCAACCCCTCCAAATGAGAAAACTCCAATTTATAGAGAGGAGGGGAGGAGAGGTTACAAGTGTTTTCAAGTGTGAATGTGGAAATTCGGCCAAATATTTTATTCCAACTTTCACCACCCATTTGACCTCCAAAACACGTGAATTGGCCGGCCTACCAGAAGGATTATTTGTGCCAAATCATATCCTAGAGTGTTCCTCAAAATTTGGGCTCAATACAATCCCCGATGAAGAATATATGGCCCAAATACAGAACCCATGTCCATTCTGCCGGGTCCAGCCCACCATTGGATTAATGGCCCATTTACTCCATCCAAATGCACTCTTTAGCTCTAGTGTCCTGAATTCCAGATGTAGAAAATTACGTTAGGAACACTATTAAAAAATTTTAAATTCAAATAATAAAAAAAAATTATCTTCGAAATACTACAGTGCACTATTAAGGGTAAAAGTGGAATTTTCACCAAATTTTCAAATAAATGATCAAATCCAAAATATTTTATAAATAAACATATTATACACAATGTGAGAAAATTATTTTATTTATAATCAATAAAATATTCAACAAAATAGTGTTTTATCAACTCACCCACACTTACCCTTTTGCACTACTGGGCAAAACCTCATGTCAAGTAAACATCAATATCAAATCAAAACCAATTTTAAAACACATATCCTTGAGATCAAACAATTACAAACAAAGAAACAAAAGATATCATGCCCCATAAAATAAATTATTTCAAGTTCTTCATTTATATCATTCAATATATTTCCACTTTTTTTATCCTCCCATGCACAAAACACTTACCTCACTTGAATTTTCTCTTATCACACAAATGTCATTTTTTTGCAATGTCTTTCTCATCCAAACTCATACAAGGGTCACCATAGGCTTGATAGATTCCTAAATCGCCACAAGATGTGAGTCAAGGACATATCTTTATCATGAGAACTTTTCAGGGTTGTTCTATGGCTTTCGGTTGGTAGGATTTAGATGTGAAAAATTCTGAGGATGAATGAGGAGGGATTGACTCTTTTTGAAGAAAAATTGCATTAATCTAATTTTCACTTAAATATAGTCTTCTCCTCAATCCACATAGTATCAATTCAGCTCTATCATCATGAAAAGTCATTAAAAGTTTACACCATTCATCATTTTAGAATAAAAAATGTCAGTCTTCTCAAACATGATTTTCTTGAAAGCTCCAGATGGGCATAACTTTCCACCTCAATTAGAAGCTCCAGAAAAGGCACAGCTTCACTTGTCATGAAAGCTCCAGAAAAGGCACAAATTTCAATATAATGAATTTCTTCAGCAGCAAACACATATCTTAAGAATTTAATTTTCCACCCAAAGTATCACAGAATGTGGTAGCACAACACAGGATAGATTCACCCACACTTAAGCTCAACTTGATTATGCAATTTCATTTCAAGAGTTGGTTGGATAGGGAAAATTGGCTTGTAATGTGGATAACCTAACAGGCTGTGCATGGATTCTAAGGGCTAAAAGGATTAAATATTCAAGGTAGGCCATTATAAAAAAGGATTATTTGAAATAGGGGCTTTAATACCAAACAAATGCCTCAATCATTTAAACATAAGTACCTCAAACCCTCATGTTTTGACAGGAATAAATCAAATTCTGGTTTAATCAAGCATGGTTTGGTTCTTTAGAGAAGTGAGGTGAATGTAAAGAATATTAAAATAATGGTTCATAATCCTCACAGGAAAGTGATTTCAAATATAAAGACAGTGAGATGTGGCATGGGATTCAAAATTCAGTGTACTTTCCATGAAATTACTAAATATTTGAACTTGAAACAAAGTCATTTCAGCATTCATTTTAAGATTAGTTTCAAGGGGTAAACTGTTTCACTTATTGATATGGATTTAAAAATGTTGATGAGAATCATTTTAGCTCAAAAGTTTCAAAAAACATAGAAAATTGTAAAATAAACACACAAAATTTGAAAAACACACAATTTGTTTGGTTTTTTTAGACAGGAAAACAATTGAAATTACTAAACTAAAAGGTTCCCTCCCCCACACTTAAAATATTTCATTTTCCTCAATGTGAACCCATGAGATGATATATGCACATGAAATGTAGTATTTTTAAATAGGATAAATAATATAAAAGTGAAAGGGTTAGGAACAGCCTGATGTGATCAATTGATGATGTGGTCATGCAGTGTGATAAAATCCACTACATCAGTAGGAAGTCCCTCAATGTATCTCTTCAAACGTTGCCCATTGACTGTAAAGCTCCTTCCAGTGTCTTCTTGTGTGATCTCCACTGCACCATAAGGAAAAACATAAGATACAATATAATGACCTAACCATCTAGAATGCAACTTACCAGGCATCAGCTTCAGTCGTGAACTGTAGAGAAGGACTTTCTCTCCAACATTAAAATCCCTTTGTTGGATCATTTTGTCATGAGATGCTTTTGATCTTTCCTTATAGAGCCTTGAGTTCTCATATGATGACAGTAGAATCTCCTCAAGCTCTTGAATTTGCAACTTCCTTTGAATTCCAGCTTGGGCCAAATCCATGTTGCATTTCTTTATAGCCCAATAAGCCTGATGCTCAACTTCCATAGGGAGATGACACACTTTCCAAAAAACAATCCGAAATGGGGACATACCAATGGGGGTCTTGTATGCTGTCCTATAAGCCCACAATGCATCATCCAAGCACTTGCTCCAATCCTTCCTATTTGGCTGCAATGTTTTCTCCAAGATTGTTTTCAACTCACGATTTGAAACCTCAGCCTGGCCATTTGTTTGGGGGTGGTATGGTGTTGATGTTTTGTATGTCACCCCATACTTTCGAAGGAGGAAAGCAAAATTCCTATTGCAAAAGTGTGTCCCTTGGTCACTGATGATGGCCTTTGGTACTCCAAACCTGCAGAAAATTTGAGCCTTGACAAAATCCACTACAACATGAAAATTGTCAGTCCTGGTGGCCTTGGCCTCCACCCATTTACTCACATAATGTACAGCAACCAAAATATACAAAAATACAAATGAACTAAGAAAAGGAACCATAAAATCAATGACCCATACATCAAAAATATCACATAATAGTATGGGTTGTTGTGGCATCTCATGTCTACTAGAAATATTCCTAGTGTGTTGGCAACAAGAGCATGACTTACAAAACACATGGGCATCATGGAATAATCTAGTCCAATATAATCCAGAGTCCAAAACCTTCCTAGCTGTCCGTTGGGGTCCAAAGTGTCCACAACAAGCAAGTGTATGACAGAAATGCAAAAGACTCAAACTCATGATGGGAACACACCTCCTAATGTCTTGGTCACTACACATGCGCCAGAGGTAAGGATCATCCAACACATAACACCTAGACTCACTTTTTAATTTTTGGACTTGATGTTTCTTTAAATTTTCAGGGATTTCAGAGGAAACAATGTAGTTCACTAAATCAGTATACCAAGGATGCGTACCTAAGATGGAATAAATATGCTCATCAGGAAAAGTGTCCCGAAGTGGTACCTGGTCCAAGGTGTAATCCTCTAGTGTGTGATTAAGCCTACTCATGTGGTCCGCTACCAAATTCTCTAATCCCTTCTTGTCCTTTATCTCAATATCAAATTCCGGAAGAAGGATCATCCATCGAATCAGCCTGGGCTTTGCATCTGGCTTCATTAGGAGGTACCTCAAAGCTTCATGGTAAAAAAAACAACTACTTTAGAGCCCAATAAACATGAACAGAATTTATCTAAAGAAAATATGACTGCAAGAATCTCCTTTTCCGTGGTTGTGTAGTTTGACTAGGCTAAATCCAGTGTCCTTGATGCATAGGCGATCACATGTGAACGTCCCTCCACCCTCTGAGATAAGACTGCTCCAACCGCGATGATGGAGGCGTCACTCATAAGCTCAAAAGGAATCTCCCATTGTGGGGGCTATATGATAGGTGGAGTGGTCAGACACTTCTTTAGATCATCAAAGGAAGTCCTACAAGAATCATCAAACACAAAATCAGAATCTTTTTGAAGTAATCGTGACATAGGAAGAGAGATCTTATTAAAATCATTGATGAAGCGCCGATAAAATCCTGCATGCCCTAGGAATGATATAACATCACGCACACATATAGGATATGTCAGGGATGAAATAATGTCTATCTTAGATTTATCAACCTCTATCCCATGTTTTGACACTACATGCCCTAAGACAATGCCTTGATCTACCATGAAATGACACTTTTCAAAGTTCAGGACTAGATTATTCTCAATACAATGATTCAATACCTTTCCCAAACTCTTTAGACATTCATCAAATGAAGATCCATACACTATAAAATCATCCATAAATACCTCCATGCAGGTCTCAATAAAATCAGAAAAAATACTCACCATGCATCTCTGGAAGGTACCTCGGGCATTGCAAAGTCCAAATGGCATCCTCCGGTAAGCAAAGGTACCGAATGGCCAGGTGAATGTCGTATTCCCATGGTCCTCCGGAGCTATAGGAACCTAAAAATATCCAGAAAATATATCCAAGAAAAAATAGTGTGTCTTCCCAGCTAGTCTCTCAATCCACTGATCAATAAATGGGAGGGGGAAATGGTCCTTGCGAGTGGAATGATTTAGTTTCCTATAATCAATACACACATGCCAACAATTTTCCACCCTCATTGGAACTAACTCATCTTTCTCATTTTTTAAAACAGTGAAACCAGTTTTCTTAGGCACAAACTAAATTGGACTTACCCACTGATAATCTGAAATAGGATAGATTATACCTTCCTCAAGAAATTTTGCAACTTCTTTTTCAACAACCTCCAAAAGTGTTGGATTGAGTCTCTTTTATGGTTTCCTCACCGGTTTAGCCTCATCCTCCAAGAGAATCCTATGCATGCAAATGGAGGGGCTAATACCTGATATGTCTGCCAATGTACAACCAATTTCCCTGATGTTCTCCTTCAAAATATTCAAAATCTTTTCTTCATGTTCAAAAGGTAGATTGTTAGCAATGATAACATGTAATCTCTCACCACTCAACAAGTATGATTATTTCAGATTTTGTGGCAATGGCTTCTGTTCTAATGAAGGAGGGTGTAGTATGGATGGAGACATTGAAAGAACCGAAATATGTGCACAAAGAGAATCAGTATCAGAATATACATCATCAAAATCAGAGAATAAATCACCAAATCCATCAGCATACTCAATATCCAGGTCATAATCAGAGTTCACATGATCAAGATCAGAATATGAATCCATTTCAAAATCAAATCTTAGAGAGTCTTGTTCATTAGAAACACATGTGGAAGTTCTCTTAGACATTAAACCAGAACCAATACTCATAATCTCTCTAAGCATAGGACAATAAAAATCCATGGAGTTCTTACTTGGTGGTTCAAAATGGGAGATAACAAAAGAAGAATGGTCCTCAGAGGGGTACTACATGGAATCCATAACATTAAATATCACAACTTCATCCCCAAATTCCATGGAAAGTGTACCCTCATTGACATTTATGATAGTTTTTGCAGTTTTGAGGAAGGGCCTACCTAAGATAATGGGGGAATGAGAACTTACCTGATCATCCTCCATGTTAAGAACATAGAAATCCGCTGGAAGGATCATGTATCTTACCCGGAAAAGTACATCTTCAAGAACTCCCGCTGGATATGCCGTAGCTCTATTCGCAAACTGCACCACTACTCTTGTCGGCTTCAACTCACCAACCTGTAAAAAAGAGAATACAGAGTGAGGCATCACATTTATTGAATCTCGCAAATCACAAAGAGCATCAGAGAAGTGAAACTACCCTATGGTATATGGGATGGTGAATGTCCCAGGATCCTTGCACTTTGTCATCATTGCTAGAGTTGGTGTAATGAGTGTTGACACATTGCTTCCAAGATTGATCCTCTCATTTCCCTTGAGCCCTCTTCGATTGGTACAGAGTTCTTTTAAGAATTTGGCATACCTTGGAATTTTCTTAATGGCTTCAAGTAGAGGAATGTTGATCTCCACACGCTTGAATGTGTCCAAAATCTCCTTTTTCATTTCTTATTCGGCCATCTTCTTGGTTTGAACAACCCTGTTTGGAAAAAGAAAGGGTTTAGGAGGAACATCATCAATCTTTTTCTTACCTTTATCTTTCTCCTTGGATTTCTCATTAGTTGGTTTGGAATGAGGCTGCTTCGGAGTTGAGGTGAATCCCGGTGGAATGGTAGGTACATATGTATCGTTCATTTTCTTCCCACTTCTCAATGTGATGGCACTAACATTCCCCTTGGGATTTGGAGTGGGTTGGGAAGGTAGATTTCTGGAATTCTTACTTACAAGTTCATGGAGGGCGGTAGAAATCTGGCTCATTTGAGTCTTTAACTCCCTCATCTCTGAACCTTGACTCTTTAGCTCATTCTGTTGATTAAGAACAATTTGCTTCAAAAGATCATCAGTATTAGAATCTACCTTTATTGGAGGATTCCCTTGTTGCTGACTTGTTGATGTTTGAGCTTCAAATCTCCTTTGGGGTTGTTGGAAACCCTGTTGGTAAGGTGGAGGTTGTTGGAAGTTTGGTTGAAAAGGGGGCCTTTGTTGTTGTCTAGAGCCATACCTCATGTCTGGTTGATCTTTCCACCCTTAGTTGTATGTTGGTTCAAATGAATCAAACTTCTTTTGGGGATATGGTTGTTATTGTTGCTGCTGATATGGTCTCCGAGGGAACACTGCTGCACAATCTTCTGTCTCTTGTAGTTTTGGGAAACAGTCAGTTGGGTGGATTGTCTCAGTGCAAATGCCACAAGGCGTTGAAGGAGGGGGTTGGGATGTCTTTTGATCCAATGCAATCTGCCTCACCAGAGTGGTCAATTATTCTAACTTGGTATCAATAAAATGTCTTTCAAGAGAAAAAGGACTTACCTAATGTACTCCCCTGACATGTGGTGTACCTCTATCACAAAATTGTTGGGTGTTTTGGGAAATCTTGTCGATCAACGCACGTGCAGCTACTGGTGTCTTTTCCACCAATGCTCCTCCAGCCGCAGCATCTACCATGCTTCTCTCCATAGCTGTGAGTCCTTCATATAAGTACTGGATGAGTAATTTCTCACTGATTTGGTGATGTGGGCAACTTGCACACAACTTCTTGAATCACTCCCAGTACTCATACATTGACTCCCCTTGGGCATTCTTGATCCCCAATATCTCCTTTCGAATGGATGTTATCCTTGATGCTGGAAAAAATTATTGCAAGAAAAGACGTTTCAAATCATTCCAACATGTTACATATTCTGGTTGCAAATAATACATCCAATCTTTTGCAGCTCCTTCAAGTGAGAAGGGGAATGCTCTTAATTTAATTTGATCTTCAGAAACATTTCATGGTTTTAAAGTTGAGAAAAACACATTAAATTCATTAAGGTTTTTTTGGGATCCTCACAAGATAAGCCATGAAACTTTGGAAGAAGGTGAATTATTCCATATTTCAATTCAAAGTCCGATTCGAGATTCAGGTATGCAATAAAATTCGGTTGATAGTTAATATTAGGTGCAACCAATTCTCAAATGGTTCTATTAAGTTCATTTCCATTATTTCCAGCCATTGGTTCCTCTTTTATGTTTGAATTTGAACTTCTTCCAATTTCAATGTTTCCAGAAGAGAGGAATTCACCAACTTGTTAAATATTGAAACTCCCCGTATATTGAGAATGTCTGATTCGTTCCCTAAGACTATGTTCAATCTCAGGGTCAATATCTAAGAGATCTTCGGGATTAGTTCATGTCATAAATCAAATAAAAATTAAATGAAAGTGAGTGGACCATAGTAAATTAAAAATGAGAAGTTGAGTTTATGCTCCAAAAAGAAAAGAAGAGGATGAAAAAAATGAAAACATGACAATGGGTAAAGATGAAAGAGAGATGTGAAGAAAATAATAAAATGAAAAATAAAAGAAATACCTCTAAATGGTTGAATAAATTACTTGCCTCCCCGGAAATTGATCCAATTTGGCAGAGCGCTGTCATGGGCACCCTCAAATGATTAATGTGGTTTTGGGGTACTTAGGTAAAGCAGAGTGGCTGACCAAGGTCGTCTCTCAAAGGAGGAAGTAAATTTAAAAAATTATTAAAGGTATTCTAAAAATAAAATAAAAGAGAATAAAATAAAAACACTACTTTAAAAGATTGGGGTTTTTTATAGTTTATGAATCTAGAATAAGTTTTCTGGAAGAAGATTGTATATTTTTTTGTTTTTAGTTTTGAAATGAATTTCGATTAAAATGACACAACAAGAAGATGTTTTTTAGAAATCTATATTCAAAGACGTAATAGATCTAAACCTAACTTTTAATTCACTTATTAATCATTATAATTTAAATCAATATCCACTTAATTATGATCCCCTAATTTGTTATCCCTTGAACCCTACGAGAGTTAACCTAACCACAAAGATGAAATTACTTAAACCCTAGGCTAGCTTCGGAACACGCAATCGCAGCACCCTGCTTTGATTGTTGTTCTAAGGATAGATTATGGTCAGTGGTTAATTAGAGAACATATCCATTTTTGAAATTAGGATGAATTGTGTTTAGGGATTATATTTGATCTCTACAAATTTATCACGTGTGGTCTTGTATTACCGATTAAGATCGCGCTCTCAAAATTTACACCAAATCTCGACCTCGCGTGTTTTGTATTAATTGTTCAATTGATTGCTTATTTTCTTGGAATTTAAAAACACAATTCATGGATCATATTATGTGAATTACAGTAGCGCATTGATTAAAAATAAATGAATGAAAAATTATATAGGTCGATCCATTATTAATAAGAACTACTCTTCCATGGGTGGCGTAATCATCGTAGAAGTGTTTTGCATGTGCAAAGGTTAAAAATGGGTATAACCCAATAAAGCTTCTACTCAAGAATTCCAGACCAAATAGGAATATTAATAGAAGAAGAAATTTAAACAAAACAGAAGAAAATAGAAGAAATAAAAGAAGAACAAATAAGTTTATTACATAAACAAAATCATTACAACATGAAGGAGAAGAAGAAGGCTTTGTCGAATGGATCCTTGCTTCAAGAGTTACCCTTATTGAAATGGTTGGATAATTGGAGTGGATCGACTTCTCCTATTCCCTCAACTTACCAAATCACTTCTCAACCCCTCCAAATGAGAAAAACCCCAATTTATAGAGGGAAGGGGAGGAGAGGTTACAAGTGGTTTCAAGTGTGAATGTGGAAATTCGGCCAAATATTTTATTCCAACTTTCACTGCCCATTTTACCTCCCAAACGCGTGAATTGACCGGCCTTCCAGAAGGAGGATTTGTGCCAAATCATGTCCCCAAGTGTTCCTAAAAATATGGGCTCAATCTAATCACTTATGAAGAATATATGACCCAAATACAAGACCCATGTTCATTCTGCCGAGTCCAGCCCACCATTGGATTAATGGACCATTTAATCTATCCACATGAACTCTTTAGCTCTAGTGTCCTGAATTAAAGTTGTAGACACATACGTTAGTAACCCTGTTACAAAATTTCAAATTCAAATAATAAATATAAAAATATTTATCTTCGAAATACTGCAGTGCACTATTAAGGGTAAAACTGGAATTTTCACCAAATTTTCAAATGAATGATCAAATCCCATATATTTTATAAATAAACATATTTAACAAAATGTGAGGAAATTATTTTATTTATTATCAATAATATATTCAAAAAAATAGTGTTTTATCAATGAAGCATGGAAATTTAATTATACCATGTTCATATAGAATCCAACACTCTAGTTCATAAACCATTTCACATCTAAGAATGTTGATGAGGTAGGAAAGTGGTCGAAGGGAATAATTAGGGGAATAACAATAGAGGATATGATTATAAGAAAGGGGTAAAATGGGTTGGCGAACCCAGGGTTGGATTGAAGGCGAAATTACTAGGCATTCCAATGTATCCCATAAGGATGGCAATCAAGACACATGTAGTTCTAGAATAACATGCAGTTTAACGTCATGATGTATGGATGTATATGAAAGGGATAAATTATTAAGGGGGAGACATGGTGCAACTATATTAAACCCAATTATTGTTGGGATGAAACTCCACACCACACCACATTCTTACAAAAGGATTCATAGGTTACAAGGATAAAAATGGGGAGCTTGGGGATGGACCTAACGAAAAAACACCTTAGTGTTCCTACGTATCCCATAAGGAAATGAATAATTCCATAAATTGTTATTGTATTCTATGTAGTTTAACGTCACATGGTAAGGAAACTGAGGGAGAAAGTGGTTATAAAGGTAACATGCATGGTGTGATAACGAAAACCCAATGATAATGAGGATAATAGAAATCCACACTACACTTTGTGCAAACCCAAGGGGGAACCTCAGGACATGGGGCATGAAAATATTGAGGGACCTGGGATAGACCCAAAGAAAAAATGTTTCGGAATTCCTATTTATCCCATGAATATGGGAATTAGTCCACACATAGTTCATGAAATTCCCTGCATTTTAACATCATTTAGAAAGGACAAAAGGTAAAAGGAGATGTTCTAGTGGGAGGCACATGGTTGGGCAGTTGTAATCCCAACATGAATGAGGAAAAACGAAGTCCAAACCAAACCATATGAATCACATGATGAGAAAAAAACCCATATTGGGAACCAATTTTATGGAAGGATTTTCTAGGTAGGACCTAAAGAAAAAACGTTTGGGGGTTCCTATGTATTTTGCAAGGGCATGAATCAATCCACACATAGTTTTTAAGACATCGTAATGCTTTTCCTCATGCGGTAAGGACAAAGAAGGTATGTCGCTGAAGGGGTAAACATGAAACAATATTTTTAAGCCTGATGTGAATGGGGAAAAAATTACACATTGCGCCACATTATCCAGGGATACTTAGGCCAAGAGGATGGGAGGAAGGCATAATCAATGGTAACTAGGACTCGAACTGAAGAATAATTTTTATAGTGTTCCTATGTATCCCATAAGGATGGAAATGAAGCCAGATGTAGTTCTTGATTTTTTTCTTCAGTTTTTGTCATGAATTAAGAATGAGGGATTTATTATTTAATGGTTATAGAGCTCGAACCATAGATGCCCTGTTTAATGTCATGTGTCGTGGATTGAAAGGAAAAAAAGGTGAATCACCACGCCATATATTTGAGAGACCATGGGGATGGAGATAACGATAGAGGATAACTACTGACCAAGATTGCAACACATTATCCATATCACGTGACATGAAATGGGAACAAAAAATTGAGCATCGACCATTGACCATATTTTCAAAATGAGACATGTATTAAATTATCATTCGAGATCCTCTAGGAAGTTGGCCCAGAATGGTAGGAGAGCCAAGGTGGCATGATACTAGGATTCTAGGGGGTCCTTTTGGATGTGAAATAAGGTGATGTCCCAAATTTAGAGCACATGTGAATTAGGGGGGAACCTGTATATATCAATTTCTTGTGTTAAGGATGAGGGAGATATTAATATAGGGTTTTAGAGCTTGGAACGTAGATATAAGTTTACCATTTGAATTTTATAATCATACAAGATGTAGGGAACTTAGTTTAAGGTCTTAGATCTTGATCCATTTACAATTTATCATCATGTAGGGTGAAAGGGAATTTTTTAAGGTCGTAGAGCATTGAGTGTGTATAGTTTATCGACATCTAGGATGAAAGGGACTTTTTAAGGTCATATAGAGAAAACATTTTTTATTTTATCATCATAACTGATGATAGATACCACTCATGTAAATACTTCTTGAGGAATTTGGAAATTGTTGGGGGAGTAATGTTCTAACCATCCAAAGTGACCAGATATTGTGAACCATTCGGGTAAACCCTATGAATTATATAGGTTACCTCCCATTTGGGTTCCAATATTCTTGGATTCCTATCGAGAATCATTTGAATTATTAGAGAGAATATTTTTTCACCTTATATGAAAGAATGGAGGGGACCATTATTATTTAAAACTTTTGTTATCTTGTTTTGATGTCTCTCCAGATTGTGCAAGGCATGATGCATGGTCTCATCGAGGGATTCTAGTTCATAAAAATAGTCTTCTGTTACTCTTTCGGAATTTTGTTTATTGTAGAGGATTGTGCTGAGTGATGGTAACTAAATCTTGATGGGGAGTAATTCCCTTGTTATATACAGTAGGGAATATAGAGTCTCCTAGGTGGAATTATGAGTCATTGTCCGGTAAGCCCATCGAGTGTTGGGAATCTTTTCTGGCCATCTCTTCTTGTTTTGAATAACCATCTTCTACAAGATGTTATAGAAAGGTTTGTGGAATTCCTCTATCTACCAATTTTCATGCACATGATAGAAAGAGGTATTATTAGAGAAGATATTTTACATGGCATAAAATTTATTCATTTCATCTTCCCAGAAGTTGGTGCCATTATCGGTGAGGATTTCATGAGGGGATATAAATCAGTGGATGATATTATATATCCTGAAATAAATGATATAATAGGATGTGAATTCCTTGAAAATAATTTCCTCTACCCATATAGAAATGAAATCTATAGCAGAAAGGATGAACCTGAATTATCAAGATATTTCTTGTGGATATGGTCCCACAACATCCAGTTCCCATACCGCAATGTTCCATGTGTATTTGTTAGTATGTAGAGGCTTTGTCATCTGATGCACAAAATAAGCATGGATCTAGTATGCATGAAACCTCTTATAAAACATGATACAGTTATGGATCATGGTGGTCCAAAAATAGCCGACACTCCAGACATGATGATAGAGTTATGGACCTACCTAATGAGATACATAAGAAACATTATGAACATCATGCATAACTTGGGGAAACCCATCTCTTAGAATAAAACAACATAGAATCTCATAAAACCCACATCTGTAGAGGATCTTCTCAAGATTGGGACCACTATTGATGGGGAACAATACTGTGTGATGATGGACTCAATCATGTTCATCATGGTCTATCATTAAATTACCATTATGGAGATACTCAATAAAGGTATCCTTCTAACCAGGGGTCCCTTCCACTATAATAGGGGGAGACGGGGGTCCCGATGTGGATGCTCTAGTGGTGAGATGACTTACCTATTGGATATCATCATATAGAGTGATGGCAATAATGAATCTTTTATCTGACACATGGATACTCAAATCCTCATAGTCAATAATTATAAGAGATCCAACAAGGATGTATAAGGCATTGGATTAACCGTTCTACGACTGAGGGACATGAGTTACTTCTGGAGGATAAGGGAACTGGGCCATCAGCTGGTTAGTGAGATCTTAAAAGGATACAAGCTATCAATTCCTAGAAATATAATCATTATTGATCTGTTGGATAAAAATCTCAGAGTCCCCCATCATATTTAGGTGCGGAACATAAATCTTGAGGTCTTACTCGAGGTCATTGATAAGTTCTTGATACTCTTCCTTGTTTTTATTATAGAATTTGGATAACATTAATGAATAAGGTAGGACAAACTGTGTAGGCATGGTGAAGATGATACCTTGTCCCACACTGTCATTCCTGTGATCATTGAGTCTTATTCTAATAGGACTTCGTGAAGCACCATCAAATTGAATCTTCCATGAAGGAATAGCTTGATCCACTAAAAGGATTGATTCATCTAGAAATTCATGATCCTGAGACAACTCTTCAGGGGATGGATATGAAGTAAGAAATATTCCCAACACCTAACCCTTGAAATATTTGTGAAGAACAAACCTAATGTCAAATATTCGAAAGAGGAATGCCCATTAAGATAGATTGTATGCCAACATGGGGTAGTTCATAATATATTTCATTGAGTCTATGCGATACACCAGCTGTATCTCATTGTTCTGCAAGTAATATCACAAATTCTAGACTATGAATACCAGCTAAAGGAATATCTTCTTGATTGAGGAATATATGGTGTCTATATCAAGGTGCATGTACTTGAGATAGTATAAACTATTCTTTGTCCCATCATAGTTCTTCTGAGCTAGAAGGGAATTCAGGGACCATTCTAGAGTGGTTACATGAAGGACTAACAGCTTTCTAGAGGTGGTAGAGTCAAAATCGGATGGTTTAGTAGATACTAATTAATCTCTGCTAAAGTTTCATGACACTCTTCATCCCACTGGTAGTCATCACCCTTATTTATGAGCCAGGAAAAGGGCTTACTCTTTCCATCCATGTTTGCTAAAAATTGGGGTATGTTGGCTCAGTGGACTTAAAAGCCATAGATCTCCAAAATGTTTCTCAGATGAGTCATATGTATGGTGGATTTATCATATTTGGAAATATCTTGATGCCTCAATATTTGAAGAAAAAATAAGAAAAATTCTGTAGGTATCCTTGAAGTCACACATCAAGGGGTTCATCTTCAGATTGCGGGATAAAAGGAATCTTAACACTTTCTCTAGAACTCTGATATAATCCAGATGATAGATATATTTGGCAACCAAATCATGCATGGAGAATTCCACCAATGTCCCAAATCTTGTCTTGAATATACGGTGCATTTCACACTGATATGTGGCACCTATACTCTTCATACCGAAAGGAATTAAATTTTAATAGATAGTTTATTTTGGTGCCCAAAGGTGGTGGAATATTTTTGCTCAGGAGCCATTTGGATTTGATTATATCCAGAATACCCATAAGTATGGGAGAGAGATTATAATAAAATGGTATCATCAATTAAAAACTCTATCATAGGAAGAGGAAAATCATAATTTAGATAGAGATGGTTGAGATCCCAGATGTTGATGGACACTATGATATTCCTGTACTTCTTTCTGATGGGAACGATGTTGGATAGACAATTTTTTACTGTAATTAATTGAGGATGTTGGGTTTAATGAGATTATCAACATTGGACTCAACCATGGCACCATGAGAAGGTTTCATCATTATGGGAGGTTTTTGGAAACTGAAATGGTTTATCAGGAGACCAAGGTGGTGGACGAAAACCTGATGATCAAGTTCATGAATATCTTAATAGCTCTAGGTTAATAAATCTCAGTACTACTTCAGGAAATACAAATATTGTTGTTTCTTATTTTCAGACCTGGCTATGTGGACCAGTGTTGGTTTTGAATCTGTCTGAGTTCCAAGGTTCACCTGTACCAACTCATCAACGGTGGTGGAGACACCTTCCTCAAACATAATGGGAATCCTATAAATTCTCTTCATTTTCAGCAGTGAGATGATCAAAGATAGGTGTAATTCTTCTAAATTGGATGATTCTGATGAAATGTTTGTGCTATCCAGAGCGGTAGTGGAACCGTCATTGGGGGAATCCTACACATTTGAAATCATGGCAATGAAGGATGTTGATCTGATTTTATCAGGCCTTCATCCCAATTTTCCACACTTGATAATATTAAAGTAGTAGTGGATCGTAATCTTGAGCCAGTTCAACCCAGACTAGTGGAAAAAGAATGTTTGACATATTACTATTGCGATGGGGAGAACATCCTAATACCTTATAGGGGTAAGGGGCTCTGAGATCACTCAAGCCATATTCTTGTAGGAGTACATAGTGATCATCCTGCACTCCCTTCTCCGAGGAATGCAATTTTCCCTTTTCTTAGATATGACAAAGAAGTGTCCCATGTTTGGGGTTTTAGCCTCTAATCATTAAATTCGGAGGATGTTGGCATCATCCAAGTATGTCCATGGGTCAACCACAACAGTAGTATGCCCATCCTCATTGGCTTTAACAGGATTTTCCTTCATCATTAATAGCTAGAATCTAGGTAGCAGGATTCATAAGAGGAAAAGGGAGACACATAACCTAGGAGCATTCCCACTCTACCATTGAGGGAGTACATAAGGCCTTGGTGACATGAGGAGTTTAATTCCACATGAAGATGGATTCAAGGTCTACCCACCAACACAATTTAGGAAGTGTCCTGTGAGAGAAAAATAAACTATGTTCTAGAAATCATGCCACTAAATTTGTTCATCTAAAGGATATTTCTGATAGGTGTCAAATAAATTCATTTATAACCACAAATCATTAGATTAGAGGAATTCAGGTCTATTTCAGATAGCACCAACTTACGGAGTGTTGGTGTTGGGATAAGATTGATCCCAAAAAATATGTCAACAAGACAACATCAAAATCCCATGCCATTTAATATACTGGTGATGTATATTGGGTGGATTTTACCCTATATAGAATAACCTTAATGTTATCCTAAAAAATAAATGATGTCTTGAAATTATGAATTCTTGACTTCATCAGTATAAAATACTTCTGTGGACACTACCTTTTTCTAAAAGAGGAGGTGGATTATTTAAGTATATGTGAGGTCTTTATGCATGTATGAATATTGGAAGAGATCCTAGAGGATGGAGAGGCAGGAAAGAATACTGCCATGGTCTTTGAGTACATCAAACTTCCATGTGGGGCACACACATCTACCGACTAGAGGTTTCTCCATAGTAGGAGGTTTGATGGGCGATACTGGCCGAAACGGCAGATTCTAGCTGGTGTTGGGGATATCCCAATGCTCATATATTGAACCATGAATTGTGACCACCGAATCATGTAAAGATGACTAAGGTCTATCCACAACTTAATGTAGAAGATCATATCATGGTCATGGAGACTCTTCCTGATCATTTAATACAAATGATGATGTGGGTGAATTTGATGAAACATGATGAGAAGGATACACATCCTTATGTCTGCACTAAGCGTGATATCTAGTCTCGGTGGAATTAACAACATTTGGGAGCACTCGCCATATCATTTTGGTTATTCCCATTACTAGAACTCCATCGACACTAACCTCAATTGGGGAATTTAGGAGGGTCTTCAAGGTGCACATTGTTGTTGGGTACCATGTAAGGATCCACCTGTTCAATGACATTCAATACGATATGCTCCAAATTGTCACCTAGGGATTCCTCAATTACTAGGTGAAATATGGGGGAAATCCGCATATATAGGGTCATGAAATATATAAGAGTACGAGATAGTTTTTTCATAAGAGAAGGGATTTAATATCCCTTTCACTGTCAGCGCCGACCTTTATGAGAGATGGTAGGCATAAATGTTGAGGTAGATGTAGTACCATAGGTAGCACGCTGACTTCAGATGGCTTGTTTTGTTTCAAACGGGCATAGATAATATCATTCACAAGAAACTGCCTTTATGGATATGCAGTCATCATACATTTGAGACCCACGGTGAGATACCTACTACCATTCACCCTCACTATTTCTATCAATATATTCAAACACACATGCCACCTCTTCTTGGTCTAGACCCAAAATTACTATGTTGTTATAAACCTGGTCCTGGAGCTAGTCTTTCAACACATAACACTATTTGAGAACGTGTCTAAGGAACTAGTGATAAGGGTAGTAATTCGGGAGATCCGTGAAATCAAAATCCTCTGTCCCCCAATATTTTGGAAACCATAGGATTACCAGATCCAAGGCACTTTGGAAGTTTCAAGGGACTTGCACCTCATTGGATTAGTAGGTCCAGTTTCTCCAATCCATGAATGGGACTTTTTGAGCCTGGACCTAGAGAGGGGATAGATCCTGGTGAGGTTGAAGAACCGGGTTTTCTCTTTTAGGAAGTGGTGGGGAGTTATACTATGTCACCTGTAGATTCTTAGGTGGGCGATTCTGAGCTTGAGGCTGAGCCTAATTTAGTAGAACTTAACAAGGTTTTGGAGGTGCCTCTTCCAATAACAATTCCAGCTCTCTAGGGGTCTTTTTTTGTGAAACATATGTGTTCTCGGACTTGGTGACTCTTCCTACATGAGTTTTAAGAGGCAACAGACATGCCTCCATGGCTTGCTATAAGGCTTCATTCAAATTCTGAACCTTGTTAGAGAAATACGAGAATACACCTAGGAAGATCTGAGTGATTATAGAAGGGACCAATTCATTATTCACATTTCATACTCACGTGATTAGAAACTATTCTTGAGTTAATGGAATATCGAGTGAATATGAGAGGCCCTTCCACATGGAGACAAAGTCTTTAGCTCAATAATCCTACCTTTTATTTCACATTATGAGGTAAAAAATACTAGTATTGAGGGCTGTGGAACTGAATTGATATAGAAATGCCTGCGGTGATCCACCCAACTAGCTAGGGATCCAATGAGTAACTAGATATACCAAACAATCATGGTCCCTTCCAATGTCTGTACGAAGCACCAGAGCATAACGGCTTCCTATTTCACTGGAGTTCCTAACATGGGTCCACATCATGAAATGTAGTGATCTAGATGCTATAATAGATTGACCATCCCATTAAAAGGGGAGACTTTTGGATTCCCAATGCCCAAGGTTGATGGAATATCATCCACCATTGCAAGATATGGATTGTCATCGGGTGAGATCACCACCTTTTGGGTTTCAATATCCTCAAGGTGGGCAATAAGGGCATCCATTGGATCATCTTGACAAGTATTATTATCTTTGAAAGGATTCCTAACTACCATAGAATTGGAAGGTTCTTCAATAGCTGATAGGATCGTCGAGAAGCTAGTGGAATGAAAAGAGGGGCCATTGGAGGAACCTGCAGTGCAACCAGTAGAACCCAAGGAGCAGCTGGTAGAACCTAAGATGGTTACTAAAGAAGGTTGTTGTGCTGATCTGATTGATTCTACGATTCGTACCTTGTCTGATTTCCATAAACTCTAACTTCTACCCAATCTAGATGGGAAGGGTTATCGATATCACCCGGAGGAGCTTTTCTGAGGGGGAGTTGTGGCTGCCCCATCTACCCTGGTCGAGGGTTACTGTAATCTGGTCGTCATACCACTACATTTTTAGAGAGTAGTTCATCAATGATCATATTATATTCATTGAGATGCTAACATAGAATTACCTTTACATGACACTCTTCTATATTTTTCACTAAACTAGATGGATCAAAAGGATTAAAAGTTCTAGTGTGATCTTTTACCTAGTTAGAATCTCGACTAAGATACAATGACTCAGAATGTTCTCAAAGCCCAAGAGTCTATCTTTTTTGGTGAGTGTGGAATCCTGGAGGGTCTTCCAGGTGTTGTGATTCCCATGTGGGATTTTAATCTTCTACATGCATCATATCGATTCCCCCTTCAATGTATATGTAAAGAAAAACCATGTTTACTATGACGATGCCCATAGCCATATCCTCGATATCAACCTGTGAACGAGGTTGGCACAAGATAGGACTAAAATACATGGCAAATTGATACCCCCATCCATAGATTAGAACATCTGGGGAAGACTCTTTGATAAATATATGGATAACAATGAAACTCTAGATGCATCCTTACTGGAGGGTCTAAAGATAACTATGTAATTCATGGTACTGATCAATATGGAGTGTGACCAACTAAACTAGGCGAAACTGCTGCCCAATGTCATCGAAGTATTCACGTCTCTTGGGGAAAGCTAACCATAAATTATAGAAATGGAAATTCATTATCTCTAAGGTTCTTCGGAGTCACACAACCTCATTCAGGGTGAGGGAATTCATAATATTGAAGCTTGCTATTGCAATTTTCTAGAACATCTTGAGGAGATGATCCTCTACAGGAATGCCCCACAAAATTCTCAGTTTAGACTTGGGATCTGACCCTTGGATGCCCCATTCATCTATTGGGGGTGGTTGTGGGACTGGTAACAATGTCGATGTGGAATGCTGTTATAGTGGAATGGTTGGTGAATAGTACAATGTGTGAGCTGAAAAACTACTACATCATGGGCTGCCTTATGGGGAATACACAGATTGTACCACCACATCCCTGTAAGATGAGTTACTTAACACTACATCCCGCACAGAGGTGTGGTCATTAGCGGTGGATAAAGCTGGTCAATATTGTCGAATGGTCCCAAAGATAATTATCCATGATCTCTTGTTGAGGCAGAGAATGTTGCTGGTGATGATTCAAAGGACATCACAATAAGACCCTTGAATGGAGAAAAATCATCCTCCTCCTATATGTAACTGCGGAGGGAATTAGGGATCTACTGTATCTCACTTTCTGGGAGGAAAAAGCTAATATATTGAGTTCTTACCACAAACCTTGATACAAAATATTGAGGTGTGGGCCCCATCATCGATTCACCCTCCATTTTAGAAGCTGAAAAGTAGATGGTGTTGACCATGATTTAAGGTTTTTCAAGGCTCTTCCTTTGGTGGTGTCGACCCGCCCTACTGCACTGGGATAGTTCTTCAAGGAAGGGTATATCTTTGACATGTGGAAGTCCCTTGTGTGGGTTTCTATTGGATTTGGTATGACCTCTTCATGTATGATATGGGGTGTGGTGTCACCCATAAAAATGTAGAATGGAACACAAGGAGGACCTCCATTCTTATGGGTGACCGGGTGAGGATGATCTTTTCTCTAGTTTGTTCAGCCATGTGGAGGGCCCCTACTAGAGATGGTGATGATGTGATAGGACCTTCATATTGGTGACCTAAAATATAGGAAAAAATCCATACCATGGATCTTGAATATGGGGAGGTCCTCTTTTGTGACTTGTAATTATGGCATGGAGAGTAGGTTTTTGTTGAAGGTGGGAGTGGGGGGACCTCCACTCTGGATAATGATACATCTGGGAAAACTTCCGAAATGAATTATATCATTGTGTCTTGAGTCTTGATGGTTTCTACATGTGTTGGGGACATGGGAAGTCATCCCAGCCTGCCCGCGGGATGCTTGATGCCGCAACCCTGATCAGGAGTAGATATTCCACTGTTCTGTAGTAACATGGAGGTGATATCACATGTCGGTGTTGGATTGGTCGACTAAAGTCATAAAATATGAAACCCCCATTGGGGGAATCCTACTGAGCATGCACCCAATGTTTGAATCTGGTCAAATGAGTTAGGGATAGCTATTTTGAGGTATGTATTACATGCTCCTCGGTCTGCAGGACCGGCTGGCGTCACTAATGTGGCCTAGTGGGATCCCTTCTTGGAAGCTACTAGAATGAATTAAAAATTAGGAGGACTCAAACATCCCTTACATTTTAAGAATATGGGTGTCAGTAATATGATCATTCTAAGGAGAGGCACCGAATATGATTGAAGATCGGAGTGGGGAGTAGTGGCTCCCTGTGTGGCCCTTGGGGTGCCAACATCATTGGGGAACATATGCCATTAAATAATTATGGGACATACCCATCATTGGGATGGAACCCTCTTGTTTATAAAATTGAACAAGAGTATCAATCAACCTCCTTTGACTAAATTTTAATGGTGATATGGGGCATGGGAGCCCAATATCTGTGGTCGTGGGATTTGTTGAAAATAGAGGAGAAGCCATGTGGGATTTCAGCATTTGTATTGGACATGCCCGTATGTCTATGGGTGGGAGGTGATCCATTTTCTACTACTATAGCTTGGGTACAACAAATAATGTAGATTCACCCATTTGTACTGATAGTTGGAAATTAGTGTCTAGTGCCCCAACATTGTTCAGTCTTCCATGGCTAGATAGAAAGATCCACAATGAAAAAATCACAGACCATGAAACCCAATGATTAACTTCCCCCCATTCATGTGAGTTTCATGCCAATCCCACTATTTTCTTGGTTACTCCTAGCACCAAATAGATTGATCTAGTGGCACACTTATCTAATGATGTCTCAAATGAAAAAATAACCATATTTCTATGGCAGGATAAAAACATCCAAACTGAAAACATCTATGACTAGGATGCCCAATGATTAACATCCACAAATCATGGTGAATTTCATGTTAGGCCCACTATTTAATTGGCAGGACCTGGAAACAGATAGCTAGATCCAATGACGTGGGTATTTTTTATGTCTCGAAGAGTACTAATACCCATATTGGGGAGAATATATTCATGTCAGGTTCACCATTTTTTTCCATGCATTCTGTGTTTGGAACACGCACCGTTAAGGGAGGCACGCTACTATTGGCCTTGTGTTCCCGCTCTCTAGAGATGAGCAACATCTATCTCTTCTTTAGTGACGTTTTCTCCTGGATCAAAATGGGATGATGCGATGTTTTTCGTTCCTCCTATGGATTCCTCCTTAGATTGTGTTTCATAGTCTAAGTCTTCCTTAAATATTAATATCTTTATTTTGAATCTCATTCCTAGTTCCATCTCTTCATGGATGTTGGTTAATTATGATTCTTATGTCATGAAATTATAAGGGGTCTTTTCTGGGAAACAACCTTTAGTCGGAGTAAATGTTAACATTAGGCATGTCAGGGAATCTTTCGATGATATAGAATTGGTCCCATGTATTATTCCTCATAGGATGATGTATCAATGGCATGAAAACTCAAGGAATCTGACTTCAATTGTGGGGTATCTTATGACATAGTCATGTATTCTGATATTTTCCTCGACCCCCCATGTTTATCATAGTTGATTCCATGAGTTTAACATCTAAGAATGATAGTTACACCGAAGGTGTAGTTTATGATGGTTACCTCAAACATCCCATGTCCATCAATGGGTAGTTCATGAGTTTAATATCTTGGGAAGATGGAATGATAGTGATCATAACGTCATATGGAGATGAATCAAATTGTTATGTCCCTAGGAGAGATCACCTAGAATGTTTTTCATATGGATGGATTGAAATTCCAAAAAAGAACGGTCCTAGGGTGGAGTGTCCTAAGAAGGGAAGATGTCACACTGTGTGGGTGTATTGAAAAATGGGAGCACCAGATGGATGGATCAGGATGCAAAAAATGAATGGAACTAAGGTGGTGTGTCCCAAAAGTTGAATATTAATAGTGATGGAACCGGTGTGAAGGTAACCAATGATGGGATTGAACCTCATGGAGGTTTCCTACTTACACTGCCTATGAGGTAGTGATCAAATTCAATGTTGTTTTGGTGTGGAGCGATGATCCACTTGAGAAGGAGAGTCGTGATAATGAACAAATAGATGAGACCAAAAGGAAATAAAACCTTGGATTGAGGCATGATATTCCCAAAACACAAGGGCAGGAGGAATAGAACGGGATGGGACACGAGTGATGGACTTGAACCTTAGGGCGGCTTCCTACGTATCCTTACAAAAGTGAATGAAACTCCACATAGTTCAGTAGTGGGGAATAGAATATAGGTATAAACAAAGGAAAACATTACAAAGATATTAAGTGGATTAATTGTTGTTAGTAGCCCATCGCAAGAGGGATACTTTTGGTTGGAGGAGTACTGTATGGTGTGTGGGGATTATGCATGGTTAGCTACCCGATGACTGTTCTAAAACCACTATGGGGTAGACCACAGATGTGGGTCCCAAAAACGGGGACACTATAGTTTTCCAATGTTTGTGGTTGAATCTCATGGGGTTCCTACGTAATATTTCTCAGATATATGGATCAAAACACATGTAGTTTGAAATCATACATTTTAATGTCATGCAGGACGAAAGGGGTATAGAGTTTATTGTCAAACGGGGAAAGGGTGTACCAACATGTAGTTTTCAGGACTAATGGTTGATTTGAATGAACCTCAATGAGGATTCCTATGTACCATAAATTAATATGGAAAGGATAAAATTCAACATAGTTTGGTAATAAAAGAGGCATGATGATTATGCCTGGTTAGAGTCCCATATGGATGTCATGGTCTATGCTTACTCAAATCCCAGGTGATTCATGATTGGTGTGATAAAGAAGAGGTATTATTAGTACTAATTATTCTTTTGCGAATGGTGTGACCATGAGGAATGGTGTGGGGTTTATGCATGGCTAGCAGCCTTGGTGCCCTTATCGAGTGAAAAATCTAAATGAGGGCAAAGGGAGGCCTAGGTGCTGCTAGAGAGCGACAATGGAGGATAAAGATTATGAATGGAAGATGCCTGGGTGTGGATATATAGTGTAAATGGTGGATGGGGCATACTCATGGAAGATGTATGGGTGCGGCTATAGAGAGGAAATGGTGGATGGGGCTTACGCATGGAATATGCTTCATAGGTGCTGCATAAAATCTTCAATGGAGGATGGGTATTATGTATGGAAGCGGATGCCTAGGTGCTACTAAGGAGTGACAATGTTGGATGGGGATTACACATGAAATTTTCCTGGGTGCCTCTTGGGAGCGACAATGCTGGATGGGGCTTACGTAAGGATGTTTTTACCCAGGTTCCGCTATAGAGATGCAATGGAGGATGGGGCCTACACATGGAAGATGTTGCCCAAATGCTGCTAAGTAGAAGTAATGGTGGATGGGGATTATGCATGAAAGATTCTTCCATGGTGCTACTAAGGATAGACAATGTTGGATAGGGCTTACACATGGATGATACTGCCCGTGTGTCAATAAGGAGTGGAAATGGGTGATGGAGCTTACGCAAGGAAGCTCCTACCTGGGTGCTGCTATGGAGCGACAATGGTGGAATAAATTTTGCATGGATGATGATAGAACACTACTATGGATCGAAAATGGTGGATGTGGATTATTCATGGAAGAATCCTATGTTTCTCTAAGAAGTGGAAATAGTGGATGGGGCTTACGCATGGATGTTTCTGGGGTGCTGCTAAGGAGAAACAATGGTTAATGGGCCTTACAAATGTAAGATACCCTAGTTCCACTAATTAGTGGTAAAGGTGGATGGTTATTACATATGGAAGCTATGCTGGGGCTGCTAAGGGGTGGCAATGGTGTATACGACTTACGCATGGAAGCTGTTTCCCATGTGCCTTCCCCTTTTCAAGCCTTGAGGGCATCTCAACAAGATGATTAGTTGAGTGAAATGTAAAGGGGGTTAAACCTTAAGAGGAGGCCCAGGGTTGTTATTTACTATTCTTCTCATGATGATTCATCTTATGTGTGATTCATAAGGTATCCTATTCTTGAATGATATGACATTCTACAATTTAATATCATGCGGTGAGGACCGTTGGCATCTTATAATTTCTGCAAACGTAATATCTATTTTGGAAAAAGAGGCCTCCTGCTTGTTGATATATAGGTTATTATAGAATTTATAGTCATGTAGTGAAGAAAATTGGGCATAAGGCCCCTAGAAATGGCTTGGGTAGTGCTTATGAAAGAGAAACCCTTTCTCGTGGAACCTAGCATAAGAGTTAGGTGGTGGGGTTTTGTGGAGTTTCATGAGGAATGAATAGACTCAAGGTACATGGGGAATTGCTGATGAGAATCTCAACTCGTGACATGGGGAGGGGACTGAGATGAATATGATGACTAAATTTGTTTCATGGAGTGAGAAGGAGCATCTTGAATCACTCTATTCCATAGGTGGAAGGTGCGTGTTCATAAGGCCGCAAGGGAAAATATATGTGACCCGACCTGAAAGGTTCACAAAGTGACTCTCCAATTTTCATAGGAGTTAGTGACAGTAATGGATGGTCCAGTCTGGAGGGCCTAGGACAATAGATCGATATTGACCCCAGAGATGTGTAGGGGTGCATCCCCCAAGGTATGGTTTAGTGGGTGAAAAGGTAAATGATTCGATAAGTATATGGCTTTGTAAAGGAGTATCTTTGAGATTAGGGTCTCCCAATGGAGGGAGCATCACCGATCAGAGGCTATCAGAAAGGATGTGGCTTCCTAGAGCTCATGGTCGTGTGAAGGAGATTCATGATGGAAGGGTTCTTCATAAAGGAAGGAATTCAGTTGATCAGGGCTTCATGTTAGCAAAGAGTACAATATTTGGAGAGTGCTATGTGAAGGACTAATGCTTCTCAGAGCCTTGATAAACCTGAAAGGGGACCCCTCCTTCATGAAGGGTATAGTCATTCGTGGAGGGAATCACTTCACGATATTAGGGAGCACCATGAAATGGGAGATCTGGTGATGAAAGGTATGCATAACCATGCTTATGTAGTGGGTGAGCTGGCTATTTATAGGAAATGGTGGTCAAAAAGTCTCTTCATGAAGAAAATGTTTCCACTGAGAGGGTTGTTCTTAGCGATCGGTGGCGACTCTATTGTAATTGTGATGTCTTCCATCATTCTTCTCCACGGTGGTCGAGGTGCTTTTCGTATTCACATAGTCTCATGTCATGATGCTCTTTGGTGGTTGGGAATGTATCCATCCAATTGCAATGGATTATGTCATTACTTCATGGTGTTTGCGATGGGAGCTCCATGAATGGGCTCTGTGAACAAGTATTCCAACCAGACTCTGATCAACCATAAATTCTAATCTATAACTATATTTAGGCTCTTTGACTAGTAAAAACGAATCATGAGGAATGGTTTATTCTATTTTATCATGTGTGGAGGCGTTTGGTGCAATATGTGGATGAATTTTCCAATGCCAACAATGGTATAATAAAATATAAAAAATGAAAACTCTCAGTTAAGAGTTATAACTCTTCATCAAGAAACCTATATTGGATTATATGTTATTCTTTGAAGGGATGGTCTTTTGGTAAGACAAGAAGGTGTAGGGTGTGTCGATGGAATATATGTGGATATTATGGTAGTTAATTTCTGAGCTATATAGCTCAAATTGGTGCAATTAAAAGAGATAAGGGATATCCTTTTACATGGTATGGAAATGACATGCTTGGAAATAAAAAAAGACAAAAAATCATTAATTCATCCTCATGAAAATTCCTCTAAATAGTAATAAATGTAAAGAGAAAGGGAAAAATTTCAATATACCATCACCCAAAAAAATATCAAAGTATTGGTCTCATTTTAAACCATATATTTTTGTTTAACCCTTTGGTAATCAATTTTAATCTTAACCATGGAGATAAATTCATTATTATTAATGTTTTATAATTGTAATTGTAAGAAGGTAAAAATTAACTCAAAAATGATGAATGGATAACATTATAATCCATTTATCATCCAAATTGTAACCATGAAATATATGTATTGATTTATTTACAATTTAATAAAATATTTTTAAAATAAAATACTCTTAATTTCATTTTATAAACTATTCACATACTTTATCTTTGAAATAAACATGAAAATAATGGAATAAGATTACAATGTGTTCTAAAATAAATAATATGTTATATTAATATAAAAATCCTTGAAACACAATCATTAACACAAAATTTAGTACTATTATTATTTTTACTATCATTTATAATATTTTTTATTAATTAAGAACTGTTTTTGCATGTGTTGCGTAATCATTTATGGTAATTATTCAATCACTAAAAATTAAAATCCAATTATTATGATAAAAAAGTTATGTAGCAGCGATAAATCACTGTAGTAGTGGTGGGTACTGTGTGGTAATGTAGCAGTGTGGGTAATGTAGCAGTAATATTCATAGAATGGGCCTTGGGCCAAAAAATTGGGCCTATAGTCCATGTAATGGGTTAAATGGCCACTGGGCCTTCGTGCTATGTAATGGGTCTCCCTCTACCCAGTTAAAGAGGTCTTTGTTTTGATTTAATAATAAATGAGGCTTTGGCCCCAAATTTAAAAATTAATTTAAAGGTCATAATCAAATAAGAATTGCACCACATTGAAATGTATTCATGAAATAGATGTTAATGTCAAAAAACATGTATAAAACTGAATATTATCTTGTTTTATAGGAATTTTAATTCCTTATCCCAAATTTTTATCGATATTTTATCTATTTTACCGTTACTAAGGTAAAAAATTAGTATGATTACTATTCATATTTATGATTTTCTCCCTATTTGTCAAATTTTCTCCTCCTAATTATAAATATGTAATCCATTTTCACAATAAAATTTATATAAGCGATAGATTTAAAAATTAAAACAATTGTCCAAAATGCAACGAGAACAATTTTTTAGAGAAATAATTTTTAAACAAAAAAACCGGATAAAAAATATTATCCCATGACCTGAAAAAGTATTAGATGAACAATAAAACGTTTTATTGAATATAAAATTTATTAATATCAATAATCTCATTCAAAAATAGATAAAATATTAATTTATTTTGTAAAAATCACATTGAACGAATAAAAACTATTTTTCAGAAAACATCTCATTTTCATTCAAATAATGTTTATTTTGATTGATAATATATTAATAACCGATGAATTAATTTTTAAAATTTTTAAACTACATATTTTTCATAATTTAGTTAGTCATATTCAAACCTATCAATATATATGCTATATGATAACTATATACTTCATTATGGTTCATTTAGACACGTGTTTGTGGGTATCATAAGATATCAAAGAAATTAAATCTATTTTAATAGAAATATAAGATAAAATTTTGTGTGTCATATTATACCCAAATTAAAAAAATTATTAGTTGAAATTACACTACTAAAATACATAAAAGTGGGGACATAATTATTTCATCAAATCTTCGGGTTCCTAAGTAGCTTACTCTAAATTATGGTTTCTCCACAACAATTTGACTAGGTTAGTGGGATTATTTAATATCAGTTTCACTAAATGATATTGAATATCAGTGTTTTTTTCCTTATAAGAGATATATTTCTCCAGTGGTATGACCTATGAGTTTAGTACATGTGAATTTTTAGCAATGTGCTTCCTCAAGGGAGATAGATGGAACACATTGTAAACTTGATAGAGATTTAGTTGAACATCAGAATAAAATGATATTGCCCCAATAAAATTAAGAATTTATAAATGAAGAATATTCTAACGGATAATATTTCCCTTCATTTATAAATTCATAACATTTTTATTGGGATAAATTCATAGGAATTTTTTTTCAATAACAATGAACTCTGTATCTCGTGGATAATTGTCATCATCACATGTTTTCTATCTTTGAGTTTCTCTTATGTGTTGTTGGATGGATCCAAATTTCTCTATGATTTATTAAACAAACTTCTATCCCAAAAACACAATTTAACTAACTTTTTCCCTTCTTATAGGTGTTCTAAACATCTTACCAGATATGGATTCATATGGATCCATCTGAATGATCATATGAATGCAATATTTGTAATAAAATATTACTATATGATGTAGTTGATCAAGAACCCAATTATATTCAAGAGAAAGTAATTAGATAATATCGTCTAGGGTGGTAATGATTATCTCATTATGACTATCTATATGAGTATAATAATTTTTTTAGAACATAAATTCATATCCTGTTCCTGTTAAATACATAGAAAAAACATTGAAGTAATCCACCCATCATGATTAGATTTAATAGAATTTGGTACTCCATGAAATCCATCCACTTCTTTAATAAACTTCTGGAAAATATAATGATGACTAAAATATTATCTAATGGAAATTATGTATTCTTACATCATATGGAGAAGAAATAAAAACCGAATAGAATTATTCCATATATATGTTTTGGGTAGTCTTACAGTTAAATCCTTATTAATGTTTTACCATTTTACATGAAAATTTAATTTCCATGAGCCATAATCTACTACCGAATAATTATTCATGAGAACTCATCCCATTCCCTTCTTTGATGCATCAATATATGTCAAAAACCCTTCACCACTATAGGTTAATGTACGCATAGTCGAAATGAATAACCTTCTATATATTTCCTTGATACTTTATTTACATTATCATATCCAAAGGATCATATACCCATTCTGAATTAATAAAGTGATTGGATTAGATAGACATAAAAATATTTGTACAAAGAATATATAATATCTAGTGAGATCAAGAAAATAGTGGATTATAGTCACAATGGTTGGTCTAGAAAAATGTTTAATAACCGCTAACTTTTACTCATAGATGTATATACCTTTACATGATGTTATATGGCCTAGAAGTGAAATTTTTTGTTTCCAATATTCTAAAAATGTTTATTTTTCATTTAAATAATCCTTAATTAAGGACTTTAGTATAACACTCAACTAATATTCATTCTCTCCCTTGATAATTTAATATATAAGAATATATTCAATAATGACTAATAAAAAATAATCAAGATAATATCTAAATATATCTTAATTAAAAAATTGTATAGAGTGGGGGAATCAGTAAGACCTAATGGAATCACAATAAATTCATAGTTTCTATAACTTTTTCAAAATTATATTTTATTTATGTCCACCTTCATAGCCCATAATTGATGTTATTCAGAACAATGGTCAATTATGGAAATGTATTGAGCTCCACATAGTTACTCAAACATGTAATCAATATAGGGTAGAGTATACTTTTTATAAATATTGTTCTAGTAATTTTCTTAATGATCAATGAAATATCGCATTGATTCATATTTCTTCTCAACAAAATCATTAATATAATACTAATATTATCAAATTTTCCAAATGAATCCCATATAATGATTCACCGATATCCACTTCCTAAATTTCTTAAAATAATCAGGCCCACTTTATATGGAGTTAATGAAATAGTTATGGAACTTGTTGTGAGTTCAATTGAAAAATAAAGATCACGATTTAGTGGAAGGCTATGAATCTATTTTATAAACACATAAAACACTCATATAAAATAACAGAATTTTAAATTTTGAGTTTCTACCCACCATATGAGATAACTACAATTTATATATAAGAATTAAGACAAATATGAAAAATGAAATTTAAATTAGATCTTATTATTTATCACCAAATAAAAAAATGATCATAAGTTCATTTGGAAAATAAAATGTGAATAAATTTGATCACTAATTAATATGGGATCTATATATAGATAGAGTTTACATTTACAATACCACATCAACTTCAACTAGACTGTGAATCACAAGATTTGTATGAATCACATTGCCACCAACATCCTTCAAAAAAGATCTATAATAATTTGATAGAATAATTATAACATTATTATTTTTTCCTGCTAAATCAAAATAAAATTGATGTGTTAATAATGTGATACCCTAAGAAAATTATTCATATATAAAAGTTTGGGTAGATCCAGGATCGAATAAAACATTTTAAATATAGAATAGATAGTTGGTGCATATTCCATTATTTTATACTCCTAATTCTCTTTAGTAATGATTATAAAGGCCTTTTATCCTTTTTTTCTTAAGTGGTTATTGAGTCCCAAATACCTCATTATATATTAGATTATATAATGTTTTGGCATATTTATAAGTCTATATGTATATTTACAATTGATGATAGTTGGTCGACTCATTATTCTCCTTTATTTCATTTATTTACCTTTTCAATCCCAATAAAAAATGGACCAATGGACATAATTTCTATATTTGAATAATTTTCTAGTTTTTTTAGACAATTTCTTGATTTCTTTCCTTCACATTTTATTTAGGTAGGTTGTTATAAGTTCTTTCGTTCATGATATTTACTATTAGAGATCCGATGAAGCTCTAGTTATCTCTTCTTTTCTGTAAAACAAAAAAGTGTAATTAGATTTCACAATCCTAATTTTTACTTTTGTATCTTATTGAATTATTTCAACATATTTACCAAAATATATTATTGAAAACACCTTTTTATGTCTTGGTTTCAGGTCACAAAATAATTAATTAATTTTTCTCACAGGGTTGATGTAATGACCCAAAATTTTATCAATTGAAATTCCCTTATTATATGTATTTCATAAAGTATAAACAACATTAAATCACATTTTAAACATAATAAAAACATTATAAATTTTAAATGAATTATATAAGATGTATTTCTATGAATTATGGAACTTATAACGATTAAATAGTAACATGGCCTTTAGAATAATAATGTGACCATTATGAATAGTAATTCGGCCAATGGAATATTAACCCCACATGTGAATATATAAATAAAAATTTTCCATATCATAAATGAATATATGATATAATTTTATTAATGAATATGTAAATAAATATTTTGAAAATGAGAAATTAAATATTGGTATTTTTATAAAACAAAAATATTTATTTACAATTTTATAATTAATATAATGATTTTAAATAAAACATGTGTTCATAAACAGAGTCACAAATTAATATTTTATTTTCTAATCATTTTAATATAAATTTATTAGACTTTAATTTTTCAAAGTGTCATAAAACGAGTTATAATTATAAAATCAGTATTTTTTTTGAATAAATGAGTTTTTATTAAAAATTACAAGTCTCATGTTCAGAAAATTAATTTCATAAAACAGAGATTTTTTTTCTAAAAATCAGAAAATGGTTCGGGACAATATTTTTTTCTAAAATAGATAAATATTTATTGAATAGCGAAAAATAGTAATTTATAGTTTAAGTTAAATACCTGAATTATTGAGTAATGGATGATGTATTATTAATGTAGGAACCATTAGACAGAGATAAAATTCACCATTTAATCTACCTAGTCACAAAAATCCATATTATTGATATTATTGAGAAAAAATAATAGATAAATAAATAAAATAATAAAAAACACTCCTCCCCTCTAATTATAAATACTACCCCTCACGAACCCTTCTCCTCACACATCTCAAGCTTTGAATCCTATAATAATTATACACATTAATATCTCAATACTATTCCCCAATGATCAAGACACATGGGACTCAACAAAATACCAAATCTATTTCCCTAAAAAATTATTCAAGAGGAATAAGTTCAAGATGAAAAATCTGTTTTTCATTTTCATTTATTCTGTTTCTTATTACTTTAATTTCCCTTCCCCCCAGACTCCAAATATCCATCTGAAATTATAAATAAATTATCTTATTTATTTTGGAATGTTATTTTGCTAATTTAATAAACCATCATCAATTCTCTTCCACAATCCTTTTGTAATAAAAATGAAAATATCTACCATGATGTGTTGGTTTATCACATTCAAGGATAACGAGTTTTCAATTTTCATTAAAAACATCATGGTTTGTCAAAAAATCATTATAATTTTTAAAATAGATTGTATAATTTATGTTATAACAAATTCTATGATATATAACTAACATATATACATAATATTAAATAATATTAGAAAAATAGATCTTTTTGAATGAGAAATAGATAAAGTAATATAAAATATTATCATTAACATTTTATGTAATGATTCATCCACATTTCTAGGAAAAAATTTATATAAGACCATTTACTCTACTTTAAATTCATTAATAATATAAAATTTCAATTCTAGACCACTATTCCCATTTTATATGATTTTCCATACACATATACAGGTAAACCAATCATGAGAAACATGGAAATGAATGATCCCAAAATGATTAAATTTAATCTCATAAATCATAAAAATCCCACAAAGAAACATAATAAAATTATAATAAATCAAATAAATCTATAATATATATTGAATTAATAAATTAATGGAGCTAATTTGATTATCCAAGAAATTATATTTAAGTACATAACACTTTCTCACATAAGGTTGTGAATTTTCTCTAAACACCCGATTTTCATTCAGGTTATGCATTCTATCTATTTACCACAATGTAATGAATCCTTATATTTGTATTCTTATACTAAATTATGTGTATATATTCCAAAATCATATATACATATCATTTCTACATTATTTTATGGGTAAATACATATTTTAAAAATGTTCCCTTATCAATTCTTCCTGATGGGATAGCTCGGTCAAAGGGAAAGTCCCAAATTATTTTCTATTTTCAATTACCATCCAAAATTTATTTTATTCCACTGTTATTTTTCTGGAATCACTCCATTTTTCAAGAAATATTATCCTTCATTATATCTTATTTTATGAAATAATTGCCCTTTTCAACTATAAATGTTCTTTAAAATTTTACATAAACCATACTAAAGTATTTCATTTATAGTGTTTCTTAAAAAATATTTTTACAAGTTCTCACTTCCGCTTGGTAACAATTATCATTATCTATGACTATTTTACATTATAAATTTCCTTGTATGATATAAAATCAATTTTATTTAATGGAAAAATATATTATATTCCCATTTTTTCCTTATGATGTGATTTTGATACCAATTTCTAACATAAGTATGATTATTCATATGGCACACATATTCACAAATATGTTATGATGGGTGTTCCTAGATAGCACTATAATGCATTGGATAATGTATATTCTGATGAGATGTCATATTGGGATAGGGATTCTACCTGATTACATTATGGGAATTGATCCTCCATGTGGAATGGTTTTGGAGGTCATCCTTGACTCATGCTCCTCCATGTTCAATGGTATTGGATGTTAGCCTTGACTCATGCTCTTCCATGCAAAATAGTCTTGGTAGTTACCCTTGAATCATACTTATTCCACATTTTATGGTATTTTGAATTTTCTGTGATTTCATGATAACATAATACCGTGTTCTATATGTTATTATTCTATATTAATATTCATGTTCGACACCCATATATTTCATATTGGTATCCCTTCTAACGCTAGTGATATGATTTATTCATATGATTATTGCCTTAATAGGATTTTTAGCCCATCACATTTTTCATGTATTCCTCTAGTTATCCTATTTAGATTTAATGTATTAGATAAAGTAAAGAGCTCATTATGAAGATTAAATAGAATATGTTTTTATATTGCTTAATAATGTATCTAATCTTCAAAAAAAACTAGAATTTAAGATTCTTATTTTATAGTTTATGGCTAGTAATGATTAAAATCATCTAATAATATATCTAAAAGGATAGGTTTGTTATAGTTTGTATTGGTGAATAGTTTCATTCAAATACATCATAAAACAAATGTCTCCCATCTTTTGTGGATCTTTTGATCCCTTCACCACAAAACAACATATTAAATCCATGGAGAATATACCATATGCCCTCTATGTCTCATAATAATTGAAAGTTGTGATTTCATTCTATTAGTCTGATGAGGAAGCTGAATAGTGTAGACACAGATCAAGAACAAAAAATACAAGTAAGAAATTGATTCAATGGAATTGGATGATTTCAATAAAATATGTTTCAATAAATATTTTTCCCACACTCTCCATCTTATGATGGAGAGGGAGTTACTCAGTCTAAATGAAAAAGAATATAATCCCAGCAAGGCATATGATAAAAACTACACAAGAAAATAATTTTATTCCTCAATCTTTATCATGAACACAAAAAACAATGTGGATAGCTTATTTAGCGAACTAAATACAAGTAAATGAAAATCATTGGTGATTTGAGAGTTTTATAGCAATATGGATATTGTTTGTTGTTCCCTTAAGGATGAAATTAATATTGGATACTCTTATAGGTCTTTTGGTATTTGAGATAAATATATAAAATGATGTTTGATATGGGTGTATCAATAGATAAATCCCATGATTGGATGAAAACCCGACATCCCACGTGTCAAAGTTGGGGGTATAAGTGTCTTTGAAACTATTAAAAGGGAATTATAAAACAATTCAAATGAGGATGAGTTGGGAATATATCTAATAACTATGAGAGAGATATGAACAATCCCACTAATGTGGATGAAACAAAGAATGTTTAGATCAATACTAAACCTCTAGTGTAGTGTTTCTACTACAAGGATCATGGGTATTATGAGAACCATTTCCCTAAACGAATGGTTTTTGGAGGTAATCAAAAGTAACAAACTCCATAGAAGCAAGGAAGGACACTTTCTATCACTCATTATAAGGTGGATCCTGAAAATTATGTGGTGAAAATTACACTAGTTATTCATTCACTAATAGAAAAGATACTATTTGATTCGGGTTTTACATGCTCTTTTATATTTTACATGTTTAGTATAACTATTAAAACACCAGCTCAAAATATAGAGGTTGAGTTATCAATGACAATAAAAAATGGGGAAATTATTGAATCCAAAGTATATAACTCCTCTATAGTTAATTATTGGGGACTAAACCTCCTCTAAATTTTTTTACATCCTTTGGTGGAGTGTTATGCTATATTGGCCAAGGATTAGTTTTCTTTGTATAAAGGCAACAAAAACTATCAGAAAAGGGATACCACTCTTTTCATCCCAATGAATCCTAAAATTTTTATATGTTTAAGGAGGAGGATGAATCTCCTTTAGAATCATCATCACAATTGTTTATATTTTTTCTTTTTGAGAAAGAATATCTTGGTCAAATGATTTATAAAAAATTTAGAATCTTTCTTGAATACATTCCCATTGTGAGGGACTACACTGATGTGTTCTTTGAATAATTTACTCTTCTTCCTCCTGATCGAGAGTTTGAGTTATGTGTTGGAAATATTCTTGGATCTCAGCCTATATAAAATATACCTTATAGAATATAAACTATTATGTTGGTTGAATTGAAGTAGAAATTATAATAGAATCTTAATTAGGGTTTTATATGAAAAATTTCTTCACTGTGGGGTGAAACTATCTTCTTTTTCATGGAGGATAGATTAATTCTCCTCTGCATTGATTATCCTGAGAAGTTTAAAATAATGATAAATAAAAATTATCCAATTCCATAGATAGATGAGTTGTATTACCAACATCATGGGGACAAGTATTTATCTAAGGCAGACCATTAGTCATGATTTCACCAATTAAGGGGAGGAAGGATGATATTCCCATGACTACATTTCAAATGAGGAATGGGAAATATGAGTTCATAGTGATTCCCCTTAGACTCACTAATTCTATATAATTTTCGTGGACATAATGAATAGATTATTTATATATTACCTCAAAAAAATTGGTTGTCTTTACTGAAAATATTATGATATACTACAAGATTAAGGAGGAACATGAGTAGAAATTGAATATTTCATTTGAGATGTTGATAAGGGATAAAATATACGAAATATAAAAAAAATTTAATTTCTAGATTGAGGAATTATAATAATTGGGAAATTTTATCACTAGAAAAAGAATATCTATGGACTTCTTCTAAGAAAAATCCAATTGAGGAGTGGCCCAACCCAATAATTATTATCGAGATCCATAGTTTTATTTTTCTAGATGGATATTACCAATGATTTGTGAAGTATTTATCACAAATTTCAAAACCAATCACCAACTGACTCAGAAATGAGGGATTTTTTCTAGACCAATGAATGTGAATATTGCTTTAAAAAGTTGAAAAGAAGGCATAACACTAGAAAATTACTCACACCTCCAATAAGTGTGGAAATATTTTTCATGTACAATAATGATTCACGGAAGGTATTAAGATTTATACCATTAAAATATGATTAAGGGATATCCTACACCTCAATATAATTGAAAATGAAAATGAAAATTTATCCCACACATGATATGTAGTATGAAGCTTTTAGATTTTAGCTGATAATCTGGAAACATTGTCTCTATGGAGAGAAGTGTGAGATATATTATGATCATAAGAGCTTCAAATATGTATTCACAAAGAAGGATGTCAATATAGATGGTGAATATAGTTTTATATCATCATGGATTATGACTTATCAATACACTACCATCCATGTAAGGAAAATAAAGTGGCATATTCTCTATGTAGAAATGACAATGTATCTTTTTCAATGAAGGGTATTGAGAAAGAGGCAATATTATTAGAATTTCAAAAGATGGACATGTGAATCATTAAGTAAGGATCATATTTAAACTTTTATAAAATGATTGATCAACCATCCCTCATAATGAAAATAAAGGATTATCATTAAAATTATGAAAAAATTCAAAAAAATAGTTGGAAGCTATCAGAAATGGGAAATCCTAATAGCTTAAAATTGATGTGGAAGTTATTTTATGATTTGGGCCATTATTATGCATACCATCCACTCCATAGATAAATAATGATAATCTAAATGATTCATGTATCTCAACATTTTATATTAACCTATGAATCAAAATGATGTATTGAGATCTCTAAAAGTAATATTGTTGGTACAATATGAAAATGGAGTCTTCTTTTTCTACATCAAAGTTAATGGTATGTCAGGAAGTGATAGATGAAAGGAAAATGTTAAAGGGGATAATTTATCCATTACCCATACCAACATGGAAGTGGGAAAACATCACCATGGAATTTTTCACATAACTTCAATAGACATCCATAGGAAATAATTCTATATGAGTCATTGTGGATGATCTTAAAAAGACATCTCACATTATCAAAATTCAAGATGACTTCTCACTCGACCAACATGCATAGATATACCTCAAATATGTTGTGATGAATCATAGTGTAAAACTTTTTATTAATTCCAATAGATATCTGATATTTAACTCTACATTCTATATAACTTTTCAACATTATCTAAAAATGAGTTGATGTTCAGCTGGGATTAACATCCTCAAATAGATGGACAATCTAAGAGGACTATTTTAAAAATGGAAGACATGTTATGATCTTTTTATATGGACTTCAAGACAAGATGGGACTAACACCATCCTCTCGATGAGTTCTTCTACAAAAATAATATACAAAAAAAATCCTAAAATATGTATCTATATGAATGAAATTATGGAAAAATATTAAGAACACTTTTATATTAGGATGAAGTTAGTGAACGTTAGCATCATGGACCTAAAATGATAAATAAAATTGTAGAAAAGGTGAAAACCAATCAACATCACATATGAGCTTCCCAAAATCAATAGAAGAGATATGAAGACAATCATTGATGGTATTTTATGTTTACGGTTGGAGGCCTTGTATTCCTCCACACATCTCAATGGAATATGATCATTAGATTTGGGAAAAATGAATGTAATGTTCTAGGTGCATTGGCCCCTTTGATATTCTAGATCAGGTTGGAGTTGTGGCATATCTACTAGAACATCCACCTATAATGACTCAAGTATATGATGTATGCCACGTATCCCTCTTGATCAAGTACATACTAGATCACTCACATGTACAAAATTAGGGTGTGATATAGTGGGTAAATGATCCATATTATGAGGAGAATTTGGTGAATATCTTGGATCATAGAGATAATGTTTTATGAAACACGGCCACTCAGCTGGTCAAATCACTATAGAAGAACCATAAGTATGAAGAGGTAAAATGTGAACCAGAGGAAGATGTTTATGACAATTACCCTCCACTTTATTAAAATAGTATGAAAAAATAGATTTTGAGGGTGAAATTTCATATGGGGTAAGAATTTAATGAACAAAAATTTTATCAATGAAAATTCCCTTGTAATAATTATTTCATATAGTATAAACCAAATACAATCACATTTGGAACACCATATAAACATTATAAATTACTAATGAATTATATTAGAGTTATTTCTTGAAAGTGTGCAACATATAATGATAAAATAGTAACCTAACCTCTAGAGTAGTAATGTGACCATTATGAATAGTAAAATGGACAATAGAATAGTAAACCTACCTATGAAAGTATAAAAATTTTATCCATCTTGTAAATGAAAATATGATATACTTTTATCATATTATAAGTAAATCAATGAGTTGAAATTTATAAACTAAGTGTTGTTATTTTTATAAAACATAAATATTTATTTAAAATTTTATAATTAATATAATGATTTTAAGGAAGATTAATTTTCATAAAATATATTAAAAATTTACTGTTTTATTAACTTATTATTTTATGATAATTTTATGTGACTTCAGTTAATTTTTCAAACTGCCATAAAATCTGTTATAATTTTAAAATTAGTATTTATCGAATAAATGATGGTTTTAATTAAAAGCTAAATTCATTCTATTTATAAAGTTATTCTAATAAAATGGAGTCTATTTTTTTAATTGTACACAATAAAAAAAATTACGGGTAATATTTGGGGTTTTTCAAAAATAGTTTAATTTTTGGTGAATAATGAAATACCTTAATTTGTAGTATAAGATAAACACATGAATAATTGAGTCATTGATGATGTATGGATGATATAAGAAACATTGTCTCAAAATCACATGACATAGTTACTGAACATAGTCACAATAATATACACTATTGATAGACTTGAGGAAAAAAATAAACAAGTGAATAAAATAATCAAAACATTCGTCTCCTCCCACAATAAAAATCACCCTCCCCACCCCTTCTCCTCACACCTAACATTCCTTGAATATTGTCCAAATTATATAAAATCCACTCCCAAACCCTCTTCCCCCATGTACAAGAGACTCTAGCCTCACCAAAAGACAAAACACTTTTTTCTATGGTGGTTCTGAAGAAAAAAAAGTTCAGGTGGTAAAATCCTCATCGATTTTCATTTATTCTATTTTATATTTATTTTCTATTCATATACTCTTATATTCGATGATAATAAATGTTAAATTATAACTGAAATATATATTATATACTATAATTTTATTATGTGAATTGAAAAACACATAATCAATTCTCTCCCCCTACTTTTTTTTCTAAAAATGAAATCATCATTCATGATGTAATGATTTATCTCATTCAAGGATAACAAGTTTTCAATTTACATTACCACTTAAAGTCTTGTTATATATCCATTAAAATGTTTGAAATATATTTTTAAATTTATTTTATATCCTATTTTATGTTTTTAAACTATTATATATTAAGAAATTCTGATAATATAACATAAGTAGTTTGTGATGATCAAGAAACATCCAAAATAAGATAAACGATTATCATTAACATTTTATCAATTGAATCATCCTCATATCTGGAAAAATAAAAATATATAATAGTTTTTAATGTTATGAGTTCTCATTAATGACATGAAATTTTAAATCTGGACAACTATTCTCTTTTTGTATTATTTTCCATACATGTATATAAGTAAACCGATCATGAAATCAAAGGAAATGAATTGTATCAGAATAATAAAATTGAATATCATAACTCATAAAAAAGGACATAAATGACAACAACAATATTATAATAAATAAAATAATTTACTAATAGATTATTAATTAATTAATTAGTGTTTAAAACACACATGACCTAGTTATATGTTTTATAAAGTTTCCCTTCTCAATTTTTCACGATAAGAAAGACAGATTAAACGTAACTTGAAATATTCTTACCCATTTTGAAGTACCATCCATAATACATTTTAAGAAAAATTACATTTTTTAATTCACTCATTTTATCATGAAAAACTATTTTTATTAATTTATTGTTTAATTAAAACATATATTGTTTTTTGTTTTAATTCTCTTTATTATTTTCATTTAACCTCACTAAAATGTTTCATTACAAATGTTTCTCAAGCACTATTTTCATATGTTATCATATTAGTTTTTCATCACTTATCATGATCTATGCCTATTTTCTATAATTAATTTCCTCATATTATTTAAATCCATTCTTTTATTGAAACCATTATGATACACCCATTTTTATACCATTTTATATGCTTGAGATACCCATTTCATTCTTATATATTATTTTTCATATGGAATGAATATAAATGAAAATTTTATGATGGGGAAATTATATATTACTCTAATGCATTGAGTAAGGTTTAGTCTAATGAGACTTCAATTTGGGATAAGGATTAAACCGAACTCCATTATGCGACTTGATATTACTTATGCAATGTTCATTCCTATTTTCCTTTACTCATGAACCTCTTTGTGCAATGGTCATGGTGGTTAGCATTGAATCATTCCCCTCTATGTGAAATGGTATTGAAAATTATCCTTGACTCATTCTTTTGAAATTTTTATGTTGTTTCTATATTTCTATGATTCAATGATTACATTATCCCAGGTTCTATGTGTTATGTTTCCATATGATTATTTACATTCCAAGACATTTTATGTCATAATGTTATGAATTCTAACCATTATGCTATGCTTTATCCATATTTTCACTCCCTTACTGAGATTTTTACCTCATCCCTTTATTATTGTATTACCTAGTTTATTCTATAATGATGTAATGGATCTAAGTAAGTTGGGATCTCATTATGATGATTAAATAAAATATGTTTTTATTCTATTTAATTTTATAACAAATCTTCCGAATAAACTAGAATGTAAAATCATCAGCTTGTAATTTATGGTAAGTTATTTTAATATCATGTTATAACATGTGTAAATGTATAGGGCTGTTAAAGAATATTATAACATAAGACACATACCTTGATTTCACTGTAATGTTTTCTATGTAGGTATTAATGGATTCATCATCCCTCTATTTCATATCTTAAAATTGCAATAAATTCATAGTATGAAGGCATCAAGAAAAGTATTTCTTGATAAATAACCTCTTAAAATCCCCCCATTCCTTGGATTTTATTTATTCATAATGACTCATGATCTTGAAAATATCCACCATTGATCATATAGTCTTTCCACTTAGTGGAATGTTATGAAATCGCTCTCATATTCTGATCAATGATGAATAGAGAATTAATTTTCCATAACATTAATGCATTAATCCATAATAAGTTGATTAGAAATATCATAGAGGGAGGGTGGATGTTATCAAATAAAATAATGAGTGTCATGGTCTCCATGCTTGTTGTATTCAAAATAGTTAAATGAAATGTGTTATAATTCATATATTGAGGGAGTTGAGATAGACTTTTTATAGTACATTACATCATAGATCCTAAAGAATTTGGTTTCTCTTGTGGTTGATCATTAAATTGACCATATAATTTGTTTATCACATGATTTATTCTTGTTCCAACCATTGAATAAAATAAAAATCATTTTGTATTCATCTAACTACAATAATTAGAGTGATCTTAACTATATTTAAGAAAATAAACTCTTGGAGATGACCAAAATTATTACACATTATTATCAAACTATGACACCATTGGTTTAAAATAGGTAATCCATGGTAGTTATATGTTTTATTTGATTATAGTGGGTTATTAGAAAAATTTTATTTAACCTAAACATATCGCTCGAGTTTGTTAAACCAAACATGATGTACGGGTACAATAACCATTCCCAACATGAATACTGAGATAAAATTGACAGACTCTTTTTAGGGTTATTACCTATTGATTCAAATATTACAATACCACATACAATTAGAGTATCAATATAAGGATACATTTCTAGAAAAACGAAATAATCTCTTCCATACCAAATAATTTGGATGTTATACCATACATAGAACAATACCCTATGATCTAAAAAAATTATCTAATCATAATAACCAAATATTAACAAAACCATTATCTAATAATAACTAAAAAAACCCATACTTTACATATATACATATTACATTTTATCAGATGAATATTCATTACATAACATTTTTATACAAACCAAAACTATACAAGATTAGATTATTTTGAGACTAGATACACGATCATCATATTTCGTAAAATATCTTGAACATATCCAACAATTTAATTACCACATACTAATCTCCATTTAAATAACATATTTATAAACTTACAGAAAAACTTGTTAAGGGAAATGTAATAAATGGTGATCTTATATTATGACTAAGGGAAAACGTGGGAGATATCAATACTTTGAGAAAATGATCAACTCTAGTGTATGATAACATATTCGAGTGAATTATATCAAAATAAAATATTCTTAACCATATAAGAATAGATGATAATCTATAAAAAATTCAATATAATATGATTAATAAAGATATCAATGGATCAATTATCATTCAAGAGTCATTATATGATAATGTTGCATCATAAAAATAATAAATCTTAATTGTGATAACATATATAAACATAATCATTTCCATACATAATATTATTATAATATCTATAATGTGATAAAATCCATGCATCTAAATGTGATAAAATTTATTGTTAATCATTTCTATATATTTTATAATGAGCATAAATAGAAATAGATCATACTCACACATAAATATATGAAAAAATATTCTTTCAATCATGTATATGAATATGATCGGGATATAATAAGATATAAATACAACTTTTCCAAGTGAATTAGAGTTATATAAATAACCCAACCACTACATAAAAACAATTTAATGAAATAAAGTTCTCGATATCTTAAAAAATTAACTGCATCCTTATAACATATCCCATGGAAAATAAACAAGTTTGGTAATCATCTCATCACCAAAATCATAGACCATCTATATAAATAACAATAATATAATAATTATATCATAAACCTATTAAAAAACAAATGAAATCAATGGATGTTTTCATAAATTCAAATTTCATTCAAAATATTAAAGGAATATTTCATGAGGGAAATACCATTTTTCATTTTCTGAAAATGTATAAAAATATAAATATATGAAAAATGTTAAGGAAAAATGTTAGTTTAAGATAAACATAGAAAAAAGTATTATAATGTTCAAATCATTTAGTGTTAATGATAATGAGAAATTCTATTCATTTTTTATAATAAGATAGAAAACATTTCTTATAGAATTTTATAAAAATGTCAAAAAGTAATCGTTTGGAAATCAACACGAAGGAATATTTTTTTATAAAATAAAAAATAAATTATTGGTAAAAAATAATTAAAAATAATAGGAAAATATTTAGTCTTTTTTGAAATCATATTACAGATATCTTGAATGTGGAACATAATGTAATTTTTAATAAAGAGTAAATCATAGTAGGTTTTCCTAAAAATAAATTTCATCACCATGATTACGTAGAGTGATGAAAATGAGATCAAAATTGGTATCCTATATAAATATAAAATTTACAATAAAATTAAATGGATTTATTAGATAATAATCCAATAATTTACTCAACCAAAATTCAAGAAAAAAATTTCCAATTGAAATTGGATTGAAACATAAATCCCCTACCCCCGGTCTTATATTTCTTCATACATCTTCGACCCACAAATATAATAAATATAGATTTATTAGAGATGTATTACAATCCATGATGATATCTAGAATACCATTTATTATTTAAAAATTATATTCTTTCACCATTTATTAATTTTTTATATTAAAATCACTATTTTATGTGATAAGTTTTTCATTTTTCATGCTTGTTTTGGTTCAATTGCCCTAGTCCTTATATGTTATTCATTATTCCATAAACTATATAATTTTAATAATGATTTAAATATAATATATATTAATTATATATTTTTATATTTTTCATTATAATGTAAATAAATAAAGAACTGAATTAATCCATTCTAAGAGACGGTAGGTTGTACGTATTCATAATCATTATAGCATTTTTGAATGATGGAATAAAATAAATGTAAATAAAAATTAATTTTTTTCAAAAACTAATATATCATATATATAATATATTTTTATTAAATATCCCCTTATTAAAATAAAATTAAAAATAAAATTAAAAAACATATCACATCACTTCATGTAGATGGCTATCCACACATACTCACAAGCGACATCATCATTTTAAAATGGATGTAAAGGTAATAAGGCAGATTAGATATTATAATTCAAGAAGAAAAATTATGCAATAAATATAATATATAAATATTAAATTTATCATTTATACCATCTATTGAAGATGGTGATGAAAAATGAATCACACCTCTACATGAAGAAGATAACTTGTATATAAGCATGATCGATGTGATCATTTTCTATAAAATAGAAAATAGGAGGAAAAGGAAATACCCAAATCATAATAAAACCACAGAATATTTATGATAATGTATTAATTACATTATAATTTATTCTATATATTTAGATAATATTTAGAAATATATAAAATTGAAAATGCTAGTTTGAGTGTTATACCTCTTTGTCAAGAAACCATTTTTGTCTTACACCACAATCCATGAAGGGTTGGTATTTTGGAATGAATAAAATATTAATTAAGTTTCTAATGAAGTGATGATGATATATATAATGTTATGTATAATATACATTTATGAATTCAGCGTAAATAAAAGGGGGAACTTGTATCCTTTTATAAGGTAGGGAAAGGATACACTTGGAATTACTAAAAAGATTAAAATATAACGAATTTATGCATATGTAATTTTTTATAAATGGATATATTTTCATTATTATAGTGAAAAATGAATAAATATAATTATTAAATGAAATTTTTATATATTCTGGTGTCATTATATAACATATCTTTTCTTTCAACCCATTAGTTAACTAATTTTAATCTTAATTATAGCGATGACTTTTTTAAAATTAAAGGGTATTAATTTCACATAGTAGGTAATGATTTACACATTAATGAACAAGGGATGAACATTTTAACCATTTATCACCCTATATTTCAACTTGAAATTTTTTTATGATTAAAAAAATCAATAATATTTTTTATATAATACTTTTAATGTTGTTCTGAGAACTATTCATATAATTTTACATTGAAATGAACCTAGAAAAAGTATAACTCTAATATAAACCTCTAAAAATTATCTAATGTATTATATTTATCTCTAATATTTAGATTAATTAATTATTCTCCAAAATTATATTACTTTTAATACTTTTATAGTCATTAATTACATTTTTCAATTAATTTATTAAATATTGTGTCGCAGTTTTGTAATAATATATGATAATTATTCTATAAGAAAAAACTAAAAATAAGTTAATAAGATAAAAACTAATATATATTTATTTTTAACATTAGATCCTAAATTATATTCCTTTTATCTATATGTAATGTTATTAGAGATATTAATTCCAAGAGGGTGATATTTTGAATATATTATTGTCTAAAATTAATATTGTGACATACGAACCTAGGTTACCCACACTGGTGCCCTGAGTCGGTCGGACCCATGACATCATGTTTTCCTCCCTATGTGCAAGAGGTGGTCGACTTGTAGCAAGGTTTTGATTAGTCTATCATGGGGAGACTATAGCCTCTTTTATCAGGGTAAAACACAAGAAGAAAGAAATAAACAATAGTGAAAGTTCATAAAACTATAGACAATACCAATATCTCAATATAATCAATACTGAATAATAGAATATCCAAATAAAGAAGAAAAAATACCATGATAATGTGTGTGTCAAGTTTCTAAAATGAAAATTAAAAATAAAGATATGGAAGACTATTAAAAGGGCTCAGAACCAGGTATGGTTCCATCATACAAGAACCATACTATCTTAGGAATATAACACATGTATTTTTCCCTTAACCTGTCACGAAATAATACAGTCTATTCGAATACTAATTAGGAAGTCCGAGTAAGGTGTTGGTAAAACATATTATTCCATCACCAATAGTGACTAAAATAATATTCAGTAACTCAATGTATGGATTTGTATAACGAAGTAATTACAATGTATAAGTAAAGAGTTACAACATTATCATATATTATTTTCTTAACCACATTAACTCTTTGGTTCTCGATGACAGCCGTACCAAAAATCCCACATTGGATCATGTTGGTTCGGATGTTTTCCTAGGAAATAGTATATCTTAATACCTTATTCTGCTCATTCAAGAGCCTGATGTATTCGAAGTTGATATCATATATCAATACATACTTCAGCTTTTGCAGAAGACTTATGTATTCCTAAGTGAGGTCATATCGCATAGTTTCTTTATCATCGTTCTTACTTCATATTATAATGTCCATGTTACTGTTAATTATACACATAATAGAATGACTATGTTCCCATTATTTAATTTATACATTAATGAACATGGTACCATCCATACATTACACATTAGAATGACTATGTTCTCATTCTCTAATTCACACTTTAATGACCATGTTACCATTAACAAATCACAAATTTGAATTACTATGTTTCCATTATTTTTTAGAAAATTCAAAGACCATTTTACAATTCACCAACAAAAAATTTATTCAAAAATTAATCATCCCCTTAAGTTCCATTCCAAAAATAATAATTAGTTAAACACAAAAACATCATTAGTTAATCAAACAATTAATTAATCATATCAATAATATTAATTTATTTAACGTATGAATTCATATTGATAAATAATGTTATAATTTATATAATTTTCATACACATAATAATATCATGACTATGTGAATTGAATATTATACCACTGACCAAAAATAGTCAATGATTAATTTCCCAACCAAAGTCACCAATAATTGAGCAGTACAATGATGTACATATAGATCAGAATATCAAAACCCTAAAGCATGATTAAGGAAAATCAAGATCATATAAATCGTGATCTATATATAGAGTCATAGATATAAATCTTATCAAATATATTTATATAAATACAAAATTTAATATTTCAGCACAGAAATAATGCGTGAATAATGAGAGAAGAATGAGTTAAGGATGGAGATATGATTCACTTACCAGGAGAGAAGCGAACCTTCGATCAGTGATTCAAATAGTGAATAATGGATGTAGGGAGGACCTATAATTCATCGAAAGATCTCCAAAAATGCGAATTACCACCTAGGGTCTAATGGGATTGATTTGGGATTAATTAGTGTGTTTGGTAAATTTTAGAAAATAATTTTTAAGTTTATTAATTTAATTCTCATGCATAGTTTGATGGTCTTGGGTGCATGGTTTTCTATAACAGTGCGCCAACCTTGTGTCACATTTATTGGTTTCCACAATTACCCTATATAATGTGAAATATTTTATAGACTATTCAATAAATATATAAATCCCAACTATCTGGGGTTGCAATGATTACATGCATGGGGAAAGAAGTTTTCTCTAAACCCGTTCCAACCGTACACAACCCCTTTTCTTTAGTTTTTACCAAAATTAAACCTAAAAACACCCTAGGTTATAAACTGAACAAAAATTACTCATATAAGGACAAAAGAGTTCTTAAAATAAATCTTGATTCCACATCAGAAAATGTAGGGTTCTTACAATCTCTCCACCTCACAATAGCTCGTCCTTGAGCTGTCATCCCATGAAACCCTAGGATCCCAAGTTAAAAATATTTGTCCATTGAGCCTATATATCCTCTTTCTATTCTCATGTGTCCTCCATTACATTTCCTTAGTTCCACAATACATGAACTATCAACACTTTTTTCCCTACAATACTTTCTCACTATAATCTAACACAAGTGTTGGATGCTTCACAAAGGACACATCTACCTCAAGATCAACTTTATCCTCATCAATCCCATGAGAAGGGTTGGGGTGATAATGATGAAGTTATGATACATGGAAAACATCATTTAGAGGACTTTATTTTTATGTGATTTCCAATCGATACACCACTAACCTAATTATCTCCAGAACCTCAAATGGTCTGATGATCCTAGGATCCAACTTTCCATGTCACAATATCATGTGAAGAATTAGTTTTGGAAACACTTGAAATAATACATGATCACACTCTATAAAATCTTGGGGCCATGAACATCAATCCTCATTTTCTTCTATCTACTGTTTGCAGTAGTGATACATCTCTAAATTATTTTCACCCATTCCGACATCTCCTATATGATACTCAGTCATAACAATTATGATTCACCATCATCTATCTAACATAGAGCTGATATGTATGGCCTACCATAAAGAGATGTGTACTGTTCCATATTTATTGTTTCCTGATTAATATTGTTATTTGAAAACTACACTAAGTCTAAGGGAATATCCCAAGACCCATCTAAGTTAGGAACAAATGCCCATATCATATATTAAACCACCTATATAGTACACTATTTTTTCCCTTTTATATGTGGGTGAAAATCCATACTCAATAACAACTCTATACTGGGAGCCTTTTTCAAGCCCTGCCAAATGTGTGAAGTGAAATGTGAGTCATGATCTGAAACTATAGTTGGTGGAAACCTATATAGATAGATAATTTAGTGAAGAATCCAATCTTCTAGAGGATACTCTAATAATGTGTTCTCTGTAGGGATGAAAATCCCCAACTTCATTAGGTGATCCACAATAACCATGATAACATCATTATTCATTGCCATTTCGGAAGAACTACTAAAAAATCGATATACACTTCATTAAACTTCCATTATAGATTAGGAAAAAAACTGATGTAATATTTATTGTCATTGATGATATATCTTCACCAGCCGAAAGGTGTATCATCATGTCATAAACCCTTCAATATCCTATTTCATGAATTTACACCAAAACTATAATTTTAGGGTACTATAGATTTTGGTCACACCCCGATATACTCCCCACATCAACGAATGAAATTCCTACATCAACTCATCCTACATTATTATTGGAACAACAAACTAATTCCTAAAAATTATGTTCTCATACTCATCTATGATCAAATATGATGGTGAATCCTCACCTTCAAGGTTTTCAATCAAGGTTAAACATTCAGAATCCATATACTAAATATCTATAATCCCTTTCTAAAGTGTCAACACTACAATAACCAATATGAGAGTCATCTGATCTTAACTCTCCTAAACCACCACTTGTATCTTAATAAGTAGAGTAATCATCTTCCCCATTGAACTTTATTCCTAAAATACATGATTCTGAGTTTTCATTCTCAAACCATCAGCCAAACTATATTCCTTCTCAAGAATATAAGGTATCTCAAAATCAAATGAATGCATATACTCAACCCATATCCACCATCGAATATGAAAATATAACTATGAAAAGGTATTCCTAAAGGTATTTTGGTTGGTAAACACCATAAAATTTTCACCCAAAAGATATTTATGCCAACACTTAAAATCAAAAACCACCATTTTTAGCATGATTTCATGTGTAGGGTTGTTCTATTCAGGTGGCCTCAGCTATCATGACCCATATTCCACAAATTGATCTCATTGCATCCACACGAGTCTATGTATGACTATAGAAGTGTCATAATATAGCATGTACTCCTCACCTAGAACATGTGAGATCAATATCGATACTTATGTACAAACATTATTCAACTTTTAGAAGGTATTCTTTCCTGATTCAGACCAATCAAATATTATCCCATTTTTGGTTTATCCTGAAGGTGGCTTTGCCATACGGGAAAAGTTCTGGATGGATCTCTAATAATATCCAGCTTGTCCTATAAGGCAATGGTTATTAAATACATTATTTGGATTCTCTGAAGAAACCACTATATGCTCTTTTTCTAGGTCCAATGACATGCCTTACATTGAGATATTGTTTCGCTAGGAGTGTAACTAATCGATACAAAACTAACACATGGATATCATGGAATATATATGATACTCCCTAGGTGTACTAAGCGTTATTTCTAGGTGTTGGTCATGATCATCATGATACTTTGAGTACTATAAGATGTAATTCATAAACACAACTAGAAAATGGTCTAGGTATAGGTGGAATATTCTATTCATCTAGTCCATAAATATTATTGGAGGATTTTTAAATGCAAAAGACATTACAAAAAACTCATATAGGCCATACCAACTTTTAAAATTAGACCATAGTATATCAGAAGTCTTAAATATCAACTAATGATACCCCAATATCAATTCTATCTTCAAGAAGACACATGCTCATCAAAAATGGTCAAACAAATTGTCAATAAGAAAAAGCGGATACCAGTTCTTCACATTCAACTAATTTAACATTCAGAAATCAACACAAAAACATAAAGTTCCGTTATCCTTCTAGGAAAACAACAACGGAGAAATCCAAGGTTATGTACTGAAACGGATAAATCCATTATCCTACTATTCCTCTGAGTCATGAGATATTGAAGCTCTATCAGTATGATTTTGTATGTTGGAAGAGAAACTGTATCATCACTTAGAATGAGCTCAATTGGGAATTCAACAACACTCTCAAGAGGTATCCCTGATATGTCTTTAGGAAAGAAATCCTTTAATAGTTCCACTACTGGTAGAAAGACCTCAAGTTTCACAACTCCATCATCCATGAATAAACTACCAACCAATGCTATGAGATATCCTAGTTACTGATTAATTATCCCTTCACGGCCTTCCAGGATATATCACTATCCATGGTGAATATATCCATCACACATATGAGACATAAATGTCACACTCCTATGGTAACAATCAATGTGGGTTTAGTATGATAATTTATAGTCCGTACCAATAATTAGGTCCAAGCAAGGCATTTCATATATATAAGGATCCCAAAGAAAAAGATACTCCCCAGTCTTGAGAGAACATCATCTATAAAAATAGATGTCTCTAGAACTTTCTCCTAATGGTCTATCTATTGTTATTACCCCACTAACAAAATCCACCACCAGGGTCAAACCATTAACAAGATTTGAAGATATAATGGAATGAGAGGATCCGGTATCAAATAACGCACTAGCTAATATAGAAGATATAAGAATAATACATCTCACAATTGAAGGTCCAACTTTTATAGACAAAATTGTATGATGCACTACATTTAGTTGTCTTTCCCTCTTCCCTATGATTAATTATTACTAACACGAGTTGCTCCACTCTACTGATATGGGAGTTCTTTCCCAGAAACACCATGTCCACCAGCTCTACCACCTCGTCTAGTAGAACTCCAGCTACTAGGATGATAATTCATATAAGTTACCCTTATAACATCTTAGTTCTGTCTAGATCATCCATCAATATCCATATATCTCAATGTACTACCAAAATTCATTAGATGTACCATCATTCCTTAAGATCTCCACTCCACTAGTGATTGGGGAAAATGATGTAGATAGTGGTCTGGCCTGTCACACAAAAATAAGATCACTCCAGTAATGTCATGTGAATATAATCCCTCTCTATGTGCGCCCCTTATCCCACATACATGGATAATGTTCTCTTAATGGTTCTTCATGTTCTCAAAAGTCACACCTCCTGATCATCCTATAGAAACTACTTTTACAACACATAAACACTCATTCTAGTTCCCCTTTTCTATGATAGCCTAATCCACAACCTCCACAAGCTTTTTTAACTGAAGAAGTAATCTTGAGACTTAATCTTTCTCTTATTTCCATCCTAAAAGAGTATATCTATATTTGTATCATCTCTTACCAATGATGGAGCAAAGAGCTATAGATATTTAAATTATCTTGTATAATCCATCACAAACATGCTCCCCTAAGTCAACCACATGAACACCATTGATCTCTCCTACCTCATCATCTCTGGATAGAAGTTCTCCAAGAACCTCTCCAAGATTTCCTTCCATATCATATAGTTAGTCTATCCAGTACGCGCCTGAAGATCCCACCATCACATCACTGATAATCGTAACATGTATGTAGACAATGTGAACCTCCTCTCAACAGGAGTCTCTAAATGGTCAAGTATATTTTCAATGGAATCATCCTAGAACATAGATCACCCAGGTCCACACTGTCTAGTAAAAGACAGAGGGTGTTGTAACAAAAACTCTATCATTCGGTCAGACATCTTTTTCACAACCCACCAAGATTAAATTCCAATAAGATTAATAATTCAAGAAATGTTCACCCGTTAATTCTCCCATTCTTCTACACCCAACACTATTAGTGCCTCAGGTTCCACTACTAGTCGAGCATAACATGCTATATATTTTATTCACCCCCTTAACATGTTTGGTCATAGGGGCCTAAATCTATAAATTTAAACATGCATATTACGAATCATAACAAAAAATTATCATATTTACATAAGAGGAATAATCACTATAATCTTCTTCCCCTAAACTCATCACACGGTCAAAAAGAAGGTGCCATCACTACCCCTAACCATTATAAACATAATTCTTTGTTATCTAAGATCATTATAATTATAATTATTAAACATAAATTAGACACCCATTTATTTAAAAATTTTGCATCATTTTACCCTTTTCAATTCTCATTAGACAATATTTTTTAGTTCAAATTCACTAGGAAAAATATTATGTGTTTAATAATGTACCCAAAACATTTTTTCCCAAATATTTCATAAAATAATACATATCACAATATAATCTTGAGTTCATAGAATGCTTAATGAAGACTCAACTCTCATTCTATTATGGGACAAGATTGAATTCTCAAAAAATCACAAAAACAATTCCCATATCACCGAACAAGTGTGCCACCAAAGATGAAATAATATTCAAATGTATCAAAAAACAATTATAAAAACAATAACACAATGAGTACTTCTGTTTTCCCACGTACATGGGTTTAGAACTCTGATGCATGAGCTCATGACCAAGACCCAACTCTTATTAGTCTCTTGTTTACCATTCCCAAATAGTATAACTAAATAAAAAGAAAAGAAAACTAGACTTTAATACCACTTTGTAATGGCCCAACCTGAGTGGCACACACAGGTTCCCCAGTTTAGTCAGTCGCAAGACCTCAAGTGCACCTCCTCACATACAAGTGGAATCCTAAAAGATGAAATGGAATGATAAGTTGATCACAGAGAGAATAAACCATCTTTTATTAGAGTAATACATTAGTGGAAATAATAAAAATTATAAGTATCATATATAACCACAAGAAATACTAATATCTAGAGGAAATAAATGTAGGGGAAAAATATCAAACTAAAGTAGAAAACATTCCATGCTGATTTACATGCCTATTTTCTAAAATGAAAATTGAAAACAAAGACGCCAATACGTCCCAAGAGGGTCCCGAACCACATCCATATACCTCATCCAAACTCTATATCAACTCATCCATCTAATGAATGGACTTTTCCTTTAACATGTTCAATAACAATAAATTCTATTAGAGTACTGATTAAGAAATATGAGTAGGTTGTGAGTACAACTCAATAGGCTAACACCAATGGTGTCTAAAACAATATCCCTTCAAATAGTGGTGTCTAGTTGTATAATGAAATAAGAATATTTCAAATGTAAATAGTTATCACATTATCATTTATTATTTAATAAACCAAATTAACTCACGGGTTCCCAAGGACACCAGTACCGCAATGCATTCTTCAGTTCATGCTGGAGGCCACTGTGTTACCAGATAATATCATATCTTAATACCTGCTTCATCTCATGCCAGATCCCGAAGTAGTCCAAAGTGGAATCATATCTCAATACCTGATTCAGCTTATGCCAGATCCTAATGTATTCCCATATGATATCGTATCTCAACGTTCTTTTGATCAAAATTATTTAGTTCATACATGACTTTACATGAAAACATTTATATTAGAAATAATAGAATTTCCATATTCCCATTCATTAATTCCTACATTAATGACCATGTTACCATCCATACAACACACAATGGAATAACCATGTTCCCATTATCTAATTCACACTTGAATGATGATGATATCATTCACACATAGCCTCTTATAATGAAACTCCACATATTATTTTTTTACACTTGAATTACAGTATTACCATCCACTAATAAATAATAAATTCAGAAATTAATTATCCACATAAGTTCCATTCTAAATTAAATAATTAGTTATACTCAAAAACTCTATTAGGTAATCTAACAATAGACTAATAATATCAATCATATTAATTAATTAAACTAAGTAATTAAAATTACTAAATAATGTACGAAAGTACAAAATTTTTATACATATATCAAAATCATTTCTATGGAAATATAATATAAGTCCTTGTACATGAAATTGTCGACGAATAATCGGCCAATGTAAATCCTTAAATATTGAGCGACACAATGATGTAGATTTAGATTAGTATCAAAAAACCCTATATAAGGATTAATAAAAATCATTATATTATAAATAGTGATCTAGGTTGAGAATTGTAGACCTACATCTCACCAAAATAATTTAGATCTATCCATAATAGAATATTACATCACTAAAAGAAAGTGTGAAGAATGAGAGAATAATAAGAGAAGAACATGGATAAGATTCACTTACTAAGAGAGGAGTGTACCTTGGATCCAGGATTAAAATCTTGAATAATAGAGGTTGGGAGGGCTTAGAATTCATCCAAATATCTCAAAAACATAATGGACCAACCTGGATCAAATTGTGTCAACATGTGGTTAACTAGTGGGTTCAGAAATAATTAGATTAAATTTTATAGCTTAATTAATTCATACACATGGTTAGTAGGGATGGGGTAAGCGGTTCTCATTAATAGTGTGAAAACCATTCATCTCTTTTTAGTGTATATTGTTACTCCTAAGAGGGTGTACAGTTTGACAAACCCTACACCAACTACAAAAATCACCATCGTCCAAAGTTGCATGGTTTGCTAGGATGGGGCACATGGTTTTCCATAACCACGCTCCAACCATAAACATAACGGTTTCTATAATTTTTCTAAAAAATACACCCAAACACACCCCATGTTATAAACCAAACAAAAAATTCTCAAATAAAGTAAAAATATTACATGAAATCATGCCTGAGTAACCTTTTCAAAAGGTAGGGATCATACCAATATAAATGTCATAATCAAATAAGAGTTCCAAAAAAATCTCATATCTTAGATAATTAGATGAAAATTGACGAAATATATCAATACAATAGGATAAATTCAAGAGTAATATGTATTGTAAATACTTACCCAAATGTATTAAACATATTTTAGAAATTTTACCCTTACCATGTTGAAAAAAAATTAATATGATTACTATTCATATTGATGTCAAAAAAAATGGATCAATTTAAAAAAAATCGCCATTTTGATTAATAATCTAGAATCCATTTTTCATGATCCATTTTCTATAAGTGGAAGAAATTAGTTTTAAAATAAGTGACCAAAATGCAACAAAAACAGGTTTTTGTATAATTACATTTTGAGACTAAAAATGGATATAAATTTTTATTTCATGCCAAGAAAATATTAGATTAATTATAAATAATTTTGTTGAATATATAACATATAAATTTCATTAATACAACTCACCAATAATGATCAATTTTATTTAATAAGAATAAAATGCATTGCGGGGATAAAAAATGTTTCCCATAAAAAACATTTGTTTTAAAATAATATGAATTTTATTTTTATTTCTATTTAATTTATAACCAATGAATTCATTTTTTATATGTATAAACAATAATGTTTTCCTAATTCTGTTTTTTTATTCAAACAAACCAATCCATTAGATTGGATATAATTTTATTATTTATTATTGTTCATTTATAATCGAGTTTTTATGTACCACAATCTACTAAAGATGTTAAATTTATTTAAGTAGACATATATTAAAATTTTGGGGGGTGTTACAAAATTGGTTTCGAATGTAAATTTTCAACCAGTAAAAATAAATTTTATAAATACTTTTCATGATTTTAATTTTATATCCATACTATAAGATCAAAAATTTCAAATCCTACATCCCATTGAACCACATTATACTTCCTAATGACAACCATGTATGTCGGACTTTTGAAAATCAAATCACAGAAGTGGTAATGTTTCATTTAAACGAAAAATCACTTTTTAACTATCACTTAGTGGTTTCACTATTCATCAAAAATTGAAGTTTTTTAGAACAATTTCAAAATTTCACCCTTAGCTATAATTGGTATTTCGAATTCAAAAATGATGTCTATTTTAAAAAATTCCAAACATATAAGTTGCATTAATTAATTTTATAATTAATTCCCGCTATCACAACAAATAGCGCGTTTTTAAGAAACAATATATATCAAATGATTAACAATTGTTTATGTCCAATTTCAATGTGAAATTAGTTCTAATGACCACCATTGGATAAAATGGTAAAAATATATTCTAATTATACTTTAAAACCACTCAATAGTATAATTTATCACTATAAATTATTTTGATTAAAAAAGTTTTATTTAAGTATTTCTCACTATTCATGGAAAATTGGAAGTTCTCAGAAAAATACCAAAAATTCAACATAGGATAATTTAGATATTCTAAATCCAAAAATGAAGTCCATTTTGAAACATAAAATATATATTATTTCAAAAGGTGGGTATTACTATTCATAATGGCTATTTTGATTGGTCGTAGTGTGTTAGAATCTCGAACTTGCGTACAATGCAAGCTATTGCATTATTGAAAGAGAAGCGTATCGTGGAAGATTGGGGTGTTACACGTGGTATGTAATTGAAAGTTAGGTAAGTATAATACATGTCTCATGAGGAAAATTTGAGTTTCTTGGGGTCAAATTTAGATTATTAGGAATAGATATGGGTTGAGTTTGAAATTCCATATATATAATACAAAAAATGGAAGGCTAATAAATGGGTATAGTTATTGATATTATTTGATCATGGGGTAGTTGAATTAACATATATTTATTACATATTTTAATGAATTTCCATCCTTAAAGTGAATTTCATATTATATAATGGAAAAATATTTATTATTGATGATTTTAATTTTTATTTATTATGGGTTATGATAATATTGTTATGTTTTAAATATATTTTATTCATATGAAATTTAAAATTGTGTTTTTTTATTATGAAGTGGAATTTTGTGCCTATTATGTGGTATACTCAAAAATGGGAAACCATTCTCCCTAATAAGGGAAAAAATTCCACTAAGGTCATGGAATGGAATTCCCACCTAGTTTTGGTATCGATGGAAATGAGGTTTCATGCCTAAATATTTTCACATACCCATGGATGTGTGTTTTAAAACCCATGTTGTGACACTTATACTAAAGTGGAATATATTACCATAAGAAAATTCATTCTTAAGGATTGTGACTACAAATTTTAGGATTTTCCCTCAGACTAGGGTTTATTTTCCCTATCTTCTGATTATTCTCGTGGTTAATGAATCTTTTCCATGCTTATTAATATATTTAGGATTAGATGTATCTATGTATATGTTACAACAATATGAATAAAAAATCATAATATCAAAATTATTCAACTCCCTTGATATAGGATTGTTATTATGATATACTTCAGATGTATCGATTACAATAATCTCACAAGAATTTATACTTAATGGTGTGTATTTATTATAGATACGCATCACCCATGAAATGAATACAGTGACGTGATGGGGTATTTTTAACTTACATATGACTTGGGATGTTATTCTCAATCAACATGTTTTTATATGTTTAACGTCACCCTATAACCAGATGAAATATTTATGATTTCACCGGGGAAACTATGTAGCAATAACAGAAATGATATATTAATTATTGATAATAATATACATTAATTACATAAGAGAATATCACAACATAAATGTAATTTTATTAACTAGTTGTGTTTAGGGAAACTACTAGTTATGGCCTACTAATTAGTACTCATTTTCTACACAGTTTCCTTTATACCCAGGTAGACATTATGGTTAACATCCCACATAGTGACAAGATATAGGTTACCAATGAATAATACATGGAATCTAGAAGCATATGGGAGATATAAATTTTCCAACACTGAAGACCTAGTTTTATATAAAATTTATTAGTTTGATTATTTTTTATTCTTCTAAGGATCTTTGTTTTTCTAGAATGAGGTTTTTAGAAGCGATTTTGTTTTTTTATTTTAGGTTCTGGTTAGGGGAAAAACAAATTTACACAAGAATAAGATCAATAATAAAATTTATAACCAATTTTTTATTATTAGAATCTGGTTTTTACCCCAAATATAATAGTTTTGTGGAATTCCGAGTTGTTCCAATTTTAGTGTAACAATTAATATTTAATATTTAGTAAAATGAATAATAATTTATTTTCATAGGTTCTTTGGGTAATAATTTTTTAATAGATCATTATATTTATAATCTACCTACTCCATTGAGTCCAAGAGGCTGATTTTTTCTAGGTGGGGAATAAACTCGTGTAGGCCGATGGGCCCTACCATAGCCCCCTATTTTTTTCTTTTTATTAATTTTCATTTATTTCATTTTGCATTATCCCCCCTTGAGTTTCATGTATGACATATGGCTACATACATAGCATAAAATAAGAGAGAATATAGGGATAGGGAGAGAGAGAAATAGAGGGGGGAAGATAGGAACCGTCACTGAGCTCTCAAAGTGCCGGATCGACATGCGCTAACCGTGGACAATGGATTTGAGAGAATCTTCATAATTTTTCACCCAAATGTAGGGAATTTCTAAATATTCACTATATATCCCTATTTATTTAATAATTACTAAATTTAATCCTGTATTATGTTTACTAATGTCCCATAGTGGCCCAATCAATTGATTTGGGGGTTAAAATGAGGGTTCCTTCTATTTTTAAGGTTTTATGTTCGGGAAAACTAGGCGACATGACATGTCGTTATATGTGAAACACCATGTGTTATTCCAATTTAAGGATGATGATATTTCTATTGTACACTAAATGTACTAGGGTGTACACTCCATATATCGGGTGTCAACCATGTAGCTGAGTTCCCAACCAAGGCTATCCAAGTATGGGAACACAACCATGTGGAGTACATTACCATACCCCTTATGGGTCACACACCATGTAGAAGTACACAAAAATTCCATGTAAAAACCATGTTGGGTGAGGGACATGGTAAGGTACCCAATTTTTGGTACATTCCTTGAAAACATTTCCCATGTCATGTAACTGGGGAATTTGCACACCCATTTTATAGAGAGTACATGTTGTGAACCTCTGGGGACATGCCATGTAATGCCCCTTGTAAACCTTTTCGAATTATTCATAAATTTTCTCCAATGATTTTGAATTGGACCAATTATTTTTCCATTTAGAGTATTAATTTACATATATCACAATGGTAAGACATGTGAGGTCTTTCAAGGACTCCTAGGTGATATTTCTGGAGTTTCATGAACATATATGTTCTTCCTCGTATGAATAAATATAGTTTTATTATAAAAGTGAAAACATTATCTGAGATGATACCTAATCTATATATTTACAATATTGAATTTTTATTTATTTCATTGAGGATTAATCCCCTGTGAGATGTTCCCTTCTAGCATATGAGGCCGAGATATCAGCTGGCCCATGGATCCCCTGTAGAATTTTTCTATTTATGTTTTGACCAAGAGGATATATTGTATGATTCCTCTATATTCTATCTAGTTACAAAGGATCCCTTAAGGGATGGATTTTCTTACATTCTGACTTTGAGAGTCCCTTATAGGATCCCTTAAAAAAATCATTTTTTGGGTCCCTTATAGGATGCCTTCATTTTCTTTTCATTTAAGGATCATGTGTTCGATTCCTCCTTTATCCTTTTTAGATAAGGAAGCTAAGTAGGATATAGTCACTATGCTTGGACCACAATGATACCATGTATGATTCCTGATTTACCTTTTCTACTAAGGATCTAATGTAGGATTCCTCTTCAACGTTTTGAATTGAGTAACCCAATTGGTACCCATTGTTTGACCAACCAAGATCATGTACCTCATGTTTGGGTGGATATGTCAGTTGGTGTCACCTTAGAACCCATTATGAGATGATAATCCCATGGAGATATATCATAGTTGTGTTTTTAAGCATTACTACACACTCATACATTGTTTATATTTCACATTTTTAGTGATGTAGAGATGTTTACCAGAGGAGTATTCGGGTTGGTGGTTGTTGATGCAGACACAAGGAATATTTATTCTTTTGGGATTCCTTGAAATATTTCATTGTATTTGTCATGGTTTTTGGGATTTCTAAAAATGTTTTCCTGGGATGTATTTTCTGATCCACGTTATTTCATGTGTTTTTTTAGTATACCCATCGGTACTTGTTGGGATCTGGAAATTGGGTATGTATTTGCGACTATTAGATTCTTGGGATGTATAGAGGTGTTTCTTGAATACATCTATTAAGACTTTGATTATGTTATTTGTGAATGAAGACCCTAGTAATGAATAATCATCAATGACTATAGTCTCTTAAGTGTTGGGGATGATTAAAATCTCTACTTCCTTCGATATATGGTTGGGATGATTATGCCCTCCTCATCCGATTATTGGGGTGATTACACTATCCCTAATCAATTACCAAGCCATGGTGTTGAGTATGGAATCTCATATCATTTAATACTAGGAATTATTACACTATTATGGATGAATGGATGATTATGAACGTCATTATTAGAGGCATTAGGGGTGAATATGATATCACACTAGTGATTTACCATTGTATAACACCTAAGGGTATGACCAGTAGGGGCTATCCAAGTTCTTAATGTTGTGAATGACTACCGAATTCCACCTTGGTCTTGGACATTGGAATGTATTTACATGGCTTGGGAAGCATGAATTTATCTAAGTGACCATTTATAGGATGTTCAGAATTTCTTCCTAAAATACTAATTTATATGATTGACCATCAGTATACAATATCCTTCTATAATGTGATTGGGGGAATGTATAGGTGACCTTAGGTGTAGGAGGAGTATCCCCCCCTAGTGATGCATCATGCTAGGATATATTTTCAATTTTTGTCAAAGTATGTACTATTTAGATAAGGATTAAAGAACTAGAGATCGACTAAATGATACAAGAACTGAGTTTTATGACAACTAGCTCAATTCCCTTCCACATGATCCCTAGGTTATCCGGACTATGGACACAAGGAATTACTAGTGAATGGTTTTATTTAATTTATTTCAACTACTCATGAATATTCATATTTATTTATATATTTATAGGTATGGGTTTTTAAATTTATACCTATATAGATATGGATTTCCAGGGTTGTAATTTCCCAGATTCTTGGGACTATCGACCTGAGGTTCAAATATGGTATCAAATATAATGTTTTTTCTTTTTAGTTGTATCTTGATTAAGTTGAGAATATTGTTTTTTTACATAAACTAATAGTAGAATATTTTATAGGTTCCTTGTTGGGTTGTCCTACCCATATTATTCCTAAACCCTTCACATTATCCATAGTGATATTTTAAACCTTGGGTGCATTTTTAGGTTAAGTACTGTTCCACGATGGATAGGGATGAGGCCTAGATATTCATGATCAAGAATAGATGCTAATGTGAGTTCTTATAATCATGTTAGTGTAGTTTGGCAGTGTCACGAGATAGGGTATGTGGTTTGGATTTGAGATATTAGTAGATACTTGTAATTTTATTTCAGTTTCATTTGTATTTATGTATCTGTATGGTTTTCCCAGTTGGTAACCAACATTTTATGTATGGAATATCATTTTATTATTTTATAGCATTTTCATTTATTTTTATAGAATATTTTATCTCAGTTTATTTATTGTTTCCACACTCTATTTTTTATTGATGTGTATGATACTTATCTATTTTTATTATTTATTACTCTTATATGAGGGAATAGTCTTCCCATTATCATAACATTGGCCATCATAACTAGTCGATGACCTCTAGAGTACGGGGAAGTGTGCTTGAGTCATAGTAACCAATCATTCCAAGGAACCATTTTTGTGTTATCTGAGAAATGATGTTACAATGTTATATCAATGCAACTCATTCATAGAAAATACTATTTGGGATATGGTAGAAATGATAATTTGGAATGTGTTGGAGTTTATAATGGATATTGGATAGGGCATCAAGAACACATGTTTATGTAGGATGTCCTAGTTTCCCTAGAATGAGATTTTTTTTGAGCTATGAGGTTATAGTTTTATATGATCTTCACATTCAGTGATTCACATGATGTTTGTATGTTAGGATTTTCAATGGATTTCTAGATCTTGGATATTTGAAAGAGTCGGAGGATGCATTATGAATCTTGGATAGAAAAGAAAAGTGGTTTCCCACGCACCATATTAAGCCTGTGGGATTGAAATCATATATTCCTTCTACTATGATATTCTTACTGATGAATGGGACCCATTTAATCTGGGCCTACATACATGTATATATTTTATTTTGATCGAAGGGTATGTGGTACCATGATTAGGAATTGGTGTTGAGGATGATGACTTAGTCCTCATGTATGAGAGGTTTAGTGGCCCTTCTAGGTCAATATGGAACATGATTCAATTCTGTTTCACCCCAGGTAGGGTTATATTTCTCAATTCATGATTAAATTTTAAGATCATTAAGTATTATGATGATGAATATGATGACTTTTTGGTGAAATAGACATATAGGGGTATTACCATTTGCATATTCCAAACAAGTGTCAGTTCAGTCTCCCTTTTGAATTTTTTTGTGACATCTAGGTAGCATTTCATTATGAGGACGCTTAGTGAGGATTATACCCTTGTAGGACATGTTTTTATTTTTGAACTATTTAGGTTATTGTGATCATCACCTTCATTTGAGTGGTCTTATTTTTTTATTGGTGGTTGGACCTTGTGTCCTTGTTGTGAGAATCCTTTCATAGGGCTCAGTGGAAGACCTAGGGGAACATTTTTGACACAAACCCTTGTAGGTCGATGTTGGTTTCGTTCAAAGAAATCCGATGTGAGAGAGGATCTCCAGGTTATTGTATTTTTTTTGTTGGTGATTGTGGATAAGAAGAGATGTACATGCCCATTTTTAGAATGTTAGTGAAATCTTGTTATAGGAAATTGTTGTCTTTCCTGACATCATCTAGATTATTCTGAGATATCATTGGTCCTACATCGATCTTTTTTTTGTTATGAATGTCTTTCATTTTTTAAGGATGGAACATGTTTAGTTCATGCTCGAAAATCCCGGTAGGGTAAGCCGTATGGTGGTGAGTGCACCATTGGCCATTTGAGGGTGGTGCCCCCCATTTTCTGTCAAACTATAGTGTTTAGCAGGGGGTTTTTCTCTCAGAGTTTAGTTTTGCGTAGAAGATAAGGGAATTCCTATAGTGGGGGTTACTATATTGTTCACAGTTAAATTTCATTCTTTTAGGAGGTAGTTGTTGATGCTATGAGACTAGCCATTGGATAGTCCAGATTGATGGGTTGTTCAGATGTTCAGGTAGAGAGAATTTTTTCATGTTTTTTCAGACGTATTCATAAGGATGAGAATGTTTTTTTGTGGGGAGTTTTTATGGACCCATTTTTTTCCAGACTAATGTTTTGAGTATAAATTTGTATATTTTCATTCAGATTATTTTCAGGGGTAAAATATTTTTTCCCATAATAGATGATTTCATATATCTTTTTTACCTCTCCTTTTGTCCTGGAATAAGGTTTTTACAGTAGGAAAAGAGTTTTCCACAATTTCACACCATTCAATATTTAATAGAATTATTAATAATTAATAAATTAAATATTTATTTATTTACGCATGTTAGTTTGGTCATAACATTTTAATAGAGAATTATTTTTATATATTGTCTCTTCTAATGAGTTTGGAATTTGGAGTTTTTCCTCGAAGGGGAAAAAAATGAATTAGGCATTGGAGAGGGTCGCAACCCCCTTTTATTTTCATTCTTTTTTTCATTTCATTTTTATTTCTTTTTCATTTTTTTTCATTATTTTTCATTCTTACCTATGCCTTATCACACATTCCATATTTCTCCCCATTCATGAAAAATAAGTGATAAAATAGGGTAGGGGATAAAAATAGATAAGTAGGAATATATCACCATCACGTAGCTCTTGATGCACTTGATGACGTGCAATAGCTGTGGCCCATAGATATGAGAGAAGCTTTAGTGGTTTCTTCCCATAGTTTGGAATATTTAAATTTTTACCACAGATCCCCATAGATTTTTTGTTTTATAAATTTAATATGCTATTTTTCGTTCTTAGGGCCCTGAGTGTCATGATCTATAGATTTGGGGGAAATGGGGTTTTGATTATTTTGATGGTTTTATGTTTGGGAAAAAAAGTCACATGGTATGTGATTCAGGGTGACATGCTGTGTGTGATCCCCATTTAGCGAAGATGGTGTTTTTGAAGTACATGATGTGTAATAGTTTTTACAATCCATGTACTATATCTCGAACATGTAGTCGAGTACCCAACCATGTATTCCTATGGAGGGGCACACAACTGTGTAGAGTACACAACTATGCCCCATGTGGGTCACACACCATAATGAATTACACAACAAAATAAGGAAAACAGACAAACCGGTTGAGGTACACAGGTTGGTAACCCATGTCAGTTACATGTCATGTACCTATTTCACACGTCATGTACCAACGATGTTCACACATACAGTTTAGTGGGAGTACACACCCATGTGGGGCTTCAGGACTTCATGTAGTATACCCTGGGGGGATGTGTTGCATGCTTACCACTTGTAAACCATTGAGGGTTCATTGTATCATTGAACCCTAGAGTTAGAATTGGACACATTATTAGTCCATTAATAGTATCATTTCTTATATATTTCAATGGTAATACCCTTGATGTGTTTGGAGGGATCCTAGGTGGAATTTATAGATTTCATGAAAGGAGAGGTTCTTCTTAATTTTCTTGAATATATTAGTAACTTGATAGTGATACCTTTGATATGATATTAGCCATTATCTATCCTTATATATCATTTACTTTATAATTCTTTCTTTGATTACTTTTCCATTTATTGATGTTCCCTTCTTGGCTATGATGCTAAGAGATCAGTTTACACAAGGATCCCATGTAGGATTCCTCTGTTTATGTTTCAGCCTGTAGGTTCCCATGTAGGATGACTCTATCTTCTATATAGTTACCATAGATCCATTGAGAAATTCCTTTTATTATATTATAACATAGTGATTCCCATGTTAGATCCATTTACCTATGATTTTTTTCTGAGGATACCTTGAAGGATTTATCTATTTTCATGTCGTTTCGGGATCCTTTGTAGGATTCCTCCTTTACCCTTTTCATCTAAGGATACAAAGTAGTATTCCTTCTCTACTATTGTACCATAAATATCCCTAGTATTATTCCACCATTAATTTTTATAATGTGGCTCTCAAGAAGGATTACACTCCATTTTTTGAGCGGAGGGACTCATTGGGTTCCTGTTGTTTGACTAACCCTAAGATAGCACATTAGGTTTGGGTAGAGATGGTAGTAGGTGTTACCTTAGAACTAAAACCAAACTACAAAGATTATATTGGTGTGGTTGTAGTGGTGGGTTTATGCTTTCGGTCACCCTCAATCATTGTTTACCTTTCACATGTTTATTCCTGATGGAGTGATGTTTACTAGAGGTTATTCATTGTTGGTGGGTGTTTATCCAAACAAGGGGAATATTTATTTATTTTGGGATGCCCTAATGTTTTTACTAGGATCCTTCATACTTGTTGGGATGCCTAAACAAGATATATTGGGAACCCAATTTTGATCATTTTTATTTCATGTGTATTCTATTATACTCTTATGTAATACCTTGGATGTGGATATTGAGCATGTATATGTGATTATTAGAATCTTCGGATGTCCGTATGTGTTTCTTTGAATCCGGATATTAATCCTATCATTTTGATATAAGGACATAGAGACCATAGCAATGAATAATCAAGGATTATTATGCCATATTGAGTGGTGGGGATGATTATTATCTCCTTAGCCTATGATATATAGTGGGTATGGTTACACTCTTCTCAACCTATAATAGGTATGAGAACCATCTCCTAGATTTGTTACCTAACCACAATGTTGAATATAGTATCCCACATTGTTTGAAACCTATAATGATTATTCTCTTAAAGATGAATGTATGATTACTCTATCCATTTTTAGATACTCATGGTGTGAGCACATAATATCCCTGGTGAGTTATCCTTGTAGATCGGATAAGGTTTAGACTATTAGGGACAATCCATTTTTTGAATGTTATAATCACCTACTGATTGAGACCTAGGGTTCCGAGATTAGACTGGATTTTTATGGCCTTAGAAGCATGTCATGTATCTTAGTGGCCATTTATAGTATTCCCAAACTTACTCCTATGATTCCTTCTTTATAAGATTTACTATCGGTATACAATATCCATCTTTACAGTGATTGGAGGCGAGTACGGGTGAACCCTGGTGTGGGAAAAGTATCCTCCCCAATGTTGACGTAGCTTTATCATAGATATTTTTAGCATTGGATGAATTAGGTATTATTATGATTGGGATTACGGACCGAGAGATAGACATAATGATACATGACTTGAGTGGTACGCCATCAAGATCAATGCCCTTACACAGGATGCACAGTCAATTGGGATTATGAACCCAAGGATTTTTGTTGATTGGTTTTATGTTATTTCATTAACTTAGTCTTGAATGTTCATATTTATGTATATATGTATAGGTAGGGGACTATACATATATATGTATAAAAATGTGGACATCCATGGTGGAACTTTTTCCATTAATCAGTATTATGGAGAAGAGGTTCAACTATAGTATTATGTTTAATGGTTTTACTTATATTTGTTGTTGTGAATCAGCTATGGTAAGAACATTTCTTTTTTACATTCAGGTACAGCATCATATTAAGTAGGATCATTATCGAGGTGGCCTACTGAGATTATTTATCACCCCTACAAATTCACCTCAGGGTACTTGTGGACCTTATGTGTAGTTTTTAGGCTGAGAATAGTTTCATGGAAGATAGGGTCAATGCCCAGTGTTTCCTGATCAATCAGAGCTACTTTTGTGAGTTATGTTTATGGGACTGGTCCATTTAGACCGTGTTTAGAGACCGAGTATTTTGTTTTTCGTGGAGTTCATTGTTGATCCATATAATTTTATTTCAGTTTCTATAGTATTTTTATTTCTGGGTGGTCAACCTAGTGGGTGACCATCATTGTATGTATCAAATAGTCCTTCTGGTTTTTATATGATTTTCATTTATTATTACAGCATGTTCTATTTTAGTTTATTTTTTTCTTCCACACTCTTTTTATTTACATATGTGCATGATAATATTCTATATTCAGTGTTTCTTACTCTAATATGTGGGTATAGTCACTCCACAATCACACCTTATTCCCTTGATACTAGTAAGTAACCTCTGGAATATGGGTAGGCACACTAGAGGCCTAGTAAACAATCGTATTAGGGAACCATTTTAAAAGAATTTGGAATGGGATGATAAAATTAAATATACAATAATGGACAATGAGTGACCACGCTAGTAATTTATTTATTATGAAATTCTAGTACATTCTATCTTGTTTTCTATTAATATATTTTATTTACATAATGATCACTTGAAGTTAGGATATTCCATTAATCTACTTATACATTGAGATGTAAGTTGACTATATTTCTTCCACTATGATTTATAGCTATCTATACAAAAGATTTTAAAGTCTCCACAACTTATATATAGACCCCCCATCATTGTTTATTTCATATGAAATAATGGACGATGCTCTTGACATATATTCCACCTAATTCGGCTATAATAGAGGTGAAAGAGATTAAGGTTTCCACATTAGTGGTTGGGAGCTTAATATATATTCAATTTTTATATATTGAACTACACAATCCTCTTGGAAGTGAAAACGACATTGAATAAAATTAACATGTAGATACCCAAGTCAATTCCCTAGGGACATCAATGGTAATTTTCAATAATAAAATTTTCTTATAATTTAAGAAAATTATTTAAATATTAAGGTTATCATGTGAACAAGGTTTAATAAAATAAAATAAATATATATGTAAATGGAAAGACCAAATTTAATATTAAAAATGGTATTATAGTATTGAAATCCAAAAATTAAAATTAAGAAAAAGTGATGTTATTGGGATCAATATTATAATTTCAAACATTTTTAACAAAAAGATAAAAAATATTCAACAGAAAAGCATAAAATTTCTTCATGTTCCATATTTATACATTAAATTTCTATATAAAATAACTGTAAGTCCTTATAAATATACTTATTATAGATATAGTAATAGAATTTTATTTCTATGTTAGTAATTAAAACCACTCTATGTTTTTTGGATACAATGTTTCTTTAATGAAAAATATCATTCCTATAATTATCAAGATAAATCTCCACTTTTATTTATTTTTCCAAAACATCTCTAATCATACAATAGGTGATTAAGTTAGTGAAGTAATTTGAATATGATAATATAAAATCTATATATTTGATTCATCCATGAATGTTTAGTAATCCAAAAGTAAAATTTCCCAGAACTACAATTAGACACAATCCACACATACTAAATCTCATATAGTCAAAAGTAAAATATTATTTCAGTGTTTTATCTATGGTGATATGTGGGTATCTTCTTTTGGTGCAACTCCACTTTAATATTACAAAACATTATTAATATAAATTCTCAAAACCAACATTTTTTAATTTGACCTACCTTTTAATAATTATTCATCAAAATATCTAATCAATATATGTATGTGGTATGTGATCAAATAATTAAAAATATACCATAAAAATTAACAACCCCACCTTCATCTATTGTGCTAATATATCATTACCAATGAAGATACTTTTCTCCCTCCCTTTAATGTAATTATACTTTTATATCTCATAATTTAATTAGTTGATTCAGTTAAATAGGATTATATGGGGATAACCTTGGCCCCCACAAGATATGTATTTCTTCCACATGTATATGAAAATCATTAATAGTTTTCATTACTTTCATAATAAAATAATAAAATAATATATTTTATATGATTATCATATCAAAATATTCCAAAATTTGATATCTTATAAAGGGTTATTAAATTTTTTTTGGAACATGGGAATAATTTGTTATTAATTTGAATTGGATAACTTACAAGATTTAGAATTTAAATACTTATTATTGGGATTTTATAGTATATATTCTTAAATTAAAATATTCATTTGGTTGTTTTTATAGTCAAATAAGGGCTATGTGTTATAAATTTTTTATGATGGATATGTGTTAATAAAATACAATTTATATTTATAAATAAGAAAAAAATTCCTTCCGTAATATCTATATTAGAAAATGTAAAAAGAGAATCACTTTATTGTATTGATTAGTTATGCACTATGTTTGAATAAATATTTCAATATAATCGTATATTAAAATTAATATGTTCTTCCTCAAAAAATAATGAGATTAATCATGTATCATATATGTTATGTAAGAAGAATTCATCAAGTTATAATCTTGAAAATATTGTATAATAAGGGTAAGTAATTATTTTAAATTAAGTAATAACATAATTAAAAAATATTGGACTATGCTAACATTTTATTATGATTTCCTCTGTGTCTCTTGGCTATCATGTGTAGTAAATGAACACATGTGTAAAAATAGTTTCCTTGTCTAAGTGATATATATGATTAATTAAAAATTATTTTCAATGTCAGATCAATTTCTGTAACCCCTTTCACCTTCATCGTTATTATATTAAACACTAAATTATGACTCTTATTAATGATAAAATCATAATATATAATACATAATGAGGTTAATCCATTTCAGATAATCAAAAATACATATTTTATGTATAATTTTTAAAATGAAATTTTGATGATTCCATAAATCCTTCCTCAATGAGGGAGGTTTTATACTGATTGTGGTGTGAATTTTATGACCTAAAATCTCCGGAAGTAGTGAATATTATAGAATCCTGCATAAAATGAGGAATCAAACACACTGGATATTCAATAATTATGAGGAAAAATGAATAAATATCAATATTTTGAATAAAGAACATTTTAGGCCAAAAATATCATTTTAAATTCCTTTTTATGGATTATGAATAAGGATTCTCTTACATGGAATTCATTATTTTAAAAGTTTAATATTTTCTCTATTTTCATATTAAACATATTACATGGTTAATATTATTAGTTTTTTCTTAATGTTTATATTTTTGATATAATATTATTTACAAAGAACTTATTTCCCCATTAATAAATAGAGGGATAACCGAGTATCATCCAATGGAGGATTATGTGAATTTCATATGATGTTGTATAATCATTTAAACCTTATTTACATGTTAAGAATTTGGGATGGTTTGGATGAATTATGTAGGTGATAAAAAATCATCCCAATAATTTTCATTAATTTTTTCTAACACTTAGTCATAAAAAAATTCATAAATTTATTCTATCATATATACTTTTTATCAATGTAATCCTTAATGGATATGGAAGAACACCACAGAGGTGCATATAGGATGATCTTTATTAAGTATTCCTTCATTTCAATACAAATAAAACATGTGAATGTGTTTTATAATTGTATGTTCATTTGTATATTAGAAAATCCTAGAAAATTCATTATGTGATATATACTCAATGGAATGGAGTACACATTTGGGAGAATATGGTAAATACATAAGAGGTAGTGAGGGGGTTCATATATGTCTCTAGATGGAGTAAATTTTCTTGAAAAAACTAATTTATCTTCATTTATTTTCTATTGAGAGCATGTTATAATTAAATTTTATATTCATTATAAAATACTTTTATTTTATTTAAAAAATATCAAATGAAACAGTAATATCTAACAAATATTGAAAACTATGTATTTAGTGTAACTATTCATGAGAAAACCTTGGTCTAACACAATTATACACCTATAGATATAAAATTATATTTTACGGGGGGACTCTATCAAAAAGGTTCTATATAAAAAGTGGTGTATTTTTTGGGGTCATAAAAATATAATTTTTTTTCATTTTATACTTGTAAATACAACTAGATTGTCTTATATAATTTTTTTCTTTCTATCATTTTTTTCTATCTTGTTGGCATAAACATCAAACAATGACACTTTCTCAATAATGGATCACAATTAATTTTGCAAAATAGTGGAAATTTTAAAATAAATCATTTTATATAAATATTAATATTTATTAATATTATTTTATACATTTTTATTCAATATATTAATATTTTGTAATAATTATGATCGGTGAAGAACTGTGTTTTTAACTAAATTTGGATTTCATGCATTGTATTATTTTATTAAAAATACAAAATTTCTATATTATAAAATATATAATTGAAATAATGATCATAAATTTTAAAATCATTGATTCAAAATTTTATTAGGATGATTTTTTTTATAATTTTCTAAATTGATTTATTTTCAGTAAATAATTTAAAATACAATTTTTTTTTATTAAAATATGGCTTATAATTTAATGTAATTATAAAGTCACTTATATAATGGATAATTTTTAAACATATTTTATTTAATCGTGATTAATAATAATAATATTAATTTAATTATAATCAAATTTATACCTAAATTGGGTATAATTGTTTTCTTCCACATAAAAGAGATTTTTTTTTGTGAAAACATTCTTCATCATGTTTTATTACATCTACTTTCGAAGGAATTTTGAAACACATGGGAATTTAAAATTTTAAAATATTTTTAGTATTTTAAATCATAATAATTAATATTTTTTAATACTATAAAAATAAATTTTTTCGTAATTAATTGTAAAAATAGAAAAAATGAATTACCACAACTATAGCTAAAAGAGGTTTCTTGGGGGGTAAACTAAAGATGTAAGGTTTAAAATGACATAAAAAATTATCTAAATCCAATTTAATGGAACTATTTCCACACTATATTACCTAATATAATTTTTAGTCCCTTTTGGATCTATTTGGATTCTATTATACATTAATTTATATTAATCTTTTTGAAAATTCCAAGTGTGTACTTCATGAAATTATAACAGTACACCCATCTCCTCTCATCTCGACCCTTATAAAACAATTTGTGTTAGATCCCATATGTTTACAAGAATTTTGGTATTGTAGTATTTTATTTGGGACATGGTGTTTGGGTCTTGTTAAGAGTTTGGGAGCCTTTGTTTGGGGGAAATTACTTAATGTTCTATGATATATCATTGTTTAAATTAATGGAGTCTAGGTATAAATTGGTTATATTGTTCATGGGTTCTTTGTAGGTTGATAATATGGGGTCACAATTTTAAAGGGAAGGAATGTAGGAAAACTATTTTCATAACATTTACATGTCATGTAAAGGGATTACACATCATATAATTAATTGGGTGTTTTAGTAAAATAAATATCAGTTGACACATTTTTTGGAGTATCCCATGAAAAGTATTTACATGAAATGAAACTATATTATACTCCATCTAATTTCCAAATTTATTATTTTAATGTACATTGTTCCACTGAATCTCATTCTAATTCACTAAATATCTTCTTTTATCAACCTAGGGCAACCCTATGGGTGATTTTAGAGTGCTGACTTCCCTTCCAAACATCCTGATTGTTTTAGAAATCTCTGTTTTCTATTTATAATCATCCACAACTTCTTCCTCATGGGGTTTCTCTATTAGAATAATAGTTGGATCATCATCAAAATCTATAGGGTCTAAATCTTAACCATGGGGTTTGATAATTTCGATGTTTATATAAAATTGTGATATCTCAAATATAGAGTGTTACAAAACAATTAAATAAATGAATTGAATTATTTTTTGAAGTCTTTGGTTTCAATTGGATTCTGACATGGATGATGGTTTTCCAGGGGGTAATAAAACCATGAATATAATATAATTGGATAATGTAAATAATTTTTTTTTCAAGACATGATATCTTCATTGGGTGGATGATATAAAATCCAAATTCATTGTATTTTTTATTATTGAATTAATTATTTGTCCGTTTTGATTTAAATTGAATATGGAATATGAAATATAAATGGTAATATTCATAATTAACCATTGAGATATATGATTTGATATTTTGATATCCATTATGTGTGACTAGAATTTGGTTCCATGATAAAATTTTATATACTGGGCTCAACCATTGAATGTGAACACTTAGATTATGTCATGTTGATTTTGAGAAAGCTTAACCAAGTCCAATGTTGTAATGATTATAAAGAGAAGGAACTTCCCAGTCCCATGATGTAAATCTTATTAGACTTTAACATGGATGGGATAATTCTTATAGGTATTTGACCCAAATTTTTGTGAAAATACCCTGTATATATTTTAATGTTTGGCATGGCCATAATAAATTATCAAAGGTATTATAGCATGGAGAAAAATTTGTTTTCCATTGTATTTTATTTACTATTTATTTAATTAATACACATATTTATGTATTTATTTCACAAAATTATTATAAAATTGGATGTTTTAAACATGGTGGTTTTGAACTACTGATTTTTATTCACATGCTATTCGATCCTCTATTTGGTACCCAAGAGGATTACGTGGATGAAGGTTTGCATATGGGAAAATGACCTTAGTGTTGATTATTTTATTATTGGATGGGTTATATATTAGTGGTGGGACCGAAATGGGTATTTTTATTTATTTGAATATTTTATTATTTTACTTGTATTGTTTATAACATGAAATTTATTTTCATTTCATCACCTTATAATAATATTTCATTATTATTTATTTGATTATTCAGTAGGATAATATATTTGTCTTCTGTGATATTGGTACTTTGATTTATTTTGTATGTATGTTTTATTTTTTACTACTATGACCCTTCATACTAGGGGGTGTAGTCTCCCCACAATATATTTAACTCCCATACTACTATTCAGAGGCCTCTAGAATAGGAGACACAATCAAGAGGTATTGTAACCTTTTCTTTTTGGCCGTGTGAGAGTACTGGATTGGTGGATGTTACAAAGTGGTATCAGATGAGACAATTTTCATTTCTTCTACTTTACTCATTGTGATAGTCATAAAGGAGAATAGAATGTATCGGGATTTGGTAATGAGATTGTGCATTAGAGTAGCTTATCCATGGATGGGGGGAAAATGAGTGTCTAGGTATGGGATTGTAGTTTGTGATGTGTTCTTTATAACAACCCGAGATTTTATAAGATATATTTGTTTTAATTTCTTTCATATCTTCTGTTGTACGCTACACCAAGATTTTCTTGCACTATACGCAACACCGTATTAGCTTGCAGTATATGCAACACTAATCTTGGATCGTGTTACACACAATTTCATGTTTGTTTGATAGTAGTTATTCTATGAAACATTGAGTATATATATATTCAATGTATTTTTTTATACACAACAAAGGAGTCATTCACTACATGCATCCCTGACTTGGCTTGCATTACACGCAATCGCGACCTTTCTCGATAGCGTGTGTTGTACGCAATATAGGGTTTTAATAAACAATGATATATTATTATAATATTATTATGAACTAGACGTTATGAATAGTAGTAACTAAATTTTAAATTTTATAACATTATTTTTCATCTTACACATTTTCTAGAACATGGTATAAGAACAAAATAAATTTTTCGGGTAAAATAATTATTTTTCAAAAAATGCAGTTTTGCCACCTTTTGATTGTGCACCCACATCAAATCTAGTTTTTGACATGTTTATAAGAACAATTTTACAAAATAAAATTATTCTTTGGAATCAGGATATAAAATTTTACCTTGGATAAAATTTTCATATTATTCTGATGACTTTCATATTTTAATGAATAGTAAAAACAAGCTATATTTTAATTAAAAAAAACTTTTTTCATCGTAATAAATTATGTAGTTAAATTATAATATTGAATGGTTTTAAAGTATAAATAGAATATATTTTTACTATTTAATATAATGTATGTCATTATCATTGATTTTACACTGAATTCGTAGGTTAAATAAATTCAATCTTTTTCAACGTTTTAAACAAAAAACCCGTTTTCTTTCAACAACGAGATTAATTTTAATTTAATTTATGCAACTTCTGTGTATTGAATTTCAAAAAATGGATTCCATATTTGGAATCAGTGGGTCCAAATTATATTAATATACTACTTCTTTTTTTTGGCTTTATGAATAGTAACAACGGTAAATTTTATTTTCCATAGTAAAAGGTAAATTGGGTAATTAAGGGTAAGTATAATATTATAAAATTATCCTATTACTTTTCTTAATACAATTGGATGATTATATTTCGTCCTAAGTCATATTTGGGTCGAAATGGAATCCATTAGAACCCACTTGGAGGTGATTAATACCTTTAGTTCATTTTATTTAAAGGAAAGTGAAATTTGTCTCACTCAACATTAATAATTAAAGTATTTTTAATATAAGTTTATACAGAATATAAATTTGGTTATAAATACTCATTTGAAAGATAAAATGTTTTAATTTATCATGGAAATTTATTTTTAATTTTTAAGAGTTATTTAATAACCTTTTTATCTAATACATTAATGATGCAGAAATTATTTATTTAGTGAAAAATCAATAATATAGTTTTTATTGAAATATAAATACATATTAAAAGGCCCAAAAATATTCCCAAATATTATTAGTAGTTTATAAATAATCCCTAATCATCCACTGGATGAATTGTTGACCATTTGGATCCTTATTATGGCGATTATGACACTTATAATATTTTATTTTAAATGATTCCAAAGTTGTCACCTTCATAATTTAATAAAGATAACAATTTACATGTTATTATTTTAAGATGATAAATTCGAGTAAAATTATTATTATAAAAGCCTTGATATTTTTCTTCATCAAAGGATGTTTTTTAATTTTTATGAAACAAATAAGAATATTAAATAATTATAAAAAAATGTTGTAGTAATTATTTTGTTAAGATATATACAAAATAAATGGGTCTAGAAATATTAAAATAAATATTATATGAACTATTTAATGTATTGCACTAATTTTCTAGACTACTATGAAATGTTAAAAATCTATTAAATATTTTATTTTGAATATATCCTTTGTGTGGATTTAATTTAAATTCAAATAAATGAGTATTGTCAAAATTGACACTATTGTTATTTTATAAAAATAACATATTATTAAGTTGATTAAAAATCACAAAAATATTTAAAAATAATAAATTGGAGTTTATATAGTCTCCAATGTCATAAATTATCTAATTGTGGATAATTCACAACACTTAAGTAATTATTTTTAACAATTTAAAATTTAGAATCTTATTACCACAAATAAAATTTAATAGATTAAATGAGGATAAATCAAGTTGATAATGTTTAAAATAAATTCCTGACATGTCAAAATTTTATTTATTGATGAGATTACAACCCTATCTCATCTAATCTTCGAATTGAGTCATTTTTGGAGGTTTTTATGTGGGGTTTAAATTTATATTAAACTAATATTTTTGTTGATTCCAAAGGTGCCCCTCTCCTCCCTTATAAATGGGACCTCCTCCCTCTCTTCCTCACACCATTTTGAGCATTGAAGCTCAGAAAATCTCTGCCCCTTTCACTTTCCCACTCCCCTAGAAATCTTATATAGGTACTGGTCTTCTCAAAAGTCCAACCCTAGTGCCCTAAGTAGAAGTTTAAAGGAGGTGCGTCAAAGAAGAGGTAATCTCTTCTACCGATTATTCCAAGCTTGTTTCTTCTTCAAATTCTTCTTATTTAGTTGTTTCATTATAAAGTAATAACATCAGTATCACTAATATACTGATATTTTATTATAAATATGAAACAACCCCATTTCACCTTCTATCCATCCTACGGAAAATGAAATCACCGCGCGTGCGTACGTATGTAATACCATCTCCATGCCGTGGTGTAATCTGTTTAAAAACACCACCTTACTTGGATGGGTATAAAGGTGTAAAGAATAACTATAAATAGTTATTATAAAATCATACTGACTCTGATATATTGTATCATCCAATCCAATTCAATTCAATAATTATGGGAACGATATCATCGCTCGTGCGTACGTACAGACTACTGTCTCCACGACGCGATGAGATTCATTCTCAATGATTAACCATTCATGAATGATTTTAAAGTATATTTAATAAGTAATCATGAAATATATTACATAATAATGATACTGTATTTATGTATATATATATTTCTTTCATCCAATTAATTCCATTCAATTCAATAGGGAAACGAAAAAAGCGCTCATGCGTACGTACGACCTACCGTCTCCCTAAACAGTGTATTTATTTCCATTTATCGATCTATTATATATATGTATATTCTGAATATATATTATATATAAATCATTTTTTATATTTTGGAAGTAAGTAATCATGATCTTAATAATCATATGAATAATTACAAGTCAAAACACGGACGACAAATGAAAAGATTTTACCCAAAACTCTCTTTAACATGGAATTTACATAAGAACGGGTAATATAAAGTCATAAGTGAACCATATATGATATCATAACAATGAATATGATTGTTTAATAAGTCAATGACATTATTTAAATCATTATACAGGAGGTTCGGATACGTAAGAAGCATATCAGACCTAAGGTATGGGAAAATATCACAATCTAATTTTTATCCGAGATTGTTTATTCTTTGGTATTTACTTCGGTGTATTTTATCATCCACATCCATGTTTCATCAATATGAAATATTATTTCTATACTCCTAAAATTGTTTAAATCCAATTTTACCCTTCGGTCAGTTTTTAGTAAAAGATATGAATGTACTCTTTTGTTATTTTTCGTACGAGGTACTTTTTGACTTTTTCGGCCAAAGTACGAGAAGAGTGTTATTTTTAACTTATATGGAAAAAGATTTTTATGGTTTTATAAAGCCTTATTTTCATCAAGATTCCTCCAAAATATTTCATGACTATTTTCAACCAAATCCTTTTCTTTTAAAATTGCATGACATTTTCTGAAAAGAAAATGATTTTGAAGAAAAAAGGATATTTTCCTCAAGAATTCATTTCAACTGTTTTATTAAAACCATTTTCCATATAAGATGAAATTATTTCATATGTGTATGTTTCAAGTATAATGTCTCTATTATTTACATGTTTTCACTTTTCATATGATGAAATGATATCTATTTGTTTTATATGGATTATGTTATGATGGAATGATGTTTATGAAACCCATTTTATTCTTTGGGTTATGATGAATGATTTATGTTTTTATTGTGCCACAAGTAAGAATGATTTCATTATGAGATGGGTGAAACCTATATCTCCCTCAAATTCATTGGGTAATGATTTATATCTCATGAGATAGACATGGCTGGAACGATAAGTTAATCCGGATCAGTGTTATAGGACTGAAATGAGGAGTGAACTCGATTAAGAAAGGGACTTTGTACACTAAGATGGTCTCGGCAGCAATGCCTTGGCTACTATGGAAATCATAACATTTATTGAATGGTTTCCACAATTACATGTTTTACTACCATTATAGTTTATCATGTTTGATGTTCCATTATGATATATTCCTTACGTACTTCCACGATTTATGTCTTTGCTCAAGATTTCGATGATTAAATTTCATGTTCAAGTTTTTTGCTTCCAAATGTTTATAGATTGTTTTATGTTATCTATGTTTACCCTTACTGAGCATTTGAGCTCACCCTTTTTATATTTTACTTTCCCTAGGAAATAAATAATGGTTTTAGGTAAGAAAAAAAAAGGGTAAGATCATTATGGGAGATGTTGAGGATCTTTTCAAAAAGATTAGAAGATTATGTTCTGAGTTTCCAAAGGCACTAAACTATTATGGTCCTTTGGTGACTGTTTTTGTTATGTATTAAGGATTCCGCAAAAGTAATGTAATGTTCATGTACGTCAAGCTTTGGGTCTCTACAGTTGGTATCAGAGGAAAGGTTTAGTCAACCTTTGGAAACTAGGATGTGAAAATGTTAGTGAGATCCCTAGAGATATCTCTAAGGTATGTCTGGGGACGTCCCTAAGGTTTAGTAATGTCCCTAAGGTTTAGTATAACTATAAGTTATAGTCCTTGAATTATGTTGAAAATCATTAATAGCCTAGGGTAAACCTAATCTATCATAGTTTAAATAATTTTTCATAAGTGATACATCCTATAATTGACTTTTTGTGATTATGTGGTTCCTCATTATTTTAACTGTTTCTTACACAATGGTTTCTGGTTTTAGTTAATGGAGGGAACCAGAAGGAATTGGGTTGACATTGAATATGAAGGACAAATTGGTGACCATGATTAGCGAAATTGCATAATTCCTAGTGAGAAATATATTATGATTATTCCGAATCAGACATCGCGATATATGATTTACAAGGTGAACTTTAGTGGCATTCCCAATTCATCAAATAAGAGGGAGATAGACTTTTATGCATGTTCACATGTTGAGGATCCTAAAGAAAGGAAGATTGAGATTTATAAAGAAGGGAAGAAGAACCTTGATGAATACATCAAATGGAGGGGAAGATGTTATCTGTGTGGAGAGAAGGGTCATAGAGTGATAGAATATTATGGAGTTCAATGTCTTATCTGTGGAGAACATGGGCATTACCCAACTCAATGGCATGACCTAAGAGGTTATATCTAAATCAAGTAAGGACGTATTCCATGACAATCATCGAAGAGGTTGTTTTGAAGTGTTTATGTATTTGTATTCAAGAATAATATTGTTGAGGTACTTTTATGGTATATTGGAATACCTATATATTGGTCCGTTGTGGTTTTCCATAAGAATATGGCATCGGTAACCATGGAAAGTGATTGAGATATTTTTGGAAAGATGATGATATGTGCATAATGAAGGGATAAGGAGAAAATGAAATGTTTGAAAATATTCATGAGCTCATGACTGATATAAGTACAAAGATATATCATGGTGTGAGTATATAGAATTTTTGGATTTTGGTTTGTGGAAAGAGTTAACTTTTGAAAGAATTTATGTTTTTAATATGGTTCAATGGGTATTCATTTTTTTCAAGAGAATACAGGATTAAGGTATTCACATGATTGGAATGTGACCAAAAAGATATATGAGGGATAAGTGATGGTATTCACATGCTTGTTATATGACCTTTTTAGTAATTGTTCTCATTATACTCTGAGTTTGGAAAGAAGTATTTTGGATAAGCCTAATTATTCGAATAGATTATGTTGAACATAAGTTTGTATTGTTTAAGGCTAGAAATTTTTTTTGATATTATTTCTGGAATGTTATAATAGTGTAGTTTTAGAAAAAGTACAACCTACAATATGGGTGACAACCCATCACATCGGACAAGGCTTTAGAAATCGAACCCACAACTGATGTGCGACAAGCCTTTATCGCCTACCACTGGCCTACAGGATGTCCCCGGTTAGTATAAATTATTTTTAATGAGATATGAAGTATACGTCCATTTTAGGGACCATATACGATTTATCGATTTATGTATATTTAATAAATTTTGCTATCCTTTTGTTTGATACAGATGGAATGACCCATCATTCTATCACATGATCTGCTAACACTTCACGAATAACAAATTCAACTTCATTTCCTTAAGAGATGAAGTGGAAATTGTTCAAGGCACGAAAAATAGTGATATTGAACCAAAATCATGTAAGTATTTCTTTTAATTCCTCAAATTTAGGGAAGTGATCTTCAAAACCAAAAAATGTTGTCCTAGTTCCATCATATCCAATGAATCAGATTGTACCTTAGATCATCACAAATCTATGGCTTTGTGATTGTTGGCTTTTTCATAGTCATGTTCTCTACCACTCACCATCAGAACATGATGTTTATATTTATCTTCCAGATCCATATTTTCACCTATGTTCTCCTATATGGAAACCCAATTATGAGTTATTTTGGGTAATCATTACGTTTCTTACTTTAGTTTTTAAAATTATGTTTTAGTTTTCCTTTTTACGATGTGGGTTTCTATTAATAGTAAACGATTTATAACCCCGAAGAATTTCGAGGGCGAAATTCATTTTAAGGGGGGTAGAATGTAACAACCCAAGATTTTATATGATGTATTCGTTTTAATTTATTTCATATCTTCTGTTGTACGCTACACCATGATTATATTGTGCTATAGGCAACACCGTATTATCTTGCAGTATACGCAACACTAATCTTGGATCGTGTTACACACAATTTCTTATTTGTTTGATAGTAGTTATTCTATGAAACATTGAGTATATATATATATATTCAATTTATTTTGTTATACGCAAAAACAAAGGAGTCGTGCACTACACGCAACCCTGACTTGGCTTGCATTACACGCAATCACGACCTTCCTCGATAGTGTGTGTTGTACGCAATATCGGGTTTTACTAAACAACGATATATTATTATAATATTATTATGAACTAGCCATTATGAATAGTATTAACTAAATTTTTAATTTTATAACATTATTATTCTACTTACACATTTTCTAGAACATTGTATAAGAACAAAATAAATGTTTCGGGTAAAATAAGTATTTTTAAAAAAATGTAGTTTTGTCGCCTTTTGATGGCACACCCACTTTAAATCTAGTTTTTGACATTTTTATAAGTTCAATTATACATAATAAAATTATTCTTTGGAATCAGGATATAAAATTTTACCTTGGATAAAATTTTCATATTATTCTGATAACTTTCATATTTTAATGAATAGTAAAAACACGCTATATTTTAATTAAAGACAACTTTTTTCATCGTAATAACTTATGTGGTAAAATTATAATATTTAATGGTTTTAAAGTATAAATAGAATATATTTTTACAATTTAATATAATTTATGTCATTAGCATTGATTTTCCACTGAATTCGTAGGTTAAATAAATTTAATCTTTTGCAATGTTTTAAACAAAAAACCCGTTTTCTTTCGACAACGGGATTAATTTTAATTTCATTTATGCAACTTCTTTGTATTGAATTTGAAAAAATGGATTCCATATTTGGAATCTGTGGGTCCAAATTATATTAATAGACTACTTTTTATTTTTGGGCTTTATGAATAGTAACAACGGTAAATTTTATTTTCCATAGTAAAAGGTAAATTGGGTAATTAAGGGTAAATATAATATTATAAAATTATCTTAATACTTTACTTAATACAATTGGATGATTATATTTCGTCCAAAGTCATATTTGGGTCGAAATGGAATCCATTAGAACCCACTTGGAGGTGATTAAGACCTTTAGTTTATTTTATTTAAAGGAAAGTGAAATATGTCTCACTCAACATTAATAATTAAGGTATTTTTAGTATAATTTTATACAGAATATAAATTAAGTTATAAATACTCATTTTAAGGATAAAATGTTTTTCTTTATCATGGTAATTTATTTGTAATTTTTAAGAGTTATTTTATTACCTTATTATCTTATACATTAATGATGTAGAAATTATTTATTCAGTGAAAAATCAATAATATAGTTTTTATTGATATAGTAATACATATTAAAAGGCCCAAAATATGCACAAAACTTATTATTAGTGTATATATTAAACTTAATCATCCACTGGACGAATTTTTGACCATTTGGATCCTTATTATGGTGATTATGACACTTATAATATTTTATTTTAAATGATTCCAAAGTTGTCACCTTCATAATTTAATAAAGATAACAATTTACATGTTGTTATTTTAAGATGATAAATTCGAGTAAAATTATTATTATAAAATATTTTATATTTATCTTCATCAAAGGTTTTTTTTAATTTTTATGCAGCAACTGAGTATATTAAATAATTATACAAAAATGATGTACTAATTATTTTATTAAGATATATACCAAATAAATGGATTTAAAAATATTAAAATAAAAATTATACTAACTATTTAACATACTCCACTAATTTTCTATATTACTATGATATTTTAGGAACCTATTAAATATTTTAGTTTGAATATATACATTGTGTGGATTTAATTTAAATTCAAATAAATGAATAGTGTCAAAATTGACACTATTGTTATTTTATAAAAATAACATATTATTAAATTGTTTAAAAATCACAAAAATATTTAAAAATTATAAATTGAAATTTATATAGTCGAAAATGTCATAAATTATCTAATTGTGGATAATTCACAGAACATAATTAATTATTTATAACAATTTAAAATTTAGAATCTTATTCCTACAAATAAAATTTAATAGATTAAATAAGGATAAATCAAGTTGATAATGTTTAAAATAAATTACCTAAATGTATAAATTTTATGGGTTGATGAGATTACAACCCTATCTCATCTAATCTTCGAATTGAGTCATTTTTTGGAGGTTTTTATGTGGGGTTTAAATTTATATTAAACTAATATTTTGGAGGATTCCAAAGGTGCCCCTCTCCTCCCTTATAAAAGAGCACCTCCTCCCTATCTTCCTCACACCATTTTGAACCTTGATGCTCGGACAAACATTGCCCATTTCACTTCCCCACTTCCCTAGAAACCTTATAGAGGTACTGGTCTTCTCAAAATACCATCCCTAGTTCCCTAAGAAGAAGTTTAAAGGAGGTGCGTCGAAGAAGAGGTAATATCTTCTATCGATTATTTCAAGATTATTTCTGCTTCAACATATTCTTATTTAGTTGTTTCATTATAAATTAATAACATCAGTATCACTAATATACTTATATGTTATTATAAATATGAAACAACCCCATTTCAGTTTCTATCCATCCTACGGAAAATGAAATCACCGCGCGTGCGTACGTACGGAATACCGTCTCCACACCGTGGTGTAATCTTTTTTTTCCAACACCACCTTACTTGTATGTGTATAATGGTGTAAAGAATAACTATAAATTGTTATTATAATTTCATAATGATTTTTATATATTGTATCATCCACTCCAATTCAATTCAATAATTATGGGAACGATATCATCACTCGTGCGTACGTACAAACTACCGTCTCCATGACGCGATGAGATTCATTCTCAATGATTAACCATTCATGAATGATTATAAAGTATATATAATAATTAATCATGAAATATATGACATAATAATGACACTGTATTTATGTATATATATATTTATGTCATCCAATTTATTCCATTCAATTCAATAAAGAAACGAAAACAACACTCATGCGTACGTATAGCCTACCGTCTCCATGAACGGTGTATTTATTTCCATTTATCGATCTATTATATATATTTATCTTCTGAATATATATTATATATAAATCATGTTTTATATTATGGAATTAAGTAATCATGATCTAAGTAATAATATGAATAATTACAAGTCAAAACACCGACGGCAAATGAAATGATTTTACCCCAAACGCTCTTTAACATGGAATTTACAACAAAAACCGGTAATATAAAGTCATAAGTGAACAATATATGATATAATAACAATGAATATGATTCTGTATAAGTAAATGACATTATTTAAATCATTATATAGGAGGTTTGGATACGTACGAAGCATATCCGAGCTAAGGTAAGGGAAAATCTCACAATCTCATTTTTATCCGAGATTGTTTATACTTTGGTATTTACTAGGGTGTATTTTATCATCGACATCCATGTTTCTTAAATATGTAATATTATTTCTATCCTCCTAAAATTGATTAAATCCAATTTTACCCTTCGCTCAGTTTTTAGTAAAAGATATGAAATTATTCTTTTGTCATTTTTCATACGAGGTACTTTTTGACTTTTCCGGCCAAAGTACAAGAAGAATGTTATTTTTAACTTATACGACATGAAAGGATTTTTATAGTTTTATAATGAATTATTTTTTTGAAGCTTAATCCAAAATATTTCATGACTATTTTCAACAAAATCATTTTATTTTAAAATTTCATGACATTTTGTGGAAAGAAAATGATTTTCAAGAAGAAAAGATATTTTCCTCAAGAATTCATTTCAACTGTTTTATTAAAACAATTTTCCATCTAAGATGACATTATTTAATATGTGTATGTTTCAAGTATAATGCCTCTATTATTTACATGGATTCACTTTTCTTATGATGAAATGATATCCATTTGTTTTATATGGATTATGTTATGATGGAATGATGTTTATGAAACCCATTTTACTCTTTGGGTTATGATGAATGATTTATGTTTATTTTGTGTCACAAGTAAGAATGATTTCATTATGATATGGGTGGGACCTATATCTCCCTCTAATGAATTGGGTAAATATTTATATCTCATGAGATATGCTTGGCTGGAACGGTAAGTTAATCCGGTTTAGTGGTACAATACTGAAACGAGGAGTGAACTCGATTCAGAAAGGGACTTTGTCCACTAAGATGGTCTTGGCAGTAATGTCTTGGTTAATATGGAAATCATAACATGTGCTGAATGGTTTCCACAATTACAGGTTTTATTCCCATTATAGTTTATCATGGTTGATGTTCCATTATGATATATTCCTTACGTACTTCCAATATTTATGTCTTTGCTGAAGATTTCGATGATTAAATTTAATGTTCAAGTTTTTGCTTCCAAATGATTATGGATTGTTTTATGTTATCTATGTTTGCCCTTACTGTGCATTTGAGATCACCCGTTTTATGTTTTATTTTCCCCAGGAAATAATGAAAGGTTTTAGGTAAGGAAACAAAAAGTGGATGACTATTATGGGAGATGTTGAGGATCTTTCACCATGATAGGAAGATTATGTTCCGAGTTTCCAAAGGCACTAAACTATTACAGTCCTTTGGTGTCTATTTTTGTTATTTATTAAGTATTCCGCAAAAGTAATGTAATTTCCATGTATGTCAAGCTTTGGTTATCTACATTTTTGTTTCAATTGATGTTATTTCACCTTTTGTGATTAACATGTTGTCTGTTGTATTTTGTTCATGATGTTACTAATTATCGATATTTTTACTCATTTCTTAGTATGATGCTAGATGAGAGTACATGAATCCTAATAATAATAAATGGATATATTAAAATTCATTACTCATGATTGGGACATATCTATTTTCTCATGTGAAAACAACTTTCCTATTGAACTGTGATATCTGATATCTATTTCACTTGATAAATGAAATTGTTTTGCACGTCATGTGACATCTGATATCTCTTTCACATTATCATTCTCCTAGTGTATCTAAACCAGATATCCCTATAGATAATTTGGAGAAGATATATGATAATATGTATGAAAAATAACTGAGGGTCATTCAATCCATGGAAAGGTAGAATGTTCATACCGTTCCTTTAATTTCTGATTCTTAAAGAGGTTCTCATCATTTTCATCCTCCAATGTTAACTTGGAAAAAAGGAACCAGGTAGTCAAGTTCTTCATTGATTCATTCTATATGATATTCAACCATAATGATACACTCGTGGATATGAGGGTGAATTCTATTTTTATATATGCTTCATTGACCAACCAAGAGTTTGTGTGATATTTTGGAAGAATTTTTATAGAACGATGAGATATATTGGAAGGAATTTGAGATGAAGTTCCTAAGACATTTCTATTTTGAGGCGTTTCAGTATGAAAAATATCATGATTTCATGTATCTGACATAAGATGGAATTTCAGTAGTATACTATGTTAGATGTTTCACTGGCCTATAACACATTGGACCATAATTGGAAACAGATGGATCTCTAAGGAGAGACGTTTTCCAGACATTCTTCTCTATGAGATCAGGTCACATATATATTTTTTTTGCTTAATCATATTTTAATATGTAATGATCTAAAAACATATCATGGAAGGGAATTAAGAGAGGCCAAACATACCAGCCATGTTGTTTCAGTAGAGAGATCTAAGAACTCTTCTTCATGTAGCAAGAAGAGCTTCTAGGATAGTTTCCACCAAGGTAGTTGTGGGAAGAGTTGTCGGGGTAGTTGAAAACCATGTCAATACTGTGTTATGTTTACATTCTATCAGTATGACATGTGTTGACATAAGAACCCATAGATTCATCACCCAGTAGTATAGTGTTGTATCATTGGTAGACAAGGTCATCTTCAAAGGTTCTTTGTGTACATCACCCCACAGACACATGGTAGGGGGTCTAGATAGAATCCTGAGTTTTGGAGGGGATCAACTACCCCCTTATAGACTATTAGCTGGAGTTCCACAGGCCATTTAGAATTAGGTAGGGGATGTTATACCCCTATGAATGAGCATTACTACTAGGAATAAGATATATCTTAGGGTAGTTATACTAGAGACTAGGGTTTAGGGACAAGTTAGTGGAAAATTATGCAGACTAATCTATCTATTGTGGATGCAAGATTGTCAATCATCAGAGGTATGATTTTTTATCATCTAATTTATCTACTGATTTTCTTGATTCAAGATAATAAAAATATTTTATGTCGATTTTTTTTTTCAAATTATTTGATCATGTAAATGGAAATTATGGATAGTTCTTTGACCATCTACAAACCATTTTGGGTATATTAAAAAATGTAAATTTTTGCAAGGAATTTTCTCTAGAGATTAATTGATACCATTTCTTTTGAGAATAATTAATTATGGTAATGATAGGTTTCACCTTGATTCTTGGTATTTATTTTATAGTACAATACAAAGATCATATCAACTATTACATGAAGAATATTAACAAGGAGGTAGTTATTTTCACCATGTTGAGTGGGATCCTCATATTGGTTGGGCATGACCTATTAAATGGAAATTATATTTTTTCATAGCTCAGATATCTAGTATTTCCCTAGATTATGGTGTAATGAAAGAAGGTTATTTTACTCAAGTTTTATAAAATTTTCATGATGTTTTTCCTCATGAGTTTTTCATATTATCACGTAATCAAGAGATCTAGATGATGACTAAGTTGGTTCTAGGAGAAGATCTGGTTTGAATCTCATCGTACAGAATAGAAACAAAAGATCTTCGGGATGTGAAAGTTCACTTGTAGGATCTATAATATAAAGTCTTTATATTGCCTACAATATCTTCTTTGGGTTCTTAATTTTTCTTCCCTATGACGGATTCTGGTTATTTTCACTTATGTGTGGATGATTGGAGGTTGAATTCAGAGATAATCAAGAACCTGTATCCACATCCATTCATTGAGGATATTTTAGATCATTTTATAGGTTCTAATATCTACCACAAGATTTATTTTTTATCCAGATACAACCAATTAATTGTGATAACATTGGACATACCTAAAACTACTTTTTGGATTAGATATGGATTGTATGTATTTATAGTGATGATTTTTAGGTTAACTAACACACCACCAGTATTAATAGAATTAATGAAATGGATATTTAGTCATTTTCTAGACTAGTTTTTTTGTTGTGTTTGTCGAAGAGAACATAATTTAATCCTAGTTAGTAGAGTATCATGCCAAACATCTTAAAATAATCTTCATAAAATTAAGAGAACATGAGATTTATGCAAAGATAACACAATTTAGTTTTGGATTAATAGAGTACAAATCTTATGGCATGTAAAATCAGAGGAAGGGGTGTCAACTGACCATAATAAATTCACATCCATGGTATCTTTGGAACAAAGAAAAAATTTCTTCTAGATTTGGAGATTTTTTTGGGTTTAATAGTTTATTGTCATATTTTTATCGATGATTTATCATGTTTGGAAGCACCAATTTTTAGGATGACTAAGAAAGAGGTGATGTTTGTTTTTTATGATGATTGGAAGAATGATTTATAAGATCTATAAGTTAGGATGAACTCAGCACATATCCTCACATTACCTATATCAGGTAAATCATATATCATGTACTATGAAATATATGTAGTTAGACTCAAATCAGTTCAAATACTAGAGGATGGAGTGGTTTCTTATGGATTAAGGTAGCTGAGACTGTAAGAGAGGAATTACACTGCTCTTGATATAGAGTTAGAAGCAGTTGTACATACCCTGAGATTTTGGAGACACTATATCGTGGTTGAGGGGATTTTCATATATATGGACCACAAAGTCCATAGGTAAATATTCTCTCAATGAGAACTAATCCTTCAAAAAAGTAGGTGAGTTTATTATATACATTCTTTCAAAATTGAATTGGTTTATATAGTATTCAAGGTTCATGGCTAGATGCACCCCTTGTCAGCAAGTGAATTCTAATCATCAGAGGTTAGTAGGGATTTTGTAGTATTTTACCATTCCTAAAGGGAAATTATATGATTTCACAATGGATTTTGTGACATTATTTCCCTGGAAAACCCCTAGAAATGACATATTATTGTTTTTTGTGAATCAACTAACTATAGATCCCCACTAATTACCTCTTATAGAAATATTCATTGTTGATGATCTTGGTTGTCTTTATGTGCATGAGGTAGTTTCGTTGCAAGGTGTTATAAGGAATATCATTTTACATAGATATCCTCATTTCACAACACATTTCAATAAGGGTATTTAGAAGGCTCTAGGATCATAGGTTATTTTGAGTACAAATTATCATCCATAGACTGATGGTAAATTTGAGCTGACTATTGTGGTTTTAGAGGATATAATAGAATAGAATGTTTTGGAATTTTTTGTTTCATGGGAGAAACATATAGAAATCATGTATTATTCATATAATAATATAATCTATGAATTAATCCCATTGAAAACATTTGCGGATATTCATGGAAGTCCATATAGTTTTCCTATTTGTTAGATGGAGGCATTTGAGTTAGCCCATGTTGGGCCTAGTCCTATGGAGGAGACATATGAGATGGTTTAGCTTAGTAGACTACGTTTGGTGAGTATGAAAAGAGGGAATAAATCATATGATGAAATTCAGTGATGACCTAAGGAATTTGAGGTTGTTCATCATGTTTTCCATTAGGTGTCCCCTAGGTTGGGGCAATGTCGTATCATGAAATATGGAAATATTGTGGATAGGTTGGTGGGGATAATTGAAATAGTTGAATGGGTCACTCTAGTTGCATAAAGTTTATCCCTTCCATAATGTTATAGTTCAATTCCTGAAATTTTTCATGTGTAACTTCTATAGAAATATTATCAAGACCCTTCCATGTGATAGATGTAGTAGAATTACATATTTTAACAAATTCATACTTTGAGTAGCATATGATACATTTGTGGATCATAGTGATTAATATCTTTGTGGAAGGACTATAATGTTTTTATGGGTGTAGTAGAAGCATGGGATGTTCTAGAGGAGAGCTAGGAGAGGGAGTCTAAGATCCATATACAGAGGGTTGACTTGTTTTCTAAATCCTCAATGCGACACTTGGTGTATCTACGAGATGATCTATTATATAGTGGAGAGGTTTTAAGATCCCATATTTCTCTAGGTATGTCCCTCTTCGATTTTTTTCATTTGAGCATTGATGACTCTGTCATTTCCAGAGATGAAGAGTCATTGTCTGGGGAAATGGAATAAATGTTCAGGGATGTATTGTTTTTTTAATTAATGGAGTCCATTTATAAATGGGATATGTATTTTACAGGTTCTTGGTAAGTTGAGAATATTTAAAAGAAGCTTGATTTCTTGAAAAGGAAAAAGATGTGGAAACCATATGTAGAAAATTTGAAAATCATTTAAAGGGAATACATGTCATGTAATTGTTATGGTGTTTTAATAAAATAAATATGAATTTATGGGTTTTTCAATGCATCCAATGAAAATTATTTACATGATGTGTAACTACATTAAACACCATGTAATTCCACAACCTACTATTTTAACTTATTTTTTGTAGATTAATTTCATTATAATTCACTATAGATAATCTCATCTCAACATAGGGAAACCCTTTAGGTGACTATTGAGTAACAACTCCCCTTTTGGATGTCAAGTTTGTGCGAATAATCCCTGGTTTCTATTGACAATCATCAGATATTTATTTATCATCTGTGTTTTCTACTAGAGACATTGTTGGATCTTCCGTTAATGGTAGACAGTCTAAATAAAAACACTTTGTTTTAATGATTTGAAATTTTATTTAATATTGTGATAATGAAAATATAGTGTGTTCCCAAATAAATTAAATGAATGAATGATATTATTAAATAAATTCTTTAGATTCTATTATGTTCTGACATGGCTTATATATTCTCATTAGGTGAGTGAACCAAGAATGCAATTAAATTACAAAATTGATTAATTTGTATTTGGAATGAAGTGTGACCTTAGTTGATTTCTTGATATAGAATCCCTATGTGTGTCTTATTTATTACTGATATTACTGTTAATCAATTTTAACTGAACATGAAAGTATAATAGGAATGATAGATGGAAATTATCATAATTATCCTTTGAGATATATGATGTGATATTGTGAAATCTGCTATGTATGATAGGACTTGTTTTCTATGCTAAAATACTTATATATTGGGCATGACCCTATCAAATGAAAACTTATATGTCGTAATAATAACATTTACTGGGCTCATCCAAGTCCCGTATCATAATACATATAAAGAGTGAGCTCTTCCATGTTCCATTATGAAATTATTGTTTATCTTGGAACTATTTTCTATATTTCATATTTGTATTTTGCCAATATTTTGGTGAATATTCCATGGTTATATTTTTTTTTGGAATGGTTATAATATATTGTTAGAGATATTCCGTTATGGAGTAGAAGTCGATAGTAAATGTAATTTATTAGTTATTGAATTAATTAACACGACTATTTGTAGAATTTTTTCCTAATCATATAAAATAACTGGTTAATATAGAAATGGTGGGGTTGACCTAAAATGTTATGCCCAAACCCTATTTAGTCCACCATTTGGCACCCAAGAATATTACATGGATGCAGGTTTGGATGGGAGAAAATAACCTTGTTATTGATTGTTTACTTACTAAATGGGATGGTGTTTGGAGGTGGGATGGAAATGGGGTTTTGGACTAATGACTTTTGTGTCTATATTTGAGTCTTATATTTTTTTTACTTTTATTGTTTATAGTAAGAAATTTAGTTATATTCTAGCACATAATCACATTATTCCATTATTATTTTGTGGATTTGACCTATTGAGGTGTGTTGCGGGTGTAGGTGGGAGCTCTCCTATGGAGATGTTAAATTATTGAGGGTCTATATTTTCCTATGATGTTACACCTTTTTATTGTCCTATGCATCTATAGAAAGGCACATATACGGATGAGGCTTGGATAGGGGAGGTCTCATCATAATCATTGGCTTGACTAACTGAGGTGGTTCATTCCAGGTGACCTAGATTTGATGCCTCATCTAAGGTGAGTGGATATCAATGATTCGAGGGTTTTATCCTCAACCTATAAAAATAGAGATTAAGGATTCGGTTTAATGTAAGATTGAGAATGAATCTATATATATTTGAAAAACTCAAAAAATCACAGTGAGAAATGCTATCATTAGTCACCTAATGATGGCTTTGGGGGACGAGGTGGGTAAGATGCACAGTCCTAATTCTACTATAGAGGTTTAGGCGATGAGGACTGGTCAATATATAGTGGCTGGAGATCATAGATCTACTTCACTTTTTCATAAATCAGTGCTTAGGAGTGTTGATAATCATCATCTATCTCGATCTACTTTAGTGAATGAAATTCCTAATCTGAGTAATAAAGCTGATCAACTGATATCCCTGAAAACAGAATAGAGGTATCAATTTGGTTATACAAAAAATGATCAAGAATCCAATAAAATATTTTCTATGGAAGTTAATGATGCTGTTCCATAACAAATATGAAAGAATGGAGACATTGTCCATGTGATTTCTATTAGAGAAGTGATTCTTGACAGATTCAAAATCTATGAGCACTCCATTATTTCATTAATGTTTCTTCCCACTAGATAATGGTCCTAGATAATATATGATTTAATACAGACGTTATCTTCTTTGTGGGGTTTTAAGAGTTTGAGATGTATTCCCATGGTTTGGGGTTTCTTTCATATCATATCCCCCCCAGAGGATCTAATGTTAATGGAATGGGAAAATGACTTAATCCCTCTAAAACTAGGTATGGTATGCATTAAAGATGGTGTATTTTTATATAATACTTTTTCTATAAATAAATTAATTCTAATTTATATATCAAAATAATTGGTCTGAATTGGATCTTGTGACATCCTAATATATTTTCTTATATAGCCTCTATGGTGGGTATTACGATGAAAATATATAGAAATATTGTGGTTTCAAAATATGGAAACATGGGTGGGAATTTGGTAGAGATCAAATTGAGTTATTTTTTGATTCAAAATATTGATTTCAAAGCCTTAGGATGATGATATCCCTTTTAATGTGAAATAATATAGACATATTGATTTTTGCTCAGAGTTTCATATTATTGGAAATGTTAAGGATAAATTTCACAAGGTCATGGTTTTTTACTTTTTCTCATTCATGGAACATCATGAATAAAATTGTAGGAATAAATTGAGGAAATAGTATACATGTAACAATTCTGTCTTTGTTGGAAACAGAAAGTCTGATCATGTTATGTACAATGTGTAGGTTTGAACTACTCCACAATAGATGGACATGGACTTGTATCCGTTAAGAGAAAAAATGACTCATGGGCCAGAGACGACCCTCACCTTGTTACCTGAACACAGAGAATATTCCCAATATGATGAGGGAAACCTTTATCCGGGAGTGACTGAATGGGAACATTGTCTACATGAATCCACTCCTATAATTTAGGGGCCACAAAATATGAATGACTGTTGGAATGACCCATTGTAAATCTATGTTTTATCAAAAATGTAAAAATGTTGTTTTGTATATTGAATGGGTGAATTTAAATACCCCCTCAAGGCCATAGAGAAAGTGAATAACATTGAGGGTCACATTCTTAACCCTTTCAAGAGAAGTCTAGAGAGTGATTACGCCAACACACATTATAATTTATCTACCTTATCCTCATATAAATTATCAATAAAGGACATTGTAAAAATCTTAATGATATTTAATATAGTTTAGTTTCAATATGTGTGGGCCACTATTGATGGCTTTGATTATAGAAATGAAATTTCCTTTAATTATCTATGAATTTTTGTCTAACATATGAGGGAAATACCCTTTTTCCCTATATCTTCCCATTTGGTTATTCTTTCATTTTAACAAATAGTTAGAAGCTTTTCTTCTTGCAATACTTGTTCGATATTCATCGTATTATTCAGTTGGATCTTATTTTTTCAATCTTTTATGTGTATAATTTTATTTATTTTATTTATATGGTTTATTTTTTACTTCTATGACACTTCATAATAGTGGTATTTTCTAAAAAATATACATTTCAGACCCCCACAACTAGTCGATGGCCTTAGGAATACAGGGAGGCATGATTGAGGTCTTGTAACAAACCATTATTTCCACGTGAGAGAGTGATAGATTTGGGGAAGATACAAATTAGATACAAAAATCACTTTAAAAATAATTTTATAAAATCTATAACCATGTACTAGGGGTTCTATTCTGATCATAAAACCTACATATTAACATTTTTAGTGTAAACTTAAAGGGGATATTCGAAAAATATGATTTGTCCTTAAAAAAGCATTATTTCATTATTTGTTTTCCTAAATCCATAAAAACATATTCATCTATGATAATATAATTTTAAAAATATCTCTAACATAATGATATTTTGTTATGTTACGGTAATTACATAATCCATCTCCACTTATATTCAATGAGAAACACTACCATTGTTCATGATTCTAGAGAACTACCACCTCATGAGGCAATGTAAATAATTTTCCATCTCCTCTTATCATGAATGATTATAAATATAGATTTGTTATATTTAATTTATATTAATGAAATAATAATTACTATGTTAATAAAATTATCATTTACTTTCTTTACATTCCATCCATTTAAAATTGATAATAGTTTTAACAAGAACATGTGGATTTTCATCTCTTCAAAATTATATGATACATTTTTCATCAATACATCACATTGATGATATATATATAATTGTATTTACATGTGTAGAGATATATTTATAATATAAGAATACTTATATGATGAAAATATAATTATAACCCTCTTTCAATCATGTATATAGAAAAATGGAAATGCAACTAATGCGTATACAATTCCCACTATCTTTATGATTATAACATAATCACTTTTTCATAAAAATAATTAATGGATGGTTTCAAAATTATAATTAATTTATAAATGTTATAATTATTTCATGATTATTAGTATTAATATAGTGAAATTATGAAATATATTTTCATAGTCATCCTACCAAACTCATGTTGGAAATATGACCCAAGAATATTGAAAACAGTAAATATGGACATTACTAGAAAATTAATTCATTATTTCTATTAAATAATTGATATAAATATAACAAATGATAATGTATTAAATAGGAATAAAGTTCCCATGAAGGTAAATAATTGAATATTATTTATTATATAGCAGATAATGAATGTATATGAGGATAAGAACTTGAATTAGTGGTAAATTTATCTTAAAAATCTCGTTGTAAATGATTTCAGGATATGTGTTCTAATTTTTTGTATTTCTTTTACATATTTTAAAAATTATTTTATTGATGTATTTTTATTGCCAATAATGAACTATAAGGGAAATTTTATGTTCTTTTTTACATCATTTCAATGTTTTTCAAAAGGAATCATTTTATGTATTTTATATGGAACGTTTTGAGAAAAAGGAAAAAGGAAAATTCTATTTTAACATGTAAAACATGAACATTGTTTTCCACCATTGAATATGTTATTTTTTTGGATTCAATTTTATGTTTTAATTTTTTTATTTATAGAAAAAACCTCCTCCCCTTTTCTCTAGATATTATCAAAAATGGTTTTAAATTGAATGGATATTTCAAAATTATAAAATATTACTCTAATGGGTGAAAAGATATTTTTATTAATATGATAATAAAAATTCCATTATTATTGTTCTATGAATATATTATTGTTTATTAATATTTTTTATGATTATGGCTAAAATTGATATAGGTAACAATTATTTTTGAACCTTATATAGCTCTGGAAATCATTTTATAGAGGGAATGATTTAACTGATTTTTCTTCATCAAGGAGATTATTGTAATTTAATTAGTTGGTTATTTAGTTTTTAAGGTTGATTATATGGGTTTTTTATAGAAATATTATAATTTTATAGGATATGATAATGATCTTATAAAAATTGTTTACAATTGTGATAGTGGCACATAACACAACAAAGAAAATACAGATAAACCACCGGCACAGAGACATGGAAAATTAATGATTTTATCATTATTACAAGGAAACCATTTTGAGTATTATTTTGACATTTATATTTCTTACAAAAATTTCTTATAAAATTATTTGGGCACTAAATTTGATTAATTGGGTATGAAAATGTATATTTAGATTTATAATTTAAAGGAACAATTTTGTGACTATTAATAGAATAACATGGTTCTTTAATTCTTTTTATATGTTCCTTACTGGTCTTTTTATGATAATTCAATTTTTTGAAAATATTTTTATAGGAGCTTAAGGATGATTAGGTACCAGGATGAGGTTAAGATAAAAATTGTGGATAAATTTCCAGAAAATAAGTTTTATTATATATTAAAATTTATTAATGTGTAAAACATTTTCACTATGTGGGTGTTTACACTATATAATGAAATATTTATTTATGTGTGTTCAATATTTAAATTCTATAAAACTATAAACCTAAAAGATATCCATGAATGAACAAAAATTATTTCTTCTCTAAAGATATAATTTTCAGATTTATTACGGTTGGGTCAATATAGTTTGTGATAGATATAAGGATTAGATAATTTTTTAATTTAGGATAATGTAATTAAATTTCATTAATTGATTTCAATTTATGGTTATCCTGATATAAAATTTGTATATTACTATGTTTCTTCATCTAAAAAACGTCTTTTTAGAATGGTTTTCCACAAAACAAATATCGATGCTGATGTTGGATGGATCCCCGAGGATAATATCCTTCCGAATGAGAAACCTAGAATGGTTTAAATTTGAACTGATTAGGATTTTTTGTAATGGATTAGTTAAAAAGGGTAATAAATCATGGTCAATTCGTTCCCAGATATTTATGAGATCTATTATAGAGTTACTTTTCAATATTATATAATTTTATAAGGCTTCTCCTTCAGAGATTAAGTGGTTCTTCTATCCTATTGGTATCTATAAAATTGATTAAATCCATAGAAAAGATATCTAAATGCATGATTTGTTTTGAGAACTAATAGGTAACTATATTTGTTAACCATTTTGAAGATGAAGTCAGCCTATGGTGGTACATTTTTATGAATTATATATAAGGATTATAGATTGATTCCATGCAATGGGATACATTTTAATAATCATTTACAGGAGAATTAATTTACAACTCTTATTAATATTTGGTTAGAAAAGTAATTAATTGGATTTAGGAAGATGGAATAAGACATAGTGGTCATTTATGAAGAAAACGTCACTCAATTTGAAAGTTATACACCAAATTCTCTATATAAAATTGATAGTAAAATTAATCGAGTTCACATTATATTAAAGACAATATAACAAAGATATTTCTCCTATCTTGAGTATAAATTTTATGATAAACCTTTTGTATGTCATGAAAATGTAAACATTGATTTTTTAAATGATTTTTTTAAAAAAAATGAAAATAGGAGTACATGTGATTGAAAAAATAGAAAAATCATCAAGGAAATATGAAGGTAATAAATTTATGGTCTCAATTTGTGAAGGGGGTGGTAAGAATAACCCAAGGGAATTTCTTATGAAATATTTGAGGTGATTATTACATGGAAATTTTGGGAAAATAGATCATCATAAAAGAGAAAAATATCTTGGTAGTCATAAAACAAATAATGATAAATCAGTAATATGTATTTTTAAGTGACACAGGATGGGTTATTATAATGATTAAAATCCCAAAAAAAATATTAATGATGGGTTGTATAAAAAATATATACAGAAGTATGTGGTGAAATATTTTAAAACTACTTCGGTAGATATTGGGCTATCAAACAAAATTTCAAAAACTCCTTGGAGATCATTATTTATTGAAGGATTATATTTGGATTGAGTACTATTAAAAAATGTGACAAAAGGATGAAATATATATGTCTAAATTTTTTACTATGTGTTGATATTGGTATTTTTGGTTATTCCCCCTAGGTTGATAAATTATCCAACTATATTCATGGATCTGATAAATAGATTTTCCCATTAATATTTCAATAATGTTTTTGTTTATGATATTTTAGATTGTTAAGTATTATTATTATCAGGAAAAACATACAAGTATTATTATTTATAACCTAAATTAAAAAGAAGTTATATGGAATATTAATTAAATGTTATATATTGTTACAATAGATTTCATTCCATACATGTATCATAAATAATGATATCATAAATACTGGTACTTATAAGACTAGAGTAGTTTATATATAGTAAAGAACTAAAAATGATAGTGAGGTTCATAGTTTTCAAGGATTACAATGTCATTATTAGTGGATTATTGAAAATGATTCATGGTTATCTTACCCACTAACCATGTTAACCAGAAATTGAGTATGTTCTTCTAAAAAAAGAAATTCAATGATTGTTTATTGGAATTCCAAAGTGCATTGGGGAATAATTCAGTGTTCTCCCTTGAATTAAGAAACTGTGGATTTTTGTACACAATAATGATTCATTTACAATTCTAGTTGATGTATTAATTAATAATTATTGGTTAATTTCTATTCCTTAGTTCAATATAAAAATTATGAGAAATGTTATTTGACACATGAATATGAATTTGGAGGTTGTAGGTTTCTTTTTTAAAAAATATGATACATAATTTATATACTGTAAGTTGTTTAATATATAATAATAACAAAGATTTGAATTAAATATTCACTCAGAATGATTTTAACAAGAGACATAAAAATTTTTAATATGTAATAAAGGATTACAACACAAAAAATAATTAGTGTTTAGGTAGAGATAAAAGTATTTTTGATGCTTTGAATTTTAGTGATAATCTTATATTAATCATTATATATACAGAACATTATTCTTTGTTTATTAACATGATGATTCTTATCTTATAAATATTAGATATAGTAACTACCAATGTTTTGTTTGAGGTTTCATCACAATCTTTTTTACAGATATAATTATAAAATCTCAAATGGTGGATAATGTTGAATTGAAAAAGGCAGAATCAGTGAAGACTTGTTGGTTTCCAATGTTTAATATTTAAAAAAAAGGATGTTAATATTAACAAAATGTTAAATTATATTATAATTAACCATTTTTTTAAAAAAAATATGTATTTTTATTCTCATAGTAATCCATTTTTGGTTTACCATGGCTGTATAGAAAAGTTTAGATACCTTCATGAACATTTTTTTGGAATGGAATGAAGATAGATATTGATGATTTGATAATAAAATGATATAATTTTCAATCAGGTAAAATCCAAATGAAAATTCATTAGGCATATTCTTCTTAATTTTCCATTTCTATATTTGAAATGGGAAAACATATCCTTCGATTTTGTGGTGCAATTATGAAATACATCTCAGTGTAATAATGTGATTTGGATAATTAAAGATCAATTTTATAAATATTCTTTTATCATTCCCATTATACATTATTTTTAGTTGGATAAATATTATAACCATTATACTAAAGAGATAACTACATTAAAAGGAGTCCCTCTTCATATTATTTCTAATTTTGATCCTAGACGCACCTCAAATATTTCGAAATGGGCTCTGAATTCAATGGGTACTAAATTAAATTTTAGTATATACATTCTTCAAAAATGTGAACGATAGTTAGATGAAATTATTAATACATTAGAAGATATTATTTGATCATTTTTATTGGACAACTGATGAGGTTTGGATGAACATATAAATTTTTTGAGTATTCTTATATTAATAGTTTCCATTCTAGTCAGAGATGGAACCATTTGATGCATTTTATTGAAAGTGGTGGAAAAATCTATCTTAGTAGGATAGTTAGGGGGAAAATGATAATGGGACAAAAATATTTAGAATAAATGTAACACCCCTATGTTTTTTTAAATATATTTTCCCACAAAATTTAATTTATTTGATATCTTGTGTTACACACAACATTAAGTGTTATCGAACCATAATATATTATTAATATTATTACTTAAACATGACTATAAGAACATATTGATTTAATTTGGTGGTATAAATAATAATAAAACATATTTAAAATTTGGTATGATTTTTTTAGATAATGAAGGTATATTTAATAATAAATAAATAATTTTTAAAAATTTCTTTATGTGCTTTGATAATAAATTTTTTTCTCATAAATTAATTTTAATTTCTTTTTATAAAAAAATAATATTTTTTCAATTTAAAAAAAAAATTGATTGAAAACATAAAATTAATTTTTTAAATCAACATGAAAAAATTATCTTAGGGTGAATTTTTAATAATTTTCTAAACAGATACTTTTTTTGATGAATAGTGTTGAATTATGTTTTTTATTTAAAACGGAATTTGTTATTGAAATTAAACATTCAATTTTTTACTAATAAATTAAAAAATAATATTATTTCAATTATATTATTATTAATCCAATTAGTTCATTATAATCATGTTCATGGGGAATTTTTAAATAAAAAAATTGTATACTTCTTGAAACATTTAATTTTGAAAAATGTTTTTTAACGTTTAAGAGATTAATTTTAAATTAAATTACACAAACTATATGAATTTAATATTTTAAAACGGAATAAATATTTTTAATATAGATAATTAATATTTTATAATAAATTCAATATAATTTTTTGTCATAATGATCAATAAGAAAGTATAAATTAACTATCACGTTTATAGTTAAGACACATTAACCTTGGGGGGTTATACTAAAAATATAAGGGTTAAACTTCTCATTAAAAATGTAAAATTAATACTTTAATTTCATATTTCTTTCATATATAACATAATGATATATAATGATCTATTTCATATGCTTTTGGTGTGTATTAATTATCACTATATCTATTTTAATATAAAAATTCCAATTCTCTCATCTCCCTCGCTTTTAATAAGGCACCCCCTATCCTCTTCTATTCATATTTAAAAATAATTTTATTTCAAAAAATAACTTCTATACATCAAAAACCAATATCAGGTGTCCATAATTTAATTTTTAAACCCTCTAAAAAGGGTTTCAGTGATAATCTAAATATGTTGTCCAAATTAGTGGCCTCATTCTTAACCGACCATTCTTATTTCGTTTCTTCTTCCACATGAATAAAATATTTTTTAGAAATGATAATATAATACAATCATTATCTCTCATATAATGGTATTTTATTTTGTAAATGGCATAACCTATTTCCATTTTCCCCTATGTCCAGTGGAAAAACTATTAATCGCTTATACAAGGACTACCAGCTCATGGACCAATGGAATTCATTTTAAATCACTTTCTATAAATAATCTATATAATGATATTTTTAATGTTTATATAGAAAATATTTATGAAATATTTATATAATATAATTATAATATCACTTCTACCTTCTTACCTTCCAATCCGTTGGAATATGATGTAGTTGCTCGTATGTATGTGTGAACTACCACCTTCAAGTAATGATGTGATTCATTTTTTATTTTATATTTACATGGATGATAATAATGATAAATTTAATGAATATATATTATATATTTAATAGAAATTATTTTCAAAAGGTGGAATATTATTTTCCATTTTATGTTACATCGAGAAAATAGAATAAGATCTCATGCATACGTCCATCCTCTCGTCTCTAGGAATTGTGTAATTCACATTCTATCTGTAACATTTATTATAAAATCCCAGGTAAATAAATAATATTACATTTTAATGTTTATCAATATTTTTGAATAAAATGTTAATACTACTTTAAAGGGAATTCTATGCTTGATGGCGTACCCAATACGCAACAACGAGTTTCTTTGAAATCTTACGCTGCACACTAATAATATAATAAAATTCTAATAGTTAACGGCTTGTCATTTTAATGGAGGGAATAAACATAAATAACTACAAAATGATTAAATATGTTTGTTAAATATTTTTACATTTATCCAATTAATTTTAGAGGCTTAAAATCCAAATGAATCCAATTTTAAGAATAAATACTCTAATATTTTTAAAAGATTTTTATACCACATTTTGATGGAGAAAAATTTTTAAATATATATTTTGACAATTTTATAAGAAATATTTGTCAAAATAAACTTATTATTTAGGATTGGGAAATTGAAATTTACTTTGGATAAATTTCTGGTATTTTTCTGATATTGTTCATTTTTTAATGAATAGTTAAAAGTGTTGTATTTTAATTCAAACCCTCGTTTTAATCTAATTTATTTATATAGTTATATTATATTTTTAATTTTTTTTAAAGTGAAATTATAATATATTTTTACCATTTAATCCAATGATGGTCATTGGAATTAATATCACTTTGATATTGGACATAAACGAGTGTCAATCTTTTGATAGATATTGATTCTTAAATACACGCTATTTGATTTGACAATGGGATTTGAGTATAAAATTAATTAATGCAACTTCTATTTTATGAATTTGGTAAAATAGAAATCATTTTTTAATTCAGAATATCAAATATAGCATAGGGTGAATTGTTTGTATTTTTTCTGAAAAACTTTAATTTTTGATGAATAGTAAAACCACAAAGTGGTAGTTACAAAAACTGATTTTTCGTTTAAATTTAACTTTAACACTTCTGTGATTTGAATTTAAAAAATCCAATATAAATGATTTTCATTATTAAGTAAAATATCGTTCAATGGGTTGAAAATAATTTTTGATGAAAAGTAACTTTTATGTTTTATTAATCGCGATTAAAGGCAATTAGTGTGATTTAAGGTAAAAATGATATTATAATAAAATGAAAATATCATTAAACTTGTCCTCGACCTATTGGATGAGTCATGGCCGACCAAGAAAACCCATGTGTCGATTTTTGGTACCCCATGGAGCTACTTGGGTAAGATAATGACATTAATCCCTTTTATTTAAAGTAAAAGTAAAAATGACACAAACAGTTATAGTTTTACTAAAACTAATTTTACATGGTGTTATACAAGTCAGATTTTTGACTATTAATATTCATTGGAAATGTAAAAATATTTCCTATATCCTAGTAGTTTTTTTATAATTTTTATACATTATATAAGTTAAATTATTTATGACGTCATGATGATGCAGCGATTACCTCATTATTTAACGATTTAAATAAAATGAAAAGATAATGTAAAATATAAGACCTACACATGTCAAAAACCTATTGGATGGGTGGATTTAGAACTCTTATCACCTAATCATCTAAATACATAAATGTGGGACTTTTGAAATCCTAAAATCATTTTATAATAAAGTAATATTTTATAACTTTCCATGAGTGCCCCTCCTCTTCTGTTATAAAAGGCCCCCGCCTCTACCACCTTAACCACACCTCTCTAGCCTTTGGATCGGCCAAACCCTGCCAATTGTATCTCTCCAAATCCCTCTATTAATCATTGAAGCCTCACTTTAGGCATAAATCTCTTCAAGGAATCCTTTGGGTTCAAATCAATGGGAGTTACCCGATTTAAAGGTAACGTCTTCTCTTATGTTCTTTTGTTTTATTTTGCCTCTACCACCCCCTAACCTCTTTTTATTCCTTTCTTTTGTAATAAAAACAGTATCTTAAATATAATAGGATGTTTTTATTAGAATTATTAGATCTACAGTTAAACACACATCCATCTAATGGTTAAAGAACATACCGTTTCTGTGGATGGCGAATTACTGCCTCACGAAACGATGATTGCTCAATATTCTTTTAACACATTTAAAGGTGGCCATTATGATGTCACTGTATTTTATATATCATATATATGGTATTTATGTTTTATATATTCTTCTGTATCTTATAATCAAATCATACCTTTATTCTTTGCATGTTGTGCAAATGCGATAATTTCATATGAGGAAGTGCAGACTACCGCCCCTCAAGTGATGTGACTCGTTCATGCAATACATGGAATGTATAAAGAATTAAATTAATGAACTTATGTGACCTATATAAAATATATATTATACTGGAATTATAATATATATATATATCTCTCTCAATTATTTTTAATTACATTAATATGAAAAAGAAATGAATGTAGCGTTCATTCGTACGTACGGCCTACCGTCTCCATGAACGGTGCATTTCATTTATTTTTATCCAAAAATGTTATGGAATAGTATAAAATTAATATTTAATGGATATATTTGATATTTAAATCATTAATACTATTCTGGAGCTGATTTACTTATAACTACATGGACGATTCTTTTCAAACAACTTCATTTTTAACTCATGTACCAAACATCGACAAAAAAATTTTATATGAACTCACATAATTAAGTAATAATTTTTGATATTAATTTAATAATAAACATTAAAGGATTTACTTAATAAATTATAAATTGACAAAAGTTTATTATTCAGGAATATAAAGAAACAACAAGACAAGTTAGACTTGAGGTAAGGGATCCTACCTCTCTCTTTCTTTTTAAGTACACTCTTTTATGTAGTTCCTTTAAGCTAATATTTATTATGATTGGGATGTTATTTTATATTAATCTTACTTTAATTTTTATTTTCATATGATGAGAGACCCTATTTTCTCTCATAAATTCATTTTGGAAGTTTTGAGTGGCGCCGTTAGGCTGCCGAATTTTCGTAAGAGATCCGACCTATCTCTTTCTTTTCAAGTACCCTCTTTTATGTCATTTCATTTATGCTCCATTTTCTTACATTGTAGGATGTTATTTTATATTAACCAAAATGTAATTTTAATTTTCCTATAATTAGATAACCCCACTTACTCTCATCAATTCATTTTTAGAATTTTTAAGTAGCGCTGTTAGGCTGCCAAATTTTTGTAAGGGAACTTCCTAACCCAAATTCATTTCTTTGGGTTGATCTTATAATTCTTGTTTATTTCATGATATTATTATGTGAGAAAATAATTTTGATATCCTATATTTTATTTATACTTTCTTTATGTGAACTTATAGTGAATACACATAATTGATCTATTTTATTTACAAAAAGATCTTGGTAAGGAACTTCGTCTCAATCTCCTTTCATTGAGGCCTATTTTGTTTTATAAACAACTTTCCTTTATACGGTGTATAAACCCCTTTGACATTTACACTTATTCAAAAGGAATCTTTTTTTATACGAATCATTTTACAAAATGACGAAAGGAATGTTTTTTTGTCGTATGTATGCGGCGACAACGACTTCTCAACCGTCGTGACTATTATTTGATTTTCGGCTTCCTCTACAAGCCATAACATAACTTTTTTATTAAAATGAAAATGAAATACCATGTATTAATTTTATTTCATTTTGGTATTGAAAATGGTTTTAATAATGTTTTTATTATATCATTTTGTTGTATTGATATCTTGTGATTGAAATGTGGAAATGTTATGTTTCCTTTATGCAAGTTTTACGTGATACGATTATGTTATGGTTCTTGGGCATTGTTATGAAGACGGGTGGTTCCGTGACAAGATAAGGGCGGGTAGCCCGATATAACTCTCCAATTCATTGGGTAACGCGAAGGAGTTAAACGTTAAGGTTTCTCCGAATAGATTTAGGGAATATACTGTGATGGGTATTCCAAACGTAACCATGAGGGTTACTCCCTACATAAGAATGTCATGAATGCCTCAAGTTACCTTTATGTCTTATGATTTCTATGATTTATTCATGATTTGATGTGGTATGTTAATGTGATTTTGTTTTATGGGTAAAGTATGATTTCATTGATTCTTATGTATACATGTACTCATGTTTCCTTTCCATATTTTTATATCCCTTACTGATCATTTTATGCTCATCCCAAATTTTTGAAATTTTTTTCACAGGTCATGGGAATGGAACATGATATGATGATAGTGTCAAGGATGTGTCAAGAATGAATCCATGTTTTATTTTATATATCCTTTCTTTGATGGAAAAAATTAATACTATCTTTTATGTAACCACATTGTTTAAATGTGGAATGTAACACACGTTTTATGATCTAATTCTCTAAAATTCTAAACCAGAAAAGATCCTGAATGTGTATTCTTTAAATATCTCATGATTATGTAATGTTTAAGGATGGGGCCCAATAGTTGGTATCAAAGGGAGGTTTAGATAACTTTATAGTTTAGAGTGTTGTTTATGAAAAAGTGACAAGTTGTGTATAACCACAATGGTTAGTATATTAGATGGAGTAATTATATTTTTGAAAGTTATAATGAGTTTGAGATAACATGGATAAGTATATCTTGGTGTTTATCTTCCTCTTTATTATATGATGATTTTATGGATATACTCACACTGACCTTTTTGGTTTTAGTAAATGGATGGATCTAGCAGGCACCAAAGTGACAATGTGTTTGAATGAAACTGTGGTGGTTCTATGATTAAGAGACTGGAGGAAATGGGGGATTCAATGAGAAATCTCGTGGTTATTCTAAACCAACTATCAGGAGTCATGATCAACCACTTGACCCTTGGTGAGTTCTCAAATGCCTCTTACACGAGAGAACCAACTAGATGTGGAAGTTCATGTGATAATTATAAAGGTAACCATTATGGTTAATATGATCCTTACTTTTGAGGTAATTATGGGTTACTATATGTTATGATGGAAAATGAAAGGCATGAGATAAAATTGAGGTTAAAATATGTTATGATTATTTTTGAAGATTTTATCTCATTTTGGGGAATGTTTTAAGAATTATATAGTTTTGGAAAAAGTACAACACGCCGACCATGTGACAACCCATCGCGTCGGACGAAGCTGCGGGAATAGAACCCACAACTAAAGTGCAACTGGTATTTATGGCCTACCACAGGACTACGTGAGGTCCCTGGTTAGTTTGAATGATTCTTTTTAGTTAGATGATTTTATGAATTAAGAGAAAGTTGATTTTTGGGTTTCAATATTAGTTTGGTTTACTTTGAATAATTTTAAGGATATATGTTTATTGAATGGTCTTTGTTGAACTTTGGGTTTTGTTTGAAAATTTTTGGAGATTAGGAGTAGTTTTATTTTTGTAAAAAATATCATTTCTGGGTATTATCTGATTTCTTACTAAACTTTTTGGTTTGGTTTTATTTGATATCTAATGACATGGGAAATATATAGTTCTTTTTTGTGGATTAGGTGATTCTCAAGAAGTTGATTATAGTACTCTTAATGCAAACAAGCCTTCCTAAATACTCGTCTTTTGGAGAAAATATGAGTTTGATTAAGAAATATATTAAAAGTTGAATGTCTACGTGACAAGCAACTATGTTTCATTATGATTTAGTTAAGCTCAAAAATAAATTCCTCAATTAAGAGTATCTTAAAATAAAAATGTAGTCTGTTAACTTTTCCTGCTGGGGAATCGAATACCATTTAACCCATCATAAGCATGTGATTTTCTTATGGTTAACTTTCTCCTAGACATGTTTACTATCACTCTCCATCAGAACATGACCCTTTGTTTTTTCCTCCATATCCATATTTTCATACTTGGAATCCTAGTATGGGTTAACTCGGGTGACCTTTGTACTTCTCTCCCATTCTTATTAAGTGATAGTTTTACTGACTCTTGTTCCGATGTGAGAATTTCAATGGAGTTTCCAAGCCCAATTTTAAAATTGCAAGGAAGTAATTCCCAAAAGGGGGAAATAAGTAACATCCCAGGTAAATAAATAATATTACATTCTAATTTTTATCAATATTTTTGAATAAAATTTTAATACTACTTTAAAGGGAATGCTATGCTCGATGGCGTACCCAATACGCAACAACGAGTTTCTTTGAAATCTTACGTTGCACACTAACAATATAATAATATAATAATAGTTAACACCTAGCTGTTGTAATGGAGGGAATAAACAGAAATAACTAAAAAATGATTAGATATGTTTTTAAAATATTTTTACATTTATCCAATAAATTTTAGAGGCTTAAAATCCAAATGAATCCAATTTTAAGAATAAATACTCTAATATTTTTAAAAGATTGTTTTACCGCCTTTTGATGGCAAACCATTTTTAAATCTATCATTTGAAAATTTTATAAGCTATATTTTTCAAAATAAACTTATTCTTTATGATTGGGACATTGAAATTTACTTTGGATAAATTTCTGGTATTTTTCTGATAGTGTTCATTTTTTAATGAATAGTGAAAAGTGTTGTATTTTAATTCAAAACCACTTTTTAATCTAATTTATTTTTATAGTTATATTAACTTTTTAATTGGTTTTAAAGTGAAATTATAATATATTTTTACCATTTAATCCAATGGTGGTCATTGGAATTAATATCACTTTGAGATTGGACATAAACTAGTGTCAATATTTTGATAGATATTGTTTCTTAAAAACACGCTATTTGATTTGACGGTGGGATTTAATTATAAAATTAATTAATGAAACATCTATGTTATGAATTTGGTAAAATAGACATCATTTTTGAATTCATAATATCAAATATATCTTAGGGTGAATTTTTGGTATTTTTCTGAAAAACCTTAATGTTTTAAGAATAGTGAAACCACAAAGTGGTAGTTACAAAAACTGATTTTTCGTTAAAATGGATCTTTACCACTTCTGTGATTTGAATTTAAAAAATTCAATATAAATTATTTTTATTATTATGTAAAATATGGTTCAATGGGATGAAAATAATTTTCGATGAAAAGTAACTTTTATGTTTTATTAATCGTGATTAAATGTAATTAGTGTGATTTAAGGTAAAAATGATATTATAATAAAATGAAAATATCTTGAAACTTGTCCTAAACCTATTGGATGAGTCATGGAAGACCAATAAAACCCATGGGTCTATTTTTGGGACCCCATGGAGCTACATGGGTAAGATAATGACATTAATGCCTTTTATTTAAAGTAAAAGTAAAAATGACACAAACATGTATTGTTTTACTAAAACAATTTTTACATGGGGTTGTAAAAGTAAGATTTTTGACTATAAATAGTAATTGGAAATCTAAAAATCTTTCCAACATCATTTTATTTTTTTTAATTTTTAGACATTAAATAAATTAAATTATTTATGACATCATGATGATGCAGCGATTACCTCATTATTTAACTATTTAAATAAAATGAAAAGATAATGTAAAATATAAGACCTAAACATGTAAAAAACCTATTGCATGGACTGATTTAGAACTGTTATCACTTTATCCTCGAAATAAATCAATTTGGGACCTTTAAAATCTGAAAATCATTTTATAATAAAGTAATATTTTATAACTTTCTACGAGTGCCCCTCCTCTTCTCTTATAAAAGGCCCCCACCTCTACCACCTTACCCACACCTCTCAAGGCTTTGGATCGGCCAACCCCTGCCCATTTCATCTCTCCAAATCCCTCTATTCATCAATGAAGCCTCACCTTAGGCAGAAATCTCTTCAAAAAACCCTTTTGGGTCAATCCAAAGGGAGTTACCCGATTTAAAGGTAATGTCTTCTCTTATGTTCTTTTGTTTTATTTTGCTTCTACAACCCCTTAAACACTTTTTATTCCTTTATTTTGTAACAACAACAGTATATTAAATATATTAGGATGTTTTTATAAGATTTATTAGAGCTACACTTACACAAAAATCCATCTAATGGTTAAAGAACATACTGTTTCTGTGGATGGAAAATTACTGCCTCACGAAACGATGATTGTTCAATATTCTTTTAACACCGTTAAATGTGTCCATTATGATGTAACTATATTTTATATATGATATATATGGTATTTATGTTTTCTATATGCTTATTCATTTTATATTTAAATCATACCTTTATTCTTTTCATGTTGTGAAAATGCGATAATTTCATATGAGGAAGTGCGGACTACCGCCCCCTCAAGTGATGTGACTCGTTCATGCAATACATGGAATGTATAAAGAATTAAATTAATGAACATATGTGACCTATATAACATATATATTATATTGTAATTATATAATATATATATATATATATCAATTATTTTTAATTCCATTAATATGACAAAGAAATGAATGTAGCGTTCATGCGTACGCACGGCCTACCATCTCCATGAACGGTGAATTTCATTTATTTTTATCTAAAAATCTTATGGAATAGTATAAAATGAATATTTAATGGATATATATGATATTTAAATCATTAATACTCTTCTAGAAATTATGTACTTATAAATACAAGGACGATTCTTTTCATGAAAGTTCATTTTTGACTCATGTACCAAACATCGACAAAAACACTTGATATGAACTCACATAATTAACTTATAATATGTGATATGAATTGAAGAATAAACTTTAATGGAGGTCCTTAAGAAATTTTATATTGAAATTTTTTTATTATTCTGGAATATAAAGAAACGAACAAGACAAGTCGGACTTGAGGTAAGGGATCATACCCCTATATTTTTTAAGTACACTCTTTTATGCCATTACTTTAAAAGTCATATTTCTTATGATTGGGATATTATTTTATAATAATCTTACTGTACTTTTTATGTTAATATGATGAGAGACCTTATTTCTCTCATCAATCCATTTTGGATGTTTTGAGTGGTGCTATTAGGATTCTGAATTTTCATAAGAGATCCGACCTCTCTCTTTCTTTCCAATTACCCTCTTTTATGTCATTTCATTTATGCTCCATGTTCTTATGTTGTAGGATGTTCTTTTATATTAACCACACTGAAATTTTTATTTTCATATAGTGAGATACCCCCTCTTACTCTCATCAATTCATTTTTAGAATTTTTATGTGGAATCGTTAGGCTGCCGAATTTTTTTAAGGAAACTCTTAACCCAAATTCCTTTCTTTGCGTTGATCTTCTACTTGTTGTTTATTTCATGATATGATTATGGGAGAAATGAATTTTGATATCCTATATTTTATTTATACATTATTTATGTGTACTTATAGTGAATACACATAATTGATCAAATTTATTTATAAAATGATCTTGGTAATGAACTTCATCTCAATGTCCTTTCATTGAGGCATATTTTGTTTTATACACAACTTTCTTTTATACGGTGTATAAACCCGTTTTACTTTTACGCTTATTCAAAAGTAATCATTTTTTATAGGAAGTGTTTTACTAAATGACAAAAGGAATGTTATTTTGTCATACGTATGTGGTGACAACGACTTCTCTGCCGTCGTGAATATTATTTCAGTTTTGGCTTCCTCTACAAGCCATAACCTAACTTTTTTTTAAAATGAAAAATAAATACCATGTATTACTTTTCTTTTATTTTGGTATTGAAAATGGTTTTCATAATGTTTTTATTATATCAGTGTGTTGTATTGATATTTTGTGATTGAAATGTGGAAATATTATGTTTCCTTTATAAATGTTTTACGTGATACGATTATGTTATGGTTCTTGGGAATTGTTATAAAGACGGGTCTTTCCGTGATAAACTACGGGCGGGTGAGCCCGATATAGATCTCTAATGCATTGGGTAACACGAAGGAGTTAAATTTTAATGTTTCTCCGAAGAGATTTATGGAATATACTATGATGGGTATTCGAAACGTAACCATGAGGGTTACTCCCTACGTAAGAATGTTATGAATGCCTCACATTACATTTATGTCTTATGATTTCTATGATTTATTCATGATTTGATGAGGTATGTTAAAGTGATTATGTTTTATGGATAAAGTATGATTCCATTGATTCTTATGTATACATGTACTCATGTTTCCTTTCCATATTTTTATATCCCTTACTGATCTTTTTATGCTCATCCCAAGTTTTTGAAATGTTTTTTCATAGGTCAAGGTAAAGGTACATGATTTGATGATAGTGTCAAGGGAGTGTCAAGAAAAGATCCATGTTTTATTTTAAATATGCTTCCATTGATGGGAAAAATGAATACTATCTTTTATTTAATCACTTTTTATAAATTTGGAATGTAATTCATGTTTTATCATCTAATTCTCTAAAACTCTAAACCTGAAAAGATCCTCAATGTGTATTCTAGAAACATCTCAAGATTAAGTAATGATTAAGGCCAGGGACTTTTATTAATGGAATAATATAAATATATATTAATGAGTATATATGATATTATTTTTTTATTTATCATTTTTTTATTTTTTAACCTTGATAAAATTAAAATGGTTTAAAATACCAAATCAATACATACATGAAAAGAAAAACAGTTATTACCCGGATCATGATTTTGATAATGAATTATTAATTAGTGGGTTATAAAAAGTCATAAGTAAGACATATGTGGTAAGATATATATGAATATAGTTTTGGATGGAATGTATAATAATCATATATATATATATATATATTATAAATTGTTTTTAAATGTTTACAAAAATTTAGATAACTAAGGTAAGGGGTTTTCCTCTAACATTGATTTCTATGGAAAAAATTCCATATTCACCACTTATTTCTATTCATTGGTCTATATATAAACCATTAATGTATTTTATAATTTATATCCTAAAAAATATGGGTTAAAAATAACAATATATTATTATTTCATTCATGTTTCAAATAATTCAAATGATCCCAAAGTGGAAACAATTTTATTTTAAAATCTCATTATTTATTATGAAAGTTTATGATTATCATTCAGATGTTGAAATTACCAGATCTATCTATAATAGAACATATGAATTTTATGATACAATGTTTATTTTTTTTATTACATTTTATACATTAATTTTATTCTCTTTATGTCATCAATATACCAAAAAAAAATTATTTAATGAAAATCAACATTGTTTCTATATTCGGTGGATAACATTTTTATTTTATATCCATGTTTTATAAAAAAATTAAATAATGATCATACTATTATAAAATTATTTTTAAATGATTTTTTCCCTTCAATAAATTATTTTTAAAATATTTTAAAAGGAATTATATTTTCATTTTCCAAACAAGATACTTTTAATTTTTTATGGAAAACACGGTAGGAATTATTATTTTAACATGTGCTTCATGAACGGTAATTCTACCCATCATGAAAACTCCATTATTAAGAGACTAAATTTTAATATTTCAATGATATTTTCAAATAAGGTATTGTCCTTAATATTAGAGATATTTTTATTTTTTTAATATGAGTTTTCAAAGTAAAAAAGGATGTTTCCCTCAAGAAATGTTTCATAAGATCATTTTAAATCATTTTCCACTTAAGATAGAATCCTTTCAGGTTTCCTAATATATATGGGGGTATAATATTCAATGATATCATTCTTCTACATTTAATATTGTTTTATGATTATTACCATAATATTTTGATAAAACCCTTTATATTCCACATGTTACTATATGATTAAATGTTTCAGAAGCATTATTCATTTTCCTCTTTTTTATTATGATAAATGATTTTTTTGGAACACATATTTATGATGTTAATTTTGTGATGGTGGGAAAAGAATTATAGATATCATTAAATATTTTTTTAATAATTAATTTTCTATGATAAAAAAGGGTATATGGTTGGTTATCCAAATTCAAAAGTATGATCAGATGTGGTTATCCCAAACATAAAATGTAATGAATGTCCTCATAGATAGCCATGAGATAAAATTTTATATAGTTATGTGTATTCTGAAATTCAATATCATATAAATTTTTTTTGTTAGTACAAAAATTGTGTTATTTTATTTCATTAGGATTCATGTCTTATGAATTATAACATCCTGAGGTTTTATGAATGAAATATTCTCATTGGTAGCATAATGATACACTACATTGAGCTTAAAAGAAACAACTAAACATTTTTATATAAATTTTACCATATAACATATGCATTAGAATTGAAGGTATGAATATGATTGTCTTAATACTGAAAATATAATTTACACATGTTTATATAATGAATTATCTTGTAAGAAAATAGTTATAAATTAAAATAAATCCTTTTTGAAAATAAAAAGGTATTCGTATTCTGAAAAAACTATTTAAATATTGACAAGTCTTTTTTATACCAATAAAATAAAAAAATTATTTGGATTATATTAATTAAATAAATATATAATATATTCAATATAATTTTTAACATTTATCCTATGTGTTTTATAGAAATGATATAAAAATAAATCTAAATTTTAGCACAACAACCTGCCTTTTTTCTTAAAGAAAATTTCACCTCATTTTATTCGAACACTTTTTTTCCAAATAAATTTTGTTAATTTTAAAAAAAAATTATCAAATATTTTTAAATAATAATGAAAAATTTTTCATAAGGTGATTTTGTTGGTATTTGTCTAATAATATTCATTTTTTGATGAATTGGGAAAAAAATGTACATTTTAGTTGACATTTGACTATACATATAAATAATTTATAATGAAAAATTATATTTTTGATTTATTAAAAAGTAAAATATTTCAATTATAAATCTATTAATGAAATATAGTCATTAGAATCATTTTAATTTTTTATTTTGATAAAAAAACATTTCAAACACCTGAACATTCTCACATTAAAAACCCATTTTCTCATCCCGTCTACACAGTTAATTTTAAATTAAATTTAGCCACTTTTGTTCTTTTAATTTCTTAAACTGGATTAAATATTATTCGTAATAATTTAAAAATTTCAAGAATTGGTCTGTTCTTTTATTGGACAATATAAATTGTACACATGTTAATTCATATTATCATGGTTCTGGGTAAAACATGTAAAACAACCCTCTTCTTATTTGTACATAGTTCAAAACCATTTTTTTCATCCTATAATAAAAAAAATAAACTTCTTTAATACCTCTAATCATTTTATAGGACCATGTTTAAGAATAAAATTACCTTTAATGGTTTTAAGGTTTTCATAAATGGAGATTGTCCAAGTAAATTGTATTGTTTTTAATCCAGCATGTCTATTTTATTTCTTATGCCACTACCATAAAATCATAATGAAACAAGATAAAATAATAAATCCAGTATCATATATATAATTATATGTTATTATGTTTGTGGAAAGACCCATATCCATATTCTTTTCCGTAAAATGGGAAAATAATTCATCATCCATGTGTACGGTGGACTATGGCTTTACAAACTGATGTAATTCGTTTTCCATCATCTTATCTAAATACTGGTTACAATGTTGAAATTAAAGAATATAAATGATATTCATAAAATATTTTTAATCATTAAAAGGTATTATATCATTCATTCTCTTACCTTTCCATTTAAATAAAATTCATATTTCCGTTCGTGTGTACGTTTAAATTATGACCTCCATGAAATGATGTGATTAATTTTCATCACTACATCTCATTAGTGATATATATAAGTAAATTTAGAGACATGATATTATATTTATTATTTTATTATAATTCGTTAAATTTAAAATGACACTTACCTTCTTTCCATATTTATCATTGAAAAAGGGAATTGTTACTAATGCGAGCGTACAACCTACCATCTCTATGATTATAACATAGTTCATTTTTCATAACCACATTTAATGTTTTTTTAGAAAATTATAATTTATGTATAAAAATTATAATAGATTCATGAATATTATTCTAGATATAATGTTATTATGTCCTCTTTTACCATAGTCAACTTTACAAATCCATTTTAGACTATGGTACTAAATATTATCAAAACATCTGATGCGAACTTAAATAAATACTTTATTGTATATAACATAGAAATTAGTTATATAAAAGTTATAATTAACATTAATTTAAAAAAATAATGTATACATTAACATATGTTTATTATTTTAGAAGATAATTAATGTACATGACAAATTGGAATCAAGGTAAGGGACTTCATCCCAATTATCTTTTATTAAGGCATATTTTTGATGTTATGTAGCTATATAATTTTATGAGGTGTATGTAACTCATAAATGACATTTTATATCATTAATTGTTTTCCTGATATTTTTTTTTTAATTTTATTCTTCCATATGTCATACTATTCGATTGAATACAAAGTAGTAAAAGGTTTTTTAACTTAATTTATATTCATTGGGTAAAACCTCTACTTCACCAATAATTTCATGATTATATTATGTGTGAAACTAGTTTTTGTTATATTATGTTATCGATATATTGGTATTATATTTATTTGATAAGGATATGAACAATTTTTTTATTTTATTAAAACTCGGTTGAGATATATTATTTTTGTAAAGTACTTTTTAACTAAAAACATTATTTTAAATGTTTGAAAGTATTATTATTATAAATATTTATATTTCATGTACATGTTTTAAAAATGGTTTCTATGAATGTATTTATATCTACGAGAATGTTTTAGAATGTTATTTTTCTAATGTATCTCTAAAAATTTCAAAAATAGATCTTTTTTAGGTTTCAAGTAAGCGACGTCATCTAAATTTCTTTTCATTGGGCCATATTTTTTATGTGATGAACCAATTTTAATTTTTAGGGTTTATATAAATCCCCATATAAATTTTATACCATGAATGTATTTATTGTCATGATATTTAAGGTTTTGTTAAATGTTACTCTTTCATGTGGCATACGATTCGAGTGATTAAAATGTATTAAGTTATTTCATAGCTCAATTTCCATTTATTGGGTTAAACATATACTTAATTAACTATTTCATTAAATGATAATGTGTGAAAACCCTTTTTTTATATTTTTTATTTACACTTTTTTATATGAATTTATTGTGGGTACATATAATCAATTCATTCCATTAACAAAAAATTCATTGATGTGATATTTCCCAGATGATTTTAAAAAAATCTTCTTTTAATGTCTATTTTTAAAAATACAGAAAGGAATTTTTATTAACTTATATGGAATGAATGTATTTTACTGATTTCATGATTCAATAATATTATCAGGATTCATTTATAAGTTTAAATTTTTATTTTCAAATTAAATGATCTCATTTTTCGGTGTATGGGGTTTTAAAATTGAAAATTTATTTTCCAAATTAATATTACTTTTATTTAAGTTATATGTGTCATGAATATGTAATGGTTATTGGTCTTTGTATATGTGGATAATTGGTTATGATATAAACTGAGGGAGGGTGATCTTGTTATATATCTCTTGTGGATTTTTCAACAAGATAAAGTAAAATAATTAGGTTTATCATAATATATTATAGCACTATATTGTGGTTGCTTATCCAAACACAATTATGATGGTTAATCCCTTTCAAGCTAAGAGATATATAGAATTTTTAAGAGTAATATGGAAAATGATCTCCAATGTAACCTACCACACTTTTATATGCCTTTTTATGAAGTTCAATGGTTTTTTTATTTTAAATATGTTTGATAATGATCTTTTTTAAATGATGATTATTTTTTGGGATAAAAAAGTATGGCTTTAAGAAATGTTTTATGGGTTTTCACTAGACTAATGTTTCTTTTATTTTATTTTCTTTATTGATATTATTTTGTTTCCATCCCAACTTTTAAAATGTTTTTCACAGTTCATAAATATTTTAAGGCAAGGAATATTTCTTAATTAATTTATTGGATATGTGTCATGAAAATAATTAATGTTTCATTATAATATGGTTTATTTTGGTGGAAAAAAAATACTGAGTATAATTGTCTAGTTGTAATGTATAGGTATACTATGTAATTTTTTTCTTTAATTATCTAAAACTATAATTATAAATTATAATTGGGGAAATAAAATGATTTCATGTTTTAGGATATCTATAATATGAGTTGTTATGTTTGGGTATTTACAGTTTGTATCAGAGCATGGTTTGAAAACCATTGCATATTTGTATTTTGTCATATAAGGTAATCTTAATAGTTTTTATAAAATAATTGTATTATAATTATATGTATTATCATATGTTCAATGTGTTATAATCATCTTTTTAGGATTTATGTAATGAAATTTTCATGTGACTAACACTTTTTTGGATATTTTTTTTTTGTTAATTATGGGTTATTAAATTTTTGGAAGAGAAATGAATGTTATGAGAGAACAATTGAAATAACAAAATATCAATAATATTTTTTTAGGATTTTCTCAAATTTATAAAATTTCATAAGGATTAAAATAAAATAGTTTTATAAAAAGGAAAACTCACAGACCATGTGTCTACCCATCACATTCAAAAAGGACACAGTAGTTGAACAGAGAACCGAAAGGTGAAAAGAGTTCTTCAAATACCACATGTCTATCTGATATCCTAGTTAGTATAAGAATTTTTTTGTTTATTTAAAAATATCATGTTGATAATAATTATGTTCATTATTATTAAATATATTTTATAAAACATTGACATTGGACATGATTTGGGGATTAAGTGATTAATGTTATATCATAACTTGTTCGCTATTTTGGGAACCCTATATGATTAAGGTAAATAGAATTATAAGGGATTTAATTTCTCTAAATATTAGTTGATTTATATTTCGGAATAATATATTATTTTATTGTGTACTTATTTTGATTCATGTTATTTATGGAAATGGTTATTATACCATTATGATTACATGATTTTGGAAATTAAATTTTTTGTATAATACTTTAAGAGTAACTGATTTTATTTGGGGATAAATATTATCCTGGAAATCCATGTGATCAAATGCTTATAATTTTTTGGGTGTTAATCTTAGTTAATAATAATTTTTATAAAAAATAACGATAGTAATTTAATGATCTATGTTGATGTTTGTTTACTATTGAATTTCAATGATTAATGTACATTTTCATAATATAATGGTTTATTCATTCTTGGTAGTTATATTATATTGTAGTAACCATTTTGGATTTATTTAATGTTCGAATTCATTAGTCATATACTTTTTTGATTTTTCAAACCATAGAAGTTGATTCTAGTGCCTCAATCATGTAAAAAGATTCATACTAATTATTTTGGAGAAAAGTAAAGTTTGTGAAAGAAATAGGTTAAATAATAAAACACTACAATTAAAGTAAGTATTCTTATTTGTGTTCTTAGTATAAGAATAAAATAATTACTCAATCCTATGAAAATGATCTTGAAATAAAGAAATTTTCTATTTAATTTTCTTATCAGGAAATCAATTACCTCTTAACCCATTATAGATTTTTTTTTGTTTTGTGATAGTAAATTTTATAATAATAATGTACTATATCACTCTCCATAAAAACTATATATATTGTTTTCTCTACCATTTACATGTTTTCCAATAGGGAGACCTTGTTATGTGTTATCTTAGGTAGACTTTATACTTTTTCATACTTTGAAGTGGATGATTTGTTTTCTGGGTGTAGGATATCAACAAAAGAATTTTAATAATTAAAACCCTAGCCATCGAGACCGAGTTAAAATTTTGGTGATTTTTTTAAATTATGTAAAATTAAACATTTCGATATTTTAAGAAGGAATCAATGTGTTCGATATAATACATGATAAATAACATCATGTCTAAATGAACAACAAATTATTATTATTTAAATGTTAATGTTATAACCTACCCATTCAAATTGATGGTGTTAACTTGATTAATAAAATAATGAAAATATATATTTAAACATTATATATGATGGATTATTTAGTTAGGAATTAATTATAAATGAAAATAAATCCCATTTAAAATAAAATAGAATTTACATGAGAAACTCTTTAAATGCATACAAGTGTTTTTTATTCACACAATATAAAAACATCACTCCTTTTGGATTATATTAATATATATTTATATAATATTCAATATAATTTTTTGCATTAATACTATTTTCTTAAACATTATATAAATATAAATCCAATTTTAAAAATAAAAAATCTATTTTTCTAAATGATAGTTTTTTTATCTTTTGATGGCTCACTTTTTTTTAAACTAATTTTTACAATTCTATAGATTTTATTTGAAATAATAAAATTTGTTATTTCATCATAATTTAAAAATTATATTAGAGTTAATTTTTGTTATGTTTCTAAATAGTTTTATTTTTTCGATCAATAATGACACATACTGCATTTTTATTCAAAACTAAAATTTCAACTAAATAATATATGAGTGAAAATTATATTTTAAATGGGTTATAAAGTAAAATTATCTTAATAATAGATATATTAATACAATTTAGTTTATTTTAATCATTTCTATTTTGAATTTGGATATAAAAAACATTACACACTTTTGAACATTTTCACTTTAAAAGATTGATTTCTCATCCTGTCCATAGGATTCGTTTAAAATTACATTTATCCAATTATGTGTTTTTAATTTTTAAAAATATATTTCATATATTTATTCATATATTCCAAATTTATTAAATAGGTATCTTCTACTTTCGGAAAATATGAATTGTAAATATAGTAATTATTATTACCACATTGAAGTGTAAATCAGGTAATTAGGTGTAAATATAATAATGTTAGGGATTATAAAATTACCCTAATAATTGTAATAATTATATTTAATGATTCATTTTTTACCATAATCATCATTGACATATATTTATTACTTCATGGGTACATATGGATTACATTATTCCTCGAAAATTATTTTATTTTAAGAAATGAAAAACATATAAAACTATGGTTTTCAAGAATTATAATTTTTCTAATTTATAGTCATCAGGAAGATATCTTCAATAATAAATATTAATTTAAGGGTAAAATATCTATATTCATCATGATTTTTTTCTTATTTTTTTTTAAAAATATTGTCCTTAAATGCTTTTGCAACACTGATGGAGTAATTATTTTATTAGTAGAAAATTAAATTAAATGATATTAATAATAAAAATATAAATATAGTGTTAGACAATTAATTCCGTCCACGAATATTATAGAGTAAATTTACATGTTTGGTAGGTATTAAATGAGTTTTTAAGATTATATTTTCTATTCATTTTTTGTAAATTTCAATGTAATGAATAGTATCAAAATTGAAATTACTGATATTTTAAAATAAATAATATTTTATTAAATGATATAAATCTCAAAAATTCTAAATTTAATCAAAATTACTTTTATATGAATTATCGTCTCTAAGAAGCAACATGAATAATTTTTCATAACCACATAAAAAGAATGATATATATAAATATATTTAGAGAATTTATATAATATTTATGATACTATAATCATTCTATAAATATAAAATTATACTTACCTTCTTTGTATAATGTTCATTGAAAAATGGAAATGTTATTCATACATATGAATGGCCTATCGTCTCCATGATTAGTACATAGTTCATTTTTCATAACTAAATTTTATGTTTTTATTCTAATATATCATTTAGGTATAAAAAATTATAATTATTAATTGAATATTATTATGGACATGATGAAATTTTTACCTATATGACCATAATTGACTTACCAAATCCATTTTGGACTAGGGAATTTAATATAGTCAAAGGATCTGATGTGAACATAAATGAATAAGTAATTGAATATAAAATATATATGAGTGATATAAAATTAATAATAAACATTAAAAATTTCATAATAAAATTATAAATTAACCTATGTTTATTATTCAGAAATATAAAAATCGTACGTGATGATTCAGACTCAAGGTAAGGGATCTTTCCCCAATTTTCTTTCATTGATTCATATTTTTGATGTTATTAACCTATATTATTTTATTATATGTATATAACTTCCCTTTGAATTTTTATATCTTAAATTTATTTATTTTGATGATATTTAATGTCTATTTAAATTTTACTCTTTCATATGTCATACAATTCGACTAATTAAAATGAAATAAGAGTTTTCTTAACTCAATATTCATTCATTGGGTAAAACATATAATTCATGAATTATGTCATGACAAGATTATGTGTGAATATTAATTTTATTATCTTTTGTTTAATTAAAATTTTTCTCTTTTCATTTATATTGGATACTTACAATCGATTTATTTTATTAACACTCAGTTCCAATATTATTTTGGTAAGAGACTTTTTAACTAAAAACATCATTTTAAATGTTTTAATGATTTATTCTAATAAATAATTATCTATTAGGTCCATGATACAAAAAATGTTTTTATAAAAATTTTATAAGTAAATTAATGTTTTAAAAAATGAATTTTATATTTTCTCTCAAATGTTTTTAAAAAGGGTTATTTTTTAGGTTTTATGCAGGGGACTAAGTCTAAATGTTATTTATTGAGGCCTATTTTTGATGTAATGCCCCTATATTTTAATTATAAAGAGTATGTTAATCCAATTTAAATTTTTTATCATTGGATTATTTATTCTAATTATATTTAATGTTTTATTATAAGTCACTAATTCATGTGTAATGTCATTCAATTAATTAAAAAGTAGAAATATTTTTTTAATTAAACACCCATTTATTAGGTTAAACTATTTCTTAATTGACTATGTCATGTTATGATTACGTGTGAATTTTTTTAAGTTATGTTTTATTTAAACATGGTTTATATTTATTTATAGCAGATGAAAAAAACTTTATTCATTTTATTAACACTCAATTCAATGATATGATCTTTGTAAGGGATTTTTGTTTTTAAAAATCCCCTTTCAATTTTTATTTTAAAAAAAATCAAAAACAATTTTTTTTAATTTCTATGTCGTTAATAGGAATAAACGTATGAGAGTTATATCAGTTTCATATCATGATTTTACAATTTTTCAAGGATTATCCAAATCATTAGGTGTTTAGGAATGGTTTTAGGAGTGTTGGAGGTTGAATGGCATGTTTTGGAGTTACAGGTTTGGGCGCATGGTTTAGGTTTAAATGTGCAGTCCCTTCCATATAACCAAGTATCTCATTTTGAACTTCCACATTATTAAGGTAAAGCATTATATTGAGGTGCATATACATGGAAGTTTTTCATAAATTTTTATAGAGTAATTTCTCTTGGTTTATACTTGGTTGGGGAAAACTGTGTGAAAGTTATGTGAGGGAGACATTTTGGATAGTAGCTCAACACTATGGTTCACATAATTAGCACACAGATTGGGAATTTTTTTATTTAAACCGTGAAGCCTATACATGGTGTTTTTTAAGTTTCTCTTTTTTTATTATTTTATCCTCTTTCCACCTCCCTTATTCCTTAGTCACGTGTTTCATAGGAGGAAGCCTCCTCTTCTTATCTCTCAACAGATTTGAGGTATCTCCCTCATATGTGATCTATTTTTTCAAAATGTTGGGAAATATGGAACCAAATAGAGATAGATAACCTCAACCTATCCTATTATTAATTTATCTTTCACCTCACACACCACTATTTCCATATAATATGATTTTAGGGACTTCAATGGAAACTTATATATACTCTGATCCACCTAAAATTGGAGTTTTATATCATATGTTCCTACGCGTAAATATCCATGGTTGGTGATACAAATATTGATTTGTGTTTTCTGGCCATTTTTTGGATGACTCTATTTCAATGAATTTGGTTATTTTGAGTGAAAATAATTTATATGTATTTCTTCATACCAATTTGACACCGTGTGCCATGGGATTCCATTGGGAATGCCCAATTCCTTTTTTTCTCAAGTAATAATGGGTTACTGGCCTTCTCTCTTTGGGTGGTTTGGATGGGGGGTGTTTAATTAAATTAAATTAATTTATGTAAATTTATTTCTATTTTGTATTCAATCCTAAGGAATTTAAGACCTCTATACTCAATTGTTATTGTTTTTAGATTATGAAAAACTATAATCTAAATCAAATTGCTTATTTAATGTAAATTTTTCAATTAAATAGTCTAAATGGAATTGTTTGATCCAATGATATATGTGACATGAATGATATTTATGTGTGGATATTTTCATACCTATGGGGTCTTTATTGGATTTTCATAAGGAATTGAGAGGGAATACATATAAGTATTGGGGCAATGAGATATTTTGGTTTGGCTTGGCCTGGATTACTTGAGTAGTTGTGACCATAGGATTGGGCATTATGGAAGTTAGATTTAGGAGGAGAGGGAATCAGGTTGTCCATAGTTGATTATATTGGGATGAAAATACCACAATATTTTAGATACATGGTCATAGTGTCATGATGTTCTTGTTGACGTGGATTAGTTTATTTATTTGCTGATTTCTTCTCACCTGTGATGGCCAAAATGCCAAAATGAGTTCTGTGCACATAGGATGACTCCATTGATGAGTTTTGTGACCACTCATGTGGGGAGTGGCCCCCATTAGTGCATTTTAGGAAATGGTTTGGGGGTACATTCTTTTGAAAGACACATCGAAGGTGGGGAGACTTCAGATGTTAGCATTGATGCTGATGGTTCGGGACTAAGGATATCATTATTGATGCCAGAGGCTTGGACTTTTATTGGAGGAAGGACATCCCCATTCTGTGATACATCAATCCATTAGGCTAGGGTGATTTTATTTTATATACTTACATCACTATACCTTCCATATTTCGAGCTATGAGCAGGTGGTTGCATTGTGATGGGTTCCGAGGGCCCAAATACAAATGATTCGGTCGTTCCATTGGGATGTAAGTACATACAGAGAAAAGAAATGATATTATTATTAAGGTGTTAAGTTACTTGATTTTAGTTGGAACCTAAGTGTTCAACTGTACTTTATAGAATGGGAACCTTTGTCCAGGGATCAATGACCCCCCATACTTTTGGTATTTTGACATTGACAGAGGAAGGTGATGGATTCTTGGTTGTTTTTGAGAACTCAGGAAGCCTATGTTTACTTTAAACACTTTTGTTGATTATTAATATATTATATCACACCTACTAAAACACATATTCTTGGAAAAAAGCTTTATGTTTTATCTGAGTTAGATTTTTTCTCACACCGTGCACGGGTCCTTTGGGATGTGTATAGTCTTCATGAATTTATTTTGAGGTCTAGGATCAGCCTTTGGTAATAGATCTTAGTAGCTTATTGCTTGGAGTTTGGAATGGGACCATGTGGTAATTAATAGATGGAGTTTCTATTTATTCATCTTTTAAGTATTAGCATGAAATATCTGTATGGCTTGTACTGGTCAGCCATTGGTGACTATCTTTTGTATATTGACATTTATTGATTTGTATGAATTGCATGTTTTTTCTATTTGTTTTATTATTTATACAGGTGGTGTGTTGGAAATTATGGATTTTTCATTTACTTTCTTCCTCTTCTATTATTTATTATGTATGAAACTTATCTAGTATTGACTGTACATTCAACAATGGTGGGTCCGAGTCAATTCTGGAGAGTCTTTCATTCCACTACATGTTATATTCCTTATTACACAAATGATTATAAGTATTCTTCTATGTGGATATAGTCTCCCCAATTTCATACACTACACCCCAACTGCTTGTTGGTAGCCATTATTGTATAGGGAAGCATTCCTATGTCCAATTGAACCCAACCCTATAGCACTGTTCTGATGTCTAATTAGGCGATGAATACAATAAATGGTTTTATAAAAGTTTTTCATACCTCTTTTGTGGTATTAATTTTTGGGTAATGGTAGATTGGATATTGGGATGTGTCCATAAATTTATAATGAACACATGTTTGGGTTTTTAAATCCCCATGTATGAGGTATATACTCAATTTATAGGGGTGGGAAATTATGTTCTGTTTTTACTAGTTTATGTTTAATATGATTTCCAAATTGAGTGGTTAATTTGGAAAGTGATTGTAATATTCTTTGTTATATGTGTGACCCTAACCTAACGAGGTAAGGGAGACCTTGTTCCTTGGTTTGGTGAGGCAAGAATTCATTTCATTCTTTCATATCTTTTGATAGGAACAATTTAGGGTACTTCAGAATTATAAATGCATGACTTGTAAATTGACTAAACTATGTGATAAATATTAAAGCCCTGATAAATGATTAATGTAGAATGTTGTGATATGTAATTTCTCATTCAATGTGATTTGAACTACTTTTGGGATATTCATTGTAAGATGAATAAATAAATAGTAGGAGATGTGATAAGTGGTCCTGGATCATATACGAGCAGGCATGTAACATGGAATGCGGTGATTTTTATTACCAGTTTTTTGTGACCCAGTCACCTGTTTGAGGTAAAAATGGTTTTCGGGATGGGTATGGCCCAGGGTACTATTGGTACATGGCTATATTGAGGGAGAGTAAGGAGGAAATGAGGTCAGGATTGCCAGGGGATGGTTGAGTTAGGAGAGGATAAGGGTAGTGATTTGATGCTTCCTTATTAATGATTTCACTCTATATATATATGGGTTGTCTGAAAATTTATGGAATTCATCAAGATCCTTCTCGATAGATTGATGTCGTGTTAGGATGGTGATAGGCCAATTCCATAGGAGCAGAAGTAGGTTCATTCCCATGAGGGTAAGACAATGCAAAATAAGGCTCACAGACAGGCTTATACTTTGGTAATGTTTTTGTTCATGTGGGGTAGCCATTAGATTTCAATATTTTTGTGTTGTGGCTCAATGAGAAACTATTGTCAAGCATGGTACGGGTTATCTAGGGTATCAAAATTGGTGTATAGGTAGAATATCCATCAATATAATAGATGATGTAGATGTTTCAGTCACAAAAACGCTTTGTTTTTACGGGTGAGGGTGTATTGTAGGTGGTGGAGAGCCGGATTGAGAGTATGAAAATGATCATTAAGAAGCTCGGGAAGCCTTCTCGGTGAAGGGTCATGCTGGCGACTATAATTTTCAGGGGACTATCTTAGCACTGGTGGGACGTGTAAGTTCAATATTATAGACATTTTGGTTTTTCATGGAAGGATTTTGAGGCCATATTCTTCAATCCCTTTTTTCCAAAGACACTAAGGGATGAAAGGGATTAGGATTTCAGAATCCATTAATAGGTTGTAATTTCTATCATGAACATCCATAGCTACATTCACAAATATGTCTCTATTTTCACATAACATGGTGACAATGGAACATCCTGGGTGAGGTGCTTCGGGGATGGTTTATGACACTCCATTCAAGTGCAACTAAGCATATTTATATTGGGATCATTCTCTAAGGTAGTGAAATATTTTCTCATATCTGAGGGAAATATGTCGGATGGGTTATACTCAAGACAGGTAGTGATTTCATGGGAATTCAATGGAAAAAATTTAGATTGATTGAGTTGAGATTGTGATAAGTTCCATTTGATCATTAATTCCCAAGACTTAGATAGACCCCCATGTAGTGGGTCTTCTATGGGTTTCTTTATGTTTGGGAATACCATACATGCTTGAACTCAATATGAGATACATTAATAGGAGTGTCAATCTTGTGGATAGGTCAGATATCTTGAGTGGTTCTGCAGGAGGCCTTATCACTCTACCTATGGTCAAGTTTAGGGGTAGACTCTGGATTCTGAGGTCAGTTCAGGATCAGTACAAGGTGAGGGTATCCAAGGTTCAACTGCACATGGTAGTCAAGGAAAAGGCAATGTGACCTAATATTTGGGTCAGTTGTCGGTTGATAGAGTTTCACCATAGGGAGTATAGTATTCATGAAGATGTTCTTGAGGCCATGTTCATGATGTGGATCTATTAAGGGATGATCATGATGGGGAGAAAATGACTGTTAAAGTTATTCCATGGGCGCAGTCTTGAATTAAAATTTTATTTTTATTTGGAATTTCCTTTTTAGGCATATAAATAAAGGTGAACTAGGTTCATGGATTGTATATAGAATGAATAGACTCTGTTCAGTTGGGTGTCATCATATCAAATGTGTTATACATATATATATGTGATGTGTGAGGAAACATGTTTTTTTTATATTGAGAACCATTTAATGAATATTGGTTTAGGTGTTAGGAATCAGGGAACCTATTTAAATGCATGAATTCCTTGAGGTGTGAGGCATGTGGGCATTATTTTAGTGAAATATTTGATTTCGGAATGAGCCACTATAGATGGTTTGAGAATCCGTAGAGATGCATGAGTTCCATGAGATTGTTACAAGAACCGATGTGGTGAAGTTTTTGAATGTGTGTCTGGAATGGCATGACAGAATAGAATTAGGATTAGGAGTGATGATGCATCATAGGAGGATTATGAGTTTGGAAATTCATTGTGGGACAATGTCATTCATTGAGTTCTGGTCATGATCTGATTGTGTAAGAAAATTCCTAATCTGGGGGTCCCCCATGAGATAATTGTCCTATATCCTTAGACAAGGGTAGTCCTAGATTTCTCTAAACAAGAGGGGTATGTTCGGTACCATAACAATGTTTTTATATCTCAGCGATGATCTATATTAATTTGGAGAGATTGTAATGTATTGGGTTTCTATAATTTGTTCAAAATCACTCCCTTTTTGAATATTTCAATTAATGGGAGTTTCATTTTCTATATAAGTTGATCAAAATAAAATTTTGGGTGTTTTATCAATTTTATATCATGTTTTAGATGAGTTTTAAACATTGGACAAAACATGTGGTGTTTATAAGATGTTCTAGGAGTGTTAGAGGCGAAATGGTCTATTTTGGAGTTACAGGTGATGATTCATGGTTTATGTAAAATTGTGCTTCCGCATGTAGGTAAATGTGTCACCCATGTTTATCTACTTCATGGTTTGGGTAAACCATGCATGTGATGCACAAGTTTGTGTGAGGTTATCTACAATTTTTTAGATGGATTTTCAATGGGTTGTGCATGGTTTGATGAAATCATCCATCAGTTGTGTGAGGGGTCTCTTTTGGGTAGTAGCTCAGTATAGTAACTCTCACAAATTTCATATGGTTTGGAAAATCATGTGAGTAAAGAATGAAACCTATTCATGGTGATTTGTATTTATTCTTTTTTCTGATTTTTCACCACTTTCCCCCTTCCTTATTCGTTGGTCACACGCTTCATTGGAGGAACACTAGTCATCTTCTCTTTCACCAGATCTGAGCTATTTCCCTTATCATTTGTCTACTCTTTGAGTCTCTGGGTGATATTGAACAAAATCAGTAAAGATAACCTCATCTAACACTCTTATCCCTTTATCACTCACACCACACACTTATGATTTCTGTCTGAGCTAATTTCAATTCTTTTGATATAAACCCACATATAATTTAATCCCCATTGAATTAGGGTTTGATATCTGACGTGTCTATGTCTACAAGTCCAAGGTAGGTGATTCATATCTTGACTTGTTTTTTCATCATCATTTTGGGGTGTAGTTTTCATCATGTATTTGCGAATTTTGAGAGAGACACATTGATATCTATTTCTTCATATCAATTTTATCGTGAGACACATGGGATGTTGTTGGGAATTATTAATTCATTTTTTTATCAAGATATACCATGTAATAGGTTGTATCTTGTTGGATGGTTTGTTATGGGTTTTGAACTCAATTAAATTGATTCATTTAATTTATTTTGGAATTTTAAATAAAACCTTAGGCATTTAAGACCACAGTACTTAATTGTTATGGCTTATTGTATAGTTCAATTCAATCTTATAAAAATAATTTATTATTTAATGTGTATTGTTCAATTCAATTTTCTGAAATAAATTTTTTGTTTTGTATGCTATATGTGAAATGAATGATATGAACATGATGATTTTTTTGAGCCATGGGGTCATGATGGTCATGGATCGGGGAATTGGGATAGATCGACCATTAGGATTAAGGCGATGAGATCATTTTTTGTTCTTTTCTAATATTTTTGGAGTGTTTTTTACCACTGGAGTAGGCATCAATGATGTCATATTGATGTGGTGAGGCTGCCAGGTTGGTAATGGTCTATAATATTGGGATGGAAAGGCCATAATATTAAGAAACATGGTTTTGGGTGTTTGAGTTGTCGGTTGACGTGTCTTAGGTTATTTATATAGTGATTTTCAATCACCCATGATAGATAATGCACCTAATTAATTCATGTTAAAATACTATGACTCTATGGATGAGGTGGTTTTGACCAATCGTGGGGGTAGAGCCGCCCAAATGTTTGGCATAAAAAATTGTTTGGGTGTGCATGCCAAAGAAAGACACATGGAAGGTGACGATCCTACAGATGTGAGTGTTGAGGCAAATAGTTCGGGGGATGAGGACTGTAACACCCTGATATTTTATGAGAAGTATTTTTTTATGCATTATTTTATACGTAAAAGAATCTTTCACAGCACACAACACTGACTTGTCTTTCATTACACACAATCGCGACCTTCCTCGATAGTGTGTGTAGTACGCAATACCGGGTTTCACTAAACAATGATATATTATTATGGACTAGCCATTATGAATAGTATTAATTACATTTTTAATTTTATAACATTATTATTCATCTTACACATTTTCTAGAACATGGTAAGAGAACAATATAAATTTTTCGGGTAAAATAAGTATTTTTCAAAAAATGCAGTTTTGCCGCCTTTTGATGGCGCACCAAAATTAAATCCAGTTTTTGACATTTTTATAAGTTCAATTTGGAAAAATAAAATTCTTCTTTGGAATCAGGATATAAAAATTTACTTTGGATAAATTTTTTATATTTTTCTGATAACTTTCATATTTTGATGAATAGTAAAAATACGCTAATTTTTTATTAAATACAACTTTTTTCATTGAGATAATTTATATGGATAAATTATAATATTCTATGGTTTTAAAGTATAAAAGGAATATATTTTTATCATTTAATATAATTTATGTCATTACAATTAATTTCACATTGAATTCATAGGTAAAAACATTTCAATCTTTGGCAATGTTTTAACTTCTAAAACCCATTTTCTTAACAACGTGATTAATTTTAAATTAATTACTGCAACTTATGTGTTTTGAATTTTGAAAAATGGATTCCATATTTGGAATCAGTGGGTCCAAATTATGTTAATAGGCTACTTTTTATTGTTGGGCATTATCAATAGTAACTATGGTAAATTTTATTTACCATAGTTACAGGTAAATCGGGTTCGATTCTTGCTGATTGCAGGCTTCGACTGAGGTAATTCTGTGCAGTGCGATTTACCGCCTCGACAGTGCAGGGCAGCATTGGGAGGCCATTTTTACTCACTCGGGATGTGATTCTCATTCGAGACCTGGGGCGTGGTACCACTGCAGAGGGAACGGGCTACACCGGGAAGAGCATGAATTGTAATAGTGTGGGTGAGGTTTCTGTACAAAAAAAAGGTAAATCGGGTAATTAAGGGTAAATATAAGATTATAAAATTACCCTAACACCTGCCAAAATCCTATTGGATGACTAAAAGTCGATACATATCACCTAAGGGTGAGATTATATTTATTTAATGAACTTTTTTCCATGAAAATAATTTAATTATTTTTAAAACCAATGAAAGTGACAACATGTCACTTTCTTAAATCTTATAAGTATAATAATTTTACTTTAGTGATAAACTTAATGAAACTTCAAATATGAATAGTCTCAAAAAATATAATACAATTATCTACATCATAGTAGTTTATTTATATATTTTAGGGATTAAATAATTATCATTAAGTATGACACAATAGTGATGTTGAAATTGTTTTATTATTTAAAATACCAAATAAATGGTTTTAAAAATATGAAAATAAATATTATATGTACTATTTAATGTGATCCAATAATTTTCTAGATACATATGAAATTTTATGAATCTATTAATGATTTTATTTGGAACATATATTCTGTATATATTTTATTTAAATTCAAATAAATGAATAGTTTCAAAATTGACACTATTGTTATTTTATAAAAATAACATATTATAAAATTGTTTAAAAATCACAAAAATATTTAAAAATTATAAATTAAAATTTATATGGTCTAAAATGTCATAAAGTGTCAAATTATGGAAAATTCACAACACATATGTAATTATATATAATAATTTAAAATTTAGAATATTATTACCACAAATAACATTAAATTGATAAATAAGGATAAATAAAGTTGATAATGTTTAAAATAAATTCCTAACATATCTAAATTTTATTGGATGATGATATTACAACCCTATCTCATATAATATTCGTATTCGATTCATATTTGATGTTTTTAAGTGGGGTTGGTATTTAATATAAACTAATATTTCTTATATTCCCAAAGGTGCCCCTCTCCTCCCTTATAAAAGGGCACCTCCTCCCTCTCCTCCTAACACCAATTTTAGACTTCAATATTGGCCAATACCTTCCCATTTCACTTCCCATCATCCCTATAAACATACTATAGGTCCTGGTCTTCTTCAAAGACCAATTTTAGTGCCCTAAGAGGAGGACCTAAAGAGGCGCTGCAAAGAAGAGGTAATGTCCGTTACCGATTCTTTCAAATTTATTTCTTCTTCTACTTCTTCTTATTTGGTTGTTTCATCATGAAGTAATAACATAAGTATCACTCATATAATGATATGTTATTATAAGTATTAATCAACACTATTTCACCACCTATCCATCCTATGGAAAATGAAATCACTGCACGTGCGTGCGTACGGAATACCGTCTCCACGCCGTGGTGTAATCTGGTTTACCACCAACACCTTAACTTGATGGGTATAATGGTGTAATGAATAACTATATATGATTATTGTAAATTGATATTGATTCTGAAATAGTATAAATACCCTCCAATACAATTCCACAATCATGGGAACGATATAATCGCTCGTGCGTACGTACGGAATACCGTCTCCACGATGTGATGCGACTCGTTCTACATGATCTTCATTGAATAATGAGTATATAAATGAATTTATTTATTAAATATGATATATATTACACTAATACCATTCTGGAAATTAGGTGTCTATAATATAAAAAGTGGAATATGAATTTATTCGACAAAACACACATACGAACGTAAAGCAATAAACACCCGAATAACAAGTAGCAATGAAATATTACTAATAAGAAGCTAAGAATATGACCATATATGATATCATAAAAATAAGTATGATTCATAAATAAGTCAAAGACATTATTTAAATCATTATACATGAGGTTCTAACACTTACGAAGAAAATCAGACCTAAGGTAATGGAAAATCTCGCAATCTCAATTTTTATCCGAGATTGTTTATACTTCAGAATTTACTGGGGAATATTTATCATCCACATACTTGTTTCCTCAATATTTAATATTATTTCCATACACTTAAAATTTTTTAAATCCAATTTTACCCTTTGGTGAGTTTTTAGTAAAATATATGAAAGGAATCTTTTGTCATTTTTCGTACAAGGTACTTTTTGACTTTTCCGGCCAAAGTACGGGAAGAATGTTTTTTTAACTTATATGACATGAATGGATTTTTATAACATTATTTCCATGAATATTACTTTACATGTTTTCAATTTTATTTTTAATCAACTTCTTTTAGATCAAAATTATAAGACATCTTAAGAAAGTAAAATGTTTTTGAAGTAGAAAGGATATTTTCATAAAGAATAGAGTTGAAGTGTTTTGTCAAAATTATTTTCCATATAAGATAATATAGGGTTCTGTTTATATCCCTATTTTTACATTGATTTGATTATGTTATGATGGAATTATTTTTATGATATCCTTTTATGGATTATATTATGATGACGTGATGTTTAAGAATCCCATTTTTATTACATGGGTTATGCTATGATGTATGGTTTATGATTTTGTGGTACCCATAAGAATATTATCATTATGAGATGGTTGAGAACTATATCTCCCTCCAATGTATTGGGTAAAGATTTATATCTCATTAGATAGACATGGTAGGAATGGCAGGTTAAACCGATTCAGTGAAACATGACTGAAACGAGGAGTTAACTCGATTCAGAAATGGACTTTGTCTGATAAGATAGTCTTGGAAATGAGTCTTGACTACTAAGAAATGATTTAATATGATTATGTGTGTATGTCACAAAGCTTCATGTTTTAAGTTATGATTATTGGAATTACATTTCACTTATATGATTTATCCCATGTTGGGATCTCTTTTGCAGGATAAGATTTTCAAAATGTTATGTTCTTATGAATATGATATGTTTGATATTTCTTTTGTTTACCCTTACTGAGCATTTGGGCTAACCCTTTTGTATGTTTTTTCCCAAGGTCAGGAAGAAGGATATTATGTAGGATATTCCAAAAAGGGACTCTAGATATAATGAAATTAATGGGAGAAAACATAGATGATTTATGAACCAGTTGTTTCTGTTTCCCAGTTTCTGAAGACATTATACCTATACGGTCATTTCATGGTTTTGTTATATGTTGTAATAAGTATGATTTAATTTTTAAGTAATAACCATGTATTTAAAGTATGGGTCATTATAGTTGGTATCAGAGGGAGGTTATAGTTAACCTTTGGAAACAAGGATATGAAAAACCTTAGTAAGAAACCGAAGGATTTGTCTAAGAATAGAACACAATCGTAGTGTTTTAGAAATGGCCATGAACAACCTATGATAAGACCTTAAGTGTGAAATTTTATTCTTGATTATGTGATTTTCCTATTTTAATTAGTGTTGATCACACTATTCTTCTTGGTTTTAGTCAATTTTTGGAACCAGAAGGAATCGTGTTAATGCGGAATGCGACAGGCAATGCAATGATTATCCCCCTGAGCAACCAAACGTTATGGGATCTAGAATGCAAAATCTTGTATCCATGCAAACACAACTTTCTCAATCTATGAATTATGTAGGACTTCCAAATGAGCAAAGTAAGGAGCAACATTCAGTTGAATCCGTCATGAGGCAGTGTCCACTTTCATTCAGTGGGTCTTCCGATCAATTAGTGGCTGAACAATGGATCAGTACCACTGAAAAGATATTTTCAGTTCTTCAATGTTCTGAACATGATAAATTCATCTTAGCAGTATATCGTTTGGAAGGTGATTCTAATCAATGGTGGAATCTTATTAAGAATACGAGGCAAAGGGATGAAATTGAGTCCATGGAATGGGACGAGTTCAAGAATTTGTTTTTCAATAAGAATTTCCCTCGTATTCTTCGAACAAAGATGGAGAAAGAGTTTCATGAACTGGAGCAAAAGGATTATGAATCCGTTGGTACATACGAAGAAAATTTTACAAGACATTCAGGGTACGCTTCTGGAATTATTATCCAACCTGAGAGTAAGATCGATCAATTCATTAGTGGTTTAAAACCAAGTCTTCGAAGGGAATTAGCCATAAGGGACTTCAATAGCTACGAGGAAATTGTTCAATGTGCTCTCAAGGTTGAGATGGAGATTGGTGTAACCCATCAGTCACATGGGTTTGATAAGAATTGGAAAATGGAATTCAAAGGAAAATCTAAAGACCACACTGAAAAGAAGATGAGTTTTCCCTTATGCTCAAAGTGTAGAAAGAAACATGGAGGAAATTGTCTTAAGGGGACAAACAAATGTTATAAGTGTGGAAAAGAAGGTCATCGGGAAATTGAATATCGAAATAATGGAATGAAGATGTCTAATGATGCAAACAAAGGAAGGGATACACAGAATGAACCTACTACACTTCAATGTTTCAAGTTCAAGGAGATGGGTCATTATGCCAATAAATGCCCAAATCCAAGTGTTGATGATGATGATCGACGTCAAAAAACTCTTAAGGAAAAAGACAAAGGAAAGTCATATGAAATTACTATCGGCGATGTGGAGTATGACAAAGAAGTGGTGAGGGGTACACTTACTATCCACTCTAAAGTAGAAAATGTTTTATTTGATTCTGGATCCACCCACTCTTTTATTTCTAAAGAATTTTCTTTGGGTATCACCCTATTACCCCAACAATTAGATGTTGAGTTAGATGTGACAACTCCTAATGGAAAAACGGTTGCATCAAAAGTTTACAATTCTTCTCCGATTGAAGTTTGTGGGAAAGTGCTTCCTGAAAATCTTGTGATCCTTCCTATAGTGGAATTTGATGTTATTCTTATCATGGATTGGCTTTCTTTATATGGAGCTCATATCAATTTCCAATGAAGGGAAGTCACATTTCATAGTCCAGATCAATCTATGATCATCTATCAATTCAAGGATGAACATAACCTTCCAGTGGAAATTTCATCCATCTTATGGGTCCTGATTCCACTAAATGAAGGTTATTTATATCAAATGGTTGTAGAGAAACTCACGATTACGAATACACCCATTGTACGGGAGTTTGATGATATATTTCCGATGGAATTGCCGAGTCTTCCACCAAATCATGAAGTTGAGTTTTCAATAGAACTCGCACTGGGTTCTTTGCCTATTTCAAAGACACCTTCTAGAATGGCCCCAATTGAGTTGGAGGAACTGAAGAAGAAACTCCAAGATAATCTTGATAAAGGATTCATACGCCCTAGTGCATCACCTTGGGGGACCTGTTTTGTTTGTTAAGAAGAAAGATGGATCAATGAGACTCTGCATTGATTATCAAAAACTTAACAAGATCCCTATCAAGAACAAATATCCTCTCCCACACATTGATGACTTATTTGACCAACTACACAGATCTCAATACTTTTTCAAGATTGATCTTCGTTCAGGGTATCATTAATTAAAGGTCAAAAGGGAGGATATACCAAAGACCACTTTTCGTACAAGGTATGGACACTATGAATTAATAGTGATGCCATTTGGTCTTACTAATTACCCTTCTATCTTCATGGATCTAATGAATAGAATCTTTAGAGACTATCTTGATTAGTTTTTGGTAGTCTTTATAGATGATATTCTCGTCTATTCAAAGAGCAAGTAAGAACATGAAGTTCACATGAGAATTGTATTAAATACCCTAAGAAAGGAGAAGCTTTATGCCAAATTTACCAAGTGTGAATTTTGTCTTAAAAAAGTTGTATTTTTTGGGTCACATAGTCTCAAAAGAGGGGATATTTGTGGATCCAGCAAAAATAGAGGTTATCGAAAGATGGTCGAGACCAACAACAGTAAATGAGATCCAAAGTTTTCTTAGTTTTCCTAAATACAACCGAAGTTTTGTGAAATATTTTTCAAGGTTATCTAACCCACTCATCAAGTTGACTCGGAAAGGAGTTATGTTTTCTTAGATAGAGGAATGTGAAGAGAATTTCACAGAGCTAAAAAGAAGGTTAGCCAGTGCACCTGTGCTCACACTACCTTGTAGTGGAGAAAGGTTTGTGATCTACAGTGATGCATCCAAGAAGGGACTGGGGTGTGTTCTCATTAGAAATGATATGGTTATAGATTATGCCTCACAACAGTTGAGATTCTATGAACAAAATTACCCAACTCATGATTTCGAGTTAGCTGTAGTAATCATTGCATTAAAGATTTGGAGGCATTACCTTTATGGTGAAAGGTGTGATATTTATACTGATCGTAAAAGTTTAATGTATATTTTCACATAGAAGGAGCTGAATATGAATGAAAGAAGTTGGTTGGAGATGATTAAGGATTACGACTGCCTAATTCATTATCACCCTAGGAAAGGAAACAAGGTGGCAGATGCATTATGTCGAAAAGACCATGCTATCTTATCCATGATGAGGATAAAAAAATATCCAATATTCATGGATTTACAAAGGATGGATCTTGGAGTTATAATGGAAGGGGAAAAATCTTCTCTTTCTCAAATGAATGTTCAACCATCTATACACGTGAAGATTAAAGAGGCACATAAAGAAGATGTAGATTTACAAAAGAAGGTGAGAAATGTTCCTGAATTCAACCTTGATTGTGATGGGATAACAAGATTCAAGAATCGGGTTTCTGTTCATCCCATCCCAGAATTAAAGGAGGAGCTACAGGATGAGGCTCATAGTTCTTCATTTTCTATACATCTTGTAAGTACAAAGATGTATAGGGACATGAAAGAGTACTTCTGGTGGGATGGCATGAAAAGAGATGTTGATGAATATGTCTCTCGATGCTTGGTTTGTCAGCAAGTTAAAGCAGAGAGACAAAAGTCTAAGAGGATGTTACAACCATTACCCATACCAGAATGGAAATTAAAAAACATCACTATGGACTTTGTCATTTGACTTCCTAAAACATCAAAAGGAAATAATGATATCTGGGTTATAGTAGATCGTCTTATGAAGTCGGTACACTTCATTTCTATTAGAGAAGATTTTTCTCTTGATCATCTTGCCAGGATATATGTAAAGGAAGTGGTAAGATTGCATGGAGTACCACTTTCCATTATATCTGATCGGGATCTTAGGTTTACCTCAAAATTCTGGCGAAGTCTTCAGCATGCTCTAGATACAGAGTTGAGTTTCAGCACTGCTTACCATCCTCAGACAGACGGTCAGTCTGAGAGGACAATTCAAACTCTAGAAGACATGTTGAGAGCTTGCCCTATGGATTTCAAAGGTGGTTGGGATCAACACCTATCTTTGGTGAAATTTTCTTATAATAATATCTTTCACTCTAGTATTCAGATGGATCCTTATGAAGCCCTGTATGGAAAGAAATGCAGAACTCCAACATACTGGGATGAAGTTGGGGAAAGAAAGCTATTAGGACCTGATCTTGTTGATGAGATGACAAAAAAGGTCATAACTATTAAACAAAATATTAAAGAATCTCATAGTGGACAAAAAATCTTTGCTGATAAGCAAAAAAAATACCTAGAGTTTGAAGTGGGTGATAAAGTGTTCTTACAATTATCTCCCTGGAAGAGGGTCATGAGATTTGGAAAGAAGGGAAAGTTGAGCCCTAGACATATCGGTCCTTTTGAAATTCTGGATCGTGTTGGGAAGGAAGCTTACCGATTGGTGCTTCCACCGAATCTCTCTCAAGTCCATGATGTGTTCCATGTATCTCTCCGGAGAAAGTGCATACCCGATCCTTCACATGTACTCAGCTCAGAAGTTATACCGCTGGAGCTAGATCTTTCTTATGAAGAACAACTGATAGAGATTCTGGATCATTGCGAAAAAGTCCTACGTAACAATACCACTCGCTTGTTGAATGTTTTATAGAGTAACCACCAATTAGAAGAAGCTACATGGGAACTTTAGGATATGATGAGGAAGAGGTACCCTCATCTGTTTGTTTCGAAGTGACGAATTTTGAGGGGGAAATTCATTTTATGGGGGGGGGGGGTAGAATGTTACAGCCTGATATTTTATGAGAAGTATTTTTTAATGCATTATGTTATACGAAAATGAATCTTTCACAGCACACAACACTGACTTGGCTTGCATTACACGCAATCGCGACCTTCCTCGATCGCGTGTGTAGTACACAATACCGGGTTTCACTAAACAATGATATATTATTATGGACTATCCGTTATGAATATTATTAACTAAATTTTGTATTTTATAACATTATTATTCATCTTACACATTTTCTAGAGCATGGTAAGATAACAAAATAATTTTTTCAGGAAAAATAAGTATTTTTCAAAAAATGCAGTTTTGCCGCCTTTTTAGGGCGCACCCACATTTAATCTAGTTTTTGACATGTTTATTAGTTCAATTTTAAAAAATAAAATTCTTCCTTGGAATAAGGATATAAAAATTTACTTTGGATAAATTTTTTATATTTTTCTGATAACTTTCATATTTTGATGAATAGTAAAAATACGCTAATGTTTAATTAAAAACAACTTTTCTCACTGAGATAATTTATATGGTTAAGTTATAATATTGTATGGATATAAAGTATAAATATAATATATTATTACCATTTAATATAATGTATGTCATTAGCATTAATTTCACATTGAATTCATAGGTAATAACATTTCAATCATTGGCAATGTTTTAACTTCTAAAACCCTCTTTCTTAATAACGTGATTAATTTTAAATTAATTACTGTAACTTATGTGTTTTGAATTTTGAAAAATGGATTCCATATTTGGAATAATTGGGTCCCAATTATGTTAATAGGCTACTTTTTATTTTTGGGCATTATGAATAGTAACTACGGTAAATTTTATTTACCATAGTTAAAGGTAAATCGGGTAATTAAGGGTAAATATAAGATTATACAATTACCCTAACACCTTCAAAAATCCTATTGGATGACTCACAGTAGATCCATATAGCCTAAGGGTCGGATTAGATTCATTTAATGGACCTTTGTCCATGAATATAATTTAATTATTATTAAAACCAAAGAAAGTGACAACATGTCACTTTCTTAAATCTTATAAGTATAATAATTTTAATTTAGTGATAAACTTAATGAAACATCAATCATGAATAGTATCCAGAAAGCTAATACACCTATCTATATAATATGAATTTATTTAGAAATTTTAGGGATTATATAATTATCATTAAGTATGACACAATAGTGATTTCGAAATTATTTTATTAATTAAAATATCAAAAAAAATGGTTTTAAAAATATTAAAATAAATATTATATGAACTATTTAATATGCTCCACTAATTTTCTAGATACATATGACATTTCATGAATCTATTAAATCTTTTAGTTCGAACATATCTTCTATATATATTTTATTTAAATTCAAATAAATGAATAGTGTCAAAATTGACACTATTGTTATTTCATAAAAATAACATATTATAAAATTGTTTAAATATCACAAAAATATTTGAAAAATATAAATTAAAATTTATATGGTCTACAATGTCATAAAGTGTGAAATTATGGGATATTCACAACACATATGTAATTATTTAAAATAATTTAAAATTTAGAATATTATTTCCACAAATAACATTAAATTGATATATAAGGATAAATCAAGTTGATAATGTATAAAATAAATTCCTAAAATGTCTAAATATTATTGGTTGATGAGATTACAACCCCATCTCATCTAATCTTCTAATATGAGTGGTATTGGAAGTTTTTAATTGGGGTTGGGATTTAATATAAACTAATACTTCTTATATTCCCAAAGGTGCCCCTCTCCTCCCTTATAAAATGGCACCTCCTCCCTCTCTTCCTCACACCAATTTGAGCCTTCATGATCTCCCAATTCCTAACCATTTCACTTACCCACTTAAATAAATACATATTAGAGGTCCTGGTCTTCTTCAAAGACCAAGTTCAGTGCCCTAATAGGAGGACTCAAAGAGGCGCTTCAAAGAAGAGGTAATGTCTGTTACCGATTCATTCAACTTTATTTCTTCTTATACTTAGTTTTCTTTAGTTTTTTAATCATGAAGTAATAACATACGTATCACTAATATACTAAAATGTTATTATAAGTATGAAACAACCCTATTTCGCCAACTATCCATCCTACAAAAAACGAAATCACCGCGCGTGCGTACATACGGAATACTGTCTCCATGCCGTGGTGTAATCTGGTTTTCCACCAACACCTTACATGGATAGGTATAATGGTGTAAAGAATAACTATATATGATTATTTTAAATTGATATTGATTCTGAAATAGTATACATACACTCCAATACTATTCCACAATCATGGGAAAGATATCATCGCTCATGCGTATGTATGGAATACCGTCTCCACGATGTTATGCGACTCGTTCTACATGATATTCATTGAATAATGATTATATAAATGAATTGAATAAATATACATGAAATATATTACACTAATACCATTCTTGAAATTAGGTTTCTATAACCCAAAAAGAGGAATACGAATTTATTTGACAAAACACACATACGAACATAAAGCAATAAACACCTAAATAACATGTAGCAATGAAATATTATTAATAAAAATATAAGAATATGACCATATATGATATCATAAAAATAAGTATGATTCTGTAATAAGTCAATGACAATATTTAAATCATTATACAGGAGGTTCAGACACTTATGAATCAAATCGGACCTAAGGTAAGGGAAAATCTCACAATCTCAATTTTTATCCGAGATTGTTTATACATCAAAATTTAATGGGGAATATTTATCATCCACATCATTGTTTCCTCAATATTTAATATTATTTCCTTCCACCTACAGTTTTTAAATCCAATTTTACCCTTCGGTGAGTTTTTAGTAAATGATATTAAAGGAATGTTTTGTCGTTTTTCGTACGAGGTACTTTTTGACTTTTCCGGCCAAAGTACGGGAAGAATGTTTTTATTAACTTATATGGCATGAATGGATTTTTAGAACATTATTTCCATTAATATTCCTTGAAATGTTTTCAAGTTTATTTTTAATCAACTTATTTTAGTTGAAAATTATATGACATGTTAATAAAGGAAAATGTTTTTGATGTAGAGAGGATATTTTCCTCAAGAATAGAGTTCGAGTGATTTATCAAAATTATTTTCCATCTAAGATAATATAGGGTTCTGTTTATATCCCTATTTTTACGCTGATTTGATTATGTTATGATAGAATTATTTTTACGATATCCTTTTATGGATTATTTTATGATGACGTGATGTTTAAGAATCCCATTTTTATTACATGGGTTATGCTATGATGTATGGTTTATTATTTTGTGGCATACATAATAATGGTATCATTATGAGATGGGTGTGACCTATATCGCTCTCCAATAAATTGGGTAAAGATTTATATCCCATGAGATAGACATGGCTGGAAGGGCAGGTTAAACCGGTTTAGTGAAACAGGACTGAAATGAGGAGTGAACTCGGTTCAGAAATGGACTTTGTCCACTAAGATAGTCTTGGCAATGAGTCCTGACTACTAAGAAATGATTTTCTATGATTATGTGTGTATTCCACAAATCTTCATGTTTTATGTTATGATTATTGGAATTACATTTCACTTCTATGATTTATACCATGTTGTGATCTCTTTTGGAGGATAAGATTTTCAAAATGTTATGTTCTTATGAATATGATATGTTTGATATTTCTTTTTTTTACCCCTACTGAGCATTTGAGCTCACCCTTGTGTATGTTTTCTTTTCCCCCGGTCAGGAAGAAAGATATTAAGTAGTATATGCCAAAAAGAGACTCTAGATGTAATGAAATAAATGGGAGACAATGTAAATGATTTATGAACCAGTTTTTTATGTTTCCCAGTTTCTAAAGACACTATACTTATACGGTCCTTTAATGGTTTTGTTATATATTGTAATAAGTATGCTTCAATTTTTAAGTAATAACCATGTATGTAATGTATGGGTCGTTATATTATTTCTAGTGGGTTGGGCCTACGGGTCATGTAATGGGAATAATATGCCTCTAGGCATTCGGGTCATCTATTGGCCTTTGGGTCGTGTCAGGCCTTATGCCATGGTCCTATAGGTAATTTAAGGGTTCCCCTTCAACCCTTAAATAAGGGATTATCCAAAATAAAATAAAAACAAGGCCTTCAGACCATTATGGAAGAGAGTGAAATTTTTACATTAAATTTAAATAAAATAATATAAATTTTATAATCAGAAGAACGTGGAATGAATTGTACCCATTTTTTATGTTTGGATGATTATGGATAAAATAGACCAATTTAATGAAATATATGATAGTTTTTATCTATTTGGGTACCTTATAATATTATTTTTAATCAAATTAACTCACATTACTTTTATCGTGGTTACAAAAAACATCTATAATAAATATTCATAATGAAAAAATAAGAGAAAAATATTTAAAAATTTGATCCCAATAATTTTAAATATGGGATCCATATTTTATCATCCAATTACTTAACATTCTATAAATTAATTAAATTAAAAAAAATGAAACAAAATGAAAATTAATTTTTAGAAAATTGTTTCATTAAATCAATACATAAACTTATATGAAAATCAAGTATAAATACTATTTCTATATATTTAATTATATTATATGAAATTAATTTATAATATTCTTACTTGGACATCAAATTAAGATCACAATGGGTCTTTTTTATGGAAAGATAGGATAGTTGTACCAAAATGAATATTTTTTCTATATTAACTGAAAAATAAATATTTTTACAAAAGTATCAAAATAATTGGATAATTTGGATATTATAAATCTAGAAATGATATCCATTATATCAAATAAAATTTTGAATCGTGTTAGAAATTAATTATAATATTCGCACAAAATATTCCATAAAAATAATTTTTAATGCAAGCATATTTTTGAAACCTAGAATGACTATTAGAAAATTGATTACTTATTTATTATAAATCCATAAATGTAATTACATTATAAAAAAACATTAAATACATATTTAATAATTATGTTATTCTTATTCATACTAAAAATTTTCAAGGAAATGTTCTAATTGTCATGCTTAAATAACATAATTTTAATAGTATATTATGGATCATTTGAACATTTTATTATGGGTAACAAAAACTTTCAATGAATTTTAATTTTTATTATGTTAAATGTGTTATAAATTTTTAGGTTGTTATATCTACTATATACCTTAATAATATGATAGAATAAAATTCTCTAATAACACATTGTTATATCTGACTTCCCTAGACATCTCGACTATTGTTTAGACCGATGGTATCAACATGAACATCATAAGAATTTCATATAAGACAGAGGATTACAAAAATAAATGAGGGTATAGGTTGTTAACAAGGGTAGGATATTACCTTATATTAAAGTTAATTTTTTTAATATATAACAAATAAACATCCCTAACAAATAATCACTATATACAAAATCAATAAAACAGAAAATGATATATGAGTTTTTGTGTACCAGAATACACTCATATGGAATCAAGATCATACCAACATACAATTATTGATCTCCCATAGGGGTGATAACATATAAAAGATAAATAAAGTGAAAATACACAATAATCACAACTACTGTACTTGAGAATCATCAAATCCAGTTCTCTAATCCCTGATGGTGTACTTCAAATTGATCATCCATCATTGGGATTTTGGCATACCTAAACATATGATCACTGGATTCTTCTCTTCTGCTGAATACATATGACTAGTTGATCAGGGTATGAGGGTGAATCAATAAGGAACCAACAATGAGGTGTAAAATATAACACCAAAATTCAATTTATGCATAGATTATGTACTCATATATTAAATAAATAAATAACAATGGAATCATAAATAAATAATCACAATCGATTCTTCTGTTAATATATGACACATAGGATCAACAATACCTAATTTTCTAGTTTTATATGTCATTGATAATGAAAATTATCCTAATAGGGGATACAATTAAAACCCAAGGATCTCATGGTTATTCATAGAATATGAATTTTATAATAAATCATAGAAATTATTCTAGGTAAAAACAACTTTTTTCGTTGAGATAATTTATATGGTTCAATTATAATATTGTATGGTTTTAAAGTATAAATAGAATATTTTGTTACCATTTAATATAATGTATGTCATTAGCATTAATTTCACATTGAATTCATAGGTAAAAACATTTCAATCTTTGGCAATGATTTAACTTCTAAAACCTATTTTCTTAACAACATCATTAATTTTAAATAAATTACTGCAACTTTTGTGTTTTGAATTTTGAAAAATGCATTCCATATTTGGAATAAGTGGGTCCAAATTATTTTAATAGGATACTTTTTATTTTTGGGCATTATGAATTGTAACTACGGTAAATTTTATTTACCATAGTTAAAGGTAAATCGGGTAATTAAGGGTAAATATAAGATTATAAAATTACCCTAAAACCTTCCAAAATTCTATTGGATGACTCACAGTCCACCCATATCACCTAAGGGTCGGATTAGATTCATTTAATGGACTTTTTTCCATGAAAATAATTTAATTATTATTAAAACCAATGAATGTGACAACATGTCACTTTCTAAAATCTTATAAGTATAATAATTTTAATTTAGTGATAAACTTATTGAAACTTCAAACATGAATAGTCTCAAGAAATCTAGTACAATTATATACATCATAGGAATTTATATATAAATTTTAGGGATTAAATAATTATCATTATGTATGACACAATAGTGTGGTTGAAATTATTTTATTAGTTAGAATATCAATTAAATGGTTTTAATAATATTAAAATAAATATTATATGAACTATTTAATGTTCTCAAATAATTTAATAGATACATATGACATTTTATGAATCTATTAAATCTTTTAGTTCAAACATAACTTCTGTATATATTTTATTTAAATTCAAATAAATGAATAGTGTCAAAATTGTCACTATTGTCATTTTATAAAAATAACATATTATAAAATTGTTTAAAAATCACAAAAATATTTAAAATTTATAAATTAAAATTTATATGGTCTAAAATATCATAAAGTGTCAAATTATGGAAAATTCACAACACATATGTAATTATTTATAATAATTAAAAATTTAGAATATTATTACCACAAATAACATTAAATTGATAAATAAGGACAAATCAAGTTGATAATGTTTAAAATAAATTCATAACATGTATAAATATTATTGGTTGATTAGGATACAACACTATATCATCTAATCTTCGGATATGAGTCATATTGGAAGTTTTTATGTGGGGTTGGGATTTAATATAAACTAATATTTCTTATATTCCCAAAGGTGCCCCTCTCCCCCTTATAAAAGGGAACCTCATCCCTCTACTCCTCACACAAATTTGAGCCTTCTATCTCGGCCAATACATTACCATTTCACTTCCTCACTTCCCTAGAAACATCCTAGAGGTCCTGGTCTTCTTCAAATACCAATTTTAGTGCCCTAAGAGGAGGACTCAAAGAGGTGCTTCAAAGAAGAGGTAATGTCCGTTACTGATTCATTCAACTTTATTTCTTCTTCTACTTCTTCTTCCTTAGTTTTTTCATCATGAAGTAATAACATCAGTATCACTCATATACTGAGATGTTATTATAAGTATGAAACAACCCTATTTCACCACCAATCCATCCTATGGAAAACGAAATCACTGAGCGTGCGTACGTAAGGAATACTGTCTCCATGTCGTGTTGTAATCTGGTTTTCCACCAACACCTTACATGGATGGTTATAATGGTGTAAAGAAGAACTATATATGATTATTGTAAAGTGATATTGATTCTGATATAGTATACATACACTCTAATACAATTCCACAATCATGGGAACAATATCATCGCTCGTGCGTACGTACGGAATACCGTCTCCACGATGTGATGCGGCCCGTTCTACATGATATTCATTGAATAATGGTTATATAAATGAAATTAATGAATAAATATGATATATATTACACTAATACCATTTTGGAAATTAGGTGTCTATATCCGAAAAATAGGAATACAAATTTATTCGACAAAACAGACATACGAACATAAAGAAATAAACACATGAATAACAAGTATCAATGCAATATTACTAATAAGAAGATATGAATATGACCATATATGATATCATAAAAATAACTATGATTCTGGAATTAGTCAATGACATTATTTAAATCATTATACAGGAGGTTCGGACACTTACGAAGCCAATCTGACCTAAGGTAAGGGAAAATCTCGCAATCTCAGTTTTTATCCGAGATTGTTTAAACTTCAGAATTTACTGGGGAATATTTATCATCCACATCCTTGTTTCCTCAATATGTATTATTATTTCCATCCACCTAAAATTGTTTTAATCCAATTTTACCCTTCGGTGAGTTTTTAGTAAATGATATGAAAGGAACCTTTTGTCGTTTTTCATACGTGGTACTTTTTTACTTTTCCAGCCAAAGTACATGAAGAATGTTTTTTTAACTTATAAAGAATGAATGGATTTTTAGAACATTATTTCCATGAGGATGCCTTTACAAGTTTTAAATTTTATTTTTAATCAAGTTCTTTTAGTTCAAAATTATATTACATGTTAAGAAAGGAAAATGTTTTTGAAGTAGAAAGGATATTTTCCTCAAGAATAGAGTTCAAGTGTTTTATCAAAATTATTTTCCATCTAAGATAATATTGGTTTCTTTTTATATCCATATTTTTACATTGATTTTATTATGTTATGATGGAATTATTTTTACGATATCCTTTTATGGATTATGTTATGATGATGTGATGTTTAAGAATCACATTTTTATTACATGGGTTATGCTATGATGTATGGTTTATGATTTTCTGGAACACATAAGAATGGTATCATTATGAGATGGGTGGGACATATATCTCCCTCTAATGCATTGGGTAAATATTTATTTCTCATTAGATAAACATGGTTGGAACGGCAGGTTAAACCGGTTCAGTGAAACAGGACTGAAACGAGGAGGGAACTTGGTTCAGAAATGGACTTTGTCCGCTAAGATAGTATTGGCAATGAGTCTTGACTACTAAGAAATTATTTTCTATGATTATGTGTGTATTCCACAAAGATTCATGTTTTATGTTATGATTATTGGAATTAAATTTCACTTCTTATGATTTATCCCATGTTGTGATCTCTTTTACAGGATAAGATTTTCAAAATGTTATATTCTTATGAATATGATATGTTTGATATTTCTTTTGTTTACCCTTACTGAGCATTTGAGCTCACCCTTTTGTATGTTTTCTTTTCCCCAGTTCAAGAAGAAGGGTATTAAGTAGGATATTACAATAAGGGACTCTAGATATAATTATATAAATGGGAGACAACATAGATGATTTATGAACCAGTTTTTTATGTTTCCCAGTTTCTAAAGAAACTATACATATACATTCCTTTCATGGATTTGTTATATGTTGTAATAAGTATGCTTCAATTTTTACATAATAACCATGTGTGTAAAGTATGGGTCGCTATAAGGACGGCCTTGATTGAGGCTATGGGCAAGAAATTATATTTGGGGACAAACATCAACTTTCCTAAGGATGTCATTCCATGGGTTGGTAGTTATTTTTATCTAAATACATGCATCATTTTGCCTTTGGACATCAGTACATGAGAGAAAGGGTGCTTTGATAAGGGTTCTGATAGACCAGATACTACTGACCTGGGCATGAATTTGGGATGTAGGCACTTACTCATACATGAAGTTTCATGAGGAATGAGGTGTTAGGTAACTCAATTTGAGGTGGAACCTAAGGGATCACATGGGATTAAAAGTAGGGGTACTTTGGGATATGGTCTGTGGTCCCTCCTTACATCTGGTGGTCAAACGATGGTCATGACAGGTGGTGGCTTCACGGTAGCTGTTGAACATTAGAGAATTCTATGTTTACGTAACAAATTTTATGTATATTAATTTCTTACTTCATGACCGCTTAAACACATATACTCGGTATGAATAATTTGGTTGTATCCTACTGAAACTAGTTCTCTCACACTATATAGGTCGATTAGTATGCATATAGACATTATGAAATTATGTTCTGGTAATGGATCATCATCAAGAGATAGATCATAGTAGCTTCTTCCATGGTGTTCGGTATTGGTCTTTGGTGTAATTCCTAGAAAAAGATTCTATTTAAGTTTCTTTTATGTATTAGTTTGATATAAATGTATGGATTGTATAGGTCGACCATTGGAAACCCACTTTTGTATATTGACATTTATAAACTATTTGGAACCGAATATCGTAATTGATTGTTTTATTATAGATACAAGTGGTATGTTTGGGTTGCTGGATTTTTTATCTTCTTTACAATGTTTTGGTTTTTATTGATTCTACTATTTAACTGGTACTGATAGTGCTTACCCCAATGGTGGTATGATTATAGTCTATAGAGATGTTTATTTTGATACATGTTATATATTTTATTACAATGAAAATTATTATTATTCTTACCTAAGGGTATAATATACCAAATATTTTACATTACAGTCTCACTGCCTGTTCAAAACCTTTGGTGTTTGGGGAGGCACGTTTAAAGCATATGGAACCTAGCCAGATCACACCTTTCGACTATCAAATTGAGTTAGGGATGCTAAAAATGGTATCAGAAGAGTTTATTTTACCTATTTTATTTCTATTACTATTTATGTAAGGGTAGAATAATGAATTTTATTTTTTTGGAACTAGATTTCAAAATCATGATTGGGTGCCCACAACCCCATATACAAAGAAAAAAATAAGTTTTGTGTGGTGGGAAATGTTTTTCTATTTTATTGTTTATAGAATTTATATGATCTCCACCTTGATTAGTTTATTCAAAATGTGATTGTTACATTTTTTATTGATATTTCACCTTTCATATTGAGTAATTGGAGACCATAGAACATGGAATGGTGAAGAAATGTGTGATTATTTCTTGTTTTTTATTTGATAGGCACATTTTATTTCATTTTAAATTTATTAATGCATGCATTAATTACAAAATTATTATACAATGTGTCAAATATCAAAGGCCTTAATTAATATGAAATGTGAATTTTTGGGATATGAAATTGATTATACAATGTGGTTTGAACTACTTATGTGATATTCTGTGTAATATGTATACATAAACATCATGTGATGTGAGAAATGGTCATGGTTCTTATACGATAATCCAAGAAACATGGAATGGGTGATTTTTATGAATATTATGGGTAGCTCTATCATCAGTTTGTGGTAATAATAGTTTTTTGGATGGACATGGAATAGGGTTCTATGGATACATGTGTATATTGAGGGTGGGTAAGGAGGGTATGAGGTCAGGATGACAATCAATATTATTACAAAAGGGAAGAATAATTGTAGTGATATGACACTGCCTTTTACTACATTCATTGTCTGTGGATATATATATATATATAGGCTATCAGACCATTTATGGAATTCAACAGGTACCTCCTAGATTTCTCGATGGAGTGTTTGGATGGTGATGGATCAGTTCCATAAGAGCACAAGTAGGTTTTGACCCATGATGATTAGGCATAGTCATTTTAGGTTCAAGGACATGATTAGTCAAAGGTATAGGTTCCAAGACTGAGAGGGGGACCACCAATTTTCATGAAAATCATTTTAATTTCAAAAGTTAAGATAACCATCTTTTACAAATATTGATATGTTTCTCCAGGTCAAATAGTATGTTTATAAGAAATGTTTTTGGGTTTTCACTAGAATAAATATTTCCTTTATTTTTTATCCCTTATATATTTTTAGGTGCTCATCCCAATGTTTAATTTTTTTTTCATTGGACATAAACATTTATAAGGAAAATTAACATGTCATGACGGAATTATGAGATATGTGATATGAAATTAAATCATTTTTTATTTCTAAAGGGTTTCCTTTGGAGGAAAAATGTATTTTGAGAATAACGGTCAATTTTTAATGTTAGGGTTTACAATGTAATTGTTTTTTCTAATTTTATTAAACTCAAACTCAAAAAGATATTTTGGAAAAGGAAGTGATTTACAATTTTAAAATAATAATATGTAGTGTTAAGGTATGGTTATTATAGATGGAATTAAAGAGGGGTTTAGACAAATTTGGAGATTATGATGTTTTCTTGTGATGTAATCTTAAAAGTTGGGGATACCATGATGGGCTTGTAATTATAAGTATTGTCATGTGTTTAATGTCCAAAAGACCCCTTTTGAGGCTTTATGTAATGAAATTTAAAGGTGACTAACTTTATTTTTTAGTGATATTTATTTTTTAGGAAATTATTGGTTATTATATTTTGGAAGGAAAAATGAAAGGAATGAGATAACATTTGATATTATAACATATTAATGTTATTTTCTAGGATCATTCTGACATTTCTATAATTTTTTAAGGATTATAATAATATAGTATTAAAAAAAGGACAACTCATCGGTAGTGTGACAACCCAATGTATACTAAAAGGCTATGGGAATTGAACCCACAAATAAAGGGATAAAATGGTTAATCACGTAGAATTAGTATACCTGATACCCATGTTAGTATAAATTTATTTTCCTTTATTTAAAAATATATTATGGATAAGGGTTATGTTCATTTTTGGGAAATATTTTTATTAATAACCATGATATTGGATATGATTTGGTGATTAAGTGATTAATGTTATATCAGAAGACGTTAATTAATTTGGGAACCCTATATGGTTAAGGTAAATAAAGAACAATGATATTTTCATTGAGAAATAAACCTTGAAATATATTTTCAAATAATATATATTTTTTATTCTGGACTTATGGTGATTTAGGGGATTTGTGTAAGTGGTTAGTATATAATGTAGAATAAGTGATTTGTGAAATTAAATATATCATTTGAGAGATTTTGATTCATTGATGTTATTTGGTAATAAAATACTATATTTGAAATCTATTTGATCAAATTCATTAATTGTTTTTGTTATAATAAAATTATTCAATTTTTTGAGGAATTTAAAGGATATTTATTTAATGATCTATGTTAAAAATTATGTATTACATTGAATTTAGGAGATTAAATTATTTTCCCATCGTGGAAAATATTATTCTTTTCAGGAATTATCTTATGTTATCCAATCTATTTTGGTTTTGGTTAACGTAAATAGATAGGTGGAATTTTTTTTATATTTTGTGTTCTGAAAAATGTTATTCTATAATATCAATCATGGGAAAAATATTCATACTCATCACTTGGATAAAAAGATTAGTTTATGGTGGTGTTGGTTTAATAGATGAGACACAAAATTGAAATTAAGTATGATCCCTTTTATTCTTTTTATGTGATAAAAATGAATTCCTCAACTCTATTAAAACAATATTGAATCAAAAGAATTATTCATTTACTTTTCTTATCAGGAAATCAATTTCCTTTTAACCCCACAAAAATTTATGGTTTTGTAATGTTCAAATTTATAATAACTATGTTTTCTATCACTCTCCCTCAACACATGAGATATATTTTTCTCTTCAATTACATGTTTTATTAGAAAGAAACCATATTCTTTTTTTCCAAGGTTACTTTAGTACTTTCATTTATTTAATTTTCTATCAAAATATTATATAATTTCTTTTCATATGTTGGATTTATGAAAGAGGTATTTTTAAATGTGAAACCCCAAGTTACTAATAATGACTTAAAATTTTGGGGGCTCAATATATTACGAGGTTTGGTGGGATATAACATCATGATATTTTTAGAGTGAAACACTATGATTGATTGCAAACATGACATGCCACATTGATCTTAAACAAACAACTGAATATTATTATTTAATTTTTACAATTATTACATAACCATTAGAATGACGGGTATGAACATTATTAAAAAAATGAGAAAAATATATTTTTATCATGTATATATAATGAATTCTTTGGTGACTAATTAATTATGAATGAAAATAAAACCCTTTTAACAATAAAAAAGAAATCTTCTTTTGAATGACTATTTAAATTCATACAATCATGTTTTATACCAATAAAATAAACACATCACTCTTGTTTCAATATATTAAGGATATATATATATATATATATAATATTCGTTATAATGTTTAAAATTCATCATATATGTTTTCTATACATGATATTAAAATAAATTAAATTTTACTCATATAATGTTTGGTTTTCAAAACACTTGTTCCGCCTTTTAATGGAACAATTTTTTGAAACCTAATTTTGAAACCATTCTAAATTTTATTTGAAAAAATTGACTTATCTATAAAATGGATTTTTATCATTATATTTTGGGGACTGTTTCGAATTTTTCAGATCAGTTTCATTTTTAATGAATAGTGAAAAAGTAAAACATTTTCATTGAAAATTTTATTTTTATCTAAATAATTTAATTTCATAAATTATTTCTAAACTAGTTATAAATTAAAATTATTTAAATTATACATTTATTAATTCATTTTAGTTCATTGGAACTATTTTTTTATTGAATTTCGGTATAAGACTATTTCGAACATTTGAACATTTTCACTTTAAAATCAAACTTTATCATCCCATTTATTTGATTAATTTTAAATTAAAATTTTCTAATTATGTGTTTTTAATTGTGAAAAAAGGATTCCATATTTTAATAATCCAGTATGAATTTATTAAATAGGTACCTTTTATTTTTTGTACAATATGAATAGTAGACATAGTAATTTTACAACCCCGATTCTCAGTAAATCATGAAATTAAGGGTAAAAATAATCAATATAAGGATGATAAAATTTCCAAAGCACTATTAAAAATATTATTTTATGAATTAATGTCGAATGAAATAAAATCTTGGATGAATTTATGACCTCTTAGAGCCACTTAAATGAATTTAATCCGTTATAATATTTTATTTGAAGAAAACTCCAACTCGTCACACAAATGTTTTTAATAAGTATAAATTTTTTAATATGTGGTCATAAATAATGTATAATAAAATATAAATATTATTTAATAGTATAAACTATTTATATATATCATGTATTTTTATTTTTTATTTTTAGTGAACAAATAATTACCTTAAATGCATAAAGAAAGCATAGGAGGTAATTATATTATTAATAGAAAAATAAAATAAATGACATTAAATCTAATAAAATAAAGATAATTTTATTTAATTAAGGTATTAAATGAATTTTCTAGATTATATTGTCACAATGGGGATTTATTAATTGATTTTACATAATGATATCACGTTGTATGATTTTTTTAAATTTCCATGTAATGAAAATTGTCTAAATCAATGATTATGATATTTTAGAATAAAAACGATTTTATAAAATGAATAGAATTTATAAAAATATTAAATTACTAAGAATGATTTGGAAATGGTTGAAAACGTAATATGTGATCCATTTATTTCCTTTTTAAAACTTTTATGTAATATATTAACACTCAAAATGAAATAATCCATGTTCTCATGGTAGGAGTCAATGACGTTAAATAAGTATTTAAAAAAAATGATAACGATTAAAAAAGTAATAAAAACATGTCTAAAATTTATTTTATTAGTGGACTTTGACCCCTCATAATCATATATTTTATATAAATAATTTATGAGACATATTTAATTTATATTTAATTTATATTTGATTAATATTTTGAGAAATTACAAGAGTTCCCCCCCCCCTCTCTTATAAAAGGACTCCAACAATTCTAAATTTTTTACACTTAAAAACCCTTTTTCAATATATAATGACCCATATTCAGTCCAATAATCCCTACACATGGTATAGAGGTCTTATTTTGGAATAAAACCACCCTTAATGGTATTAATGTTTTAAGAAAAGGATATTGTATGAATAAAATGTATTATTTTGTATCATGAATTTCTAGTTTATTAATTACCCCACACTCATTAAATCAAAATAAATATTAATAAAATAATAAATATAGTATCATGAATATAATATAATGTTATTATGTTTGATTCATGACCCATATCTATCCCTTTTTCTATATAATGGTAAACTAATTCATCATTTGTTTGTACAATGGACTATCGGCACACGAACAAATGTAATTTTTTTTTCCATCACTGCCACAAAATAATATCTATAATTATGTAATTAAAGTTTATATATAATATTACTGACATATTTATCAGTATTAAATGATAATATATTATTTATGTTATTATCTTTCCATTCATAGAAAAATGATAGTCTCGTTCATGCCTATATGTTAATTATCACCTCCACGAAGCAATACGATTCATTTTTCCTTGACACATCACACGAATCATATATATAAGTATATTTAAAAAATTTATATTTTATTATTTAAATTAGTATGATTATGTAAATATAAAATTATACCTAACTTCTTTTCAAGATGATCATTAAAAAATGGAAATGTTTCTTAGGTGTACTTACGACCTACTATCTCCATGAATATAACATAATCAATTTTTCATAACCATAATTAATGGTCAAAATGAATATTATAATTATGTATAAAAATGATAATATTTAATTAATATTATTACAGATAATATTTAATTGTTACCTCTTTGGCCATAATTGACTTACCAATGAAATTTTTGAATCACATCTTGAAAATAATGAAAATGTCTGATGTGAATGGAAATGAACGAGTAATTGTATTGAACATATAAATGAGGGATATAGAATGAGTATTAAAAATTAAAATTTATAAAGAATGTGTAAATTAAACTATGTTATTTATATTTTAAGATAAGTAATGTACATGAGGTATCTGAATTGAGGTAAGGGACTTCATCTTAATTATCCTTCGTTGAGAAATATATTTTATGCTATGGACCACTATTATTTTATTAGTTGTATATAACACACCATTGAAATTTTATATCATTAATATATTTAATCATAATATATATAATGTTTTTTAAAATTTTACTCTTTCATACGGCATTCAGTTGGAAGGATTACAATGTTATAAGGGATTTTATAAATAAATTTATATTCCTTGGGTTAGACTTATACTTCATAGATCTTTTCATGCTAATATTTTTTGAGAAAATAATTATTACAATATTTTGACGTATTTCCACTTGTTTTAAGTGTATTTACACTATATACATAGAATAAATTCATTTATTAACACTCAATTAAATTATATGATTTTAAGGGCATTTTTAACTACAAATATCATTATAAATGTTTTAATGATTTCTAATTCTAAATATTTTTCATTTATTTCCATTTTTTAAAAATGGGTTTTATGAATTTATATATATATACATAAATGATTTAAAATTGTAATTTTTGAACTTATATAAAATATTATAAAAAAATCATTTTTAGGTTTTATGTAGGGGTCTTTATCTCAATTTACTTTCATTGTGGAATGTTATTTATTATATGCACCTATATTCTTTTCTAATATATATATAACACCCCACTGAAACATTTTGTAAAAAAATAATTTATTACCATGATATTTATTTTTTTCAATGTTACTCTATCATGAGGTATATGATTCCAAATATTACAGTGTAGTACAGATTTATTAACACAATTTTCTTTTATTGGTTAATACTTATACTTAATTAATTATGTCTGACTAACTGAATGGACCGATGGCCGAAATATTTATTGATTTTGGGATAAGTCCTCTTTTAAGGGTAAAGGCGGAAACCAGACATGACTTCAAGACTTAGAAAAAAACAATGTTCAAAAATGACGCAATCATCTCAAAACACACTCCACATAGATGCCCCTCCCAAGCATCAAAATCCATACGGCGGCTCCACCTATACATGACTTCCCATCAAACTGTCCCATAAAAAATGCCCGGTCCTAGGAATAATAAAGTTTTTAATGATTAACGTGTGTATAGGTGTGGCCTTACACCACCCGCGCGCCACACCTCCCCAGCTGGGCCCAAGGTGGCCAACCCTTGGGCTTAGACCAGTTCCCATAGAGTCAAGGGGATGAGAGGATCACTAGAAAATGGTGCATGTTGCCTTTGCGAGGACATGAACCCAGAACCTCGACGACGGGACGCCACCACCTTGAACCAACTCACCCAGCCCCCGCAGACAACTTAATTAATTATGTCATTCTATGATTATGTGTGAAAAAACATTATATTATATTGTTTTATATTCAGAATATTTTTATGTGGATTTACAGAAAATAAACATGATCAATTCATTTGATTAACACCCAATTAATTTATATGACCTTTTTAAGGGTCTATCTTTTTAAAAATAATATTTTATTGATTATTTTTACAAAATCAAACAGGATAGTTTTTTAACGTATATACAATGAATTAATTTTCCCAATTTAAATATACCTTAATGTTTTCAAAAAAAAATTAAAAAAATTTAATTTTTCTTCTAATTTTTTTCCCATTTATGAGTGTGTGGATTTTTTAAAATCAAAAGTGATTTCTAAATGGTAAAATTATTTTCCTAAATAATGTTTCATTTATATATGTTTTATATGTTATGATTATATTATGGTTAATGGTAATTGTTTATGAGGACATGTTGTTCCATTGAAGACTATATTTTGGTGATATGGTTATATATATCAAATTCATTGGGTATTCGGAAAGAGTTAACAAAATAGGTTTCTCCTAATAAATTATATGAACATATTATGGGGTTATTCCAAAAGTAATTATGATGGTTAATCCTTGTGTATCCAAGAGAGCAACATTATTTGGAAGAGTGATTTTGAAAATTATATCCCATGTTACCTATATATATTTTATATTATTTAATATTAGTTTTCATGAATGTAATTTTACTTTTAAAAAGTAATATAATGATGTTTTTGAAATTTTTATTCTTTTTTCGGGAAAAAAATTTATGTTTTTAGAAAAATGAATAATGGGTTTTGGCTATAATAATGGTTTCTTTTATTTTATGAACCTTAATTAGATTCTTTTTCTCATACCATGTTTCCAAATTGATTTCATATGTTTAGTATATTTTTATGTAAAAAAAAGATTACATAATGAAATTACTATAGATGATCCCATAAATAAATAATGTTTAATTTTAAAAGGGTTTAAATTGGTGGATAAATTAGATTATGAGTATAATTGTCAACATTTAATATATGGGTTTACTATATATGAGTTTTTCTTAATTCCCTATAACATAAAACATAAATAAATTTGTTAAAATAAATTTATTTCTAGTTTTAAAAATAACTGCAACATGTATTGTTAAGTCTTGAACCTTATATGAACTATATTTATTTTTTCTATAGATCATAATTTTATTTTATAATATTCATCTATTATTTTTGAAGTATCATTATCATGTTAATATACCATTATTCACATAGTATATAAACATATCACTATTTACCCTTACTAGAAACTAATCTCACCCTTTCTTATGTTACCTTTAACAAGGTTATAATGAAATAGATTATATATAATATGTCTAAGAAGGGTCGTAGTTATGATGAAAAAAGTTGTAGATGAAGTCATTTAATTATGAACAATGTTTTTTATGTATCTATGTTTCTAAATAATAAAAACCTTTTTTAATAGTAATTTATTTCTAAAATTAAATGAATATTCATTTGTCATGATATAATATCTATGTATGAAAATTTTCGGTCAACAAGATGTAGGTGGGGGACAAGTCTAATTAACCATTGTAACTAGGATGAGAGAACATTAGTGAGAACCCTAGGTATAAGTTAATGAATAAGTCAATATAATGAAAATTCCTTCTAATTTTTGTGAATGATAGAGTGAGCGGTTTCCAAGAAATTACATCAATGTCTAGATACAAATATTTGATGTGTCTCCAGAAAACTAGTTCCTAGTGGTAATAACTATTAAAAGGGAACATTTTTCATTGACTTAATAATCGTCTAGTTTGTGATAATGGGACTTACATCGTTGCATGTTTTATTATCTTGGGGGATATGTTTTTTAAATTCAAAAACCTTTTATAATCCAATGTAAATGATTTTATTAGATGAATATCATGAATGAACATGGATAACACTATGGTTTTATGGATTAAAAATAAGGATTCATGATTTATATGTCCTATAAAGTATATTTACCGATTAATAAATCTGATTAATGATTATAAATATTTATTATTACTGTGTTGGTTTTATAAATGGATTGAAAATAGAAAAATCAAGTTGGGGTGTTGATTTGTACACTCAAAAATGGGTGTATCTTATTTTATCATATGATATATAATTTAAATTGAGTGATGAAAAGTGTCTAGGAATGTTAATTACATTCACCAATGATTAGATGTTTTTTATATAAAAATATTTAATGGAATAATGATCACATCTCATATTTTTGATGTATATCTTCTTGAATGTTTTGGGGATGTGGTTACTGAAAATTTTGTTTTCATCTATGTGTTTGAATTTGATTTCATCATATGAATAAAATATCTTTCCCTACATAATTTCCACATAATTTTTTTATTACGGGAAGTGACATTTTCTACTCCAAACTACCCAATGGACATATATCAATGTGATGTTAATATTAAATTACAATGGAAATAAGTTCAAATTTATTGGCCTTGATTCCTATATCAAAGGGGTATTTATATTAAATAATTTAGGGGAAAGATAAAAACACATATTTTATTTTTTTTGGAGTTTATTGATTTTTTTTCAAGAGAGCTTCAAATCATTCTACTAAATCGTGAAGTTGAATTTGAAATAAAACTCATACTTGATTATACACCTATTTAAATGAATTTATATAGAATAAAATTGATTGAGTTTCAATAATTGAATAAGATACTCTCAAATAATCTTAAAAAGATCTTAATTTAGACAGGTGTGTCAGAATGGGGAAAAAGACTTCTTTTTTGAGAAGAAATATTTACCAAGGATAATTGTTAGTGATTATTAGGAATAGAAAAAGATAAAAATCCACAACATGTATCTAGTACCTTAAATTGATAATTGTTTTTTAAAATTCAGATAGATCAATACTTTTCATTATTGACTATTCATTCTAGACATCCTAATTTTGGGGACATCAATGATGATATACCCTGAAATCATTGCAAATAAGTTATGAACACTATAAATATTTTGTGATGTCATTTAATATTTCTTATTCCACCATTCTATTTATATATTTAATGAATATATTATTTAGATATTTATTTTATTGATTTATAGTAGTATTTATTGATGTTATTATTATATAATCAAATAGAATGGGAAAGAATGGATATCAAATGAGGATTTTTCTAAACTACTGAAGGGAGGAGACTCTATATGAAATAATTTCTATGTGTCAAATTTAAAAAGAATTTTTTTTTGGGTTATATAACTTCATGCGAGTGTATATTAGTGGATCCGTCCAAGTTGAAGGCTATTAAACATTAGCATCAAAAAACAATATTGACAGAGATCCATAATATTCTTTTTATGGGTGGATATTATCAATTCATTGTATAAAATTTCCCTTTTATATATAATTCACTCATCATGTTAACTTGATAGGCATAAAATTTTCTTTAGGAAAAAAAGGTGAAGAAAATTTCAAGAAACTGAAGAGAATATTAGCCAGTTCACATGATATTACATAAACCTATACTAGAGAATGGATTATTATCTATATTACTGTAATAATTAATGGATAAGTATGATTCATATTGCAAAAAGATATAGAGATTGATTGTTGTATCTGATTGATGATTATGACTACTGAATACATTAACAACCAGGGAAAGTGAACAAGGTGGTTGGTGCATTGAGGTGAAAGGATCCTGTTATCTTATATATGAAGAGAATCAGAGAAGATCCATTGCATATGGATTTTAAAGGATCGTTCAAGAAATCATGAAGAAAAGGGTGAAATGTTATCAATCTCAAATGATTCTTCATTCATATATCATATTGAAGATTAATGTGGAACAAAATGAATATGTAGATCGTTAAAAAGATAGTAAAAATATTTAGGATTTTAAACATGATTTTGACTGAATGGTATAGTTTTAGAGTGATGTATGTGTTTCCTCTATATTTAATTTGAATAAATAGTTATTATAGAACTTTTTAATTTTCAATTTTTTATTCATACTAGAAGTAAAATGATATATAGAGATCTGAAAGACTATTTTTGGTGGTATGGAATAAATATGAATGTTTTAGAGTTTGTATATTAGTGCAGGGTCTTTTAACAAGTTTAGGCCAGGAGTCAAAATTATAAAGGGATTTAACAACCATTACACACACCAAAATGTAAATGTGAAAACAAACTGATGGACTTTTTATCGGACTCCTGAAAACATCTAAATGGAATAATGTCATATGGGATGTATTTTATTTCTATACAATTTCAACAAAGATCATTTCAATCAGATATTATTTCTATTTGGATAACATTTTGAGGATATATAACAATTATGTGGTAATGATTCATAGAGTACTAAAATTTATTATATCTAACCATGATTTAAGGTTTACCTTGATGTTTTGAAGATTCCTTCATCAATGTCTTGATACTTAATTGCATTTCAACATTGTGTATCATCCTCATGGAGATATTAAATCTATGAGAACATTTTAAAACCTATAAGACATGTTGTGATATTGTTCTATGGATTTCAAAGGTGGTTGGGATCACCACCTTTCTCTAGTTGAGGATTATTAAAAAATCAACCAATAATTTAGATGGATCCCTGTGATGCCCTATATGGAAATAAGTGTGGAACTCTATTATGTTGTGATAATGTTAGAGAAAGAAATCTATTGTCACCTGAGTTGGATGAGGTGTTTCACTATAATGTCAAAAAACCATTCAACAACACATGAAGAAATATTATGGATGACTGAAAATTTTTCTTGAAAATTATCAGTGGTATCTAAAGTGTGAAGTTAATGACGATTTTTTATGATAATTTCTCCATGTAATAAAGTTATGATATTTATGAATAATGTTAAGATAATCACTATGTTTACGGGCCCTATAAGTATTCTTGATCAAGTAAGGATGAATTATTCACTCTCAGTGATTCCAATGAACCTTTCCCAAGTACATTCTGTTTTTAATGTATCTGTCATGAGGATTTACATAATTGATCCTTCACAATTATTGAACTCAGAGTTCATACCATTGGATCAATATTTCTCCACTGAAGAAAAACATTTAGATATTCTGGATGATTGATTGAATTTTATATGATACAAGACTACTCATATGGTCCACAATTTTAGTTGAAAAAACTATCTTCAAGAAGCTGCATGGGAACCTAAGGGTATTAAAACAAAAAGTGTCCTCTATTGTTTCTATAAAAATGGATTTAATTTTGAATGAAAATTCATTTTCATGATAACTGAGGTTATCATATGAGGTTCATATCAATTTATTTTTAGTTTATATGATTAATTTTGTCCTAATGTGAATAACCTATGAGGTTATGGGTGTATTAGGGGTGTATGGGGTGTTTTTGGGGGCCTAGTACATAGATTTATAGGTGTAAAATGTCTATTTCATGGTATTAGAAACCATATGGGGATGATTGCACAGTTACATCTAACTGTATGAGGATAGATAGTGGAGTCCTACAGGAAACACAGCTTTCCAAACTGTGTGATTTAAGATTCAAGGACATGTTGTCATTTTTTATGTTTCTGAAATTTGTCTAAGAAATAGTTTTTACACATATAGTGAAATCGTGTGACCAAACCGTGTGATGTTCTCCTCCATATAGTAGTGGGCGTAGGGTTGTAAACTTTTTTTTCTACCTATGTGGCCAAACCATGCGACCTAATAAATTTAGTAAAATTTCAAAATTTCCCCTAATTAATATATTAAATAAAAACTATTTTTTTATCCTTATATTTATTGGATAATAGAACCTTTGGATCTCCCTTTTGAGAAAAAACATTGATTATGATCCATATTATTTGTGTCATGCCAAAATCGAGCCTCATCAGTCTTGTTGGATCTTTATCGGTGAGTACTCCATTCATTTTGTGACATTGATTATTATTATTAGTATCTATATTGATATATAGGAGAAATATAACATTAAATAATTTCATGTTGTTCACCTATTATCCATTTTTATTTTATTTTATTTGAATAAAAAAATGATACTAGATGAACACTATACTACCGAACAACAGTAAGAGGTCTATAATTTTCCGGTTTGGTTTGGTGATTTATTATGAAGTCTTCCCTTGTGCCACCCTCTAAATGGTTTTGTTGTGGACCTGAAACTAAATTGTATAAATAAATAAACATAAATATAACATGTTTAGGATTACTATTGTTTTCTTTTAGTGATATTATAGGTTTTTTCCCATTCTAAGGTCACCTATTTGGTGTGACTCATAATTTCCTTGAGTGTACCATTTATTTGAACCACCCAATGGGTGTGTTTTAGATATTACATAGTTATAGGAATCCCAATTACAATTAAATATAATTTAATTTCATGATTAGGAGATATTCTTACATATCTTATATGTGTTAAGTGATATTGAATTGTTTAAATGATAATTGTGATATGTTAATATGAGCGGGTATACTCATTTATTTTTTATGAATGTAAATGGTTAAATGATTGGGTATTATAATTGTTTAATTTGAATGTTAAATGATGAATGGAATTGATGTATATGAAATTGTATTGGATGACATGGTTGGTGTACTGGGGGTCTTGATTCCATTTAGATACCATTGTTTCTTTACACATGGATCTTGTTTTGTGGTAGTTGAAGCCTTGGTTCTGCATGATCCTTAGATAATGATTTTCTAGGATTCCAAGACAATTTACCCCTTAGATCTTGATTGATGGACTCACTTTGAACATGCAAAGTTGAGATGATCCTTAGACTCCACCAATGTTTTTATCATGTTTACATTGAGATTCTTATAAGACAAGATGAAGATACCATTATCATATACACATTGGATAAAACCCTTTGTGATATACCACAATTTATTATAATAAACAACTATATAAATTTTGATATGTATGGTTATATGGCCTGACCAAGATTTTTCAAATGCTACTGGTTATACAACTGGACAATGGGATTTATATTACATACTATATATGGCTTGTCCGTGGTGCTTTCCTTCATTACATGCAGATTCCATGATTTTGGATCTTGACACATGTTTTTTAAGGAGAATCATGAGGCTACTCAGTATTACTAGTTCTATAATATACATTCTAGGGAATAATAATTTTCATATTAATTATATATTTTAGATCGATCCATTATTATATTATTATATTTAACATCTATGACATGATAGAGATCTTTGGGTGGTTACCTACTAGTATTATAAATCACACCTTGCTCGGGCCACCATTGGGTATGAAAAATGAACTACATGGATGCAGGTTGGGACTGGGGAAACTGCACATTGTTTAATTGTTGATTTTTTACCATGGTTTAGAGAAGGGGAGCACAAGATTGAGATGTGGATCATGAGGATTTATGGGGATATAAATTTTTGTTCATTTTGTTGTTTAAAAAATGTAATTTTTTTGTATTGTACCTATTTTTTAATCTTTGTAGATTCATGTACAATTATATTTATATATATATGAGGTTGCTTTTTTCCATTGTTATTCATTATTTTAGTTTAGCTATTGTTTGACTATTATATGATTTCCAATATATTTTACTATTAATATTTCTCTATGTTAAACTCCTGTAATGAAGTAATAGTATACCCACAAACACACTGTGGTCCCTAACTTCAAGTAATCAACTTCTAGAGTTTTGGGAGATGGCCTCAAGGCCATGTAACTAACCTAACTCAGGAAACTATTGATAAGAATCTAGTACCAATATTGAACAAAGTGATATGCTATAGGTTTCTTTTTCTAGTTTATTATTCAAAGAAAATAGGTAGTGATATTAATGTATATGAATTTTGTATTAATTTGTGATTGTACGTAGCTAACCCATGTAATGGAAGAAGCCAAATTACCTCGAATGAAATTGTTTTTTTGGATTATGACTACTATAGTTGAGTTGATTCCACCATTAGGTGATTTCATTGCATTGTGATGTTTTTATTGATACAATTTTTTTTTTATATTTTCATCATCCTATTGAGATGGGGTTAATCTATCTCATGTATCCTTTTAAGAACATCTTTGTAATCAAATTCAATGAATTATGTTATTCCATACAGAAGTCATTTCTTGTTTTAATGATGTTGTGATTGGTGTCATGATAGATACTGATTTTTTTGTGATACAATTTTATGAAATGAATTGAGAAACATGGTGGGTAGTCTGTGTTCATGTTGTAATCTATGTAGTTTTTTTCTTAGGCCAGAGAAACACCCTATGTAGGTAGATGTGGAACATTGATTCTTGTTACGTGAGTGACATTGACTGGAATATGTTATGATGTGGATTAGGTTGATCATATATTTTGGTTAATAAAGAGTATGATTTATTATGGATTGTAAAGTGACACAATATTTGGTTCAAACATTTAAATGAAATATAAAATGAATATAAAATTCCAATTGGAAATTTAAATGATATATAGAGAACTTGAAAATGAACCAACTTTTAAGTGGGAATGTAGCAGTGTCTCTAGTGAATTTTGTGACTATTACTTTAATTAGTCTTGTAATTAGGTGTTGGGTGTGTGGTATGACCAGTTTATAGAAATTATTGAACTATGTTATGGTATTGAACTATGAAATTTGATGTTTAATCTTTATAGGGTGTGTGTTTGGAGAGGCATTCCACCAAGGATTCCTATAGTTTCACCTTAGGATGGTAGTGATAACCATGATCTTGGAGGTTGGGGATACAAGTTACCAATGGATCCTACTTTAGTTTCACTTAAAAATATATTTTTGTTCTAGAAATAGGTTTTTAGGAACAGTTCAGCAGTGGGTTTATCACTTCATTCAGACTTTTTAGGGACTATATCCTACCTTGTCTATGGATAAGATGAAGTCTGTGTTACAATAGTAAAATCCTACCACATTTTTGGGGATGATGGAGCATAGTATTTGGAGATATGGGATGATACTAAACTATCTATCTTCAAGCATCTAGTGACACCATCTTAGAGGAGATTCAATCTCACGACTTACATGCATTGGGGAGGAGGAAAGCATTCGATAGATGTTATAAACAATGATGATGCACTATGTGATATTGTTTGGATGGATTTAAAAACTATATTTTATTGATAATTTTTCATCAAGACTCTTAGTGAGGGTTGTAATAGTGTGTTATTGCATTTGGAGTAGGGTGTTATGACTGTAAATGAGTACTCAACACAATTTACAGAGCTGCATCATTTTTAATCGATGTAACATACTAATGAGTTATCTATGGAGAGACACTTCAAGAAATGACTCCAACATGTCATCTAATATTAGGTAAATGTGTTCATATTAATCACTATTAATGATTTTGTAAATAATGGGACAATTACATCGAAAAAACTAGGGGAAGCTAGGGGCATGAAGCATAGAGGTGTTGTCTCTCAACCTATTTTTTCAACATCTTCTGGCCAGAAGAGCCATTTTGGGACTTCCCATGAGATGAGAACCAATTATATTGTTAATACTAGTAGATCATTTTCCTATCACAAATGTGGTTGGTGAGTTCACATGATGAATCAATGAAATAATGACCTAGTTTTGTATAGATAATGTGGATGGATGGGCCATGTGCAACATTTCTATAGGATCTTCCCTACAAAAGTGAGTGGTCGGGGTTCGCTATGACATCAGTTTTGGGATTATATTTCTCAACTCCATGTGAAGACAGAAGCTGGAGAAATTCCATACAATTAGGTTGAGGTGTTGGTGGTGGTGGTTGGGGCACCCAATCATATGTTACACCGAGACATCGTAGTGGGTTTACTCTAGGTAGTGAGGTTATGTTATAGGGTCACGATTCATACCACATAGTTTTTTGTACTACCTACACCTGAGGAGCTGGGTGCCAGACCATCTATGGTGAGAGGTACAATCTTATTGGTCACAAATCTTATATCTACTCTTTTTTAAATATGTTCATCATAATGTTTCATGTATATATATCTATTGTAGAGATCGTCGTGCACGAAATTATTTTTTATAAGGGCATTATGACACTTGATGTACTGTTTGGGATCAGGATGGAGTTTGAATGTTATTGAATGGGGTACCATCTTGAGGTGGGAGGGATTCACCTATTCTATAATATGTATTTACTTGATATGACTAGGTTTTATTTTATAATTGGGATGGACTAGTTTTTATCTTTTCAAGACTACGTAGACTACTGTTTCCAGAGGATGAATTTCCAATCACTATAGGGTGTAGTTTATACTCAAAGGGTGAATGAGAGGTACATAAAATCTGAGATGGACCAGAACATCATGGGATGTGAAAGATGAAAGATCGGGTTTCTATTTCTTGTATGGATAATTAGGGACCATGTTAGGGGACATTCTTGTAGTGGCTAATAATTTTAGGTACATGTTCCAAAATAATGTTTTTCATTTACCTTGAGAGAGAGATAGAGAGTTTCAGTTATCCATATAACTAGTTCTTGAAGAGTCACTAGTATCCATTCCTCGTTATAGGATATATATGAATGAGTTTTAGGATCCCAATGGGTAGTTATAGGATTTGAAAGTAATGGGGTTTATCTGATCCAATACTTATCTATGTGGATTTATAGTCCTTTTAAAAAAAAGTAATATGGTTCCCTTAGGCTATGAAAGGAATATATAATGTAAAATTTTTGACGGTTAAGAACTAATTTCCCATTCCACAGATTGATGACCAATTTGATTTTCTTTCTGGAGGTTTTGTGTTCTTGAAAATTGACTTGTGGTAAAGATATCACAAGGTATGTATTCCACCTATAGACATACCTCGTACAACCTTTCATAGTAGGTATGGTCAATATGACTATCTCATTTTGTCTCTTTATTAGATGAAAATTCCATCAGTTTTCATAGATATAATGATCCATTTTTCCATCATTATCTAGATTTGGTTGTGGTTGTTTTTTGGATGATATAATGGTTTTTTCTCACAATTTCCATAAATTTTCTTAAAATATTGTGGTAATTATTGATACATAGAATGAGGATAAATTTTAAGCTAACTTATTGAGTTCCACTTTTGGATGGAAAGATTCACTACTTGGGTTATATTATGTAAAATATAGAAGTATCACTAGCCCAGAGAAGGTGGGAACTGTAGTTTCTTAGGAGAATCCAAGAAGACATTTTTCATTTAGAGTTTCTTGGAGACAATAAGATATTAATCTAATTTAATACATGACATACCATGCATTACAGTGCTATTGACAGGCTTGAATAAGAAGGGTGTGATGTTTTTAGGGATAAATACAAATGAGATATCCTTTCAAGGGCTGAAAGGGAGATTGAATATAGAATTAATCTGGACTCTACTAGATCTGGATAAAATAAATAATGTGTATTGTGACACATCAATTAATGGTAATGGAGTGGTTGTGATATAGGAGATAGATTCATAAAATATGTGTCTCAACATTTGAGTCCACATAAAAGGAACTACCTGATGCATGATCTCGTGTTAGCTTTGGGTTTTCATGACTTGTCCTGTTGGAGAAATTACATATTGGGAGATCATTTTTATGGTGTACCAAGACAAAAAAAATCATCAGGTACATATTTAAGCAGTATGATCTGAATCTGAGGAAGCGATGATGGGATAAGTACCTATAGTTTTTAGACATTTATCTTGCCTGCACAAATTGTAAGGGCAATGAAGTTTCCGATTCCCTGAGAAAAAGGACTCAAATATACGAAATTATGGAATCCAAAAGTGAGTTTATACTTATTGATTTATTCTTTGAGATTCACTTGGAGGTACATGACAATCAACAGATGGGTTTTATTTAATCCTTTGTTGTGACCTCTCCCCTTCTCGATAGAGTGATAATGGGAAAATTTTCATATTATGAGATACTAGACCTATGATAGAGTGTGAAGGGTGAAGAATCACCTCTTAGTTGGACAATGGGAGAGGTTGAGATCATGCATATCCACTGTCGTGTTTTGGTTCCAGTGGACATACACATAGAGAAGATGAAAGAGTTTCATGCGTCATCTTGGGTGGTACATCTCTATGTCTCCAAGATGTACTATGACATACACTATTAGTACTAATTACAAGGTATGAAAATAGAGTTATTTATTTTTCTTCTGTGGTGTCCCACACAACATCAATTGAAGGTGGATCATTAGCAACGAACAATAATTTTATAGTTGTTACCCATTCTTAAGTGGAAATAGGGTGAAGTCACCTTGGATTTTGAGAATGGATTGACATTCTTTCCTCGAGGTAGCGATGTTTTTTGGGTTATTAATGATAGGATCACAATCATTTCATATTTACTGATGATCAAGGAGACCTTCAATGTTGATGAGATTGTGAGTTTGTATATCTTTGATAGAGTACGAATTCTCATAGTCATTGACACTATCATTTCTGATAGGGATGCCCAGTTTATGTCTCATTTCTAGTAGATCTTATACATGGACTTGGTTAGAAATGTGAATCATAGTATAACATAACCCCCTCATACTGATAGATAGTTAGAGTGTATGATACCATTGCATGAGGAAATTTTGTGAGCATGTGACCATGATTTTGGGGGATCCATGGAAAACAGTTTCCCCTTGTTGAGTTCACCTAAAATAATAGTTATCATGTGACAATAAAGATAGAACCTTATAATGGTTTTTATGTTATTCCATTATGATCATCCATATTTTCATTTGAGTCATGTCTGTATGATTTACTAGGATCTTATCTCATTCATGAGTCTTCTGAGTAGCTCCAGTTGATTCAGAAGTGGATGGAGAAGGCACATTCTCAATAGAAATATTACACCGATCATCATATATGACCTCTAGAGTTTGAGGTTGGGAATCATGATTTTTTTTGTGTTTCATTGAGGTTGGGTAAAATATGGATAATGAGATTGGGTAAGCTCCCCCCATGATATTTCGGTCCTTTTGAGATTCGGTGTAGAGTTGAGATGATATCCTATCAGTTTTAGTGAACATAGAGGTACCAGGACATGCATGATTTCATACACATATCTCATTTTTTCCATTATCATTAAGGCATGATTCTTGATTTTCTACATAAGGATGTCAAATTACAGGTAAATGCGTCCATTGAGAAGCATTTGATTCATATCATTGATAGGAGAAAAAAGGTTCTTTGAGGATTTCCATTTCATCTAGTATGGGTTCCATGGAAGAATGATTTTTTACAAGAAATGATTTGGGAGTAAGAGTCCAACATACGTGCTCAATGGATGGAGTTTTTCTCACATGAATCTTTACAAGCCTAGAATAAAAAACATAGGGGAAAATCATTTTAGGGGGGAGATTTTAAGAACCTGTATTTTCATAAGATGTACATATCCTTTTCTTTAAAATTTATATTCTTAATTGTGGACAAATGTGTATATCATCTCAAGTTACAAGTGTATCAGGGATGTCTGAGGATTTTTTGGAGTTCAAAACCCATCTTTTGGGGTTAAATAGGACTAACACAAGATTAGTAAATAACTATGTAGGGAAGGTCACACAGTTACATCTAACCATGTGAGGAAGGACACTATATCCCTACAAGCCACATGGTAATAAAAACCTTGTGATTTTTGGCACAAACACACGTGAGCATATATGAGGGTTTTGATAGTGGTCCGAGATATAGTTTATACATGGTTAGTCAAACTGTGTGAGAAAACCATGAAAAATGCCCATTCATATAGTAGCGGGTACATTGTTGGCGTAAGGTTTGTCCAACCAAGTATCTAAACCATGAGACATAGTAAACTGTTTAAAATCTCTAAATTTATCCTAATTAATATATTAAATAAAACCTAAACATGTATTCTCCTATTAATTGGACTTCAACATCATGGGAGGTCCCGTTTGAGCCAAAACATAGATATGATCAATCTTATTTATCTCATATCAGAATTGAGCACCTTTAGTCTCATTGGATCGACATATATGATTAGTCAATTCCTTTTTTTCCATTCCAAGTTTTTATTGGTATCAAATGTTCTATTTCAGTCCCATATAATTTTCCCTAAATTCATTTTCATTATATATTCTTCATTTTCCCCAGATATGGGTTGAATCATAAACCAATATTTGATGCCCACTCTACTATAATCTATGATTTTCTTATTTTTTCTTTTTTATTAAGATAACTTCAATTTTTTGACCATATGTCTTTTCATTGTTGTCCCGAAATTGAATTGAATAATTGAATTGACTGAAATGAAGTATAATAAGGATTCTCCTTAGCATCCTCTAGTTATGTGGAAGGTTTTTTCCCCAAATATGGTCACCCATGGGTTGTGCGTTGTAATTTACCTATGTGTTCCCTCTTGTTGAAACAGTCAATGGGAATGTTTTAAATCTTTTATATTTAGATTTAGACTAATGTCAATTAAATAGAATTTAAATTCTTTATTATGAGATGTTTTTCATCCATTTCCATGTGGTATGTGATGTTGAATTGTATAAATTATAGTTGTGATATATTAATATGAGTAGGTGTACTCCATGGATGAATTTGAATGTAAATGGTTGAATGAGATGGTATAGTCATTGTTTGAATTGAATGAGAATTGATGAATGGAATGGATTTATTTGAAATGATAGGGGATTCTAGGGTTGATTTACCAATGTTCTTGAATCCATTTAGATTATTTGATCACATCACCCATGGATCTTGTTTTGTGGAAGAATATTACATCAATATACATACTCCATGGATGTTGATTTCCTTGAATACAAGGAGAATTTATATCCCTTGAATCTAACTTTATCGATTCATATTGGAAATGAACAGTTTAAATGAACCTTAGACTCGACCAGTGTCATTAATGAGTTGAGTTTAAGATAAACCTATGAAATTATGAAGATTCCTTGGTCTTATATACCTTGGATTAGGCCTTTCTTGGTCTGACAATTTCGATTATATGGCATGACCAAGTAAAATTTTATATGTATGGTCATACATCTTAACTGTGGTTATTTTCACTCTACTGGTTGAGTGGTAAGGACACTAGTTTTATGTGAAATGGTGTCTATGACATGGATGTGGTGTTTAACTTTTTTAATTTTCACTTCCTTATTTTAGGATATTGATACTGGTTTTTAATGAGCCTTTTAAGTCTACTTAGTATTAGTGGTTTCATAATAAAATATCTAGGGACACTTTATTATCATAAATCATACATAATTTCTTTGTAACATTCTTATTTTGTTATATTTTACATACATGACTTGTTATAGATCTTTTCGTGCTTACCTACTTGTATTATATCATGTACTATTCTTGGGCCCCCATTGGGTACCCAAATAGGCAATATTCATGCATGTAGGAACTGGGGAAAGTGCATACTATTTGATGTTCAATTTTGTGCCATGGTTAAAATAAGGGGACCATGGGACAAATATGAGGCTAATAACGATGTCTGTGGATAGCAATTTTTTTCTTTTGGTCTTTTGAAACATTTAATATATTATATTATAGTGTTCTTATTTTGGTTTATTTGTAAGAACATGTACCATCATCTTTATATATATTTGATATTATTTTGTATTGCTATCTATTTCAACATTTTATCTATTATCTAACTATTATATTTCTTCTTCAGTTGAATTTTATTTATATTCATATATTACACAATGTGGTAACAAGGCCATTGTCTCCCCACAAACACACCCCAGGCCCTCACTATTATTTGGTAGCCTCTCGCATTTGGGGATATGTGTTTGAGGCTATGTAGCCAAAATCAATCATGTAACTTTTTAGTGGAATACATTTTTGAGATGTTAAAATATTAATTTGGGAATAATGTAAAACATCATGATTTTATTAAATAATTTTTTCAAATAAATTAATTTTTTTTGATATTTTCATTACACAAAATAATGAGTTATAATAAACTATAATACACTATTAATATTATTATTTAAACATGAATGTTACGTCATACCCATCCAATTTTATAGTATGAATATGAATGATCAAAATATGAAAACTAATTATGAAGGTTTTAAATAAAATAAATAATTTATAAATAAGTACATAATCTTTATCCAAGTCTTTGGATTCAATAAAAAACATTTTTTTTTCTCAAAAGTTGATTTTTATATCTTTTTGTGAACAAATAATAAATTAAATATTATAAAAATTTATAATAAATTTTGAAAAAAACATATAATTTATTTAAATCCACAAGTCCGAAAAATATTAGATTTATTTTTTAAAATTACCTAAAAATATTAATGTTTTAATGAATAATAAAAAATTAATCTTTTAATGAGACAAATTATTTCAGTTTAAAGATTATTAAAGCTAAATTATATTTTTAAATGTTTTTAAATGTTAACTAAATTTAATAACATTGTGATTAATCCAATGTAGATCATTGGAATAATTTTTGTGTTAAATTTTTATATAAAAACTGTTTTTATTTTCAAAAAAGTTTTCATTGGAGAACTCCTTTCTCATCACATCTACAAGTTTGATATACAATTAAATTCTTCAACTTTTTTGAATATAATTTGGTAAAATGGATTCTATATTTCCAATCACCACAATTAATATTATATAATATGTTCAATTGATTTTTTGTTTATAATGAATAGTAAAAATTGAAAAAAAAATTAATATGGTTACGATTGATTCGTGTTAATTGGGGGGTTAAAATAAAAAGATATGGATTAAAAGGGAATAAAAACATGTCCTATTTATTTTTTTACATGTATAAAGACCTTAAATATTCTATTTTTCAATAAAATTCCATTATCGAGATATTTTGTGTGTGTAAAACGTGGGTATAATTTTTTCATCTAAAAAATTCTAGTTGTAATGTCTCCCCCACTTATTAATGGAACCCCACATTCCTCTCATATTCATTCTTACAAAGCCTTTTTTTTGTAATTACCTAGCTATATCCCCTATTTAAAAACATCAATATTTTTTAAAGTCATAATTTCTTTAATAAACACCCTAATGTTCTTACCTAAAGAAGATGTCTGAAGAAAATGAATCGTTATTAACCAATAAATTTTGTTTCAATTTTCATACACCTCCATTAAGCCCTCTTCAAATAAAAGGTTATAAAACATGCGATATCCCATATAATTATTTATTATTATGTGAATGTAAAATCATTTATACATCTCCTCCTCTATTAAATGGGAATCGAAACGTTCAATCGTGTGTACACCGTTCTAAAACTTCGTGAACCGATGAAATTTATTTTCTATCACCGTATCTCACAGAAGTAGATAAAAATTTATTTAGTTTTTTATTATATTTATGATAATGTTATAATCCTTGAATTAAAATATCCAAACTATATTCATAAATGAAATCCCCATAAAGTAATAATTTGTCTCATGCGTACGTGTGGACTGCAACCTCCACAAAGAGATGTGATTCTATTTTCATTTTATTTTTTTATGGATGGTAAAAAAAGGTAAATTTTTTATATATATAATATATCTTACATTAAAATGATTCCTTAATGGTGATATATTATTTACATTTCTTTTGTTCTATCGATTGATAAAATGGAATCAACATTCTTTTGTATCTATGACCTACCATATCCAATAACGATGTAATTATATATATATATATAACATTAATGGATTACTCTAAATAAAAATATAATGAATATATATTTCATATTTTTATCATTGTTAATATTATGGTTTTGATAGAAACAATATCAATGTAAAATTACCAAAATATAGAACTAAAATATTCATGATAAATAAAGTTGTTATTACCCTAAAATATGATTTAATAAGTATTTTTTAAACCATAAAAAAAATATAATAATTAAATCATACATCATATGATATATATAAAATTTTTTCCATAATATATTTATAATAATACTTTATTTTAAAACCGAAGGATCAATTTTCTATGAATAAATTTAGGACTTGATGTACAAGATTGTTAGCTCACATTAATTTTCATTGGACACATGCCATATTCACAATTGTTTTTGTGTTATAAATATTTCCCAGGAATGTATTTTATGATTATTTATAATGTCCAAACCCAATTTCCTTCAATGTAACCCAGATCCAGTGGTCCACATGGCCTCAGGCATGCCTCCCCATATACTAGAGGTTTCTTACTAGTAGTGAGGGCCTAGGGTGTATCTGTGGGATGACTATGACCTCATGTTAGAGTGGATCTAAACACACACACACACACACACACATATATATATATATATATAATGTATGGATAATAATATTTAAAAATGTATAATAAAATAATTATACTAGAAATGAGAGATAAATATAAACACCCATCAATAATAGTTATATTAAAATATGAACTATCAAGTATACAAATGATGGTGATGTAATGCCATGTTTCTAAAAATATGGAAAATAAGTATACAATGCTGTTTTGGAATACAATATATAAAAATGAACATGTAGATATAAAATTATCCAAGTATCCAATGATTGTACATAGTCATCTGATTACAAGATACATCCAAATAAATCAAGTCATCTAGGTGTCCCAAGTTGGAAAATTCCCCTTTTAAACACCTATATATATATAATATGTCTGATTAACAATTTTTTCTTATATAGGGTGTGAGAATATCAATAGTCCACCAATAATGTAATCTATAACATATAATCATTGAATATTAATTGGGTAGTGTGAAGGTATATATAAATGTAATGAAATGAAAAAATAATAATGCGTACCAACTTCATCCACAATAGTTAATGTATCTAAACATGTATCATTTAATTAACTATTTCCTAGTTTATAATAAGTGTCCGTCATACTCTATATTATAAATATAATGTAATAGGATCCATGGTGAGGATAATAAATCATATAATGAATATAATAATGGAGGATCTAAGATTAAACCAATTCATCATTGACCTCAAGGGTCATGTCGAATTAGTAATAAATTATTGTCTAGAAATAATATGCCATAATTTAATCTAAGGGGTGTTCTTAATGAATTCCATTATAAAGTATTATAAACGAGTCCAAGTATCTCATCTAATGTAATGATGGGATAATAATGATGAGTCCAAATTTGATGAATTCATGGCACCACATTTAGGAAGATGACAAGATGGATAAAAGAAGAGTATAAAATAAATCTTAATAATCAAAAGATAATGAAGGTATCCAAAACATTTATTCTGGTTATCTATTAATAGTCAAGGTCCAAGTTCCAAGGCTGGTATCTACCTTGGAACCTGTCTCGATGAATCGAAATAAATACCTTTGAGTGATAAAGGAATTACCTTAGGAATCTATGGAAAGAACACATCCAACCACTTCTATAATGATAAATATGTCAATAATAAATTGGCCACGTATAAATATTTTATAATTTAATTTTTTCCATGAAAAAATAATGACTTTTTAATTAATTTGATTCATTTTGTTACTTTTCACCAATCTGAAAAGGATAGTCAAGGGCATGAAAAAATTTATTACATTAATTAAGGACTCATTAATTAGGTTCAATACTTTAATTATCTTTATACATGAAAAAGTGGGATATTTACTCAAAACCAGTTTTATTTAGTTATAACTATTTATAAGGTTCATTAAATTTAATTTTATTAACCATAACATGGTAAATCCAGACATGAAACCAATTCAGTTTATGTAATTCAAGGAAAAGTAATATTTTTACTATATGTTCCATTCAATAATCCATTAATATATTTATAATACTTACCTTATCATGGCCAAGTCTAAGGGAACCCAAACAACACCGTAGATAGACCTACATTGGTCATAGAGTCATAGAATAATGACAAATCCCTCACGGAGTAGTTTAAATTGATTTCATTCCCTCCAACGATGAGATGGACACATGTAGAAGATTATAGAATAGAAGTTTAATGATTAAAATAATGGAATATGAATTTAAGAATAAATTCCCATTGAGTGCAGTGAGTAAACAATGATAAAATATTATAAAAACCAATACATTTAGGTATTATTCATAGAACACCTACCCTATTTATATAGAATTCTCCTAATAATTTATTGACCCTATGTTTTTCTGGGAACAGATGAAAATGGATGAACAGATCAACCCCCTTAAAATAGTTTATCTAACCCTGTATCAAGTAATTTTCATTGAGAGAATAGAATAATAAGAATAAATCCATAGGATTGAAGAACATTCTAGTGTCTATTTAATGGGATGATCATATCTGAAATGTGAGTTCTGATATAATGGATATCTGGGAACCTATATTAGGGCTTCAAGAGAGCTCAAATATTGGAGCTCCTATCCTTTGTAATGAAAGATATAAAATTTGGCAGGAGGAAAAAGAACAGTGGTCCATCCCTTTAGAACATTTCCCAACATTTACACAATGTGTAAATGATTCACACATTGTGTAATTATCAGGATTTTTATTTTTGGGAAAGATCGTTACACATCATAAATTTGCATACCCAATCCAATACACATCGTGTATTAGATACACACCGTGTAATCCAAATAAATATTATGTACCTGGAATATATCCAGCCTTTATCCCCTTCAACCTTTTTTCCTAAAAAAATAACCCTCCCCATGGAACTATTTTGGGGTTTATAATAAAAGAGAATTGCAATGAGGATTTAACAAAAAAAATAAAATGATATGTGCCTGATAAAAAAAATCTATTTATTATGGTCTTCTCACCTTAAAAGAACTCATTACCGAGTTCTCCTCCAAGGGCTTTGAAATGATATATGAGAAAAACTATGTCCATTGAGCAAATATGTTAGCCTACCACTCACAGGTCTCATCCTATACACTTTTTTCTTACAATAACATCCACACTTAAGGGAAACACTCTCCTTAGAGATCCTTTGTGTTCCTACCAATGATTTATATGGGATAATGCTTAAAATAATCATCAACATCTTACTCAAACTCATTAGGATCAAAAATATGAGATAGTTCATCAATATAATAGTGAATATATGAAACGTTGAATACATTGTGCGTGTAATAGAATGTCTAATGCAATAGCACCCAATAAGATATCAGGCCAATTCTATCGTAGATCTCAAATAGTCTAACCTAATGAGGATATAACATTCCTTTCTTATATATCTTTCTTTTCCCATGTTTGTGTGATACGCATAAGAAAACATTGTCCCCAACCTTATACTCTATAGTTCATTAATTTTGATTGATATAAAATTTATGTCAAGACAGATTAGTAGACAGAAAAATCCAGATCAGGTGAACCAAATCTGATGTCTACTACATGAGAGGAGGACCTGATAGTGCTTCCTCTTTATCCTATGATCAACACTGGGTTGAATGGAATGTCCTACCATATAAGGTCTCATACAGATCCATCTAAATCATCAAATGAAATCTATTATTGTAGTAAAACATGAAAATATGGATATGATTCCCCTATTAACTAATGAAATTAAGGACACATTCTCATATAATGACCTACAACACTTGTATTATAAATTATAAATGACCATTATGTTATGGGAGAAAAGATATACTTAGAACCACCAATGTACTCATATCTCTTTGTAATCCCTACTAGAAACAGGATGTGACACAAGAATCCCTATATAAAATTATTGTATGATGGGCCATGTGCAGCCTAATGAACTCACAAGCATAAAGTCAATAAATCTCATTAATTAGTGAATGACTCTCATTTAGGATGAATGTAGGATACATTTTTCAGTTGATCCTTAATAACTTAAACTATGTCACTACATTGAGGTAACATTATTAAGATAACTACTAATTCCATTGCAATATCTTCAAATATACATTCTGAAAAAAAATACTACAAAAAGCAAAAAATTCACTAGTTCGTGGCTTTTACCTAGTGAAAGGTGTAAATTCGTGTCATAAAACCTTCTATCAGATGTTTCACCCTAGGAAACCAATACTGTAAATTCATATCATGAAACATCATGGAGATTCCTGGATAAACTTCCCACTGAGAAGCATGGGACTCTAGCTTCATTTAATCTCTTATATACTTACTAACATATATACTCCCAAGTATACATTTTATGTTTTCTCCATCAATAGACTGGTCTTTAGGTGGGTCCTCACATGAAATACTATTCCAGGTAACGAACCACTCATGATCTAAAATCTACATGCTCTTCACCATATCAAGAAGCGAAGAGGTAACTCAAAATGATTTATGACAATACCTCTCACAGATCTAATGAAACATCCAATTTAACACTAAATAGAGGGCCATAAATTTCCATTCAATATCTAATTCCTACATAGTATGTTCTTATGTTTTCTAAATCAGCATATCAACTACTAAATTTATCTTTCCTTGCATATTGGCATGATAAATATCAATGTACTAAAGATATTCAACCCATATTCACTATATGATACTCAATTAACAATACATAATGATATATCTGTGGGTCATATGGTCCATATACACTATAATGTTCTCACTAATCAGATAATGTATCTGGTATCATAAAGAATGAAATACAACTAGTAGCTTGATATTGTGTGTTGGTTTATTATTCTCATTAGTTATAAAATTAAAAGACCCATACCCAATAACTTTATCCCCCAATATCATCACTAGACCCAACCTGGTGTCTGATGCATTAAAAAAAACATATATCCTCTCCTAGGATCCAATAAAAATAGAATTAGTGAAAAAGTTATCCTTACTTTAATCTTCATAACGGTCTTGTCACACGCTTCATTCCACAAGACAATCACACTGTTCTTAGTTAAAATAGTTTGGTTTTCAACAATGTGTGAAAAGTCTTTTATTAAACACAAGTAGTATCCATCTATCTCTACAAAACTATGTATATCAAACATTTTTTTGGGATGCTACTAGGAAACCACAACCTTAACCTTATCTAGATCAACAGTTACTCCTGATTATAACATTATATTACCCAATATGTGAACCTTGTGGCTCCAAATGATTAACTTATAAAGAAAAACATAAAGAAGATTCTCAATTAGGGTAATCAAAATAATCTAAAAATTATTAGCATGGTCACTATGTCTATGATAATACACTAATATTTTATCTAGAAAACCTATGATAATGGAATCTAGATATAGATGGAAAACCCTATTTATCAATTCCATGAGAATTGTGGGAACATTTGAATGGCCAATTAGTACAACTAGATACTCATTACAACCATACCGACATTGAAAATCTCTAGATCGTATATCAAAATGCTTGACTAACAAGTGATGATAGACCAGTCTTAGTGTTATATTGAAGAATACCATATATCCTCAGAGAAAGTCAAAGAGATCATATTATTGATGAAATTTATATCATTTCATAACCATATTCTAGTTGAACCATTGGTGATCCATGCATAGCCTAAGGGTATATCTTTATTATTGAAGAAAATCATGACTGAACCATAAGAAGATGTACTAGGTCAGATAAAACTATTAGACTCAAGATCATAAAAACATTTCTTGATATCTTAATGCTCATTAAGATCCATTATTTATAGAGGACAATAATTTATGTTTATCCTCAAACAATCTCGATCGTAAAATCTACTTCAATCATCAGATGTAATCTATAAAAATCATCAAGAATGGTTTCCCTGAAGCTATATACAACTAGGGGAACATATATTAGATGTATATAATTCCCCTCTATGAAAAAATATAAATAATGGTGGTCACACCACCAAGTCCATGTAGCTATGGTCTATCTATTCTATGTCGGACAACATGTTCACACTTGTTGATATAATTGATGCCCACTTTTGATGAAAACTATATATGGAAGTAAAAAATATTCCACATAGGCATGATAGGGACCATCTATTCCATTGAAATAATGTCATCAACCTATTTCATCTTGAAGATGAATATTTCCCATAATAATGAATAACATATTATCTCAAGGGGTCATTCCATAAATTGGTGTATTCCCTTTAACTGTATACAAAAATATTCTTCTAGTTTCAACCCACCATAGTAGTACTCAATTTATAGCATGAGTCTTTTCATTGATGGAAAGTGACAAAGGATTGGTTTGTGAAAGTATTGAATAATTAACATACATTAGTTCATGAAACTAGAATAACACATTAAATTGTAGATGTTCCTACACACTGGTCCCCAGGTGTTAACTTTATGGAATCAAACTAGCCTAATCAATAGTCCTATGATACAACGGTACTACCCTCAGTAGGTCTGCTACTCTATAGCCAATATTCAGAAGTTTGGATATTATGGTCATAACCTCATCCTTGATATGTTCATCTAGTAATACTCAATATCCTAGCATGAAGTGTCCTAATTGATCATGTTCTTTAAGGTGGAGCCAATGTCATGACATGTACCCTAGGACCTCTGGCATGGATACCCCAAGCATGCCTTCCATAAGCCAGGGGTGGGTGGCTAGCACCAGAAAGGCATATCCCTAAAAGGGAAGGCATTACCTTTAAACCTATATACATGCTAATAGGGTGAACATCAAAAATCTAACCCCCAAGGAAAGATAAGTAATAAAACCACCAAAAAGTACCACCAATGAGTGTAAAGTGTGTAAAATAATAGTAATTGGGCCAGAATACAAGACCAAATGGGAGGAATGTTCAAAAAAATATGTAAAAGCTCCGGAGTTTATCCGCCTAGGATCCTACCTGATGGGTAGGTACAGATTTCTGTCAGATTTCCCTTCCACACACTATTTATATCGGTCCACCTTGTATCACCATCTAGTCTGGGCTCCTCAATGTCTTATTTTGAGATTTTCTTCATTTTCCAAAGACACAACAAGTGAAATTGTAGTCGGTTCTAGGTTAAGTATAATAATACACAGTATAAACCATAAACCCCCAAAGTTCTCTCATTAATCCATAAAGGAAAACACCATAATGAAGAAACCGTATAGTTAATACCATAAAGAAAGATCTAAAACACAAATCACAATGTATTGGTCAGCTCACAATAGGTATAAAACTTAATGAATAAGAATAAAGATAATTAGTCGTAAGCTAGATTTTCTTATTTTGTTGATAGGATCGATTGATAATCTGAGATGTGTTGCTATACTTTCGAACCACAAGGGGTTTCTCTATTGCTAATCTAGGATGGGTCTCACTATAGTTGGTCCACTATGGGTTGCACTACTGTTGATCCATAGAGGGTCGCTCTCTTTCCAATCGACAGAGGTTCGCACTATTTTCGATCCACAGAGGGTCTCTCCCTTGCCAATCCATGGAGGGTCATGCCATTTCTGGTCCACCTAATTTCTCTCTCTTGTCGATAAAAGGAGGGTTGTTCCATTACTGATACATGGAGGGTCCCTCTCTTATTGATCCACAGAGGGTCTCTCTTCACATGACAACCAACCAATGGATTTTCGCACCTTGTACGTATGAGTAATGAAGTTTCTACTCCTTAGAAAATAATTATTATTTTAAGAACAATAAAGTCTCACATATATGTATTAAAAAAGACCATCTCAGTGTAAGGTTTCCCACACAATATACTGCGCGTCGATCGGATGCCCGAACTATAAGTTATAGGCTTTTTAGTAAAAAGGACACACTTGGATTTGAGTAAAATCAAAACTGACTATACACCATCTACTGCCTAAACTCAAGTGGTGTATTGAAAATGTACCACCCCATTGAGAGTGTCATTATGCCACAACAGGTGTGTCAATTAGATGCTTAATCTACAAGATACGAGTGTTTTAGTAAACATGGATCGGTTGTGTCTGGCCCTGTCCGACCCTGTCAGACCAACCCGACCAGCCTGACCCGAGGGTCCCAAATTCCCCGGTTCAAATTTGACAAACTCGACTAGACCAAATTCGAGTCTGGGTTAGTCCAGTCTGAACTGGCTAGTGGGATAGGCCCATTGGGGCTCACTGGACTCGGATGGGTTTGGTCGATGCTTCAGCCCGCAGGGTGGCCTAGCGACCCGATCTAGTTCAGCCCAACTCAAAGGGAATAAGTCCGGCCTACCGGTGCAGGTCCAACCTACTGGGTTCATGCCCATCCTTTCGACGTGGGTCCAACCCACTGGACCCCATGCCTGATACTCTAGAAAGGGGCGCAGCCATCTAGCCCGAAGGCCAGCACGTGCTCTAACTCCCTGACCTTAGATGCTCGGAGCTGGGGCATTATATTAGTACATTTTCATGATTACAAGGAATCACATCCCGAAGGATCTATCTATTTAGTATTCTTGGAGAAGATATTACATAAATGAACATTACATTACACATTATAACATGAAACAGAACAAAAATAATCCTTTGATAATGACAATGTTCCCTTACCATAACCCTGCATATCAATAATAATACACTTCTTGGCTTCATAGGAAAATAAAACATAAGAAATGGGTGAGATATGATGCTCAGTAAGGGTATACAATATAATAGAGGCTATCATAAATAATCATAATCTTTAATGGCAAGGTAAAAAATTGAAATACAATACCTTTAAACATAAACTTCAGCATGATATGGAAAAGACAAATCAAATAATTCCATCTACTTATTCACATGGATATTCTACTTGTCGAATAATCACATGTAACATTAATAACTAATATCATAATGATGAAATTCATAATTTCATACTTCTTAACCACAAAGTCACGGCCTCGTGCCAAGAACCAAATTATAAATTTTCTCAAGGCCTTATGCCAGGAAACTAGTTTGTCTAATGAGACCTACCAATGAATTGTGGGACTATAGAGGGACCCACTAGTCACTTACTAAGTCCAATGCATTCCTCATATGTGAATGTTGAAACATAACATAAACATTCATATTAAAAATAGAATAAAAAATTTCAATACTTTAACCATAGGCCATGAATGGTATAAAAATTGCACACCCACATTCCAACATATCATAACTTAATTAATACAATATGGAAGATTTTGTTATAAAATATCAAACTCAATGAAGAATAATATATAGTAAATTATTTTGACATAGTTTAAAATGATAGATATAACTCATTGAGAGAGATATTAATTTTTGTGAAACCATTTAATAGTCACAACATTATAATGGAAGTCATTTAAAAGATATTTTTTAATCAAAGTGTTTCAGACCACATTGAAACTTTTGAAAGGAATTTACATTTTAAAACAATCATGTCTATATAAATAAATACTTAAAATTATTTTTACAACATGGACATTAACTAAAAAGATTTAGAAAAATAAATCATTAAAACATTTAAAATGATGATATTTCTAAATAACCCTTCCAAAAAACCTTAAAATATTTCCTCTGAAAACGTTTTTATGAAACATGGACATGGATGATAAATGTTTCCCATTAAATTATTACACATAATCTATAAAATATAATAATGAAATTGAGGAATTAACACTTAACTTGTACATTCTTTTAGTTGAGGGTAAGTTTAACCTCTTGTATAATGACCATAGTATGTTATTAAATTATAACAGAACCATATTTATATTTATGATTCATTTATGATTCATTTATTACATTATATTACATATTTAATAATAATTTCCATGTTAAAGTAACATTTCGGTTAATAATCACTTTCTTTATCGTACGTGTATTAAAATGTTATTCATGGTCATATAACTTAGATCATGATTTTTGTACTTCAATAATATAGAACACGATTTATATATCATATATATTCAGAATATTAATATGTATAACTGATAAATATATTAAATGGAAACACCGTTCACGGGGATAGTATTCTGTACATATGCATGAATATTATTTCCATTTTCATATCGTATATAATGGAAGTAAGTAATCGAAATATATTTATCTGCATAAATATATTTTCTTCCAATAGCAATATTACTTCATATAACTCATAATTAATCAATATATATATACTTATAAAAATTCTTGAAGGGTGGTCGTTGAAGATGAATATCATTGCATCATGGAGACAGTAAGTCGTTCGTACACACAAGTTTGATTCCATTGTTATTATATTTTTTTATTCCATTGTTATATTTCCTGATTTATTCAATTAAAAATCCTCTTTATATTTTTTCACTGTATTTTTTAATAGGGTTTTATATGGAATGGATATTTTACTATACATAAATGTTTTTTCTTATGGGAAAAAAATATATTTAAGTCTTTGATGATCAATATTACTAGTTTCATGTGTTATGATTATTTTATGGTTCTTTATAAAGTTTTATATGATTGTGACTAATCTCAATATATGTAATGATGATTAATGAGCCAGATATTGCACTCTGATGCAATGTTAAAATGGAAGGAGTAAAATGGAAAGGTTATTCAAATTGTAAGAGTGATGGTAAGAGTGAAAAGAAAATTATGTCACCAGTTACCTATATGATTTACCAATTATTTATATGGGTTTGGATTTAAATAGTATCATTTAACAAGTTAATCTAATTTATTTATGTTTAAAATAATTTATACTTTACTTAATTTGTATTAATTTCATAACATTTTGAAAAAGTATTTATTATTTCTTCCTAAATTAAAATAAAATTTTCATAGTTTTATTTCAAATAATATTTACTATAATATTTTTATGAAAATAATTTGGTTTTGAATAATATTTACTGGGTAAGAAAATTACTTTTTTGAGCTCATATATGATTTTATAGAAGAAAATATTTTATGTCTATCCATAGAGTAATGACTTTATTACTTTTATTTAATATTTATTTGAATGAGAGTTATGTTCTCATAATATGTTCGAAAATGTTTTTAAATGGTTTTAAGGATGAATAAGGAGAAGTATGAGTTCAAGATAAATTTGTAGAAGATATTTTGTAAAAAAATGAAATAAATTATAACCTAAATGGTTTGTATTGTGTGAATTATGGATACTGTGTGGATGTTTCCACTTTATGATGTAATATTTATTTTTTAATGATACTTTCATAATTCTATAAAACTATAATCCTAAAAATAATTAAATAAAAAAATCTAGTTCATTTCTAAGCATACATTTTATAAATTATTTATTATAGAGACCCACTATATTTCTCTAATATAAAGAAGATGAAAAAATTAATGTTGAGTTAAGAGAATTGTTCAGACAAACAATTATATTATAATCCACTCCGTTTTCACATAAGAGATTATGGAAAAAATTATAGGCTCATTGTAAGAGTATCCATTGTTAAAAACTGATTAATGTTTATTATAATTCCACTGACATAGTGTATAAATTCTACATCAAATTAAACCTCCCCTATACCATCAATATATATGAAATCCAACATTAGTGGACGTTAAAAGTTTTATTACTATATATCTATAATGGAACAACAATTGAATTATGAAATCAATGATGGGATATCAGAAGGGAAATGTTATAGTGATGGAGAAAATTATCTAAGAATACATAGATAAAACATGAAGGAAAGTATAATATATATATATATATGTTTTGATTTAATTTTCTCTATTAAACATTGAGAATGTTGAGGAAATACCTATGAATCATATTCTCTATCATATTTCATAAATCCTTATAGTAAAAGTCAAATAAGATAAGAATATCAATATAGAACCACTAATGAAAGTGTAATATTTATGAAATTCATTTTTCATTGACTAACCACAACTTAAAATTATTTTTAACTATCAATGTTATAATATAATAGATATGGTTGTTCAATAATCATCCTTTTTTAGTGAAGATAATAGTTCTATATTAGTACACATGTAAATTATGGTTTGTGAGTTTAATGATAAATATTTTCAAAATGGATTTCATTAATAAAAAATATCGATGACAATGATAATAGGAAAGAATAATAAATGTAATTTCATCCATTTAAACCATTTAAATGAATATTCATCACTAATTATCCAACTTATATGTTTTCAATGACACCTTGGAATCTATCCATTGATTTTATACAAGATTTCACTATAGAAAAAGTGAGGTACGATATAGATGTATAGGGTTAGTGGTGAATCAAATCCCTTATTCAATAATACAAGTAAACATATATTGTGGGATATATATTTTTGGGATACAATTATAATTTTATTATTATAAAAAATTCATTGATCTAATAATTTTGGGTGTCAGATAGTGAACTAAGACCTTGGGGTACTCCAAAAATAGTTTTTACAAATGGATACTAATAAAATGGTCTAGTTGAGTTTCTTACCATAATAATGAATTAATTATATTGATTATGGTTAATATATTGAAATGTCATTTATTGAGTAATATAAAAACGCATCACCAATATAATGAATTATCCAAGATTCAATTTCAATCCTAATTTCTCATTTTCTTTTACAATTTTAATAATTTCACATGAAATATATTATTTTAATTTTATGTTTTATAGAAAACTATTAGACAAATATTTGGATTTTATATCATTGTAAACAATACATAATAAATCAGGTCATATTTCCTATTTACATTTTCATAATCACTATTAAATATTTCCTATATTATTTATATGATTATGTTATATAGTATTAGATTAGTGTGGTGGGGTGGGGACCTCAACCTAATAATGATACTTTCATAATTTTATTTTCTACAATTTTTTATCAATAGAAAAAAATTGAACTTTAATGAAATGAAGCATTATGAAGAATCCATATGTTTTTTAAGAATTTCATTTTTTTGTTATTATTTATTTTAAATAATTATTTAGATATGTTTTCTTATTTTTATTCAATCAAACTAGTTTGAGTAATCATGAAATTAATTTCCATGCCGTCAATTAATTATTTAATTTTTTTTATTCTCTACCAATGAAAAACATTTATCCTATTTTTTATATTCATTCTAATAATACATTTCTTGAGGGTCACAAAACATATTTTAGAATAAAATATTCCTCTATTATTTTTGGAATCTACTGATTCAAGAGTTCTGATTATGAATGAGTCCCTAATTTATGGAAAAAGTGATTGTAAAATCCATTTTTCTTAACATGTTTAAATTTCACACCCTTAGTCCCTATATACTAAGAAATAATAATTAATTAAGACAAATTATGAGGTGTCTTATTAATTTCCTACACAAAACATAGTTATTTTAATTTTCTATTTTCATCTATGTTTAGTGGATAAGTGTTGTTAATGGGAATTCAATGGGGGGGATTACGTTGTATGTTGTTGTGTTTGTAAAAACATTACATTTGGATAAGGTAATTGTGGAAAAAAAGGCTTAATTCATCATTGAAATAAATTTTCCACTTATTAAAAATGAAAAAACAATTGAATATTTTAAACAATTACTTAAAATATAGAGTAATAGGAAAATATTTCTAAAAAACAATAGATATATGTGGATTAAAGTTCATTAATATTCATTGAAATTACTATAATCTAAAAAAGGACCATGGTGCAATGGGACTTTTTATATTAATTTTAGGTGTATTTTAATGAGATACACTCAACATGTGACACTTGTTGAAATTTAACTTTCATTTTTATTTACTAATTTAAACTACTCATTAAACCTTATTATTTTTCACATTTATTCCTACAAACCCTTGAACCTAAAAAAACCTATTGGGATACCCCATGATAAGTACAAATTTACTTGATAGTAGCGAACATAGGAAGTTCATATGTATAGAATAGACCACATGAATTATGTGAGTTATAATAACTCAATTTCATATATATTTTTGAGTGATAATGGAAGAATATAAATAGAGTTAAGTTGATAGATCAATGGAATAGAGTATAAAGTTAAACAAATTAGTGGTATGATATATGTACGTGAGACTACCTCATAAAAAAGTATGATAATTTTTAAATGATGAATAAAGTAATAAAGATATCTTTTCTTTTTATTGAGTATTTGATCTTGTTAAGATGAACATTTATTGTATAAATTCGTTGAAATTGTCTTTATGTGAAGTGAAATGTGTGTTAAGATTCCTAAAATGATAAAATGTATTATTTTATTTCATTTTAATTTATAAATATTCTATAATATTCTCCTATATAAGGTAGTAAACACATTTTTTAAATTTTGGAATAATTTTGAAACAATTTTTAGAAACATTATATTCAAGATATCTAATATATTTATTTATTATTAAATTATTAAAAATAAAACTGTTCATTAGATTTTTTGTGACAAGATTTTATTTTACTGCAATACAGGCTAAGGATGATTCAATGAAAAATTTTGGTGGATATGTATCATGAAAATGAATATCAGTATTGGCATGTGGAATATAAATTTATGCATGAGAACATCATGTAAAAAAATCTAAATGTTTTCATATTCATAATTTAGCTGGGTAGATGTTTTATTATAATATATTTATGAATATTATCCTCATAGAGAAGCACTATCTTATTACCTATGCTTCTGTGAGATTAATAATTTATACCAATAATTTTTTAATATAAACACCCTATAATACAAGTGGTATGAAATTAAATTTAATGTGGAACTTATAAATTAAGTGAATTATATCCTTATATATGAATAAAAGGGTACCTCCAACTCTTAACAACTAGTATCCCCATAGCTCCTTGTTTCCATTTCCTAATATATATATATTATCTTGTCTAAATAGTCTTCTAAGAAATTTGATATATAGTATAATTAAATGTGAAGTAATGTTTCATATTTTAATCAATAAACCATTTCACAAGAACATGTACTAGATTAATCTCTATATTTTAATGCTCAAATAATAATAAAATAATAAATTAAATAATAAGTTATAAGGACCATCCATTTCAGAATATAAAATTTCATCTTCTCAACCAATATTAGGAAATTCCCTTTAAAATATTTTATGATTCATTCATTAAAAAAATAGTGTAAGAAATAAAAATGGGTTGAATTGGAGGAATTTTGAGCTAGAAAATAAGGAATGTATTTGTAATTTAGAAAACATTAAGAAATAACACCCCTATGATATTATATATAGTGGTGATATAGAATGTTTATATTGTAGGGATTTATTCATTGTAGGATGAATAATAAATCCTTGATGGTTTGAAGAAACTTTTCAATTTCAATTTATAATGATTTAAAATATGAATTCAGGGAATTATATTGCATTTACTCAGGAATTTATTAATTTCATTATTTTTTAAATTATATTTAATTGTATATTCCTCTTGTGGTTTCTTTTAAGTTATCTACTGCAATTTATTCCTTTTTGTTGGGATATCATTATCCATTTCTTGAATGGAGGTATAATTATTATCACCCATGAGAGGAATCATGGAATTGCTTCTTTTGTTTTTTAGTCACACCTTCCTACTATTATCAATGATGGTTATCATGATGGTATTGATTAATTTTGGGATATCCATGGGATATGATTATTTTATTATATCTATATTGGATTTTTTTACTAACTTACACATAGAATAGAATAATGTGTGGTGTGCTATTAAAATAATTGGTTCATTTAAAAATCAAACACTTGTTATGATGGGGTGTGCTCTCGATGTTATATAGTCCCCATTATGTGAGAGTTGGGTAAATCAATTGAATGTAGTGATGGTTTTTATGTATGTAATCCTAGGCCTAAATCATTCTATCCAAAAATAATATTTATTTTATTATTTTCTTTTCATTTTTTTTATCAATTTTAAATATATTTTATTTTTACAAAGTCTATGTTTTTTATGGAAAATAGAAAACTAATAATAAATGAAAATAAAAAATAAAATTGAGTTTTTTTATTTTATTTATGAGACAATCCATCTTATCCACTAGAAAATATCTATGTTTTTAGTATTATATTTTACGATGTCCCCATAGAATGATTCTTTATCATTGTGATTCAATCCACTCTTATATATTTTTCATTTTATTCTATTCTAAATGTTTTTTTGGGTAAATGAATTTATTAAAAACATTTTAGAACATGAAATTATTAAACAAAGATAATTTAGAAAACTTATCCCTAAAAATATATTGGTTACAATATATTCATTGTTTTTTGTAGATAAGAAACTAGATCAATGACTTGGTGTTATTACTTCCCTACTCAATCACTTTTGGGGAATGTTAATATCCTGAATTGGTTTCTCACAATAAATTCAAATTAGAACATCCATAGGTTGTGAATCTAAAAAATTAAATATTTCTCAACCTCATAAATGTATGAAATTTTAAATTCTTTAAAAAAATCTGTACAATGTCTATTATTTTGTCATGTTAAAATTTTAATTTCATGAATAAGAATCAAATATTGGTATTAGAATTATTTTTCAATCGATAGTATATATTGTAATTTGACCATTCCATTTACTAGGATATCCCCCACACAAAATTAATATTAACACATCCCTTGATAAGATTTCACATGTTATGTTTCTGAAAAAACACTCCATTAATATAATTATTTCAATATAACATTGAGATTAATAAGTCAAATTATTCAAAAATATTAGGTATTATTAACTTTAATTTAATCAATAGGTTAGACACATCTGTGTTGGATTGGTGATTCTACTAAAACCATAGACACTCAAAACAATAGATCTCCAACATCACCTCTTAGAATCAAACATAGAAAGTATTCCGAAATTTAGTCAAACATTATTACATAATTGTATCCTTACACAACTATTTATTTCTCTTTTCACACATATTCAACCCAAATCCTTGAATCCAAACAACGATTACTGAATATAAAATGATTAATCCCATAAATTATTGATTGAATGTTTGAAAATAAATTCATTAATTCATTGAGTTATTATCTTATTAAAAACACCTTTTTTAGAAATATTGTATCCCAAATAATTTTAAAAGAAACCCCACAATGTAAAGATGATAACACCCTAAATACAATGGAAAATTTGTTCAAATCACATTACCCCAAAACAAACGGGATAATTTTACTACATATATTTACTCTCCACCATATTCACTCAGATATTATTACATCATAAAATAAATTCACATTCCCTTGAATGTTTTATTAATAAAGAGTAATTTAATGATAATTCAAAAAATAAAAACCATTCAATTATTCCTCTATTTCGATATCATCATTATATAATCAATTTCATAATTCCATAGTACTTCTAATGAAACATAAATCTATTTTTTATTACTTATCTTTAATTTGTTCTGAATTCCATATTTTATCCATATTACATAATTATATGGAAGGTACATTATTTATTTATATTCTTGTAATCCATTTTATTTTCATATAAGTTATTGAATAAGCATAAATAATTGATTAATAAAATATCCCATAAAAACAAGAACCACTAAAAGGTTATTTTTTATTTCTCAAGGATTAGATATGTGTTGGGTTATCGAATCCTAGAATTCCAATGGACTCTTAATATGGATTTCACATTTTATTCACCCACCCAATAACAAGTTATCATTTGATAATTTAATTAATTTTGAAATAATATCTTTTTCTTTCAATGCATGGTTTTTATCAAATTATTGTTTATGTTTTTATCTGGGGGTTTAAATTCATCAAAGGAAATTATATTATAATGTTATAGTTCAAAGATCCTATAAAATATGTCAAATCATAATCTATATAATATATTTTCTATTTAATATCACCATCCATGTTCATCGAATATAAAATTTCATTTTTTAAGATAAATTAAATCCTAGATTTTATAGACATAAATATAAATTTATATATAAAGAGAACACACACCATTCTCAACCACAAACCTACCTTTCACTCTATTACCAGTTTATAATTTTTTTAAATATACAAGAATGATATATTTCAATTCTTCATATTAATAGATATGAAATATTCATTACTCCCTATCACACTAGGCTCCCCTTTTGTGGTGTGTTTCTTTTTCATTGGTCATTAATATTTATTCTCATTCTTCAATTCCATCATAAAATTTTAAAGTAACACAATAATTGGGGCGGGATTATGCCTTTTCAAAATAAAATTATATAAAATAAAATTCATGTAATTAAGATCCCTTCCCAAATTTAATTTGTTTTATATTGATGGTATGACTTCTTAACCTCTTCATCCTAATAGATTTATTATGGGGTATTTATCCATCATATTCAATAAAATATAAGTCTTTAAACTATATATATCCACTATAATGGGATCATCTTATTTATTATTGATATTAATTTTCACATTTTGATTAACATTAAACCCCACGAATAAAGAATAATAACTAGAAATTGGTTTTCCTAAAATGGGAAGGAGTCATAAATAAAAAGTGAAAAAATTATCCTTTATTGAATTACATCAACTATATAAAATTTTTATAAATCTACCTATCCTTGGGGTTCACTAATCCTATAATACTTATTCTAGGGAAAGAAATTATTTCAAAACCATGTTCTATACCATGTTGGATGACCTAATCTGTTGATGATTATATTTCATATTAATAATACATATATCAAAAATATCAAAAACTAACATGAAACTTTTGGATTAGTGTGATTGGATATTAGATATTGAAAATTTTATTATACACCACTTGTGTTCATTTTTTCAATAATCACCCTAAACTAAATCCCCATTTTCTAGTATTATATGTTTTAATATTGTTTAATTTCATGGGGAAAGGATAACAAAATAAATGGATGAACTAAAATAATGAAAAAGAGAAAAATATATCAATGAGTTATCAAATGGGTTATATCATAATCATATGAGAGGATTTGTGTTGGAGAAATATATCATAAAATATATGAACTAGTAACTGTTTGATATATAACAAGATCTCATGTAATATGAAATAATTAGTCATACACTTTGAAATAAGAGTGCATAATCACGAGAAAATAATATTGTAAAATAGATAATAAGATGATAATATATAATAGAAATTTTTCATTAGTAAATTTAAAGGTAATAATAACCTAATAAAATCTTGAAATGTGAACCAATCCATGAAAAACAACAATGTTTTTTTGATAAAAACATGTATACCATTTGAGTCTTGGGTTTAAAAACTTCGTTTTAACGAGACAAGTACTACCACTAGTGTAACCTTGGGATTGGGATTACCATCTATTTAGCAATGATATTAGGCTTACTACTCATGTACTATTTTTCTTAGTCTAACCCCCAATGTACAATTCATATGGGGTTACCACCCATGTACCCTTGGGATTTGGCATACCACCTATATACAATTCCACATGAAATAACCTGAAATATATACATCTTGAGATCATGAGATATAAACATTAATTTAATAGTGGTAATTTAGACCCCACATATCCCACATTGATAAACCACATCCATGTGTACTATAGAAAATAAAGGATAATTCATATCATGAAGAACCTAATGAAACAAAATGGTATTTTAATACATTCAAAATTATATCACAAGAAATGACTTCATGAGTTAGACTGGTTGATACCCAAAATTCAATCACCCAATAAGAGAATATCACATGTTAATTTAGTTGAATTATACTTGAAACATAACTAAAAAAAGAAGGTAATTTGTGATATATAGTGGAGAATTAATAAGAAATCGTGAAAAGAGATTTAATAAATAATTTTTGACATTGTCGTTAAATGGTAAAGTCACCTTAAAAATAACAGTCATATTTGTAATGTAAGATAATATTTAAAAAAAATTAAATTAATTTACATAAATGGTGACTTCAAAAAATCATAATTGAATTCTAGTGGTAATATAGAGTTGATGATATATTATTTTATCTATAATTGAAAACCACTTTAGTAATTTTAGACATAATTATTGAAAGTCACACAATATAAGAAGATAATAAATATCACATTTGATCAGATCAAATAATAATATTAACTATCTAATGAAATTATACATCTTTGGATTTGAAAAAATGATTGGAGATTAGTGTTGGGAAAAAATAGAATGGGCATGGAAAAATATCTAATTTTAGAGGATGTGAATTATTCATATCAATGATATACTTTTATGATAAAGAAATTATTAATGAAAAAAGAATACAATGCAATATATTATTTTACATTAATATAAATTTAATGTATGATATAATAATATCTTAGGGTGGTATAAAATAATCATCTAAGAAATAAGTTTAGGAAAAAGAATTATTACTTAATGCAATGTGGTTTTAATTAACAAAATCTCTTACAACATTCCTATCACTTAAATAAAAATCCCAGGAAAGGTAGAACACTAATTGTTTTTAAATCAATAAAATTGAATTAAAATGTCTAAAAAATCCATATGGTATCATATTCACCACATAATTCAAAGCACCAAGTAAACATGAAAGATATCCCAAAGAATAGATGCTGGGGAGTAAACCCCTCCGGGATATATAACATTTGAATCAAAACCGATTGAAAGGTATAAAGTGAGTTTAATTATAAATTCCATGAATTTAAATATATTTATTATATATGTAATCCTTATAATACTATTTACAACAAACAATATTAAAATGTTTTGAATATGGAATATATCTCATAGGATGAAAGTTATAATATGAAAACCCTTACTTAGACTCTTAACATATAAGGCCCCAGCCTTAAACATTACTTAATATTGATTTATTTCAAGAGTAAACATTGTGGATCTTTTCAGGTTTAGAGTTTTAGAGAATTAGATCATAAATCATGCATTAAATTATACTTTTAAACAAGGTGGTTACATCAAATACAATATTCAATTTTCTCATGAACGGAAACATATTTAAAATAAAACATGGATTCATTCATGACACTTCCTTGACATTATAATAACATCATGTACCTTTCCATTGACCTGTGAAAAACATTTCAAAAACATGGGATTATCATAACAAGCTCAGTAAGGGATATAAAAATATGGAAATAAAACCTTAGTCCATGTATACATAAGAATGAATGAAATCATAATTCACTCATAAAACATAAGCACTTTAACACAACTCATGAAATCATAATATTTATTAATTACTCATAGAAATAATAAGATATAATGTTAACTTGAGGCATTCATAACATTCTTACATAGGGAGTAACCCTCATGGTTACGTTAGGAATACCCATCATAGTATATTCCCTAAATCTATTTGGAGAAACCTTAGCGTTTAACTCCTTCTCGTTAGCCAATGCATTGGAGAGCTATCTCGGGATCACCCACCCTTAGTTTATCACGGAACCACTCGTCTTCATAATCAATTCCGAAGAACCATAAAATAATCGTATCACATAAAACATGCAAAAAGGAAACCTAGATTTTCCATATTTCAATCAAAATATATCAATAAAATACATTGATATAATGAAAAGATTATCAAAACCATTTTCAATACAAAAATAAATTAAAACATGGTATTTATTTTTCATTTAAAAAAATTAATGGCTTGTAGAGGAAGCTGAAACTCAAATAATGGTCACGGTAGTGGAGAAGTCATTGTCACCTCATACGCAAGACAAAAACATTTCCTTTTGTCATTTAGTAAAATGATTCATATAAAAAGATTCCTTTTTAATAAAATTAAAAGTAAAAGGGGTTTATACGCCGTATAAAAGAAAGTTGTGTATAAAACAAAATATGCCTCAATGAAAGGAGATTGAGATGAAGTCCCTTACCTTGTGTCTGACTTGACTCGATCGTTCTTTAATCTCGTGAATAATAAAATAGAATTTATGTCTACATGATTAATAACATTTTTCATGTTCATTATTCCTTTTTTATCACTTATTACCATGTTATGAACATTATGTAACTATTTAAGTTAATAACAGTCGTTTTGTCGATCTTTAGTACTTGAGTAAAAAATAATAATCTTATAATTACAAGTTGTTCATGTGGTAAAATATCCATTATATCCAGAATTATATTCATGATGTAGATATCATATATATCATATATATCCAACATATACATTCATTTGTAATATTACATAACAATTAGAGGTAAGAAATGAAATGCATCATTCATGGAGACGGTAACCTATACGTACGCATGAACGCTACTTTCATTTATATTTCGTATTTAATGGATATAAATCATAATGATATAATGTTATATTATAATTACAATATAGTATCATATATAATATCATTAACTCCATCATTTATACATCCCACATATGGCATTAATGATTCAAATCACTTGGAGGGGGCGGTAGTCCGCACTTCCTAAAATGAAATTATCGTGTTTACCCATAATGGAAACCATAAATTTTTGCCATAAATGAAAAATACAGAAGCATAAGGAAAACATAAAAATAATATATATCATATATAAATATATCCAGAAGGGTCAGGAAGCAGGTAGAAACCTTCTCCCATTAAAATTAATAAATGAAGAAGTAAACAATATAGTACAGCTCAAGAGAAAGAGGCTTTACAAAGCCTTGAGTACAGAACCCCATTCCTATCACTGTTACTCAGATCGTCACAATAGAAAGGAAAGAGAAATGACCAGCTGGAACTAACCTCCACAATGGACCTTTTATATAGAGCATCAACGGCCTGGTTGGCTTCACGATATGCATGAGAGACATCGAGGTGTAAGCTGTCGGCATGCCTAAGACAGGAGATCCAATCAGGCATCATCCTCCAAGGAACATTTCGAGACCTATCCTTCAATATCTGCACAGCAAGAGACGAATCCGACTCCAACCATTATCTATGCCAACCATAACGAACTGCATACCTGATAGCTTTGATAATTTCCCATAGCTCAGCTTCAAGAGCATGAGCATAACCAATATAATGGAAAAAAATCCTTTCACAAAGCCCCGATGAGTTCAAAAAACTCCACCACATCCAGCAGGACCCGTCGCACCGTCGGCCGCCCCATCAACATTCACTTTCAACAACTCTGGTATTGGTGGAATCCACCTAATATATTTGACCATTTTAGAATTTCATTCCCTACCACTAACACCAAGGGATCTCAAGATGACACAGTCAGAAATTTCATTATGCATAGACACATTTTGGATCCTGGAAGCAGTTGTAATACTTTGGTGTATATGCAGAACACCATCCCAAAATGATGGCTTTTCATTGTTAAAAACAACAGAATTCCGAGCTTTCCATATGTAGGAAAAAACTGAAGTAATAGCAGCAGTATACAAGGAATTCAGTTGATCACTGAACTCAATTCTCAAGGGATAGATTAGAACTGATTCAAGAGAATAGAGATCAAGACAGAAGTGAAATATTGATGCCATATAATTCCATAAATGCACAGAAAAAATCCAGTGAAGGAACAGGTGTGGAAGGGACTCATCTCCACTAAAACAGAAGTAGCTTACCGAGGCCAGGTTGAGTCCAGCACGCTGCAGCACACATTGAATTGGTAGTCTATTCTTCCAGATCCTCCACATCAACATAGCATCGTTGGGAGAGATGTATGGTTGATGAAAACCTTCCAGCCAAGAAGGAATTCCAGAGAGAATGCCACACTGCATACTGTAATAATCCCTGCTGGAAAAATCACCACAAAGGGCAGGTTTCCATATCAAAATATCACTGTCAACATAAACATAATTAACAATTTCCATTCGCAGATTATTTGGAATAAGCTCATAAGCAATCAAGTTTTCTTTCAGATCAGAAATGGAGAGATTTCCCAGGGAGGCGGGAATATTAACATGATCTTTCAAAGGAGAGTACAACTGTGGTGTGTGACAACAGTTCAGCTGAGAGTCAGAAGAGACCAACCAAATTGACTGAGACATAATAGACGAAAAGGAACTGTTAATTGAAGGCCAGACAGAAGATTTTAGAAATCTGCACCTACTGTTTTGCAGTTTGTCCAGAAATCTGCCAACCCAAAAATCAAGAGAAAATACAGGCTTAGAGAGAAGCCTCCAAGTGAAATTCTGAATAAGCACATTATTGAATATTCTAGAATCCTTGATCCCCATCCCTCCCATTTTGAGTGGCTTTATACACTCCTTCCATGAAACAGTAACAAGCTTCCTCGGATGAATAGATCCAGTCCAAATGAAATTCCGAATCTTTCCAGTCAATTCCATTAGAAGCAGAGCCGACCATCTATACACAGAAAAAGAGTAGACAAACATAGATGTAATAACGGAATTGACAAGGAAAATTCTACTAGCCAGAGACATTGTCATCCCTTTCCAACTTGCTAACTGATTGGTAATTTTTAACGCAATGTCCTCTAAATGGGAATGTTTCACCCTTCCCCAAAATAAGGGAACCCCATGATAATTAAAGGGCAGTGTGCCTCTTCTGACACCAAGCCTACGAGCAACCCTATTTTGCTTCGAATTTAAATGTCTTCCCCAAAGACGACAAAGGATTTATTCCAGCTGATCACCAGACCTAAAACCTCTTCATAGTGTGAGAAGATACTGTTGACGCACAAAATAGTCTTCCTATCAGACTTACAAAACAAAAGTATATCATCATCATAGAATAAATGAGATGGGGAAAATAAATTACTACTTGACCTCATTCTTTGATAAATACCAGCATTGACAAGATCATGAAGACAAATAATCAGGTATTCCTCCGCCATGGAAAACAGAAGCCCAGATAAAGGATCCCCGTTCCTGACCCCTCTTGTGCATCGAAAGAAACCCATGGGGGAGACATTAATAAGAATGGATAGACGAGAACTTTTCAAAATGCCATGAACCAAAATAATGAACTTCTCTTAGAAGCCATGCATCTTAAGAATTGAAAAAATAAAGTCCCACCTTATAGTGTCAAAGGCCTTTGCAATATCAGTCTTCACGGCCATGTTACCATGTGGAACTTTGTTTCTCATGATTTTAATGCATTCTGAAGTGGTGAAGAGACAATTCTGAATCCTTCTTTCAGGTATAAAGCCAAACGTATTTTCAGAGAAAAGAATTTTAGAAACATCACCTAATCGGGTAGCCATGATTTGGCAGATTACTTTTGGAATCCTGTTCCCAATGGAAACATGCCTGAAATCTTTAATATCCAAGGTGTTATCCTTTTTAGGGATCAATGCAATAAAGTTATAATTCATCCCAAATGGCATATAGGAGTGATGGAAGAATTCCTTGACATCACTAATTACTTCCATGTAAATAATATCCTAGTAGAACATAAAGAACTTGTTTGTGAAGCCATCAGGTCCAGATGTATTGTCCATATTTAACGAGAAGAGGGCATGATGAATTTCCTTTTGGGAAGAAGTCTCAATAAGATTTCTATTCTGATTATCATCAACACTAGATTCAGAACATCTAATAATCTTATCAAGGCTGTTCACACTAGAGCCAGAGTATATATTTTCAAAATAGGAAGTCGCACCATTGACAATGTCATTTTCAGAAGTCAACATATTACCATAAATCTTTAAGGCCCTGAGATTTCTTCTAGCCTTTTTCTCCTTGTGCATACAATGAATGAATTTTGAGTTTCTATCCCCATCCTTGAGCCACTTAACATTAAGCTAATTTCGGTCAAGATTCTCCTTACGGGACAAGAGACTATCAAGCTTTGAAGCGTCTTCCACCTCATCTTGTGATGGACATTCCTGCTGCATGTTCCTCTTTTGATAGCTCAACAAATGAGACTCAACTTCTTTAATATCAATAACAATGTTGTAGAAGGTCAATTTACTCCACTATTTGATTATGGATTTCCCAATTTTCAGCTTAGCATTCAGAATGAACAACGAACTACCTATGACATCTGTTTTCCAAGCCTCTGAGATTATTTCCCTGCATCCAGGCACATCAAGCCAAGCATTGTTTAACTTGAAGGGTAAGCGTGTAGACCTTAGGCAACTAAAACATATATCAACCAGAATGGGATTATGATCCAAATGAATCCTGGGGAGAGTCACCCCAGAGACTTCCATCATGTCACTACTATCATCCAACTTAATTAGACATCTGTCTAACTTACATACCTGCCTACCATTCAGAGTATATCGGCTCCAGGTAAAATACACTCCTGATATTGGGACTTCATGCAGCCTACATTGATCAATACAGGCGGAGAAATATTTAGCTGAAAATCTACAAAAGTTTCTCCCTGTTTTTTCATCTGGCCTCAGAATGGTATTGAAATATCCAATCAGAATCCATCTAGAAGACATGCTATCAGAGATAGTAGTAGGGGATTCCCATAAATTTCTCCTTCTAATATACTGATTGAAAGAATACACAAAGGTCACACAAAAACTTTTCTCCTGAAAGCAACAAGATAAAGTAACCGACTGTTGATTAATCTGAACGGAAGCAAAGCTAACACTTTTGTGTTTTAGAACCCATAACGTTTCATTCCCATTCACATGTTGATTATCCGAAACAAGTGAGTTGCCTATATTACTCCACTTAAAATCCATCCATCTTTCAAAATTCATTCATGGCTCAGCAATACCTACTAACATAGGTTTGTTGGTCATAATAATATGCTTCAGGGTTCTGACCGTGGGAGAGTTCCCAAGACCCTGGCAGTTCCAGAAAATAATCCTCATTGATTAGAAGACCTCTGTCTAGTGCAGGGTCCAGCATAGCTTGAAGCTATGTATTACTTCGGTTCGGACTTATTCCCATCTACTGTATCATTAGAGTCATTTCCAACTCCAGTTTCATCATCAGAGAGAGAGGTAAACCTGTTTTTTGAATCAATAGGCAGTGTAAAAGATGTCGGTAACTTCCTTCTTTCATCTTTAGAAGAAGGTACTTGTGAGAAATTTTCTTCTAAGTCCATAGTGGGCGGTGCCATCAGACTTCCACCCACAGGGGAATCATGAATCACTAAGTCAGTTATAGTCTGAGCACCAGAGCCCTCATCCATAGAAGGAAAGCCCTTCCCTTCTTGTGTTCGTTTACCAGCAGAATCATGTTCAATAACCACTTGACCAGCAAGAACATCATCCTCATGCTGAGGGTCCAGAATTTTACTCATTTCATTGGAAATATGAGCACCAGAGCCCTCATTCGCAGCTGAACAACCCTTCCCTGCTTGTGTTCGTATACCTGTAGAGTCATGTTCAATAGCCACCTGACCAGAAGGCACATCACCCTCCTGCTGAGGGTCCAGACATTTACTCATTTCATTGGCAGTGTGAGCATCAGCCATTATGGTCACCTCCTATACAGAATTCACCACCTTTACAATGGTCGCCTCCTGTGGTGGGTTCTCAAGACTATGATTCCTTTCTTCATCATAAGGTGCAGCATCAATATTGGATCTCTGAGCATCGACCTTATCAATCACTTCCTGTCCATTGTTAGTGACAGTGTCGAGTTTTGATTGACCCTAATCAGTTTTCCTTCTTCGAAAACTCCCAGAATCATGTCCTCTATAGTTACAAGAGGAACAAATCTTATTCTTGTTACATTCCGAAAATAAATTCCCAATGATTTGAAAATTGAGGAAGAATTTTGGCTTTCTCTCATAACCAATTTCAAGATTGATTTTATCATCCCTCGTAGTAAAGACTACCTCTTCTACTAAGGTAGTTAACATGTCAACCTCCACTAAAATCCTAGAAAAGTTCCCAATGTTAGGGTTATCTGTTTGTTTATCAAGTTTAATAGGGTTACCAACAGAGGAAACAATATCCCACAGAATTTGTGGATGCAAATAAAGCCAGCTTAACTTATGGATACGTATCCATACCTGGGAAAGGGTGTTTTTAACCAAGCTGGGATCAAAGTTACGATCCAACTCATGAACCCGAAGAAATCTAGGATGCAGAGGAACAGAGACCAGGCTCCAAGCGTGCCTTTTACATTCATCAGAGGGAAAGACCACATGATAAAAGCCTCTACCCAAGGCTATCATCTTCCAGTCACTGAAGCCCAAAATCTCATCCAACTTATTTGAGAGGTCATGAAATTTCCAAGACCTTAACCCTTTTGGAACCACAACTCGAGAAATAACATAAAATTTACACAATTTTACCCTTTCTTCAACAGCGGCTTGATTGGCCGATACATGTGCAACACGACCCTTTCATATGATTCTTCTCAGGCCACCAGTGTTACAATCCATGAATAAAACATACTAGTATATTGAATATACTGGTGTTGTTAAAAAATAGAGGAATAAAAATAGTTTAGGGGGTTGGGATGCAAAATAAAAAAAAGAACATAAGAGAAGACATTACTTTTAAATCGGGTAACTCCCTTTGGTTCGAACCAAAAGGGTTTCTTAGAGAGATTTTTGCCTAAGGAAAGGCTTCTATTACCAAGAGAGGGATGTTTATAGATAAAATGAGCAGAGTTTGGCTGAGCCAATGCCTTGATAGGTGTGGGTATGGGGGTAGAGGTGGGGTCCTTTTATAAGAGGGAGGAGGGGACTCATGGAAAGTCTAGAAATGTTACATTATTATAAAATTATTTTATGATTTTGAAGGTCCCACAATGTTATATTTCTAGGATAAGGTGATAAGGGTTCGAAATCCACCCATCCAGTAGGTTTTTTACAAGTTTAATTCTTATAAGTTACATTATCTTTTCATTTTATTTAAATCATTCATTAATGAGGTAATCACTACATCATCATGGTGTCATAAATAAATTTAATTATTTAATGTCTAAAAATAAAAAAATACCATGATGTAGGAAATATTTGTATCCTTCTAATGAATATTTATTGTCTAAGAGATAATTTATGCAGACAAAATTAAATTTTTTTACTTAGGTGTTACATAATTTTGTTATATTTTCCTTTATTTAAAGATAAAATGATAAAATGTATCTATCACACAAAAGTGATTCCATGGGGTCCCAATGTAGGAACAAGGCATCCCATGGTCGGACCTGACACAACCAGTAGAATTAGGACACATGTTGGGGTCATTTTATATTATTATGATATTATTTTATTACCCATAACTAGCCGATTACTAATTAATCAAAATAATTAAAGATAATTAATGTTGTTACTATTCATAATGTTCAAAAACAAAAAATAATTAATTAAATAATTTGGAACTTCTGATTCTAAATATGGAATCCATTTTTCCAAATTCCAAACACATAAATTGTAATAATTAATTTAAAAATAATTTCCGTTGTCAAAACAATTATAGGGTTTTTTAGAAATAATATCCATCAAAAGTTTGACACTTTTTTATGCCCAATTCCAATGTGAAATTAATTACAATGATCAAAGATGAATTAAATGGTAAAAATATATTCTAATTAAACATTAAAATCAATTAAAAATATAATCTAACAGTATAATTAAATTAGATGAAAAAGCTATTTTGAAGTAAAATGCAGTATTTTTACCATTCATTAAAAAATGAACATTGTCAGAAAAATAACAAAAATTTGTCCAAAGTAAATTTCAATGTTCCAATTACAAATAAAAAGTTTATTTTGACTAATAGAGCTTATAAAATTGTCAAATGTTTGATTTTAAAAATGGTTTTCCATCAAAAGGAAGTAAAGAAATATTTTAAAACATATTAGAGTATTTTATGCTTAAGATTGGATTTATTCTCATTTTAAGCCTCTAAAACAATATATAATTCATAAATAGACATAAATATGAAAATATATTATTCTTTACTTACAAGGGATGTTACATCCTTTCCCTCTTTAGAAAATTGTGTCCCCATAATTTATTTACTTATTGAATAAGTGGGGATATTTATCCCTCATTGCATTTTCAGATTCCCATGTTGCCTCTTTAATCATGTGGATTTTACACAAAACCATTACCTGATAAATCACCTTATTCCACAATACTTGCTCCATATGGTCAAGAATATAGACCGGTTGTTCCTCATAAGATATATTTTCTTCCAGATGAACTACCACTGGACTCAAAACATGAGATGGATCTAGCATGTACTTCCTTAACATTGAAACTTGAAAAACATTATGTACCTGAGATAAACGTGGAGGTAAAGCCACACAATATGCAACTGATTTAACTCTCTCCAAAATTTCATATGGTCTAATGAACCTTGGATACATCTTTCCTTTCTTACCAAATCGGATCACACTTTTCTAGGGTGAATCTTTGAGGAAGACGTGATCACCTACCTCAAAAGAGAGATCCTTACTCCTATTTCCACATAACTTTTCTGCCTTCTCTGAGCTGTTCTCATGTGATTCTGTATCAGCTAAACTTTTTCTGCCAACTATTCTACCAATTCTAGTCCCATCAACTTCCTTTCACCTACTTCATCCCAGAAAGCTGGAGTTCGATACTGCTTCCCATATAATGCCTCAAATGGTGCCATCTGTATACTGGAATGAAAACTGTTATTATAAGAAAACTCAACCAAAGAAAGATGTTTTCCCAACTTCCCAGATAATCGATCAAACAAGCACATAGAATATCCTCCAATGTATGAATTGTTCGTTCTAACTGCCCATCTGATTGAGGATGAAAATCTATACTAAAATTCAATTCAGTACCCAATGACTTCTGAAGGCCTTTCCAAAAGTGAGAAGTATACCTTGGATCACAATCAGATACAATGGGGATGGTAACTCCATGTAACATGAATATCTCTTTAAGATACAAATAATAAACTTGGTCTAGGGAAAAGTACCTTTTATATCAAGGAAATGAGAAGATTTAGTCAAGTGATCAACAATAACCCAGATTGCATTATTACCTCGAGGTGTCTTTGGTAATCCCACAATGATGTCCATGGATAAATTCACCCATTTCCACTCCGGCACTGGTATGGGTTGAAGCATCCCTTTTGGTAACTGCCACTATGCTTTAACCTATTGACAAGTCAAAAACTTCACAGGAAAATCAGCAATATCTTTTTTCATTCAATCCCACTAGTAATACTCCCAAAGATCGCTATACATCTTAGTACTTCTAGGATAAACTGAAAATGGAGAACTATGAGATTACCATAACAACTGTCTCTTCAACTGTGAATCACAAGGCACACTCAATCTCTTCCCAAATCTCAAAACACAATCAATATCAATGTTTAATTCATGTAACATATGCTTCTGAACCAGCTCTACCTTTTTCTACAACTCAGTGTCCTTCTTCGGTGATTTCTTAATTTTGTCTGATAGAGAAGATTTCATTGATACTTGAAACAAAATAGAAGAACATCCTGCACCAACAACTTCTATGTCAAAGTTCATCAAATCCTTAACCAAAGGATCACGTTCCAAATTTAACATGTTTAATGAAGCATTAATTTTTTGAATCAAAGCATCATCCACTTTATTTGATTTTCCCAGATGGTAATGAATTGTATGATCATAATACTTGATTAATTCCAACCATCTCCTCTGTCTCATGTTTAATTCATTCTGAGTGAATATATAATTTAAACTTTTGTGATAAGTATATATTTCACACTTTTCACCATACAAATGATGCCTCCAAATTTTTAAAGAGAAAACAACAGCAGCTAATTCCAAATCATATGTAGGGTTTATTTACCTCATGAGTTTTCAACTGTCAGGAAGCATAAGAAGTTACCTGATCATTTTTCCATAGGACACAACCAAGTCCTTTCAATGAAGCATCACTGTAGATAAAAAACTCACCATTCCTGGATGTTAGTGCCAAAATTGGAGACTTCACCAATCTTCTTTTCAATTCCTGAAAACAATCATCACATTCTTTTGTCCAGATAAACTTAACACCCTTCCGAGTTAGCTTAGTTAATGGGCTGGACAACCTTGCAAAATTTTTAACAAACCATTGGTAATAGCCTACCAAACCAAGATAAATATGAATATCAGTTACATTTTTTGGTTATGGCCATTCTTCAACAACCTTTTTTTTTTCAGGGTCAATAGTTATTCCATCTTTAGAAACAATGTGACCAAGGAATGAAATTTTTTGCAACCAAAACTCACACTTTCTGAATTTCCCATACAATATATTTTCTTTTATGGTTTGAAAAATAACCCTTAAATGAGTTTCATGCCCCTCTTTACTTTTAGAAAACATCAAAATATCATGAATGAAAACAACCTCAAACCTATCCAAGAACTTATGGAAAATTCTATTCATAAGGTCTATGAATACAAAAGGAGAATTGGTTAACCAAAAATGCATTACTAAAAATTCGAAATGGTCATATCTTGTATGAAATGCAGACTTTGTAATATCCTCTTCCTTTACCTTAAACTAATGGTACCCCGATCTCATGTCAATTTTTGAAAAATAGTAAGCTCCCTGGAGCTTATCAAACAAATCATCTATATGAGGTAAATGATATTTGTTTTTAATAGTGATGTTATTCAAGGCTCTATAATCAATAAAAATTCTCATTGAACCATATTTCTTTTTAACAAATAAGAGAGGAGAACCCCATGGTGATGTGCTAGGTTGAATGAAACCTTTCTCTAATAAATCCTGCAATTTCTACTTCAACTCTAAAAGTTCAATTTGAGCCATTCGATAAGGCGGTTTTGAAATTGTCTTAGCATCAGGAACTAAGTCAATAGTAAATTCAACTTCCTGATATGGTATTATTCCAGGGAACTCGTCAAGAAAAACACTAGGATACTCATTTACCACTGACAGATCATTAATCTGAACGGTTCCTTTGTTTTCAACAATATGTGAAAGGTAATATTTATTTTCATATTTAACAGGTTTCTCAACCTTTTGATATGTTATCAACAGTATGGGTTCATTCTTGTACACAAACTGAAAGTATTTCTGAAAGGAAACATCTTTAGCTCTACAATAAATCTTAGAATGGTAAATGGAGAGCCAATCCATACCCAGGATAACATCAAACTCTACTAGAGGTAAAACAATAAGGTTTGCAAGTAGGTTCTTTCCCCGAATAAGGATAGGAAGATTCTTATAAATTCTTTTTTCCTCAACATTTTCCCCAGGCGTTTTTAAAAAAAGTTCAGGAGTCATTTCTTGATATGGAATTCCCAATTTATTATAAAATATTTTAGAGATGAAATAATGTGTAGACCCTGAATCAAACAACACATTGGAAAAATCAAAAAAAACAATGTAAATGATACCACTTCATTTGATGGCCCAACATCTGATGAAGTAGTTTCAAAGGATTTCACCACACCTTTTTGCTTGTAGTCTGACTGCTTCCCATCATTTGAGCTCTTTATAAAACCCTCATTTTCATAATGACCCATCTCATTTCACTTGAAAACATTTCACTAACTGTAAACCAAATTTGTCTCACCATCACCCTGATCTTTTTCAGTGCAATCATGAGCCTTATGTCCCATCTTACCACATCGGTAGCACTTTCTAGATTTCAAAAGACATTCTGTAGAATGATTTTTACCAAATATATCACAAACTGAAAACATATTTTTCTTACCATCATACCTTTTTGAAGGATTCTACCCATTCTCCTGCCTCCTCGGTCTCTTCTTCTGTTGGTTGTTATAGAACACTTGATCTTTAGAAAACACCATTTCCACCTTTTTAGCACATTGAACAGGCTCTTCATAACTTTTGAAATCACAAGAAACTAAAGCCCTTAGATATTTTGGATTTAATCCTGAGTAAGACCGATTGATTTTACTATCAAGGTCTCGGAAACAATTTGGAGCATACATTTCCAATCGAGTGAACCTTTCTTCATAAGAAACCACTGAGTCTCCCTCTTGCCTCAATTCTAAGAATTTGTTTCCATCCTTATTCGAACAGCCTTAAAAAAATATTTCTCCAGAAACATACCTTTGAATTCATCACAGTCAAGAGCATCAATCTCATCAGCGCCCTTGATACTTTTAACCACCAACCACCACTAATCTGCTTCACCCTCCAAACGGTAAACAATAATACTAACATTTAGATTATTTGAACACCCCATGATATCGAAAATTTTCTCTTATGCTTTAATCCACCCTTCAGCTAGCACACGGTCAGATGAACCTATGAATGATGGGGGATGTTGCCTCATGAAATGTTCCACCACTAACATGTTATTATGAGGTTGATCTGGCTGACCTCATGCATGGATACCACCACCATTTATTGGTTGATTCAACTGTGCCATTACTGCAAAAAATTGTTCAGTTCCAATTCTGACCATCTCAGGATACTGATTTGGAAGGTCATTTCCTTCTGTATTCCTTCCTAGCACTACCTCCCTGTTTCTTCTCTGGAAAACCATTCTGAACAAACATTTCTTAGATGTATCAACATGGTAATCTTAAAATACTATATCATTTCAATTTGACAATAAAAAAATATTTTTGTATAATCATTTAATAGAATTCTAACTCCTAAAGTTATCTAAACTGACCTTTGATTCCAACTATAAGGCCCCATCCATAAACATTATATAATATTTAGTTATTTCTAGAATACACATTCAGGATATTTTCATGATTAGAGTTTTAGAGAATTAGAGCATAAATCTTGCATTACATTCCACTTTTAAACACGTTGGTTACATCAAAGAAAATATTCACTTTTCTAATTAAAGGAAACATATTTAAAATAAAACATGGATTCTTTCTTAACACTTCCTCGACTCTATCATCACATCATATACCTTTCCCATGACCTGTGAAAATCATTTCAAAAACCTGGGATGAGCATAAAAATCTCAGTAAGGGATATAAAAATACGAAAAGAAAACCTTAGACCATATATACATATGAATCAATGAAATCGTACTTCACTCATAAAACATAATCACTTTAACACAGCTTATGAAATCATAAGATTCATGAATAACTCAAATAAATCATAAGACATAAAGGTAACTTGAGGCATTCATAACAATATTACATAGGGAGTAACCATCATGGTTACCTTTGGAATACCCATCACAATATATTCCATAAATCTCTTCGGATAAACCATAGCATTTAACTCCAAAGCATATCCCAATGAATTAGAGATCTATCTTGGGCTAACCGGCCCCTAGATTATCACGGAACCACCCATCTTCATAAAACATTCCCAAGAACCATAACATAATTGTATAACATAAAACATGCATAAAGGAAACATAACATTTCCACATTTCAATCATAAAATGTCAATAAAACACATTGATATAATAAAAACATTATCATAACCATTTTCAATACCAAAATAAAATTAAAACATTGTATTTATTTTTCATTTTAAAAAATGTTATGGCTTGTAGAGGAAGACGAAACTCAAATAATGGTCACGACATTGGAGAAGTCGTTGTCGCCGCATACGTAAGACAAAATCATTCCCTTTTGCCGTTTAGTAAAAATATTCATATAAAAAGATTAATTTTGAATAAAAGTCAAAGTCAAAGGTTTTTAAACACCGTATAAAATAATTTTATGTATAAAACATAATATGCCTCAATGAAAGGAGATTGAGATGAGGTCCCTTACCTTGTGTCTTACTTGACTCGATCGTTCTTTAATCTCCGGAATAATAAACTTGAGATAATTTATACTTTCATAAAATACTTTTTCAAGTTCATTATTCCTTTTATATCACTTATTACCATGTTACAAACATTATGTAATTATTTAATTTAATAATGGTCATTTTTTTTATCTTTGGTACTTGAGTCAAAAATAAACTTCTTATAATTACAAGTTGTTCATGTGGTAAAATCTTCATAATATCTAGAATTATATTCATGATATAGATATCATATATATCATATATATCTAGTATATACATGCATTTATAATATTACATAACATTTAGAGGTAAGAAATTAAATGCACCCTTCATAGAGACGGTAAGCCGTACGTACGCATGAACGATAATTTCATTTCTATTTCATATTTAATGGAATTAAATAATAATGATATAAAAGATTATTATAATTCAAGTATAATATCAAATATAATGTCATTAACTCTATCCTTTATATGTCCCACATATGGCCTTAATGATTTAAATCACTTTGAGGGGGTGGTAGTCCGCACTTCCTAAAATGAAATTATCAAGTTTACCAATAATGGAAACCATAAAGGAATGCCATAAATGAAAAATACAGAAGCATAAGGAAAACATAAATATAATATATATATCATATATAAATATAGTTACATCTTAATGGACACCATGAGAGGCGTTAAAAGATGATTGAACAATCATCGTTTCATGAGGCAATAATTCGCCACTCACAGAAACATTATGTTCTTTAACCATTAGATGGAGGTATGTGTAAGTGTAAATCAAATACTTCTCATAACAACATCCTAGTATATTTAATATATTGTTGTTGTTACCGAAGAGAGGAATAAAAATAGTTTATGGGGTTTGGGAAGCAAAATAATACAAAATAACATAAGAGAATACATTACCTTTAAATCGGGTAACTCCCTTTGGTTTGACCAAAAGGGTTTCATGAAGAGCTTTCTGCCTAAGGTAAGTCATCTATGATGAAGATAGAGATGTGGAAAGACAAAATGTGCAGATTTTGGCCAAGCCAATGGATTGATAGGTGTGGGTAAAGGGGTAGAGGTGGGGGCCTTTTATAAGAGGGAGGAGGGGCACTCTTGGAAAGTCGTGAAATGTTACATTATTATAAAATGATTTTCAGATTTTAAATGTCCCACAATGATATATTTCTGGGATAAGGTGATAAGGGTACAAAATACACCCATACAATAGGTTTTTGACAAGTTTATGTCGCAGATTTTACATTATCTTTTCATATTATTTAAATCATTCATTAATGAGGTAATCAATACATCATCATGGTGTCATAAATAAATTTATTTATTTAAAGTCTAAATATTATAAAAAAATTTCTATGATGTAGTAAATATTTTTAGCTTTCCAAATAATATATATAGTATAAGAGATCATTTATTTAGACAAAATTAAAATTGTTTTACTTAGGTGTTACATACTTTTGTTATATTTTTATTTCATTAAAAATAAAATGATAAAATGTCACTATCACACAAAAGTGATTCCATGGGGTCCCAAAGTTGGCACAAGGAATCCCATGGTCATCCATGACACAACTAGTAGAATTAGGACACATGTTGGCATCATTTTATATTATTATGAAATTATTTTATTACCCTTAACTACATGATTACTAATTAATCATGATAATTGATGATAATTATCATCGTTACTATTCATAATGTCCAAAAACAAAAGAGTCTTCATTACATAATTTGGACCTTCTGATTAAAAATATGGAATCCATTTTACCACTTTCCAAACACAGAAATTTCAATAATTAATTTAAAAATAATTCCTATTGTCAAAACTAATAGCGGGATTTTAGAAACAATATCTATCAAAAGATTGTCACTTATTTATGTCCAATTCCAAAGTGAAATTAATTATAATGACCAAAATTGGGTTAAATGGTAAAAATATATTCTAATTAAACATTACAACCAATTAAAAATATAATCTAACAATATAATTAAATTAGATGAAAAAGTCATTTTGAATTAAAATACGGTATTTTTCACTATTCATTAAAAAATTAACATTGTCAGAAAAATACCCAAAATTTACCCAAAGTAAATTTCAATGTCAAAATTATAATGAATAAGTTTATTTTTACAAATAGAGCTTATAAAATTTTCAAAAGTTTTATTTTAAAAATGGTTTTCCATCAAAAGACGGCAAAATAATCTTTTAAAAAATATTAGAGTATTTTATGCTTAAGATTGGATTAATTCTCATTTTAAGCCTCTAAAACACTGTCTAATTCATAAATAGACATAGATATGAAAATATATTATTATTTACTTACTTGGGATGTTACATAACATCTATGAAAGAACATAAGCATCATATATAATTATAATATTATTAATAACATATTTCATAACTCTATCTAAATATATAACCTTTTATACCCTTTCATTATAATAATTCATTATACATTCATTAGCTACATAGTGTTTATTTTCATCCTCAGATGTCAATAATTTAAATTATTCAGGCATGTTTTGTAATGGGGACATCAAACCCCATTTATTGAAAAAAAAATTAAATCATTTAATGATTATTCATGTTACCTCAATGGATGTTAATAATTATTTATTAATTTATATTATGATTCAATTTATTTTGAGTTATGATTTGTGAAGTTGAAATTAGTAAGGATCGTGTTTTAGATAATTTACTATTATCTATTATTAACATTATAATAACCATTAATCTTTACGATATAATTTAATAAATATAATAATAATATATATAAAAAAATTATATCATATATATTTATCAAATACATTTTAAGAATCATCCTTTCATTATGATGATGAAATACAAAAAATGTTGTAAATAGACGGTCATTCAGAATGTATGAATGAATGATATTTTCATTTTTTTTTCAATGGATAGAAATACAAGAAGGATGATGACTATTTACCATTTAAAAATAATAGTCATGGTAAAAATATATAATTTTATTATAAAATTAATTATTATAAACATCAAATGAATGTACAGATAAAAACAATTCACAATCTATAGAGGTAGGTGTCAACACATGTGCCTGAGTGAAATTTACGTTTCTCTAGTGAATTACAGGGGTAAAATATAGATCGTGATTAATATTTATAGAATTGTAATTAGGTAATAAATATCATATTTATTTAATAAATACAATATTATAAACATCCCTGCTAGGTTGGGAAGAAAAATGAATTTTTTTTTGATATGGGTGGTTTTCCACATCAATGCATGAGAAATTATTACATCTTTCAAATGGGGGTGAGAAATATAGAAAATTAGTTTTCTATTAAAATAAAAAAATTTATTTATATTAATGATAATAGAATAACTATGTTAGTTTGGAGAGAATATATTTGGAAGAATTATAAGAATAAATTAATGAATAAATATGAAAAGTGTAATTATGTGTCTATTACATTACTCCTTATGAAAAATCCACAATGATTGACTAAATGACATCATCGTAAAATTAAAACCTATATGATATGGAAAATATATTTTTTATCGGATTGGGGAAGAATTTTTTTATTCTAACATTCCTTATATAAAATGGTGATGTTGGGTGGTGAAGGGTCCTATTTATAACTGTGTAGGGGGATTTTGGTAAATAATAATTTATTCTCTTGGATTTTAACCATGATTTTATTAAAATATAAAAAAACTATAAATAGAAGTGGATAGGTATATCCCCCACTCATCCAAAAAATAAGATATATTTTTTCAAAACATTTTAGCCATTTTATCATGATTTGACATTTATCCTCAATTTATTTTAATAGATTTTACTTGTTTTTTACCTTGGTAACATATCATTATACATAAAATTATGATTACCCTTTTTAGATAATTTTTAAATTTTGAATAAAAATATGAAGTATTTTTTATCATATTAATGTTTTAGAGGTGTTTAAAATTTATTCTAATAACTTTTTGCTTGTCGCAAGAAAAAATAGATTTAAGAAACAAATTAGTAATTGGTTTAAAAAATGAAAATAATAGGTTATTAATTGAAATATATTATTTTAAATGATTATGTTTTCATAGTAAAAAATTAAAAGATTTGAAAAATCTAGATTTAATAATTATGTCAAGATTATATCATAATGAATTAATAAATGTTATCAGTATTTGTTAAAATGATATTTTATAAACTTCACCTAAAAGTAAATATTTTCATTAAGGTTAAAAAATAAAATTAATATAATATAATAATTTTAAACCCAAAAATTAATTTATTTTTATAAATTTAGAATTCTAAAATTTATATATTTAGATTCTAAATGAAAATATAAAAAGTAATAAAAATCTTTTTTTATAGAAAAGCAATGTGTTCAATATTAAACACTCTTACTCTTATTTCATTTAAATTAATATATAAATTAGTTTTAATATATTATTGTTAAAAATTTACATTTTCTCTACATATAAAAATAACAAATTAATATTTTAAGAATAAAAAATATATAGATCATAAAAAATTAAATGTTTGTGAAAAATATATTTTAAAACATTAAATGTTCTTATTAGTTATCTATTTAACACAATTTAAATTATCTCATTACTTTACTGCCAAAATGAGTTTTTCATTTCATTATATATTGATTTCTTATTTTATATGCTTATAATTATAACATCAAATTCAATGTCTACATTTATAACAATCAAATTTAATACTTCTAATTTAATCAGAATAATACATAATGCGGTTGGTGTTGGATTAGTATTTTCTATGAAATAATTTCATTAAATAATACTTATTTAAAAATAAATATATTCCAAAATATCAAGGTGGAAAATTATCTCCTTAAAATAAATTATATTATCATTATTTTTATTATTATTCAATAATGAAAATAGTATAAGGTATTTATAAGATAAGAAAGACTCAAGATATAATTTGATTATTTCTATCATCTGTAATACTGAAGAACTAACATTTCATTTTTAATAGTATTGTATTGTTATTATAATACATTTATTTAAAATTTTACTCTTTATATATCGGTTCGTCTTATGATTTTCTACAGATTTATCTTTAAAAACATCATTTTCATTTTCATGTTTCCAAAAAACTTATATAGATGAAATGGTTATGGTAATATCAAATAGTATCAATGTAAATGATCATATTAATATGAAATTTCATAATAATTATATCATATATAATGGACACTTTATATTACACAATGATACTTTTAGTACAACTATGAGATTGTGGGTGGAGGGGGGATTATCAATTCATGGGGAAGACATATGTGGCTAAATGTCTAGTGGAATATGAGGCTGGAATGAATCGGCTGAGTTCTGGGGATATTGATAAAGTGGATCCTCTTATATTCCATCCAGGTTCTTCTAATATAGTGAATAGATCTGTTTATTTGATAGTTGTGGGCTTCTAAAATGGTTTCAATCGAAGGAAATTCACATCCGCGTGAGATGATGATATTGATAAAATCATACGAAAGGGTTAAAATAACCATTTAGATCCTAAAAGGGTGGTTATCCTTAACATGTTTAAAATCTAATAGTATTCAATTAATTTCCAGACATGTTCTTCTTTGTGAAGGAATAGTTTAGAAGGTAGATTATTTGGTTCTAAATATTACTTCTACTGTGGGGTTTTATGACTGTAGATGCATACCAATGGGTTTGGTATTTTTTAATATAATTTTCCCATCGTAGTAGTTAAATAGAAGAGATGGGGGTTTGGATCATTCATGGTAAAGCTAGGTATGCTTTTTATTCAAGCATGATATTTTTTGTTTCAATACTTTTTCTATAAAAAAAATACCAAGGCTCAATTGTGGATTAAAATTATTAGTCATGAATATATTCTTTGGTGTCCTACGACTATTTTTGAAATATTCTTGGTTGTGGGAGTTCCAATTAAAAAGGATAAGACAACTGATGTTGAAAAATGTTTCATTATTCTAGGATCCTCTTGGAGGGGAACCAAAGATCTTGTTTGATTTATAATATAGTTTTTTTTCATTGATGATTATATACATATTAAAGTTGAATATGAGAAATTATCTGACTTATATATTTATTGTGAAGTTATTAGAAATTTAGAAAAATAATTTTTTCAATAATTTAATCTTCTTATTTTTTTTAAAAATGTATTTGTGATGATTTTTATTGGAAGAAGTTGATAAGGTAGAAAATATTGAACAAAATATATTATGTTGGTGCAAGGTAGTATCCTCCAGATAGGGAAAAGGAAGATATTTATGCTAGTTTTTTCACAAATGGTGGAAGATGTTCCTCAAGAATTGGTGAAAGAGACTTAGGTTGTTAAGTGTAATGATTAAGGATTACTACCTCATGATATAGAGGAATCTGGGAATATTTCAGATCTAGAGATGGCTCAGATTTTTGTTCCTTATAATAGAGATAATTCCAAAGTGAATGTGGGGGGACATAAACCAGGTGGAACTTTAGATATATATCAATTTCTACATAATTATTATCATGTAACTGAGGAGAAACATAATCCGGAATATGGTGTAATACTTTAAATTATTCAATAAGAATTTAATAAATTAAGGGAATCATGGGGATTTCATGGAATGTGGTAGGATATAGTGGATCATTTAATGAAAAAAATAAAAATATGCTTGGGCATTATCCAAAGGAAAAAACTATTTTTATGGATGATGAATGTTTTCAACTTGTTATTCATAGGAAGGAATGATGTAGGAAATATTAATCCTATTTAAATCGAAATACTGTTACATAGTCTTATGGTACCATAAAATATTACACTAATTGGTATGGATATAATGAAATTTACAATCAGTTGGACTATGATCATTGTTATTTCTAATTGGTTCTTCTTGAAATGAGGGAATGTATTCATGTATGACTTCACTTATCTTTCACTTTATATGTTCCCTATTCCTTTTTAATTAAAGGGATCGTCCCAAACATTTATTGTATAATTTCATTAGTTTAACCAAGATTTTCCATGTTTGTTTTCCAATTAAAATTTATAACCAATTATTTCTTTATATAATTATTATTAATCATTTATGATGGTATTTTAAGATAAAGAAAATAAACCAAATTAAATTACCAAAAGTTTCAAAACAGGGGTGTAATGAGGCCTATTTTTCATATACTACGTTTATACTAAGATAATTATAAACAATATATTTTAGGTTTATTACCATAGTTTCTTCTATTCTAGAGCCAACATCCTTTAATTTGTATATAGAAGATGTTTCTATTTCCTAAATACTTCACCATGACAATTTTTAAAAAAATTAGGATTATATATAATAGATATTATTATACATAATTTATATACGAAGTATACCTCATTAGAATACAATAATATGAGTAATATGTTATTTAATAATAACATATGAAACCAAGACCTGTACTCTGGATTCTATGAAAAAAACACATATTTTTAAACAAGTGTCGATACCAAGTGAGATGAACCGTGATGAAAATGTATATGTAATTAATATTACATCTCACAATTATCTTAAAAACAAAGATAACCATTATGCTAATTTTTTAGATATTATCTAAATAAAAAATAATTTCCGAACACTTATGATCATTTCTCAACATTATCCCCATTGTGGAATGTATTTTAGACATCTTCATGGATATACAAAAATTCATAAAAAGGGGAATATAAAACATATGAAATGGGTGACCAAAAATTCTTTGTATAAAATAATCTTAATGTCATTAAAATGGTTAGATCACTATTATATGAGTAACATGAACATGGTAGATATGTATAATAAAAAATTTGAACTAATAAGGGTTTTTCATATAATAAAAGTACATGTAATATTGAATGGTCATGCATTAACCTTGTAATAATATTGTGAAAACATGAGAAAGTAATTTCATTCCATTGTGAATAATATAGGAATATATAATATAAACGTGTAAAAAGAATAATCTTGAGAAATGATAACTTTACAAATGTGTTCAAATGTATACTGATCTATGTAAAAAAGCAATTGGATTATAAATAACACTCACGTACCAAATTGGGATTATCCTTAACATCAACGTAACCATGGACTTGGGATTACCACTCATCTAAGAATTGGATTGGTATTATCTTCGTAAAATACCTTTTTATTTAGACTTCCAATCATGTATCCTTGCTATTGGGATTACCACACAGTAACCCATGAGTGTCGTAATACAACACATGTTCCACTTGGATTGGGAATACCACTCTAGACCCATGGGATTTAAATAAACTCCCACATACTCTTTTGATCTCTTATGATGTCATCTATACTAATGTATTAGAGGGGTTATAGGAACCCTACAATCTCATAATGATTAACCATTTTCATGTGCACTATAAAAATATTACCATATATTGTAACGAACCGAACTTTTATCAATGAAAATTTATTTTGAGCTAGTTAAATGTCTTATTATGAAAAATGGGTAGGTAAAACATATGAACATACTTAGTTTTATTTTTTGGGATTTGAAAATACTGTTACGAATTGTGATCATTTCTAATATAGTCGTCGAATAGTTATCACATGATTTATATAAATATAGGGCTTTAACAAATCAAATTTAGTCCGAAAAAGGAAGAAATGGACTCATCTAGTAGACTTTCCCCATACAAAGCCCATTTTTCGGAGCTCGGAAAGGAGGTGGGGTAATTGGGATTCACTCTTGACCAATCCCAAGCTGAGCTTCAACACATAAAGCTCGAACAGAACCGCCTATTAGAGAAGTGGAAGTTGATAGAGATTAACACCCAAGCAATGTTATCCATGCAACCCCAAGAGTCTTTCACCATCGCACTCTGTACCCTTCAATCTTATATGGGTGTTATAAGGGGTTATGTAACAAGACCGTAGTACTGTGATTATGTATATTATTATAGAGAATATACTATCATTTTATTATTGATACTTTCTTATTAGTTTTTTAAAGAAAAAAATAGAAATTTTAGTTAATTAAGAAATATATTTTGATGAATTAAAGGATTTTTCAAATTAAATAATATTTTTATTAAATATTATTACAATATTAAATTTTTTATAATATATATAACTATATAATTATTATTAATATGATTGTGTTTTTTATTAATGTTTGAAAACTATTTTTGTCAAAACCCAATGAATTTTTAAAAAATGTTGGTTTTTATTTTAAAAGTTAAAATTCACATATATAGAAAATTATTTAGATAAAATGAATATTATTTATTGTATCAGGATGTCAAAAATATCTAGTGGTAATTTTTTCATAAATTTCAGACACAATTGAATATTTGGGAAGAAATTAAATACAGTTAAAATACATATTGTGTTTTAATACATCATAATGACCCATAGTGATGTAATAAAATTCTATAAACATTTTTTTTCATCCAATATAAGTTTTACCATTAAAATAATATGATTTTAGGTTTGTTTGATATATTTTACAATGCTTCAGTGGACCCTTCAAGACATATAAAACTTTTTAACTTTTTAAATTAATTTCTTTTAGAGTCTGAATAACCTCCACATAAGAAACCATATTAATTTAAGAATTTCTAACATTAACAATATAAAATAATGTTTTCACTACCGTTTGTAAAAACCCATGGGAAAAAACCATTTGTTGGTTAGTGGTTTTGATTTTTTTAATGTGTGGTGTCCCAAACCTAAATAATTAAAAATTCCCTCTCCTTTCCTATATAAACCAACACAATATCCCACATTCTCTTCACTCAAAGTCTTTATATTTCGTCCAACCTCTAACCTCCTCTCTCTATAATCCTCTCATGGTTCCCCAAAAACCCAATAAACTTCTCTCAATCCCCTCCCAAGCCTTTGGGATCACACTTCCAAGTAAGGGATACCTTCCTTTCTCATTTTATCCAAGTTTCTTGATATTGTTATTCCATTATATTTTTAATTATAAATTTTGGGGAATGATTTTTCACCTCCTTCATACTTACCAATTTTAGTTTTAATGATGATATACCCCTTTTCACTCTCATTAATTCCTTCCATGTACACTCGTTACCATGCCGAAATTCCGTAAGGAATTTCTCTCTCCTTATTTACATTCATGAAATTATTTTGTATTAGGAATCCAAATTCCATTAAGTAGGTTGGTAAATGTATCTATATTACCCCTTTACTTTACATATTATGTAAATATGATGAGACACCATTTTCCCTCTCATCATCCCTTTTTATGAAGTCCTATGTCATGCCGTTATGCTGTCAAAATTACACCGCCAATTTCGACGCCAAAAACATTGTGTAATGAATACCATGGCCATTTATCTATCAAGGGTATTAAAATTTATTAACATTTAATTATTTATGGAAGAGTTTCATGAAATAATTTCTCTTTCATTTACCGTGGAATAAATTTTTATGTTCAATGAATCTATGTTTTATGATATTGTGGCACAGTTACGCATGAAATGAAATGGTTAATAAGGGTGTACCCTTATAACGCTCCAGTGAATTAGGTAAATATTAGTATTATCGTACGTCATGTGAAATTAGTGTTTAATCCATCTAATTCATGTTCAGTGACAGTTTACTCATGCTCCCTGTGCAATGAGCATGGGCTCATGATTATACCATGTTAAGTGTTGTTGCTACATTTCCATGTTACAATAATCATGTTATATCTTTCCTTTTTTCATGTTTATTTTATGCTCCATTGATATTCTTATTTCCTACCATGTATTGTATTCTTCATGTTATGACTTGTTTACTCCCTTATAGGTCTTTATATCTCACCCCTTTCTTATGAATATCCTCAGGTTATCCTAAAAAATGATAAGTACGGTGGAATATAGTGTCCATGCAAAGGATGTTTTCAATAAATATATTGTGTTTCATGTTTTAAGAAGTTATGCAATTTTATTAAGGGCTAAAGACACTATACCTCTTGATCTTCTATTTTTAATAAAGTGAAATGTTTTTGTAATAAGTCATTCTTAAGTTTGTAATAAAAAGAAGGGTTGTTATAGGTGGTATTAGAGTGAGGATTTGTTATCATTAGATAAGGATTAGAAAACCCCTAGTGAATTCATTTGGGATAAGACTAAGTATAATAACAAAATCCCTATGTTTCGGTGAGTATTGAGTAAGTGGTTTATCATGAAAATACATCCCTTTCTGGATATGAGCAGCTAGAGGAGGCTCTAGCACATACGTACCTAAGATTGAAAACTCTGATAAGGAGTTTTGGGCTTGACCCAGGGTATCCTGGTACATGACAACCAGCCTTACTACACTTCTGGTTTTGAATCTCATGGGGGATATGATTTTATAAATTCACCAACTTAGTATGAACCATTACTAAGGGAATAAACAAAGCCCCTAAGAATTTATTTTGGGAAGTAGATCATGTATAACAAAGATTTACTCCTATAGATTCATAAGTTTAAAAAATAAAAGTTATTTATAAGCCATCCATTTTTACCTTGGATTACTATTAATGAGTTACCCCTAACATTCCTTTTATTCCAACTAATGGCTGGTAATAGGAGGACTTGGTCTGACAACCGATGTGAAGAACAATGTGATGAATGTTCTAATGAGATTCCTAATCCGATGGGTGCAGAAATCATGAACATTGTCATGATACTCTCTCAGTTAACTCATGATTTGAATAGAAACCTAGGTATAGAGAAACGTTCAACCCCCCCCCCCACGAAATAAATAGTCGCAATCGAGATCTTCATGAGACAAAGGCCTCCCACATTTAATAGATCATCTGATCCCTCAATTTCCGAATAATGGATCAAATATATTGATTTTTTTTTCTCCATCCTTCAATATTCCGAACAAGAGAATTTTATTTTGGATACTTATAATATGGAGGGTGATGTTGATCAATGGTGGGAATTGATAAAAAATACGAAGCCTGATGAGGAGATCGAGGCATTGGAAAGGAAGTATTTCTGGAAGTTTTTTTTTTGATAAATATTTTTCTGCCACCATCTGACTTAAGATGGAAAGGTACTTCAATGCCCTCAAGAAAAAAAAGACGATGAATCCATTAAAGAGTACGAGGAAATTTTAACATGTCTTGCACGATATGCCTCTGGATTTTTGTTGCCCCTGAATGCACGGTTTACCACTTCTTTGATGGGATGAAACATTTCCCATAAAAAACCTTGGTGATTAGTGACTTTGATAGCTATGAAGAAATTGTATGATGTGCCCTCAAAGTTTAAAAGGAGGTATGAGAATCCCAAGGGTATCATGGGGATAATAAGTGTAAGATAGACTTCAATTCTGGTAGTCTGATGGATAAATCCAATGGTGCAATGAAATCTAGCACCTCATTTTCCAAAGGTACAAAAATAATACCCCCATAAATTGCCTATTAAGGATGAAGAAATGCATTAGGTGTGGAAGAGAATGGAACCTAGCTGTTAATTTTTGACATGAAAAACCCATGACTACGATAGAGGAGAGATTGCTTCGTTTGACCCTCAACACATTGTTCATTGATTTAACAGTAAAGAACTAGGGTTCCATGAAAATCAGTGACCTATGCCACGGGTTTTTATAGGCAACCAACAACCTCCATGGTAGTAAGGATGATCTTTTTCCATCACTACCACTGAAGTGAACCCTGAAAATGAAATTTTGACGAGTACTCTTATTATTCATTCAATAAGAGAGAATTTACTTTTTGATTTTTGTTTTACACATTCTTTTATATCCCAAAAGTTTATTAGAACAATCCCAACACCATTAAAAATCATGGAAGTAAAGATGTTGGTGAGCATGGAAAACATGGAAATCATTGAATCCCCTGAATATAACTACTCTCCAAACATAATTTGTGGATTGAACATCTTGGTGAACCTCTTCATACTACCTATGGTAGAATTTGAGGCAATTCTTGGCATGTATTTTCTTTACTTATAAAGATCCAACATAAATTGTAGTGAGAGGGAAATTACTCTCTATATTGAGAATCAACCCTCAATTCTGTACAAGTTAAATGAGGAAGATTAATATTCTTTAGCACCATCATCTCAAGCATGGATACTACTGCCCTATGAGAATGTGTATCTGGCTCAGATGATTGATTCTAAGGAATCATCCATCATTGAAGACATATCTATTGCAAGGGAATTGGTTGAAGTGTTTCATGAGCAATTATCTGGAATTCCTCCTAGAAGAGATGTTGAATTCTCAATTATCCTTATACCTGGGGCATTTCTGATATCCAAGACTCCATATATAATGGCTATTGTGGAGTTTAAGGAGATAAATAAACAAATACATTAGAATCTGGATAAAGGGTTTATACGCCAATGTGATTCACCCGGGGGTGCACCGGTCCTCTTCATCATGAAGAAGGATGGGTCAATGCACCTTTGCATTGATTATCATGAGATCACAAAATCACGATAAAGAACTAGTATCCTCTACCATGAATTGATGACTTTTTCGATCAGTTATGTGGAGCACAATACTTCTCCAAGGTGAATCTGCGGTATGGATATTAACAAATAAGGATGAAGAAGGAGGATATAACCAAGGATTTTTTTCGTACACTGTACGAGCACTATGAATTCATAGTAATACCTTTCGGACTCCCCAATGTTATAACAATATTCATGGAATTAATGAATATATTCATTAGAGATTACATTGACAAATTTGTTGTAGTATTTATATACGATATTCTTATATACTACAAAGCTAAGAAGGAACATGAATAGCATCAAATAACTGTACTAGATACTTTGAGAAAGGATAAGATCTATGAAATGTATAGAAAGTGTGACTTCTAGTTGAATGAGGTCTCATTTTTGGGTGATATCATCGCAAGAAATGGGATATATGTGGATCCCTCTAAGACGGGTCCAATTGAGGGATGGGCAAGGATAACATCTGTAACAAATATCGGTAGCTTCCTGGGGTTAGCTGGATATTATCACCCATTTTTGATGAATTTATCATGATTGTACACCCTTCTTAAGAAGATAACTCATAAGAGAGTAATGTTTTCTTGGATGATGAATACAAAGAGGGCATCAATGTTTTGAAAAGAAGTCTTATCGCTACACCATTACTCACAGTCCTAATAAGTGGAGAAATATTTTTGGCGTATAAAGATTATTCAAAGAGGGGTTTTGGAAGTGTGATAATGGATAATGATAAAGTGATATTCTACCCCTTAAGATAGATAAAAAACAATGAGAAAAACTATCCCACGAATGATCTAGAGTTGGCGACTTTGATCTTTGCATTGAAAATCAGGAGGAATTATCTACATGGGGATAAGTGTGAGATATATATGGATCACAAGAGCCTAAAATATATATTCACACAAAAAGATCTTAATATTCACCAATAGATATGGATAGATCTTATCAATGATTATGACTTCTCAATCCACTACTATCCTGGTAAATCAAATATGGTGGAAAATACTCTAAGTAGAAAGGATCATGCGTCATTACCAATGATGTGAATTAAAAAGAATTCAATCTTCGTAGATTTTTAGAGGGTGGACATGGGATTCATTAAGGGAGGAACATCATCAACCCTTTCTCAAATAATTTCTCAACCCTTCCTCCCAGATAAAATAAAGGATTCTCAAAGATATGATGTGGAAATTCTGAAAGGGGTACAGGCTATCATAAATTAGAAATCCTCATAGTTAATGGTTATCATGGTGGGAATTGTGTGATTGGGGTCACGATTATATGTACCATCTGATCCAAAGATAAAGAAGAATCTTCTAAATTATTCATATAGCTCAACTCTATATATTCAACCAGGGACTACAATGATGTATCGAGATCTCTGAGAAAAAATTTGGTGGGAAATAAGAAAATGGAGATTGCTAAATATACATCAAAGTTCCTAGTGTGTCATCAAGTGAACACTGAGAAGAAAAAATGTAAGTGCAAAATGCAACCACTACCCATTCCAACACGGAAGTGGGATAAAATTACTATGTACTTTTTCACTGGACATCCAAGGTCATCCAGATGAAAGAATGCTATATAGGTTGGTTGTGGATCAACTTACGAAGACAACTCAATTTATCACAATTCGAGAGGACTTCTCATTTGATCAACTTTCACATATTTACATCAAAGAAGTTGTAAGGAAGCATGGGGTAACAATATCTATTGTGTCCTATCATGATATAAGATTAACCTCAATGTTCTAGAAAAGTATCCAACATTCTTTATGCACTGAACTAAACATCAGTACAACCTATCATTCTCAAATTGATGGCCAATCTGGGAAAACTATTTAGACACTAAAAGATATGTTAAGATCTCGTTCTATGGACTTAAAAGGAGGAGGAGACCAACTTCTTCAACTGGTTGAATTATCCGGCAATAACAGTTTCACCTTGTTCATTTTAATGAAACCATATGAATCAATTTATTGGAAAAGGTGCAGAACACCGGCTAGTTGGGATGAATTCGGTGAGCTTAGGCTGCTAAGACCGAAATGTAAGAATAAATGTTGGAGAAGGTGAAAACCAATAAAAAGAAAATAAAGGGAGTCCAAAGTTGACATAAGAGTAATTAGGATAACCATTTATGATAACATGAGTTTGAATTTAGAGACATGGTAATTCTATGCATATCTCTATGGAAGAAGGTCATGAGGTTTGGCAAAAAGGGAAGTTAAGTCCTAGGTACATCTGCCCCTTCGATATTCTTGATTGTGTCGGGGCTATGGAATATCGACTAGAACTTCCACCTACCATGGACAAAAAACAAGATGTCTTTCATGTATCCCTCTTAAGTAAGTACATACATGCCCCTTCACATGTACTCTATTTAGAGGTAGTATAGTTAAAGGATGATCTTTCTTATAAGGAGTATCCATTGAAGATCTTGGATCATAGAGATAAAGTTCAACATAACAAGACTACCCACCTAGTCAAGGTACTATAGAGAAACCATATGTATTAAGAGGAAACATGGGAACTAGAGCAGGAAATGAAGGAAAAGTACCCACACCTGTTTGCATCTTAGAATGTAAAAAAATTTAAAGGATAAATTTCTTACGGGGGAACGATTGTAACGACCCAAACTTCTATCAATAAAAATTCCTATTGATCTAATTAAATGTCTGATTTTGAAAAATGATTATGTAAAACAAATAACTTCCATGGTTCAATGTTTTTGTATTTTAAAATACTCTTAAGAATTATGACTGTTGCTAATATAGACATTGAAACGTGATCATATGATTAGTATAAATATAGGGTTTTAACAAATCCAATTTACTCAGACAGAGGAACCAATGGCATCATCCAGTAGACTTTACCTGTACTAAGCCCATTTGTCGAAGCATGGAAATAAGGTGGTGTCATTGGTCTTCGCTCCTAACTAAGACCAAGTGGAGCTTCAACACGTTATGCTCGAATAGAACCACCTACATGAGAAGTGGATGTTGATAGAGATTATCACCCAATCAATGTTATCTATGCCACTCCAAGTGTCTGTCACCATTGCACACCTTACCCTTCTATCTTATGTGGGTGTTATAAGGGGTTATGTAACAATACCTTAGTACTAGGATTATGTACATTATTTTTTTATAGGGAATATACTTTAATTTTATTATTGTTACTTTGTAAATACTTTTTTAATGTAAAAATAGCATTTGTACTTAATTAAGAAATATATTTGGATGAATTAATAGATTTTTTGAATTAACTAATACCTTAATTAAATATTATATCTAAATTATTTCTTTTATAATATAAATGATACTATAATTATTATGAATAGTATTGTGATTTTTATTAATGTTTGAAAGCTATTTTTTTCAAAACCTATGAAATTTTGATAAATGATGGATTTTATATTAAACATAAAAATTCACATATTTAAAATCATATTCAGATAAAATGAATTTTATTTTAGGAATCAGGAAGTTGAAATTATCCAATGGTAATTTTTTCATGATTTTAATAGAGTTGAATTTTTGGGTAAAAATTAAATACCATTTAAATATAAAATGTTTTTTATAACATCATAATTATCCAATAGTGATTTAAAAAAATACTATATACATTATGTTCGGACAATATATGTTTTACCATTAAAATAATGTTATTTTAGATTTGTTTGATTTATTTTACTATAAATTAATGGACCCTTGAAGGCTTATAAAATATTTAAACTTTTTAAATTAATATCTTTGAGAGTGTGTCTCACCTCCACATAAGAAACACTATTATTTTAATAAGTTTGGCCATTGGCCATATAAAATATTTTTTCCCCTCCCATATGGAAAGACCATTGGTTGGTTTGTGGTTTTGATTAGTTTAATGTGTGGTGTCCCAAACCGAAATAAAAATGAATTCCCTCTGCTTTCTTATATATACCCACCCAAGATCGCACTTCCTCTTCATTAAAATCCTTTTAAGTTCATCCAACCTCTTCCCTCCCCTCTATAAAATCCTCCCAAGGTGCCCCAACCTACCAAGAAACCTCTGTCATGCCCCTCCCAAGCCTTTGGGATCACACTTCTATGTAAGGGATACCTTATTTTCTCATTTTATCCATGTCTCTTAATATTGTTATAACCTTTTATTTTCAATTATAAATGTTGGGGTTTGATTTTAGACCACACCCATACAAAAATATCTATATTTTAATGATGAGATACCCCTTATCTCTTTCATTAATCCCTCCCATGTACACTATTTACCATGCCGAAATTCCGTATGTAATATCTCTCTCTTCATGTACATTCAATAAATTTTTTTTGTATTATGAATCCAAATTCGATTAATTATGTTGGGACATGTATTTATATTAACCCTTATTGTCCATTTCATGAATATATTATGAGACACCCTTTTCTCTCTAATGAACATTTTTTATAATGTCTTATGTCATGCCATTATATTGTCGAAATTGTACCACCATTTTCAAAGCCAAAATCAATGTGTAGTGAATACCATGCCCATTTCTCTATTAAGTGTATTAACTTTTATACACATTTACTTATTGATGGAACAGTTTCGTGTTTGAATTTCACATTCCTTTATAGTATAATAAATTATGATGTTTAATGAATCTATGTTGAATGATCTTGGGAATCACTTATGCATGAAATTAAATGATTAAGAAGGGTGTGCCCTGATAGCGATCCAATGCATTGGGTAATGATTAGTATCATGATACGTTAAGTACAATGAGGGTTTACTCATGCTAGTTCAAGTGAAATGAGGGATTACCCATTCTCCATGTTCAATGATTCTGGGATCATGATAAAAATTTGTTAGGGGTTTTTTCCACATTTTTATGTTATGACAATCATGCTATATCTTTCCTTTATGTTCATGTTTCTTTTATGATCCATTGATATTCCTATTGCATATAATTATTGTATTCTCCATGTTATTCCTTGTTTACTCCCTTACAGGGCATTATATCTCACCTTTTTTTATGCATGTCCTCATTTTATCCCATGAAATTCTAAGTGAAAGGGAATGTAGTGTCCGGGTAAAGGGAGTTTTCAATAAAGATGTTCTGTTTCATGTTTTATGTCATTATGAATTGATCTTAATCCCCAAACACAATAGACCATTTGATCTTATATGTTGTAATTAGTGAATATTTTAATTGATAATTCATGTTCAACTGTATAATAATAATCAGGGTTGTTATATATACCATATCATAATGAACTCAAGTACTTAAACAAGTTTTTGTAACATTTACACATGGTATCAAAAGAAGTGGAATCAAGAGTTGTATGGTTGACACTCAAAATGTAATCAACCGAAATGGTTACTACATAAGTGGATATGGAATTTTATTCTTGAATCATTACTTCAAATGATAAATAAATTTTAGAGATGTAGTTGATAATGGAATCTCAATTATGAAATTTTATTTCATAAAAACATTTATCCCCATTGTGAAGAGAAGAAGTTATGATTCACATTAAAAAATAAATTTCAATAATGTAAAATAATTTTTTTTATAAAACCACTTTAAAAATAATAATTGATACATGAAAAAGACATAAAATATTTCAAAATAAATTTTTATGGGAAGATTAAAAATTCAATCATTAAATGAAAATATCTTCGGTATTATAAAAAACCATTAATGATGGGAAAATAATTTAGAATATGATTAAATATTCCATTGATGTGATTAAAAAACAATGATGAATATCAATAGAGAGAATACATATTTGGATTTATAAATAAGTAACAACATCATTGTTGGTGACAAAATATTGGACGCAAAGGGAAGAAGGAAAAGAAGCCCAAGTGCTGCCTTGCGAAGCCCCGACATGGAACTCCCATGAGCAATGCGGCCGCCGCAAAGCGAAAGAGGTGGTACTGCTTCGCGAACGACCAGACGTTCACGAGCCCGCCGTGAAGCGAAGGAGGCGGTATGGCTCTGAAAACTCCCTGACGTTCATGAGATCGCTGCGAAGCCCCAAAGGCATCAACGCTCCGCGAACACGGTTGACGTTCCTGACCCGCTGCAAAGCAACTGCAACTCCATCGTGTCGCGTGAGCCCTAATTCGCGGCGCCCCTTGCCTATAAATACTGGGCTCCCCCTGAGTCTAGAGTATGTACAATCTTTCCTTTTGGCTTCTCAACTCCCGAATCACGAAGTACCCTTCGCCCCAGGAATCATGAGCTCCGTGATGTATTGTTTCTTCACGAGATGCTTTCTCCTTATCTCATTTTGAGCCCCTCTTCTGAGAGGGATGCCCTTTGCAAAGCCTAAGGGAATTCGTGAAGGAAGGGGATTCCCAAGGGAACTCATGCAGCCACGGAGCGTTTATGATTTGCGAAACACCCATCCTGTACAAGTGATCCATATGCCAAATCAGGGTCATTGTACTTCGCGAAGCACACTACTTCACAGCACCTTGCTTCATGAGGCACCTCTACTTCGTGAGGTCGTGCTCCGCGAGCACTTTTACACTCCGAGAAGCACCTTCCATTTACACCCCTGCCCCATGCTAAGGCCAAGGTACTCCACTTCGTGAAGCACACCCCTTTTCTTGGAAACTCCTCTTCCCGTGTGACCCTCCAGGTTTGCACGATGTGATTTCAAAGTCCCATGGACAACACCACTCGTAGCATTGCTTCACCTAATGCTTCTTCGCATAGGCACCCTAACAAAAATTGCTTCTTCACATATCCATGCTAACGTGGACCCATCGATGGTTCTCTCTATGACCCCCCTTCACCCTAGCCTTTCCGGTACCTTCCCTCCCCCAAGGGGCAGAGGGTACCGGTCATGTAAGTCCTAGGGGTGTGGAGTAAACCCACTTCTTCTGAGCTGTAGGACGTTAATCTTCCAAGAACCTCATCCTCAACACATGACGATAAACTGTGACCCGACCCCGTGCCTCACATGTAGGGTCCCCCCATCTCGGACATTCTTTACGCCACTCATCTCCATGGGAATGGAATCACCCTCACATGGGATTATATCCTCCTTCTCAGAGTAACGTATGTCCATAGGGGAAGGAAACCCAACTTGGTGCAAGCCCCCTGGCCTCTCTTGTGGAAGGTAGCACCCGTGTACCTCCGTACTTCCCCACTACCAATGTCCGTGGAGGGCGCGATAGGTAACAAGTAACCTTCCATCATTGGTCCTAAATCACAATCCCGCTGCGCTCTGCCACACTTTGGGAGTCCATCTTGGAGGAAGTCCAACACCATGGGACGCCTAACGCATAAGCCTCTCTTCGCTTCTCATGGATGCATCCTTCGCGACGTGATCATCAGGTCTCTGCTACCTCTTGTTTCACACACTGAGCATGACTCGTGTGAGCTTAGAGTAAGAATTGATCATGGAAATTCCCTCGTCTAGCATGACCTCAAACTGTATTCCCTCGTCCAACATGAAGTTCAACTGTATTCCCTCGTCCAGCATGACGTTAAACTGTAAATCCATGTCATGCATGATGTTAAACTGCACATCCATTTGAACTATGACAAATTTGATCCATGTCAAGTCATGGTACGTAGGAATCGTCGGCGAGGTTCAAGCCCACCACCCGTCATTTCTTCACGTCAGGTTCCACCTTCATCCGGCATGAAGTTAAACTGCATTCCAGTCCGACGGCAAGCCGTTGTGACCAACCCGAACTACGATTACTTTGATCCATGTCAAGGCATGGTATGTAGGAAGCCTCCCTGAGGTTCAAGCCCATCTCCCATCGGACCAAGGTCCTTTCTTCACATTGGTTCACTGACACCCACTGTTTTCTCCTGAACTATGAGGTCTTTGATCCATGTCAAGGCATGGTACGTAGAAAGACTCCCTGAGGTTCAATCCCACCACCAGTGGACCCACGCGTTCACCTCCACGCCGGTTCGCTGATGAAAACCACCACCTGAACTACGAGGTCTTTGATCCATGTCAAGGCATGGTATATAGGAATCCTCCATGAGGTTCAAGCCCATCACTCGGTCGTTTCGACCTCATTCACATCAGTTCACCCCCGTCCTTCATGATGTTAAATTGTATTCCACATCTCATTTTAACTATGAGGTCATTGATCCATGTCAAGGCGTGTTACGTAGGAAGCCTCCCTGATGTTCAAGCCCAACAATCATTGGCCCAGACCGTCTCCTTGTCGGTGTCTCCTAAACTTTGATGTCTTTGATCCATGTCAATGCATGGTACATAGGAAGACTCCCTGAGGTTCAATCCCACCACCAGTGGACCCATGGGTTCACCTCCACGTCGGTTCGCTGATGAAATCCACCACCTGAACTACGAGTTCTTTGATCCATGTCAAGGCATGGTACGTAAGAAGCTCCATGTGGTTCAAGCCCCTCACTCGGTCGTTCCGACCTCATCCACGTCGGTTCACCCCTATCTTGCGTGACGTTAAAATTTATTCCACATCTAATTTGAACTATGAGGTCTTTGATCCATGTCATGGAATGGTACTTAGGAAGCCTCCCTGAGGTTCAAACCCAACAATCATTGGCCCAGACCATCTCCTTTTCGGTGTGCCAAGCCCCCATTTTTACCCGAACTACGAGGTCTTTGATCCATTACAAGGCATGGTTCATAGGAAACCTCTCAAGGTTCATGCCCAACACCATCGGGCCAAGGTCCACCTCCACATCGGTTTACTGACGACACCCAAACTACGCGGACTTTGATTCCCTACCACAGGGATACGTAGGAGGTCTCTTCGAGTCTCAAGACTAACATCACTGTCACCCTTACCATGCTCCCATTTCATCCACCCTCTACTTCATCCATCCATCAATCATCCATCCAGATTCTCACCCGGGCAGCCACATCCCGGTGAGATCGTGCCACTCCACTCCCCTCTACAGTATCCGAGAAACCGCCCACGGGCTGACCCTAATATCGACATCCCCTCAAGGGGAATTCCTCAATCTGATCCACTCCAGATAGTGTTATGATCAGGCCGATCCGTCTCCGCTAGATATTAAACTGGCGGTATACCCTGTGTTAAGCATAGGAAGCTGAGGAAAACATCAGATACATGCCCATGGAATATTTTCCCCCATGCTCGATGTGGGATGCCTCGAGCTTCCACACCCTCGATAAACCCTATGATAAGGGACAAAATACAGACACGCCAATTCCCCAACATTAAAACACGTTAATGATGCCTCGATATGACTACTTGTAGAGACCCGTAGCCTAACGTACATGGACATTACATTACATTTGCGGAATACTTAGTACATAACAAAAACACACACACAAGGATCGTAATAGTTTAGTGTCTTTGGAAACTCGGAACATAATCTTCTAATCCTGGTGAAAGATCTTCAATATCTCCCGAAAAGATCTTCCATTTTTTTTATACCTAAAACCTTTCTTTATATCCTGGGGAAAAGAAAACATAAAAGGGTGATCTCAAATGCTCAGTAAGGGTATACAAAAGAAATAAAAATCATATCATATTTTTTTGAAAATCATAACCTGCAAAAGAGATCATAATATCTTAACATGGAACAAATCATAGAAGTGAAAATGAGATCACCATAATCATAACATGAAACTTGAAACTTTGTGGCATGCACACATAATCATGGAAAATCATTTCTTGTTAGTCATGACTCATTGCCAAGACTATCTTAGTGGACAAAGTCCCTTTCTGAATCGAGTAATCCTCGTTTCAGTCCTGTTTCACTGAACCGGTATAACCTACCATTCCAGCCATGTCTATCTCATGAGATATAAAATCTTTACCCAATGCATTGGAGGGAGATATAGGTCCCACCCATCTCTTAATGAATCCTTTCTTATGTGTGCCACAAAATCATAAATCATACATCATTGCATAACCCATGTAATAAAAAATGGGATTCTTAAACAACATGACATCATAAAACCATTCATATAAGATAAAGGAATTCATAAACATAATTCCATCACAACATAGTCAAATCAATGTAAAAATATGGATAGAAACAGAACCCTTTATTATCTTATAGGGAAAATAATTTTGATAAAACACTTGAATTGAATTCTTGAGGAAAATATCCTTTCTTCTTCAAAATCAATTTCTTTTCACAAAACATCATGCAATTTTAAAAGAAGAGATTTTATTGAAAATAGTCATGAAATATTTTAGAGGAAGCTTCATGAAAATAAGGCTTTATAAAACAGTATAAATCCGTTCGTGCCGTATAAGTTAAAAAAAACATTCTTCGTACTTTTGTCGGAAAAGTCAAAAAGTACATCGTACGAAAAACGGCAAAAGATTCCTTTCATATTCTTTACTAAAAACTCACCTAAGGGTAAAATTGGATTTAAACTATTGCAAGTGGATGGAAACAATATTACATATTGAGGGAACATGGATTTGGATGATAAAATACACCCCATAAAATACTTACGAATAAACAATCTCGGATAAAAATGAGATTGTGATATTTCCCTTACCTTAGGTCCGACTTGCTTTGTAAGTGTCCGAACCTCCTGTATAATGATTTAAATCATGTTATTGACTTATTACAGAATCATATTCATTGTTATGATATCATATATGGTTTACTTATGACATTATATTACCCGTTCTTTTGTAAACTCCATGTTAAAGAAGCGTTTTGGGTAAAATCGTTTCATTTATCGTAGGTGTTTTGACTTGTTGTTCTTGACATCATTATTACTTATATCATGATTTACTTAATTCCAGAATATAAAATATGATTTATATATCATATATATTCAATATATATATATATATAATAGGTAGATAAATAAAATGAAAAACACCGTTCATGGAGACGGTAGTCCGTACGTACGCATGAACGCTGTTTTCCTTTCCTTATTGTCTTGAAATGGAAGTAAGTAGATGACATACATATGTATATATATACATAAATCCAGTAGCTTTATAATGTCATATATTTCATTATTATTTCTTATATATACATTATAATCATTCTTAAATGGTTAACATGGAGAATGAATCTCATCGCGTCGTGGAGACGGTATTCTGTACGTACGCACGAGCGATGATATCATTTCTATAAATATTGAATTGAATTGGAGTGGATTATACAATATATCAGAATCAATATGATGTTGTAATAACTATGTATAGTTATTCTTTACACCATTATACCCATCCATGTAAGGTGGTGGTGGAAAATAGATTACACCACGGCGTGGATACGGTATTCCGTACGTACGCACGCGCGGTGAATTCTTTTTCCGTAGGATGGATAGATGGTGAAATAGGTTTGTTTCATACTTATAATAACATATCAGTATATGAGTGATACTGATGTTATTACTTCATAATGAAACAACCTAAGGAGAAGAAGTGGAAGAAGAAATAAATATGAAAGAATTGGTAACGGTAATTACCTCTTCTTTGAAGTGCCTCTTTGAGACCTCCTCTTAGGGCACTAGAATTGGTATTTAAGGAAGACCAGAACCTCTAGGATGTTGCTAGGGAAGTGTAGAAGAAATTTTTGCATGGGTTGGCCGAGCTTGAGTGCTCAAATTGGTGTGAGGAGGAGGGGGAGGATGTGTCCTTTTATAGGGGAGGAGAGGGGCACCTTAGGAATACCTCAAAATATTATTTTATATTAAAGTCAAAATCGGTTTATAATGGTTCCAAAGGGCCTTATTTCGAAGCTAAAGTGTGGATGGGTCGAAATCCTATCAACCAATAGAAGTTAGACAAGTTTAGGATATTATTTTAACCTTATCAATTAGATTTAAGTCTAAGTTAAATAATTTAACTTTTACCGTGTCTTTTTGTTTTCTTTCACTATATGGTTAATAAACTTACTATAACATGCCAAACGAACCCCAAATTGTATATTATTAATACATATATCCTTATCTAAGTCATTTGGCCGAACCTTAGATTTTTAGGAATAAAATAACAATTAATAATATAATATTTGTTTTAAAAACTATTTTGTGTCAATTTTGACACTATTTGATATATGATTTTTGTGAAAGTCATAACAGAATTAAATGTTCGAACCAAGTTGATTAAATCAACACTAATATATCATAGTAACCTATAAAATTAGTGGAATTCATAAAAAGGCTTAAATTACATTTATTTTGGTATTTATATTATCAATTATGTCAATATTTCATTAATAAGATAATTACTGCATAATTTTTGTGTCATAAATAAATTATATTATTTGATGTCTAAAAATTACAAATAAAATACCATCATGTAGGAAATCCTTTTAGCTTTCTAATGAATATTTATAGTCGAATTTATCTTATGTATAACCCCATATTAAAAATGATTTACTTATTAAACTTTGATTTTAACTATTTTAACCCTTCTTTAAATAAATTAATAATAAATGTCCTAATCTAATCCAAGTGGGCCTAAATGGTCATATGTTATTCCTAAGTTTGTTTTTGGTCGAATTACACTTGTCCAATAGAATTAGGACATGTGTTAGGGTAATAGTAATATCATATTTACCCTTAGTTACCCTATTTACTATTAACCGCGGTAAAAAACGTAAAAAGTTACTATTCACCAAAAAATTATTTTCATCTCATTGAACCACATTTTAGTCCTTGATATTAACCGTGTGTCTCGGATTTTCGAAATTCCATTCACAGAAGCGGTAAAATTAAGTTTTATACAAAATTCAGTTTTTAACCTACCACTTAGTAGTTTCACTATTCATCAAAAATTGATGTTTTTCAGAACAATGCCAAAATTTTATCCTAAGCTATATTTCATATTCCGAATTCAAAAATGAAGTCTATTTTACCAAATTCATAACATAGAAATTGCATTAATTAAATTTATAATTAAATCCCGCTGTTAAAACAAATAGCGTGTTTTTAAGAAACAATATCTATCAAAAGATTGACATTTGATTACGTCTGGTTTAAATGTGACATTACATCCAATGACCAACATTGTATTAAATTGTAAAAATGTATTCTAAATATACTTTAAAACCACTCAAATTAATAATTTATCACTATTAATTATTTCGATTAAAAAAGTTGTTTTTAATTATAAATTAGTAATTTTCACTATTCATCAGAATATGAAAGTTATCCGAAAAGTACCAAAATTTCACCTTAGGATAAATTCGATACTCCGAATCCAAAAATAAAGTTCATTTTGAAAAATAAGATTAACTGGATTTCAAAAAGTGGTTATTACTATTCATAACGGCTAGTTTTAATAATATTTTTATAGCATATCGTTGTTTAGTGAAACTCGGTATTGCGTACTACACACGCTATCGAGGAAGGTCGCGATTGCGTGTAATGCAAGTCAAGTCAAGGATGTGTGTTGTGCAAGCTCCTTTTGGTGTAGCGTACAACACAAGACATTAATAAAATTAAAAAGAATATTTTTTTATAAAATCTTGGGCTGTTACATTCTACCACCCTTAAAATGAATTTCGCCCTCGAAATTCGTCGGGGTTATAAATGGTTTACTATTTGAAAGTTTCTTTAATAGAAACCCACATCGTAAAAGGGAATACCAAAACATGGCTTTAAAAACTAAAGTATGAAATGTAACGATTACCCAAATAAACTAATCACTGGGTTTCCACATAGGTGAAAATATGGATATGGAAGAGAAATCTAACCATCATGTTCTGATGGAGAGTGGTAGAGAACATGGCTATGGAAAATCCAGTAATCACAAATCCATAAATTTGTGACGATCTAAGGTACCATCTGATTCATCAGATATAAGATCACTAGGACAACATTTTTGGTTTTCAAGATCATTTCCCTAAAGTTGAAAATTTGAATTAGAATAAATACTTACTTTATTTTGATACCATATCACTGTTGTTCGTGCCTTGAACAATTTCCACTTCATCTCTTAAATAAATGAAGTTGAATTTGTTATTCGTGAAGTGTTAGCAGATTATGTGATAGAATGACGGGTCATTCCATCTGTCTCAAACAAAAGGTAAGCAAAAGTTATTAAATATACATAAGTCATTCTATAGTGAGATTAATCATATATAGTTCCTAAAATGGACTTATACTTCATATATCATACTGCTTAATATAATAAAACTAGTTTCTACTAAACAGGGACTTCCTGTAGGTCAGTGGTAGGCGATAAATGCCAGTCGCACTTCGGTTGTGGGTTCGATTCCTACAGCCTTGTCCGAAGCGATGGGTTGTCGCCCGTCCTGCAGGTTGTCCCTTTTTCTAAAACTACGATACTATAACATCCCCATCGAAAATCTTCTATCCTTAAACAATACTAACTTATGTCCAACATAATCCAGTCTAATCTTTAGGCTTATACATAATACTGCAGTCCACTCTCATAATATAGTGACATCGATTACCAGAGATTTAATACTGTCGTTGATCCCCACATATCATAAGATATGTCTTGTTGGTCACATTCCAAACATTCAAAGTCCTTAATCGTGTATTCTCTTGAATACCTTAGTGAAAACATGAGTGCAGTTAAAAGTTAACACTTTCCACATACTAAAATCCTCAAAATTCTATATACTCAAACCATGATATCACTTAGTCCTTATATCAATCATGAGCTCATGAATACTATCAAACATTTAATTTTCTCCTTATCCCTTCATTATGCGCATATCATCTACATTCCAAAAATATCTGAATAACCTTTCATGGATAGTGGTACCATTAATCATACACTTTCATAACTCAAGGAAAGACAACAGTGTAACAATCCTCAGATGTCTCTTTATTCCATAGTACCATGAGATTTCTTATACAACATTACACATGATAAACATTTAATCATTCCACAACATTCTTAAACCATTGACCGAGCTTCAACATTTCTTTCATCTCACATATCATTTGTAGTCTCTTCATCATCATCCACATAAATACTACCCATATGACCATACTGATTCTCTTCATGAGTCTTTCCCTTAGGGCATTTGTTTGCATAATGCCCATACATTCCACATTTAAAACACTTAACCATTTTTGATGTCATAGCAATACCATTATCCTCATCCATGGTGTTAATCGACCCTTTTCCTTTGCACTTACTTGCTTTGTGTCCTTCTTTTCCACACCCAAAGCATCTTCCAGTTCCCTTGAAACATTCTCCTTGATGCCTCTTCCCACATGATTTACATAGGGGAAATTGAACTTTCTTTCCTCTATGATCATCATGGAACTCCATCTTTCTCTTATTAGTCGAGTCAGGAAACTTACCAAATTTTACTTTATTGATCATGTTGTGAGATTGCTGATTCGGCATAATAATGATGTTTGGACATCCAAATCCCATTTCATTTGGTTGCTCAAGAAGAATATCATTCCATTGTCCATCATATCCTCCATTATTGTGAATTATCTTGTTTCCAGCCATTTTCTAAAACCCAAACAGAATAGTGTTAGATGCAAAAATCGTAATAAAGGGGGAGTAACTTAAATATCTATCATCTTTGGTTTAATCTAATATCGTTACCATAGTTCTAGAACTATATCCTATAGGTATACTTATCCTTAGAGGCATCCCTAGACATACCTTAGAAATATCTCTAGGGATCTCACTAACGTTTTCGCATCCTAGTTTCCAAAGGTTGACTAAACCTTTCCTTTGATACCAACTGTAGAGACCCATAGCCTAACGTACATGGACATTACATTACATTTTCGGAATACTTAGTACATAACAAAAACACACACACAAGGATCGTAATAGTTTAGTGTCTTTGGAAACTCAGAACATAATCTTCTAATCCTGGTGAAAGATCTTCAATATCTCCCGTAAAGATCTTCCATTTTTTTTATACCTAAAACCTTTCTTTATATCCTGGGGAAAAGAAAACATAAAAAGGTGAGCTCAAATGCTCAGTAAGGGTATACAAAAGAAATAAAAATCATATCATATTTTTTTGAAAATCATAACCTGCAAAAGAGATCATAATATCTTAACATGGAACAAATCATAGAAGTGAAAATGAGATCACCATAATCATAACATGAAACTTGAAACTTTGTGGCATGCACACATAATCATGGAAAATCATTTCTTGTTAGTCATGACTCATTGCCAAGACTATCTTAGTGGACAAAGTCCCTTTCTGAATCGAGTAATCCTCGTTTCAGTCCTGTTTCACTGAACCGGTATAACCTACCATTCCAGCCATGTCTATCTCATGAGATATAAAATCTTTACCCAATGCATTGGAGGGAGATATAGGTCCCACCCATCTCTTAATGAATCCTTTCTTATGTGTGCCACAAAATCATAAATCATACATCATTGCATAACCCATGTAATAAAAAATGGGATTCTTAAACAACATGACATCATAAAACCATTCATATAAGATAAAGGAATTCATAAACATAATTCCATCACAACATAGTCAAATCAATGTAAAAATATGGATAGAAACAGAACCCTTTATTATCTTATAGGGAAAATAATTTTGATAAAACACTTGAATTGAATTCTTGAGGAAAATATCCTTTCTTCTTCAAAATCAATTTCTTTTCACAAAACATCATGCAATTTTAAAAGAAGAGATTTTATTGAAAATAGTCATGAAATCTTTTAGAGGAAGCTTCATGAAAATAAGGCTTTATAAAACAGTATAAATCCGTTCGTGCCGTATAAGTTAAAAAAAACATTCTTCGTACTTTTGTCGGAAAAGTCAAAAAGTACATCGTACGAAAAACGGCAAAAGATTCCTTTCATATTCTTTACTAAAAACTCACCTAAGGGTAAAATTGGATTTAAACTATTGCAAGTGGATGGAAACAATATTACATATTGAGGGAACATGGATTTGGATGATAAAATACACCCCAGAAAATACTTACGAATAAACAATCTCGGATAAAAATGAGATTGTGATATTTCCCTTACCTTAGGTCCGACTTGCTTTGTAAGTGTCCGAACCTCCTGTATAATGATTTAAATCATGTTATTGACTTATTACAGAATCATATTCATTGTTATGATATCATATATGGTTTACTTATGACATTATATTACCCGTTCTTTTGTAAACTCCATGTTAAAGAAGCGTTTTGGGTAAAATCGTTTCATTTATCGTAGGTGTTTTGACTTGTTGTTCTTGACATCATTATTACTTATATCATGATTTACTTAATTCCAGAATATAAAATATGATTTATATATCATATATATTCAATATATATATATATATAATAGGTAGATAAATAAAATGAAAAACACCGTTCATGGAGACGGTAGTCCGTACGTACGCATGAACGCTGTTTTCCTTTCCTTATTGTCTTGAAATGGAAGTAAGTAGATGAAATACATATGTATATATATACATAAATCCAGTAGCTTTATAATGTCATATATTTCATTATTATTTCTTATATATACATTATAATCATTCTTAAATGGTTAACATGGAGAATGAATCTCATCGCGTCGTGGAGACGGTATTCCGTACGTACGCACGAGCGATGATATCATTTCTATAAATATTGAATTGAATTGGAGTGGATTATACAATATATCAGAATCAATATGATGTTGTAATAACTATGTATAGTTATTCTTTACACCATTATACCCATCCATGTAAGGTGGTGGTGGAAAATAGATTACACCACGGCGTGGAGACGGTATTCCGTACGTACGCACGCGCGGTGAATTCTTTTTCCGTAGGATGGATAGATGGTGAAATAGGTTTGTTTCATACTTATAATAACATATCAGTATATGAGTGATACTGATGTTATTACTTCATAATGAAACAACCTAAGGAGAAGAAGTGGAAGAAGAAATAAATATGAAAGAATTGGTAACGGTAATTACCTCTTCTTTGAAGTGCCTCTTTGAGACCTCCTCTTAGGGCACTAGAATTGGTCTTTAAGGAAGACCAGAACCTCTAGGATGTTTCTAGGGAAGTTTAGAAGAGATTTTTGCAGGGGTTGGCCGAGCTTGAGTGCTCAAATTGGTGTGAGGAGGAGGGGGAGGATGTGTCCTTTTATAGGGGAGGAGAGGGGCACCTTAGGAATACCTCAAAATATTATTTTATATTAAAGTCAAAATCGGTTTATAATGGTTCCAAAGGGCCTTATTTCGAAGCTAAAGTGGGGATGGGTCGAAATCCTATCAACCAATAGAAGTTAGACAAGTTTAGGATATTATTTTAACCTTATCAATTAGATTTAACTCTAAGTTAAATAATTTAACTTTTACCGTGTCTTTTTGTTTTCTTTCACTATATGGTTAATAAACTTACTATAACATGCCAAACGAACCCCAAATTGTATATTAATAATACATATATCCTTATCTAAGTCATTTGGCCGAACCTTAGATTTTTAGGAATAAAATAACAATTAATAATATAATATTTGTTTTAAAAACTATTTTGTATCAATTTTGACACTATTTGATATATGATTTTTGTGAAAGTCATAACAGAATTAAATGTTCGAACCAAGTTGATTAAATCAACACTAATATATCATAGTAACCTATAAAATTAGTGGAATTCATAAAAAGGCTTAAAGTACATTTATTTTGGTATTTATATTATCAATTATGTCAATATTTCATTAATAAGATAATTACTGCATCATTTTTGTGTCATAAATAAATTATATTATTTGATGTCTAAAAATTACAAATAATATACCATCATGTAGGAAATCGTTTTATCTTTCTAATGAATATTTATAGTCGAATTTATCTTATGTATAACCCCATATTAAAAATGATTTACTTATTAACCTTTGATTTTAACTATTTTAACCCTTCTTTAAATAAATTAATAATAAATGTCCTAATCTAATCCAAGTGAGCCTAAATGGTCATATTTTATTCCTAAGTTTGTTTTTGGTCGAATTACACTTGTCCAATAGAATTAGGACATGTGTTAGGGTAATAGTAATATCATATTTACCCTTAGTTACCCTATTTACTATTAACCGCGGTAAAAAACGTAAAAAGTTACTATTCACCAAAAAATTATTTTCATCTCATTGAACCACATTTTAGTCCTTGATATTAACCGTGTTTCTCGGATTTTTGAAATTCCATTCACAGAAGCGGTAAAATTAAGTTTTATACAAAAATCAGTTTTTAACCTACCACTTAGTAGTTTCACTATTCATCAAAAATTGATGTTTTTCAGAACAATGCCAAAATTTTATCCTAAGCTATATTTCATATTCCAAATTCAAAAATGAAGTCTATTTTACCAAATTCATAACATAGAAATTGAATTAATTAAATTTATAATTAAATCCCGTTGTTAAAACAAATAGCGTGTTTTTAAGAAACAATATCTATCAAAAGATTGACATTTGATTACGTCTGGTTTAAATGTGACATTACATCCAATGACCAACATTGTATTAAATTGTAAAAATATATTCTAAATATACTTTAAAACCACTCAAATTAATAATTTATCACTATTAATTATTTCAATTAAAAAAGTTGTTTTTAATTATAAATTAGTAATTTTCACTATTCATCAGAATATGAAAGTTATCCGAAAAGTACCAAAATTTCACCTTAGGCTAAATTCGATACTCCGAATCCAAAAATAAAGTTCATTTTGAAAAATAAGATTTACTGGATTTCAAAAAGTGGTTATTACTATTCATAACGGCTAGTTTTAATAATATTTTTATAGCATATCGTTGTTTAGTGAAACTCGGTATTGCGTACTACACACGCTATCGAGGAAGGTCGTGATTGCGTGTAATGCAAGTCAAGTCAAGGATGTGTGTTGTGCAAGCTCCTTTTGGTGTAGCGTACAACACAAGACATTAATAAAATTAAAAAGAATATTTTTTTATAAAATCTTGGGCTGTTACATTCTACCACCCTTAAAATGAATTTCGCCCTCGAAATTCGTCGGGGTTATAAATGGTTTACTATTTGAAAGTTTCTTTAATAGAAACCCACATCGTAAAAGGGAATACCAAAACATGGCTTTAAAAACTAAAGTATGAAATGTAACGATTACCCAAATAAACTAATCACTGGGTTTCCACATAGGTGAAAATATGGATATGGAAGAGAAATCTAACCATCATGTTCTGATGGAGAGTGGTAGAGAACATGGCTATGGAAAATCCAGTAATCACAAATCCATAAATTTGTGACGATCTAAGGTACCATCTGATTCATCAGGTATAAGATCACTAGGACAACATTTTTGGTTTTCAAGATCATTTCCCTAAAGTTGAAAATTTGAATTAGAATAAATACTTACTTTATTTTGATACCATATCACTGTTGTTCGTGCCTTGAACAATTTCCACTTCATCTCTTAAATAAATGAAGTTGAATTTGTTATTCGTGAAGTGTTAGCAGATTATGTGATAGAATGACGGGTCATTCCATCTGTCTCAAACAAAAGGTAAGCAAAAGTTATTAAATATACATAAGTCATTCTATAGTGAGATTAATCATATATAGTTCCTAAAATGGACTTATACTTCATATATCATACTTCTTAATATAATAAAACTAGTTTCTACTAAACAGGGACTTCCTGTAGGTCAGTGGTAGGCGATAAAGGCCAGTCGCACTTCGGTTGTGGGTTCGATTCCTACAGCCTTGTCCGAAGCGATGGGTTGTCGCCCGTCCTGCAGGTTGTCCCTTTTTCTAAAACTACGTTACTATAACATCCCCATCGAAAATCTTCTATCCTTAAACAATACTAACTTATGTCCAACATAATCCAGTCTAATCTTTAGGCTTATACATAATACTGCAGTCCACTCTCATAATATAGTGACATCGATTACCAGAGATTTAATACTGTCGTTGATCCCCACATATCATAAGATATGTCTTGTTGGTCACATTCCAAACATTCAAAGTCCTTAATCGTGTATTCTCTTGAATACCTTAGTGAAAACATGAGTGCAGTTAAAAGTTAACACTTTCCACATACCAAAATCCTCAAAATTCTATATACTCAAACCATGATATCACTTAGTCCTTATATCAATCATGAGCTCATGAATACTATCAAACATTTAATTTTCTCCTTATCCCTTCATTATGCGCATATCATCTACATTCCAAAAATATCTGAATAACCTTTCATGGATAGTGGTACCATTAATCATACACTTCCATAACTCAAGGAAAGACAACAGTGTAACAATCCTCAGATGTCTCTTTATTCCATAGTACCATGAGATTTCTTATACAACATTACACATGATAAACATTTAATCATTCCACAACATTCTTAAACCATTGACCGAGCTTCAACAATTCTTTCATCTCACATATCATTTGTAGTCTCTTCATCATCATCCACATAAATACTACCCATATGACCATACTGATTCTCTTCATGAGTCTTTCCCTTAGGGCATTTGTTTGCATAATGCCCATACATTCCACATTTAAAACACTTAACCATTTTTGATGTCATAGCAATACCATTATCCTCATCCATGGTGTTAACCGACCCTTTTCCTTTGCACTTACTTGCTTTTTGTCCTTCTTTTCCACACCCAAAGCATCTTCCAGTTCCCTTGAAACATTCTCCTTGATGCCTCTTCCCACATGATTTACATAGGGGAAATTGAACTTTCTTTCCTCTATGATCATCATGGAACTCCATCTTTCTCTTATTAGTCGAGTCAGGAAACTTACCAAATTTTACTTTATTGATCATGTTGTGAGATTGCTGATTCGGCATAATAATGATGTTTGGACATCCAAATCCCATTTCATTTGGTTGCTCAAGAAGAATATCATTCCATTGTCCATCATATCCTCCATTATTGTGAATTATCTTGTTTCCAGCCATTTTCTAAAACCCAAACAGAATAGTGTTAGATGAAAAAATTGTAATAAAGGGGGAGTAACTTAAATATATATCATCTTTGGTTTAATCTAATATCGTTACCATAGTTCTAGAACTATATCCTATAGGTATACTTATCCTTAGAGGCATCCCTAGACATACCTTAGAAATATCTCTAGGGATCTCACTAACGTTTTCGCATCCTAGTTTCCAAAGGTTGACTAAACCTTTCCTTTGATACCAACTGTAGAGACCTGTAGCCTAACGTACATGGACATTACATTACATTTGCGGAATAATTAGTACATAACAAAAACACACACACAAGGATCGTAATAGTTTAGTGTCTTTGGAAACTCGGAACATAATCTTCTAATCCTGGTGAAAGATCTTCAATATCTCCCGTAAAGATCTTCCATTTTTTTTTATACCTAAAACCTTTCTTTATATCCTGGGGAAAAGAAAACATAAAAAGGTGAGCTCAAATGCTCAGAAAGGGTATACAAAAGAAATAAAAATCATATCATATTTTTTTGAAAATCATAACCTGCAAAAGAGATCATAATATCTTAACATGGAACAAATCATAGAAGTGAAAATGAGATCACCATAATCATAACATGAAACTTGAAACTTTGTGGCATGCACACATAATCATGGAAAATCATTTCTTGTTAGTCATGACTCATTGCCAAGACTATCTTAGTGGACAAAGTCCCTTTCTGAATCGAGTAATCCTCGTTTCAGTCCTGTTTCACTGAACCGGTATAACCTACCATTCCAGCCATGTCTATCTCATGAGATATAAAATATTTAACCAATGCATTGGAGGGAGATATAGGTCCCACCCATCTCTTAATGAATCCTTTATTATGTGTGCCACAAAATCATAAATCATACATCATTGCATAACCCATGTAATAAAAAATGGGATTCTTAAACAACATGACATCATAAAACCATTCATATAAGATAAAGGAATTCATAAACATAATTCCATCACAACATAGTCAAATCAATGTAAAAATATGGATAGAAACAGAACCCTTTATTATCTTATAGGGAAAATAATTTTGATAAAACACTTGAATTGAATTCTTGAGGAAAATATCCTTTCTTCTTCAAAATCAATTTCTTTTCACAAAACATCATGCAATTTTAAAAGAAAGAGATTTTATTGAAAATAGTCATGAAATCTTTTAGAGGAAGCTTCATGAAAATAAGGCTTTATAAAACAGTATAAATCCGTTCGTGCCGTATAAGTTAAAAAAAACATTCTTCGTACTTTTGTAGGAAAAGTCAAAAAGTACATCGTACGAAAAACGGCAAAAGATTCCTTTCATATTCATTACTAAAAACTCACCTAAGGGTAAAATTGGATTTAAACTATTGCAAGTGGATGGAAACAATATTACATATTGAGGGAACATGGATTTGGATGATAAAATACACCCCAGAAAATACTTACGAATAAACAATCTCGGATAAAAATGAGATTGTGATATTTCCCTTACCTTAGGTCCGACTTGCTTTGTAAGTGTCTGAACCTCCTGTATAATGATTTAAATCATGTTATTGACTTATTACAGAATCATATTCATTGTTATGATATCATATATGGTTTACTTATGACATTATATTACCCGTTCTTTTGTAAACTCCATGTTAAAGAAGCGTTTTGGGTAAAATCGTTTCATTTATCGTAGGTGTTTTGACTTGTTGTTCTTGACATCATTATTACTTATATCATGATTTACTTACTTCCAGAATATAAAATATTATTTATATATCATATATATTCAATAAATATATATATATAATAGGTAGATAAATAAAATGAAAAACACCGTTCATGGAGACGGTAGTCCGTACGTACGCATGAACGTTGTTTTCCTTTCCTTATTGTCTTGAAATGGAAGTAAGTAGATGACATACATATGTATATATATACATAAATCCAGTAGCTTTATAATGTCATATATTTCATTATTATTTCTTATATATACATTATAATCATTCTTAAATGGTTAACATGGAGAATGAATCTCATCGCGTCGTGGAGACGGTATTCCGTACGTACGCACGAGCGATTATATCATTTCTATAAATATTGAATTGAATTGGAGTGGATTATACAATATATCAGAATCAATATGATGTTGTAATAACTATGTATAGTTATTCTTTACACCATTATACCCATCCATGTAAGGTGGTGGTGGAAAATAGATTACACCACGGCGTGGAGACGGTATTCCGTACGTACGCACGCGCGGTGATTTCTTTTTCCGTAGAATGGATAGATGGTGAAATAGGGTTGTTTAATACTTATAATAACATATCAGTATATGAGTGATACTGATGTTATTACTTCATAATGAAACAACCTAAGAAGAAGAAGTGGAAGAAGAAATAAATATGAAAGAATTGGTAACGGTAATTACCTCTTCTTTGAAGTGCCTCTTTGAGACCTCCTCTTAGGGCACTAGAATTGGTCTTTAAGGAAGACCAGAACCTCTAGGATGTTGCTAGGGAAGTGGAGAAGAGATTTTGGCAGGGGTTGGCCGAGATTGAGTGCTAAAATTGGTGTGAGGAGGAGGGGGAGGATGTGTCCTTTTATAGGGGAGGAGAGGGGCACCTTAGGAATACCTCAAAATATTATTTTATATTAAAGTCAAAATCGGTCTATAATGGTTCCAAAGGGCCTTATTTCGAAGCTAAAGTGGGGATGGGTCGAAATCCTATCAAACAATAGAATTTAGACAAGTTTAGGATATTATTTTAACCTTATCAATTAGATTTAACTCTAAGTTAAATAATTTAACTTTTACCGTGTCTTTTTGTTTTCTTTCACTATATGGTTAATAAACTTACTATAACATGCCAAACGAACCCCAAATTTTATATTATTAATACATATATCCTTAGCTAAGTCATTTGGCCGAACCTTAGATTTTTAGGAATAAAATAACAATTAATAATATAATATTTGTTTTATAAACTATTTTGTGTCAATTTTGACACTATTTGATATATGATTTTTGTGAAAGTCATAACAGAATTAAATGTTCGAACCAAGTTGATTAAATCAACACTAATATATCATAGTAACCTAGAAAATTAGTGGAATTCATAAAAAGGCTTAAATTACATTTATTTCGGTATTTATATTATCAATTATGTCAATATTTCATTAATAAGATAATTACTGCATCATTTTTGTGTCATAAATAAATTATATTATTTGATGTCTAAAAATTACAAATAAAATACCATCATGTAGGAAATCTTTTTAGCTTTCTAATTAATATTTATAGTCGAATTTATCTTATGTATAACCCCATATTAAAAATGATTTACTTATTAAACTTTGATTTTAACTATTTTAACCCTTCTTTAAATAAATTAATAATAAATGTCCTAATCTAATCCAAGTGGGCCTAAATGGTCATATTTTATTCCTAAGTTTGTTTTTGGTCGAATTACACTTGTCCAATAGAATTAGGACATGTGTTAGGGTAATAGTAATATCATATTTACCCTTAGTTACCCTATTTACTATTAACCGCGGTAAAAAACGTAAAAAGTTACTATTCACCAAAAAATTATTTTCATCTCATTGAACCACATTTTAGTCCTTGATATTAACCGTGTCTCTCGGATTTTCGAAATTCCATTCACAGAAGCGGTAAAATTAAGTTTTATACAAAATTCAGTTTTTAACCTACCACTTAGTAGTTTCACTATTCATAAAAAATTGATGTTTTTCAGAACAATGCCAAAATTTTATCCTAAGCTATATTTCATATTCCGAATTCAAAAATGAAGTCTATTTTACCAAATTCATAACATAGAAATTGCATTAATTAAATTTATAATTAAATCCCGCTGTTAAAACAAATAGCGTGTTTTTAAGAAACAATATCTATCAAAAGATTGACATTTGATTACGTCTGGTTTAAATGTGACATTACATCCAATGACCAACATTGTATTAAATTGTAAAAATATATTCTAAATATACTTTAAAACCACTCAAATTAATAATTTATCACTATTAATTATTTCGATTAAAAAAGTTGTTTTTAATTATAAATTAGTAATTTTCACTATTCATCAGAATATGAAAGTTATCCGAAAAGTACCAAAATTTCACCTTAGGCTAAATTCGATTCTCCGAATCCAAAAATAAAGTTCATTTTGAAAAATAAGATTTACTGGATTTCAAAAAGTGGTTATTACTATTCATAACGGCTAGTTTTAATAATATTTTTATAGCATATCGTTGTTTAGTGAAACTCGGTATTGCGTACTACACACGCTATCGAGGAAGGTCGCGATTGCGTGTAATGCAAGTCAAGTCAAGGATGTGTGTTGTGCAAGCTCCTTTTGGTGTAGCGTACAACACAAGACATTAATAAAATTAAAAAGAATATTTTTTTATAAAATCTCGGGCTGTTACACTACTCCCCCAACTGAAGGTTGCTGCCCTGACCGGACCCTTTGGAATGTCCTAACAGAAGTAGTGTAATTAACCGGCATCCATGGAAACATGGCACTGGGAAGATTTTCATGAACAATGTATTAAATCTATGAGGGAGACCTGGACTAGGTGACGAGCTCTAAGGAGGAATCCACGGAAGGATGAATCGACATCCCATTATCCCGGTTTCGATCAAAGAGAAAACATCCCTGAACAAGGAATGGAGGCCACCCACCTTTGGAAAGAAGTAATGCAGGGTAACAGTAGCATGTCCTCCATAGACGGATGTGCACGCCCTGGAAAAAGCATCGGAAATGGAAATGGTGAACCCGACGTGAAATTATTCTCCTCAATATGGAGATTAGTTGCGTTCGAGAAATCTGTAGATTGACGTGTCACCAGATCCAGATATCTGGTGTCGGGTCCCGCAATGAAAATAGCTGGCCTTGCGTGAAACTCACCAGATGTTGGGTCAGTATAATGTGGGGCATTCCGTTCTACAACGTGTTGGCCTGGATTCCTCTCACTGACCACGGAAGACAGAATGACGTTGGGGCACTGGTTGTCGATCATTTTCCTTGCAGTACTGATGAGTTAACCTCCCAGCTTCTCAGGAACCAGGTTACTGCTATGGAGACACGAACACCACCCGCTCGCCTACGCAGGGGCGAGGGAAACACCTACACAGCTACTCCACATGGCTCCACTTCCCTCACGACAGCCTCTACATCCGTGAATACGGGACGCCCACGTCCCCTCTCCCCGTCAGAGATCATCCAACGAAGGTTGATCAACAACCTTGTACGTAGGTATGAGGAGAAAGGGGTCATCCCAACTCGGGTTATGGCACACCTGGACCTGGAGGCATCTTGGCCCCACCGTCAATGCCACCCACAAAGGCCGCGCAAGGATCCCCTACTCCCCACCCCAACGTTCAATAGTTTCGGGAGCCTGTCCCTGGAATGCCTCGATGAATCATTTCCTTACGATGATGAGGCAGGTGATGTCGGGCTCAGCCCGGCTAGAGTCCCAATTCAAGGACTCCAGGCAAGGGTCCCCATCCAGTTGTGTCAGTTCCGCCGTCCGGCATTGCCAGAGGAGCAGGTAGGCTATGCCCCTGTACCACCTGCGCCAGCTCATCTGACTCGACGCCAACGTCGGGCCCGAGCTGAAGATGCCTGTTAAGAGGCGTTGACGTCAACAGCTACTGTGGCCCGATCCACCACCGACGTGCATCATGGAGTCCCTGCATACACTGAGCAGGGGAAATCCTTCACTCGACTAGGACTCAGGCCCCAACTGCCCCATGGACAGGTTGGGATGACTCTCGGGGTCACAGGCCTGAGTGGTGATCGCCGAGAACCAATCCGCGGTGACGTCACTTTATACGGAGGTCCTCCCCGTAAAACCATTCGATAGAGCGTGGGCCTTCCTCGCTCTGAATATCTTCATGAAGGGATGCCTCTTTCTACCCCCATCCCGAATGAAGACTTTCCCCATGGCAGTGAAACTTGTTGCGGAGGTCTCTCCCATGCCCACCACACTGGGTATGGAGTTCCTCCTCCTGCCCCCGACCGTCGATGTGAAGGCACTGCCCATCCGGTCCCTCCCCAACATGGGGATCCTCCCTACATCCTCTTCGAAACTGGCAGAGTTCCTCCTTGCCTAGGCGACCTGAGGGGTGAAGGTCAGCCTCCCTCCACCCGCACCATGCATGGAGGTCCTCCCCATGCTCTTGCTGGATCCAATAGAGGTTCTGACCACATGGGTTCTGTCCATGGATGTCCTCCTCATATACCCTTCGACATTTTCCCTGGTGCCCCTCACACCCCGGCTGTCTCAAGCATGAGCCCTCTCCGCCATGGCACCAGCGTCGCTCCAAGACTACATGTCGAGAATCAACCTTGTTCCGAAGAGCCATCCAGGGGCAGGAGGGCGGGTTGTCGCCACCACAATAAGAGTCCTGGGAAGGCCTGAGTGGAGGTCAAACTAGCTTGCTTCTTGGATTTTAAAGTAGAATGCGACTCAGCGATAGAACCTTCTCCCTTCCCCTCCATGTCAAGGGATGGGGAAGGAACAAGGCACGTCAGTCTTGTTATCCCAGAATGCGAAGTCCACTTGATTCCCACCACTCTCTGCAAGTACATACATGAGGATGAAATTGTGGAAATCTTGTAGGTTCCGACCATGAAATCACCACCATAATCACCAGAAGCGCCCTCCACCCCTACCAGCGATCATGGAGTGATATTTTGGGGACCAACGGTAGAAGAGAAACGGCGTGACCCATCGCCGATGACTGCAGTTCCTGCGCCAGAAGCTGTGGCTATCAGCCCATCGATTTGTGATATTGTGGTCAGGTCACCACACTCTTCAGAGGATGGCCCAGAATTCAGTGGCTAGTCAGCTCATTCACCGTATTCTCCGCCGCCCAACATACTATCTCAGCGTTCCGCCTCGGTACTACTACCGGTTCCTCAGCTTCCTCCGGTTGACGAGTGGGGAAATACGAGGCCAGACCCTGAGTCCGAGCCCAGGTGCTTCTAGAACATTCTCGTAAGGGATCACTTCCCGGAGAAGTTCTGGCCGACGGCAACGCCGAACATTTGCGCGCCGGAGTCCCTTACCCCAGAGGAAGTAGGGTTCCTCTCCAAACCCTATGGGCAATGAACTTCTAGCTTCGTTTTGAGCGGGTAGTGTACCCTAGGAGCTGAGAGCACTTTGAGGAAATCAGCGTGCAATGCTGTCTGATTGATTTGGCCACAATCTCTGTGGCCCAGCACCCTGAGTCACCCGGCCGCCAGGGCACCCTTCAATGGAAATGCGTTCAAAGTCTCAAAGTACTCCGGAGAATCATCAGGGAAGCCACCCCCATGTTCAAGTCCGCAGTTGGGGCCAGTATGCCGCCCACCTCTTCAGTCATATCCGATGGTATCCCGATTTTCTATGCGACATTGAGGACATGCCTCCAAGAGGGGACGCGGTCCACATGGCTGACGTAGTGGACAAGGAGGACGACCTTGAATTTATCGATGGAGAATTACCCCTGAGGGTATACCTCCACTGCTGGACCCATTAGGTAGGGTTACCCGTTAGTATAGGAGCCTTCTAGGCCTCCCTGTACTCCCTGAGTCGCTGATAGTCATCCAAAACTCTCATAATGTTAAGGAGTATGTCAGAACTATCAAGCACTCCGACCCGTCCACCTCAGTGCAGAAGACAGACGAAGACCCCGAAAAGTCCGCATTGTGCCAGCAGCATGATGAGCAGAAGAGGCTGGTCGACGAACTTCTGGCCGAGCGCGCTGCAGAGTGGAGACCCGACTAGGGTAATCACAAGCCGGGGTAGCAGGGGTAGGAACAATTTCCCCCCGGTGAGATGCCTCTGGGAAACCCTGATCATGCTACTCCTACAGACAGGGCAGAGGACCGAACTTATGGCAAGAGGGCGCGATAAGTCTCACTAAACCCTCCTGAATGGCGAGGCAATTGGAGGAATCCAGCCTGGGTTCCCCCAGCCGCCCCACAGGCCGTTCTGCCAGTCTCTCCATGAGATGCTGAAGCCATCTACCATGTCAAAGAACCCGGCAACGCACTTGGGATATGGATCCCTTTCAAGACAAGGAACCCCACCCGGATGATCTTATAGCGGCACTCATCGCCCGCATCGAAGCATTGGAAACACGGCAGGTGGCAGTCCCACCAGATGGAAAGCCATATCTCACGTAGGTGGATGATATGCCCACACCCCTAGGTTTTGGGAACCCCACTTTCTCTCCCTTCAATGGGACAGGGGACATGCCGCAGCACTTGGCCCACTTTTCTTTCAGGTGTGGCCCCATGTTGGGGACCTCGACACAATAGGAAGCCGCCAAGCTCCGATGTTTTGTGCAGACATTGGAGGGTCCTACATTCATCTAGTATAGCCAGCTCCCTATCAGATCGGTGACTGGCTGGGAGGATCTCCGCCGGCAGTTCCTATACCAGTTTAGCTCCACCATGCAATAGAACAACATCGCAGACCTCTTCAAGTGCAAACAAAGGACTGATGAGCGAGTTGCGGACTTCATTACCTGTTGTAAGGGGCGTACATACTCCCCCGACATTCCACTGAATCTGGAATAATTACTGACGATGTGTGTAGGAAACGTTAAAACAGAGCTGGTTCCTTCCCTGATCACCCAGAACTACCCTACAGGGTTAAGGGATTTCTCAGATAAGGCTCATCACCTCAAGGAAGCTCTGCAACAGCATAGTCAGGCACGTCCATTGCCCCCTGTAATCCCAGCAAGGAGGGCTGCCAGAGCCGAACCCGCCACGGTGGGCCAAATAGTATCCCTCAGGCAGCAAGAATTACTACCAGCGGCACCGACCCCTTAACCCCGCAGAGGTCCTCCACCACAAGCGCATGCTCTTGCCCAGCAGCGACCACCTCAGAATCGACATGTTCCCCCGTGCAATGCGCCACCACCACCTAGGCGAGATAATCAGGCACTGCCTCCTCGACAGGCCCCTCCGGCCCCTCGTCCGGGCCAAGATCCCAGGGCCCCCTATCTGGAAAGAAGGCACCAAAAATACTCGTTCAATGAGAATCAGGTCCCTGACTACTTCTGAAGTGCTCTAGAGCAAGGGATTGTGTGCTAACCAGAGTGCAGAAGGCCGGCAGAGGCGAATCTCACTGATCACCCCAACTACTATCCCTATCATTGGATTCTGGGGCACACCCTCAAGCAGTTATATGTGTTTAAATACTGGCTTCAACGCCAGGTCTACAACAACATAGTCAGGTTGGGCCCGTCCCCGACACAAGTAGTGGGTGTCTTCGTAGGTTCAGAGATCGGTAGCGACAACAAAGGTGAGTGGCAGCAGGTTCCCAGCCGGGGGTCCCATAAATACGACAACTGGATGGCTCGAAAAACCATCTCCCGTGCCTATGGTATCATTCAGGCATGACTGAATAAGTCGAAGCCTTCGGAGGAAGCATCCAATACATCTGCATCGTCATCACAGCCGACCTCTTCCCAAAAAGGAATGCAGCGACAACGCAAGAAGAAGCAACACGTTCCACCACTACCATCGTCATCCCACACACTTGGGGACTTTATGTGCCCTGAAATGGGGTTTCCCCCAGAATCCACCCAGTGGTGGATGATTCTTCAAGAAACTGCCATGGGTATGCTTCGGTTAATACCGTGGAGCTGGTAAAGCCGTATATGACTCCCGATGAGGGGGAACGCCAGAAGAACCCCCCCCCCCCCCCAACGTCCCCAGCCGACATCAACCTCAGCAGAACCGCAACCACACAGGTCGTCGAGGCACGTCAGCTGGCGCTTTCAGTCAGTCCTTTCACGCTACTAAAACTAGATAGTAGGCTCAGCGCAGATCTCAGCACGCACAACCTCATCTGATACCCTCAAATCTACCTCCACTGCCATTTGTGTTACTAGATCAGGTAGAGATACCTCGTCCGTATCGCGGTCAGTCTTGCCCAGCTGCAGGACAATCTCCGTTGTCCTGTCCTAATCCGACGGCTACTCTCCAGGCCTCAACTAGTAGGCAGCGGGATGTACACAGTACTAGCCCGCCGCCGGTTCAACCGACAGGACCCATTATACCTCCAAATGCAGAGCGACCTCCTCTAGGCAGAAGCTCACGTTTGGCATGAAAGTATGATGTCTTGAAGCACCTAGCCAGAATTCCAGAAAGGCTTTCTACCCTTGAGGCTCTTCGCCTATCGTATGAAATGCGAGAAGCACTTTCTGAGGCCCTAAGAAGCCCCCTCCAGTTTGAGACGGAGGTAGAAGCTGAGGAAGCCTTCCATGCTGAGGAAATTGAGAACGCCGAGTGCCAGGAAGTTATCTCAATATCCGGGGAAGACGAAGACCCTCCCATAAAAGGGCACATTCTCTCATTGCACATCATTGGTCAGTTCAATGGTGTGGAAGTCTGCTGCTGTCTCATTGACATGGCTTCTGGGATCAACCTAATCCCGACCCGGACACTGTGGAAGTTGGGTTTGTCAGAGGACGATCTAACTCCCTCAAACCTCATAATTCAGGGATATGACAGGACCAAGCAGACTCCAGTCGGCAAGATCCGCATGAAGACCTGGTTCGGTGGCCTAATTTCCAGCACTGAATTCCTAGTTGTCTCCCAGAATACTGCGTACAACGCATTAATGGGCAAGACATGGATTCATCTGCACGCAGCGGTCCCTTCATCATATCACCAATGCCTCAAATACTCCCTCAATGGTCTAGTAGGCGTGCTAGAAGGAGATGCGTCTCTTTTCGCCTCTTGTGAAGAATTCTATCTGGATGTCGCCTATTACAAGTTAAAGGATGATAAAAACCGAGAAAGTGAAGATGAACCCATCGCGGTCACAAGTGATCCCTGGGCAGGCCTGGATGACGCCTATATCTTCCCGATCCATCGATTGGAGGCCACGACCCCCCAACATGGGGCAGTGTTTTGTTGTTTTAGGTACAAAAGAAAGGCATGTTCCCATGTACAAGTGACGGTGGAAAATAACCTCGTACTCCTACACCAACCAGGCTCAAGTGACACTGGAACCTCCAACCCATGTGTGGTATCAGGATGTCAGGTTTATGACAACGACAGTACGTCATACGTGTCTCTCCCGCTAGGCTGCAATCAACCGACTCATGCCGACGTGTCACCACTACTTTGATGTCATAAAACGTGGCGCCTTAGGCTGAAGGCCAGATGGGATAGGATCGAATGCCTTCATTATTATGGTCTCAGCGGCGCATGGGTCTCCTGATATAATGACCACTTCTGCCCAAGCCGGCACCAGCTGCCCGTCTGGGTTTCATAACTCAGAAGCAGCTCCCCTTGTGAGATATACCTCCATGGGTGGAGAGGAAGTTCTGGAGGATGCTTCCCACACCTTTGAGGAAGGAGTCTCTACCATGGTTGATGAACTGGTATAGGTGAACATTGGTAGCAGGGAAGATCCGAAACCCACATTGATCAGTTCAACCATGTCGCCCGAGGAGCAGCAGTGGTACGTAGACTTTCTCAAACAGCACCAGGATGTGTTTTCCTGGAGTTACGACGGGATTCCAAGACTAGATCCTCAGGTATCCGTTCACCTCTTGGGCCTCCCTTCAAACCATCGTGGGTTTAAGAAGCCTCCCAGAAAGATGATCCCTTCTCATGGTGCCCTGGTTGTGGATGAAGTTGACAAGCTTATCAAAGCCAGCTTTGTCAAGGATGTCCAGTACCAGAAGTGGCTTGCCAACATTGTGCCTATCAAGAAGAAGAACGGGAAGATCAGAGTCTTCATCGACTTCTGCGATCTCAATCTCCACTACCAAAGGATGATTTCCCCCCCCCCCCAGTGACCGAGTTATTGATTAATGCCACGGCCGGGATCCATGGCCCCTCATTCATGGATGGGTATTCTGGGTACAACCAGATCCGGATGGCCCCTAAGGACGAGGAGTCCACTGCCTTCAGGGCTCCCCAAGGTACTTTTTGTTACCAGGTTATTCCCTTCAGCCTGAAAAATACATGTGCCACTTATCAGTGGGCCATGCATCGCATATTCAGGCCGATTCTAGGGACGCTAGTGGAATGCTACATGGATGATCTAGTTGTCAAATCTCACCAGCGCCAGGACCATCTCAAAGACCTTTAGAAAGTGTTCAGTTTCCTCTATTCCCGCCACCTGAAGATGAACCCGTTAAAGTGTGCCTTTGGGGTCACCTCCGGGAAGTTTCTTGGATTTGTTGTTAGATACCAGGGCATTGAGATCGACCCATAGAAGAACAAGGACATCAGCCAAATGCCTCCCCCGAGCAATATCTGGGAGCTTCGTAGTCTCCAAGGCCACTTATCCTATATACGCCGATTCATTGTGAATTTGGCCGGCAAGTGTAATCCCTTTTCCCGGCTCATGAAGAAAGGCACCGCCAACGAATGGGATGAAGAGTGTCGGACCGCCTTCATAGAAATCATGCAGTATCTTCTCCAACCTCCATTTGTGATGCCACGTGTCTCCGGAAAGCCGCTGGTCCTTTACGTGGCCTCCCTGGAACTGTCCTTCGGTGGGCTTCTCACCCAGAAGAATAATGAGGAGATAGAGAACAACCTCTACTATCTCAGCCGCATGCTCCTCATTACGGAGATCAGATACTCCATTGTCGAAAAGAGCAGCCTTGCACTCGTGTTTTCCGTACAGAAGTTGTGACATTACCTACAACACCATGAGGTACAGTTGGTATCCTGGGTAGACCCACTAAAGTACATCCAGAACTGCCTCATGTTGACTAGCCGTCTAGCACTGTGGGCGGTGATCCTCTAACAGTTCGACATCAGGTTCGTGCCTCAAAAGGCCATCAAGGGACAAGCATTGGATGACTTTTTAGCTGCCCATCCAACCTCCGCGGATCAATCCATGGACCTGGATTTTTCTATTAAGGTGATCCTCTCAGTCGATCATGCCGTCTCATGTTGGAAAATGAACTTTGACGGTGCCCCCCGTAGCCCCACCAGTAGGAGGCTCAACGATCCTAAGCTCAATAGAGTGGGTATGGGTATCTTCTTCATCACCCCGCCACAAGACGTCCTTCCATACTCATTCCTATTGTCAGAAGGTTGCACCAACAACGAGGCAGAGTACCAGGCTCTCATCACCGACATCGAGTTGGCCCTCGAGATCGATGTGCCCCATCTACATGTAAAAAGAGATTCCGAGTTGTTAATAAAGCAGGTAAATGGAGACTATGTCGTCAGAAAGCATGAGCTTGTGCCATTGCTGGAGTGCACCATCCATCTAATGGCCCAGTTCTCTTCTCGACCAGATGTTACCCATGTCCCTCGGTCACAGAACGGTCGAGCAGATGTATTGGCTGGCTTAGCTGCATCGCTCGCAGAACCTGAGCAAGATGATTAGATCATACATGTGGCACATCGTAGAGTCATTGCCCCTGACACCCTAGTGGAAAATGATGACCTGTGGGTAAGTCATCTTACCGCTAGTCCTTCTACGTCAGGGGTCCCAGGTTCATCAGACACAGTAGTTGAGGCCACTCCTGACTGGAGGGCACCTTTTTTTCCAGTATCTCCAAAATGGTTTCCTCTCAGATGACCGGTCCGAGCGTGAGTGAATCCGACGCTGCACGCTGCAATTTACACTCCAGAGCGGTCCCAGTCTAGAGCAGATCCTCTATAAGTGGAGCTTTTATGGCGTTCTACTCCATTGCATTCAAGGAGTTGAGATTTCATAGGTTATTCAAGTGGTTCAAGATGGTTCCTGTGGTTCCCACCAAGTTAGGCCAAAGCTGTCCCATAAAGTCTGGAGGTTGGGGTACTTCTGGCCCTCTATGATCCATGATTGTATTGAGTTTTCGAAGAGATTCCATGCATGCCAAGTTCATGGAAACTTCCTACACCAGCCTCCAAAGCCTATCCCCTCCACCAAGTATTCTTGGCCATTCGCGGTGTGGGGACATGATGTCGTGGGACCATATCCACCAGCTACAGTTCGCCAGTGTAGGTTCATCCTAACTGCTACATATTTCTTCTCCAAGTGGGCAGAGGAAGTTCCACTCAAAGAGGTCAAGGATCGTTCCATCGTTGACATTGTGAGCTCCAATATCATCCACCAGTTTGGGGTCCCTCACGTTGTCCTCACAGATAATGGCACCAACTTCTGAGCAGCTGAGCTGAAGAAATTGTACGCCAATTAAAATATCCATTCAAACCATACCTCTCATTATCATGCATAGGAAAATGGACAGATCGAGGCGTTCAACAAAACCCTCTCTAACATTTTTCACAAAATGGTTGTTCAGAACATGAAATGTTTTCCAGATAAGCTCCCCAACGCCCTCTGGGCTTATCGGATGACGACTCGCAATTCCACCCAGGTGACCCCATATTCCCTGGTGTGTGGGGCTGAGGTCATCCTACCCATTGAGATCCATCTGCCATCATTATGCACAGCAGTCTACGACCAGAAGGTTCCAGATAAGGTGGCTGAAATCCGTCTAGCTGAATTGGAAGCACTGGACGAGAACATGCTCCATGCCCTGCACCATCTGGAAAGACATCAGAATAAGATTGCTGGAGCCTTCAACAAGAAGGTTCACCTTCGTTCATTTCTTCAAGGCAACCTAGTATTGTCCCTTAGAGCAGAAATGATTCCCGGTAGGAAACCACCCAAGCTAGGGCCCAAATGGGAAGGACCTTACATCATCCATAAGGTTTACCCCAACAGAGCATACTCCTTGGTGACCACAGCTGGTGAGCGCATAACTCCTCCCACCAACGCCAAGTTCCTCAAGTAGTACATTTCCTGAGCCCCTTGGTCCTACATGACCGTAAACTGTATGGTCCTACATGACCTTAAACTGTATGGTCCCGCACAACCCTAAACTACACGTTACGGTCCCGCATGACCCTAAACTGCGCCACCGTCCTGCATGTCATTAAAACTGCAATATCGTCATGCAAGATGATAAACTGCAAAATGGTTCAAGATTTTCGACCATAAACTAAGATCTCCCTCATCCTCACTATAAAACATTATACTTCAAGACAGTCAGGCCTTCCTGACCGAGGCTCAGCCTCATGCCCCTTGGCCTCCTCGGGCCCCAGGGCCTCGTCCTCACTATAAGATGTTAAACTGCAATCCAGTAAGGCCTTCCTAAACGAGGCTCATCCTCATGCCCATTGGCCATCCTCAGGCCCCTAGCCCCCGTCCTAGCTATAAGACGTTAAACTGAAAGCCAGTCAGGCCATCCTGACCGAGGCCCAGCCTCAGGCCCCTTGGCCTTCCCTGAATCAGACTCTCTTGTGGGATTGTACGGCGTGGTGTAGGATTATGTCCTCATTCGCATCGAGTTACTCGTCGTATTGTACCTATCCCTAGATGAGATTTGTCCCTCGTCCCGCATGACGTTAAACTAAATCTCGTCCGAAATAAAATTAAATTGCGCCTCAAGAACTACATATGGCTTGATTCCCATCCTAATAGGATACGTAGGAATGGTGGGACGCCTCATCTTGAGCCCAGCCCTGAGCTCTTCTCTTTCACTACCCCCTGGGTATAGTTTTCTTAGAGGATCCTTGCATGATGAGGAGTAGGCTTCCTTAGCCCTGCTCATATAAGGATTGTAAGGGTCTCACCATGTTCCCACTCCCGTTATTCTATCTTCCTACTTCCTCACCACAGGACATTAAATAGAATGGCCTTCAAGAAATACGTATGGATTGATTCCCATCCCAAAGGGATATGTAGGAACACCCAGACATTTCATCTTTGGGCCCAGCCCGAAAGCCAAAATCTTGCCCTCGGGTTAAGAAATATGCCATGATGCACACTTTTTCCGCAACTCACGTCGAACAAGCCTCGACCCGGCTGTACATCCCCCTGGAGATGTTCGCCTATTTCATGGATGGGTACATCTATTCTTCTCCCACTCCTTGACTGGGATTCCATCACTTTCCTCAACCATAGGGACACCCAAGAACTGCCTGGATACCACTCCCAAGGGCTCTCCTACCGATACGGGCCAACGCACCCGAGGGTTTTCCGAGCAACAAGCAAATACAAGTCCCGCGTTGCGAATTTGGTCAACGGTCGACGCTCATTTTTTTCTCCCATATCAGGTCACCATAGGGACGTTTTGTTTCGAACATGGTCAACAGTGACATGGATATTTGGGTCCACCCAAAGATATCCCAAACATCGAGTGTAGTGATTCGTTCTACCCCATCCCAAAGTGACAAACTTCCCTCCGGGTGGCGCCGACGGTCGGGCCAACGACCCCGATTCTCCTATAAGAGATGTGCAACGTGGTGTAGGATTATGTCCTCATTCACATCTAGTGTCTTTCCATGCCATATGAACTCCATCAACGAGGCTTGGCCTCAGGACCCTTGGCCTCTCTGGGCCCACAGCCCCCGTCCTTGCCGCAAGATGTTAAACTGCAAGTCATTCAGGCCGTCCTGACTGAGGCCTAGCCTCAGGGCCCTTGGCCTTCTCAGGCCCTAGACCAAGTTCTTACCCAGAGTGTATGGTGTGGTGATGGATTATGTCTACATTCACGTCGGTTTGTTCGTCGTACCATACACCTCCTCTGTCTAGGGACTCCTATTCTGTGACCATTGTCCTCACTGCAAAATGTTAAACTGCGAGTAGGCCAAGCCTCTCTAACCAGAACCCAACTATCAGACCCTTCGTCCTTTTTGGACCCCCCTGGCCGAGGTTCTTTCCCACAGGACTGTGTGGTGTGGTGATGGATTATGTCCACATTCACGTTAGGCTACTCGCATCATCGTACACATCCTCGTGAGGGTATCCTGCCCCCTGGTTTTCTTCTAGTACTAAGTTTGGATTGACTCCCATCCTTATGGGATACGTAGGACCACCTGAATTTCTATGCTTCGGGTCGAGCCCCATCTCTTGAAAATCTCCATCCCACCATGGCCCCTTGGTCTACCTTTCATGAGTCACTATGACGACCCTTTTTGGCGGTTCACCGATATGCCTATGGGTACTCTAGTTTAGGTTACCTGGAATATCAGATTCTACTCAGACACATCCACACCCACTTTTCAGGCTTCGTGTCTCCCTTCATCAGGGCTTTAATCAGCTTTCACACCCGGAGGGACCCCCATGAATGGCCTGGATACAACGTCCAAGGGCTCTCCTATAGTTACGGGCCAACTCCCCCGAGGGTTTTGGACAACAAATCGATAAAAAATCCCGCATTGCGAATATGGTCAGCAGTTGATGCTCGTTTGATGTTCTAACCTCAGGATAATGCGATATAGAGATATTTTTCCACCACGTTTAACAGTTATCCTCCATCGCCATGCCAACCCCATTAAGCCCAAAATGTCGGTTACACAATTCACATCCTTCTCCATTCGCATCATGTCCATGTAGAGCATCAAAACACTTGATACTCTTAATCAGTGCACATCTGCGCATCAGAAGAAAAAATCCACATAAGAGGCATCTTTCGGGGCTCTTCACTAACTTCCCATCGATGGATGTTTCGGGTATTGCGATAAGGATCTTCCCCCCTTGTTTCCCACACAGAGTTTAACTCACGTGGGCTTAGGGATTGGGTCGTGGTCTGCGCTTACCTAGAAAGTTTTCATCCACCCTTGGTCTGATCTCTATGACCATAAACTAATATCTCCTATGAACTATGTCTGGCTTGATTCCCTTCCCCATGGGATACGTAGGAATGCCCAGACATCCTGTCTTTGGGTCTTGCTTGAGTTCAGTGTCCTGCCTTCGGGACCCAGACTACAGGACTGCATGGTGTGATGATGGATTATGTCTACATCCACGTCAGTTATGATGTACGACACCATACACATTCCCCACCTAGCATTTCCTCTGCTACGTCTACGCTGCATGACGTTAAAATTCATGCTTGGTTCTATCACAGGACCCTAAACTGTGACATTATTGTCCTGGCTGCACGATGAAAAATAGAACTGCATTGTGATGACCTCTCTGTAGAGGACATCACGTTGGGTATTGGTCACGTACCATGCCATTTGACAATGCCTATCACAGCTTGATTCTTGTGGAGACACCAGGGCTTGCTAACCTAGTCCTTCTGCTTCACAAATAAAACACTCACCTTAAAGGACAAACAAGATTGATCAAATTCCGTTTCTTTTGGTGCAAGGGCCACGCCCGCACATCCACTTTATTCCCTGGCACTGGTACCTTACCGTGCCACCCTTCAACACTATATATGGATTGATTCCCATCCTCATGTGATGTGTAGGAGCGCCCGGGCACTTCCCCACAAGCCCAGACTAACTTTCATGTTTGGCCCCTCGACTCGAGCACTTCCCAGAGAACGCATGATGCATTTTGATAAAGAGCCCGAAGTGTGGGATTTTCATGGGGACATTCCCCTCATCCCATGACCTATCATTGTGCGCTCGCCGTTTGGATCCTCATCCTCTCCCACATCCAAAAGGACCCTCGGACGACATGGATGCTAGGATTAAGGGATCTCCATTAATGCTGGACCTAAGGGACCTCCAATTGATATAGGCCAACATCCCTATGGGTCTCTGACAACATTTGTGACATGGTCCCATGTTTCGATCATGGTCAATGGTCGACCCTCGTTTGTCTGTCCCCATTCTAGGATAATGTGATATGAATGCTGTGTTTCTTCCATGGTTAATAGTTATCCTCCATCATCATGACGCCATCATTGTGATCCAGATCTCGAGCATCATGATTCACACATTTCCACTTACTCATGTTCAAGTGGAATTCCAACACACTCGGATCTATCTCTTCGTGCATCTGGGTGCGCCACGTGATCGTGTTAGTATCATGGGTCCAGTATTCACTGAGTATCCCTTCACCCTAACTTTCCCCTTTATGTGTCGGGAAAATCCAACCTCTACTTCTTGTTTCCCACACCAAGAACGACTCAAGTGGGCTTAGTAGTTTTGTAAGGATGTGTACCAACATAGCCAGGCTTCTCATCGACCCCTCAGAAATACGTATGGCTTGATTCCTTTCTTCATGGGGTACGTCAGAATGTCTGAACACTTTTCTTCGGGTCCTGCCTAATTCTCACTCTTGGTCCCTCGACCTGAAGATTTTCCTCTGGGGGAACGTGGTGTGATTTGGACTTCATGTCCACTTTCATGATGGTTTCATAACTACCACACCATATGTTCACTGGGATCCTCCCTTTCACTTCACATCATATCGTATGACGTTAAACTACAGGAGTCCATATGTCCTCAATGCATGACACTAAACTGTGGTTCTACCCAGAACAAATTCAGGATGCCCCATGTTAATCATGGGATGCACGAGAGCCTCTACGAGGGAGAATTTCACCAGTTAGTGTTGGTCTATGACTACACTATGCTTCTAGAACTATGTGTGGCTTGATTCGCATCCTCATGGGATATGTAGGGACACCCTGGTATTTTGCTTAGGGTCCAGCCCCCAGGAATCATTAACCATGTTCTTCCCCTTTCCGGCCCCCAGGTCGGTCCCCTCGTAGAGGACCATATAGCTGTGACTCTGCCCTAAACAAGATCAGAATGACCCAAGATCCCATTATGAAGTGATAGACTCCCTCACTAGAGAGGCCCTTTCCCAAAGAAGGAATGATCGATGATCAAACCGATGCGCCCATCTGGCGTACTCCCACCGCAGTGGTGTAGTTACATGAGAGTTGGATCTTGTTCGGACAAACCATCACTCCATATTACACGCTTTGCGTGCCCCTTATTTAGACCCTCATCCCCTTTCATGTCTGAAGGGACCCCCTAACGGCCTGGTCTCATGCTGCATCGACTCACCTACTGTCCTGGGCCAACGTGCCGAAGTACTGATTGACAACTTTTGTGACATGGTCCCATGTTTCAAACATGGTCGACGGTCGACCCTCATTTGTTGTCCCCATTTCAGGCTAATGCATTAAGGATATTGTTCCTCCTCCACGGTTAACAGTTGTCCTTTATTGTCACACCATCCCCACAGTGTTCTAAATCTTGGATATCGTGATTCACAATTCCCATTTCCATCTGTTCAGACCGATTTCAGCACCCCAGGCGTTGCACCGTTTGTGCAAAAGAGCACGGTGAAGAAACGGTAATTTGGATTTTTTGATAACTTCATTCTCTGGCTAGGTCTCCCCCATTTTCCAGAAATCTGGACTGGTTATCCAAACCCCAGATGCCCGAAGCTTGGTTTCCACTCCAATGTTGGGTGGGATGATGAGGAAACTGTCTCTTGTTTCTCACGACGGACCTGACCCACGTGAGCTTAGGGAATTGTCGTCAGACATCCCGTAAACATTGAAGGGATGTAATAAACCAATGGAAATAGTGGAAATCATGCATGCTACAACATTCAGAGAAAGAAGAAATTCGAAGAACAAGAATACCATTAAAAGGTTTGTAATTGTTACATTACCTGGGGGTCGACTCCCCCCATGGACGAATTAACCCCATCATAAGAGCGTTGCAGCTCCACCACCCTTGGTCTTGTGGCATCCAAGAATTTCTGCAGCTGACTCGGATCCTTTTCCTCCTCAACAGCGGCAGGGCGCAGTTCATCAGCCTTGGCCCTGACCCTCTCTATGTTAGCCTGAATGGCAGCCATATCTCTAGAAGCCTACCTCATATGCTCGTCTGCCTCTGCCAGCTGGGCCTTCAATCATGAGATCAGCTCAGATTGTGTATTTAAAGAGGCTGAGTGCTCATCTGCCCGGGCCTACAATTGTTGGACCTCACTTTTAGCCTCCTGGAGCTTTTTGATGTTTGTTTCCTTCCTCCATTGACATCCCACACTAAGCCCGCGATCATACTTCCAAATCTTATCATCCAAGAGATCTTAGATGAGCGGATGATGACATTGGGAATACACTCCCCCAGCACACATTTCGTGAAGTCATGAGCAGAGACTATCTATTTCATTCATCCATGATGTTTGGGGGGTGTCCTTGATGAAGCGTGTGATTAGCTTCCACGATCGGTGGCGGACTATGATGATGTCTTCTTCATCGGAGGTCATTTCATCCCAGTCCGCGCGATTGGAAGGCTCGTATGCAGGATACACCCGCAGGAAGTCCTCGGCAGGATTCGCATCTACAGTTGACTCTAGCGCGGCATCTGGCACCAGAGAAGTCGTAGCGGGACTTGGGTCGACCTATTGTTCTTCACCATCAGATTCCACCTCGATAACTTCGGGCACAACCCTGCTAGTGGTCCCGCCAATGATAGGGAATGCTGAAGCTCAGGTAGATGGGGGGACTATCTCCACCATCACTGGCATGCCCCTAGGAGGGGTGCCACCAAACATCCCGACTATCCTTTCCGTAGCGGCCCATGCTAGTCGGAGAACGGTACAACCAAGAAGGGCATGAACGTCAGTTGTCATGATCTACATACAACAGAAATGAATCTAGTAGAGGAAACTTACGGAGATCGAACTCCTGGTGCTGCTCTTGAGTCAGTGCTGACGGGACCTCGAGGCATGGCCCTCCGTATACTGTTGGAAGGTCTGGAGATTCTGGAGGAGCCACCTCGGGTGCTCTGGCCCCACCAGACGCATAATTGGACGCAACTGTAGGCATATGTTCTTAAGGTCCTAAATCGTCACTCGCCAAGGGGCGAGAGCGAGGCCAGTGTACAAGTTCCACCTTCATGGTTCAAACAATGGTAATAAATCCATGATGGCCAAAGAGTGGTCCCTGAGGAATAAAATTTTGAGTGATACCTCGAGAACCTCTGCGAAATCGTCAGAATCTGAGTCTTGATCTCCGACTTCACCTTCCTCCAACAGGCTCCCTCCGCTAGCCTCATCCCCCTGGGAGGATTCCTCTGATTCTTCCGGAAGGGGGAAGCGCTCCCTCAGATCGGCGACTGAAATCTGTGGGGGAACCGTCCAATCTAGCAGTACCCTCACTCGGTCTGTCATTAGGCGTGGGACATTACTGGAGTGAATGTTATCCTCCTGCTCATCCAAGTATTACTCCGCCTCCACCGAAGACGCCATGAACCCTGCCCGAACTAGGCCTATTCCTGTTAACTCCATCCCGAGAAGATTCAAGGGTGCCCACATCTCAGGTGGACTGAGGAATTGCCGGTTGACATCCCAAATGTCCTGGGCCTCCCGAAAAACGGCATCCTATGGCATGTCAATGTGGCACAGTCGCTTCCACGGAGATTGAGTGGATATCCTACAAAAACCCCTTGGCAACCACCCCTCCAGATGGCTCTGCTCTTCTGGGACCACCGGGTCCACTACCATCGCTGGATTCGCCACTGCTGCCACACCCTCAGTCGGTGCAGGTCTCACCTCCACGGCAGCCCCACCACCGTGACAGGCCCTTGCTGCCCTCTGACCTCGACCTCAAGATAGGGGAGGCCCGCCGTCACCAACCAGAATAGTTGGCTGCCTAAGCATCTCCCCCAGATAAGCGGCCTCCCAGCTGATGGCATACTCCTTCACCAATCCGAAAGCAGTAGTGGATGGAGACAATGAAATTTGAATCTTCCCATCTTCCCGTGTGAACATGAGCCACAACTGCCTCATCATACATAGGTGGTCCTCGTGACGCACCTCCCAGTAGACATGAGGGGTCAGCCATTGCAGGCACTGGAACTGCCTCTCAAACTGATGCGGGGTGTATGGTTCGCAGATTGGCTCACGGTCCACCTGTGCCACCAAGAAACCACCTCGAAAGGCCAGGAGATATGTCTGGTGCTCTTCTGTTCCCTGCCTGTCGTCAGTAAGTACCCCCGTCGGCAATAGAAATGGGTGGAAGTTAAACTCCTCTGCCCTCCACACCCAGTTCAGCACCATCGGTACAGTTAGTTTAAATGGGAAACTCCCGGCTACATTTAGAATGGAGGGGTGGAAGTTTGATCCCAGTGGAGAGATAGGGTTTGTATACTCATAAATACCCCTGATGTGTGCCGTGATCCACCCATACCGAAGGTGGAAGGGCCCGCATATCCTTGGCGGCTTCTTGTCATCGCTAACATGCCGCAACATACTATACAACTTGTCAAGCATCGGAATCCCCAGACTGACCCGCTGTCCCATAGCCAGCATGGACGCCATGATGAACGAGCTGGGCCGCACCCCCATGTTTGTATCCCTCACTGGTAAGATCCAACCGCAGATAAGGGCCACGATGAACGTCGCCATCCTAACTATCAGTTGTTGTTCAGTTCTGACACTAAAACCCCAAGTCTTCCATTGGTTGTCCTCCATCAGCCACAAATACGAGTTCTCCTTGCCCCGTTGAGCTACCTTCGGACAAGTTCGAGGCCTCAGAGGGAACTCTCGATTCTCCAAGAAGTTCAAGAACCGCTTGAACCACTTTTTAAAGTGGACATGTCTCACCGCCTCCTTGTCCTCTCCGGGGACCAGTTCCATCAGTGCTGACACCAGTCGCAGAATCTTCTCCGGATCCCCCCACACGATCATGATGGGGATGAACTCATCATACATGGCCCCCAATATCAAGACCACCAAAATCTGATGGACATATCACAGATTGATGCCCACCTCCCCATGGTGCAGGTGCAATGTATTGGTCCTAGATGACCATCTGCTCAGCAGCTCTGGCATCAGCTGTTTCGGCTAGTGAACGTGGAACTTGGAGGCCCATGCCGCCTCACACAGGCCCACCCTACTCAACTAGGCCCCAAACTCCTCGCATGAGGTTCCTTCCCAGTAGGCCCATGCCTAGTCGTTGGTGAAGTTGTCGTCTTGGCGCATGTCCCACTCCTCAGACCACCCCTTCTTCGAATCCTGCAAAGCCTCCTTCAGCATGGTGCGGCACAGAGGAGGGGTCGTCTCTGGTTGCAGTGGCTTCCCGTCAATATTCATCACATGGTTGTACAGACAGTCGGCTGTGATAGGTGTCAAGTCCTCCCGCGCATGAACATCGGCCGCCCTGAACCACTGGTGTTGGCATGGCGTGCTCCTGAACCAACAAGCGGGTTCGTCCCTACTCGCCTCAGGAATGAAGACGTCGTCCCTCATCCTGAAGTCATACAAGGGTAGCTTCTTGCACTGCGGATAGTTCTTCTGACTCTCTGATAGCAGTTCTGTCAAAGAATTATGGACCGAGTGACTTCGGACCATCTCCCCAAGGCCCAGACAATTGGCCATCTCATCCCACCAGGCGGCGTCTGCTAGCACCCACAACACAGCTTCATGATGGGCCATTTCAGTTTCAGAACTCGAGAAAATTTAGGTTCGGTTTGCGAAGGTTTCTCATGAAGATCGCTTGCGAAGCTCGGGTGCAAAGCCAAAGACGTGGAGCCTGGCCTTGGCCGGAAAACAGAAGTTATCTTGGCGTAGTCGTGGAGTCGGAGACTCGCAGTTTAAATTCACGGAGAACACACATGGAGTACATGGACCTTCACGAAGTCGAGAGTGAAAAAGGAAAAAAGTCAAAAGAGGAAAAAAGAGTGGTCAGCCCCCCTATTTATAGGCGGTGACCCCGAAGCTTCGCTGCGCATCCCACCCGCGCGGAGCTTCGCAGAACGTCCCTCCCGCGCGGAGCTTTGCGGCGCGTCCGGACCACGCGGCCACTAGCTACCCTGTGCCCCTCTTCTCAAGTCCACATCGCGAAATGCCAATAATTTTTGTGATTTTCCCTTAAACTCTGACCCTTTCTCCCTATGTGGCTCCAAGTCTTAGGGGGGCATTTTTTGGCCCCAAAATATTGGACGCAAAGGGAAGAAGTAAAATTAGCTCGCGCGCTTCCTCGCGAAGCCCCGACGCGGAGCTCCCACAAGCAATGCACCCTCTGCGAAGAGAAAGAGGCAGTACCGCTCCACGAACACCCTGAATTTCGTGAGCCCGCCGCGAAGCGAAGGTGGCGGTACCGCTCTTCGAACTCTCTAATGATCGCGAGCCCGCCGCGAAGCCCCAGAGGCGGTAACACTCCGTGAAACCGGTTGACATTCGCGACCTACCGCGATGCAACTACCACCCCTTCACACCGCGTGAGCTCTACTTCGCGTCAACCCTTGCCTATAAATACTAGGCTTTCCCTGATACCAGAGTATGGACAATCCAACCTTTCACATTCTCAACTCTCGAATCGTGAAGCACCCTTCGCCCCAGGAATCATGAGCTCTGTGAGGTATTTTTTACTTTACGAGATGCCTTCTCCTTGTCTCGTTTTGAGCCCCTCTTCTGAGAGGGATGACCTTCGCGAAGACTAAGGGCATTCAAGAAGGAAGTGGATTCCCAAGGGATCACGGGCAGCCGCAGAGATTTTATGCTTCGTGAAACACCCATCCAGTACAAGTGATCCATATGCCAAGGTAGGGTCGTTGTACTTCGTGAAGCACACTGCTTCACAGCACCTTGCTTCACGAGGCACCTCTGCTTCACGAGGTCATGCTCCGCGAACACTATTCCACTTCACGAAGCACCTTCCATTTACATCCCTACCCAATGATAAGGCCAAGGCACTCCACTTCGTGAACCACACCCTTTTTCTTGGAAATTCCTCTTCTCGTGCGACCCTCTAGGTTTGCACGATGTGATTTCAAAGTCCCATGGACAACACCACTCATAGTGTCGCTTCGCCTAATGCTTCTTCACATAGTCACGCTAATAACTATTGCTTCTTCGCATAGCCACGCTAACGTGGACCCTTCGATGGATCGCTCTACGACCCCCCTTCACCCTGCACTTGCCAGTACCATCCCTCCCCCAAGGGGCAGAGGGTACCAGTCATGTAAGTCCTATGGGTGTGGAGTAAACCCACTTCGTCTGAGCTGCAGGGTGTTAAACTACAAATGACATCATCCTCAACACATGACGATAAAATGTGACCTGACCCCTTGCCTCGCACGCAGGGTCCCCCCCAGCTCATACATTGTTTACGCCACTCGTCTCCACGGGAATGGAATTACCCTCACATGGGATGACATCCTCCTTCTCGGAGTAGCGTATGTTCACAGGGGAAGGGAAACCACCTTGGTGCAAGCCCTCTGGCCTCTTTTGTGGATGGTAGCACCCATGCACCTCCGTACTAACCCACATCCAAGGTCAGTGGAGGGAGCGATAGGGAACGAGGAACCTTCCATCTTTGGTCCCAAATCCCTATCTCTCTACGCTCTTCCGCACTTTGGGCATCAAACTTGGAGTAAGTCCCAGCACCATGGGTTGCCTAACGCATAAGCCCCTCCTCACTTCTCACAGAAACATCCTTCATGACGTGATCATCTGGTCTATGCTGCCTCTTATTTATCACACTGAACATGACTCACGCGGGAGTAGAGTAACCATTGATCATGGAAATTCCCTCATCCAGCATGACGTCAAACTGTATTTCCACATCCAGCATGACATTGAACTGTATGCCCTCATCTAGCATGACGTTAAACTGCACATCCATTTGAACTATGAGGTCTTTGATCCATGTCAAGGCATGGTATGTAGGGAGCATCCATGTGGCTCAAGCCCACCGCCCATCATTTCTTCACGTCAGGTTCCACCTTCATCTATCATGATGTTAAACTGCATTCCAGTCCGACGGAAATCCGTTGTGGCCAACCAAAACTACGAGGACATTGATCCATGTCATGGCATGGTACGTAGGAAGCCTACCTGAGGTTCAAGCCCATCTCCCATCGGACCAAGGTCCTTTCTTCACGTCGGTTCACCTACAACCACCATTTTCTCCTGAACTATGAGGTCTTTGATCCATGTCAAGGCATGGTACGCTGGATGCCTCTCTGAGGTTCAAGCCCAACACCTGTGGACCCACGGGTTCACCTCCACGTCGGTTCGCTGACAAAAACCACCACCTGAACTACGAGGACTTTGATCCATGTCAAGGCATGGTACATAGGAAGCCTCCATGAGGTTCAATCCCATCACCCAGTTGTCCCGACCTCATTCACGTTGGTTCACCCCCATCCCGCATGACGTTAAACTAAATTCCACATCTCATTTGAACTACAAGGTCTTTGATCCATGTCAAGGCATGGTACGTAGGAAGCCTCCCTGAGGTTCAAGCCCATCAATCATTGGCCTAGATCATCTCCTTGTCGGTGTCTCTTAAACTTCAAGGTCTTTGATCCATGTCAAGGCATGGTACATAGGAAGCCTCCCTGAGGTTCAATCCCACCACCAGTGGACCCACAGGTTCATCTCCACGTCGGTTCGCTGACGAAAACCACCACCCGAACTACGAGGTCTTCGATCCATGTTGAGTCATGGTACGTAGGAAGCCTCCACGAGGTTCAAGCCCATCACCCAGTCATTCCAAACGCATCCATATCTGTTCACCCATGTCCTACAAGGTGTTAAACTGTATTCCACATCTCATATGAACTACGAGGTCTTTGATCCATTTCAAGTCATGGTACGTAGCAAGCCTCCCTGAGGTTCAATCCCAACAATCATTAGCCCATACCGTCTCCTTGTCGGTGTGCCAAGCCCCCATTTTCACCCGAACTACGAGGTCTTTGATCCATGACAAGGCATGGTACGTAGGAAACCTCATGAGTTTCAAGCCCAACACCATCGGGCCACGGTCCACCTCCACGTCGGTTCGCTGACGACACCTAAATTACACAGACTTTGATTCCCTGCAACGGGGATACAAAGGAGGTCTCTTTGAGGCTCAAGACCAACTTCACTATCACCCTTGTGATGGCCCCATTTCATCCCCCCTCCACTTCATCCATCCATCCATCATCCATACTGATTATCACCCGGGCCGCCACATCCCGGTGAGATCGCGCCACTCCACTCACCTCCACAACATCCGGGAAGCCGCCCACGGGCCGACCCCCATATCGGCATCCCCTCAAGGGGAATTCCTCAATCTTATCCACTGTATCTAGTGTTCTGATCAGGCCGATCCATCTCTGCTAGAAGTTAAACTCGCGACATACCCTATGTTAAACATAGGAAGCTGAGGAAACCCTCAGATACAGGCCCATGGAATATGATTCCTCGCACTCGATGTGGGATGCCACGGGCTTCCATGCCCTCGAGAAGCCTTATGATGAGGGACAAAAGACAGACACGCCAATTCCCCAGCTTTCAAACACGTTAATGATGACTCGACGTGACTACTCCCCCGACTAAAAGGTTGCTGCCCTAACCGGACCCTTTGGATTGTCCTGATAGAAGTTGTGTAATTAACCAGTGCCCATGGAAACATGTCACTAGGAAGAGTTTCACGAACAATGTATTAAATCTACAAGGGAGACCTGTACTAGGTGATGAGCTCCGAGGAGGAATCCATGTAAGGAAGAACTGACATCTAATCAACCCGGTTTCTATCAAATAGCAAATGTCCCTGAACAAGGAACAGATGCTACACGCCTTTGGAAAGTGATAATGTGGGGTAACAGCTACACATCCTCCACAGACGGATGCGTGCGCCCCAGCGAAAGCGTCAGAAAAAATCATGTAATAGAATAAATTAAATGGTAATGGATGAGAAAGAGAATATTATAGAGGATAGAAATAACTCATAAAGAGGTATATTTTGATGTGAAAAAAATTAAATAAGGAAGGATCATTGTATTAAAAAGGAAATTTTAACAATACATAATGAAAAATATCATATAATAAAAAATATTCAGGAAAAAATAAAACACAAAGGACAAAAATTCAAGGTAAAGCAATATAACTCAAATAAAGGAGGTTTTAGTTTATAAAATCTTCCATGACATTGGTGTATCTAGAATATAAATACAATGAATTATAAAACTAGTTATTTATTTATAAATACCATTAATTATATGAATTTATCATAAAATGATTTATAAGGTAGTACATACATGAAAAAAAAAAAATTATTATCATATATTTAACAGGGAAATAAAATTCTGGTGAGAAACACTAAGGACATTACTAACATTTGATTCTTACCCAATTAAAGGAAAAAACATGATAGGGATTTATAAATAAAATTATTTTCATTAATTATTATGTTAAATTCCTAAATATTACAATATATAAACCCTAAAAAATAATCATGTGGGTAATATGAAATATGCCTTTGATGATGAAAGTTGAAATGATAAAACCAGTACCTTAAATCTAAACTTCTATGAAATAACATTAACATAATATATATTAAACATAACCATATTAATAAAAAAATTTAGAAACATACTAAAATAAATTATCTTTTAAAATAATTTATTATAATAATTATTTATACTTTCATTATCTAATTAATATTAAGTTTCGTCATCCGATGTTAGTAATTTATATAATTTCATGCATTTTTTTTAATATAGACATAAAAACCTAATCATTGAATAAAATTAAATATGTAATATATTATTAAAGGTACTAGAATTTATGTTACAAAATTACTTATAATGTTTCATTCTCATTCCTTGAAGGTTTTAGTTATGATTTTTGCAGATGAAATCAAGGATGTTTTAGTTTTGTATAATATAATAATATCGATTGAATACATTACAATGAACTTTAATTATTATGTTATGATTCAAAACAATAATAATGGAAAAATATACTACATAATATTAAATATATTTATCAAATATATTTTTATAATCATCCATGTAAGTATATTATGGAAAACAAAGCATGCCATTTATTGAGGCAGTACACTGCATATACACTTGGGTTAGGTTTCAATTTTTATCAACGAATATAATGAAATGAAGGTAGATAATAATGATTATTTATTGAATATAATTAATTCAATATTTTTTATAAATAGTAATTAAATATATTCATATAATCACCCATGCAACATAGTGATGCGAAAAAAAACATGTCGCCCTTGGTGGCTATTGTCTGAACATATAAACATACGACATTTTCATTTTTCGTGTTAATTAGAGGGATGAAATGTACATCATTATCTATAATTAAATAATATTAATTATTTCCAAATATAATATATAAATATTTAAAAAAATATTACCATCCATGAGAAGTAATGATGAAAAAATACATTATTTAAAAATGTTGTAATCCTCACGTACACATCAGCAACATTTTAATTTTTCAATCAATTACAAGGAATGATGAAAATTATTATTTCATTAACATTAAATTTTTGAAGTTGTCTTATAATTAAAAGGTTATATTTTTTATCATGTATAGATTATATTTCAATTAATTATATTAATATTGACTGGAATAGAAAATAAAATGATTTAATTAGGAGTTTTTATATTCATCAATTAGAAAAATCTGTAGGACTTCGTAAAATTTATATTTTATAAGACCAATTCCCCTAGAACATGGTAAATAGTTGTTAATTTTTTTGGGAATTTATATAACATCCATGAGGATTTAGATGTGATGGGATGTATTCTGGGGAAAGTACCCTTTTATATGTGATTATGGTGGAGTTTTCGAAAGCAACACATCATTCCCTTGGAAGCTAAGAAATATTTATAAGTAATAAAAAATAATTCTCAATAAAGTATGTTAGTTTTATCCAAAATATAATAAAAAATAATGGATAATATTGGAGTTATTTTTTGTCTTTTTTAAATTACCTTTTTTCCAAAACGTTCATCATAATTTCCTAAAATAATGATAATAATTTCAATGTATAATTTTACACATTAAAAAATATATAATTAAAAAAGGGATTTAATGCTTTTAAATCAATTGTTATATAATAATTAAGTAATAAAAGCAACTGAATTTGAAAATTAATACTTCTCATTATTCACTTAAAAATCAATATTTTCAGAAAAATACCAAAAGTTACTCTTAATATTATATTTAATTTATAAATAAATAATTTAATACATTTTTTTATTAATAAAATTATTAAATTTAGGAATTAACCTTGTTTATGAAAATATAAAATAGAATAAAAACAATTTTAATAGGAAAATGTCCTTTTAAATTTTTATTTTCCATATTATAATATCATATCAATTAGTAATAACAATAGTGTTAATATATTTTTCATATAAAAAATATTTTATCACCATTTACCCCTAATATTTTTATTTTCTTACATTATAAAATTTATTTCACTATAGAATTAATTTTTTAGGTATAAAATTTGAAATATAGGAAGATATTGTTAGTTACATAGAAAAACTAATTTAATTTTATCAATGAAATTGTATTAAGAATGAGTTTTGTTTTTATTTATTCCTGGATTCCATAATTTGGTGACACATATTTATACCTACATATTCAATTTAAATATTTTTAAATCTCACATTAAATTCATATAATTTTAGATTAATAAGATGTTTCACATTTTTTGGTTTAGTGTTCCATGAGAAAAATGAAATTTATTAAATATTTATTTAGGAAATGAATACTAAATAATCCCTTATGGTTTTAAAATCACTAACCTTAAGAATCATTAAATTTTTATATGACATTGGAAATCATTTAAGTAATTTAGGTCGAACATATTTTTCACTACAACAATTACATGGTCAATGTTTACTACCATCTTGGTAAAAACAATTCAATGCCTAATCTCATTTTTTGGGTGGAAATATCTTAATAAAACACAAAAGTCTTAGGGAAATTCAATTTATTCTTCATATATCACTTTTAATATCAATAAGTCATCCTTTAATTTTATTTACAATCCCTTCTTGAGTTAATCATTTTCCTTCTGAATATTCCCAATTAAATCATCATTTACAAAACAATTATAAAATAGTTTGTTCGTGGTAGATAGTTTTAGTCTTTATAATACATCAATATTTATCATTCAAATATCTAGTTTATCTATTTTGTAAAACAACACAAATTTTCTGGATTATTATATTTTAATACCATATCTTTAGTAAATTTTATGTAACACAATATAATTTATAGATGAACATGTGTTTTCTAGAAGGGAAATGGAATTTATCCATCATTATATATAGCTATAAACTACTAGAATATGATCATTTTAATTTTTTGTTAGAATAAACCAATGATGTCTAATCTTATAATGTAAAATGTGTATTCACATTAAAAGACTATTTAATGTATTACATAACATCTCCCAACATTTCATGTTCTCTAGTAGTTATTGTATGTTTTAACAATGTCTCTAGATTACTTGAAAACTATTGGTTAATGTACTACACAGTGTGTCACCACATTTGAATTTAATAAATAATATTACTCTCTCAATGATGTAAGGTATGTAAATAATTCCAAATATATACAACTTATTCATCAGTGACATAACGACTTATTATTACATTTCTATATTATATTTAGAAATATGGTTAATGATAATTATAATTTATCACGTTTATATTCAATATATTATTTCAATTATATTTCATTTTTTCATCTTCCTTTAATTAATTTTTCATTTTAAAAATATAAATTCAATTCTCGATTAATAATAGTAAACAAATAGTAAATTTAAATCTCTCCCTTTATTGGATGAGTATATTCATCCTAGAAATCTACCACTCGATAATTTATCAAACAGATGGTATTAGAACATTTTTTATCCATGAAATATAAAGAAATTATTGTGATAAAGTGACCACTTTTTTGATTTACATACTTTTTGGACAACACATATTATAATGTTGAATGGTTTGTGATAATTTTTCCCTTTCTAAAAAAGAAGCTATTTTTTATTTTATCCATGTCATTAATTTTTTTAAAACATTCTTTCAATATTCCCTGTAGTTTTTTGTAAACAATTTATTAGTTTAACATAATAACATATAAGTGGTTTCTTATTTTTTCTCTTTCGATTAATGGATCCAAAGATAATTTCCTTGGTATCACATTTGATTTTAAATGTAATAATATAATCCATTACAATGATATTATTTATAGAAATATATTCTTAATTTGGTCTCAAAATTGATATATAAAAATTAATAGAATATTTAAAAATATCTTCACCCATTTGAAATGAACCATTTTTCACAAAAATTACAACAGAAATATATTATGAAACTACTATGTAATCAATCATTTGTACGGAAAAATTCCACCTCCTTAATATATGTTGGTGATAGAACTATAGAGAAAACATCCATCATCGAATTATGAAATCTATATCCTTATATTAAAAACATATACACAAGGTCAATTTCATTCATTACCCTGAACTATAGCTTTCTACACTGATGAACTATGTGGGTTTCCCAACACCTTTCATGAAATTTTGATATATTCTTTAAGAATTCCTAAAATTTCATTCGAAAATGTAAATAATCATCCATGAGCTGTTGAAGAATTTTATTCCAAAATATTTCTAAATATTGATATTAGGAATATTTAAAATGTGAAAGGATAACCACAAAATTTTAATGGAATCATTATATTGAATAATGTTCAATAAGGAAATGAAAATATTTCCTCCTCATTATTATTAGCATAAATGTGATCTTTTTGTAATATTGAATATCCATATAAAAGAAAAATTTTTAATGGATGTTAATCTATTACATCATTTTATTGATATATAGTTGTAGACAAATAATATTTTTTATTTCTTTATGAACCATATTATATTCAAACAAACTCTATAATATGTAAGTTATCTTGTTGAGATCTACTTACATATCTTATTTATCATATATTTCATACCTCCATTTCATACTTCCACGTATATTACTCTTACTATTTCATTTTATTTGATAGGTTTTATCACCGGTTAAATGAGCCATGTAATCAATTCATATTTCCTATTCTCAACCACATAATGTATGAGTCTTATTAGGAAATTTTTTTTGTCTTAATACATAGTTCATAGGTGTGTTTTACATTAATATTGGTGGATTTATTACATGGTAATCAAAATCAGACTATAGAGTATTTTTCTTATATTTCATTAATATTTAATGTTTCTCACTTTATGATCATTACCTAACTCAATAAAAATTATAAAGGAACTGTCAATTTTTCTCTCAGATGGTGATTTTTATGTTTTGGTTGGATTTTATTTCATTTCATGATGGTTAATTTTAATATAGATAGTAACAAAAACAATTTTCCATTACTTGATTCATCCTTTAACAACATAATTATAAAGATTTCATGGTTTTACATTTCTTTATATTTAGGTGTACATAATATTTCACTTCATTTAGTTTGTGTTCCATATTTATTATTTTTTTCCATACCTAGGTGAATCCATAAATCCTTCATAATATATCGATCAATTAAATTAATAAAAATGAAAACACATATCCCAATAATATTATTTATAAATCCAAGAAAATTCATAAATACAATTACTTATAAAACATATTAATTTATTTTTAACTATAGAAAATTAGTTAATGAAAATAATGTTGATTTAAAATTTCATCACAAAAGGACCATAACTTCACTATCACTTTACTTATCAAAGAATATGAAATTATCAATGATGATTATATTAACCAATCTATCTGGTAGATCATTAATAAATATAAATGGATACGTAATTTATCTATCAGCAAGCTATAATGAACAATATAGGTTTAAACTCTCATATATCTTGCACCTTGTAAACTACCATTGAAATTATTTTCTAATTTCTCTTATATATAAAATATAGTGTCATTTTATTTATCATTAAAACCAAATTAAATTTAAATCTCCCAAATTTTTAACGATTCTATCTGAAAATTTCTAATATCACTACACTTCACTATTATGATAGTTGTATTGTTTTAAACACCAATACCCTCCACTTTTTTGGTATGACATTTTTTGTTAAATGTGGTATAAAATAATTTTTTTCAAGGGCTTCTACGTAAGAAAAATGAAATCATATCACATTAAATAACATAATAGACCACTTGATTTATTTATTTTTATGTTTTTATAGATCCATGTTTCTTTCAAGAAATTCACATTGTGGTTCATATGCATTAATATTATTTTCAAAAACAATTAATACGGCCATCCTATATATTTTCAGTTTTTAATTATTTATTTTATCCATTATTTATATATAATTTTGGTTTTCCAACTATGGAAACAATTTTCCACTTCTTCAAATATTCTTTTACCCTATTTTCAGAATTAATTTTATTTTTACACTGGTTATTCTTTAACGTTTCCCTCAACTATCTATCCTATTTTTTTTAATTATATATATTCATCTGTTTAATGTCTATCTATATCACTTGTTAATTTCCCTTGGCCTATAATCATTTTTTTAAAATGGTTTCTCAATTTCCTTTACTAATTTTGAATGGATTCCTAATCAATATTATTTACTAATTAAAGTTAATATAAACAACAATATATACATAAAATGATGTCAATCTTAATTATTTGGTTATTAATATTATTTTCAAGATTACCCATAATATGTTTGGGATAATGATCTATATTCCACGAAGATGGAGTATTTTTTATAAGTGAATGATTGAGTTCTAACCCAATACTACATCTGTACAATATATTATAAAGTACCAACTTGTTTAAAATTTCCCAACTCATTCAATGAATGGTTTTTCTGGGTTTCTAAACCTTGGTTATTGGTGTTACAAAATAAATCACCTTTCATTGGATGTCTTCCATGGATACACATATAATACACTTACCAGAATTTATCTATTGATTGATGTTGTTATTGTATATCAATATTTAGATAATGTAAGATTTAATGGAAAATGACATTTTTCACTTTTTCATGATTTCCATGGGTCTATGGTATGCAGTTTAAAAATTAATTTTGTTAATGAAAAATTTCCTTATTAATGAAATCATAGAATGTAAGTATATTAAAAGGATACATATTTTATTCTAAAACCATTTGTTGTGATCAAATGTAAATAATGTTATATATATGTTTGTGTGATATATATCATTTTTCCAATATAATGACCCATTAATATAAATCAACCAAATGCTATGACCTTGAATTAAATACATAATAAAATAATTTCATTAGTAGAGAATATAAAAATTGGTTTTGTGGTAACTATTTTTAACAATCGACGAATCTCACATATTCATCATGTAATACTAACTGGTCGTTTTATAAAATGTATAGATTCATTTTCCTAGATCCACAATTAATTCTGTTTGGTAAAATATTCTTATCAATTCATTGAAAAGTTATACCCATGTGTTGGATGATTTATCATACAATTATTGTAGAAAAATCTTGTACTGTCCCTTTGTGATTTATTAGAAGCACCCCTATTGAATTACATAGAATATTACTCAATAAATTGGTGAATATTTCTTAAATTATGAATATATAGATGAATCTTATCTTCCCAGTCATAGTACGATACTTTTTATATATTTTTACAACATTGTTTTTTTCAAAGAGATATTCAAATTTTATAGACCCAAATTATCGTTATGATATATTCATTATTCATTATTTAATTATTAATCAATTTCATTTCTCTATTATATGGATTGATAAAAAAGGATTACAATTTCCATAACTCATTTTTTCGTAGTATAAATTCAGTAAAGATTCCTATCCATGAATGTTAAAAATGTTAAGATATATATAATGAGGAATATATTTATTTTAATTAACCCAAAAAACACAAAATTAGAGTAGCCATTATATTTGTTGATTATATCTAAAATAAAGGACAACTATATAAAATGTATGTAAAAAGATTATATTTTATAAATGATATATAAAAAAATATTTGAAAAATTACCATGTATATCACTGAAAATTATGAAATATAGGATTATTTAAGTTCTATTGGGTAAAATAAATGATCATATTTCGTGAGTAGATGGTGTATATTTTCATTAACATAGATTTTCCTTATAAATTTCCTCTAGGATATCACGTAGCTTTTTTACACATTCGGTTCACTTATTATAATATTTTTAATAATAATTATAAAATCAATCATGTTTATGGGTCATGATGTGACCGATTTAATAAAAAAGATATGATAAAGTGTTAATTGAATAGGATTAAAATTATATTTATGTTGAGGTATTAATATGAGTTTTAATAAATAATGGTGGGATTGAGAAATATTTCATTATTTTATAGGATCATATCAAAATATTATTATTTCATTGCTAGTAAAATCAATCATTACCTTATTCTCTCTCTTAATACATTATCTGACTCCATTAAATAAACATATTCCCTATACAGTTTCTTTGGATATCTATATTAAGGGATGTAAGTTTCCATGTATATGACTTATATGTTCCATAGACTCTTAGGATATATTTATTATTAAAATAAAAAACTATTTCATATAATTGGTATAAATATTCTCATCTTCACTACCTCACTCATACAACTCAAATCACAAACTTGGTAATTTATATACTAATGAATTAAGAAAATTGAATAAGATAGTAAGAGTAATATTAATTAAAGTATAGATAATAATCCAAAACTATAACTCACATTAACTCCATTGAGAAACTATCCACATAAAAAATCCTTATTTAATGAACATTAAAATATAATAACAAATTCTTCTCTATGATGATTGAAATATTATTATCCTTAGGTTAATCTCCTCCCTTGTCATACTAAAAAGTATTCATCTCAATTTATGATCCAAATTTTAAAATTTCAATCTATAACTTTTTTAATTATTCATATCTTTCTCTAATACACCCATTTATTTATAATTTTATCAGCTAATTTCATGTATACTAAACATCTATAATAAATCAAATTACATATATAAATTTCAATTAACATAGACTACAAGGATCCTATTTTATCATTATTAGATCTATTTAAATCTAAAATACATGAAATTAACATTCCAGAATTAGTTAAACATAAATTTATAGGAATCAACATACCCCCCAAAACATTTCGTGTCACACATATGGATCTACAACTCATCAATAGTTACCATTAATCCTTGAAATTGAGTAATCAGACACCATTTTCTCCAGTGTAGTTAGAACTGGATGTAAAGATAGTGTTGGAACTATAATACAGTGTAAATATATCCCACTCAAACAATATTGGGTGTGTTAATTTAATTATTTTATATATCATAATAAATTTATACCTAGACACCTTATGTATTAGTACTAAAACATTCATTGGGGTTTATGGTCCTAGGTGCTTGGGCTTTAAAATTCAATGAAAACAAATAATATAATTTCATATTTTCCACTAAAGTAAAAAATTATTTCTGTTAATTTTTAACCCCACAATGAGTTATAAAATCATTCCCATAATGTATCACATATCATGACGGAATAGAACCTCCATTGATGATACTCACCACATCGTGTTTCTTCACTTATTGTCCCAAAAAAGTGAAAGAAACAATGTTATGGAACTAATTTCATTTGGAGAATATTTAAGCTAGATTTTGATTAGATTATGACATTTTATTAATTTTTTTACAATAATATATTGGCTCTAACATACTCGTAATTTCGGGAACATGATATCTCTTGGTGATTTTCCACGATCTTGAGAACACCCAACATTGGATCTCTAAACCAAAATCATAAAAATATATCTAGAAAACATGACTATTTTGAAGAATCATTTTTTGTTCAGTATTTTATATATATGTATTTTTATTTCATTATTTTATATGTCATATCCCATAACATAACATCAAATAAAATTAAGACATTTATGAATTGATCCAAAATAAACATTTTCCCAAATTATAAATTGAATATATGAAATTCAAGGAATGAATACTCTATGTAATATTCTAATTCCAAATAATTAATATGATATATAATGTAAAGGAAATACCATGTACATACATATAATTCCAAACAACTACACAAAGAAAGAGATCTATAAGTACCAAATATGAACTCAGAATCTACCAAGAATCTCAACCATCTCTTGACAAACATGATTGATTAATATCCAGCCTGATCTCTAACCATATCCTGATAACCTAAAAATATTTAATATATTCATATGGTGTTCATAAAAGTTATACTCGGAATGATCCTCCATGGATCCTCTCAGGGTATGTACATGAAAATCCTGCAAACACCTAATGAAGAATAAATGAAATAAACTCATTACATAAACATGTAACTATGTTCCTAGAATAACTATTTCTATGTCTCACCATGTATCACATACCATAGATCATATAAAATAATATGAAGAGAAGGTACCACACTACAACTTACCCATTTGACTATCACTCTACAGTAACATTGTACATCAATATCCTTCTCTCTCCAACATGAATCTTGTGAATCAGCTTATCTCCTCATCTTATACCACATATCCATATATTATGTGAGTAGTTTCCAAGATCAACCACTTCCCATAAGTAGTGTAACATAAATTATGTATTTTACGTCAATCCATTAAATCCCATATACCTAATAATAAACCTCAATCCACTATTGGCCCAAAAAATCATATATATAACGACTATTTGGAAACAATATGTGAAGATACATGCTTTTGAAATAACTGAAACCAATTACAGTCCACTATAAACATATATTTGGAAAGATAACCATTTTTCATATAATTAAAGTACAATATCACAAAAAATGAGTGATGTCTGAGAGGGTAGTTAGCCATCCATTCCTCAGAAACCATGATATTGGGTAAAATACAATCCCAAAGTCCACTATGTTTCAAATTCCCTATCAATTGGAAGTGAATCCTTTTTAATCATAAAAAATAAATTAAATAACATATATATCCTTGAAATTATGGGAAATAACCTAGTATTAAGAAAAAATAAATTTAATCATATGTTCATTGAATCATTATTCTTTATTTAATAGTACATCAATTAAATTTTGTTAACCATCATAGGTGATGTTTATTAAATCTATGAATAATATATAATGATTCCACCATTTATCAATATTAAAAACATATTTATTCTTGAAAACACCATCCCCAGGTGTGTAACATCCCAACCATGGTGCAATACACTAGTACCTCAATATAGTTTGATAAGGAACCTCAAGTGTGCCTCCCCATATGCGAGAGGCTACTGACTTGTAGTGAGGGTCTAATATAAGTTATTGGTAGACAATACCCTCTTTTTTAAGATGATAATACCATTGGAAAATAGAGAACAATAACAACTAAAATTCTAAATGATATCATGACTAGAAGAAAATAAATATAACACAATAAAAAAACAAAAAATACAATATCAAAATTAAGAAGTAGATATTCTATGTCAAAGTACATGTCCAGTGTGAAAACAAAAGTCAAATAATGACACCAATGACTCTCAATTGGGTCCTAAACCATGTTTGGATACCTAATACATTCTCCATCTCCAATTTAGTCATTTAACATAGGTCCATTTCCTTTAGCCGGTCCTTCAACCAAGACATCTATTCAGGTTTGGATTAGGAAGCCTGAGTAGGGGGTGAGTATGACACAGTAGGCCACCACCATCAATGTCTAAAAGAATAACCAGTTATTAACAACATTATACAATTATATTAAGAAATATTATAAACAAATCAATATATAGTTATCACATTATCAATTAATTCTTTATATAACCACATAAATTCCCTAGGGTTTCTATAGATTGTCGAAACTCAATTCCTTATCTGTCCCACACAATAATCTAAATTATCCCCATGGTATCTCATGTTATATAATTCAATTATTACTATTATATATCATCTCTATCTCATAATTTTGTTGTTACCTTTCAAGATATCGATGCTCATATGAATTCCATTATTACCATTCATCATTTCATTAATTAATTCATCATTTAATTAATAATATCAACCTTATTAATTGAATAAACAATTAATTACACTTATCAATCACATTATTAAATCAAAAATTAATTTTTCAACATAAAATCATTAGTTAACTCGATAATTAATTATTCTTCTCAATATTTTAAATTAACCCAAAAATTAATTAATCATCTCAAACCAATTAATTAACTAAAAATTTATTCAATCTTCTCAATAATATTAATTAAATAAAAAATTGAATTATCTTTTAATTTCAATAAATAATTACAAAAAAATTTATTCAAATCCAAATTTCAGTAACCCTAATTAATTACACAGTAAAATAATCAATTAAAAATATCAATTAATCTATAATTAATCCAAATATTGATTATTCTTAGTCAATAAGTTCAATATCAGATGATTATTTCAACAATTAATTATCTAATTCACAATCCCAGTATCTTATACTTAATTACCCAATTAATTAACTATTTCAACCCTACCTTGATCTCATAATTTTACAATTACCTCAATTAATTAATTGACCACGTTAATTAATCCAATCTGGGAATTCTAATTTTAAATAACACTATAAATTATAAAATTTTCATACACATAATCAATATAATGGCTATGGGATTTTTATAATTAGAATACATACCTCAATTCATTGGCAAACAATCACCCCTCATAATTACCAAAAATGTGATCATCATAATGATGTAGAATGAGATACGAATCTAAATCTCCAAATCAAGATTTAAAAAAAAATATAGATCTCTTAAATCAAGAACATGATCTACAATCTAAGATCTAGATAACCTAAAATAGGAATAACAACAATGAAAATAAAGGAAAAAGGAAGGATGATGAGACAGAAACCAAGATGGGTAGGATTCTTTTATAGGGATATGTGTGTAAATCATTGATTTGGACATAGAATCCTGAAACATGAATTTCTGTAAGGCTTGGAATCTATATGTGTGGATCTAAAATCTATAAAACTTTAGTTTTTTCTGGGATTGGGTTGAATTGCGTTATTTTTATGGGTTTAGCTGATTAAAAAACTATTTTTAGGGTGGATTTAAATGTCAAGCATGAATTTCTGGGAAGCAGGCATGATTTTACATAACTTTGGGGCAAAATTGGGTGCCTAAGTTATAGAGGTGCACCATTACTCATATGAGGGAACACAGTTTGAAAAATTATTCACCATACTTACAATTCCTATATATCCAAGGTTTCACTACTTTCGGGGTTGGGGGGGAACTGTTTAACGTAACCGTGCACCAACAATACACTACACATTTTCTTCAAAATTTCTCATATTTTCTATCAATAACACACAACATGAGGTCCAAAATAATGATTAATCGACACAAAGAAAAAATGTTCCTGAAAAAAATCATGATTCATCTCCAGAAAATTAAAAGATATTATAATCTCCCACCTTATAACATTTCATCCTCAAGTTACACTCTCACGATTCCCTTTGATTTATGGTAAAAAAATATTAGTCCATTGAGCCCTCATGTCTACTTTTATTCCCATGTATCCTTCTACACACTTCCATGTTTCCAAAATTTGAAAAAAATCTACCCAAGAATTCCTTAAAAATTATTCTCCCTCCGATGCAATACACATATCATATTCTCCTCAAACAAATCATATTGTTAAATATATACATATTCCATGTTTATCAGATGATAATGGTCGGGGTGATATAACCTAAGTTGTGAAAGATTTAATGATGTCATGCATATCACTTTATTTATATGGATGATCCTAACATTATTCCAATAGTCTCATTATCTCCACATCCTTATCTTGTGGGGAACCATCCTGGGTGAAAACTAAAGTATTATATGATCACCCATAGTAAACACTAGGGGTCAATTACATCTATCATCATATGACTTATATTTACTCTGAGCCATAAATATGTGTTTCCAAATCAGTTGGACCTACTCCATGATCTCCTCCACAAGACATGGTCCCATCAACTCTGACTTACCTGCCTCCAACCATCATAATGGGGATTTTTATGATGAAACATAAAGTTTCTCATATGGTTCAACATGTATTATAGAAAAACAATTTATGTCACAAGAAAAAAAACCACTAAAGCAATGTATTTTTCCCATGACACATTGAATTAATGAACACACACTCAAAACATATCCTCAAGAACATATATTGTACACTCTAACTACCCATCTGTTTGTGGGTGAATTATTATACTAAAAAAACTTTCATATGAAGTGTGTTATGTAATCCATACTAGAAGCACAAAGTAATGTATGAATAGTGGAATGAATCTATCGTCTGTGGAACCCCATGGCAAGAGACAATCTCCCAAATATACATGTATCCCAGCTACTCTATTAAGAAAGTATCTTATATAGGAGAAAAATGTGCTACGTATGGAATTCTATCCATATAAACATAAATATAACCATTTATCTAAGGTTTTCTCAGGTTATGCCCCAAAATTCCACGGTCACGTCATTCCATTTTCACTCTAGAATGGTCAAAAACTAAAGAATACCATCCAGTCATTTATTCCAATACATCACCTACTGACAGGTGTAGCATCATGACACACACCTTGTTATCTCCTTTTTCCTACAAAGACACCAAAAACTATCATCATATTTAATGGTACATTTTGGCCACACCTGGATGTGCCTCCCACTTCTAGGTATAAAATTCCCAAATCAACTCCTCCCACAAACATGATATCTCAATAACCTAATTCTTTACTTATATGATTGCATCCCCATATTAAATCGAGTCTTAAGGTGTCTCCCAACCTTTAATGATTTCCCTCAAAGATAAACTTTCAACATCTACATACCAACTATCTCTAATCAATATCAGAATTGTATAATCCAATAAAATAGATACCAAATACATATGATTCTGATTCTCTTAAATCACAACAAGAATATCTGCTAGTGGAGTCATCATATTTAACTCAACACTAGACTCTTGAACCATATGTGTTTGAGTTGTCTAGCTCAAAACATCATCAACACTTTATCCATTCTTAGGAACACATGCTATCTCAAAATTGAATGACTACATATAATCAAACAATATCTAGTATTTAAGATTGAAATATCTCTTTGAGAAGATATACTTCAAGATCTTATGATTCATAAACACTGTAAACATTTCTACCAATAGATAAATTCCACCAAAACTTCAAAGCACAAACCATTGTAGCCAACTTTTGGTTGTGCATAGTGCAATTATATTAATGTGGACTCAACTTTTGAGACCCATACACTAGAGTTAGATCTCTATGTATCAACGATGCTCCAATACCTAACCAAAAGCATCATATAATATCATGTACTCTTTACTGGTATTAGGTTTGAATTAGAATGGTGTTGATTTCAAAATCTTTTTCAACTCCTGGAATTCATTCCTGCATGATTCTATCCATTCAAGATTTATCCTTCTTTTGGTCAAGCCCAAAATTGGTGTTTCTAATTGTGAGACGTTTTGGATATTGCATTGATAAAATTAATCTAATATAAAAAATATATGGATATCAAAAACATTCTTAGGATGCTCCCAAAAAACGACCTGAAACTTATCTAGGTCTACTGACATACCTTCTTCTAAGATTATGTGACCCAATAAGTGTATCTAATCAATCCAAAACTAATAATTAGATAACATGGATTATATCTGATGCTCTATAAATGTACTCAAGATGATGTCCATGTGTTGTGAATTATCATCATATGTCTTGGAGTACACGAATACGTTATCCATAAACACTAGGACAAACTGCTCTTGTAAAATATGGAAGATTATATTTATCATGGACATAAATACTAGTGGTTCATTTGTAAAATAAAAAGATATTAGAACAAACTCATATACTCCATACATACTTATGAATGAAATCCTAGGTATATCAAATGTTCAAACAATCAACTGATTATAACCTCATCTGATGTAAATCATTTAAGAGAGAGATGATCCTCTCAATAGATCAATAATATTTTCATATAATGGGAGAGGATGTTTTTCCACATTGTTATTTGGTTCAAAAATTGATAATAGAAACACAAGATCAAACTCTTGTCATCCTTCTTTGCAAACAACATAGGTGATCCCCATAGAAACATACTCATATGGATAAACCTGTTATCCATCAACTTCTATTGATCTCTTAAATATTTGTGGGTACCATTCTATATATGGAAAAAAAATTGGTTCAAATCTTAGCATGATCTTAGTAGGAAACTCTAGATCTCTCTCAGGTGGAATCTTAGAGAATTCATCAGAAAAAAAACCTAAAACTATTCCACCATTGGTGGAAATTTAAAATGTTTTACATCTCCAAAATCCTAAAAAAGAATATTAACTTTGGATCTGTTATCTACTAGTTAGTGAGTGATTGGACCTTCTTAACCTGTTGGAATATCCCACTCTCCACGTTGAATATATTTATCACCCTTAGCAGATATAAAGGTCACCCACTTCTAGTAACCATAAATATAGGCCTGGTATGATACTAATGATTCTATACCCATAATTGGGTCGAAGCCTAGTATATCTAGAAAATATAAATACCAAATAAAAAATTACTCCCAATCCTCAAAAGAACTCCCATTTCACAAAATGTTGTTTCTAGACTATATCAAATATGGCACTAGCTGATATAGATGATACCAAAATAGTACCTCTCCCTATCAATAGTTTTCCCTCAATGTCTATAATTGTCACTCAGAATACATGAAACTATCATTCCCCTTTTCCATGTGATACAATCTAACTCTAATAAGATGAAACCATCTACTGATACATGCATTGTTACCCAAAATAACCAGGTCTTCTATGGCTACCAGTATTGATAGTAGAAGTCTAACTACTAACCTAATATGTTGCATAATATCCCCTACCAACACTCTAATGTTTTCTAGATTTCCCAATTATTACCCATCAGTCATGGATTATAGAAAAACAATTGAAGATGTCCCATCATGACAAGCGATCAGAAGTCTACTAGTGGTCATGGACAGTCTCTTTGAAACATTCTTGGACTACTACACTACTAAAAAAATTAAAATATAATGGTCTTGTGAAAATGAATTCCACCCTAGACACTCTTTTTTCCTCTTCTCTAGCTAAAATTATAAAAACAATGATTCTTATTCTCAGAATAAGTTCCTCTAGATCATCAAAAAAACAAATTTCCTTCACTAGAATCCTATTTTAGTTTCCCCCAATTATGAGATCATAATTCATCACATCTAAAAACTTCATCAGCCTGAAGATGTTCACATGGGACTGAATTTCAACTATAAGTCCTTCCTGAAATCATTTCAATGAAGTAGCCTCATATAATTCTAAGGGTGGAGAAAATAACTAAAATTCCATAATTTTTCCAGAATAGTCCATCACAAATATACTACCCTGATTCAACCTCATGAAATAAGATAACTTATCCCGAATTTCCATGTCTACATATAAGTTCTCCAAGATCCTCTCTGTGAAATACTTTCATAATTTACCATCAGCCTTTCTAGTCAAATTCTGAGCATCCCCCCAGTGCTTCACTTATCCAAATAGAATATAGGCATCCAGGTTGACCATCTTCACACCATGAGTCTCAATGAGTTCAAGTATATTATAGATAAGATCAATCCCAAACATAGCTTCCTATGGTCCAACCTCTCTATAAAATTTTTTAGGATGCTTTAACTGAAACTTCATTATAATTTAAAAAATGATCCCCCAAACAATCCCTAGCTATCTTTCCATGTATATATGTAACCATGAAAATTTCTCCAAGAAATTATCTAAAATTTCCTCACCTAGAACAATTAGTACCTTAGGTTTTACCACTAGATGATCATTTTTATCGATTTCCACTTTTCATCCACTCAATAATCATCATCATCTAGGAATAACTCTACCATCCAAACATTCACCTTATGATAATATTCTCAATATTAACTCATTTAATGGAAAATCATAATATGGAAAAACATGAATTTTCCTCAAACCCCACCACATGTTTATAAAAGGTGTTCTAGTACTACCTTCAACCATCCTATATCTGGGTCCAGTATAATAGCTATAACACATTTTATTATTCATTTTTATCATTTTACACACAATTATTCTCATCTTCAATAATTTTTTTCACAATAAAATTAATATTAGACCCCATTTTCAATTGAAGTTTTTTAGAAAGGAAAAAATTTAAAGTTCAACAACATACCCAAAACCTATTTTACTTAAATGACTAAAATTATGTAGGCAACAAATGAGTCTAGAGTGAATAGATTGATGCATGAATACTCAAATCTCGTGACATACTGATCAATAAGTAAATTCATAGAAAATATTAGAAAAAATGATCAAATAACACAACAAGTGCATAACATAAGGTAATGTTATATTAAACTAAAACAGTAAACAATAATGACAACACTAACACCTTTGGTATGTGGGTTTTCCCTTGTACATGGGTTTACAACTCCCATGTAATATAATTCCCCGAACCTAGAATCCTAGAGCCACTGCAATATTTTAATACATTTTCATGATCACATGAAATCAAATTCTGAATGACTGATCAGTTTATCACTCATAGAAGATCATATAATAGTTATGATGCCCATAATACTTTGGAAGAAAAAAATAAAATATAATAAAATATGAAATAAACATCATCCTTGAAATAATATTCCATGTTTTGTTCTTCATAATCCAGTGAGTGGAAACAAAAGAGAAGGGTGAGATCAGATGATTAGTAAGGGTACATTAAACAACATATGATATCTGTAGATGCTGAAAATGTCCGTAAATCCCAGAGGAATCTTTGAAATGACGAAGAGAAGTCATATTACGACTCAGAGGCCCGGTCCAGATGGCCCGGAAGTGGTGCGCGTAATTAAGGAGGACCCGCGCGAAAAACTGATGTTCGTTCGAAGGAAGTCCGGGATTTGTGGAAAAAACACCGGAATGGCGAGCAATTTTACGTGCCCGGTTCCACACGGAGAGGCTTTGCGCGCTGACTGGTCCTGGCACGGAAGATTTCGCATGCCACCTGGATTCCGCGCCGGCAGATGCCTATAAATAGAAGGAGACCCCAACCGTTTCGGGGTTGAGTAATTCAGACCAGATCTCGTGCGCAACATAGGATATCCACATGCGTATTATGGCCTTCAGGCCCGGTTCATTTTGCGCCCAGTCGCCCCGGTTTCTGCCTTTGTGTGACATCCCCTTTGGCGTAGACTGAACTCATATCCCTTCAGGGTCCGCCCCTTGCACGCAATGCCGTCTATTGCGTGGAGGTCGGCCAAGTTGTGTGCAATCCTTATATTGCGCGCACACCTCTTCCGTTACTCGCAATCCCTTCCATTGCACACAATTCCTTATTTTTCCCACACTCCCTTGCTTTTTACGCCGACCCAGCCTTTTTCACGTGCATCCCAGAATTGCACGCCATCCTGGTGTTTTCCACGCACATGCCCTATTGCGCGCACGCCTGCCCTATTGTGCGCAGGCCTCCCTTATTGCACATAGCCTATCCTGCATGTCGCTCCTATTACGCACAACAGTATATAGGCTTTCACTCGCCGGTCCATACCGCGGGGGCTACGCCCCCGCCGCCCCACTCGGGGTCAGGGCCGGGCTATGGTCCCGGCCCTCTAGGCCGCTCCCTTCCCTACCTTCACTGACCCCCATGACAAATGGACAGTCTCCCCGTGATCTTTTCGGGCCGGGCCACCGGGATTTTCTATTTCTCCCTTATGTGCACCCACCTTCAACCTACAGAATACCATGATTTTAGATACTCCTCCGCACACTGTGGAACACCTTGAGTTCACGTATTCCTCTTCGTTCATTTCTAATGTCGTGAGATGAGATTCTCATTATCATTTCCATGAGTATAATTCCCTATCATTCAATAATATGATGCCTCTTATTCCAAATAAGAGATGCCTTATGCTCCAAGCATAAGATGCCAGCAGTCCTATCTATATGACTATAAACTGTAGTAAATCATGTGTTCCAAACATAGGATGCCTCTTGTTCCAAATAAGAGGTGCCTTCTGCTCCAAGCATAAGATGCCAAATTCCATGATTACAGTGGTGTAGTTTCAACAGCATTGGAATCCATTCAAAAATTCCATCACTCCACCTCACGCTTTGCGTATCCTTTATTCAGATCTGCATCCACTTCCATGTCTGAAGGGACCCCCAAATGGTATGGATGCTTGACCTTTGGTCCGCCTGCTGTAACAAAACGGATGATAGACCTACGGTCCGCCTATTGTAACAGTACGAATCTTTGACCCATGGTCCGCCTGCTGTCCTGGGCCAATGCCCCAGAAGACGTTGGACAACACATTAATTCGGGTCCTGTGTTTCGAACATGGTCAGCAGTCGACCCTCATTTGTTTGTCCAGAAGGCTAAAGCGACAGGATGCTGTGTTGCGAACATCGTCAGCAGTTATCCTCTATTGTCATGCCACTCTCATTGCATTCTGAATGCCAGGCATGCAATTCACACCTTTTCATACCCCTTTGTTCGGGCCGATTCCAACGCCCTTGGCATTATCCCGCTTGTGCACTAGTGCATAGGTGCATACCTCAACCCACTAGTGATTTGGGATGCCCTCATGAACAGACATGAGGAAGACATTATGGGAATCTTCCATGCATAAGCCCTATCCACCATAGCCATGATAACGTTGACCCCTTGATGGTTTGCACTGCGGCCCCCCTTCACTATGGCCTTGCCAATTCCTTCCCTCCCACAAGGGGTAGAGGGTGTTGGGCATGTAATCCCTAGGGCTGTGGAGCGAACCCACCTCGTCCAAGCTGCAGGATGTTAAACTATTAAGCACCTCATCCTTAACACATGGCGTTAAACTATGGTCCGACCCCATTCCTCGCACGTAGGGTCCCCCTTGCTCGGACATTCATTACGCCCCTCGTCTCCACGGGATTGGATTCTACCTCACATGGAATGAGATCCTCCTTGTCGGAGTGGTGTTTGTCCATGGGGGAAGGGCTGCCTCAGAACGTAATCCCCTAGCCTCTCTAGCGGAAGTTATCACCCATGCACCTCCATACGGGCCACCATCCTGGAGTAAGCCCCGACACTAAGGGCCGCTAACCACGCGTAAGCCCCTGTTTCCTCTTTGGCTCGCTCAACGTGTAAGCCCCTTTTAGATTCTCACGGACGCACCCTTCACGACATGATCGTCTAGTCCCTGTTGCCTCTTGTTTCCCACACCGAGAATGACTCACGTGGTCTTAAAGAGAGCATTGACCATGACCACCATCATGGGCCACCCCAGAGTGTAAGCCTCATCCCAGCGAACTACGTGGACTTTGATCGATGCAAACGCATGGTAAGTAGGAAGCCTCCACGAGGTTCAAGCCCACCTCCCGGTCATTCCGACTTCTTCATGTCGATTCGCCAACACCGTCATGGGCCGCCTCAGAGCATATGCCCCAGATTGCTAATCCCATATGACGTTAAACTGTATGCCCTCGTCCCGCATGACGTTAAAATATATTCCCTCACCCCACAGGATGCTAAATTGGATGCCCTCGAACTATGTGGACTTTGATCCGTGCTAATTCATGGTACGTAGGAAGCCTCAATGAGGTCCATGCCCATCACTAAGTTGTTTTGACCCCTTCGCTTCGATTCACAACCACCGTTATGGGACTCCTCAGAGCGCAAGCCCCATACCAACTGTTGTGGGCCGCCTCAGAGCGTATGCCCCCATACCTCACACACACGTCTCTTCCTAACCTCTCCCTCGATCCCACATGCCTCGGGAAGCTCATGCCCTAGCCCGGAGACCATACTTCCTACAGGCTTCAATCCATTAATTCATTCACACAGGTTGCCTCTTCAGGTGTCCCACCGTATCACTGAACTACGTGGACTTTTATTCCCTACCATGGGGATATGTAGGAAGCCTCCATGAGGTTCAATCCTGTCACTCCATCACCCATCATGATCCTTACTCAGGCTACCACATCCCGGTGGGATCATGCCACCTCATTCCACTCCACAGTATCCGGGAATCCGCCCACATGATGGCCCTAACATTGGTGTTCCCCCTAGGGGGTCCTTCAATATGATCCACTCATTCTGTTCCGATTAGTCCAATCTATCTCCGCAAGACGTTAAAATCGCGGCATACCCCGTGTCAAACATGGGAAGCTGAGGAAAACCTCAGATGGTACACAATACCCCGCATTCGATGTGGAATTCCTCGAGCTTCCACGCCCTTGAGAATCCCTATAATAAGGGATATAAGACATACATGCCAATCCACCAGTGTCAGGACATGCCGACGACACCCCAGCATGACCATTCTCCTCACCGAAGGTTGCTGCCCCGACCAGACCCCTTGGAGCATCTCGGTGGAAGCAGCATAATTAACAGGCATCTAAGCAGATATGGAACCGGGAACGAGTTTCACGAACCTGTCTTAAATCTATGAGGGAGACCCGAACTAGGTGATGAGCTCCAAGGAGGAATCCATGGATGGATGAACCGACATCCCATCGTCCCGGTTTTGATCAAGGAGCAGACATCCCTGACCAAGGAACGGATGTCGCCTGCCTTTGGAAAGCGGGAATGCGGGGCAATAAGCCGCACGTCCTCCCCTGCATGACGGACACGCACGCGCGCACCGGTGTAAAAGCTTCAGAAACAATATCATCAACAATAAATAAAATTGAATAAATCATGCAACTAGAAGATAATCTTGAATATAATATGGAATGAATAAAAAATCAATGAATAATTCTATATAAAAAATCACATGAATCCTCACCATGGTTATTATACAAGTCAAATAATAACATGATATATCTATTATTAATATCTAAATGAGGAAATTTTTATTCCTTACTTTAAAAACCTATTTTCGAGGCCTTGACTAAGTCTATTTAAAATACTCGGGTAAGGGCTTGGTCAAAATCCAATTATGTTTTCTCTCATGAAACATATTGTTTCATAGAGGGGCTATAATGAGCCCCAACCATTACATTCTAAGACCAATAAATTCCTTATATGTATAAAAAAATATATATTTATATCATATTTTCCCAGTACACTTTGAAATATTTGAATCATAATCATAGATGAAAATACAGTAATTAAATAATTGATAAACTCTTCAGAAAAATGATCGTTTAAATTAAAAATTGTCTTATACAACATTGAAAATTTTAAATATTAATTACATATGAATGATAAGAGTAATATAAGTCTTTAATTTATATATATAAGGGAATTGTATACACCACAATAATTTAATAATTGGTTTGCAAGCTGTAAATCATAGAGAATTAAAAGTGGGATGAGAAAAACACTATTATTTTGGAATGATGATTTGTTTTGGAAAACCAGTTTTATTTACTGGAAAATAATATTGTTAGCTTTTTTTTCCTATAAAATAAAAAGGAATGAATTTGAAATTATATTTGGGGCATAAATTTTGACTCAGTGAAGTGAAATGATTTAAAAAGAGTTTTCTTAATGATGCTTCAGACATAAAACATTTTAGCATGGTTTAAGTAAAATATTAAAGTGGTTTTAAAGTTGAAAGGAATGTTTGTTTTCATAAACCCAGAAATGAAACATGATGTTTTTTTCATGATAAAATGATCAATTTTACAAAAATAATTATGTATTAAAATATATTGATTAGTGAACTTGGTTATCAGTAAGAATTCAAGAAGTTCCTTTGAATCAGACCAGTTTATTGGGAAGAATTAAGAAGGGAACTATTTTAAAATATATAATCACTATAAAAGATATATTAAATGATATATATATTATTTTGGAACATAATAATATAATATTTAATAGTTATTCAAAAGTAAATAAGAATTACATTTGGGTAAGGACCGTGAAGGAATAACCCAAAGGAAAAATGAAGATTTGAGTAGAACCCCTTACAACTTAGTAATCTATCAAATCATATGGTCAAAAACTAATAATAATAAAACGATACATTAAATATTGTGAAAATAAATATATTAATTATTTGATAAAAAAAATGTCAGTATAAATACACCATACATAGGAAATAGCATTGAATAAGGAATATCTCAAAAAATAGTAATGACATGAGAAAACCCTTACCATATATCGGAATGTGTTCTTCACATAACCATAAGATCCTCGAATATGAAATTAGAAAAAATTCATAATTTCATTCATTAACTATTATATATTTATAATATTATTTATAATTTCATTACGTTCATTTATGGCCTTTTGTTATGTTATAATATTGAATTCCATCATTTTGGAGTGTTCGTTTCTTGATATTCACGGTCGTTTCTCTTGATTATAAATATGGAAGTTCATATATAAAGTATAGAATTCTTCAAGAATGAATTTATATATTATAAATTAACGTATATAAGTTGAAATGGTTATATATATCAATTTTTTACGTGGTATGATAATGAATCATTTGATAACTCATTTAGTGATAATCGTTTAGATTTTTATGGTGGTTTTCTGATCACAACAATCTAATTTTGATGTATTATTTAGTATCTTATAAAAATGATGTAGAATAATTATTACCATAGATATAATAAATATTTCTTATTATGGTTAAACAATATAAATGGTTTCATGAAAACCCTTGACTGATAAAATGATGAACAAAGGTTTGTCATCAGCGAACGTTCTAAATTGGAACCTCATGGAGGATGATTTCATTATTAAAATAAAACAGAGAGAGTAAGGTGATTAATGATGTATCATTAATTAAAATGATATAATTATTGTATATATATTATAATAGAGTTATCCTGATAATTTTAAAATAGGAGTTTTGGAGAATATAAAAATATAAAATAAATTGAAATTTAAATTAAAATAAAAATGGAGAGGGTTTACCTCTTGAAATATCCTCCTTGAGAACCTAATTGAGAGAAGGGGTTTTGGTCATTTCGAAAGAAAAAGTGCTCCTAGATGTGGGGTGGGACTAAGGGAAATTATTTTGGTTGATGTTTGAGAATATTCAAGGCTTAGAGGAGTAAAGGGGAGAGGGTGTGAGGGGTGGGGTTTATAGTGGAGGTGAGGAGGGTTTTTTCCATTATTTTAATCATTATTTTATTATTTTGGATCAATTCAATGAATATTCATGATTACTATGACTAAGAATAGAAATAAGTGGATTTAATTTATAAAATTTGGAAATTTACAATAGTATTGACTCAAGAATGATGCATAAGTTAATTTATTAGGAAAATTTTGTAAATTATCAAATTTCAATATGAACCAAAAATTCAAGTATTTTAGTAAAATACCAAAAATTCACCCTAACAATTTTTTGATCTTTATAATTTAAAAATTGTCTCCATTTTAATAAAATCATTTTCTAAAAATGTTAATTTAAATTTTTAAATAAAATAATTATTTATTTGAAAAAAATAAAAATTTCAATTTTAAAGAAGATTTTATAAAACATTCAAAAATCAAATGATGTCTCATAAAATTATCTTAAAATCATAGGTAAAAAATATTTTTCTAGGAATAATTTTTGTGAAAATGAATTTTATTATAAATAAATTTGTTAATTTAATATTTTAAAATCATATTTATTACTCATAGAAATACAAATACATAATTATTTATTTTTAAGTCAATCGCTTTCATTTATAAGGTGATATATTTTATTTGTACTTTCATGGGAAAGGTTACCATTCATAATAGTCAAGTTACTATTCATAATGGTCAAGTTACTATTCAAAATGGTAACATTACTATTAATAAGGGTTTATTACTATTAATAAGGGTCATGTTATTTTCACCAAAAAACATATTTTGATCATATTAGACACTAAGAAAACATATCGATCGCAATGGTGTATGTCCTTTTATCGACATTCAAATCACAGAAGTGGAAAATTATGTTTTAGGAATAGGATATAAATATTTTGTTTTTTCACAGAGACATGGTTTTGTGTTCGTATAAGATATCTAATAATTGGAAATTATTTATGAAGAAATATTCCATTAAATAGTGTGGTGTTATATTAATAGTGAATATATTCATATCAAAATTTATTATTAATCAAAATATTTTTAAGAGTCAATATATATATTATATTTAATAAAATAATCTATGGATAAAAATTAATATTGTAAAAGTAATCTAATATATATATTCGTATTAATGTACAAAAAAATGATACAATAAAATAGTATTTTTTTTTAGAACATTAATTAATTTGAAAGCTATAAATTATAATTATTTATAAGAATTATTAATTAAAACATGTAATTTTAAATTATTTAAAATTAATAAACAAATTACTAGGGGTCACATTATTCCCCCCTCAACAGAATTTCATCCCCACAATTCGAAACAACACTTAGAAAGTTAAAGGATGACACTTGAAAACTCCCTTGTGGGAAACCCACATAGGAAATAGGGTTAATAAAATATCCTCTTAAAAAGAGGTTAAGGGAAACGAGGTAGACACCAAAAAAAATTGCTTTTGAATGGGGTGAAATTAGATGAATGTAAAAAACATGGACATGGATGAAAAATTAAACTATGATTCTCTCATGGGGATGATATAGAACATGTTCATATGAAAGTAGATTATTACAAATCTATAAACTGCAAAAAACGAAAAAAATTCATTAATACAATTAAATATCTAGATATTAGGAAAAATTATTATTTAATAATATCACCCTTGAGTTGAGGAATTATTCCACTATATAAGAGTATTAATATACATTTCAATCTCATAAACACAATCTTATAATTTTATTTCACCTTGAACTATCTATACTTCATCTCTTATCACTGGTTGAGTCATGTGGTGAAGTAATACATTGACCTCTAAATAATCATACAATGATCAGTATAAACCATTAATAATTAGTAAAACAATACAAAATATAATGATTCAGCATTTATGAAAGAAGGTCACTAAATTTCGAATATAAACATACCAATATCCCTTTATCAACATGAAGCAGCTCTAAATTTTCACATTCCAAACATATGAATAACTTTATCATTTATTCTCTTGAAATATGGTAATAACTCAAATTAATATAAACTATATGTAAAACATGCATTCCTTCATATTACTTATATAAGATTCATGATATTGGATATATTCCATGGATCCAAAGGTGTTGTTATCTCCATCTATGATTGGATAGACCACATGTAGATATATCAATAATGAGTTCCAAGGTAGTTACTACTTATCAAAATCAATTATTTCTTCATCATTACCTCAAAAGTGTAAATTTTTAATGTTTTATCTTTACCTCAATCATGTGTTTTCCCAAAAAATTAACTTTCTACTGAATATATTTTCTTAGTACCAATCAACAAATAGTCTAAAATCCATAATGAGAAAGTATTACTGTACAATCCTCATATATTCCATAATCCTCATAACCATTACATTTTTGATAAAATATTCAAATGACATAATTACACAATAGTCATATTAATTATTCCACATCCTTTTTTGTAGTAAAATAACTAGATCATTATCCAATACCATCATTTGGTGTATATTTTTTTGGAAATTTGGACATTGATTGACATAGTGTGTCATCTCATCATTGTTGAAGCATTGTACATTGGAAAACTTTTTCTTACCCTTTCATTCACAAACATGGTTTCCTTTTTCTAAAAAATTATAAAAAAACTACCCTTCCCATTAATCATTTTTATGGGTGATTCATCCCATAATTATCACATGTGTGAAAAACATCATTCCATTCTTCCATTTATCTATCATTTCCTCATCCATCAATTTATTCTCAATCTTCCCTTCAATGCCACAAGATTCATAGAATTATTTACTTATCTTGTAAACACATCATATTATTTCCTCATTTTATGAGGATACCATAGAGACTATTTACCTTTGAGATTTTTTTCTAAAAACATGAATGATATTGTCCTTCTTAAACTTTTCATCACGTGCATTGGTAGAGTTATCATTTTATATACTCGGGTTCATTTAGGAAAAAAATATATACTATATTATCTTATAAAATTATGAACATTATATAACACTGATCATGTTATAACACATAATATATATGTAGTCATTATAAATCCATGAACATATACTTTGGTTACTTTGGAAGCATAAATCATTCATAATATAATGTAAGTAAAATGTAAAATATCCTAATATTATCCCCATGAAGTGTCAAAAGACGTGCACAGTAAGGCCCAATATCATGTACCACACCAGGTCACCCCAAGTCTAGATCATAAAACCTTGTCGGAGTTGTTACCTATAATGATCGATAATTTACATACATTGTTAATACTTCAAAATTGAAGCACACTTATTTCAACATATAACAAAACCATGGTAGGACCATATAGGTATAGTGTCTTTAGAAACTAGGAAACATAAACAACTATTTCATAAAGAATATACATTTTCTCTTGTTTATTTCATCATTTCTAGAGTCCCTTTTGGAATATCCTACTTAATAACCTTCCTCCTGACCTGGGGAAGGAAAAAATACAAAAGGGTGAGCTCAAATTCTCAGTAAGGGTAAACAAAGGAAATATCATATTCATAAGAACAGAGCATTTCGAAAATCATAACCTGCAAAAGAGATCATAATATCATAACATGTGATAAATCATGGTAGTGAAATGTAATCCAAATAATCATAACATAAAACAGGAAACTTTGTGTCATACACACATAATCATAGATAATCATTTATTAGTAGTCAAGACTCATTTCCAAGACTATCATAGCAGACAAAGCCTATTTCTGAACTGAGTTCACTCCTCGTTTCAGTCCTGTTTCAATGAACCGGACTGACCTGTCATTCCAGCCATGTCTATCTCATGAGATATAAATCTTTACCCAATGAATTGGAGGGAGATATAGGTCCCACCCATCTCATAATGAAACCATTCTTATGTGTGCCACAAAATTATAAATCATACATCATAGCATAACCCATGTAATAAAAATGGGTTTCTTAAACATCGTACCATCATATCATAATCCATATAAGATAAAAAGACTTGATAAAAATAATTCCATTATAACATAAAAAAATAAATGTAAAAATAGGGATAGAAACTGAACCCTATATTATCATATATGGAAAATAATTTTTATAAAACGCTTGAACTCCATTCATGAGGAAAATATCCTTTCTACTTCAAAAAAAATTTCCTTGTTTAAAATGTCATATAATTTTAAACTAATAGAATTTTATTAAAAATAAACTTGAAAACATGTAAAGGAAGGTTCATGGAAATAATTTTCTAAAAATCCATTCGTGCCGTATAAGTTAAAGAAAACATTCTTCTCGTACTTTGGCCGGAAAAGTCAAAAAGTACCTCGTACCAAAAACAAAAAAATATTTCATTCATATATTTTACTAAAAACTCACCAAAGTGTAAAATTAGATTTAAAAAATTGTATGAGTATAGAAATAATATTACATATTGACGAAACAAGGATGTGTATGATAAATATGCCCCAATAATTACTGAAGTATAAACAATCTTGGATAAAAATTGAGTTTGTGAGATTTTCCCTTACCTTAGGTCCAATTTGCTTCATACATGTCTGAAAATCTTGTATAATGATTTAAATAATGTTATTGACTTATTACAGAATCTTAATCATTGTTATGATATCATATATGGTCATATTCTTAGCTTCTTATTAGTAATATTTCATTGTTACTTGTTATTCGGGTGTTTATTGATTTTTGTTCTCATGCGTGTTCTGTCGAATAAATTATTTTTGTTATTTTTAGGTTATAGATACCTCATTTCCAGAATGTTATTAGTGTAATATATATCATATTTATTCATTCAATTAATTTATATAATCATTATTCAATGAGGATCATGTAGAACGAGTCGCATCACATCGTGGAGATGGTAGTCCGTACGTACGCACGAGCGATGATATCGTTCCCATGATCGTGGACTTTTATTGAAGTATATTTATGGTATTTCAGAATCAATATCACTTTATAATAATAATATGTAGCTATTATTTACACCATTATACCCATCCATGTAAGGTGGTGGTGGAAAACAGATTACACCACGGCGTGGAGACGATATTCTGTATGTACGCACGCGCGGTGATTTCATTTTCCGTAGGATGGATAGAAGGTGAAATAGGGTTGTTTCATATTTATAATAACATATCAGTTTATGAGTGATACTGATGTTATTAATTCGTAATGAAACAACTAAATAAGAATAAGTATAAGAAGAAATAATGTTGAAAGAATCGGTAACGGGCATTACCTCTTCTTTGAAGCGCCTCTTCTTAACCTCCTCATAGGGAACTAAAGATAGTCTTTGAAGAGGGCCATGACCTCTAGGATGTTTCTAGGGAAGTGTAGAAGAGAAATGTTCAGGGGTTGGCCGAGCTTGAAGGATCAAAGTGGTGTGAGAAGGAGAGGGGGGAGGTGCCCTTTTATAAGGGAGGAGAGGGGCACATTAGGAAAAACATAAAATATTATTTTATGATAAAGTCATATTCGGTTTTTAATAGATAAAAATTTATTTATTTCAAAGATAAGGTGGGGATGGGTCTAAATCCTCTAATCCAATAGAATTTAGACAAGTTTAGCTTACTATTTTAACCTTATCATTTAGATTTAACACTATGTTAAATAATTTTACTTTTACCGTGTCTTCTTGTTTTCTTACACGATATGGTTAATAAACATACTATAACAAGCAATACTAACCCCAAGTGGTTCATAATTAATATATATAACCTTATCCAAGTAATTTTACCGAACCTTATATTTTTAGGTATAAAATAACAATTAATTATATAATATTTGTTTTAAAAACTATTTTATGTCAATTTCGACTCTATTTAGTAATTGATTTATTTTTAAATCTTAACAGCATGATTAGTTCAGAAAAAGTTAATTAAATCAATACTAATATGTCATAGTAACTTATAAAATTAGTTCAATTAATAAAAAGTCTCAAATTACATTTATTTGGTTATTTATATATCAATTTTGTTAATATTTCCTTAATAAGGTAATTAATGCATCATCATTGTGTCATAACTAAATTTAATTATATAAAGTCTGAAAATTATAAATAAATTACCAATATGTAGGAAATAGTTTTATCTTTCTAATGAATATTTATAGTCGAATTTATCTTATTTATAACTCTATATTAAAAATGTTTTATTTATTAAACTTTGATTTTAACTATTTTAACTCTTCTTTAAATAAAATAATAATAAATGTCCTAATCTAATCCAGGTGGACCTAAAGGGTAATATTTTATCCCTATGGTTTTTTCTGGTCAAATTACATTTATCCAATAGAATTAGGACATGTGTTAGGGTAATAATAATATCATTTTTACCCTTAATTACCCTATTTACTTTTAACCGTGGTAAATAAATGTAAAAAGATACTATTCACCAAAAATTATTTTTATCTTATTGAACCAAATTTTACTCCTTGATGTTAACCGTGTCACTTGGAGTTTTTAAATTATACTTACATAAGCTGTAAAATTATGTTTTCTATAAATATTAAAACTCTCCTAGGAGGTGCGTAAAAGACGGTGAAAAGTTCAATACAATTTTTAGGTATCTAAAATTATTATAAACTAAATACAATGAATTAAATTCAAATTATATAGGTATTATGTATCAATTTTGACCTAAAATAAATTTAAATAAAATAAATAATTATTTAAATAAAAAGTCTGTTTTCAAATAGTAACCTAGTGTTTTCACTATTCATCAAAAATTGAATGTTTTCAGAAAAATACCAAAATTTTACCCAAGGATCATTTCGATATCCCAAATCCAAAAATGAATTCCATTTTGTAAAATAAAATTTATAAAATTTAAAAAATTGTGTATTACTATTCATAACAGCTTGTTTTAATAATATTTTAATAGCATATCATTGTTTAGTGAAACTCGATATTGCGTACAACACAAGCTATCGATGAAGGCCATGATTGCGTATAAAGCAATACAATATAGTGTTGTGTGTAGTAAAAGATTCCTTTGATGATGTATATAACATAAAAACAAAATATTTCTCATAAAAATCTCAGGTGTTACATTCTACCCCCCTTAAAATGAATTTCTCCCTCAAAATTCATCACTTCGTAACAAACAGATGAGGATACCTCTCCCTCATTGTATCCTCAAGCTCCCATATAGATTCTTCTAATTTGTGGTTCCTCCATAAAACATTCACCAATAAAGTGTTATTGTTCTATAGGAATTTTTCGCTATGATCCAAAATTACTATTGGTTGTTCTTCATAAGAAAGATCTTGCTCCAGCAGTACAACTTCTAAGGTGAGTACATTTGAAGGATCGGGTATGTAATTTCTTAGGAGAGATACATGGAATACATTATGAACTTGAGAGAGATTCAGTGGAAGCACCAATTGGTAAGCTACCTTCCCAACACGATCCAGCATTTCGAACGAAACGATATACATAGGGATCAACTTTCCCTTCTTTCTAAATCTCATTACTCTCTTCCAAGGAGATATTCATAAGAACACTTTATCACCCACATTAAACTCTAGGTCTTTTCTTCTGTTATCGACATGAATTTTTTCAACTCTGGGATTCTCTTATGTGTTGTTGAATTGATCGGTACTTTTCTGCCATCTCGTCAACAAGATTAGGTCCTAATAGCTTTCTTTCCCTAACTTCACCCCAGTAAGTTGGAGTTTGGCATTTCTTTCCATATAGAGCTTCATAAGGAGACATCTGAATACTGGAGTGAAAGCTATTATTATAATAAAATTCCACCAATGGTAGGTGTTGATCCCAACCTCATTTGAAATCCATAGAGCAAGATCTCAATATATCTTCTAGAGTTTGAATTTTCCTCTCAGACTGACCATCTATCTGAGGATGATAAGTAGTACTGAAAGTCAACTCTGTATCTAGAGTATGCTGAAGACCTCACCAAAATATTGAGGTAAAACTCAGATCCTGATCAGATATAATGGAAAGTGGAACTCCATGCAATCTTACCACTTCCTATACATATATCCTGGCAAGCTGATCCAGAGAGAAATCCTCTCTAATAGCAATGAAGTGTGTCGACTTCGTAAGACGATCGACTATGACCTAGATAGCATTATTGCCTTTGGATGTTTTAGGAAGTCTGGTGACAAAGTCCATAGTGATGTTTTCCCATTTCCATTCGGGTATGGGTAATGGTTGTAACATCCCCTTAGACTTCTGTCTCTCAGCTTTAACTTGTTGACAAACCAAGCATTGAGAGACATATTCAACAACATCTCTTTTAATGCCATCCCACTAGAAGTACTCTTTCAGGTCCCTTTACATCTTCTTTCTTCTAGGATTAATAGAAAATGAAGAACTATGAGCCTCATCCAGCAGATCCTTCTTTAATTCAGGGATGGGAGGAACACAAACCCGATTCCTGAACATTATTATCCCATCACAATCAAGGTTGAATTTAGGAACATTTCTCCCCTTCTTTAGAAACTCTACACCTTCTTTATGTGCCCCTTTAATCTTTACATGTATAGATGATAGAACATTCATTTGAGAAAGATATGATTTCTCCCGTTCCATTATAATTCCAAGATCCATCCTTTGTAAATCCATAAATATTGGATCTTTTGTGATCCACATCATGGATAAGTTGGCATGGTCTTGTCGACTTAATGCATCTTCCACCTTGTTTTCTTTCCCATGGTGATAATGAATTGAGTAGTCGTAATCCTTAATCAACACCAAGCTTCTTCTTTGGTGCATATTTAGATCCTTTTGTGTGAAAATATACATTAATATTTTATGATCTGTATAAATATCACACCTTTCACCATAAAGATAATTCCTCCAAAATCTTTAATGCAAAGATTACTTCAGCTAACTCTAAATCATGAGTTGGGTAATTTTGCTCATGTATTTTCAACAGTTGTGAGGCATAAGTTATCACCATATCATTTTGCATTAGAACACACCTCATCCCCTTCTTAGATGCATCACTGTAAATAAAAAACCTTTATCCACTACAAGGGAGTGTGAGCACAGGTGCACCGGATAACCTTCTTTTGAACTCCTTGAAATTCTCTTCACATTCCTCAGTCCACACGAAGTTAACTCCTTTTCGAGTCAACCTGGTCAGTGGATTAGATAATCATGAAAATATTTCACAAAACTTCGGTAATATCCACCCAAACCATGAAAACATTGGTTCTCAATTACTGTTTTTGGTCTCGACCATCATTCAATAACCTCTGTTTTTGGTGGATCCAGAGATATCCCCTCTTTTCAGATTATGTGACCCAAAAATGAAACATTTTGAAGCCAAAAATCACACTTGGTAAATTTGGAATAAATATTCTCCTTTCTCAGGGTCTTCAATACAATTCTCAAGTGATCTTAATGTTCTTCCTTTCTCTTTGAATAGACAAGAATATCGTCTATAATGACTACCACAAACTGATTAAGATAGTCACTAAAGACTATATACCTTAGATCCTTAAAGATAGAAGGTGCATTAGTAAGACCAAATGGCCTCACTATAAATTCATAGTGTCCATACCTTGTACGGAAAGTCGTCTTCGGTATATCCTCCCTTTTTACCCTAAATTAATGATCCCCTAAATGAAGATCAATCTTGGAAAAGTATTGAGTTCTACGTAGTTGGTCAAATAAGTCATCAATGTGTGGGAGAGGATATTTTTTCTTGATAGTTATCTTGTTATGTTCTCGATAATCAATGCAGAGTCTCATTGATCCATCTTTATTCTTAAAAAATAGAACATGTTCTCCCCAAGGCGATGCACTAGGGCGTATGAATCCCTTATCAAGATTATCTTTGATTTTCTTCTTTAATTCTTGCAACTCAATTGGGGCCATTCAATAAGGTGTATTTGAAATAGGCAAAGCACACGGTACGAGTTCTATTGAAAACACAACTTCACGATTTGGTGGAAGACCCATAAATTCCACTATAAATACATCATCAATGTCCCGTACAATGGGAATATTCTTAATCATGAGTTTCTCACCAACCATTTGAGATAAATAACCTTCATTTAGTGGAATCAAGACCCATAAGATGGAATAAACTTCCACTGGAAGTTTATGTTCATCCTTGCATCGATAGACGATCCTAGATTGATCTAGAATATGAAATGTGACTTCCCTTCTCTGGAAATTGATATGATCTCCATATAAATAAATCTAATCCATGCCATTAATCACATCAAATTACACTATAGGAAGGATCACAAGATTTGCAGGAAGCACGTTCCCACAAACTTCAATCGGAGAAGAATTATAAAATTTTGACGCGACTGTTGTGCCATTAAGGGTTGTCACATCTAACTCAACATCTAATTGTTGAGGTAATATGGCGATACCCTTAGAAAATTCTTCAGAAATAAAAGTGTGGGTGGATCAAGAAGAAAATAATACATTTTCTACTTTAGAGTGGATGGTAATTTTACATTTCACAACTTCACTATTATACTCCACATTGCCGATAGAAATTACATGTGACATTACTATGTCTTTTGCCTTAAGAGTTTTTTGACGTCGATAATCATAAAAAACCCTTGGATTAGGGAATTGATTATCATAATGCCCCATTTCCTTTCACTTGTAACATTGAAGTGTAGGAGGTTCACTCTGTGTAGCCTTTTCTTTATTCTCATCACTAGACATCTTCTTCCCATCATTACGACATTAAAATGCCCGATGACCTTCATTTCCACATTTGAAACATTTACTTTTCCCTTTAGGACAACTCCCTCCATGTTTTTTCCACACATTGAGCATAAGGGGAAACTCATATTCCTTTCAGTGTGCTCTTTAGATTTTCCTTTGAATTCAATTTCCCTCTTCTTATCAAACCCATATGACTGATGGGTTACTCCACTCTCCATCTCAACATCGAGAGCACATCAAATTATTTCCATGTAGCTATTGAAGTCCCTTATGGCTAATTACTTCTGAATACTTGGTTTAAAGCCACTAAAGAATCGATCGATCTTACTCTCAGGTTGGATAATAATCCCATAAGCATACCTTGCAAGTATTGTAAAATTTTCTTCATAGGTACCAACAGATTCATCATCCTTTTGTTTTAGTTCAAGAAACTCCTTCTCCATCATTGTTCGAAGAATACGAGGTAAGTAATTATTTAAAAATAATATCTTGACCTCATCCCATTCCATGGACTCAATTTCATCCCTTTGCCTCATATTCTTGATAAGATTACACCATTGATCAGCATCACCTTCCAAAGGATATACTGCTAAGATGAATTTATCATGTTCAGAACATTGAGGAACTGAAAATATATTTTTAGTGGTACTAATCCATTTTTCATCCACTAATGGATCAGTAGACCCACTGAATGATGGTGGATGCTGACTCATTAAGGATTCAACAGAATTTTGCTCCTTCATTTTCTCGTTTGGAAGTCCAACATGATTCATAGCTTGAGAAAGTTGTGTGAGCATGGATATAAGAATTTTCATTCCATCTCCCATAAGGTTTGGTTTCACAGGGGGAAAATCATTGCATTGCCTATCGAATTCTGTATTAACACGGTTCCTTCGAGCGTTTATTTCTTTTTGTTATAATGCGTGTTCTGTCGAATAAATTCTTATTCTTATTTTTAGGTTATAGATACCTCATTTCCAGAATGGTATTAGTGTAATATATATCATATTTATTCATTAAATTCATTTATATAATCATTATTCAATGAAGATAATGTAGAACGAGTCGCATCACATCGTGGAGACTGTAGGCTGTATGTACGCATGAGCGATGATATCGTTCACAAGATCATGGAATTGTATTGAAGTGTATTTAGACTATTTCAGAATCAATATCACTTTACAATAACCATATATATTTATTTTTCACACCAATATACCCATCCAAGTAAGGTCGTGTTGGAAAAGAGATTACACCACGACGTGGAGATGATATTCCGTACATACGCGCGTGCGGTGATTTCGTTTTCCATAGGATAGACAAAGGGTAAAATAGGTTTGTTTCATATTTATAATAACATATTAGTATATGAGTGATACTGATGTTATTACTTCATAAAGAAACAACTAACAAATAATAAGTAGAAGAATAAATAAAGTTGAAAGAATTGATAACGGAAATTACCTCTTCTTTGAAGAGCCTCTTCTTAACATCCTCTTAGGGAACTAAAGATGGGTTTTGAAGAGGACCAAGAAATCTAGGATGTTTCGAGGGAAGTTTAAAAGAGAAATTGGCAGGGTTTGGCTGAGATTGAAGGCTCATAGTGGTGTGAGTAGGAGAGGTAGGAGATTCCCTTTTATAAGGGAGGAGAGGGGCACTTTAGGAAAAACCTAAAATATTATTTTATAATAAAGTCATATTCGGTTTTTAATATCTCCAAATTGATTTATTTCTAAGCTAAGGTGGGGATGGGTCGCAATAATCTCAACCAATAGAATTTAGACCAGTTTATCTTACTATTTTAACCTTATCATTTTGATTTAACACTAAGTTATATAATTTTACTTTTACCGTGTCTTCTTGTTTTGTTACACTTTTTGGTTAATAAACTTACTATAAAATGAAAAACGAACCCCAAATTGTTCATAATTAATATATATAACTTTATCTAAGTCATTTGGCCAATCCTTAGATTTTTAGGAATAAAATAACAATTAATAATATAATATTTGTTTTAAAAAATATTTTATGTCAATTTTGACACTATTTGGTAATTTATTTTGAAAATAATAACAGCATGATTGGTTAGAAAAAAGTTAATTAAATCAATAATAATACGTCATATTAACCTCTAAAATTAGTGAAATTCATAAAAAGTCTGAAATTACATTTATTTGGGTATTTATAATATCAATTATGTTAATATTTCCTTAATAAGGTAATTACTGCATCATCATTGTGTCATAAATAAATTAAATTATATAAATTCTAAAAAGAATAAATAACATACCATTATGCAGGAAGTCTTTTTAGATTTCTAATTAATATTTATAGATGAATTTATCTTATTTATATCCATATATTAATAATTTTTTAGTTATTAAAATTTGATTTTAACTATTTTAACTCTTCTTTAAACAAAATAATAATAAATGTCCTAATATAATCCAAGAGGACCTAAAGGGTAATATTTTATCCTTAAGGTTTTTTTTGATCGAATTAAACTTATCCAATAGAATTAGTACATGTGTTAGGGTAATAGTAATATCATTTTTACCTTTAATTACACTATTTACTTTTAACCGTTGTAAATAAATGTAAAGAGTTACTATTCACCAAAAATTATTTTTATCTTATTGAACCACATTTTACTCCCTGATGTTAACCGTGTCTCTTGGATTTTCAAAATTCCACTCACAGAAGCGGTAAAATTATGTTTTATGTAAATTTTCAAACTCTCCTAAGAGGTAGGTAAAAGACGATGAAAAGTTCCATAAAATTTTTATGTATCTAAAATTATTATAAAATGAATCCAATGAATTAAATTCAAGTTATATAAGTATTATGTATCAATTTTTACCTAAAATAAATATAAATAAATTAAATAATTATGTAAATAAAAATTCGGATTTTAAATAGTAACCCAGTGTTTTCACTATTCATCACAAATCGAATTGTTTCAGAAAAATAACAAAATTTCACCCTAGGCTAATTTCGATATTCCAAATCCAAAAAATGAAGTCCATTTTGAAAAATAAAATTTATAAAATTTCAAAAAGTGGGTATTACTATTCATAACGGCTAGTTTAAATAATATTTTAATAGCATATCATTGTTTAGTGAAACTCGGTATTGCGTACAATTCAAGCTATCGAGGAAGGTCATGATTGCATGTAATGCAATCCATGCTAGTGTTGTGTATAGTGAAAGATTAATTTGATGATGTATATTACATAAAAAAATATTTCTCATAAAAATCTCAGGTGTTACATTACCCCTAGGTACATTTGTGCCAGATTCGTATCCTCTTATAGCACCCAGACATGGATGTATTTTCTAGGAAGATCCATATAATATATGCATTTCCAAAATAATAGGAATATATTTAATTCCAATACTCAATGTATATATTTGGGTTCTGTTCCCTAACCTATGTTTTCTAGATATATTTTCCATTAATACTGCTAAACTTCATCAGATACGAACCACAATGCCAAGACTATAGAATATCAGAGCTGGTGCATTATTTTAATACATTAAAATTATTACACGGAATAAAATCCTGAATGAGAGATAAGTTTTGTTTTCTTGGAAGACCATATTATAGTCATGATACCGATAATACATTGTAAAAATAAAATAAAACATAAAATAGTATGAAATAAATTGCATCCTTGAAAGATTATTCAAATTTTTCTTCTTTATAAAATGGGGAAAGTAAACATAATAAGGGGTGAGCTTAGATGATCATTAAGGGTATTTTATAGAAAAGAATATATCATGAACAATAATTTAATGTGAATAACTCATAGAAGATAACAAAATTTTGAGCATAAAATGGTAGGAATAAAAATTGAAAGAATAATTTCATATAAATACTCACATGACACTTTAACATTGATATTATAATAGTCGAATAATTACATTATTTATCAATTACCAATATTATAATGATGAAATGTATATACCTAACATCATAAACCTATCATTGAGTCCTCAACCAAAACTTCTTAAAATACTAGAGTAAGGCCTTAACGAAAACCCGATTCTTTTTTGTCTCATCCAACATATCGTTGCATCAAGGGCATATAGAGGTCCCACCCATCACTTGTTAAGTATAATGAATTCGTGATATGTATAATAAAATATATATTTATATCCAATTTTCCCATACTAATTTTAAAATTTTAATCATAATCATTGATGAAAATATCTAATTAAATTAGTGATAAACTCTTAAGGAAAATGATCATCAATCATTCCAAAGTGTCCCATAACACTTTGAAAAAATTAATTAATAATTCATTAAAATAACATATTAATAATAACACTCATGATTTGATATATCTAGGGGAATTAAATACACCACATTCTATTAATAATTTTTAAAAAATTCATAAATTTTATTGAATTAAAACTATGATGAGAAAACAACTTTTATTTTAGAAAGAATAGGTTTTTTGAAAAAAACATTTCCATAAAATCATTTTATAAACATTTTTATCCCAGAAATGAAACGTTAACTACAATTAAATTATATTTTAGGAATAATTGTCCTCCCATTTATGTTAAATCATGTAAAAAAGTTGTTTTAATAAAGCTTTAGAAATAAAATATTTTATTCCGGTTTACGAAAAATATTAAAGTGATTTTAAAGAGGAATGGAATGTTTGATTTCATAAAACTGGAAATATACCATTATATTTTTTCATTGTATAATGTGTGATTTTATAAAAACAATGATGTGTAAAAATAGATTATATAGTAACTAGAAAATGGGAAAGAATTCCAGAAGTTCCCTTAAATCGGGCCTGTTTATCAAGAAGAATTAATAAGGGAACTATTTAAAAAAAATCCCCCTAAATAAAGTTGTACTGATATAAATATATTATTCTAGAACATAAAAACATAATATATAATATTTAAACAAAAATAAATAATTATTAATTTGTGTAAGGATGGTGAAGGAATAACATGGAAGAAAAAATGAAGGTTTTGGTGGAACCCATTACCACTTTGTCATCAATCGAATCATATGCCCCAAAATAAATAATCATCAATTGATACATTTAATACCAAGAAAATTAATATATTAATGATATGATACATTAATGGGTATTATACAGACACCAAATATAATAAATATTGGTGAATAAGAAATCTCTTATAAAATTGTTGGGAGATGAGGAAACCATTACCTTCTGTACGAATGTGTTCTTAACGTCACCTTATGTTATGTGAATATGAAATTAAGCCCATTAATAATTTAATTCAGAACATATTTTACATGAATAAAATTATAATAATTTTATTAAGTTAATTTAAGGACTTTTGATAAGTTATAAGATTGTATTCCTTCGTTCCAGAGTGTTCGTTTCTTAATATCCATGCTCAGTTCAGTTGATTAAAAGTATGGAAGTTCATGTGGAATGGATATAATTATCCAGGATAGAATTTTAAAATTGATAATGACAAAAAATTTAAATGGTTATATTTTTTATTTGGTTACATCGTATGAGGATGAATCATTAGATAATTCATTTAGTGATAATCATTTCGATTTTTACGGCGGGTATCCAATCACAATGAACTAGTTTTTTTATATTATTTAGTTTCATGTACAAATCATGGTTCCAGAATCATTAAAAAAGATATAATAAAAAATTATGTTATGGTTCAACCATAATCATGGTTTCATGATGAACCATGAATTATAAAATGAATAAAGGAGGTTCTTCATCCACGACGGTTCGTTGTTAACAAATGTAGTAAATTGGCACCTCCTAGATGATTATTTCATTTTTAAAATTAAAGACCTAGAGTAAGAATATTGATGATGTATCATCAATTAAAATTTAATAATTCAAATATAGAGATAGTACTAGAGTTATCTTGATCATTTGGACCATGTATTAAAGGAGAAGATAAGAATATAAAACAAATTGAAAATGAAATTAAAAGACAAAAGGAGCAGATTTACCTATTAAAATATCCTCCTTGAGAACATCTATAAGAAAAAGGGGTTTTGGTATATTGGAATGAAAAAATGCCTCATGGGGTTGGTGAAATAATATGTAATAGTATTTTTTAAAACATTGAGAAGCATCAAGTCTTAGTGGAGTGAAGAGGAGAGGGAGTGAAGGGTGTGTTTTATAGTTCCAGAGAGGAGGGTTTTTCTATTTTTTAATCGTTATTTAATTATTTTGGCTGAAGAATATAAATATACATGATTATTGTGAATACAATTTTTAATACATTCATGGTTCTTTGAACCAATGTCTATTTAATTCATACATGCCTCAATCAAGATGTATAAATTAATTCATTTATCATATTTTGTAAATTATCAAAATTCACTATTCACAAAAATTCATATATTTTCGAAAAAAACCAAACAATCAATCTAAATTTTTTTAGACATGTAGAATTAAGAAATAGACTCCATTTTACCACAATACGTTTCTAAATACTTGATATTTAATTTTTAAATAAAATCATTATTTGATTAAAAATATATAGATTTTAATTTTAAAATTGATTTCATAATACGTTAAACAATTAATTGTGGTCTCATAAAATTATCCTAAAATAATAGGACACAAGAATATTTATTTAAGAATACATTTTATGAAAATGAATTTTATTTTAAATAAATTTAGTAATTTAAAATTGTAAAAAAATATTTATTACTCACAAAAATACCAACTGTAAATTATTTATTTTTAAAACATTCACTATCAATTATAAGATGACTAAATATTATTTATACTTTCATGGGTGAGATTTCTATTCATAAGTGTGAAGTTAAAATTCATAAGGGTATAATTACTATTCATAGGAGTACATTACTATTCATAAGTGTCAAGTAAATATTCACGCAAAAATTATGTTCATCCTATTAGAGTTTATTAGACATACATATCACAACGGTCTATGTCCATTTTTAAAAATTTGAATCAAAAAAGTAGAAATATTATATTTGATAGATATGTTATAAAAAAATTGTTGTTTCGTAGAGATTCACTGTTGTGCAAATATTAGATACATAATGAATCGAAATTATTAATGAATAAATATACCATAAAATTTGGGGTGGAATATTAATAGTGAATATATTCCTAACATAATTCAGTATTTATCAAAATAATTATAATAGTCAATATATGTATTATATAAAATTAACTAATCTATTTCTAAAAATGGATTTTCTAAATAAAAATATATATATATATTAATATTAAAATAAAAAAAATATTACTGTAATATATTATTTTTTAAAACATTAATTAATTAAAAAGATATAAATAATAATTAGTTTTAAAAAATATTATTTAAAACACTAGATTTTAAATTATTTAAAATTATTAAACAATGTAATAGGTTGTTACATGCACGAACTCATAACCAAGCCCTGACTCTTCATATTGTCATATCTACCTTTACCAAATAGTAATGAAAATAAAATTAAAAAATGGCTATAATACAACCTTTTAATATCCCGATATGAGTTTCATGCATCGACGCCCCAATTTAGTTTTCCATGTGAGCTCAATTGTGCCTCCTCGTATGCAAGAGGCTACTAATAAGCTGCAAGGGTCTATTGTCAATCATGGGTAGACCATATCCTCTTTTCAAATGTAAAACAACATCAGAAAAAAATAATAATAATAACTTAATTGACTAATGATATCATAAACAAAACAAAACTAGAATAACCTAATAACCAAAACTATAAATAAAATATCAAAGCTAAGCAGTAGAGATTCCATGTCAATGTTTGTGTCTGGTGTCAAAATTCAACTTAAATAAATATAGTGAAAACTCCCATGTAGATCATGAACCATGTCTTGTTCCCTTATCAATGCTCTATCCCAATATTAGTCATCGAACAATGGGACATTTTCTTTATCCTATCCTAAAACCAAGAAATCCATTCAGGTCTCAATCAGGAAACCCATGTGGGTTTTAACTACAACATAGTTGGCCACCAAAAATGGCGTATCAAACAATATCCAATCAATAAAAAGTGTACAATATTTTATATATAAATTATTATAATGAAAAACTAAATAATTATAACATTATAAATTTATTTTTTATTTAACAACTTAAATTCCCCTGGGTTTCCGAAGACACATAAAATTCAACAATTACTTCACCCCACAACAGGGTCTAAACTATATCCAAGGTATTTCATGTTATACAATTTTACCGTTACCATTATATATCATCTCTATCTCAAAACTCCATTGTTACCATTCTATATCTCAATTATTTTTTGAATTACATTATTACAATTTAACAATTAATTACTAATCCCAACCACCCTAATTAACACCACAATTAATTAATATTATCTATCTCATTAATTAAATCAGTAATTAATCAATCCTTTAAATATCATTAATTAGCTCAAAAATTAATTTTTACTCTCAATATCAATGATTATCTCAGCAATTAATTAATATTTTCAATCTTATTGATCAACATAGTAATTAATTAACCATATCAATCAAATTAATTAACTCAACAATTAATTAATCATATCAATCATATTAATTAACACAAAATTTAATTAATGATATTAATCCCATTTATTAACTCAACAATTAATTATTCTTCTCAATTCTATAATTAATTCGACAAATTAACTATTCAAATCATAATATCTAAATACCTAATTAATTTTATAATTATTACCTAGTTCAAAAATCTCAATTCCCTCATAATTAATCCGAAAATTGATTATTAAAAGTATATAAAATCAATATCTAATAATTAATACCATAATTAATTATCTAATTCGCAATAACAATATCTCATTATTAATTCCCCAATTAGTTATTGAATTCAAAAAAACTAATAAATCTGAAAATTTCATAATTAACTCAATTAAATATTTGACCACATTAATTATTATAACTTAGGAATTAAAATTTATAAAAAACTCTATAAATTATACAATTTTCATACACATAATCAATATCATGACTATGATATTTGAATATTAGACCACATTCCTTAATTCATTGATGAAGTATTTCCATACGGAAGTCTCTAAAATTTTACCTGTACAATGATGTAGAGAGAGATCTGGATATAAAACAAGAAATCATGATTAATAAAATAAATTTCTCTTAAATATTGATTGATATTAACAAGCCTTGATCTAGATGTACAATATTAGTTCTATATTAAACCAAAAAACAAAAGGAACAACCACTAAAAAGAAGGGATAAGGAAGAAGTATTGGAAACCAAGTGGGATAAGATTCTTTTATCGGGAGAGGTGAGGGTCTTTGATTTAGGATTGTCATTGTGAAATATGGAGGTTGAGAAGGATTGTAACCTATATGGGAGACTGTGAAATCTAGATAAATCTAGTAGGTCTGAGTCTAGGTTGAATAGGGTGAGTTACCGGGGTTTGGGTGTTTAAAAAACAAATTTCCAAGTTAATATAAAAGTCAAGAATGGTTTGCGGGATAGGGGTACACAATTTTACCAATGAGTGCATCTAAACCAAGAACCTCATTTATAGTGGTTCACAGTTACTCCTAAGAAGGAGTAAAATTTGACAAACTTTGTGCCAACCATTAAATTTTCTTCTATCCAGTGTTGCATGGTTTTTTGGGCTTGTGAAAACGGGTTAGGATAAATCCACACCAACTATGCACTACCTTTTATCTTCCAACTATCTCAAATTTTAACCCAAACACTCCCCAATGTAAGGGAAAATCAAGGAGTACCCAACAAAAAAGTCAAATTTTACCTAAAATCAGGCATAATCTATCTCTATAAAAGGTATGTATCTTATAAAGGGTTAATCCATTAATTAAAAATTAACATTCCATAATTTTAGAAACTCTAGGAATCATCATAAACTACCACAATGGAAATTCATAACCTTCAAAAAATAGGAACCTCAAGAAGTTGGTACATGAATGAAGATAAATAGTAAATATGACCCTTAATACTTCTAAAAGGAATATTAACAAAAATATATTTCTATTTCTACATACACATAGGAAATATTACCTTTATAATATTCCCTAAAACATAGTGGCATCCTGGATACCATCATGTATATCACCACACATGTCACCATCACATGCATCTACAACTACAACTAACTTGTACCTCCATGTAGACATCATGATTACCAAAATAAATCTTAGGATCACATAACATAATATAGCATGGAACACATCCATAGAGATATTTAATGTAAAAAAACTAACACAGTGAATATGGGATATGTGAATTAAAATAAGCCATCTATCCTTGATTTTAAGAATGGTTCACTCAGGCACAAATATTTATCATTATTAAACAACTAGTTTGATTCCATCATGAATTAACTGATTCAATAATAATAAGATACAAATATAAGTAAACTATGAAAATATATATAAAAGATATAAAAATTTAAACATTCTTTCATGCATAACTTCTAGTTTCAACAATCATTAAAGAAGAAAAATTCTGTTAATATTCCTATTTATTATTATTAACAAAAATCATTCCAACTTTAACTTAATTATAAATAAATTATTTACTGAATTTACTTTATTAATCAATTTCCATAAAATTTACATTATAAGAAAGAAAACATTTCATGTTAATCAAATAATAATAATTTATAAAACAATATATATATTTTCTAGTGAAAAACTACTACCATAGTTGTAGAACACATATTATTGATATAACCCTAAATCATTAATAAATTAATATGATTTATCCAATATTGGGTTAAATTATAAATCTATACAAAAATCGAAAGAATTATATATTTTCAAAATCGCATAAAATAAAATGTGAAAAAATGTCTCACCTACCTGAATGATTCATCATTCCAAGAAAACAATAGATCAACATTTTTGATATATAACGACACAACCTATAAAAAATCTGCACCCCTCAATGTTTTTCATCCCACAATCACACCAAAAAAAACATAAGAACTCAATTATAATGATAATGGTCAATAATAATTAGACGGAAGGATAGATCGAGAGAAAAATAAAATAAATAGAGAAGAATCCAAAAAAAATATAAAGAACTCACCTTCAATCCAAAATGTTCGAATGGAGGAATCCCATGAGTAAACTAAATCAAACGGATTAAAAAATGACTCGGTTAATCTTAAAAAACATAGAGTGTTGAGGGAAAAATATAGTGAATAGTAGAGCCTATGGTGTTGTAGTCCATTATAGTTGAATTTCTTAGTTGTAATTCACCATGTGAATGGGTCATATACATTGTGAATTCTACACATTTCGGGTTCTTTTGAGATACATATCACCTCCATCAATTTTTCCATGAATTAATTGAAATCCCGAGTCCCATGTCTAAGAAATGATCTTTTATAGTATGATTGGATAAGAATAAAATATATTAGATTCATCTTAAGAATTTTACTCATGTTAAAAGTAAACATGACAATCAACCTAACCATATGATGTGAACTCAATTATGTCCATGATCTTAAGTCATACAGATTTCACGAATATCAAATTCATAATGTAATAATTATTTTATATTAATCGATCTTCCTACTCATAAAATCAAACATGAAAACACTATATATCATATTCTAGTCCTCCTCTATAAATTATTATATTTAAGAACATGTGATGGAATAGACTAGAATAATACATTCCCTTATATTTGATACATGTCAATTAAGTGTCCACATCAATAATAAAAAAATACCTGAGAGAATAAATAAAAAGGGATAATCTGAATAGAAACCCCAAAAATTAAATGTCAAAAAAATTTGTAACTGGGGAGCCCAAATACCTCATTAAATTGAGCAAAGTAAATAATTAAAGGACATAAAAACTAGAAAATAAACACTCCCTATGGGAAACATACCTCTAAAACAAGAGTAATTCCATAATAAAGAACAAATAAGAAACTGTATCATGAACTATATAAAGGTCACAATCATGAATGATTGTTGAATGAAGGAAAGATATGAACATAAATAATCATGGGATATTAAGTGAATATTTTCAACTCATGTTCCCCAGTGGTCTTATCCATCCCAATATATCACCATAAGATATTTACCAATGGAATATCATGCAAGTGAACCACCTTCTACATTAAATCCTGGATCTCTACAAGATACTCCTCAATGGTCACATTATTTTTAACATTGATCCTTCCCCAATTAATGAAATGGGAGTCTTCATCAAGATAATAATTGAGTTGTGACACATGGAAGTCATAATGAATCTAGCTGAAATATGGGGGAGCTCTATATGGTCAACATAACACCAACTGTAGCCAATACCACAAAAGGCCCATTAAAATTGTGTAATTATTACTCTCATACCTCATCCTTCACTTAAAATGAAGAGGAGTCACATTGATGAATACATTATCCCCAAAATTCCACTCCAGATGTCTCATCATATGATCTATATAAGAGTTATGATTATACTGTGTGTATTTCATCATTCCATATATCACCTAAACCAACTCTATTATTTTTTACACTAGATGTATCTAGAGAATTGTTGATTCTATGACCCGAGTCTTTCATAATAAAGAATATAATGTATAACCATAAAAAAATCAAATTAGGCCATAACAAAGATAGAGTGAAAAAAATTGAATTAAAACATGGAAAAAGTAAAGTTCCTCATTCACAAACCTATAAAGTATAGGACAAAATAATGCATAATGTCCATAAGAGTCTATAAGGGCCTCTCAATCGAAAAATTCACCTGAAGATGAAAAATATTTAAATGGAATAAATGTAACCCAAAATCATGATAGTGAACTCTATACACCATTGATTTAATAGAAGGATGACACTATAATGATATGACACTATTTTAAAGGGTTGACCATCGTGAGGAAGGAACTTCCCCATTTACTCTATCTTTTTTCCATGGGATCAATAGGTAGAATTATTTATTCGAAGGTATTTTATAATAATAATGTTTTACATATGCGAGTTAAAGATGGGATTCCTACTAATAACATAATAAATTCATAATGTACCATTGATGAACTTTAAATGATGATATCGTAATTATGGTGGTATATATGAATGATAGATTTGGTGCTTCTATAAGGGTTCACTAAGAATTGATTCCCAATTATAGATTATACTTCCATCAATCTAGTATATGAGTTGACACTGAACATTTCAAAACATATGATATATTTGGATATTTATGGTAGAAATAATAAAATCATACATTAAATGTTGAATGAGATAATGAGATATTTTATAGAGATTTGAATGAGATGGATAGATGTGAATCCTCCAACTAGAAATACATTTTTTCTTCTATTGGATCTAAATTGATATATCGAAGATCGGGATAACTACCATTGATTATAATTGGTTTATTTTTTACTATGTTGATTTAGGTTCTATTTTTACCATGAGATTGACCCCTCATGCTAACATTACTTATAATCTTGTGGAGGAGTATAATATATCAGTAGTTGGGTAGGTGACCAAAATTACTATTATTTAGTCTAGGAAATTTTATTGATATCTTAGACACCTTTTATCTAGTAAATATTTTATAGTATTTATTTTTTCATATTATTTTATGTGAGATTATATTTATAATTAATTCTAAAAATTAATTATATATTTGGTTAAGAAAGTTTTCTACTACAAATTGATTTTGAATCGATTCAATTTATTGGTTTAGAATCAAGTAGAAATTGTTTAGTGTTTAATAACCACATACGGAGGAAAGAATGATCTAATTAGGATTATTGGAATTTACAATACTTTATTAGTTATTTCCTATTTAATTTAAAGAGGGGTTAATGTATCTTTTACACATTAAAAAGAGGGGAATCCAAAAATAAGATTATTTTTATTGTAATTATAATCTTCATAAAACATGAACATGGGTGAAAATCAGGAGTATGTTGTAAAAAAATTCATTTTATAAATTAATAAATATTAGAGAAAACATTTTTAATGGACTATCATAGTACTAATAAATATAATCCCAACCTAAACCAAATAATTTGTCTCTAATATGAATATAAATATCAAATTTTAACCAATTACTCGTCATAAAAAAATTTTATTTAAATTTTCACCCATGAAAACTATATTAAACAACTGATCCTTGGAGAGAACAACGGTTTACTACTAATACTATATTTCATAGTTATATTAAATTATATTTTCTTCACACTACGACATGAAAATGTCAATTATCAATCTGCACCACTACATATTCATGAGCATACACACTATATAAAAAAACATGGTTCAATATTAATGGGGAATGTAATAGGGTATTCAATGTTATAATTGTTGATATGAATGTCCAAGGGCTTATAGTGATATGTTTTTAGGAGCTATTACAAGAGTTGTATTACCCTAACATACAGTTGTGGGTAAAATAATTGGTTTTCAAGAAAATTACATAGGGTTTGAGAACCATTATGGAAAATAATGTAAATTTTATATATTTAATGGACATCATTCCCTACGAGAACATAGAATAGTAATCAAAGGTATAAAATTTTATAATGGTTTTGAAGGTTCATTTTGAAAATAAACCGAGTCAAAGTAGTCTTACAAACCATACATAATGTAGTAATAATTGTCTTTCAATATTATATGAGATCCAATAGTGTATTTTCTATGTGTTATCATGAACTAGATAAACCATATGAGATAGTTCATCCAATGGTTTAATCTGATGGCTGAAAGAGATAAAAATATGTATATTTCTCTTGGTAATATAATGATATTATGGGTGAAAATCACCAAGATCGGTAATACCTCCTTTCAAAAGTCAATACTGTTGGAATCAAGGATAAATTCAGTAGACATATACATTTATGTGAAATTGATCCATTTATATGGCTGATATATACATATCTCAAAACATTTAACAAATTATGCGAATCCAGATGTTTTAGGTACTAACCCTTCTAAAATTGAGAATCATTTACCCAATTAGGTGTACCTTCTATTAGTGAAATCCAAAAACCTCTTATGTTATTGGGTGGTTAAATCTAATATATTTTTTAGGGTTGTTTTCATACTGAAAATTCATATAATTGTGCGTTACCAACACATTGTCAGCTTAGGGGATCATTCTTTATATATAACATAGATAAATATACTATGGGTAATGGAAGGAGGACCTCTATAGATATATATTATGGATTACCAATCATTTATTACATAAATTTTAAATAATTTTACATAAACATTAAATAAAATAAAAAATAATATATACTAGTGGAATATAAAGTATTTATTTCTTTAAAAACTAGATAAAAAAACAACTATTTTTCTTTAAATATAATCAAAATACCCCAAATAATTTTTCCCATATAGTATACTTCTTGATTTATCAAACTAAACATAATTCTTAATAACCATTATAATGTGGAAACATATGATGGGGTGAGATCATATGATAAGTATATGTAATAAATAGATAATATAGTTAATGGTCTTATGTGAGACTATGATAAACACGTGGTAATTATAATGTGATCATAAATTACGAAAATATTAACGAATCACTAATTGTAATGAATCTTGACAGTGGAATAATTCTTTTATACTAACATAAGACATGTGTGTCATCATGAAGAAAAAATCATTTTCTATAGTGCATAACATGAGAATATATCCTAGGAATGTAGAAAAGGAATAAATATTTACAATAAAAACATTATTAAAATATATAAAAACAAACAATCCCACCATTCATTTTAAAAAAGTGTAATTTGGACTTCACAAAATATTTATTGAGATGAGAAAATGACTATGCAAAATTATGAACATGTCATAATTTGAATCAGACCAAGAATAATGTTGTTAACCCAAAATTGTGTTCATGTGTAACATAATTTTCTCAATAGATATAAATATTTAACAAATTTAATTTATTGCTATATAAATTTTGGACCTCCTATCATATAATGAAAATCATACTTTTGTGTACGATTGTTTCATCATAACATTCATCATTTCATCATATCATACTCTATTGTAATCAAACGAGTTTAATATGTATCTCATCATCACATAATAATAATAAATAATTTATAGTAAATAATATGACAATATCATTTTTCCATATCCATAATTAGTCTTAACAATTCTTAAAAGATGTTAACATAGATAGAAAAAACCGTTAATAGAGAATATATACTTTTAACTGAAAATATGGAAGATATCATTTTATTTCAAAATCATTAAAAAAAAGTTATCAGATGAATTTTTAAAAATTATTTTCCCATAAAATAGTTATTTCAACATTTAAGGTAATAATATATTTAAGGAATAGTCGTGATTTTGGGAATATTCATGCATATAGTATACATTAAAAGAGAATATTATTTTCGAAAATATGAAAAAATTGAAAATTATATTTAAATCACACTAAGAGAATTATTTTTATCATATTAAATAAATTATATGTTTGGTAAAATAATCAAATAAAAATTATTTTTAATAATGATATCCTTAAACCATTTTTATGAACATGGAATTGGAATAAAATGTTCGTCGAAAAAAATGAGAGTGGGACATATTTTCATAAAAACATTTTCTCAAACATTTTGATTACAAAATATATAAAAATGATACTAATATTTAAATAACCCTGAAATATAATATGAGAATAATATAAATAGTCATTATTTTATTTGGTTCATATAATTAACCTTAATGTAAAATTAATATAGATAATCTCAAAAATAAATAAGATTATAACATAAACCATTACCTCAAGTCCCCTCAGGATTAATACACATTCAACCATACTATATAATAATAAATATATTTATAATAAATATATTTATGAATAATTTTGATATATATATTACTGTATATGACCCCCTTTTAATTTCAAATTTCTATTATATTAACATTTCTCCAATAAATTGAACCTTCAGGTCAAAACGAGTTTACTTTTCATGTATGTTTTGGTTTCATAGTCCCCATCCATGAACCCTGGTCATTTTTTATACCGTATATAATATAAAGAGTTCCATAAGTATCATATTTATTTATTATATACAATTTTATAAGAATTTATATAAAATGGGGATGAAAAATTACTTTTATCACTTAATATACACTATGGTCCATATGTATACACAAGTGATGTTTTCACAATTCATTGGATGGAATGAAATAAATAGATATTTTAATTAAAATTTCTAGAAAATAATATTGTATAATTAAATTATATATATCCATATATATTAAATATATCATTATTACAATCCATATGTAGTGGAAATAAATAATGAATTACATCTATTGGTGGAGGAGTTATTCAATATCTAGGTATAAGAAATGATATAATCATCCATAAGACGGAAAATTGTAACACCCCAGGTAAATAAAAAATATCACATTTTCATATTTATCCATATTTGTGAATAAAATATTAAAATTACTTTAAAGGGTATGCTATGCACGATGGCGTACCCAATACGCAATAATGAGTTTCTTGGGAATCTTGCATTGCACTCTAATAATAAAATCATATTATATTAAATGGTAGTTAACGCCTAGCCGTTGTAATGGCGAGAATGATCATAACTAACTAAAAAATGATTATATATGTTTGTCAAATATTTTTACTTTTTACAATAAAAGTTAGAAGATTAAAAATGCGAATGAATCAAATTTTAAGCGTAGACATTCTAATATTCTTTAAAAGGTCGATTAACCGCCTTTTGATGGAGAACCTCTTTTAAATCCACTTTTTGAAAATTTTATGTGTTATATTTGACAAAATAAAACTCTTCTTTATAATCGGGACATCAAAATTTACTTTGTGTAAATTTTTGGCATTTTTCCGAAAAAGTTCAATTTTTAATGAATAGTGAAAAATGTTGTATTTTAATTCAAATCCTCTTTTTATTCTAATTTATTTATATGATTAGGTTATCTTTTGAATTGATTTTAAAGTGAAATTAGAATATATTTTTACCATTTAATCCAATAGTGGTCATTGGAATTAATTTTACTTTGAAATCAGACTTAAACTAGTGTCAATATTTGGATACATTTTGTTTCATAAAAACACGCTATTTGTTTTGAAAGCGGGAATTTATTATTAAATTAATTAATGCAACCTATATGTTTTGAATTTTTTAAAATAGATATCATTTTTGAATTCTGAATATCAAATATAGGTTTGGGTGAATTTTTGGTAATTTTCTGAAAAACTTCAATTTTTGATGAATAGTGAAACCACTAAGTGGTACTTATAAAAACTGATTTTCCGTTTAAATGAAAATTTTCCACCATTGTGTTTTGAATTTAAAAAATCCGACATACATGGTTTTCATTAAGAAGTAAAATTTGGTTCAATGGGATTAAAATAATTTTTGGGTGAATAGTAACTTATTATGTTTTTAATCGCGATTAGAGGTAATTAGTGTCATTTAAGGTAAGAATAATGTTTTAATAAAATTAAATGACCTAGACAGATGTCCTACCCTCATTGGATGTGTCTTGGACGACCAATGAAATCCATGGGTCAACTTGGGGACCCCATGGAGCCACTTTGGTTGGAAAATGACATAAATACATTTTTATTTAATGTTAAACTAAAAATTACACACAAATGAGATGTTTTACTAAAAAAACATTTACAGGGGGTCATACAAGTCATATTTTGACTATAAATATTAATTAGAAATCTAAAATTATTTCCTACATCATCATATTTTTTTTATAATTTTTAGACATTAAATAAATTAAATTATTTATGACATCATGGTGATGCAGTGATGACCTCATTATTTAACGATTTAAATAAAATGGAAAGATAATGTAAAATCTAAGAATTACACATGTCCAAAACCTATTGGATTGTTGTATGTCAAACCCTTATCACCTTATCCTCGAAACACATCAATGTGGAACCATTAAAATCTGAAACTAATTCTAAAATAAAGTATAATTTCTTTACTTTCCAAGGGTACCCCTCCCCTCCTCTTATAAAAGGCCCCCACCTCTACCTCCTTAACCACACTTCCAAAGCCTTTGGCTCGGCCAAACCCTTCCCATTTTGTCTCCCCACATCCCTCTATAACTCCTTGAAGCCTCACTTTGGGAAGAAGTCTTCCCAAGGAAGCCTTTGAGCTCAAACCAAAGGGAGTTACCCGATTTTAAGGAAATGTCTTCACTTGTGTCCTTTTGTTTTATTTTTCTTCTCCAACCCCCTAAAAAAATTTTATTCATTTATTTTGTAACAAATACAGTATCTTCAATATGCTAGGATGTTGTTATAATAAGGATTCGAGCTACACATACACACACCAACATATAATGTTTAAAGAACATACTGTTTCTCTGGATGGCGAATTTCTGCCTCACAAAACGATGATTGTTCAACATTCTTCTAACACCTTCAAAGGTGGACATTAAGATAACACTATATTTATATATGATATATAATATGTTTATTTTTTACATAAGCTTCAGTATTTTTCATTTATGTCATACCTTTATGGTTTCCATTATGTGTAAACGTGATATCTTCATTTAAGGAAGTGTGGACTACCGCCCCCTCAAAGTGATTTGATTCTTTAATACCATATGTGGTACGTATAAAGGATATATTTAATGATATTATATATGATACCATACTGGAACTAAAATACTATTATGTATCATTATGTTTTAATTCCATTAAACATTAAATAGAAATGGAATTAGCGTTCATGCGTACGTACGGCTTACCGTCTCCATGAACGGTACATTTCATTTCTTATCTCAAAATGTTATGTACTATTATAAGTACATATATATAATGGATATATATGTAATATATTACATCTAAATTATGGATATCATCCTGTAATTATAACTTATATATATATATATATAATTTTGTTTTAATTCAATTAATATGACAAAAAATGAAAGTAGCGTTCATGCTTACGTACGGCCTACCGTCTCCATGAACGGTGCTTTTAATTTTTATATTCAAATGCTATGGAATAGTATAAAATGAATATATACTGGATATATATGATATTTAAAACATCAATACTATTCTGTATATGGTGTACCTATAAGTACATGGAAAATTATTTTCCAACAAGTTCAATTTTTGACTCATGTACCAAACATCGACAAAAAAGTCTGATATGAACTCATATTATTAACCAATTATTATAACATTAAAATATGTGATATGAACTGAATAATAATATTTATATGAGGTCCTTAAGAAATTATAAATTGAGCAAAGTTTATTATTTAGTAATATAATGAAACAAACAAGACAAGTTGGACTTGACGTAAGGGATCATACTCCTCTCTTTCTTTATAAGTACACTCTTTTCTGTCATTCCTTTTAAGCTCATCTTTCCTGTGATTGGGATGTTCTTTTATATTAATATTGCTGTAATTTTTATGTTCATATAATGAGAGACCCTATTCTCTCTCATCAATCTATTTTAAAGTTTTGAGTGGCGCCGTTAGGCTGCCGAATTTTCATAAGAGATCTAACCTCTCTCTTTCTTTTTAAGTACTCTCCTTTATGTCACTTCTTTTAAACTCATATTTTTTATGTTGGGGCATGTTCTTTTATATTCATATTTCTGTAAAATTTATGTTAATATTATGAGAGACCCTATTGTATCTCATCAATCCATTTTGGAAGTTTTAAGTGGCGTCGTTAGGCTGCCGAGTTTTCGTAAGGGATTTTTCATCTCACTTTTATTCCCGTGAGATTTATGCTACATTTGCCACAATTTCCTTTGAGTGGTGTATGTACTACCCATTATTTTACACATTGTGTAATATACTTTCATTTATGCGTATTTACATCAATGTTGTATTTTCCTCCTTTCACGGGGTGTATGTTTCGAAAGATACCCATGTCGGTAAGGGAACCTTTCACCCTACTTTTTTTAAAAGACTTCTTTTGTTATGTCTTTTAATTCACATACTATTATGTTGGGATATGTTCTTCTATATCCTTATTGATTTAAATTTTATGTCCATGTGATGAGATCCCCTTTTTATCTCTCATCAACCAATTTTCTGAATTTTGTAGTGACGTCGTTAGGCTGTCAAATTTTTGCAAGGGAACTTCTTAACCCAAATTTGATTCTTTGGGATAAACTTATACTCCTTGAATATGTCGTTCTATGAATATGTGTGAATAACCTATGATTGTTTTAAACTTAATATACACTTATATTTTGTGTATTCGTTTGTCACACATAATTATGTAATTGATTTATCATTAAACCAAGGATATCGTCTTTGTAAGGGACTTCGTCTCAATCTCTATTCATTGAGGCATATTTTGTTTTATACACAACCTTATTTTATATGGTGTATAAACCCCTTTGAATTTTTTGTTTATCCAAAAAGGAATCTTTTTATACGAAGTGTTTTACTAAACGACAAAAGGGAATGTTTTTGTCGTACGTTTGCGGCGACAACGACTTCTCAGCCTCTGTGACCATTATTTGAGTTTCGGCTTCCTGTACAAGCCATTCCTTCTTTTTAAAAGAAAAATAAATACCATGTTTTACTTTTCTTTTATTTTGGTATTGAAAATGGTTTTCATAATGTTTTTTATATCAATGTGTTTTATTGATATCTTGTGATTGAAATGTGGAAATGTTATGTTTCCTTTATGCATGTATTATGTGGTACAATTATGTTATGGCTCTTGGGCATTATTATGAAGACGAGTGGTTCCGTGATAAACTAAGGGTGGGTGAGCCCGATATAGCTCTCCAATGCATTGGGTAACGTGAAGGAGTGAAACATTAAGGTTTCTCCGAAGAGATTTAAGGAATATACTGTGGTGGGTATTCCAAATGTAACTAAGAGGGTTACTCCCTAAGTAAGAATGTTATGAATTCCTCTAGTTACCTTTTATGTCTTATGATTTCTATGATTTATTCATTATTTGATGAGGTATGTTAAAGTGCCTATGTTTTATGGGTAAAGTATGATTTTATTATTATGTATATATGAACTCATGTTTCCTTTCCATATTTTTATATCCCTTACTGAGATTTTTATGCTCATCCCATGTTTTTGAAATGTTTTTCATAGGTCAAGGGAAAGGTACATGATATGATGATATTGTCAAGGAAGTGTCAAGAAATAATCCATGATTTATTTTAAATATGTTTCCGTTGATGGGAAAAATGAATATTATCCTTATGTAACCACTTTGTTTAAATGTGGAATGTAATGCATGTTTTATGATCTAATTATCTAAAATTCTAAACCTGAAAAGATCCTCAATGTGTAATATTTTATTAACTCAAGATAAAGTAAGGATTAAGGCTGGGGACTTATAGTTGGTATTAGAGGTCGGTTTAGATAAATTTAGAGTTTAGGGTACTCTTTAAGCATAAGTGACATTACCATAATGGTTAGGATTTCAGAAAGAGTCCTACTTTTAGACAATGTGAATGAGTAAGTATATCTTAGTTTTTTCCTTCCTCATTAGTACATGATGGTTTCGTTGGTATACTCACACTGACATTTTTGTTTTTAGTGAATGGATGGATCTAGCAGGCACCAAAGTGATAATAGGTTTGAAGGAAACTGTGGTGGTTCTCTGATTAAGAGACTGGATGAAATGGGGTATTCAATGAGGAAACATGTGGTAGTTCTAAACCAACTATCAAGGAGTCTTGATCAACCACTTGAACCTTGGTATGTTCTGTAATGCATCATGTACGAGATGACCAATCGATGTGGAAGTTAAGGTAATAATTATAAAGGTAACCGTAAATGTTTATATGATCCTTAATTTTGAGGTAATTATGGGTTATTATATGTTATGATGGAAAATGAAAGGCATGAGATAAACATGAGGTTAAAATATGTTATGATTATTTTTGAAGATTTTATCTCTTTTTGTGTAATTTTTTAAGAATTATATAGTTTTTGAAAAAAGGACAACACGCAGACCGTGTGACAACCCATCAAATCGGACAAAGCTGTGGGAATCGAACCCACAACCAAAGTGCGACTGGTAATTATCACCTACCACTGGACTACGTGAAGTCCCTGGTTAGTTTGACTGATTCTTTTTAGTTAGATGATTTTATGAATCAAGATTAAGTTTATTTTGGGTTATCTATGGAAATGAATAACCTATCATCGAGGATATGTGATTAGGTTAATTACTTTTCAATATGATAATTTAAGAGAAACTGATGTTATTTGGAGATAATAGTTAATTTGTAACTTGGAAGACTATGTGACTAAATCCTTCAAATATTTGGGTTTCTATATTAGTTTGGTTTACATTGAAGAATTTTACAGACAAATTGTTTATCGAATGGTCTTCGTTGAACTTTGGGTTTTGTTGGACAAATTTTGGAGATTAAGAATAGATTGTTTTTTTTAAAGGATTATCCTTTTTGGGTATTATCTGATCTTGTACTAACAATTTTGGTTTTGGTTTTGGTTTTGGTTAAAGTCTAAAGACATGGGAAGTATATAGTTTTCTCTTGTGGATTAGGTGATTCTCTAGAAATTGATTATAGTACTCTTAATGTGAACAAGTCTTCCTAAATACTCCTCTTTTGGAGAAAATATGAGTTTGATTAAGGAATCTAGTAAAAGTTGAAATTCAACATGATAAGTGATTATGTTTCCTTATGAATAAATTCCTCAATAAAAAGTAACTTAAAACAAAAAAAATTTTCTATTAACTTCTCCTACTTGGGAATCAAATACCATTTAACCCATCACAAGTTTGTCATTTTCTTATGGTTAAATTTCTCCTAGACATGTTTACTATCACTCTCCATCAGAACAAGACCCTATGTTTTCTCCTCAATGTCCATATTTTAATACTTGGAATCCTAGTATGTGTTAACTCGGGTGACCTTTGTACTTATCTTTCTTTCTTTTAATGTGACTGTTTTACCGACTCTTGTTCCGATGTGGGACTTTCAAGGATGTTTCCAAGCCCAATTTTAAAATTGTGAGGACGCAATTTCCAAAAGGGTGGAAGGATGTAACACCCCATGTAAATAAAGAATATGAAATTTTCACCCATAAAGTGATATATACTAATTATTTTAAAGTGGAGAAAATAAAATGATGGCATAGCCCAAAATTTGGGAGGGAGATCAAATTTTTTCTTGGATTATCTAACTACTAACATTAATATGTTAGAAAATTCTCAAGATTTTAAATCCCCTCAATAAAGATCACATAGAAGGGATTAAATCTTTTCTTGGCTGATTAATGTGTGGAAAGACTTATAGAGTTAAATTAAAGGCTAATAACTACACATGTGATCATATTAAAAACATATGGTGAAGGATTTATTATATAATATGATGGGTCAAAAAACATTTGCGATGTGTAATCATTCAAGATGATAAAGTGATATCCAATGTATCCCAAAAATAAAATACTTATGAAATTTCATTCTATAATTGGTGGTTGTGATCATATGATATAATATTTGATCAAATTAAAACTGTGAGGTGATGTGTGACATATATAAAAACCATAAAAGACTCATGTATTTATTAACGAGAAAGGATATTAATATTCACAGTCGATGGTAATCAATATAGATAAATGATCAGGATTTTTGAATCCATTACCATCGTGTGATGGAGAACAATGAAGAAGATTCATGGGTAGAAAGGATCAAGAAACCCTATCCACGATGGGGATTTAATGTTATCCAATATTCATATATTTATAATGGATAGACATGATAATAAAAATATAATTTTATCCTACCCTTATCAAATAAATACATACCTATACCATCTTGAGTGGTTTATGGAGGCCCAAAATTTTTTATAGTAGCCACAGAAAAATGTAGAAAATAATAAATTTTTCAAATTCGATAATGGGGGATTTATAATGTTTTAGACTATGATATGTGACTCCTTAATACTAGAATATAATATGAAAGTTTCTGTTTTTTTAATAAATCATATTTACTTATTCATACATTATATAGATCTAAAGTGAAACATCTGGTGGGATAAATGGGTGGGAGATTGAAAATTTTAATCTTAATTTGTGGTATGAAAAAAATTCAATGTTGAATAGTATAATTTTGTGAGTATGATTCAATCATATCCTATACTGTATTGTAATGGGAAATCATGACCATGAATTTTATAATATGACTCCCTATGACATATCAGGGAAACAACATTATTTGGGTATTAGTCGACCACTTTACAATTTCAACATAATTCATTGTGATCAAGGAATATTTCAATCCTAACAATTTATTCAATATATAAATTATAAAATTGGTAAGAACATAAGAATTACCAATCACTTTAATAATTAATCCAAAATAAAGGACTAACTAGTGGTTTTGGATATGCCTTTATCTTGTGTTAGATACACTGTTGAGTTCTAATACATCTTATCACACTGGATGGATGGTCAATCTAGGAAAAAAAATTAAAAATCCATATTATATATTTATATCATTATCAATTTATATTTGAAGATATTTTTTTCAGCACCATCACCTAGTGGAGTTCCTGTATAATAATTATTTTCATTCTATTATTCAAATATGACCCTGTGAGGCTCTTTATGGGAAGTGATGAGATCTAAAAAATGCTAGGATAATGTTTGAGAGAAGTGTATAATGGGAAATTATAATATCCAATACAAGATGGTTTTAGGTCATTTAGTATCATATGAAATGTACATGAAATTAATAAAATACTATATGAAAAAACAACAATGACACCAAGTGTTTGGTGATTGATATAATATTTTCCTTGGTATTTCACCAATGAACAAAGTCATGAGGTATTAGAAAAATGGAAAAATTATTCCTAGATATATAAACCATTTGAAATCATTTATAAGAATCATGCATTGTCTTATTTACTAGTTCTATCACCTAACCAATATAATGTACCATATGTATTCCATGTATCTCTCATAAAGAAGTAAATATAGGACCCCTTACATGTAATGAATATAGAGGTGTTACCCATGGAGAATGATATTTCATACGAGTATTAGACCCTAGAGAACTTAAATCAATGTTATAATGTTCAATTCCCTTTTCTGATGTATTATGAAAAAACCGAATGATTGAGGAGGAGACATGGAACTAGAGGGGGAAATGGAACCAAATTACACATATATATTTCACTATACAAAAGGAAATTTCAAGGTTGATGTTTCAGAATGCATAAATAATTCAATGAAAAAAACATTAGAAATGAAATTTCCTTTTGAATTAATAAATTCTTTATTATGAAATGTTGTTATAGATAATACGTGAATTTCATTTATTTTTTTCGTCGAACAATGTGAAATATTTACCTATTTTTATGTCAGGCTTAAAATACTGTTATGAATCACAACTTTTGATAGTATATTTTTCCTATATTAAATTTAATATTACTATATTACACATTATAATTAAGACTAATTAACACAGATCATAGATGTGATGGACTAATCCCCTAGGATCATAACCCAGGAAGCCCATTTATCTGAGCCTCTAAGGGATATATAATCACTGGGATTTAATATAGACCAAGCCCATGACAGGACTTGAAAATTGAAATATGAGATAAACCATTAATTGGAGAGCATTAAGAATATCATGATCATATAGCAAAACTTTTTCATTAAACCATCTGAGTAAAGTACCACCATCAATGTCCAAACATTTAATTCTTATTCTAGAATAAGAAAAGCTAATGTTTATAGGACCCATTATTATAATTTTTTATATTTATTTTACATTAAAATAATGAATATATTTTTTCTTGTTTTTATTATCACATTATATATATATATCTGATTAAACAATGAGTTTGATAAAAATTATATTCTGTTAAGAAGATACTAAAATTATATTTGTAGTAAATATATTTATTCAGTAAAATCATCCATTATGATTAGATCAATTATTTTTTTAATTCAATTCATATTGATAAAATATTCTCACTAAATATTATTTATATAAATATAATTGATAGTATAATTCAATGAAGTCAAATGTAATTTTTATAATAGTCAAAATGTGGGTTCAGTTATAAAAACTTGTATTTTACACTAAATTTGTATTTTTATTTAAATATTTATGTTCTAAAATGTAAAAAATTAATTTTTGAAAATAGGTATTATTTTTTATTTCATCTCGTTAAATTTTCTAATTGTGATTTTTTCCTAGTTTTTTAAGTGAATAAAATTTTTGGTTAAAAGATATACTATATATATATATATTGTTTGTATTATTAAAATATAATATACCCAAAGTGATAAAATAAATACATCAAATATTTTACATGGATGAAATTACATTTCCCTTTTAAAATAATATATTTTATGTTATTTTATTAATTTTTCAAACCGTTAATGATTCCCATAATACCAATATTATATTTTGTGGTTTTAAAACCAATTCATTATACAAATTATTCACTTCTAAATAATTTTTTGTTTTATTTTATTTATTTTATTTCATATCCTGAAAAAATATACAAAACCTCTCATATTTTGTAGAAACTATGGGAAAAAACCATGGTAAGGTTTGTGGGTTTTTATTATATTATAACATAGCTAATAAAATAATTATTTTTAAATTAACAATGATTTAACCTCTCCTTTTATATAGATATTCTACCCACTCCCAATTCAATTCCATTAAAACCCCATTGAGCCTGATTTACCTCTATATCATACCCTCACAATCCCTCCCATGGTGTTCTCATTCTCATAAGAATCTACTCCTAGTCTTTTAGAGGGTTCATCTCAAGTGAATATATTCTCTCCTATTCTTTTTTATTCATGTACATTTATTTAATTAATCATTTTGTTTTTTTGATTATTCATGTTGTAATTTTTTTAACGCATATTTTTTTATTATTGTAACCAATTATTGAGAGATAACATTGCACTCTCATTAAACCCTTGCATGAACTTTTATGTACACCAAATATAATTTCAAAATTATCCAATTATTTTCAATTGAAATATTATTTTTGTTTATTACCAACCCATTTTACAATTGATGGTATTCACTAGGATATAACTATTCTTCATTTATTAGGGAAATCAATGTACAATACCCATATTCCTTAGTTATAGGATAATAACTGAGGGATGGAATTATTTTGTTGAATGAACTCTGTGGGAAAAAAGTTCATGTACATTATATGAAGGTTATGGATGGGAATAGAATTATATATCCATAAAATGAATTGGGTAATGTTTTTATGTCATCAGACATCATGTACAGTGGATTATCAATTATCTTAAGCACACTATGTTTTGATGTCTTAGAAGTTATCCTTGACTTGTTATTTTGATTTCTTTTTCTCTCTTGCAGCCACGTTTTTATTTTTCATTGATGTCATTATCTATATCATGAATCAATGTTATATATTAGAATACTATATATTATAACATCATGAGAGTGGGGGAGAATCATGGTACTTAATTCTCTTACATGAATTTGGATATTATTCTCTATTCTTGAGGAACACATTGATTTCTCTTTACATATCCCATAATGAGTGATGAAAGTGGTAAATAACACAAGGTATTCTACTTTGTTCACCTACAGAGGGATAAATTTAAGTTTTATACCTGGAAATTCACTTATGTACCAAATTTAATAAAGTATATCTACATTATAGTTACAAATTTGGAACAGTCTCATTATCCCTCCTAGATCACTATCATGAATTTTTGGAGAACCCACTGCTCTCCTTCAATAAGGAACACACTTATCTATTTATTTAATTCTCTCTATTTATGTAAGGATGATATGAAAAGTCCCCATCATTGGGGTTTATACTTAGAATATAAATGTCACTATATAGGGACTATGAACCTTTTGGAATAAACCATTTGATCCTCAAACATCCATATGATTTATGGATTAATACATTTGGAATGATACTCCAAAAAACACCTTGTGTTTTCCTCTATTTTTATTTCAATTTTTTTATAGAATTTAACTTCATATTTTTATATAAATACAATGGTTACCATTGATTATTCTATATTCAGTGTTGTTGTTATTTTCCGATTATTTATTGCGATCATAATTCATCCTAAAATCTAAATTAATCATTGGGAGTTTCACCCCATAACTCCCCCTTACACAAAATAGTTATAATTTTGAATTGTATTGGATACAACATGGCCAAGAATTCTACTTTGTAGTATGACTAATTTACAATTTAATATAGAAATTCCATCATCAATATAAAATATTTATCTATCATTCATAATGGACAAAATAACTATAGTTCTAAGACTTCCATTTTACCAAATCCAGTTTTCTCATGTATAACACCTTCAAAAACTCCCCCACAAGACTTCTTGTATGATCTCCTTGATCTACATTTCCCACAATAAAAATAAGTGGAATGTAAATAGATTTTTTGGAGGTACCTCCTATAATAATAGAGATACCAAAAACATTGATTCTACCATATTCAGATACCATATCTCACAAGGCATGGTCGTTCCATGGATAGTTTTGGGCACTCCACATTTTAATTCTATATGCGGCATAAAATAAATACTCTCTAATGAGAGTACTATGTATCCCTAGATGTTATGGTGTGGTCACCCAAAAAATACCAGTGGTATCAAAAACCTCTAGATCACACTCTCTTATATGGTGATGATGGTTGAATTGTACCATTTAAACATCAAATTCCACATTTTATATAACTCAAAAAATATTAATGTATATGCGTACTCTCCTTCCATTCACCAGACAGTATAGAGTAATGAGGTCAACTCTTAACCTTCCCATCCATACTTCAACCCATGTAGTGCAGTCTACACCAACTTCATTAGTCACACTAAACTGTGTGTATTCTCACCTACCCCACTAGTTCCACATTGGGAAGATATCCAGGTTGGTTCAACAGTTTGTTTTCCCTTTCCCCCATAGGTGTGGGGTAGAGCCATTATGGAATCTTATCTATGGTTGGCCTAATTTTCTTTTCAGAACAACTAAAAGGGTTGAAACATAGTCAAGGTAACTAAAACATAACCCCATCTTGTAGGATGAATTATTATCCAATTAATCCTTCTTCACATTGTCAAAACTTGAAAAAACACAAACATACAATAGAATTTTTTCCAAAAATGTCACCATTTGGGTATATTAAAGAAAATTGAATCTCCAACCACATTCTAACTATTTATGACGAATCCTATAAAAATAAATTCAAAACCTATGTGAGTAATGATAATCATGAGAAACATGAAATGTATTAAAATAATTTCATAATGCCCTTTGAATCATCTAAACTACATGAAAACACCCCCTAAATTGATTTTTACATACTCTAACCTTGTAAAAAATACATGAATCCTTATACATCACATTGTAAGGAACATAAAGAGTTTATTTCTCTAAAAGTATTTTAAATGGGATCAAAATTCCATCATATTTTTTTTCAGTAAATAATACTCTACATAGAAAATACACTATAGGGAGTGGGGGACTGTCTAGGAATCAATTATTTTTATGTAGATAATTGGACTCCAATATTCAACTAATGTATCTCAAAACCACTTTGGGTAGCCAATTTTCATGATATTTATAACTAGATATTGTATTGACACATACATAGATTCAGTAACTCATTTTTCCACATTATCCTTTTTGAAGTGAGATTTTATCTTGATCAAAATTTTTCCATGAATTTTAGATAAGATTTTTTTATTATTGATCTCATTTTTATTGTCACGCATAATTGGAATGGGATAACATAATTCATTTTTTATATCCCCATTTTGTTACTTCATCTAGAGAATTTTGTTTCATGATTGAGTTGAATTGATTTAATTGTACTCTATAGTTCTAAATGAAATTTAATCATTATTCTTGATATTACATGAAATACATGAAATATGATGATAAAAACACCACTAAATATCGACTTTCTAATGACCTGAACTTTTATGATAAAAATTATCATTTTGGATTTATTTAAATAGAAATAACAATAAATTATTTTTTATTATTATATCCAATTGTATTTAAATTACCATTAATAATTTTTATCACTGACAATATAGCCATGTAACTATGATCACAGTACGAGTCTAAATATTGGGTTTTTAAAAATCCTATTTTAATAGACAATGTATGTGATTGCCTCAACTAGTAGGATGGTACACTATAAATCTCATTTATTAGAGCTTCCAAGGGATATATCATTTCTGCACTTTTCCCTAGACCAAGTACAAGCTAAGATCCAAAAACTCAAGCATGAGAAAAACTATTTACAGTATAAGTTCAAACTCAACGAGATCACATCCCAAACCATGATCACCAAACAAACCCATGAAATCCCCACCATCATGTACCTTAATCTTATGAATTGTGATGTTATATTAATGTAATATATTTCAAGACCCTATAAACATTAATATGTATATTTTTTATAGAGTAATGAAAATATTTTCATTCTATAATTATAACTTTGTAAATGATATTTAAATCAAATTTTTTTTAATATTGAAATTAAATTAGTTTTCATAATAATTACTGGATTTTGAAAAAAATAATATTTTAATGGAATATTATTATTAAATATCATTTATCAAATAAAAAATAATGTATAGTTTTTATTACATAAAATGTAATTTTTATCAGGGTTCAAAAAACCCATAATTTGTAAAAAAACATGTCATTTTGAATAAATGTAATTTATTATTTCAAATGTGAATATTCAAATATTTATAAAATAATTTAGATAAAATCAATATTATTTTTCATATCAATATGTCAAAATTATCCAAAGGTGAATGTTTCATAATTTTCTGAGACAATCTATTTTTTGGGTAAAAATTAAATAATATATAAATATATATTTATTTTATGAAAACATAATGGCCTAATAGTGATATAATAAATCCAATAAAGGTATCCTCAGCCAAATATTTGTTTTACATAGAAACTAATGTTATTCTTAATTTATTTTATGTATTTTATAATGCCTTAGAGAATCATCTAACACTTGTAATTTATTTTATGATGTTAAAATCATTTCTTTGAGAGTATGACCCACCTCCACATATGAAAGGAAATTTGATTATTATATTCCATCCTTGGACTTATAAAATATTATATACTACTCCCCTTTGGTAGAAACAATGGTAAATACCCATGGTATGGTTTGGGGTTTTACATATTTTATTATATACTGTCCAAAACCTAAATAATAATGAAATCCCCATCCTTTCCTATATAAACCCTCAAATATCTTGTTCTCTTCACTAAAACTAGTTTAGTCATGTAAAAACTCTACCCTATACTCACTATTGTCCAGCCAAGGCACCACCAATCTCCCAAGAATCCTCCCACAGGACATGGGGGGTCACACATTCAATTAATGGATCCTCACCTTCCTCTCATTCTTTCAATTCATTAATTTTCTTTGATATTTGCCTTTAAAATTTCAATTGGTTATATTTTCACACATTGACATTGATTATATAACATTTAAATTTACTTTATTTGAATGAATGATTATTTATCCTCCCTCATTTTTTCCTTTATCTAGGCCATTACTATGCCAAAATTCGGCAGGGGATCATCCACCCTCATCTTTTCTCAAGGATTCCTTTTTTACTTATGTCTTTTAATTTCCTTTTTCCTATGTTGTGTTATGTTTTTAAATATTCAACATACTATAATTTTTTTAAAATGATGAGATCCCCATTCACTCTAATTTAACCCTCTTTAAAACCTTTCTATACACTAGTTACCATGTGGAATGTTTATAGGGGTTCTTCACTTTATCCTCTATATTCATGTTTATGTATTACGATATTCCTTCTATTTACATTTTAATATGTTGCAGAATTAATTTAAATTTACATATTACTGTTCATGTTATGTCTAAATGATGAGATACCCTTTTCACTCACATCAACCCAATTTTTAAATTTTTAAATGACGTTGTTAGCCTTCATAAATTACTAAGTGATTTTTCATGCCAAAATAATTATGTAATTAATTTGATACCCATTTCTCTATCATGTGTGTTCAACATTATTCATGTATAATTATTTATTAGGTACATACATATATGTATTACACATTCCAGGATCTTAGAATAAATTATGATTTTGGATGAATCCATGTTATATGATCTTTGTGGCACCCTTAATCGTGATAATGAAATGAATATGATAGGTGCACCCATAATTATATAGTGCTCCAAGGAATTAGATAGTGTTTAGTATCATGATACTTTATGTTGGGACATGGTTTTACCTAATTCCCTAATCTTAATTTTTTCTACGATTTTATAGTGGGGTTTACCTTGAAAAATTATTATGATGAATGATTTTATGTATCTTCCACATTTCCCATGTTATAATTATCTTGATATATCATGAATTATTATTCAATTTCTTTTTATGATCCATTTATATGACAATTTTTTAACACATATTGTCTTCCTCATGTTATGCCTTATTTATTCCCTTACTAGGCTTTATTTCACACACCTTTCTTATGTGTTTCCTCAGTTTATCCAACGATGTGTTGAAAATGGATGAATTTTTTCATCACATTAAATAAGATTCAATAAATATGTTTATTTTAATGTTTTAAGTTGTTATTTAATGTACCTAATTTCCCAAATACACTATACCTCTCTATATTCTGGTTTTTATTAACTGTAATGTTATGTAATAAAATAAGAATTAATGTGTTATGAATAATAGGGTTTTATAATTGGTGTCATATCATATGTTTAGTTGTATTTGGGATTTGGATTACAAAAATCATGGGAATGATTATGTATTATGAAACACTATAAAATTACCTAGGGATTATATTTTTTATAATAAAACATCCAAAAAATTTATACGTATAGCTTAAGTGGTTCATCAAGAAAATACCTCCTTATCTTGATTCTATATGTGGACATGGTTCTGGAATAGATGTACCTAGGGGTAAAAACTGTCCAAATATGTTTCAAGCCTAATTTAGTGTAATATGCTACATAAAAGCGGGCCTTACTAGGCGCCTAGCTTGAGACTCCTTGGGGATATTATTTGGTAAGTCAATATGCTCAATATGAACGATTATTAAAAGAACAAAAATTCCCATAATATATATGGTAGTAAAAAGATCATGAACAACATATATTGAATTCGACAAAATAAAAAGATAAGGAGATGAATTTAATTTTTCATTTATCCCTTTATTGTCATTATATTCCCTTTTATGTTATTAATTTTAAGATACTCAAAACTAAGTCACTTTCTTCATGCCAATGGCCAGAAATAGGAAGAATCATATTGACAACCTATGTGAAGGGTAGTGAGATGACTACCCCCAACGAGATGCACAATTATATGGGAGAGGGAATCAAAACTATTATCATGATTATCTCTTAGTTAAAATAGGTTATGAATAGATGCCCTGATCTAGAGGATATCCTGAACCCCCTTAAGAGAGAACAATCTGCGATTGAAATCTTTATGTGAAAAAAGGCCGCCAAATTTTAATGGATTGTATGATTCCTTAACCACATAACAAAGGATCAAATCCATTGAAAATATCCTCTCCATCCATAAATGTTCCAAACAAGGTAAGGTTCTTCCATAATTTTTTCATATGGAGGGTGAATTTGATCTCTGTTGGACATTGAAAAGAATACAATGCCTGAGGATGAGATTGATGAAATGGACTGGAATGAATTCCAGAAAATGTTTTCTGATAAATATTTTCCCCAGAAACTCCATCTTAAAATGTAATGAAATTTCCTTATACTCATTATAAATAAGGAAAAATCTATTGGAGTGTGTGAGGAAAAATACACAAGACTTTCATGATATGGCTGTAGTTTTTTGTGACCCCTGAATGCAAGGTTGCCACATCTTTGGTGGGATAAATCCCAGCATATGAAAATAATTGGAAATCCCAAATTTTGATAGCCATAAAGAAATTTATATAAGTGTCCTAAAATTAAAAATGGAGGTCGATTAATCTCATGAATATAACTGTGATAAAAATATGAAATTACAGTTTATTTATGGTGGTCCGACGGATAAATCCAATCTTGCATAAAAAGTTTAGTAGACCACTATTAAAAATATTAGAAAAAATCATTGATAAAATTTCCTAAGGGGACTAGGAAAATTATTTATGTCTCGAAGGTACAGTCACCTAGCCAATGATTACTGATAGGAGAAACCCACCAATGTGACAGTGAAAAAAAATTCTCCAGTCAACCCACTATATATTATGCATTGATTAATCTACAAGGACCCAGGGAACATTGTGAATATATTCCCAAAGACATAGTTTTTTGAAGGTAACCAACAACCTCCAAGGAAGAAGGTGTTTGTTTTTTCATCACTACCAATAAAGTGAATCTTGAAAATGAAGTGGTGATAAATATGTCAGTTATTCATTCAAGATTATGAAATGTATGTTTTGATTCAAGTTCTACGCATTTTTTTATACGGTGATTGTTTACTAGAAGTATCCAAACACCACCAAGATCATAGAAGTATAGATGTATGTGAAAATAGAAAATGGGAAAATTATTACATCCTAAGTACATAACTCCAACTCTATACAAATTTGTGGAATGAACTTCCTAGAGAACCTTTTCATTCTCTCTTTGGTAGGATTTGATTCAATTTTGGGCATGGTTTGGCTTTCCCTATATATTGACAATATAAATCTATATATGAAGGAAATCACTCTCTATAAGGTGATCCAACCCCAAATTCTATAAACATTCAAGGGGGGATGAGTATTCATTAGCACCACCATCTCAATCATGGATATTATTTCCCTATAAGAAATCTTATCTTACTAAATGATTGAGTCTATGTAAATAACCATTTTTGAAGACCTGTATATTATGAGGGAATACATTGGTGTGTTTTATAATGAATTTCCTATTATTCCTCCTACTTTTGAGGTATAATTTTCAATAAAAATAATACATGAGGTGTTTCTAATATCCAATTCTTAGTATATGATGGTTGTTGTGGAATTAGGGAACTATAGAAACATCTTCAAGAGAATCTACATAATAGATTCATATTCCCAACTGTTTGACCATAGAGTGCACAAGTCCTCTTAATTATGATGTCATATGGGTCAATGCACCTTGATAATAATTATTGTGATTTAAAAAAACGAGGATAAAGAATAAGTATAAATTTCCATGAATTTATTGTATTTTTTATTAGATATGTGGATCATAATAATCCTCCAAAATGAATGTTTAGTTAGGATATTATGTAGTTTGGGGGAATAAGTAGGATATACCGAAGCCTATTTTTTGAACAAGATATGGGAACTATGAGTTCATAGTGATTACATTTGGAGACACTAATACTCAATAAATCATCATGAATTTAATGAACATAGTATTTAGGGATTACAATTAAATATTTTTGGTAGTATTTATATATTATATTATAATATACACTACACCCAAGGAGAAGCATGAGGAAAATATGGGCATTGTGCTAAAGAACTTCCTAAAGGATAAGCTCTATAAAAAGTACATCAAGTGAAAGTTCTGGTCGAAGGGAGTCTCATTCATAGGGAATATTATTATAGGAAATGGGATTATTGTGGATCCTTTAAAAAGAAAAATAAATTGAAGGATGGACGAGGCCAATATCTATGATAGATATCCATTGTTTTCTTAGGTTATGTGGGCAATATCAACGATTTTTTAGAAATTTATAATGATTGTCAAAACCTCAAAACAAGCTAACTCAGAAGGGAGTCAAGATTGCATTTAATGATGAATATGAGTAAAGATTAACATATTTTAAAGGGAGTCTTATCACTACCCTTGTTCTCAAAAAACCCATATATTGGGATTTTTTTTAATCTTAAGTGATTCTTCAAGGAAGGGATTTGGTTGGGTGTAAATGAAAAAAGACAACTTCATAGCCTATTGTTCAAGGATGTAGATAATTCATGATTAGAACATTCCTAGACATGATATATAGTTGGTAGTGGTGATCCTCCCTTTGAAAATTTGGTGGATTATCTCTTTGGGAGAAGTTTGAATTATATACGAATCAAAACATTCATAAACATAAATTAACCTATAACAGGATGAATATGAACCAATGAATATGGTTATTTCTCATCATGGATTATGACTACACAATACACTACAATCCTAAGAAATATGAAAATGTGGGTGATTATTTAAGTAGAAAAGATCTTGAAATTGTTTTATAAATATGAATTGAGAAGTATCCGATCACATATTTTATGGGGATAGACAGAGGAATCATAATGAATTAAATATTATAAATTATTTCAAAAATTATTTCTTAACCATCTCTTCATAAAAGGATAAATGATGCTCAAAAGGATGATATATATATTTAGAAGAATGCGGAAACTGTAATAAAAATAAAATCCTCATAGTTTAGTGATAATGACGATTGAATTATGAGATCATTGTCATGACTATGTGTTCCATCAAATCTAGAGTTAAAGAGGGAACTATATTATTATGCACATAGTTCGACATTCTCCAATCACCTATGAAACATAATGATGTATTGAGATATTTGAGATCACTTTTGGTTGGATAACATGAATAAGGAAATTGCTGATTATATATAAAAGTGCTTGGTATGTCATCATGAAAAGGCTTATAAGATGAATTATAAGTATATGTTGAATCCATTAACCATACCTACATAGAAATGGGAAAACATCACTATGGAATTTCTTATTTCACATACAAATACATCTAAGGGAAAAATTGTTATCCAAGTTGTCATGGATCATCTTATAAGGACCTTAAACATCATTAAAATTAAAGATTATTTCTCAATGGATCAATATAAATAGATATACATCATAGATTTGGTAAGGCTACATGGGGTGCGACTATCGATTGTGTCTGATCGAGATCCAAGATTCTCATATATGTTTGATAAAAGCCTTAAGCATGCTCTAAAAATTTAGCATTATATTATTATTTCTTATCACTATAAAACTGATTGCCAATATGAATAGTGTATCCAAACTATTGACGACATGTTGAGAGCATGCTGAATTGATTTCAAAGGAGGATGGGAGAAACATCTCCCTTTGGTCACGTTCCCTAACAAAAATATTTTCCAATAAAGAATAGAAATTTCTCTTTATAATTCACTTTAAGGGAAGTGTTGAAGAACATTGGAATGTTGGGATAATATTGGGGAAATAAAACATCTAGGTCCCATGATGGTTGAGGAAATGGTGGAGAAAGTTAAAACCACTCATTAAGGCATAAAAGTGCTCATATTTGACCGAAGATCTATGCTGACAATCATCAATGAGACCATGTGTTTTTTACCAAAAACATGATATATCTATACATATCTCTATGTAATTAATTAATGTGATTTGGGAAGAAAGAAAAATATTATTCCATGGAACATCAGCCCTATTGAAATCCTCAATCACATCAGATAAGTGTCTAATCAACTAGCACTACCACCAAACATGTATCAATTACATGATGTCTTCCATGTAACCCTCTTGATAATTTAAATACCAAACCCCATAAATGTACTAAATCCAGAGGTTCTACTATTGGACAATGACCTTTCTTTAAGGAGTAGTCAGTGAAGATCATAGATAATAATGAAAATTTTCTACAAAATAATACGACTCCCCTCATCAAAGTGTTGTGGCGAAACCATATGTTTGAAGAACCAATATGGGAACTGGAGTAGGTGATAATGTAAAGGTACCCTCATCATGTTTACTGAGTGAAAACTAAATTTTAAGGGATATGTCAAATGGGGGAGGATTGTAATGACTCGAACTATTATGCATAAAATTTCCATTATTGATTTCATTGAATTGGTAGAACATGAATTTTGTTTATATCTAATTTTATTTAAATGGCCAATATGCATTTTTTTCTATTGATATTATAGCCATTGAATTGGGATCAAATGACTAGTATAAACATATGGTTTTAACAAATCCTTTTGGCACAAACAGAGGAAGTCATGGTCTCAACCAGTAGGATCGTACCTTATGAAGCCCATTTATCAAATATTCCTTAGGAGATAGTATTTTAGAGATTTTCCAAAGACCAAACCCAAGCCGATATCCATTAACATAAGAATGAGGGAAAATTTTATGGGATAAGTTCAAGATCATTGATATCACAACCAAAACCATGTTTGTTGAATAACCCCATAAATATCCCACTATCACACACATTTCTAGTAGGTATTATCTGGGTGTATTAAATGGATATGTATCAAGACCATATAGTTAGGAATATGAAAGTTATTTCTTATATAATAAAAAATATATTTCAACCTATTATTTTTACTTTGAAAATGATTTTTAAAGAACAAATTGAATTTTTGGTTAATATTCATATTCAATTAATGAATTAATGAATTAATTGTTTTTTGAAATAAATAATATTTAAATGGAATATTTTTTATATATAATATATAACAAATATAAATCTTCATAATTTTTTTATGATGTTAAAAGTTGTAATGACCTGGAAATTTCAAGGAAAATTTTTTCTTAATATTCTTTGGGATTTTACAAGAATGCAGTTTTAGACGACGCCTGATTCCAAGGCCCAGTGTGGCCGGAATTAATTTCCGAAGTTTGGCTCTGGTACGTTCAGTGAACGAGCGAGCGGGAATTTTCTATCTTTTGAACCGGTGCCCGGAATCAAATTCCGAGGGCACTGATGGAACCACAGCGTCGGTAATTACATAGGAACTCCTGTACCGGAGTTGCGTTTACACGAGTGTTGATAATAAAAATTGTGGAAGTTTATTTTATAACTACACTACAATTTTTATTAACTTACTCTAAGTGTTAGCTCATGGTGGAAGTTGGGTAACCACCCAACCTCCCTTGGGAGGTTATGAGGGTGGTGGGGCCCACACGAACCCCACCTCTTCATATCCTCTAAAACCCCTCAACTCCCACTTAAATGATTTTAACTTAGTTATAACTTATGTCTTAAATGAGTTGATTTTAATGTGGTGAGTTGTGTGAGTCTTTTGAATTTCAAACACTTGAATTTCAAAATCCATGTGAAGTTAATTAAATAAGTGGAGAACTTATTTCATTTGGTTGGGTTGTGTTGTTTGAGGGCTTTTTGAAAGAAGGTTTAGAAGTCTTGAAGTTTCTTCATCCTCTTGGCAAAGAACGCGAAGAACAATCAGACATCGACGAAGAACGCCACATTCTTGGGAACCGTCTTCCGCGACGCCATACCCGCAATACCGACGACGTCTTCTACCGCGACATCTCTTTTCACGATGCCGAATCTCGTCACCTCTTAAATCAAGGTAGGGGATTTAACTTTTTAAAGTTATGTGGATCTCTCCTTCGAACATGAAGGTTTATATTTGTCGGGCCTTGATTCCAAATCTTTTTATTTAATTTAAAAGATTGTGAAAGTTTATCATTCATTAAAGGCCGATTGTTAGCAAATAACGCGAGGGGGCCGGACCGCACGAACACGGCCGACCCTCCTCCTATTCATGTTGATTTTGTTGTGGATTGAAACAGGTGTGGCACGGTGCCGTCGCACTGCGCAGGATCATGCAGCAAGAAACGTGTGGCGCCGTCGCGCCGCGTCGTTAAATAATGCAAGGACGCGACGCCGTCGCGCCGCGTCGAAGAAAGTTGAAGGCGCCGCGGCCGGAGCGGGGCCGCGGTGGAGGGGCGCGGTGCTGTTGCACCGCGCCGGACAACGATGGCCGCGGACGGTTCCCGGCCGCGGCGGAACGAGAAGACTGGCGGCCAGCCGGGCCGCCGGTGTCGGAAGCCAGAAGGGGGATCGGCCTTGCCGGTCCCGTTGAGGAAGAACCGGCCGGCCAGGTCGGGCCGGCCGGAAGGGAGAAAATCGGGGGAAATAATTTCCCCCGGCCAGCCTTAATGCCCCCACCCATTATGAGGGGGTCCGTTTTCACAAAGGGGGGGCAGGCGGCCCCCCGTTTTCTCGAAGGCATGCCCCCACGTGAGGGGGGCCGTTTTTATTTAGGCGCGGCAGGTTGCCGCGCCGCCAGCTGAGGAAAGGCGGGGGCTTTGCCCCCCGCGAGCGGCACACGAACGGCGCCCAGGCCGCGCCGCCGTGCCGGCCCGCGCCACCGTGCCGGACCGCGCCGGGCCGGGTTTTCCGAGCCGGGCCGGGTCGTCGGGCCGGGTCGCCACCCGGGGTGGGTCGACCCGGTTCGGCCGACCTGGGGGGGGGTCGGCCCTGGCCCAGACCCCCAGTTTCGGACCACTTTCGGTCAAATGCCTGTATCTTGGGCTACGGGCCTCCAAACGACTCGCCGTCAGCGGCAACGCGATCCTTGGATCGAGACGGTCGTTTCGGTATACTATAATCAAGGTGCACCTTCCTTTTTGGGAGCCTACGTGGTTAAAACTTCATAGTTAAGCGTGCTTGGCCTAGAGTAGTGATCAGGATGGGTGACCTCCTGGGAAGTTTCCCAGGGTGGGTGTGAGACGGAAATGCCAATAACTGACAGACCGGGCGTCCGATTGATGCGCCGTCTGTTTCGTTGAATTCCTCTAAGTGAGATGGATCTTTTGGCATACTCCGCTAGAGGTTTGGACGCAAGTGGAGTACGTTCGGGTTGGTTTTGCCTCTAAAACCAACAGGGCCCCTGGAACGAAAAAGACAATAACTCTCAGACCGGGCGTCCAATTGATGCGCCGTCTATTGCGTTGAGTTCCTGATGACGATACAGAACTTTTGGCATCCTCCGCCCGAGTTTTGGATGCATATGGATAGTGGCCGGGTTGGATCGCACCGAAATCCAACCAGGCCCCTGGAACGGAAAAGCTGATATCTTTCTGACAGAACGTCCGTTTGACGAACCATCAGCGGCATTGGTGATCTTGTTGAGAAACGGTCCCTATGAGTATACCCTATGAGAGTTTGGGGAACAGTTGAGATACGGCTGGGTTTGGTTCGCTCACGAAACCAACCGGGCCCCTGGGACGAAAAGGCTAATAACTCACAGACCGGGCGTCTGATTGACGCACCGTCTGTTGTGTTGAGACCCCTATGACGAGGCAGTCCTTTGAGATACTTCTTCGTGGGACTTTGAGATACTTGGAGTATAGACCTGTAGCTCGTGGAGCGGACCCTCCCAGTGACGAGCGTGCGGAGTACGGAGACCGTGTAACTGGCTGAGACCTGACGACTGCTTGACCGACTCGACTTGAAGTGAGTCGACTAGCCCAGTGGACGGAGCACTACTTTTTGAGGTGCAGACCCATGGAGGACGGAGCACTACCTGTGTGACAGTGCAGACCCGCGGTACTCGTCCGGAGAGTACCTCAGCAGGCTACTAGGGGGTGTGCACTACTGTGTTTGGGTGACATACCTCGGCGGGAAGCACTACTGTGTCTGGGTGGCTGACCCGCGGTACTCGACAGGAGGAGTACTTCAGCAGTCTTCGGTTAGTGAGAAGTACCTCAGAGTCGTGACAGGACCACTGTACACTCCAGAGACGGAGCTCTTCAGTAGTTACGGTTTCGATAATGAAAATCCTGGTTTGAGCTGAGACTTTTGACCTTGTGTTTACCTCATGATTGAGATGGGTCACTTGCTAACTTAGGTATATGTTTGGGCATATACCCGGGTAGTGGTTATCCGTTGATTTCACAATCCTTGTGTTTCCTCATGATTGAGATGGGTTACTTGATAACTTAGGTATATGTATGGGCATATACCTAAGTAGAGATTATCTGTTGAGATCTTCTTTGTGGTTATCCTTGTTAGTTTAGTGAGACCTTGAGGGTATCGGGGTCCCTACTGAGTATCGTTATACTCACCCCTGCACGGGCTATGCCCGCAGCTCGTTGTGTTAGTTGCAGACGACGGGCAGTGCTAACAGAGGCCGAGTGTTGGAGGACTGGATGGTACCTGGAGGTGGACTATACGATGAGATGGTACCCGGAGGAGGACCTCATGACGAGACGGTACCCATAGGTGGACGTGACGACGAGGCGGTACCCAGAGGTGGACCACTGGGCGAGACGTACTCGGAGCGGACGGCGGGACCCGAGGAGTAGAGGAGATATCTGTACCCACCATTCAGGTGGGATTTCCAGTGGACAGCTCAGCGTAGCAGCTTTACTTTTCAGTTGCTATTTTCTCTTTTGAGTTGTACTTTACAGTTGGGCTTGTATTTCCGGCCACTTTTTACTTTCCGCACTTACTGTTGTACTCAGTTTTTACTTTGTGTTTACTTCTTCCGCTTGTACTCTGTGTGATTGTTTACTTTACAAAGGCAATGCCTTCCCTTTTTACCGAGATTTATGCCTTGGTGCTAGTCGCCAGCCCCTGGCCTATGGAAGGCGGGCTTGGGGTAGTCACGGCACGGGCCCCGAGGACGGGTCGTGACAAATTGGTATCAGAGGAGTTCGGTTCTACCGCATAAAATATGACTCTGACTTTTTTCTTTCTGTGAAGAAATATTGTTAAGAGTACCGAGTGTGGATTTCAGTTCAGGGAGTCCTGTGTTGGTGCGGGCGGCCGACGTATCCATACACCAGGACCCTGACAACTGATTTCCGACTTTGTGCACGAAAACACTGATTGCGTGTGTGTTTTCAAAGGTTTTCCCTTAAAACAGCTCAAACTAGGTCATCTCACGAGGTATAAACGTTTGACCGTGTCAAGATGTTTTTTTCAGAATTCCTTTTCACGGATGACCAGCTAGAGCCCCGAGAATGGTACGTACTGACAGCCCGCCGAGCGACGAGGCCTCAGTATAGGGCTCTATCCCAGTTGAGGCACCAGCGGAGGCACCAGCGGTACTGCTACCTGTTGGGCCACCGATGCCACCAGCCCCAGCAGTAGGCAATGCAGGACGCTTGAGCGCGCTTCACGAGTTCCAGCGCTAGAGGCCACCCAGGTTCCAGGGAGAGACGGACCCACAGGCGGCTGAGGTATGGCTGGAGGATGTGGTGAGAGTCTTCAGGCTAGTGGGGACGCCGGCAGAGTTCATGGTGATCTTTGCTGCCAGCCTCCTTCAGGCAGCAGTAGGCAGGTGGTGGAGCCACATGTTTCAGTTTTGCGACAGGATGACCTTCGCATGGGAAGACTTCAAGACCTTATTCAGGGTGGAGTTTGTGCCAGTATCTCTACACCTCGAGCGTGTACAGGAGCTTCTGCCTTTTCTGCGTGCTTTTCGATCAGTATCCGAGTCATCTGCAGGCAGTAGACAGATGATGCAGAGGTCCAGGAGGACCAGACTAGCAGTTAGACGATCTCGGGTTTTAGGACCGGTGGTGCGGGGAACCCGAGGTGCGGTCAGAGCCAGGCGTTCCAGAAACGGACAATGTTACTCATGCGGCGGAAAGGGTCACCTGGCACGTGATTGTTTGAATCCTCGTACGGTTGATCAGCGGGTGTTGGAGGAGCCACCGAGACAGAAGCAGTGACTAGTGCTTGAGAAACAGCCAAGCAGTGGACAAGGCAGTAGAGCTCCGGGAACAGGTGGACAGGAGAGGAACTAGTGGATACGTCCCTTGTACTTCTAGTTCCATTTTTCTGTTGTATTCGTGTCTTTTACTATGAGCTGCAATAATAAAAAGACACTTATCTTTGAAATGTTTTCTTTCCTGTCCTTTTGTTTGGTTGATACTGAGTGGTCCCAGTTAAACTGTTGACTTGACCCTCACCTTCGATATTTCTACAGGAGGGGACCCAGTGACCTCACACTGATGCCGACAGTGTGACTCGACCCTTGGAGGCGAGAGTGACAGTTAGATCTCTTAGTAGTTACGTCGAGGCCTTACGACGTCATCCATGGAATGAATGCATCATTTATGTCAGGATTGACTATATTAGGCAACGAATGTGGTTCATCCAGGGGATGAGACCGGGTTTCTCTTATCGGCAAAGAAGAAATCATAGCAGCTCTTGTGAGACTAAAGGAGGTGCAGTTCATCTAGGAGCGGATGAAGACTGCACAGTGCAATAAGAAACAGGGAACCGGTGCCAGTCTTAGAGACTCGGGCATGTTAAATGTTTCAAGAAGAGGAAGATTTAAATAGTGATGAGTCTGCAAAGCAGCAGACGTGGAGGCAGAGCTAGGAGAGCAGCATGAGGTGGTGTACATCCTAACAATGTACAACCACCCGACTTAGTTATTCCTGCCAGGCTCAGGGAGCTGGAGGGCGGAGGAAGAGTGCGGGTGCATGCGGTCAAGGAGTGCGACCCAATGGCTCTAGAAATGATTCAAGGGACAGTCTGTGTCCACTACTATCTATTATAGTAACAGACGTCGATGTGAATCATTTCTCACTTTCACAAATCTTGTTCTAGACCTAGAGTTTCCGGTAAGCCGTGGACTTGACCCTCACGTCTGGAGATACCTTGGGAGGAGACTCGATAATCACACTTACTCCGACGGTGTGGTCAGACCCTCGAGGCGAGAGTTCCGGTTGGAATCTCTTGGTGACAGCGTCGAGGCCTTACGAGGTTAGTTTGAGTATGGAATGGGCAATAACTGTTCATACTCAAATTGACGGTTTTAGGCAAATGTCAGGATGGGTTTCCCTTGGTCGGAGGAAAAGGAAACCCCAGGCAGCGCAGGGTAACTCTTGCACAGGAGGGTGCGACCGATCACTCTTGAGTTGGTCAACCTTACCCTCGTGGTAGCAGCCTTTCGAGTTCCAGTTCTAACAGAAAATGGAGACCTCTGGAGTTCGAGGTTGATGATCACGTCCTTATACGGGTCTTACCTCGATGAGGTTTACGGAGATGTGGCCAAGGCGGCAAGTTATCTCCGGGGTTCAGTGGACCTTCTTAGGTCCTTAGCTGGGTAGGCATGGTGGTTTACCGCTTGACCCATTCACCGCAGTTGGACCAGGTGCACGACGACTTCCATGTATCTCAACTGAAGACATACGTGCTCGACCCTTCTCATAACATTGACCATGAGGAGCTGGATGATGGCGATGGGGTGTCTTTCACGGAAATTCCAGTGGGGATCGAGGATCGACAGGAGCAGATCCTAAAAGGAAGATCGATTCCTCGGTTGCACTTTCTTTGGCAGAACGGAAACCTCCAGGTGAGCTCATAGGAGCGGAAGGCTCAGATGCATGCTCTGTACCGCTTTTTTTACCCTAGTTTGTGTTGAAGCTTTGCGGAGACGTAAAGCCCTGTGGTGGGAGTAATGTAATGACCCGGAAATTTCAAGGAAAATTTTTTCTTAATGTTCTTTGAATTTTACAAGAACGCAGTTTCAGACGGCGCCTGATTCCGAGGCCCGGTGTGCCCGAAATTAATTTCCCAAGTTTGGCTCGGGTACGTTCAGTGAACGAGCGAGCACGAATTTTCTATCTTTTGAACCGGTGCCCGGAATCGAATTCTAAGGGCACTGATGGAACCGCAGTGCCGGTAATTACATTGGAACTCCTGTACCGGAGTTGCGTTTACACGAGTGTTGATAATAAAAATTGTGGAAGTTTATTTTATAACTACACTAAATTTTTTATTAACTTACTCTAAGTGTTAGCTCATGGTGGAAGTTGGGTAACCACCCAACCTCCCTTGGGAGGTTATGAGGGTGGTGGGGCCCACATGAACCCCACCTCTTCATATCCTCTAAAACCCCTCAACTCCCACTTAAATGATTTTAACTTAGTTAAAACTTATGTCTTAAATGAGTTGATTTTAATGTGGTGAGTTGTGTGAGTCTTTTGAATTTCAAACACTTGAATTTCAAAAGCCATGTGAAGTTAATTAAATAAGTGGAGAACTTATTTCTTTTGGTTGGGTTGTGTTGTTTGAGAGCTTTTGGAAAGAAGGCATAGATGTCTTGAAGTTTCTTCATCCTCTTGGCAAAGAACGCGAAGAACAATTGGACATCGACGAAGAACGCCACGTTCTCGGGAACCGTCTTCCGCGACGCCATACCTGCAATACCGACGACGTCTTCTTCCGCGACATCTCTTTCCACGACGCCGAATCTCGTCACCTCTTAAATCAAGGTAGGGGTTTTAACTTTTTAAAGTAATGTGGATCTCTCCTTCGAACTTGAAGGTTTATATTTGTCGGGCCTTGATTCCAAATCTTTTTATTTAATTTAAAATATTGTGAAAGTTTATCATTCATTAAAGGCCGATTGTTAGCAAATAACGCGAGGGGGCCGGACCGCACGAACACGGCCGACCCTCCTCCTATTCATGTTGATTTTGTTGTGGATTGAATCGGGTGTGACGTGGTGCCGTCGCACTGCGCAGGATCATGCGGCAAGAAACGCGCGGCGCCGTCGCGCCACGTCGTTAAATAATGCAAGGACGCGACGCCGTCGCGCCGCATCGAAGAAAGTTGAAGGTGCTGCGGCCGGAGTGGGGCCGCGGTGGAGGGGCACGGTGCCGTCGCACTGCGCCGGACAACGAAGGCCGCGGCCGGTTCCGGGCCGCGGCGGAATGAGAAGACCGGCGGCCAGCCGGGCCGCCGGTGTCTGAAGCCGGAAGGGGGACCGGCCTTGCCGGTCCCGTTGAGGAAGAACCGGCCGGCCAGGTCGGGCCGGCCAGAAGGGAGAAAACCGGGGGAAATAATTTCCCCTGGCCAGCCTTAATTCCCCCCGCCCCCCCCCCCCCATTATGAGGGGGGCCGGTTTCACAAAGGGGGGGCAGGCGGCCTCCCTTTTTCTCGAAGGCAGGCCCCCACGTGAGGGGGGCCGTTCTTCTTTAGGCGCGGCAGGTTGTCGCGCCGCCAGCTGTGGAAAGGCGGGGGCTTTGCCCCCCGCGAGCGGCACACAAACGACGCCCAGGTCGCGCCGCCGTGCCGGCCCGCGCCGGACCGCGCCGCCGCGCCGGGCCGGGTTTTCCCATCCGGGACGCGTCGTCGGTCCGGGTCACCACCCGGGGCGGGTCGACCCGGTTCGGCCGACCTAGGGGGGGTCGGCCCGGGCCCAGACCCCCAGTTTCGGACCACTTTCGGTCAAATACCCGTATCTTGGGCTACGGGCCTCCAAACGACTCGCCGTCAGCGGCAACGCGATCCTTGGATCGAGAAGGTCGTTTCGGTATACTATACTCAAGGTGCACCTTCCTTTTCGGGAGCCTACGTGGTTAAAACTTCATAGTTAAGCGTGCTTGGCCTAGAGTAGTGATCAGGATGGGTGACCTCCTGGGAAGTTTCCCAGAGTGGGTGTGAGACGGAAAGGCTAATAACTGACAGACCGGGCGTCCGATTGACGCTCCGTCTGTTTCTTTGAATTCCTCTAAGTGAGACGGATCTTTTGGCAAACTACACCCGAGGTTTGGACGCAGGTGGAGTACGATCGGGTTGGTTTTGCCTTAAAAACCAACAGGGCCCCTGGAACAAAAAAGCCAATAACTCTCAGACTGTGCGTCCAATTGATGCGCCGTCTGTTGCGTTGAGTTCCTGATGACGATACGGAACTTTTGGCATCCTCCGCCCGAGTTTTGGATGCAGATGGATAGAGGCCGGGTTGGATCGCACCGAAATCCAACCGGGCCCCTGGAACGGAAAAGCTGATATCTTTCTGACAGAACGTCTGTTTGACGAACTGTCAACGGCGTTGGTGATCTCGTTGAGAAACAGTCCCTATGAGTATACCCTATGAGAGTTCGGGGTACAGTTGAGATACGGCTGGGTTTGGTTCGCTCACGAAACCAACCGGGCCCCTGGGACGAAAAGGCTAATAACTCACAGACCGGGCGTCTGATTGACGCGCTGTTTGTTGTGTTGAGACCCCTATGACGAGGCGGTCCTTTGAGATACTTCTTCATGGGAATTTGAGATACTTGTAGTATCGAACTGTAGCTCGTGGAGCGGACCCTCCCAGTGACAAGCGTGCGGAGTACGGAGACCGTGTAACTGGCTGAGACCTGACGACTGCTTGACCGACTCGACTTGGAGTGAGTCGACTAGCCCAGTGGACGTAGCACTACTTTCTGAGCTGCAGACCCATGGCGGATGGAGCACTACCTGTGTGACAGTGCAGACCCGCGGTACTCGTCCGGAGAGTACCTCAGCAGGCTACTAGGGGGTGTGCACTACTGTGTTTGGGTGACATACCTCGGCGGGAAGCACTACTGTGTCTGGGTGGCTGACCCGCGGTACTCGATAGGAGGAGTACATCAGCGTTCTTCGGTTAGTGAGCAATACCTCAGAGTCGTGACAGGACCAATGTACACTCCAGAGACGGAGCTCTTCAGTAGTTATGGTTTTGATAATGAAAATCCTGGTGTGAGCTGAGACTTTTGACCTTGTGTTTACCTCATGATTGAGATGGGTCACTTGCTAACTTAGGTATATGTATGGGCATATACCTGGGTAGTGGTTATCCGTTGATTTCACAATCCTTGTGTTTCCTCATGATTGAGATGGGTTACTTGATAACTTAGGTATATGTATGGGCATATACCTAAGTAGAGTTTATCTGTTGAGATCTTCTTTGTGGTTATCCTTATTGGTTTAGTGAGACCTTGAGGGTCTCGGGGTCCCTACTGAGTATCGTTATACTCACCCCTGCACGGGATATGCTCGCAGCTCGTTGTGTTGGTTGCAGACGACGGGCAGTGCTAACAGAGGCTGAGTGTTGGAGGATTGGACGGTACCTGGAGGTGGACTATACGACGAGATGGTACCCAGAGGAGGACCTCATGACGAGACGGTACCCAGAGGTGGACGTGACGACGAGGCGGTACCCAGAGGTGGACCACTGGGCGGGACATACTCGGAGCGGACGACGGGACCCGAGGAGCAGAGGTGCTATCTGTACCCACCCTTCAGGTGGGATTTCCAGTGGACAGCTCAGCGTAGCAGCTTTACTTTTCAGTTGATGTTTTCCCTTTTGAGTTGTACTTTACAGTTGGGCTTGTATTTCTGGCCCCTTTTTTACTTTCCGCACTTACTGTTGTACTATGTTTTTACTTAGTGTTTACTTATTCCGCTTGTACTCTGTGTGATTGTTTACTTTACAAAGGAAATGCCTTTCCTTTTTACCGGTATTTACGCCTTGGTGCTAGTCTCCAGCCCCTGGCCTATGGAAGGTGGGCTTGGGGTAGTCACGACACGGGCCCCGAGGACGGTTCGTGACAAAAGTAATTTTTATAGGGGTTCAAAAAAGCAGTTATTTGTTAAAAACCTGTCATTTTCAATAAATATTTTTATTGTATTGAAAGTAAAAAAATTAACATATTTAGAAAATTAGTTATATAAAATTAATACTATTTTTTGATCTAGGATGTCAAAATTATCCAATGGTTAATTTTTCATTATTTTCTGAGATAGTCGAGTTTTTGGGTAAAAAGTATATACTGTATTAATAAACAATGAGTTTTATGACATCATAATTGACCAATATTGTTGTAATAAATCATATAAAAGTTATAACCAGATTAATATATGTTTTTATTATAAAATAATGAAATTTTTAGTTTATTTTATTGATTTTATTGAGCCTTAGTGAATCCAACAAGACTTATAATATATTTTATGATTTTAAAATTATTTCTTTGACAATATTACTCACCTCCACATAAGAAAGGGAATTATCTTATTATCATTGACCATTTAACTTATAAAAAATTATAAACAAATTTCATTTGGAATAACCCATGAGAAATATCCATGGACGTATTGTGGTTTTGAATATTTTATTTTTTAGAGTTCAAAACCTAAATAATAATGAAATCCCCCTATATTCCTGTATAAACCTACCCATGATACAATTTATCTTTACCCAAACTCATTGAAGAACGTCTACACATTGCAATATACTCCCCATATCCCTCCCAAGGATCCACGAAGATCCCAAGATTCATGTTCAAATCCATTGTGGTCACACATTCAAGTAAGGGATTACCACATTCCTCTCCCTCTTTCAATTCAAAAATATTTTTTGAAATTATTCATTATAATTTCATTTTTTATATTGTGAGATATTTATTATGATTTTATTACTATCAATTTTTTGTTAATTTAATTTTATATTATTTATCCTCTATCATTTTTACCTTTATATAATCTGTTACAATGCCAAAATTCTGTAAGGGGTCTTCTACCCAACTATTCTATCATGCATTCCTTTGATGTAATAACTATTAATATAGTTTTAACTATATTGGATCATGTTCAGGAATATCACATGTACTATAAATTATATATATATATATAATATAATATCCCCATTAACTTTCATTTAAACTTCCTCAAAACCGTTTTGTACTCATGCTACCATGTAAAAAAGTTAATAATAGTTCTTTCCTTCCTCCTATATCTTCTTGTTTAATTTTTATCATAAGCATTATTATTCAATTACCTATTATAGGGAATGTATTTTAATTTCCCTAATACTTTAAATTTCATTTATAAATTATGATACACTCATTTATCTCCCATCTTCCAATTTTATTACTTTTTATATGATGCAGTTATGTGGCCGAAATTGCACCTCGATTTTCCATGAAAATATTATTCTATAATGAATACCATACACATTTATCTATAAAGGGTATTAAAATTTATGCACATATACATATTTAATTGGTACTAAAATTTATTTATTCCATGTTAATTTACATTTGAATAAATTATTATGTTGAATTAATCCATGTTATATGATCTATGTGGCACCCTTGAGAATTCGAATGAAATAAATGTGATAGGTGCACCCAGAATTATATATCACTCAATTTCATTAGTTAATGTTTAATATCATGATATGTCATGTACAGATATGGGAGTACATGATCCCATTATGGTAGTTTTTTCAGCATTTGGTCTTAGAGGTTTTAGCCTTGATCTATGTTTATGATGTCGTGTTTTAAGTTGTTGCCACATTTCTCGTGTTATGATTATCATTATACATGAATCCTTATTATTCATGTTATTTTTATGATCCATTGATATTCCTATCATCTAAAAAGTATTTTCATCCATATTTTATGCCATTTTTATTCCCTTTCCTTATGTGTATCCTCTGGTTATCCCATGCAGCGTTATGTATGAAGAATCATTTTCATCTTGTTAAAAATATTTTTAATAAATATGTTGTTTCTTGTATTTTTAGTTTTTATGTAAGGTACCTAATTTATCAAGTACACTAGACCTCTCGATATTCATAGTTTTATTAAGTGTAATTTAATGTAATAAGATATTTATTAATGTTTAATAATGATAAGGGTTCTTATATATTTTATATTATTTACTAAACCATATGAATCAACATAAATGAATCCCAAATAAATTGATTATTTTTCACTGAGATTTAATAACTCATAGTCAGTCATATGATTATTATATCAATGAAATCATATCAACTATTTCATTTGGATTTCCATGTGATCATATTCAAAATGAGTGGATTGATATTTTGTAAACAATAGATCAGTTAAAGTTGATTTCAGAAATATTAAGGTATAAATTATTTTCTAATACATGGTCACATCAACCTTGATGATAATAACATATTTTTGATAATTTATTTCTTTTATATACTGAAGATTCCAGGGTCCACGATTCCTACTTCAAAAATCTATAGAAATATTCCTTGTATAATTTAGATTATGAGATTAATAACCAATAAAATCATTGACTGTCTTAAAAGTCATGGAAATAAGAAAATTCATCAATTAGGAACAACTCAAATTCACACATTATGATATCTCAAGATTTCAGTCATTGGTTTTCATCTGAACCAAAAAATGTTTTTTCTTCCATAAAAATGATTGATATTAACAACAATTAATTCACATTATGGATAAAGAAATTGTGGTCAACTATTCCCCTATAGAAAATAATATTATTTTTAAATTTTTATAATTAGTAATACCATTCAATGGGTCTTTCTTGAGTCCACAAAAGGATACATTTAAATGAATCAATTTTCCTTTATCATTTTCAACGAAAAAACAATGAAGTTTCACAGTCTTTACATCCTCTTCAAGGAAACAATTAATGAATTAAAAATTTACATAAATTAAATATAAGATGAACCTATACTAAATTTCCATGGATAGAATCATATTTATAGTTTCTTTCCATGAAAGGAATGTGTATATCTCATCCACATCCTTATAATTAATTTGGGAAGAAAATTTTTACACAATTTAGGCTTTGATTCCAATTAGTGTTAATTATTAATTATTATTTTTAGGATACCCACATGGTTCCAATGAAATTCTTGTTACATGGACTTGGAAAAAATTCTGAATTAGTATTATTATTTATTAGTTCCAGCCCCTCATTCATATAATTGACCCAAGCTTCATAATTTTTAGCTTCTTTAGATGATGTTGGTTCTTACAAAGATAATAATGATATATTCTATTTATCATTCATTATTCTAGATTGGACCGGGGTTGTGCAGTCTCTGATAATTTATCTTTTGGTGATTTCCAACATTCTCACTTAACTCTATGGACCTATTGGAAATTATGGTCTTTATTCACAATCTGAGTCTCCATAATAGTTTTATTAATTCCTTGTAAATATAGTTGAACAATATAATTATTCATCACTCACAGATTAGGATGTTTAGTGGCTATTATAAACCATCTTTTCATCTGTTTCCTTCATTATTCCACCTTCAATGACCACAACATCATATTTCTCAACTATAATTTCAATCCATGTTTTGGTAATATCTATAAGCATAAATCTCCAATGAATGTCCATGAAATATTATTTCATCTCCTCCATCATTTTTTTTTAATTTTTATTTATTTAGAATAATATATTAGACTAAAATCTATATAAAGGATTTGAGAGTGGGTTTCATTTCGTACAAAGTTTCATATGGTGATTTCTATTCATTTTCACATATAAAATATATCTTGGGGTTGTAAATCAATTCTTTGTGAAATCATTTTGTAAGGATCTTTTTAATTATCTTTTTTTAAACTATGTTATTCATTATATGATATATTCATTACACAACCCCATTTTTTGGGGTGTTCTGAAATCAAACACCATATTTTGAATTCATTCTATTCAAATTTTTATTAAATATTAAGACTTTTTAATTATTATCATTTTCAGTTTGATTCTTCAACATCATCATAATAAGAATTTTTTTATCTCTTTTATGATATAGATTGATTCAACTATATTACTCGGTATTGTTTATGGTATGTATAATCCAAGTAATTTTGTAATATTAATGTATAAACAACATATTATATTTACATATATATGTATTTATGGGTAAAATTGGACCTCAAAAATCTATGTGTACATGTCCAATCAAACTTTATGCATTCATCATATTTAGTTTTCAATACTTCTAGTTAATATTCACTTTTGACAAGACTCTCATATGTGAGTCTGGACATATGTGAAATGGGGAAAATAAAAAACTTAATTTATCATTACCAACCTCTTCAAAGTTGTTTGGATAAAATGGAAAATCTGTCTATTATATAACCTATTATCCTCTTCTTTACATAAATTAATAATATCTTGTATTAGATGGTTTGGATTTATCTTTAATTTTCGTACATGGATATTATTTGAACTGTCTATAGATTTGATTATATAATCATTTTAATTGGATTCTTACACAAGTTGGAGGTCACACAATTGGCTGAGAGTAGGTATATTATGTTGTATTAAATCAACCAAGATAATTTTAGTCTTCCTAAAAAATTTTCCACAAATATTTTCCATCTTGGAACCTATAATCATAAGACCATCATCATTCCTGAAACTAATGACACCATCATTATTGATCTTGAATTTTATAATGTGGCCTTCATATATAGTCATTAGTGATGATCATTCAGTTTAAAATATTCACCATATAGACTTATCTATTTGTCTAATGGAATTATATTTAATAATATCCTTCTATGAAATCACCATTATGTCCCATTTCAGTGATGCTTTTAGTTTCTCAATAGGTGTCTCTATGAAGTATTCATCTTCATGCAAAGGTGATATCATGTATTATATTACAATGTTCTTGGGTGATGGTCATAGTTTTTTCTTTCATCCAATTCAAGTAATTATTGGTGAAACATATTGAATTCATATAGAATAATTAATTACTTTATATTCACATCCTTGAAAACAAAAAAAATAACCATTAATATATAAATAGTGAAAACAATTCCTCTTTCATATTTGGACTGATTTTTCTCTCATAAGAACTTCATTCAAATATAGAACACCCAGTAAGTGTGTCCAAATTTCCAAAAACATACATATTACACTTGATTCATTGAAATTAAACATTTCCACAATGTTTTTTTCCATTCATTATTCTAAAGATCAATATTTTTCATTGGGTTCATTGCTTAAGGTTGAGATACAATCATAGATTTTTCACTATCATTGAACTGCTAAAAGATGGAGAATAAATATTTGTTACTTCTCAGGAATTTCGTTGGATCTACATAATGATGATTGCTTTGTATTACTAATCATCATTATGGTTGTCTCTAATCATTCTTTATATTCTCACCCCTGATTACAATTAATATATTCTTATTTTAGATCATCCATTATCTTTACACTATCATTTATAGTTTCTTGTAAACCATCAATGATTTGGATTTGTTATTAAATTTTAACCTTCACCCCTATATACTTTAGTGATTTTTCATAACGTCCTTAGTTTATTTATACAATTTCATAAATCATGACAATATATTAAACTCCTTTTTTCTAAATGTACATATTATAATTAGACACTACTACATTTTCCTTGATAAACATTTCTCTCCATGATTCATGTTATTCAAGGACTACCACAAGTTCTGCCTATACGTAAAACCAACCAAATAATACTTCATTTTCATCATCACTACCATCATTTATTAAAATATACGCAATTTAAATAATCACACCTTCAACTTTAAATATTTCAATATCTTACACATCACATTCTAAAGATATATCTTCTTCTTAAGAAATAATATTTCATCTTTTGAAGGACCTCAGTTGAGAGTTCATTGAATCATCAATTTTCATATTATTGAGAGAATTTTCATCACCATAATCTTCTTGATAGTTTTTGGTAATTTAGACAAAAATATTTACCACTTTTTCACACTAGATTCAAGAGAGGTACTAAACACGAGGAGGGAGAACAAATCCCATGAAGGGGTGAGTATAAAAATACTCAGTAGGATGTCCTGAAGGCTCAAGGGAGCTTCAAGAGAGGTACTAAAGATGCAAGTATTATATCGGACAAGAAATAGTAAAAGAGTATAGCTCAACCTAAAAAATAAGTGAATAATTCTCATCTAAACATGAGGAGGGAGAAACCGTGAGAAGATGAACTTCTTGCCGAGTCATTGAAACCTATAGTAGGAGAGTATGCTCATCCATCCATGAGAATCTAGATACAGAAAGCATGTGGCATATCTCGCACGTCTTCACCACTCATGGAAAAAGAGTAACCAAAACCAATGGAGTGGGTAATCAAAATACGATATATATATATACACACACAACCAAAGGAACCCAAATGAGAGACTAAGGGGATCTCTATATCACTTGCTCATTCCAAAAAAAAGTGTATCCAAAAGTCTGAAGAATAACCACCATCGATGCTCATTATCCCACATGTCTTCCATAATCGGCAAGTCAAAGGGGCTCAATCACTACACCTTTATACTATCTGCTTTGGGTGGGTCTGTCTCACCCGCATAGTTTTAGGTCACCTCACAATTACACATCTTGGTTGGAAAAGATGTCACGACCCATCCCCCAGGGCCCGTTCTGTGACTACCCCACGCATGCCTTCCTTAGGCTAGGGGATTTTGACTAGCACCAAATGTGTAAAATCCCTAAACTGGGAAGGCATTGCCCTTATAAACTATAAACACACACAATCAGAGTACAAACTAAAAGCCAACTCAATGTAAAAACTGTATACAAAAGAGTAATGAAAAGTAAAGGGGATGGAATTACATGCCCAACTGGAAAGAGAAAATACAACTGAAAAACTATTACAACTGAAAAAGAAAAGTAGCTACGAGGTCATCCTCCGGGGTTCATACCTGAAGGGTTCCTACAAATGGCCTCCTCATCACTCCACGTCTGTCAGTCTCCTTTGTGTACTGACTCATCGTAAGGCCCACCTCGGGGTACCGTCCATTCTTACTATATAGCTTCAGTCATAGTTGTCCATCATCTGCATCCAACACAACGAGGAGCAGGCATAGCTAGTGTAGGGGTAAGTATAAAGAAACTCATTAGGGACCCTGATACCCTAAAGATCTCATAGAATCCAACAAGGATAAACTAAAATGTATAGAATCAACATATAACCCCACTTAAAAATATTCCCATACATATAACTAAGTTATCATGTAATCCATCTCCATCACGAGGAAAATCAAGAGTTACTGACTCAGCTCACACAGGTATACAACATATGTTGGGAGATATAGATGATCAGATATAGCTACTAAATCAGCAGAGCTGTCAGACCAACACATGATCTAGGAACAGCTATTCTGTCAGACCAACACATGATCCAGGAATAGAAGTCAGAAATGTTAGACCAACACATGATACAAGAACAGTCATTAGAGATGTCAGACCAACACATGATCTACGACCAACTAATCTGTCAGACCAACACGTGATCCAGGAACAGAAGTCAGAACTATCATACCAAAACATGATCCAAGAACAGTCATCAGTGTATAGCCTACCACAGGGTTTTCACAAAGAATTCTTGATTCTGAGAGGGTTTGATCATCAATACCAATGTAGACACATCAACTACCACCATTTCTCATAAAGAAGTATCTCAATGGTCCGTCTCGTTAGAGAGGTCTCATCACAACAGACGGTGCGTCAAACCCACCCCCAGTCTGTGAGTTATTATCTTTTTAGTCACGGGGGCCCGGTTGGATTCGTGTACGATCCAAAATGGTCGTATCTCAACATTACCCTGAAATCTAGTGGGGTATACTCAAAGGGACCGTCGTACTCCAAGAAAACCAATGTTGCTGATGGTTCATCAAACTAATTCCCGGTGCCAAAGATATGGCCAAAAGAAGTAAAGGGGTCGGTAATGGGCCCGGGTCCGGTCCGACCCAGTCGGAATGACTCGGCCCAACCCACACTAGGCCGACCTAGTGTGGGTTCACCTGGTCAGACCCACTGGGTCTGACCCAACCATTTGGGCGGGTCAGACAGCTAGGTTTGGCCCGGTCCGTGGGGCCCGACACAGTGGACTACGGGGGCAGTTTGGCCCGAATGTCGCTAAATTGGTGGCTAAGCCTGAATGTTGTGGCCGGTTCGGCCAGTGCCGCATGGGGTGTGGCTCGGCGACTCATCCCGGGGGGCCGAGCCGGTTCGGCCAGTGACGCTGGGAGGGACATCGCGAGTTGTCTCGAGAGGCCGGCGGCTTGAAGGCTGGCAAGAAGGCCGGTGGGGCATAGGCAGTCCATGGGCAGTGGTCCGGGAGGCTGGCAGGGCATTGAAAAGTGTGCTGAGTGGCGGAATGGGCACCAGGTGGCGCACCGGGAGGCCACGGGCAGGCGGCCTGGGAGCCGGGCAGCGTGCCGGGAGACCAGCTGGGCACCAAGCAACGCGCCGGGAGGTCGTGGGTAGGCGGCCTGTACACTGGTCAGGGCGCTGGGAGGCCAGATGGGCACCGGGGGGCCATGGGCAGGCGGCCTGGGCAATGGGCATCGCATCGGGAGGTCGACTGGGCATTGGGTGGCCACGGGCAGGCGACCACGTCATTTGGTGGGATGACGGGAGGTCGTGGGCAGGCGGCCTGGGGGCCGGGCAGCGCGTTGGGAGGCCGCAACTAGGCAGCTAGGTTGTTGGGAAAGGTTCCGGGAGGCCGCGGGCAGGAGTCCGGGGCATCGGGGAGTGCGCTGGGAGGCCGACTGGGTGTCGATAAAGCCACGGGTTTGGCTGGTGGGCGTGGGGCACCGTGGGGGCGGTGCGGTTCACGGAGGCTACGGGTAGCGTGACCATTTTATTATTTTCATGGTTTCATCATCGTTGATATGTTGCCACGCTAAAGAAACATCAAAAGATATCGATGGAGGGAGTCGGGCCATGTTATTTTTCCCGCACCCTCCGTGTTTAGGGGTGATTACAAAAGGCTCATCAAGAGAAAAATATGGTCAAAAATTCACCTGTAACAATTCCTTTCCAATCTTTGAAAGAGATAAGAAAAGGGAATATCAACACGTAATAAACCCCTACCTGGATTTTCAGATGAAGACAGTGATGTTGTGGGAAGAAGTCATAGTCATCGTTCGTCGCATCCGCCACATGCTTCCACTTACGAGTTCGCACGAAGGTTATGGAAGTGGCTCCACGTCAGTAGGTATCCGAGGAAGAAGTCTGAGGAAGAAGTTCATGGAAGATCATTGTCGACATTCTTCGTTCTTCGTTCTTCGTTGGGAGAACTTCTTTTCTCCCAAGATCTCCTCCCAATGATCCCCACCAAAATGAATAATTCCAACCAAAATAATAGATTGGTTACCTATTATTACGTTGGCATAGAATTCAAAAAGGGAGAAAAAATTAATTGGCTCTAACTAATAAATGTGGAAGATTGGAATAATAAATTATGCATTGTCGAATTAATTAAAAAGGGAGGTGGTGGAACCATAAATGGTAGTGGAGGTCAAGGGAGTCCCCCCTCATTAATGAGGGGAGTTGATAGATTTTCCACCCACCCATTAATTGGGGGGTTCTAGTCTCGTGTGGTCCCCATGTCGTATCCTCTGGCCGGAGGTTATGCTCGGGTGTTCCCCACCTCCATAACCTCTCATAGGAGGTTATGGTGTGGTGGACCCACTTCTAACTTCCAAGAGGAGGTTTTTAACCACCAGTCACACTCATGATGACTCAACAAAAATATAGTGAATCTCACTTTATTTTTTTTTATTTTTTTATGATGCCCAAAAACTAACATTCCATCTCGACCCACTACCGTCGAGTTGAAAGTCTTCTTAAGGGAATACTGGCGTTGTGAGTTCAATAGTTCCCTCAGATTTCAATTCCGAGAACCGGTTCAAAATTATAGAATCCCGCTCGTACATTTACTGAACATACCTGAACAAATCTACATAAATTGATTCCGGGCACACCGGGTCTTGGAATCAAGTGCTGTAAATTTTCATGGACTCGTAAAAATATCATGTTAAAAAAATTCCCACCAGATTTTTGGGCCTTTACATTCTCCCCACATCAGGGATTTACATCCCCGTAAACTACAACTTGAACTAAGGAAACAAATGGGGGTTTTGAGCACGCATATGAGCCTCCCGCTCCCATGTGATCTTCTAGAGGTTCCCGTGCTACTAGCGAACGAGCACCAAAGGTATCGACCGTCCACGGAGGACCCAATCCTATCGATCCTGAATCTCCACTAGAACCTCCATTAAGTTTCCCCATCATCGATGTCCAGCTCTCCATGGTCGATGATTTGGGATGGGTCATACACGTATCTCATCAGCTGGGATACGAGAAAGATGTCATGCACCCAGTGAAAATGAGGTGGAAAAGCTAAGTGGTAAGCCACCTCGCCAAATCTACTGAGGATGAAGAAAAATTAGATGAATATCAGAGATAGCTTGTCCCTCGTCCAAATCTCCATAGACCTCATTGTGGTGAGACTTGTAGAAAGACGTGGTCACCATCCTATAACTCCAAAAGTCTTTGTCTCCTATCAGCATATGACTTCTACTTGCTCTGTGCTGTCTTCATCTGCTCCTGGATGATATGCACCATCTCTATGCTTGCTCGTACCATCTCGGGTCACACAAGTGCTGACTCTCCTGGGTCTGTCTAGCATAGTGGTGATATGCAAGGTCGACCATACAAGGCCTCAAAAGGTGTCATCCCTATGGTGGAGTGATACCTGTTGTTGTATGAAAACTCCATGAAGGGTAATTGATCCTCCCAACTACGACTGAAGTCGAGGACACATGCATAGAGCATGTTCTCGAGGGTTTGAATGGTCCGCTCAGTCCGACAATCTGTCTGAGGATGGAAGGCAGTGCTCAGACAAAGCTACATCCGGAAAGCCTCCTACAACCCGTTCCATATCCAGGAAGTAAACTGGGCATCATGATCTGAGACAATAGAAGAAGGTAATCTATGTATCCACACAATCTCTTGCATGTAGAGGTGTCCCAAGCTCTCTACTGGACCCTGGTCTTTGATTGGTAGGAATTGGGCGTACTTGGTGAGTCGATCGACGGTCATCAAAATCGAGTCGTGACCCCTAGATGTACATGGAAGGAATGACACCAAGTCCATGGATAATACATCCCAATTCCACTCTGGGACCTCTAAATGTTGGACTAAGCCTGCTGGTACCTGGTGCTCTGGCTTCACTTGCTGACAAGTGCGGCATCGAGAGAAAACTCTGCTACCACCTTCTTCATACCTGGCCACCAGTGTTGTCGTCTGAGGTCCTGATACATCTTCACCACTCCTGGATGTACCGCTAAAGGGGGAATGAGGAAATCCCTCAAAACCTAATCCTGAAGTGACACTGGTACCATAGTAAATCCTTTGAAGAGGATGACGTGCTCCCCACATTCAGAAAATCCATCAGGTGCCTTCCCTGTGGATATCTGAGCACATTGTGTCTCACAGACAACATCCCCAGGAGATGCCTCCCTTACTCACTGAAGAAGTGGGGGAGTGACTGTATGAGATTGTAGAAAGGCTGATCCGTCTCTATTCACAAAGGATATCTGTAAGGAAACCAACTTCTCTATCACCTCACCTAGCAGCTCTATACTAGATCTCCTATGGAGTGCATCTGCAACAAAATTCCCCTTCCTAGGACTATAGAATATCTCGAAGTCGTAATCCTGGAGGAACTCAAGCCATCGTTGTTCTCTCAGATTCTGGTCTTTCTGAGAGAAGATATACCTAAGAATCTTGTGATCTATGTACACGGTAAAACATTCTCCAATCAGATAGTGTCACCACATTTTCAAAGAAAAGACCACTACTGCTCACTCCAGGTCATGGGCAGCGTAGTTCTGCTCATGTTTTCTCATCTTCTGAGAACCATATGCGATCACTGCTCACTCATGCATCATGACAAACTCGAGTCTAGTCCCTGATATGTCATAGAAAACTAGGTATCGTATGCCTTCCTCTGGAATCTTCAAGATGGGGGAACTATTCAGCCTCTACCTCATCTCTTGGAAGCTTTGTTGGCACCTCTCTGGCCACACAAAAGGTTTCCCCATCTTCGTCCAGGATGATAGTGGTGATGCAACTTTGGAGATGTATGGGACGAATCTCCATTAATATCTAGCCAAACCTAGGAAACTACGTACCTCCGTCACACTCCTAGGTTGCTCCCAAGCAAGTACCGCCTCAATATTCACTGAATCCACTACAGCTCTAGCCTCTAAGATGACATGTCCCAAAAAGTGAACCTATTGGATCCAAAATAGGCACTTTGAGAGCATTCCATAAATCTGGTGCTCTCGAAGTGTGTCCCGTACTACTCACAAATGGGAGGCATGATCATCCTTAGTAGTCGAGTAGATCAGAATATCGTCGATGAAGAATACAACAAAGTGATCGAGGGAAGTCTAGATGATCATGTTCATGAGTCCCATGAATACTACAAGAATTTTGGTTATACTGAAGGGAATAAGAAAGAACTCATAGTGGTCATACCGACACCTGAAGGTCGTCTTTTTTCACATCCTCATCTCAAACTATGAGTTGGAGATAGCCTGATCTGAGGTCTATCTTTGAGAACCATCGTGCTCCCTTCAGCTGATCAAAGAGGTTGTCAATCCTTGGGAGAGAGTAATTGTTCCTCACGGTCACCTGGTTTAGGTAATGGTAGTCGACACAAAGCCTCAAACTCCCATCCGCCTTCATGGAAAATAGAATCGGGGCTGCCTAGGGGGAAACACTGGGTCGGATGAATCCCTTCCCCTACAAGTCCTCTAGCTGTACTCGTAGCTCATGAAGCTCAGCGGGGGACATCCGATATGATGGAGTAGATATCTGTGTTGTCCCAGGGTACAGGTCAATGTAGAAGTCCACCTATCTGCGAGGAGGTAGGCTTGGAACATCGTTAGGGAAAACATCAGTGTACTGTTCCACCACTACAGGATAACTCGGAATTTCCACATCAACTGCTCTGAGGGTAAGGTCGGATAACTGATAAGTGATCGGATGCACCCTCCTTCGAGTAAGTCTGTCCTGCACTACAATGGATCCTCTCTCGCTGGTGAAGATGAACCCAGTCCAATCCGTGCAGACACACTGCACTTTTCACCTAATATAGTCGATCTGAGAATGGACTGTAGATAACCAGTCCATACGCAAGATGACATCATAAGGCCTCGAAACTGCTATGAGGATATCCCAAACGATGTTATCACCTCCTAGAGTAAGCTCACACAGCCAGAACTAGTGCAAAATCATCGAGTATTATTCTCATGGAGACTCTAGCTATAAGGATAGAGCCAATAGCTCCGTTAGAATCACCGAACTCCAAAATAGGGCTGTGGCAATGAAAGAGTGGTTGGCACCAGTGTCTATAAGAACTGCAGCTAAGGTGGAGTAGACACAGATCGTACCTCGAATCATCTCTGGAGTGCCATGGTCATATGAATCATCTTTCTGGAGTTGATCTCTCTCATGTACACCTACTCCTTGCGGTTGGGGGTGAACCTCCTGCTGGTGGTGGCGGTAACACCTCGAATCGTCATCCACCACCAGTTGTATGGCTAGCTCCTCTGCCACATACGCCTGCTCCCTGTGGTCCGCCTCGATCAAAACTATACCCATGCCTGGAAGGTCCCTCACCTATTTGCTTATTATCAGTATAGTGGGTCATACAGTCACGAGCCATGTGACCCAGCCCACCGCAAGAGTAACATTACCCGCTCCTGGCATGACTGGCTCTGTCTCATGTGCCCCGCACAACTGAACCTGTATCCTGAGGTCATCCACCGGATTGCCTGGTCTACTTTGATCTCTGTGACATCTATCTACTACCATCTACAGAACACTCCACTACATGTTGACTACTGAGGGGTCTTGATGTTGGTGACTGCTCAGCAATAAGACTCTCTACTAGGAGGGATCTCTCTAACACCCCCGCCTGCATTGGGATGCTAAGGGAGATCATCGAAGCTCTGATCTCTCACTTGAGACCCTTCTCTAAGGTCTGGGCCCTAACGAATGGGTCCCAAACCATATCCTTTGAGTGACACGAGAGGTCAGTGAACCTCACTGAGCACTGTTCCACTGTCATGCTACCCTGTTGTAGATGCAGTAGCTCCAGTATCTACACTGCACATAGGGTGGCTGGGAAAAAATCCACCCGAAATAGGCTCTCAAAGTCATCCCAGAGTAGTTTCGCCTCATCAAGCACCTAGAGAATCAGGATCCACCATCTACTTACTTCTTCCTGAAGAAGACATGTGACAAGGATCACCATAAGGTCTGATGGTACCCCTACTAGTCTGAAGACTCTCACCACAGCCTTCAGCCAATCCTCAGCTGCCTGCGGGTCTGTCTCTCTGGTGTATGGATATGTCAGCTGCCGCAGCAACACCAAACTCCCTGGACTAAAAACAACACTCAGTACCCTTAACACTATTGCTTAACAAAAAATAAAGATCTGAGACCTATGTTCTATGGTAGAACCTCGCTCTGATACGAATTTGTCATGACCCGTCCCGTCGGGCCCGTGCCGTGACTACCCCAAGCCCGCCTTCCATAGACCGGAGGCTAGCAACTAGCACAAAAGGCATAAAATCCCTAAACTGGGAAGGTATTGACTTTATAAACTATAAACACACACACAATCAATGTACAAACTAGAATAAAACACTAAGTAAAAACTATATAGAAAAGAGTGCCGAAACGTAAAGGGGCCGGAAATACAAACCCAACTGGAAAGTGAAAGTAAAAATGAAAAACAAGTACAACTGAAACAGAAAATCAAATATTGGGTCATCCTCTGGGGTTCCTAAATGAATGGTTGGTATAGATGGCCTCCTTAGCACTTCACGTCCATTAGTCTCTTCCGTGAACTGACTCATCGTAAGGCCCACCTCTGGGTACTGTCCAGTCCTGCTACTCAGCTTCAGCCAGTGTTGTCCATCGTCTACATCCAACAAAACGAGGTTCGGGTATAATCCGTGTAGGGGTGAGTATAACAATACTTAGTAGGGACCCCGAGACCCTCAAGGTCTCACAAAATTCAACAAGGATAAACCACAATGTATGAAATCAACAAATAACCCCACTTAGGTATATGCCCATACATATACCTAAGTTATCAAGTAATCCATCTCAATCAGGAGGAAACACAAGAGTTACTAACTCAGTTCACACAGGTATTCAACTTATGTAGGGAGATAGAGATGATCAGATATAGCCACTGAATCATTAGATTTTTTGGACCAACACATGATCTAGGACTAGATATTCTATCACACCAACACATGATATAGGAACAGTAGTCAAAACTGTAGGACTAACACATGAACCATGAATAGTCATCAGAGCTGTCATACATACACATAATCCAAGACTTGATACTCTGTCAAACCAACACATGATCCAGGAACAGAAGTTAGTACTGTCAGACCAACACATGATTCAGGAACAGTCGTTAGTGCACAACCTGCCACAAGATTTTCACAAAGCACACTTGATTCCAAGAGGGTCCGCTCCTCAAGCCAAGAGTTGGCACACCAACTTCTACCATGTCCCATGAATAAGTATCTCAAAGGTCTATATTGTCTTAGAGGTCTCATCACAATAGACGGTGCACCAAATAGACACCCGATCATTGAGTTATTAGCCTTTTAGTCTTAGGGGCCCGGTTGGAATCGTGTATGATCCAACCTGACCGTATCACAACATTATAATGAACTCCCTTGTGGTATACTCAATGGTATCATCATTATACAATAAAAAGAGAACCGCTGATAGTTCTTCAAATGGATGTATGGTGCCAAAGATATGGCCAAAGGATGTAATGGGGTCGGTAATGGGCCCAGGTCCGGTTCGACCCGATCAGACTTACTCGGCCCAACCCAAACTGGCCCAACCAAGTCTAGGTCGACCGAGTCGACCTGCTAGATTCGGCTAGGTCTACTAGGCCCAGCCCAATAGACTGTAGGGGCGGTTTATCCCAGAGGCCGCCAGGTTGGCTGCACGGAGACTCGGCCCGGGAGGCCAGGCCGGTTCGGCCAGCGACGCTGCAAGGGATGCTACACGTCTGATCAAGTGGTTGGTGTCCCGGAGGCCAGTGGGCATGCCGGTGGGGCATGGGCAGGCCGTAGGTCGGCATGGGCAGCACCCCAAAAGGTCGGCAGGGTTCCTGGTAGGGCACTGGGAGGCGGGCTGGGCATCGGGCAGCATGCTGGGAGGCCACAGGCAGGGTGCCTGGGCACTGAGTAGTGTGCTGGGAGGCCTGTGGGGCATCAGGCAGCATGTCGGGTGGCCACAGGTAGGCGGCCTAAGCGCCGAGAAGCGCATCGGGAGTCCAGCTGGGTGCCGAGCAGGCCTTGGGTTCGGCCGGGTCGCGCAGGGCACCATGGGGGCGGCGCAGCTCACGGAGGTCGCGGGCACCGTGACCTTGTCGTTGCCGCCTTCGTTGCCTCGTCATTGTTACATTGTCTTGCTGAAGAATCATCACAAGAGATCAGCGGAGGGAGTTGGGACATGTTAGTTGGCCCGCACCATCCGCGTTTAGGGGTGATAACAAAAGGCTCAACAAGAGAATAAGATGGTCAATAGTTCACCTGAAACAATTCATTTTCAATCTTTGAAATAGATAAGAATAAGGAATACCAACACATAATAAACCCCTACCTGGATTGTTGGTCGTCGAAGGTGAAGTCGCGGGAAGAAGACAGAGTCGTCGTTCATCACGTTCACCACACACATCAACTTCTGAGTACACACGATGGTTGTGGAAGTGGATCCACGTAGGTTGGTATCCGGGGAAGAAGTCTGAGGAAGAAGTCCGTGGAAGATGGTTGTCAGCGTTCATCATTCTTCGTTCTTCATTGGGAGAACTTCTTTTCTCCCAATCTCTCCACTCAAATCTCCTCTCTAAAATTAATAATGCCAACAAAAATAATAGAGTTTTTATCTATTATTCCGTTGGAATATAAATAAAAAAGGGATAAAAAATTTATTGTCTCCATTTAATAAATGTGGAGGATTGGAATAATAAATTATGCATTTTCCAATTAATTAGAAAGGGAGGTGGTGGCATTGTAAATGGTAGAGGAGGTCAAGGGAATCCCCCTTCATTAATGAGGGGAGTTGGAAGATTTTTCACCCACCCATTGAGGGTTTATCGGTGCCCTCATATTTCAATTCCGAGCACCACATGAAATGTTATAGAATCCTGCTCGTACGTTTACTGAACATACCCAAAAAAACTTTAGAAATTGATTGTAGGCACACTCGGCCCTGAAAACATGCGCCGAAAATTTTCATGGACTCATAAAAGTGACATGTATTAAAAAAACCCATGGGATTTCCAGAACTTTACAAAAGAACCCTACTATCTTGAGAGTGAAAAGTCGTGTCATGAACATCTGGTCACTATGCCTCATAGTCGAGAGATCGTGTCACAATGTTGTGAACCCCCTACCCAGCCCCGCTAGAAGTTATGCTTAGAAGAGTCATTGGAAAACCAACTGCTCGGTCCTAGATTGAGGGTAAGACCAAAAGAGTAGACGATGAACCTCAATGTGCAGCCCTATTGGAGGGTATGTTCAGAAGGAGTAACTTGAGAACCTCACGACCCAATCACGTTGGAGGGTAATCCGTAGAAGAGTAATAGGCAAATCCCACTGCCCACCTCTTGGAAAGGTGTTCCCTGGACTAGAATCCTATGAATGACACTGTCTAATGGAGACAAATTGTAAACCCTGGAAGAGTAACATGTGAACACCACTATCTAGTCATACATAAGGGTAAGCCCTGAAAGAGTATCCAGTGAACCAGTTGCACTGGAGGGTAAGACCTGAAATAAGAACCGACGAATGCCACCACAAAAACATGCTAGTGGGAAAGCCTTCAATGAGTAGCTGGTGAATGCCACTACCCAGCCACACAGGAGGATAAGCCCAGAAAGAGTAACTGACAAACACCACTGCACAGTTTCAATGGAGGGTAAGACCTGAAAGAGTAACAAGAGAATGCCACTACCTAGTCTCACTAGAGGGTAAGTCCTAAAATATTAACTAGAAAATTCTACTGCCCAGACTTGCTAGAGGGTAATCCAGGATTTGAATGGAGAATTCCAAATCCCATACTCACTAGACGGTAATACAGGAATGATATGGTAATTATGAATATATCACTTCCATCACTATCATCATTGAGCATCACCTCGAATAAGAATTTCACATGAAACATCTCGAATCATACCTCAAAAGTCACTACGGAGGGAACAATCATCTTATACATGAAAAAACACTAATAATAGGCTACTCACTATCTAAAATCTGAGTTTTTATGAAATAGATACGAGAGATTGAAGTTTCATAAAGTGGTACATGACATATGTGGGTCCCACATGACGTGTGACCCTGCCTCATCATCTGGAAAAGTACCTAGACAAACTCAGTTACAAACTATGTTCTATTACCCAAAAGGTGTTCCATTTTAATCCCAAAGTACATGAGACCATTATCCCAAAGGATGATAAGTGAACGTTGATCATTACAGATCTGAAGGGAGAAAACGTAAGTCTACCATCATGTCTCTTGAAAACATCCAAAAATAAGCAAACAGATCACACTATTGCAATCCTTGTATGAAATCTCATAGGATCAACTATTCATTCAACTAAAATAGACTCCCGATTTAGTAGCTTCATTCCACTATGTTGCACACACATTGTGCCCTGTGGGGGCCATGCCTCAATGCCAAAACACATCACACAGATCCTAGAGTTCTGATCCGCATAGAAAAACACAAGGGATCGTCTATTCGTTCTCCAAAAATAGACAACATGTGAAAATAGTTATTTTCACTACAAACGCTTAATCAGTACTCGATCACTAAAGATAAAAAATGCTCTATGCGTCCAAATAGATTCCACAATTTTTCCTTCCAAAAAATATGAAAATTAGACTATTCACTTTTCTCAAATGGATATCTGATAAAGAAGTCCGAAAACACTACATTAATCTAGAATGGCATCCTGTGGGCCCACACCTCAACCCCAAATTTAGCCACACTGATTTCTCCATTGTAGTCCTCACGAAAAAGCACACAAGATTGACTTCTCGATCATTTTAAACGGAAACCTAGTGAAAAGGTCACATTTCACAGTAAACACCTAAAACAGGGCTCGTGGGGCCCACACCACTATTTCAATTTATGTTCTTGAAATCAGCCTTGAAATTTCCACATCATCTCCAAGGTCAAAAACCCTCATACGGTGCATCATTCGGATGTCGTACTTAAACGTACGATCTGATACAAGTTTCGTATATTATTGATATTTAAATTATTGTTATTAAAAAATACATTTCATGCCCCTAGTCATCATGCCTAAAAAAATTCCCTCAAAGTAGCCTCAAAATGTCTGACTCAAAGAAAGTGTCATGTGGCCACACATGACACACAAATCGGACCACCAGTTTGAATGATACAGTGGTTTAAACGACGTCGGACTAGTCTCTCTAGGTCGTTGCCAAAGCGCCAACTAGACCACCTCCCCCTTGAGAAAAACTTTCCCCACTAAAACATCATTGGAGCCGCCAGAAATGCAATAGAAAACCATCTGCAGACAGTTGGGATCACCCCGATGGTCAAAAAGGCAATCTGGGACCAGATCTGGGATCCTTGGGATGAGACCTTCATAGCGCCAACCTCTACTTGATGATTCTTCATCATTTCATCATCGTGAAATGTAACATCTACTATTTCTCATTGAGACGCTTCCTTCGATGCCTGAAACATGAACCCTAGCATAGATCAGGGCTCATTGGGTTGAGGGATTCACAAATTTCTGTCTAACTCCACGATCAGATGTCATTTTTGCAAGATGAAAAGTTGACCGACCAAGAACACGAAGAACATCAAAGAATGGGTGATCAAAAATTTAAATATATGATGGTTTTTGTTTGTTTGGATATTATTAAGGGATTCAATAGTATCCAAAATGAATAAAGTCAAAAATGAAAAGAAAATATTCAACCAGGGGGGCTGTATGACCATAAATAAAAATCATACCTTGAATTCAGATCCACAGTTGTGTTCGCTGCAATATGATTAATCAGTGTCTGAGTTTTCGTTGTAATCTGATTATGTTTGGACATCGAATCCCCATCAGGATGAGCTTCTCCATTCGAGAGTGAAAATGAGCTAACTCTGCTTATTTCCTCAATTCCCTATTTATATGAAACTGCAGGCGGACACAAAATATTGATCTCACGTGCCCTCTAAACCGAGGACACCCCTTGGGTAAAAACCATGCTACAAACTCAACGACAGTCTCAGAATTTCAATCGAAGCCCCTGTTTTGAATTTTTCCAAAGTATCAAACCAAATAAAATTAATTAATTTAATTATTTTATTTATGTTATTTCCCTCCAAGAGTTTTCTACTGGAGGCTTGCATTGACAAAACATATACCCCTTCTAGGGTAAACGACATGATCCAGACTCATCTATGGCCTCATATTTCCAATCTGAGTTACAGTTTTAGTGTTATTTGTGTGTGAGATATTAAATGAATGAATTAATTTATTAATTCACCCATTTAACCTACCGCTAACAAGGGAGGGGCCTGAACTTTCCACAACAATATATTTTATGTTGTGCCTAGGGTGAACACCACTTTCCCGACCCAATCCTAGCCTCATATTTTTCATCTGATCAACTGTTTAAGAGATATATAGTTTCCATTACATTAATAGTACTAAAACACTTTATATTTTTTCATAATTTATTTCGGGCACACTGGGCATCAATATTGCATGTTGTCTCAGCACCTATCTCAAGAAATGTATTTCTAATTTTATCAATTCCATTACTAATAAAAACTGGGTTTCTATATCATTCCCTCCTTGACGCATTTTATCCCTAAAATGAAAAACTAGGAAAAACAACTTCAGATAATGAGCTATCATCTGGATCTCCCTCTCAAAGGAAAAAACACATCTCCATGCTATAACAACACATGTACCAAAGAGATGGTCATTTATTATAATGTCCTCTCCATTTAGTGACATGCATAAATACACGAACATGTCTCATAAAATGTGTCATGTGGATGATGTCGTGCATCCAAAATAGTATTTGGGGGGTAGTGTAAGGTGGTATGAGACCTCTCCATTTGTTTCATGATTCCAAACAGCCTGAATAAACTCAAGGGATAGATTAATTCTACAGATGCAGCTCTACATTCTAAGTCATTAATGGAATCACAATGTGTCCCTGAAATAGGATCTTTTGATTCCCTCCATCAGAATATCCACCTAATGAAAAAAACCAAGGAAAATGGTCACACATGATTTCATAGTCTATGCATAACAACCAAGACTCTCTAACATAGTTGAGAAGTGAAGGAGTCAACACCATCTACTGATGAAATTTTCTACCCTCCCACTCCACTAGGGTTAGCTTTTGGGAAGCAAACTTCTCTGAAACTTCCTACATCTGGTGATCCTCGGATTTCCTGCATAGGGAATCTGCTACAATGCTTCCACATTCTAGATCACGGACTACCTCAAATTTAGAGTCCTATATAAATTTTAACCAGTACCACCGTCTAAGATTCATGTCCCTCATGGTGAATATGTACCTAAGGATATGTTGGTTTGAACAAACCAAAATGTGATCTCTCAGAATGTAGTATCTACAAATTCTCAGGATAGAGACTACTACTATCAGTACCACATAGTGAGTCATGTAGTTTTATTTATGTGGTTTCCAACACCCCGACCTGTACTTGATAACATTATCAAGTGTTAGGTTGAACAAGAATGGTACCAAAAGATAGGAAAGTTAGGAAAACTCATATAACCACAATATTCTAGATATGGAATGGTCGTGGAAAACCCCACATGTCTTCTCCACTCTTAGAAGGAGTGTAATCCCAAAAAACAAAAACTCTACCAAACCCAGTTTAGAAACCTCAAACAAAGGGATTTCAAGTTGTAAGACTCCCATGGAATAGCCACGAACTGCTCTTACACTCCACTACACAGCCCCACCATGAACGCACTTGTCAGAGAGACTCATCCACCACACATCGATACTATCCTCTTTTGACAGAACTGACTCTCTCTCACAGCTCTAATCACATAATAAAAATGTGTCTCAATAGGAAAAAAACCCCTCTTTATCATGTATTCAATGCTATTTCTAGCAACACTGACATAGGGTTACACTGACACCCCGCGTTACCCTCAGTGACTGCTCAATAAACGAGTTGGAAGAAAATAGCACCTCATGCAGTGTATGATAAGTTATACCGAAAAAGGTTTGAAATACATATAGAATCCCTCTTACATTCTCATGGGATGTAGGATTGTAAACATACCTAGCACATGGTAGCCCATGGCCCTGGCCGCCAGCTCCACGAGCCTAATGTGGGCTGCCTAGTAGAGGTGGAAGGACCTCAGCACATAATCAACAAACCACAATTATTCCTACTATTATTCTAGATCCACCTCCATTGGGACTACCCTATCCTCATGTGGTAAATACCTAATCATGAGATTACTTCTAAAGTGGTAGTGCATTAACCAACTTCCAAGAAATCTCAACACAATTGGTCAGGTATTCTCATTCCATGTGACCTCACTAGTCACAAGCATATCATCGGCCCATATAGGGCTTCTCCATCACACTATGTTGTCCCCAAACATGTGGTTGGGTTTTATCAAGGGGATTCCTCCTGCATCAAGGGTCAGCCAACTCATTTCTACTAGTTGAGGTAGACTTCGTAACCCTATTTTATCCACTACCAAAACCTGACAACAAGAGACCCTCTAACAGAATGTACTTTTTCAGCAATTCATGCTCCAGCACCTCGAGATTGGTGAGGATGCACAGGGGAACTATAGTAGCACTAATATCTTATGTGGAGACCCTAATATAACTTATGTTCTTGGAATTTTCCATCATGTATCACAAAAAAATAGTACTGAGTAAGGTATGTGAACCTTTTCACATACTCATCCACCATCATCGATCCCTTCTAAAGCTCCAGTAGCTCCTGAAACTATATGTAGTGTAAGCATGAGGGGTTTTACTCTTAAACAAAATGCTACTGGAAGGCATACTATGAGAGTGGAGACTCATCGTGCATCTGAGTGGCTTGTCTATACCAACTCCAAGCTGGTCCATGGAAATAGACTGGCTACCAAATAAACAATTTGATCTATCGGTGTCTGAACAAACCTATAGAGGAGAACCAGCGAATCTTTCTAAACCAACACCACCTGAGGATATTTATCCATATGGAACCTCAGTGGTGTTGTTGGAACACATGAAGCTTTCTCAAACTACACTCATTATCTGGATTCATTACCAGTACTAACTAATAGTCCATAGCAGGAGGTGTTTATGCCTTCCCTCTTGGAGAAAGAGGAATCATATGATGGATTCTGAACTATGGCCTCATCACTCATGGAATCATTATCATGAACCAGAGCTAATAACCTAGTTGGCTATAATTTTCCGCAGAATCCTGAATCCGATCAAGGAGTACCACAATCAAATGAGAATATATATATCAATAGAGATGGGGAACTAACTCAGGAAGGTCAATCAAAGACTCAATCTTATATGATTCATGTACAAATGATTGATACAATAAGTGTCTCAGTATGCCCAGTCGACAAGTAGGTAATAAGGGTCCTGGTGAATGGCTATGTTAGACGTTACACTATCACTAGACTACCCTGCCTGAGGGCTTCCCTCGAGACATATTGACACTATTTCCCTAAAACCCAACCAATTCCTTTTTTGTAATATTCTAAACAATGTCTCATGGAATGAACCACCTTTGATACCCCTTTCTCATGATCCACCAAACAATGCTGCTCAAGCCACAACTACCTTAAGCCCACCTCCATGGGCCAGGGGATGGGACAAGCGTTGAAGGAAAAACAAACTCATGGAAGCATTTTACTAAGAACCTACAGACACACGCACAACCAAATTAATGAAAATAGTTTAGAGGGATAATAAATAAAGATAAAACACTACTATATATAAACTAAAAATATGCATTAAACTCTAAATAGAAGAAGTATCGAAAATTAAAATGAAAGGGAAAGAGAAAAAATACACATCCAACCAGAAAAAAATCGCACTAACCAAAAATAGGTGGAAAATTAATATAGTTGAGAGATCCCCACTCCTGGATCCCAAGAAAAGACAACTACAAATTTCCAAAGAACCATGTATCCCTATGCTCCTCTTATGTCATGATCAACCACTTCATCTTCTGCAAGGGCACACTGATTGGATGGAAATCCCAAGAAGGGGTTAGTATTAAAATACTTAGTAGGATTCCCCAAAGCCTCAAGGGAGCTACATGAGAGGTACTGAAGAGGGAAGTAGTAGATAAGACAAGGAACAATAAATGGGTATATCTCAACCCAAAAAATAAGTGAAGTAATATCATCTTAACATTAGGAGCTAGAAATGGTTATATGATGAACTTATTACTGAGTCTTCACTACCTATCGTAGGAGAGTAGGCTCATCCATCCATAAGAAGCTAGACAGGGAAAGTAGGTGGAATACCTCACGTGGGTGTTCCTTTCATGGAAGGAGAGTAACCAAAATCAAAGGAGTGGGTACAAAAAATAAGATATATACAACACACACACACATATATATTCTCAACCAATGGAACCCAAACAAGAGTGTAAGGGAATATTTATATCATTATCTTATACAATGAAAGGCATCCCCAAAAATCCCAGAAGTAACCACCATCGATGCCCAACATCCCACACTTCTACCCTGAACTACAAGTAAAAGGGGCTCAATCACCACACCTTGATACTATCTGATTTGGGTGGGTCTGTCTCACCCACACGATTTTATGTTTCATCACAGGAAAGAGTCTTGGTGGGAAAGAACCCCTATTTATTGAGAGTCCAATGCAACATCAAGCAGATCTCATCACTATTTCAAATAGTTGAGAGATTGTGTCACAAAGTCACAAACCCACTACGAAGCCCCACTAGAAGGTATGCTCAGAAGAGTCATTAGAAAGACCACTACCCATCCCAGTTGGAGGGTAAACCAAAATGAGTAGATGAAAAACCTCAATGACCATCCCCACTAGAGGGGATGTCCTGAAAGAGTAAATAGTGAACTTCACTAACCAGATACACTAAAGGGTAAGCACTGGAAGAGTAACCAATGAATGATACTGCCCAGACATGCTAGAGGGTAAGTCCTGAAAGAGTAACCAATTAATTCCACTAGCCAACATGCTGGTGGGTAATCCATGAAAGAGTAACCAGTAAACACCACTGCCTAGTCGCACTGGAGGGTAATCCCAAAAAAAGTAACTAGGGAACGCCACTTACCAGATGCATTAGAAGTTAATCCCTTAAAGAGTAACTGGCAAACACCACTACCCAACCTCACTATAGGATATTCCCAGAAAGAGTAATCGATGAATTCCACTAGCCAACCTCACTAGGGAGTAAGCCTTGAAAGAGTAACCAGAAAATACCACTACATAGTAGCAATTGGGGGTAAGCCCTGAAAGAGTAACTAGAAAATAAAACATCCCAATCCCAATAGAGGGTAATACCTGAAAAAGTAACTGGTGAACGCCACTAACCAGCAGTGATGGAGGGTATGCCGAGAAGATAACAATGAATTTCATTGGACACCCATGCTAGAGGGTATGCTGGGATTGCTTAGGTGATTCTGAAAACATCACTTCCATCACTATCATCATTGAGCATCACCTCAGATAGGATTCACACTCAGAACATCTTGAATCATTTTTTAAAGACACTATGTAGGGAACCATCTTGTTCCACATGAAACAACATTGATGATGGGATACTCGCGGATCAGTATATGAGTTCACAAGAAAGATATACGAGAGGTAGAGTATTTGTGAAGTGGTACATGAATCCTGTGGGTCCCACATGAAGTGTGATCACACATAACCATTTGGCTGTGTACTTATCCATACTCTAGTGCTAACTATGAACTAGTACCCAGAAGGTGTTCTAGTGTACTCCCAATGTACATGGAAAGTCAAGCCCAAAGGATGATGAGCACAAATTGCTCGTTACCAATATGAAGGAGAAATTGTAAGTCTACCATCATGCCTCTTGCAAATGGACATAGATAATCAAATAGATCACTCATTTGCGATCCTTTCAAAAAAGTTCACAGGACCGTCTATTCATTATCCCGAACTAGACTCCTAGTAAAGAAGCTGCATTCCACCGTGTTGCGCACACATAGTGCCCCGTCGGTCCCACCCCCCGATCCTAAGACACATTACATGGATCATACCATTTTGAACCCCTAATAAAAACATATAGGATCGAATATTCATTCACCCAAAATTGAAAACATGCCACAAGGGAGCTTTTCACTGCAAATGTTCTATCGATGCTCGATCATTACTAATCCCGAAAAGGCTCCACACATCCAAATGGGATCAATCCATTGATATCGTTGTAGAAAATCATTTAAGGTAGAATATTCACATTCCCAAAATGGACGACCGACATAGAAGTCCTAAAACGCTGCATTACTCTGAAATGCCTTCTAGTGGGGCCCAAACCTCAGCAACGAATTTTGTGGGGGTGGATCATGCTATTGTTATCCTCATGGGAAAATTCCCAAGATCGACTACTCAATCATCCATAATAGATACCATGTGAAGGGGTCACATCCATCGCAAACGCCCGAAACATGCCTCATGGGGACCACACTACTATTTCTATTTATGTGCCCAAAATCGGCTATGAAAAGAGAACCTTAACTCCAGGGTCACAATGCCTTAGACAATGCATCAATAAGACGTCATTTTCAAACATATAATCTGATACATGTTTCCCAAATAATAATAATTATATTATTATTATTATTAAAAATAGACATTTCATGCCCCCGAGCATCAAGCTCGAAACAAAATGTCCTCAATGTAGCCTTAAATGGTTTTCCTCAAAGAAATGGTCATGTGGCCGTAGATGAAATGAAAATGAGACACCCAGTACGAAAGATACATGGGTTTAAACACCCTGAACTAGTCTAGATAGACCATTACTGGAGCACTTGTCGGACCGCCACTGCCTTGCCAGAAACCGCTAGGCCTGGAATGCTACCAGAACCACTACGAAATCTATCGATGAACCTTATTCAGACCACCAGGACCACTCCTAATGTCAAAAAAGTAATATTGGAACATATCTGGGATCCTCAAGTTTATTCGATCACAACTCTAGCATTCAGTTGATGATCCATCATCGTTTCAATATAGTGAAAAGTAACCCCTACTTCAGCTCACTGTTGTGCATCCTTCGACATCTGAAACATGAACACGACCATTGATCGAGACTCCTCGAGTCGAGATATTTAAAAATATTGGCCTACCTCCATGATCATAGGTTATTTTTTAAAGAAGAAAAGTTAACTGAAAAAGAACATGAAGAACAATGAAGAATGGGAAATCTAAAATTTAAACAGAAGACAGTCGTTGGTTGTTTTCCATCATTAAAGGATTCTACACCAGCAAAAACGAAGAGAAGTAAAAAATAACAAAAAAACATTCAACCATGGGGTAGTAGAAACCAAAATATAAATCCTTAATCGAATCTAGATCTTCCGTTGTGTTCGTTGCACTCTGATATATCAGCATCTGATGTTTCTTCATGATCTGATGACATTTAGATGTCGAATCCCCGTCATCCAGAGCTTTCTGTCCAAGTGGGAAAATGATAAAACTCTTTTCATTTAATAAATTCCTTATTTTTAGCATTCCAATGGCGAACTCAAAATCTGAATCTCTCCTGCCCTCTCCACTAAGGTCACCCCTTGGGTAAACAACATGCTTCTTTCTCAATGGTGGTCTCAGATTTCAAATCTGATTCCCCATATTGAAGTTATTGCATTTCAAATAAAAAAAATTAATTTAATTTTTTTATTTATGGTTTTTCCCTTTTGGTCCTTTTTTACACGAGGCTTTCACTGACAAAACATATACCCCACCTATGGTAAACAACATTCTTTAGAATCAATCATGTCTCCAGATTTCCAATCTGGGTAACCATTGTAGTGTTATTTGGGTTTGAATTATTTAATTAATTAATTAATTAATTAATTCACCCATATAATGTAACGCTAACAAGAGGGGGGTTTGAACATCCTACCCCAAAATATTTTATGTCGCACCTATGGTTAACACCATGTTATGGACCCATCCATGGTCTCATATTTCATATTTGATCAACTGTTTAAGAGATATCCTATCTTGGTTGTGTGAATAATTAAAAACACTCAATATTTTTTTATAATTTATTCTGGGCACATCGAGCCTCAGATTTTCACGTCATCTTAGCACATTGGTCTGAAAATATATGTAAAAATATTACAACATATTACAGAATGAAAACCGGGTCTCTATACACCACCACTATGTATAATCCCCAAATATAGCTAGAGAAGTAAAAATACACATGAAAATGGTGGAATTATAATTCCAACCCTTGAAACCAATGATATTTCAATGGGAAATGAGTGTTATAATGAATGTGGGAGGCTTCATTATAACTAATATTCTAAGAGATTTTAAGATTCAGGTTTCTTTCTCAAAAACACATAACCCCTTATAGAGTGTGTGGGAAGCAGTTCTTGTCTTGAAATGACTTATTTGGGAATATAAAGTTAGAGAGTAATCAGACATGGTGGTTTTTCCATGTCATGACCCCCTCCAACCAATGATACCCCTAATGGGTTGGTAATGTAGGAATAGATATAATGAAACCTAATCCCATCCTTTAAATGGCCTTGAGATGGTGATAACCACTAGGGATCTAAAAATATCCTAAAAGGGTGGCATAACCCACTGTAGAAAATAAGATCATTAGATATGATCAAATGAATCCAAAAAATTCCTTTATATAAAATAATTGTAAAACCAAAACCATCCAATATTGGATGAAAAATGTCAGCATATATAATCAATGTTTCTAAAAAAATTAAAAAGAAAATCCATATACTAGAGACTCGTCCACAACTCCAACTTATGAATGAAATGTCCAAACATATCCCAAAACTCCCCCTAAAATCCTTAAATTAAGTTTATATACATAGGCTAATAACACATTTATACTTAGTAGGATAATACCCAAGGTCTTAAGAATAAATTTGAAAAGAGCATGTCAAAGAACCAGTGAAAAAAATCCAACATGCACATAAATAATTCAACTAAAAAAATACCATCCCCCCCATGGTTAAATCACCAAATATGACATCCAATATTATAATATAACATCAAGAATTTAAACATTCCAAGGAACTATATTCACACTAACAATGAATTTTCCACCCTCATATGCTAATGTATAAAAGCATATGATCTCATCCCTTCTAGACATATCACTTCACATACCATCAATCTATGATGTATATTGGGATGAATCCCTACCTACTTCACCATCAATAGAGCTATGTTATATTGATACCATATGTAATTAGCACACCATGACTCACCCAAAGTCACAAGGGAGATCACATCAAATCTCACCTAAATACACTACGGAAAAATGAACATCCCATCACATAACTAGTGATGTAATGTATCATAAGAGATAAATATATCATCCTCATGACTTACTCATTCCAGACATGACCCACACCAAAAATCCCATTACATCACTCCCTCATCGCATCAAATCTCACCCAAAATCCTTTGGGACAACACTATTGAGGAGTTATAAACATCAACCTATATCATTACTACTACTGATGGAAGGGATATGAATATGGTGTATCCAAATATCTATATCACAACCATTATTGTGGTTGGGGAAAACTATTGAAACTAAAAACCTCCACGAAATGGTACGGTTATCCATCTCATGTGTTGTGAGTAATGAAATAGTAAATAATACCAAATATGTAGATAGAACACAATAACCAAACTATGGGTTCACCTATACCATATTAGCGTACAGTACATCACAAGACCATACAACACAGAAACCTCAAAACCACTACCACCACTAATTACTTGACACCACAAAACCACCACACATGGACAAAAATATTCCCACATTAAATTATAAGTTTAAGTACATTCCATATATAACAAGTTTCCAATAACTTATATTCATAGTCATTTCATTCCACACACCAAAAAACCCATTCATTTATTCAATTATATTAAATAATTTACACAAAATGGGATCTATTAACTTAGAATTAATTCATCAACTGATTCATTTTTTCATTTCATTCAGCATCATAATCTATTCCTTTGATAATTCGGTGGCTCAAAGAACCATGACACACTACAACTAGAAAATCGTGCATCAAGCATTACCATAATACAATATTATCTAATTCCACTGACCCATAACTATATATCACAGAATAACTATCGAACATCACCACTACTCATCATCACCATCAAGTATCTATACAACTTTACACCATAACCACTATGAAACATCCCGTGTAGAATCCTTGAAAACCAAATCATTTCACCATAACCCCTTAAATCACACATCCCAGCCAGTCACCACCAGCCCATACAACAATAAGAAACTCATAATGAAACAAAAAAGTAATAACCACAAACAAAAATAGATTCATGCATCCACAATTAATTAACATTATATAATGACATTAATTATTTTTCATGAATTTGTATTTTCATAGAAACCATATTTCAATGGGAAAACAATTTATGATCAAAATATACTTCCATTTTCATTTTTTTAAATCCTAATAAAAACACCAAAAGGGTAATCAAAACATATATTCAATGCATAATGAATGTATCCCAAAATACATGATTTTATATATTTGAAATAGCATGGAATAAACTAATTAGAAATATATATAAAGAAGAAAAACGAGTGATTTATCCATATCGCTATCAATTTCATCTTTTACAATTATTTAATAATAAAACATTTAACATAATCCTAGATTATTTAATAAACATGAAATGTCCACAAATAGCACATTAAAATTGTGAGAATGATTACACCCAACCTCAAAGAACATTTTCTTACTCACTCCACGTTGTGGGGAAAATAAAAAATACCCTCAAAACTATAACCACACATGGAAACCCTGTATCAAACGAAATTGTTAAAAGGATAAAAAAACATCTAAATCAAACCCGAATTGATACCATAAAATTTCAGAATATACATAAAAGAATAACAAAATGATAATAGTGTGTAAGGGAGGAGGTAGCACCTTGGATCCCCAAAACACAACTAGTGGAAACCAAGGATCAACATACAAATAATGGGGATGCAATGTTATCCAAAACCACAGGGTTTAGAAAAAAATTCAAGGAAACAAGAATTGATGTGACATATTAAGATGATCAATGAATATTAATGGGTTATAATTCATTGGTTTCATTTCATAAATTACTGCTTCACGGTCAGAATTTTACAATGTATGTGGATTGAAAATAGTGAATTCCATTCACAGAATTAATTCTTAATATATTTGATTTCAAATAAATTTTATGTTCCCTCAGCTTGAATAATATCAATTCTTAGATTTTAGTTTCATCATGTAACTATTATTTATGCACTACCCCATTACTGCATAATATTCATGAGTTTTCCATACCTAAAATCCTCAAATATCAACTCAATATGTGACATTATTTCACATCATAATGAAAATACTATATCCCTCATACAACTCCAAATTCATTTAACACTCTAGAAACCTCCTACGAACAACTATGACTTCCCAAACTAGAAAATTTACTGATTGGAAGGGAAACAATCATTAAATTAGATACATCCAAATTGAGTCTTTTCCCTGATAATAATAATAAAACCCAAATTAATAGGGTTTAATAAACACCCCTTGAGATACCTTTCATCGATCCAATTGCACCTCAACACCGCGACAAGCCAAATTCACCCTAATGAAACATCCACAAAAAATCCCACATAACTATATCACCTCCTGTCAATAGGCACAACATCACATCATCTAATAGTAGATAGAAGCCATAAAATTTCAACACAATTGTCTACCAAACCATTTATACCTCCACACAACCCAAGATATCCACTACCAGAACTGAATTAAAATAATATCACAAGTAAAACAAATAATTTATTTCCAACTTTTATGCCATGATATTATCCTATTTTGGAATAACTGACTCACCCACGTAGTTTAAATATTTTCATAGTATAACAAATCAGGATTAAGAATTTGCTTTTCCCATTATTCATATATCATGATATTTAACACACATCACATACTCTAGGAAAAATATCAAAAAATTGAATGTTCTAAACATATCAACATCAAGAAAAATAGAATAAATATTTTCTCATAACATCATTGGGTACTCAGCATGTAACTCAATATATCACCTAAATGTAATATTTTCTAGTATACCATGACTCCAAAATAGATGAACCTATATAAAGGTTAATAAATAAATAAACCTCTATGGAAAATCATGGATCTGTTCTGGACACTCTAAAAATGTAGTGTCACCATCGAAGTCCAAATTGTTCCTGTCAATTAATAAAGATCGTATTGGGTAAAGAAATAATGGATCATATCTAGATACGTTGTAAAAATTAACCAATAATCCACTACAATAACACACCCCAACAAAATAAAATTTTCATGGGAACCTGAGATAAATCATTCCACTTCCAAACCACTATTTCCCCCCTGAGGGGTAACTAACATGAACACATTATATCCAATGTCATACAAGAGGGACTCTCCCTGGGATTATCAAATTCCTTCTAATGGTATTATTCCACCTCAAACTATTTTTAATTATTTAGATTTTCTTGGTTCCTCTATCCATCACATTCATACCATGAACTATTTACTATCCATCCTTCATCAATCATAATTTCAAATGACATGGACTCCCATTCAATTGCTCAAGATGAACCATTCTAATGGATTCGTGATATCTATTTTTTATGAGAACTCAACTCGAGGTTGGTGACTTTCCCTTGATCAACTAAAATCACATAAATAAGCTTAGATCTTATCATCTAGATTCTAGATGGTTTTATATTTTTTTCTAATCTGTCTGAGGATTGAATCTAATGTTATGGAGCAACTAAAAGCCAAAATAATGTTGTAATACCCTACTAACCAATGAGGTAAAATGAGGATACTAATTAGAGATCAATTTCATTAGTACCCCATGAAACCAACTATCATAAACTATATTATGAATCACTATAAAAACAATACCACTTGGATAATGGATTGGTAATAGAAATGATAAATTCATATGACTGTCCACCATTCACAAAACATTATCACAACATCCCTGAGCCTGGGCTTACTTGATGAAGAATTACAAGGAATTTTCATTCCATTTCTTCTCAATAACATAAATAGATTATGTAACCTCCCCTAAGAACATGGTGTTTCTCTTTCTCCAACTAATAAAATAGACACCTCTCCTAAAACTCTTCCACAAACCATTTCATCTATGGGGATCAATATCTTCTTCCTCAATCCGTGAAACATATTTATCATACTAGTATATAGCACCAAATGTGAGATGTGTAAATAATGAATAAATTACTCATTCAGTAATTATGTAATGGAATTTTTTTTGGAAACAACATTTATATCTTACCTTACTTCGATCATCCCTCTAGAGCGCACCATGGACGACACTGTCACACATCACCTTTTCCTCTGAGTCTCCCCACTAAGACTCACCCACCTACAACATTAGACATAAATCCAAATTAACCAGACAAATAAAATCTCAATCACTTCCCTCTCTAAATTCAGGAAACTTCACTTCAAGATGATACATCCCTCTCCCAAAATCTATAGAATCCCAAGAAAAATTTCCTTAGGGTATCCACCTAAACACATCTACAAAAAAAATTCCCCTTTCCTAGTGTTTATGATATTTCATATAACATAATCCTTGGGAAATTCTGTCCATATTTCCTAGTTTAGATTTATATCTCATTAATAGAAAACATATTACTGTATCTTGTGGTATCTCAATACTATAAATCAGACAATGATAAGTTAATATCACCACATAGTTAGTGTAAACACAACTTATATATTCTCTAGATCATGGGTGGAATAGTTATGATCTGTAAGGAATAATATCCTAGACTAATAGAAGACCAAATCTATTTTCTAAATTAACATTCATCTCAACCCCAAACATGATAAGTCATATAATATCTCAAACATCACACCCTTGTGAAAAAATAAATGCAATTTTTCAATGATCTACATCTACATAGGATAATTGAGTGATGCCTTAAATTGAATAGTCCACACAATATTCTAATCCATCATAGATATGGATATTTTCAGGAAACAACCTGGGTAAAAATGAAAACAAATGTCCAAAAATATCATGATATATGAATTAAACTACAAAAATATTCAATTTTTTAGAAGTTATTACAAATAAAAAACTTCATTCCCCTAACATTAGTATATTGACACACCCTTCTATGAAACCACATGCATAATTAAATTAGTATCACACATCCAAAACATAATCTTGAAGAACATGTAACAGAGTTAGTGGTGTTGAAGGTCCTAAAAGACATATATGAGATGCTTGACATGATATTCCTCTCAAATCTGGTTAATAAAGATAGTTTCATTGAAGATGAAGATAACTTAGTCTCATAATTCATGGAATAAAGAGTTCAAAATTCCCGTGGAAATAGTTGGGAATTTTTTTCTCATAGAATGTCATGAAAAAAACATGAATATTATATAAAATCACATGAATTTATTCTATAGAATTTCATTACCCTTAATCCTCAACTAGTGATATCCTTATTGATAATTTTTTTAGATAACTAATTATCACCTCTCAAATAGTAGAATAGATCATCAATCCTGAAAATATGGTAATTGTTGTTGATTGGAACTTGTTTCAAACATGAGAATTCTATAAACAACCGCTGATTACTTTCCACCTTTTGGTGAAGAACACAAGAGAAGCCCAAGGAGACACACTTTTTCTGATTAAACACATTCACATTAGATCATCCACCTATAACATTAACTCATGTATCCAGATAGGTAACATTCGATAGGGATCCATTAAAATCATAGATTCAAAAACATGAAACTATATCCCAAACAGAATATCTCAATGAGGGGGTACTTATGAAACCTCGTTAGGGAATAAAATTAGGAACTCTTCCCCAAAAATGTGAACATCTTATTCTTCATCAACTATTACAAATATTCTAACTAAGATAAATGTGGCTCAATGTTCCTGTAACCCATCTGATAAACTATCTCTCAAACAAGTTACACTCACTAAATCGCTACATCATAAAAAAACAATCATTCAAAATCATTCAATAACATAACATATAGATTAGAGCTATTCCTTACAATGTAATACAACATATGGTAGTGATATCAATAATAGGAATTACATCAACGATTGTGTTTCCCCATCCACAGTCTAAATCCATGGTACACATCTGAAAATTGTGTATATCCTCCAAATAACGTAGATAACATAAGGGGATCTGAAATCCAATCCACATCCTTCCCCACTGAATAGAAAAATGAAGGTGTGACAAAGGATTGTGGGGGTATTGAATTAATTGATAAGAAGGTATAAGGTATAAGGGATCTTGACCCATAAAAAATTATTACTAAAAAACATCCCATTTTATGTTTTACAATATTTTTTGTAGATATGGAAGTGGGTCACTTCCTACTTGTACAAATACACTAATATATTATATTCATCAGGTATCCTAAAAGTACTTTTTTCCTCATTTACATGATTTCTAGATTTTAAAAGGTATATTGTGCTTAATTTTCTTCCTTATAGGAATGAGATATAGTAATATTGAGATTCATGGTATGGTTGATGCATTCATTCCCTTATGGAAGGATTATCTAGGTAATATTCTAGTTTTTATCCTCATGTCATTAATAGCAAGCATAAAATCAGATTTAATCCATAAGTAGTTCCAATTATGAAAGAAAACCATGATTTAAGGTATATATTTTGGACCAAAATTCATCCAAATAAGAAATTAAAATTTTTGTATAGTGATGAAATTTTTTTTTAATGAAGCCAATGTCTGTTGGAAAGATAAACTGATAATAACACTATCATCCTCAATCCCTTCTTGTGTCATTTCCTCCAAAACATTCATTTTACCACACCCATATCCCCAAACACTATTTTCCTAACATTCAAGGATGATCTCTAGAAATAATCCATATAATCAAGGACCGTCATGAGGATTGACACTTTAAGAACAATATTTCCATTGATTATAATCAATTCTCATCATTACCATTAACTAAAATTCCCATAGAGGCAAGTGATACTAATTCTAAAGATGGGATATAAAACCCATACGATATTAGCTACCACAAATATTTCACTCTAATCCAAGAAATGGGAATGTCTCATGAATTGCTATGGAAAAATGGAAAGCCTATTCTATGTTTTTGGAAACCCCCTTCCGAGGAAAGATGATAATGAATTTTCCATGGTCTACACCCCCTAGTCTTAACCTTGAGGGCATGAATGCATAAAAACCACTTTCTATAATTCAAACCCTCATGATTTTAGGTTTTACACTCTCTTAAGGATCATATCCCGAGGAAAACATCACTTTAATAACCTATTCAATTTTCTACACTTTTAGATATGTAGAAAATGTAAATAGTGTGACCACATACCTGATCATTTGGGCCAAGAAATACTCCAGATAACAAAATTTTTACTTCTCATCTAGTAAAACAAATAAAAAAATCATAAGAGGACCTTGAACATGACCCCATTCTCCCACACACCGACCATCCCATATCTAATATATGAAAACTACTACCACATTGATGGATTTTTCATACACGTTAGGAATTACAAACTAATGACCCCTTTAATGTCTATAAATATCATATATACTTTTTTTAGTCACTCAGATACCATTACCACCACTAACATGTAGATCCCAAAAATTTACTAACTGACAACGGTACAAAAAATTAATTATATTCTAAAATCAGACCAAATTCAATCTGAAGAACCTCTAACTATCATAATATCTATATATTAGAGACACTCCCCTAATTACTTCCCTAACTCTTCCACTAAATTGCGTGCAATTCTATCTTCCAAGCCTCATCATCCTCTATTAGCTCAGTTATTTGATGGTTAACCATATTTTGTGGATAATCCGAAAATGCTTGAACATCATGACGAAAAAGTCCATGGGATATTTAAATAAATAAAAGTAATGTTCTAAGACTAACATCACTGAATTTTAAAAAAATTATTTAATTACTAATGCACATTATTTAATATCAAAAGATTTATGCAGTAATACAACCAATCATAATGTATGTACCTATCCCTCATCTCAACACTATATGTTGGACCAATGAACATTGTGGATCAATAACCTCATATTCCATACATCAAATCAAAGTGGGGACATAATATTTTGTTCCCTAGCTAGTATTTCTAGCCTATGTCACACACCAAGATCATCTAGCATTGTTTCCCTATCAAACCATGAAATCCTCATTATCTCTAACTCTAATGTAGAACCAATATCTCTACCAAATCCTCTGATACCCCACTATCTTGACCCCCTCCTTCATAGGATACCCCTACTAGGATGGAAATAATGGAATATATATAATAAACCACAATGCCCCACTGCATGTAGGCCTTGGGTTGTAGTCTAGAACTGAGAGTATGGAAATATCATAAATGGGAAGCAGTACCTGCTATATCTAGTACAATCCGGATATAAGATAAAGAATAAAAAAACAACATATAATATAAATTTAAACCCAAAACCTTCCCACAATACAATAACAATTTTAATAGATACAACCACAAACTCATGTAAAAAATGTCATGTCCAGCAGGAATGACCCAACAGAAGCTCCAACCTAATATATAAAGTCTAATTTGAACACCAATGTACTTATATAAACACACAAAAAAATGAAATTTATATGTGTAGTATGAGCCTACATGTATACTCAGTAGGATCATACCAAAATTATTAAGGAAACATGGGAAAAAATTATACTAGTTCACCAGCGAAAAAACAACAAAACCAACAACCACCAAAATTGGTAAACTAACAAAGACAAGGATCACAATGCCTCGCACATAGAATCATGCATCCAAAATAATAATATGAAATTTTAATTTTAAACAAGGAGACCCACTATTTCTTCCCCCTTATTTTCCAATCCCACCCACCAATTTTGAATGTCTTGTGCTCCCACCCCTTCCATATTTAAAATATCACATACTAAATAACATTGATGTGGGTATAGATGCATATCTTCCTACCCCACCCTTTCATGGTCAAGAATTTGGTTCAGGAATTCGTTGTTGAAACTCCAGGTCACCACTATATACACCTAGGAAATCACATCAAATATACCTCAAACACATTCAAGTTAACACATCACATGTCATCACATAACTAGGTCAACAGTGTATTTTGAATGTGAAGGACATCAACCTCATACCATCATCCTACCAAGAATGACCCCACCACAAATCACATCACATAAATGCCTCATCACATCACATATATGTTGAATACAAATAGTAAAATAGTTTTATGTAATCTCTAATAATGACATGTATCACCATTGTTGTTGAAAGAAGAATGGGGAAGAGGGGTAGCAAACCATCTATACAACCATCATCATGGATGTTGCGGAAAATACTCATAACCCATAACCACATACGGTTGGTATAATTATCAAAATCAAGTGGGGATCATATAGAGATAATATAAAATGAATGATATATAGAACACATGCATGACCCTACTTATTTGTTCACATCATCAATACTTTCTCACAACACATCATATCACTATACCACACATCAACTGTCACAACTTCTTCCACCACTATATTCATCACAACAAAAGAACCACTCAGGCCCACACATATTCCAAAATTCAATTATACGATACAACATGTTCTCGATATAACAATTTTTCATTAACATTTGTTCCCAAATAAATCATGGCACACACACACAACCAATTCATATATTTTTATTAATTTAATCTATTATCCATAATGATTTCCAACCCACTATTTTACATTTAATAAACCATTCATTTATTAATTTCATTTATTATAATGATTTTTCCATTGTTAATTGGGTGACTAACATAATAAATCCACATTGGAACTATCATAACTCACATTAACCAACACCATAACACTACATCAAACAAAACCTCCACACCACAACCACATATCACAAAAAAATACCTCACATCCCAGCCAATAATAATCACCAGGTTTCCGTTATATGACTTCGCACTATGACCAATATGAAATTTATAACATGGATACCATTCCAAAAAAATCATTTCACCAAAATCCACCACATAACACAACCTAGCTAGTCACCACCACTAATGAAAAAAACTCCAAACTAACATGGAATCAAAAAAAAACAAGGACTAAAAACAACAACACAATCATGATTCCATAACTAATTTAATGTATTTTATCACAATTATTTGTTATTTAGCATAGGTATTCTCACACAAACAACAATATCATTGGAAACCAACTTATTATCCCAATATACATTCATTTCCTTTTTTAGGGAGAAATCAAACAAAAATGAAGAAAGGATCATCACAACATATTAGCTATAATGTATGAATGTTTCATAATATCATTTATTTTTATTATTGATAGAAACATGGAATAAACTCATATGGTACGTTTATCAAATAACAAAAACATGTTATTTCTCCCTACCGATCATCAACATAATATTTGAAATGTTATTATATTTATTTATAGAAACATTACTACTATCAACCCAATGGAAATAATTGACATGAACCCCCTCACATATTATGTAAAAAATGGTTAGAGGGAGGATCCCCTACCTAAGAAATTATTTTCATACTAATTATAGACTATGGGGGTAGTGAAATAAAAACCTGGAATTGAAAAATGCACATGAAAACCATTGATCAATGTGAACTATACTAAGGATCATAAAAACACATCCATAATCATCTCCAAACCAAAACAAAAATTCTATATGTGATCCCTAGAACAATGGAATAGGGAAAATAAATGGGATTGGAGGTAATGTCACCTAAAATTCCCAATAGTCAACCACTGGTACCCTAGGATCAATTTAGTGAGAATTTTATATAAGGATCACCCAAAACCACCAAGTATTCAGCCAAAACTAAGAGGAAACAAGTGTGGATGTGGAAAATCGATCATATAAAATTTATAAAACAGATTCAATTTTCTAATTCTATATCAACAATTTAACTGTTGAAATGTGAATTCTTGGGGATTTATGGATTACAACACGTAAATCATAATCATATGATGAACTCTATATATCATATCTATCAACTAAAAATTATATTTACTATTCTCAAATAATCCGACAACATTTATTCTTATTTCATGATGTAAATTTGGTATATTTATGGCCCCTTTACTATATAAATGTTGTTAATTCATATTATAATGGTTTATGAATTTCCTTATCCTGACATAAACCCTTTCCATGTCATGAACCACAAACTACATCCATCCAATGGACACAACTGCACAAAAAACTCTGATAACATATTCAGAACATCACATACTACTCAAACAAGAAATGTAAAAGGAATTAAGGGAATTAAATATTGTAGTCCATCCGCTACTAACATGGATCAAGGAGGTATTCATGGTGTGGTCAGTATAACAAAGAAGATAATAGATTGGTGCTTATATGTTGAAGGTGGAATGTTAGATGGGGGATATTTTGAAAATATTGAAGGCTTGTTTAGTTGAGTTAAACACTCTTAAAAGGGATGAAATGTGTCTAATTATATATCTCAATGATCCCTAAGAGGAGGGGGCCATTCTTTATTTACATTATCATTCAACCAAAACCTCCATTCGACATCAACAAGTTGATGAAGCATAAAGGGAGAGAAATAAATGTTTCTGGATTTTGAATTTATATGCATTTTTATGCATGTGAATTAAAAAAATATGTAATCATATTTCATAACATTGTTTCATAATCTATCTCAAAAATTCTATCTGTAAACTATAAGAGAAATAAAAATTGAATTAAAACCAAACCCTGAGAAGTATTTTCCAAAAAATGGTTGGGAAAATTCCTAAATAGATATATTCATAAAGGATATTTTCTTGGTCATACCTATATTTGTAAGGGTGTTACCATGTTCTATTTCAACCTTACGTACACCCATAGATAATTTATTTATCATGTAATAATTAAAATTGTGAGGTGGTAATTTAATTATTGGGGTGAATATAACACCCGAAGAATTTAATATAATTTTTCCATTAAATAATTCAAAAATATCAATAACTTTTCATTTATTCAATTATTGATATAAAAGAGAAAAAAAGGAATTTAGAATAAATTTAGTCAATAAAAAACAACATTTTTAAAAAAAATCAATAAAAAAATTATCTTTATATTTCTCATTCTACTATAAATGAAAATTTTTCGAATTTTAGATTTCTAATTTGATAAAAGAAACCCCAATATTGAATTTTGTTTACTAAAATTGAATAATAAATAATTTTTTCCCATTTTCAAATCAGTTATACTTTTAAAATAAAAAATAGGAATTATAAAAACTAAAATTTCCATGATTTTATCACTATTCAGGAATATCCTATAACATTTAAAATCAATTAATGTAATCAAATATTAAATAAATCATTTTTAAATATTCTGTTTACATAGAAAACCAAATCCAATAAATTGTAAAACATAATTAAAAAGATAATTGTGTATAAAAAGTAGGTTTTTTATTCTCTTCAAATAATATATTTTCTATGTGGTGGTATTTTTCATATATAATTTCATATCTTGTGAGTTATATTCTTTTCACAATTAATCAATTTATTGATTTAAAATTAGTGACCATGATAATTTTACAAAATATTTAAATTTAAATGACATTTTTCACTTTATTTCAACAAAACGTTTTACGCAATTAAGTGTTTTGTATTAATATTATATTTTCATTCATTTATAATTATTATTTTTATAAATTAAATAAAAAATTGAAATAAAATTATTTATATTAAGTATTATATTATATTTAAATTATGGTGCATAAAATAATCCAAAAAGGATGATAATTTAATATTATATTGAAAGTATACTAGGTAAATTGACATTAATCTACTTTAAAATTTTTAAACACATTTAAAAAATGTACCATGAATTTAACTCTTTATAATTTTATTGACCAGAGGAATCTTTTGTAACACCATGATATTTTTCAAAGAACACTACTCTCGATAATGTATACAACATGGAACACAGAAATTAGAATAACAATTACATATTTTTATTTAAATATGATTGATATAACCTATACGTTGAATTTTAGGACATGGAGATGAATAAAAATATTTAAAATATATATATACAAGTGTTCTACACAGTATAAATTTATCAATTAATTATTAGGAAATTAGAACATAATTTCATATAAAATTTTTGTAGCATCGAAAATGTGTTTTATTCAAATATAATCTTTATTAATTTTTTTAAGAAAATATTATAACTAATATATTAATATTTTATTAATTTAAATTTTAAATAACTTTATCAAAAAATTATCATTGGTTTAATTTTTTTTACTTTTCTATAAAGATTCATTTTTAGGGAATATTATAATTTATTTATTTATATTAAATAGTCATTTATTTTATTGAAATAGTTTCATAATGAATTGAGTTTTATCTCTATGTAAAATAAGACTTATTAAATTAGATATAATCTAATTAGTTTCTTTTGAATCATCATTATACAATATTAATGGGATAAATTTATTTTTTGTCAAAAAAATGCATTCTTTTAAAAATATAATTATTCATTGTGATTTAAATATTAATATAAAATTATTTTTTAAAACTTATAGAAATTTAATATTTAAAAACATATTCTATAATTTTAATTATAATTTTAAAATTTTATAAATAGGCCTCTTTAGTTTATGGTCATTAACAATATTAACAATGCTGAATATTTTTTAACTTAATTAGGGCAAGTCTTATAATTAATATTATCTATAATAGTAATAAATTATTTTTATTTATGGAAACATTGGGGCATTTTTCTAAAAAAATAACATATATATTATTTTTGGAAAATAAAAAAACAATATCACTATTTTTCTATAAAATATATCTTATATGTTCGCATGGGGATAAAAATAAGTTGTGAATGAATAATAAATTATATTAAAATAATAATGAAATTATTTTTACAACGGTAGTTTACAATCAATATTGTGTGATGAAATAAATACCTTAAATTCTTATGCAACAATGGTATAGTGCTTTTGAAATTAGTAGAAAAATAAAAATAATGATTTTTAAGACTGTCAACTAATTTTTTGTGTACCATAAAATCTACAGATTTTAATATAATATTAATGTTTTTTTAAATAATTATATTTTAATTCCACTGTAATATTTATGTAATTAATTATAAAATAAATGAATAGTACTAAAAATGACATTAATAATATATATGAATATTTTTTTATTTAATTATTTAAAATTATTAAAAATACTATACCAGGACATGTGAATGGGATATTGTCACACATGTAAACCATGGTCCAATTATGGATTCATTATCTTTTTATGATAACTTTCTTGATCCCAAAATTTGTAAGTCATTGATATCTTGATAATCATCAAAATGGTTAACTAAGGGGTAAAATAAAGAGATAATTATAAAAAATCATCTAAACGCCTACAAATATTGTTATATTAGAGGATTTAAAATAATTATAATCGTATAAATAAATTATATTACATGTTTTCATATTTTAAATGTATAATATTTTATATTAATTTAGCACTATATATAATTCCAAGAGAACCCCTCCCCACTCTTATAAAAGGGAACCTATACTCCTCTCTTCGTAAATTGTTTTCAGCCCTATGGAGTAAAAAATAACTCAAAACATCCGTTGATAAAATATCTACAAACATTCTCGATTACTTATTTTTTTCATCAAATGAACCATAGAATGCTTAATTTGTAATGAAATGGTGGTTTCCCAAATAAGAGATATAGACTTTAATTGAATGTTATTGCTTTATTTCATCTTTTAATACCTTCAAATATTCTTCATCAGTAGAAAAATTATAAAATTAGTATATTACATACAATTATATATTACTATTTTAATTTCATAACAAATATCAATCTCTTTTTCAATTGAACGGGAAATGAAACAATCATTCGCATGTATGGAGGACTACTGACTCATGAACCACTATAATTAAATTCCATCAATTCCACTCATGATTGGTTATAAAAATGTATTTAAATATATATATATATATATATATTAATGAGATTATAATAATTTTTAAATATAATATAAAATTTATGTTCTTATATTTCTATATATTGAAAAATGATAACGTCGCTTGTTAGTACATGTGGATTACCACCTCCATGAAATGATATGATTCATTTTCCATTTATACATCACAGGAATTGTATATATAACTATATTTTAATAGATAATTTTATTTTAATGATATCATAATCATTATACATTGATAAAATATTACTTATCTTCTTTCCCGCGTGATCCCTAAAAAATTGAAACATTACCTATGCATACGTAGGGCTCACTGTCTCCATGATTAAAACATTAATCATTTTTCATAAACATCATTCATGGTTGGTTTTAAGAGTATATTTAATATATGAGAAATATAATTTTTTATGATTATTATTTTTTATATATTAGAAAATTTACCATTTTTCCATGGCGAACATACTGAACTAATTTCTTACTTATGAACTAAACATCTTAAAAAAAATCGATGTGGAATAAAATGATTAAGAAATTCGAAATTTAATAATTGAAATTATTCGTATATGGAAAAGTAATTAAACATGTAAATTTTATTATGAGGATTAATAATTAATAAATTTTTATTATACCTGAGATGAAGAACATATATGATATGTAGAACTCAAGGATAGAGAATTTTGTTTCAAAATCATCGTTATAGTTTCCATTAAAACTCGTATTATCCCTTGTCCAGGTATATTAAAATTTTTTAGTAAAAAAATATTTATGATTAATTGGATTATAAATATAATTTTTTAAAATAAACAACACTATATATATTTTTTAAGAATTATATTTTAAATATTTTCCATTCATTTCGCTTTGGTCACTTTTTACCAATGTGTAAAAGAATATTTTTATTTCACATATAAGACATGAATGGAATATACAGTGATCGTGGATTTTAGTTGAATTGAATAATAAATAAAAAATTTACATATATTTTCAAATGAAATTATTTCTAATATATTTTAATAAAATTTCAATTTTAAGAGTTTTCAAGAAATGTGACATTTTTCTCTAATTTTTTAGGAAAATTAGAAATATTTTAATTGTGGGTTCTAAAATTTTGATATGGTTTTATAATGAAATGGTGTAGTAATAAAATTTTCTTCTTATATAATACTTTGAAAATATAGATATTGACTGGTATGCCTGATATAGATTATATAATCACTTGATAGAGATATAGTCTATAAGAATAAGGGATCCCAACATAGCTTATATAAAGGGTGACCCCAATATAAATCTTCAATAATTTGTATATTTTCCATGTATATAATGGTAATAAGGTTGGAATTAACTATGGTTGTTTTTACTATTGATTTAATTTGGTTCCAATTGTTTCTTATATGAGTGAATATTGGTTAAGAATGTATTTCTCTATTTTTCTTATATAGGTTTATATATTTTGGATAACTATTTTAATGTTTAAAAATAAGAAAAAAATATTATCTTTTAATTTTATATGAATTATGTTTTGAAATAAAAGAATATTTTTAGGCTGAAAAAAATATCAAGGGTATTCATATTTTTCACTTGACTATTTGATTTCAAAATTTTATATCCCTTAATAATTTTTTTAATCCCATGTTATAAAAAAAAATTGATATGTTTTAAGGATGACTTAGAACAATTCTGATGAATTAATATGGAAAATGAAAATATGGGTATATTGGGAAAATTCACACATAAAGAAAAGATTATTTTTCACAATTCTATAAAACTCTAAAACTAAATATACGTGGGTATAAAATTGATCTGATATTTCCATTTGATGTTTTATATATTGGATAAAACAAATTAGGTAATGTTTGTTAGTATCAAAGAAGGAAATATAAATATTGTGTTTTAGAACAAGATCCAGTAGTGTGGGATCAGAGCTACTATATGTTTCTCCAACACTCTTTTTCAATTTTTGATAAATTGACCCCTGAATAGTAATTTGGAATTATTGAAAAATCTAATGGTGTTTCCAAATATTCTCTTACTTTCATTTACAAAAAAACACTTTCTCCCATAAAATATGTGAATCAAATTTTAATGACTCCATGAAACAATATGATATTAATTTCATTAGAACACACTACTAGTAATGTGGGTATTAGCGACCGCCAAAAGCGGTCGCTAATGCCCTTTAGCGACCGCCCTGCGACCGCTTTTGGCGGTCGCAGTTGCTCCGTCGCTATTAATCAATAGCGACCGCCAATGGCGGTCGCTAATACTGTCTTCGAAAACCGACGAAAATTTTGTGCCCATTGTATACTGGGGTGCACGTGGGATGTTCGGATGGACCCCGAGCTTCGGTCGACGGCCATGGAAGATCCACGGTGGCCGGAGGAAGGGAGGCGACGGGGTGGCGGCGACGGGAGGCGACGGGGTGGCGACGAGAGACGACGGGAGGCGACGGGGTGGCGGGGTGGCGGCGACGGGGGTGACGGGAGGCGACGGGGTGGCGGCGACGGGGGTGACCTGTGGTGGCAGTGCGGCGGCAGGAGGCGCGGACGATGTTGCAGCGAGTTTCATCGAAGAAGACAGTGCGGGGGGCGGGAAAAATCCCGCGATTTTCATTTCAGTTTTAGTGACCGCTTTTGGTGGTCGCTAAAACTATCAGTAGCGACCGCCAATGGCGGTCGCCCACTATGACAGGCGCCGAAACTAAAATATCTAGTAGTGACACTATCCCTAGAATATAATCCCTTAGTTGTTCATATTTCTGATATACCATTTAATACCAATAAGGCTTCAAATGAATGATATAGTCTCTAAAATAAGTATTACATCCCTATGATTTGTTATTTTTTACTCTCACTCTTCCAAATATATAATCACCAATATAATATGAATAAATAAGTATATTTAAAACAATGATATGTTATTGTATCAATGTTGAATGTATTATTTATTAATCTCTATTGACTTTAAAAAATAAACGAACATCAATCACACATGTCTAAAAAATACCACCTAGATGAGGAATAATTTTTTCATTTTCTTTATATATTTTAATTCAGTATCTATGATGAGTAATTTTATATAAAATTATTTAAAAAAGAAAACAAATATAATTATGCTTCATCTTTAATGATCTTATTTCAAAATAAATAGTTCTGCAACTATATGCATCCATAGAGTTAAAGTGTATCAATTTTTAGGCCATTTTGACCGACTGTATGAACATAACAACAAATATATTGTTTGGAAGGAAATGAGAACATATTAACTAATATAATATTCTATAAATATTTAAATATTATTAATTGGTTATTATAATTTCATTTAATCATTTAAATAATGAATTTATAAACCATATTTTTCCTTAAGAATCATCAAAACATGGTTGTTGTCAATTTATTATCAATGGTTATTGACCAAAAATGCCATTGGATTTAATTATAACATTATAATTTGTTTCAAATACATTCTAATTCCTTTGATTTTCAAATAGTGTTAGACTTTGGAAAAATAATTGATACTAGAATGGCTATTTCAAAACTAGTTTAAGTCTATAAAAGATTAATTACACTTAATATTAAAAAAAATAAAAAACAATGTAAAATTTTTATATATATGATGTTTATAAATGTGTATCAATAATATTTATTATTATGAATAAATTTCATTGGTATATTTTTAATGAAATCAATTTTATTACTCGAGATGTAGGGTGAAAGTGGAGAATAGATAAGGAAAAAGTAAGGGTTTTTTTCTCAAATTCATCTCTTTGAGAAACATCTGTTATTTAACAAATAATTTCATTTAAGTCATTTATATACTGCCTATATGAGATATCATACTATGATTAACCGTTAATTGTGGTATTTGAGGTAAAATTATAATATTTAACCCTTACAAAGTGTTTTTATTTATTATTTACTCAATATATAATATTTTTCTTATTCTAAAATCATATTTTATGAGACATGTTACATTTTAACCACCACATTTTATTTTTTTCATTATTCACCTCCCATACACAAGCTTCTATCAATTCAATGTTGAAAAAAGTTCCATATCATTAATTATTTAATTAACTTGAATATCCTTATTTTAGAAATGATGTATTATCTTGAAAATTGTATATCCTTAGTGGGTTCTCCAATCCAATAATTATATTTTCCTTTATAGTATTATTGGGAAAAAATATATTCTAATATGAAAAATAATTTATTTATTTTTTATATTTTGTTATTCCAAAAAAATAAATTATCGATATTAAAATATTCCCTTCATAATGAAATTTATAGGATCTAAATTCTTTATAAGGAAAATGATTTTATTTTTAATTCTCAATTAGTGAAGATTATATTAAAAATAAAAAATGTAAAGAGATTTCACATCACTTTTTGGTAAATAAATTTTTATATGACATGTATCCTTCTCTATTAAGTCAATATTAATTTTGTTCTAAAAGATCAATTTAGTAATCACTTATATTTCATTTAAATTTTATTTTCCTTCCAAAATATGGTTTTTTATGATTTATCCATTAATAAATTTGTTATAATTTGGGGAAAATGAATTCATTATTCCAAAAAATCCATTTTTTGATCCATTGTTGGGTTTTATCTTTCAATAATTCTTGTCTTCTGTTTTTTTATATATTTGAACGTACTTCTTGGTTACATTTTTTCATATAAAGGATATATTATTTTCAGGGTGTACAACTTCTTCATATATATGTCTTAGTACCATTTTATTATAGTGTTATCATAGTTATATACTAATTTTTCTATATGTTATAGAAATTGCATTTCATTAAATCAATATTATATGATGTTCAGTAATAAATTATGTTATTATATATACATGGTGTATAATATTTTCCATGAGTGTGTTGTCATTCCAAAATGAATTATTATTTAAATATTTACTATGTATTGTTAATAAATTATTATTATTCCTATAGAAGGCTCATGATCATGTTATATTATTTAAATGGGGAAAACTTTTATCATTCTTGATCATTACGGATTGAGAACACAGATTTTTTCTGTATTCGGTTTATGTTTTTTCTTATTTTATGGATAATGGTTTTTTGATTAAGATGATACATAGGGAATGATATTAAATGTATTAGTGAGTCTTATTTTGACGGCGCCAAACATAATCTAGTGATCACTGGGGCCTAGGATTATATAGCCCCCTTATGATCCAATAGGTCTTGTAAGAAAAAATGGATTTTGGATTTTTGTGTATGCTTATCCATTTTAGCATGTTGGATTTGTTACTCTTTCAATAACATGTAATTTTTCTTAAAAAAAATATTTTATAGTTTGTTTTTTATGTATGTATTATACATTGCATCTGTATGAGATAATTATTTTTGATATATATTTTTTAATTTGCTATCCAAGATATAACATCATATCAGTTTCATGTTGATTATATATTTATGTTGATTGTTATTCTATGTATTATTTACCCTATCTTTATGTCTATATTTACTTAGTTATATGTTTCCCTAAAGGAATGGATGAATTCACCCCTTATTATGTTTCCATTTCACTAGGTTATGAAAAACGTAGTACAGATGACATGTTTAGAAGTGTAGAACATGTGACAGAATTTATTACAGTTATTCATAACTTATTATAGATTTTGTAATTTCATATACATATACTATGTCTGTTTTATACAAAGAACATGGTAAATGTTATTTATTATATTGTTCTAATTCTTTGAATCCCTTATCCTAAAAAATTCCTTCTCAATTAATGACATGAAAAGAATAATAATTTCTTAATAAAAATGGTTACACATAGTATTTTATTGTTTGTATCAATGAATTTATGAACAATATAATTTAATAGTATTGTATAAAGTAATATGGGTTTTGGTATTGACCATGGTAGTTAAATATTCATCCCTCCATGTGAAATACCATTACTACTCCCTTAAATCTAAAATACCATTTCTCATCAGTTGAAATATAATACATTGAATTTATTTTATTCATATCAACATAATATTCCAGGTGAACAAACTCATTGTACCATCCAAATTTTCATGTTGATTATTCAATTTGATGAAATGGTTTCAAGTAACTAATGATGTTATCATTCTTATGTTATGGAATGGTGATAAAAAATCAAAGCATACATATCAAGTCGTGTAATGTTTTCTTCATGGCTACCATTGGATTCATAATCCTTGTAATTATTTTTCAAAAAGTCCCCCATTTTAGTATAATGAATTTTTTGGAATGTATTTATTGAGAAATACCCTGTTAAATTCCTCTTATTACATGTAATTATTTAATATCCTTTTGAATATTTTTCTTGGTTTGTGTGCACCATTGATCATTTGGATTTCTATGTAATAGAATGTTTAAAACATTTCTCATGTTATGAGAACTAGGGAATAAAAAATACATTTACCAAAACATTAATCCATATCATATCAATTATTAGATTTTATTAACAAAAATAATAATTTTTATGGGGTCAAATAAAATATCAAATGGAATGTTAATAATTCATAGATGCGTTTAAATGTTGAAAATGATTCAAATAATAATTAATTTCATGATATATTTGGGAAATTATTGCCAAATGATTATAAATTATAGGATCTATGTAATTTGGTTTTTTATGAATACATTCAATTCATTATCTATCACAGTCCTTTGCTAACATGAATAATCATTGTACCATCCACTAACTAAAACCAAAATGGATAACATAAAATGTCTAAGGATTAACCATTTGGGTGATAAATATTTGAATAATAACATAAAACAAGAGATACCCAATTTTATGACAGCTTATTATAATCCAATAACCTATAAGATTCATTCTAATGGTTTTCACTAATGTTTTATATTCCTAATATCATTAAATAAAAAATACATTTTCTAAGAGCCACAATGGTTGCTCTATAATTTCATACAAAAATATTATATCATTTAAACAATATTTAAAAAATCTCAAAATAATACAAGACTGAGGACAATAATGGTTTATTAAAATTACCAACTAAATAAATAGACATGTTATTTTCATTAATGGTCATAAATACAACTCATAAGGTTCTTTCCAAATAATTCTATTACATTCTTATCATACATAATATCTTTCATCAAAACCTAGGAATAATAGAGATATAATAAGGGTATATATGATTTTTAGTCATGATAAATGTAATGTCCTAGAAATCCCATGGGAATTTTTTTAATACATGGGGTTTTTACGAGTCCGTGAAATTTTACGGCGCTTTATTCAGAGGCCTGGTGTGCCCAGAATCATTTTCTGATGTTTTGATCAGGTAGATTCAGTAAACGTACGAGGTGGATTTTACAACTTTTGAAATGGTACTCATAATTGAAATATGAGGGCACCATTTAACTCACAGATTTGGTATTCTCTTATGTAGACTTTTACTTCGACGATAGTGACTTGAGAATAAAATTTGTTTTTTTGTATTCGTGGCATGTAAAAAAAAGTAAGCTCACTTTATTTTATTTTTAACCGCCATGTGGAGGTTGGGTGGTTAAAACCTCCTCATGGGAGTTGGAGGTGGGACCACCACACCATAACCTCCCTTGGGATGTTATGGTGGTGGGGCCCTCCCAATCATAACCTCCCGTGAGAGGATATGACAAGAGGACCACATGAGGCTTAACCCCCTATTAATGGAGGAGGGTAAAACCTCCTCAAATACCCATTAAATGGGGAGAAACTCCTTGACCTTATCCACCGTAATGGAGCCAACTCCCCTATAATTTAGTTTGTGCCACCTCTCAAGCATTAATTAGGGGAGATGAGTTAATTAATTAATTCTCTCTTTTGAATTTTAAATCCAACATTGTAAAATAATAGAAAAACTATTTTTTCAGACATAATTCTTTGGTTGGAATTTTATCTTTTGGTGGAGCTTTGGAAGATAGGAGCTTGAGATAAAAGTTCTTCCAACGAAGAATACCGGCAACAACCTTCTATGACTTCCTCCCTCAGATCCTACCGAGGTGTACTGTCTTCCACAGTAGACACAGCCTGGGATTGTGAGTGTATGATGAACACGATGAATAGAAAACTCCATCTTTCCCTTTCTACGACACCATCAATGAATGATGACAGACAACTAAAAGGTAGGGGGTTTATTACATGATGATGTTATACCTTTTTATTATCTTCTTCATCAGATAGAAATGGTATGTTGCGGACGTGGTAATCATCATGTACTTATTAGTTGAGCCAATTGATACCTCCCTAAACATAGAGGGTGCATGACAACTTAACATGGCCAGACATCCTCCATCGTTTTTCCATCTTGTGGAATTATTCAGCATGGTGACATAACAATGATGAGGTGACGGAGACGAGAATGAAAATGGTTGTTCTACCATGGCCACTGTGAACCGCACCGCCCCCACGGCATCCCGCGTGCCCCACGACCTGTCTGTGCGCTGCCCACGCGCGCCGCCGGCCTGCCCGCACCCTGCACGGGGCACCGTCGGCCTGCCCGCGCGCTGCACGCACCTCGTTGGCCTAACCATGCCCTACCCGGCGCCCGAAGGCCCGCCCGCGTGCTGCCTGCATGCCCCGCCACCTGCCCATGCACTGCCCAGTGCCCCACTGCCTACCTGTGCGACCCACCAGCCTGCCCACGCCCCGCGCGCCCTACCCGCGGCCGGACTCCTGGCCGAACCAGTCCCGCTGCTCCGAATAATTGACTCGGCCCACAGCGTCCTTCGCAGCATCGATGGATAAAATAGCTCGTCTTTCTGGGTCGTGCCGCCTGATCCACGCCCCTCGCGGCACTGGTCGAACCGGCCCCGACCTCCGGGCCGAGCCGCCTACGCGGTGACCTCCAGGCCGAACCGCCCCTTCAGTCTGCTGGCCCAGGCCCAGCGGACCGGGCCGAACCTCGTAGGCCAGCCGGGTTGACCCAGACAGGGACGACTCAGTCTGGGTTGGGCAGAGTCGGTCCGACCAGGTCGGACCGAGCCCGGGCCCATTACGGACCCCTTTAATTTCTTTGGACATATCTTTGGCATCAGACGTATGTTTGAAGAACTGTCAGCGGCACTGTTTTACTTGGAACGCGATGGTCCCTTTGAGTATACCCCACTAGAGTTCGGGGAATTTTTGAGATATGGTCAGGTTGGACCAAACAAAAATCCAAGCTGGCCCCTGATACTAAAAGGCTTATAAGCCACAGACCAGGCTTCTGATTGACGTGCTGTCTCTTGCGTTGAGACCCCTATGATGAGGAGGAACTTTGATGTACTTCTATGTGGGAATCTGTGATAGTTGGAGTATTGACCTGTAGCTCGTGGAGAGGACCCTCCCAGAGACGAGCGAGCGGAGTATGAAGATCTAGTAGTTGGCTTAGACCTGACGACTAGTTGACTGTTTCAACTCAAAGTGAATCGACTAGCCTAGTGGGGAGCTCTTGGTTGTTGGAGGTAGACCCATAACAGTGGATTGCCTGGTAGTTGGTGGCAGACCTGCGGTACTCGATGGGAGGAGTACCTCTACAGGCTATTTGGGAGAGCGCCTAGTAGTTGGTGCTAGACCCACAGTGTCGAGTGCCCCTATGTGAGTGTGGAAGGCCCGCAGTACTCGACATGAGGAGTACCTCATCAGTCCATGGTTAGTGGGAAGTGCCTGGTAGTTGGCGGTTGGCCCATTGTACTTGACAGAGGATGAGTTCTCCAGAAGCCATGGTTTCGACAATAAAAATCCCGATTGTGCTAAGTCAGTGACTTCTGTGTTTACCTCATGATTGAGATTGATTACATGATAACTTAAGTATATGAATGGGCATATTCCTAAGTGAGGTTATCTATTGATTTTATACTTTGTGGTTTATCCTTGATGGATTTTGTGATACCTTGAGGGTCTCGGGGTCCCAACTAAGTATCGTTATACTCAACCCTACACGGGCTATGCACACATCTCGTTGTGTTGGTTGCAGACGACATACAATACTGACTGAGGATCAGAGTAGCAGGACTGGACGATACCTAGAGGTGGACCATACGACGATTCGATACACGGAGGAGACTGAGAGGCGTGGAGTGGTGAGGAGGTTGTCTGTACCTACCCTTCTGGTAGGAATCTCCAGAGGATGACCTGGTAGGTACTTTAATTTTCTTCAGTTGAAATTGTTTTTTAGTTATACTTTCCTTTCATTTGTACCTGTAATTTCTTGATGGTCTTGTATTTCTGGACCCTTTTACTTTCCATCACTTCTTTTGTATACATATTTACTTAGTTTTTACTTTCATCTCATACTCTATTGTGTGTGTTTTCAGTTTATAAACGAAATTTCTTCACAGTTTTAGGTATTTATGCCTTTGGTGCTAGTTGGCAGCACCTGTCCAATGGAAGGGGGGCTTAGGGTAGTCATGTCATGGTCCCCAGGGCATGGTTCGTGACAAATTTGTATCAAAGGCAATCTGTTCAACTGGAGAAATTTAGACTATGATCACTCTTTTCTCTGAACCAATAGTGTCAAGGGTACCGAGTGTGGTTTTCAGTTCAGGGAGTCTAGTGTTAGTTCGGTGGATAACGTATCCATACACCAGGACCCTGACTTCTGATTTCCAACTCAGTGCATGAAAACACTGATTGAGTGTGTGTTTTCAAAAGTTTTCATTAAGTCAGCTCAACCCGGTCAGCTTACTAGGTATAATATTTTGACCTTGTTGTATCTATTTCTTTCAGGGTGCCTCCCTACGAACGACCAGTTAGAGGCCAGAGAGTCATACACTCAGATATCCCACTGAGTGATGAGGCCTCGGTGCAGGTCCCTTTTCCAAATAACGCACCAGCGGTACACTCCCCATTGGGCCACCGATTCCACCGGCCCCAGTAGCAGATGATGCATACTTCTTGAGCACGTTTCAAGAGTTACAGCGCCAGATGCCACATAGTTTTAGGGGAGAGACGGACCCAAAGGTGGCTGAGGATTGGCTGGAGGCTGTGGTGAGAGTCTTCAGACTGGTAGGGACACTAACATACTTCATGGTGATCCTTTCCACGAGTATCCTTCAGGTAGCAGTAGGCAGATGGTGGAGCCTAATTATCTAGGTGCATGACGAGGTGAAACTACTCTGGACAGATTTCGAGAGCCTGTTTCAGGTGGAGTTTGTTCCAGCCACCCTTCGTACGGTGCAGATACAGGTGCTACTGCATCTACAGTAGGGTAGCAGGATTGTAGCTCAGTACTGAGTGAGGTTCACATACCTCTCACACTACTCCACTGATATGGTCTGAGACCCATTTTCAGAGCCTAGACCATTTACTAGGGACTCAGTTGAGAGATCAGGGCTCCGATGATCTCCCTTAGCATCCTGACGTAGGCAGGGGTGTTGGAGTAATACCACTCAGTGGAGAGATAACTTTCTGAGCAGTCTCTAGCAGCGAGACCCACCACTAGTGGACATGCATCAATGTCATTTGCAGCGGGAACTAGACAGATGTCGTAGAGGTCCAAGAGAACCAGACCTATAGGTGGAAGACCTCATGACTCAGGATTGGTTCTGTGGGGCACCGAGAGTGGAGACAGAGCCAGACATTCCAGGATTGGACAATGTTACTCGTGTCGTGGGCATGGTCACCTGGCATGTGACTGTCCGACCCTCCGTTTTTATGATCATCAGAAGGATAAAGAACCGCCTAGGAGGAGACAAAGATTTTATTGAGGTGGTCCACAGGGAGCTAGGGAACGTGGTAGAGGAGCTGGTCATGCATCTGGTGGTGGATGAAGATTCGAGGTGTTACCACCACCACCGCTAGGAGGTCCACCCCGACCGTAGGGATCAGGTGGACAGGGGGGATCTTAGCTCTAGGTACTTGAGGCTTACGACCATGGCGCTCTGGAGATGATATATGGTACAAACTATGTCTACTCCACTATACCTATAGTTCTTATAGACACAGGTTATTGTCACTCTTTCATTTCCACTGCCCGCATTCGGTGCTCAGAGATTATGACGGAGCCGTTAGGTCGATCCTCACAACTACAGACTTCTACAGGAGCAGACTCTATGATTATGTAGTGGTTTCAACAGTGAGAGCTTACTATAGGAGGAGAGAGCTTCGACTGGAATCTCCTCTTAGCGGCGTTGAGGCCTTACAAAATCATCATGGGTATGGACTGGTTATCTACAGTCCTTTCATAGATCGACTGTATTAGGAACAAAGTGTGGTGTGTCTGTAGAGACCAAAATCATGACGTACGTAGGCATTACATTACATTTTCGGAATACATAATACATAACAAAAACAGACACCAAAGGATTGTAATAGTTTAGTGTCTTTGGGAACATGGAACATAGTCATCTAATCATGGTGAAAGATTTTCAACATCTCCCATAATGATCATCCCCTTATGTTTTCTTACCTAAAACCTTTATTTATATCTGGGGTAAAATAAAACATAAAAAGAGTGAGATCAAATGCTCAGTATGGATAAACATAGAGAACATAAAACAATCCATAAACATTTGAATGCAAAAACTTAAACATAAAATCTAAAAATAAAAATATTGAGCAAAGACATACTTCTTGGAAGTAAGTAAGGCATATATCATAATGGAACATCAATCATGATAAAATAGCATGGGAAGAAAACATATAATTGTGGAAAAACATTACGCACATGATATGATTTCCATAGTAGCCATGGAATTGCTGCCAAGACCATCTTATTAGACAAAGTCCCTTTCTGAATCGAGTTCACTTCTCGTTCCAGTCATGTATCACTGAACCGTATTAACATAACGTTCCCGCCTTGTTTATCTCATGAGATATAAATCATTACCTAATTAATTGGAGAGAGAAATATTACCCACCCATCTCATAATGAAATCATTCTTACTTGTGCCACAAAATAAACTTAAATCAATCATTATAACCCAAAGAATAAAATGGGTTCCATAAACATCATCCCATCATCACATAATCCATATAAAACAAATGGATATCATTTCATCATAAGAAAAGTAAAACCATGTAAATCATAGAGACATTATACTTGAATCATACACATATGAAATACTGTCATCTTAGAAGTAAAATTGTTTTTTATAAAACACTCGAAATGAATTATTGAGGAAAGTATCCTTTCTTCTTCAAAATCATTTTCTTTTCACAAAATGCCATGAAATTTTGAAAGGGAAGGATTTTGTTTAAAATAGTCATGAAATTTTTCAGAGTAAGCTTCATGAAAATAAAGCGTTATAAAACCATAAAAATCTGTTCATGCCATGTAAGTTAAAAAAACATTATCCTTGTACTTTTTTCAGAAAAGTAAAAAAGTTACTTGTATGATAAAAAAAAGAAAGATTCCTTACATAACAAAAAGTAAAAGTAAATAGGGGTCAAAATGAATTTAAATATACAAGGAAGAATATTGAACACTTTATGAAAACATTTTTATGGACATGGAGGAAAAATATAACCCCAGTAAATACTTACGTATAAGCAATCTCGGATAAAAATGAGATTTGAAAAATTATCCCTTACCTTATGTATGATATGCTTCGTATATATCCAAACATCCTGCATAATGATTTAAATAATGTCATTTAATTATTACATAATCATATTCATTGTTATGATATCATATATGGTTCACTTATGACTTTATATTACCCGTTCTTTTGTACATTCATGTTAAAGTAGCGTTTTTGTTAAAATCGTTTCATTTATCGTCTGTGTTTTGAATTATAGTTATTCATATGATTACTTATATCATGATTAGATACTTCTAGAATTAAAAACATGATTTATATATTATATATTTTCAGAATATACATATATATAATAGATCGATAAATTGAAAGAAATACACTGTTCATGGAGATGGTTGGTCATACGTACGCATGAACGATGTTTTCATTTCCTTATTAAATTGAATGGAAGAAAGTAATTAACATATACATAAGTATATTATAATTAATATTTCATATATTTTATTATTATTTAATATATATACTTTATAATCATTCTTGAATGGTTAACTTGGAGAATGAATTTCATCACGTCATGGAGACGGTAATCCGTACATACGCAAGAGCGATGATATTGTTCCCATAATTATTGAATGGAATTAGAGTGGATGATATAATATCTCATAATTCGTATCATATTATAATTACCATATATATAGTTATTATTTACACCATTATACCCATCCAAGTAAGGTGGTGGTGGAAAAACCGATTACACCACGGCGTGGAGACTGTATTCCGTACGTATGCACACGCGGTGATTTCATTTTCCGTAGGATGGATAGAAGGTGAAATGGGGTTTTTTCATATTTATAATAACATATCATTATATTACTGATACTGATGTTATTAATTTATAATAAAAAAACTAAATAAGAAGAAGTTGAAGAAGAAGGAAACTTGAAAGAATCGGTAGAAGAGATTACCTCTTTTTTCAACGCACCTCTTTTAAGCTTCCTCTTAAGGAACTAGAGATGGTCTTTTGAGAAGACCATAACCTCCAGAATGTTTCTAGGGAAGTGGAGATGATAAATGGGAATGGGATGGCCGAGTATTAAGGCTTAAAGTGTTGTGAATATGAGAGGGAGAAGGTTCCCTTTTATAAGGGAGGAGAGGGGAACCTTTGGAAGCATAAGAAATATTAATTTATAATAAATTCAAACCCTGCATAAGAGCTTCAAAAATGACTCAAATATAAATACTAGATGATATAGGGTTGTAATCTCATCATCAAATAAAATTCATACTTGTTTGGAATTTAATTTAATCATTATCAACTTGATTTATCCTTATTTAATCTATTTAATTTTATTTTTGGTAATATGATTCTAAATTTTTAATTGTTATAAATAATTACTTATGTGTTGTTAATTGTACATAATTGAATAATTTATGACATATTAGACCATATAAATTTTAATTTAGAATTTTTAGTATTTTTGTGATTTTTGAACAATTTTATATTCTGTTATTTTTATAAAATAACAATAGTGTCAATTTTGACACTATTCATTTATTTGAATTCAAATAAAATCCACATAGAAGATATGTTCGAACTAAAAGCTTTAATAGATTCATAACAAGTAATATTTACCTATAAAATTAGTGTATCATATTAAATAAATTATATAATATTTATTTTAATATTTTTAAAACCATTTATTTGATATTTCAATCAACAAAATAACATCAACATCACTATTGTGTCACATTTAATGATAATTATTTAATCCCTAAAAATTATAAATAAATTCAAATGATGTAGATAATGTTATTAAATTTCTGGAGACTGTTCATGTTCTAAGTTTAATGATGTTTATCACTGAATTAAAATTATTATAATTATAAGATTTGAGAGGGTGACATGTTGTCACTTTCTTTGGTTTTAATAATAATTAAATTATTTTCTTGTTCAAAAGCTCATAAAATTAACATATTCTGACCCTTAGGTGATATGGGTCAAATTGTAGTCATCCAATATAATTTTGTGTGGTGTTAGGTTAATTTTATATTCTTATTTTTACCCTTAATTACCCGATTTACCTTTAACTGTATTAAATAAAAATTATCCTAGTTACTATTCATAATATAAAAAAAGTATCCTATTAACAAAATTTGGACCGACTGAATTCAAATATGGAATCCATTTTTCAAAATTCAAAACACAAAAGTTGTAGTAATTAATTTAAAATTAATCCCGTTGTTAAAAAAATAGGTTTTAAAATTAAAAACATTGCCAAAGATTTAAATGTTTTTACCTATGAATTCAATGTAAAATTAATGGCAATGACATACATTATATTAAATGGTAAAAATATATTATATTTATACTTTAAAACCATTAAATATTTTAACTTAACCATATAAATTATTGCGATGAAAAAAGTTGTTTTTATTTAAAATATAGCATGTTTTTACTATTCATTAAAATATGAAAGTTATCAGAATATTATTAAAAATTTATCCAAAGTAAATTTTTATATCCTTATTCAAAATAAGAATTTTATTTTTTCAAATTTAACTTATAAACCCATGAAAAATTATATTTAATGTGGGTGCGATATCAAAAGGCGGCAAAACATTATTTTTTTAAAAATAGTTATTTTACCCGAAAAATTTATTTTGTTCACATACCATGTTTTAGAAGATGTGTAAGATAATAATAATGATATAAAATTCAAAATGTGGTTATTACTATTCATAACGTCTAATCCATAATGATATTATAACAATATATCGTTGTTTAGTGAAACTCGGTATTGCGTACTACACATGCTATTGAAGAAGGTTGCGATTGCGTGTAACGCAAGCCAAGAGTAGTGTTTGCATATAATACAAGAAAATACGTCGTTTCTTATAGCACAGGCTAAATTTTGTATAACATACAACACAAGACATCAATTAAATTAAAAAAATATTTTCCCAAAAATCTTGGGGTGTTACATTCTACCCCCCTTAAAATGATTTTCTCCCTCAAAATTCGTTAGGGGAATAAATTGTTTACTACTTGAAAGTTTTTTTAATATAAACCCACATCATAAAAAAGAATAACAAAACTGATCTTTAAAAACAAAATTATGAAACATAACGATTACCAAAATTAACTAATCATTGGGTTTCCACATATGAGAACATAGGTCAAAATATGGATATGGAAGAGAAATCTAGACATCAAGTTCTAACGGAGAGTGGTAGAGAACATGGCTAGGAAAAATACAACAATCACAAATCCATAAATTTGTGATGATCTAAGGTACCATATGATTCATCGGATTTGAGGACATTAGGACAACATTTTTTGTTTTCAAGATCATTACCCTAAAGTTGAAGAATAATTAAAATAAATAATTTCTTGATTTTGGTACAATCTCACTATTGTTTGTGACTTGAACAATTTCCACATCATCTCTTAAATAAATGAAGTTGAATTTGTCTTCCATGAAGTGTTAGAAGATCATGCGATTGAACGATGGGTCATTCCATCTGTCTCAAACAAGAGGTTAAAAAAAAGTTATCAAATATACATAAGTCCATCTATGGTGAGGTAAATCAGATATGATTCCAAAAATGTACTTATAATTCATCTATCATACCGCTTAATATAATTAAACTATTTCCTACTAACCAGGGACTTCCTATAGTCCAGTGATAGGCGATAAAGGCCTGTCGCACTTCGGTTGTGGGTTTGATTCCCACAGCCTTGTCTGACGCGACGGGTTGTTGCCCGTCCTACAGGTTGTTCTTTTTCTAAAACTACATTTTTATATCATTCCATCAATAATATAGAAAAAAGTTATATCCTTAAAAAATACTAACTTATGTCCAATATAATCCTTTCCAATCTTTAGGATTATGCAAAATATTTTTATCCAAGCTCATAGTATAAAGAAAACAATTACTAGAAATGTCATCTTCCGAGCATGTGAATATCATCATTTATCCCCCACATATCATACGCTATATCTTTTTGGTCACATTACAAACATGTGAATACCTTAATCATGTATTCTCTTGAAATGCCCATTGAACTATAGTGAAAACATGAATGCTGTCAAATGTTAACACTTTCCTCATACCAATATCCAAAAGTTTCTATATACTCAAACCATGATATAACTTTGTCCTTATATAAGTAATGATCTCATTTCATTTTTTCTTTATCCCTTCATTATGTTCATATCATCTTCTTCCCAAAAATATTTCAATCACTTTTCATGGTTACTGGTACAATAGAATTTTTGAAAACCAATACATAGATATTCCAAAATTACACGATACCATAAATGACATTCCATGATACTATTTTGAAATCCCATTACATAAACACTTAATCATTACAAAACATCATTGTCATAATCAACATCACAAATAGTGATCGCATGTGACTTACCTTTATCTTTTTTCTTAAGAGGATGCTCACGTTGATCATCATTAACCCTTGGATTAGGGAATTGATTAGCATAATTCCCCATTTCTTTGCACTTGAAGAATTGAAGTGTTGATGGTGCGTTCTCTGCAGTATTTTCTTTATTCACATCATTAGAAACCCTTTTTCCATTACTTAGACACTCAGCTGCTCGATTACCTTCTTTTCCACACATAAAACATTTTTTAGTCCCCTTAAGACAATATCCACCATGCTTCTCTCCACACTTTGAGAATAAAGAAACATTAATATTCATTTCACAATTTTTCTGAGATATTTCCATGAACTTCATATTTCATTTCTTGTCAAAACCATGAGATGGATATGTAACACCAACTTCCATTTCTACCTTGATTGCACAACGTACAATTTCTTCATAGCAACTAAAGTCTCTTATAACAAATTCCCATCGAAGACCTGGTTTTATGCCACTGAATAATCGATCAACTTTACTTTCAGGTTGGATGATAAATCCAAATGCATACCTTGCAAGCCTTGTAAAATTCGCTTTGTATATACCAACAGATTCATCCTCCTTTTTCTTAAGCTCATGGAAATCTTTTTTCATCTTTGTTTGAAGAATAAGAGGGAAGTACTTATTGAAAAATATGTTCTTGAACTCATCCCATTCTATGGATTCAATTTCATCTCAGGGACTCGTATTCTTAATTAGAGTCCACCATTGATCTGATTCACCTACTAAATGGTAAATAGCCAGAATGACTTTTTCCGGTTCCAAACAGCGAAGTATAGAAAATATCTTTTCAATTGTACAGATCCATTGTTCAGAAATAAGTGGATCAGAAGACCCACTGAAAGAAGGTAGATATTGCCTCATGAAGGACTCAATAGAATATTTTTCCCTTCTCTTCTCATTTGGAAGTCCAGAATGATTCATAGCTTTTGTAAGTATAGAAATAAGTTTTTTCACTCCATCTCCCACAACATTGTTTTGTTCAGGAGGACAATCATTGCATTATCCATTACATGGATCAACACGGTTCCTTCGTATTCCATCCATCATCTAAAAACCAATAAGAATAGTGTGAGAGGCAAAAATAAATCTAGGGAAAACAACATATTAAAGGGGGAGTAACTTCAATATATAACATATTAGGGTTAATACTAATATTTTACCAGAATTCTAGGACTATAACCTATACATATAATTATCCTTATGGACATCCATAGACATACCACAGAAATATCGCTAGGGATCGCACTAAAGTTTTTGCATCCTAGTTTCCAAAGGTTAACTAAACCTTACCAATAATACCAACTGTAGAGACCCACATATTGACATACATAGACACTACATTACTTTTGCGGAATACTTAATACATAACAAAAAAAGAAACCCAAGGATTGTAATACTTTAGTGACTTTGGAAACTTGGAACATAATCTTCTAATCATGGTGAAAGAATTTCAACATCTACTATAAAGATCATCCCTTTTTGTTTTCATATCTAAAACCTTTCTTTATATCCTGGGGAACCAAAAACATAAAAAGGGTGAGCTCAATTTCTAAGTAAGGGTAAACATAGAGAACATAAAACCATCCATAAACATTTGAATGCAAAAACATGAACATAAAATCTAAATATCAAAATCTAGAGCAAAGACATATATCTTGGAAGTATGTAAGGAATATATCATAATAAAACATCAATAATTATAAAATAGCATGGAAAAAACATATAATTGTGTCAAACCATTAAGAACATGATGTTATTTCCATAGTATCCAAGGAATTGCTGCCAAGACCATCTTAGTGGACAAAGTCCCTTTATGGATCGAGTTCACTCCCCATTCCAGTCCTGTATCACTGAATCGGATTAACATACCATTCCATCCATGTCTATCTCATGAGATATAAATCATTACACAATTTATTGGACGGAGATATAGGTCCCACCCATATCATAACTAAATCATTCTTACTTGTTCTACAAAATAAACTTAATTCATTCATAATAACCTAATTAATAAAATGGGTTTCATAAACATCATCCCATCATCACATAATCCATATAAAACAAATGGATATCATTTCATCATAAGAAAACTGAAACCATATAAATTATAGAGACATTATACTTGAAACATACACATATGAAATAATTTCATCTTAGATGGAAAATGGTTTTTGATCAAACACTTGAAATGAATTCTTGAGGAAAATATCCTTTCTTTTTCAAAATCAGTTTCTTTTAAGAAAGTTCCAAGCAATTTTAAAAGAAAAGTATTTTTTTTAATATAGTCATGAAATATTTTAGAGTAATCATCATGAAAATAAGGCATTATAAATCCGTAAAAATCCGTTCATTCCATATAAGTTAAAAAAACATTCTCCTCGTACTTTTGTCGGAAAAGTCAAAAAATACCTCGTATGGTAAACAAAAGAATGATTCCATCCATAAAACAAAGTAAAGTCAAGAAGGGTAAAATTGACTTTAAACATACATGGAAGAATATTAAATACTTTATGAAAACATTTTTATGGACATGGATGAAAAATATAACCCCAGTAAATACTTACGTATAAGCAATCTCGGATAAAAACTGAGATTTGAAAAATTATCCCTTACCTTATGTGTGATATGCTTCGTATATATCCAAACCTCCTGTATAATGATTTAAATAATTTCATTGAATTATTACAGAATCTAATTCATTGTTATGGTATCATATATGGTTCACTTATGATTTTATATTACCTGTTCTTTTGTAAATTCATGTTAAAGTAGCGTTTTGGGTAAAATTGTTTCATTTATCATCTGTGTTTTAACTTGTAGTTATTCATATGATTACTTATATAATGACTACATAATTCTAGAATGTAAAACAGGATTTATATATACTATATTTTCACAATATAAAAATATATAATAGATCGATAAATACAAAGAAATACACCGTTCATGGAGACGGTAGGTCGTACGTACGCATGAACGATGTTTTCATTTATTTATTAAATTGAATGGAAGTAAGTAAATAAAATAAAAATAAGTCCATTATCATTAATATGTCATATATTTTATTATTATTTAATATATATACTTGATAATCATTCTCGGATGGTTAACTTGGAGAATGAATCCCATCGCGTCGTGGAGACGGTAATCCGTTCGTACACACGAGCGATGATATCGTTCCCATAATTATTGAATGGAATTAAAGTACATGATATAATATCTCATAATTAGATTCTTTTTATAATTACCATATATATATATATATTCTTTAAACCATTATACCCATCCAAGTAAGGTGGTGGTGGAAAAACAGATTACACCACAACGTGGAGACGGTATTCCGTACGTATGCACGCGTGGTGATTTCATTTTCCATAGGATAGATAGAAGGTGAAATGGGGTTGATTCATATTTATAATAACATATCATTATATTATTGATAATTATGTTATTACTTTATATTGAAACAACTAGAGAATAAGAAGTTGAAGAAGAAGGAAACTAGAAAGAATCGGTAGAAGAGATTACCTCTTCTTCGACGCACCACTTTTAATATTCCTATTAAGGAAGTAGAGTTGGTCTCTTGAGAAGAAAAAAACCTCCAGAATGTTTCTAGGGAAGTGGAGAAGAGAAATTGATAGGTTTTGGTTGATTTTGAAGGCTCAATGTGTTGTGAAGAGGAGAGGGAGGAGGTTCCCTTTTATAAGGGAGGAGAGGGGCACCTTTGGAAACATAAGAAATATTAATTGATAATAAATTCAAACCCCACATAAAAACTTCCAAAATGACTCCAATCCGAAGATTAGATGTGATAGGGTTGTAATAGCATCAACCCATAAAATTTAGTCATATTTGGAATTTATGTTTAACATTATCAACTCAATTTATCCTTATTTAATCTATTTAATTTTATTTGTGGTAATAATATTCTAACTTTTAAATTGTTATAAATAATTACTTATGTTTTGTGAATTGTATATAATTGTATAATTTAAGAAATATTAGACCATATAAATTTAAATTTATAATTTTTAAATATTTCTTTGATTTTTAAATAATTTTATATTATATTATTTTTATAAAATAACAATAGTGTCAATTTTGACACTATTCATTTATTTGAATTTAAATAAAATCCAAAAAGACGATATGATCGAAATAAAAGCTTTAATAGATTCATAACATATCATATATAGCTATAAAATTGGTGGGGAATATTAAATAGTTCATATAATATTTATTTAAATATTTTTAAACCCATTTATTTGATATTTCAATCAATAAAATAATTTCAACATCACTATTGTTTCACCTTTAATGATAATTATTTAATCCCTAAAAATTCTAAATAAATTAACATTATGTAGATAAATTCATTATATTTCTGGAGACTATTCATGTTTGATGTTTCATGATGAAAATCACAATATTATAATTATTATACTTATAAGATTAAAGAGAGTGACTTGTTGTCACTTTCTTTGGTTTTAATAATAATTAAATTATTTTCATGGTCAAAAGTCCATAAAATTAATATATTCCAACCCTTAGTAGATATGGGTCTACTTTTATGAATCCATTAGAATTCTTTCATCTGTTAGAATAATTTTATAATCTTATTTTAACCCTTAATTACACGATTTACCTTTAACTTTAGTAAATAAAAATTACCGTAGTTACTCTTTATACTATCAAAAAAAGTATCCTATTAACATAATTTTGACCCACTGAATTAAAATATGGAATCAATTTTTCAAAATTCAAAACACAGAAGTTTCAGTAATTAATTTGAAATTAATCTCGTTGTTAAGAAAACGGGTTTTAAAAGTTAAAACATTGCCAAAGATTGAAATGTTTATACTTATGAATTCAATGTCAAATTAATGGAAATGAAATAAATTATATTAATTGGTAAAAATATATTCTATTTATATTTTAAAACCATTAAATATTATAATTTAACCATATAAATTACTGTGATGAAAATAGTTGTTTTTATTTAAAATATAGCGTGTTTTTACTATTCATTAAAATATGAAAGTTATCGGAATAATATGAAAATTTTATCCAAAGTAAATTTGTATATCCCGAATCCAAAGAAGTATTTTATTTTGTCAAATTGAATTGATAAACCCATCAAAACCTAGATTTAATGTAGGTGTGCCATTAAATGGTGAAAAAACTGCATTTTTAAAAAAATACTTATTTTACCCGAAACATTTATTTTGTTCACATAACATGTTTTAGAAAATGTGTAAGATGAATAATAATGTTATTAAATTCAAAATGTATTTAATACTATTCATAATGACTAATCCTTAATAATATTATAACAATATATCGTTGTTTAGTGAAACCTGGCATTGCGTACTACACACGCTATTGAAGAAGGTCATGATTGCGTGTAACGCAAGCCAAGAGTACTGTTTGCATATAATATTAGCAAATACGGTGTTTCGTATAGCACAAGATAATTTTTTTGTAACGTACAACATAAGATATCAATTAAATTAAAAGAATATTTTTCATAAAATCTTGGGGTGTTACAGTGTCTGCACAGATAGGACCAGGTTCATCTTCATCGGCGAGAAGGTAGGCATTGTAGCACATGACTGACTTACTCAGATGAGGGTGCAGTCTTTCACTCATCTGTTGACATGCCTTACCCTCAGAGCAGTTAATGTGGAGAGTCTGAGTTATCCTGTAGTGGTGGACAAGTACATGGATGTTTTCTCTGATGATGTTCTAGGACTACCTCATCACTGAGAGGTGGACTTCTACATTGACATGTACCCAAGGATGGCGCCGATATCTACTCCAGAAAGTCGGATAACCCCCACCGAGCTTCGTGAGATGCAGGTACAGTTGGAGGGATTATAGGGGAAGGGATTCAACCGGCCTAGTGTTTCTCCCCGAGTAGCTCCAATTCTATTCTCCAAGAAGGCGGATGAGATCTTGACACTTTGTGTCGACTACCGTTGCCTAAACCAGGTGACCGGGAAGAAAAAGTACCCACTCCCAAGGATTACCAACCTCTATGATCAGCCGAAGGGAGAACAGTGGTTTTCAAAGATAGACCTCAGATCAGGATATCACCAGCTCAGAGTTCGAGATGAGGATGTTAAGAAGACGACCTTCAGATGTCGGTATGGCCATTACAAGTTCTTGGTTATTCCCTTCATTATAACCAACGCTCCAGAAGTGTTCATGAGTCTCATGAACCATATTTTTCAGCCAGACCTCGATCTCTTTGGCATAGACTTCATTGACGACATACAGATCTACTCGACGATAGAGGAGGAGCATGCAAACCGTTCTCAGGTAGTACTGGACAAACTCTGAGAGTACCAAATTTATGGTAAGCTTTCGAAGTGCCAGTTCTGGATATGAGAGGTTCACATTCTAGGTCATGTCATCTATGAGGTTGGATTTGTAGTGGAACCAGTGAATATTGAGGTGGTACTTTATTGGGAGCCACCCAGGAGTGTGACAGAGGTACGAAGTTTCCTGTGTTTTCCGGGTTACAACTGGAGATTTGTTATAGACTTCTCTAGAGTTGCAGCACCACTATCAGCCTTGATGAAGAAGGGGAATCCCTTCGTGTGGTTGGAGAGATGCCAACAGAGCGTTAAGAAGCTGAGGCAGAGGCTGACTAGGGCCCCCATCTTGAGGATTCCATAGGAAGGCGTAGGGAATATAGTCTACTACGATGCATCAGGGACCACACTCGGGTGTGTCCTGATGCAGGAGCGATCAATGATCTCTTATGGTGATCATCAGCTGAGACAACATGAGCAGAAATACGCTACCCATGACTTGGAGTTAGAATCAGTGGTCTTCACCATGATGATATGGAGACACAATCTTATGGGTGAACGTTTTACCATGTACTCTGATAACATGAGTCTCAAGTATATCTTCTCTTAGATGGATCTGAACCTGAGACAACAATGTTGGATTGAGTTCCTCCAACACTCTGACTTTGAGATAGTCTATACTTATAAGAAGGGTAACGATGTTGGGGACAATCTTAGCGGGAGATATGGTATACAGCTGCTAGGAGAGGCGACAGAGCAGTTGGCTGCCTTACAGATATCCTTTGTGGATAGGGATAGAGCAGCATTTCTATCGTATCTTACAGTCACTCCCCCATTTCTTCTACGAGTCAGGGAAGCACAGTGTGGAGATTCTGACTACGAGACGCGACATGCTCAGATATCCATAGGTCAGGCACCTGATGGATTCTGTGATGGTGGGGAGCACGTCATCCTATTCAGAAGATGTACCATGGTACCAGTGGAACTTTAGGAGGAAGTGTGGATGAATTTCCACACTTCCCTCTAGCAGTACATACAGGAGTGGCGAAGATGTACTAGGACCTTCGATGACAACATTGGTGGCCAGGTATGAAGAAGGAGGTAATAGAGTTTGTCTCATGATGCCTCATTGTCAGCAATTGAAGGGGGAGCACCAAGTACCAGTAGTCTTGGTTCATCATTTAGAGGTCCCAGAGTGGAAGTGGGATGGGATATCCATGGACATCGTGATGGGTCATCAAAGTATAACCAAGGGTCATGAATTGATTTTGGAGATCGTCAACTGACTCACCAATTCATCCCACTTTCTATCAATTAGAGAGTAGGGTTCAGTATGGAGATTAAGATTCCTCTATGTGAAGGAGATTTTGTGTGTACATGGAGTACCATCGATGACGGTTCTCCGATCGTGATGCATGATTTACTTACCTTCTATGGAAGGGGTTGTATTTTTCTTTTGAGACACATCTTCACCTGTGCACTGCCTTCCATCCTCATACAGATGGTCGGACTAAGCGTACCATTCAGACCCTTTAGTACATGACCACAACAGCTATCACTCCACCATAGGGATGACACCCTTCGAGGTGTTATACCGGCGACCCTGCAGATCACCCTTGTGCTAGACAGACCCTGTGGAGTCAGCACTGGTGGGACCAGATATGGTACAAGCAACCACATAGAAGGTGTAGATTATCCAAAAGTGGATTAAGACTTCATAAAGCAGGCAGAATCCATATGCTGATAGGGGACAGAGACCTTTGGAGTTTGATGATGGTGATCATGTATTTCTATGGGTCTCACCTCAATGAGGTCTACAGAGATTTTCCAGAGGCAACAAGTTATATCTGAGATTCATCAAAACTCTCCAAGTCCTCCACAGAGTTGGCGATGTGGTATACCGCTTGGCCCTTCCACCTCAATTGCACCAGGTGCACGACGTCTTCCACAAATTCCAGCTGAGGAGATACGTGCGTGACCCTTCTCATATCATTGACCATGAAGAGTTGGACATCAACGATAGGGATAATTTCACAGAGTTTCCAGTAGAGATTTAGGATCGACAAGAGTGGGTCCTATGTGGATGGTTGATACCATTGGTGCGTGTTTTCTGGCTACACAGGAACCTTCAAGAGAGCACATGGGAGCGGGAGGCTCAGATGCATGCTCATTACCCCCATTTGTTCCGTTAGTTTGAGTTGTAGCTTATGGGGATATAAAGGCCTGAGGTGGGGAGAATGTAAAGACCAGGAAATATTGTGGAATTTTTTTTAATACATGGGATTTTTACGAGCCTGTGAAAATTTGCGGTGCTTGATTCCGAGGCCCGGTGTACCCAGAATCAATATTTGAAGTTTTGTTCGGGTACGTTCACTAAACATACGAGTAGGATTTTATAACTTTTAAACCGGTACTCAGAATTGAAATCTGAGGGAACTATTAAACTTGCATCATGGGTATTCGCATAAGAATACATTCACTTTGATGATAGTGGGTCGAGAATAAAATTTATTTTATCAGGGTTTTCGTGGGAAGTAATAAAATAAAGTAAGCTCACTTTATTTTATTTTTAACCACCATGTAGAGGTTGGGTGGTTAAAACCTCTTCATGGAAGTTGTACGTGGGACCACCACACCATAACCTCCCTTGGGAGGTTATGGTGGTGGAGACCACCTGAGCATAACCTCCATTGATAGGTTATGACGTGGGGACCACAAGAGGCTTAACCCCCTATTTATGGAGGAGGGTAAAACCTCTTCAACTCCCCAATAAATGGGGGGAAACCCCTAGACCTTCTCTACCTTAATGGAGTCAACTAACCAATAATTTAATTTGTTCCACCACTCAAGCATTAATTTGGGGGGATTAGTTAATTAATTAATTCTATTTTTTGAATTTTAAATCCAATGTTCTAAAATAATAGACAAACTAATATTTTTTTGGACATAATTTTTTGGTTGGAATTTTCTCTTTTGGTGGAGCTTGGGAAGAGAGGAACATGAGAGAAAAGTTATTCTAATGAAGAATGCTGACAACAACTTTGTTCGACTTCCTCCCTTGGATCTTATCGACGTGGAGTGTCTTCTATAGCCGACGCAGCCCGGTATTGGGAGTGCATGATGAACGCGATGAACAACGAACTCTTTATTTCCCTTTCTATGACATTGTCAATGAACAACGACAAATAATCAAATGGTAGGGATTTTATTACTTGATGATGTTATACCTTTTCTTATATTCTTCATTGAATAGAAAGGTTTTTTACGGACATGTTAATGATCTACTGCTTATCTTGTGGAGCCAGTTGATACCTCCCTAAACACGGAGGGTGCGGGCCAACCTAACATGGCCCGACATCCTCCATAGTTTTCCATTCTTGTGGAATTCTTTGGCATGGCGACGTAACAACGACGAGGTGATGAAGATGAAAATTAAAAAGGCGACGCTACCTGCAGCCTCGGTGAACTGCGCCGCCCTCGTGACATCTTCTGCACCCCGTGGCCTACCCGCGGACTGCACGCCCACCCTGCCGGCCTACCCGCTTACTGCCCGGCACCCCGCGGGCTGCCCGTGCACTGCTAGTGCACCCCGTCGGCCTGCCTGTGCACTACCCGCGCCCAGCGTAGCCTGCCTGCACAGTGCATGGTGCCCTACCGGCCTTCCCGCGCCCCGTGCGGCCTGCCCTCACCTTGGCTTCTGGCCGACCCGCGCTGGCTCCACGAGCTGGACCGCGACATCCTTCGCAGCATTACTGTCCAAACCGGCTCAGCTTTCCGGGATGAGCCACTTGAGCAGTGCCCCTCACAGCGCTGGCCAAATAGGCCCTGACCTCCGGGCCGAGCCGCCTACGTGTCGACCTTCGGGCCGAACCTCCCCTCCAGTCCGCTGAGTTGGGCCCAGTGGATCGGGCCGACCCACCCAACATGCTAGGTCAGACCCAGAACGGGTCAGCCAAGTCTGGGTTAGGATTAATTAGTCCGACCGGGTCGGACAGTGCCCAGGCCCATTACAAACCCCTTTACTTTCTTTAGCCATAGCTTTGGCACCAGATGTCATTTTGAAGAATCATCGGCAATACTGGTTTTCATGAAACGCGATGGTCCCTTTGAGTATACCTCACTAGAGTTTGGGGTAATGTTGAGATATAGTCAGGTTGGATCATACATGAATCCAATCGGGCCCCTTGTACTAAAAGGATAAAAACTCACAGACCAGGAATCCGATTGACGTGCCGACTGTTGCGTTGACACCCCAATGATGAGGCAGATGTTTTAGTTAATTCTACATGGGACTTGATGAAAGTTGTAGTATCAACCTATAGCTCATGGAGAGGACCCTCCTGGAGACGAGTGATAGAAGTATGAAGACCAATTAGTTGGCTTAGTCATGAAAACTACATGATCGATTCGACTTAGAGTGATTCGACTAGCCCATTGGGGATCGCCTTGTAGTTGGCGGTAGACCCATGGCGAAGGAGCGCCTCGTAGTTGGCGGTAGAACTTTGGTAATCTATAGGAAGAGTACCTTTGCTGGCTATTAGAGGGTGCACCAAGTAGTTAGCGGCAGACCCACAGTGGGGAGCGCCTCTGTGTGAGTGCGACAGACCCACGATACTTGACAAGAGGATTACCTCAGCAGTCCAAGGTTATTGGGAAGCACCTGGTAGTCAGAGGTAGGACCACTGTACTCGATAGAGGACGAGTTCTCCAGTAGCCATGGTTCAATAATAAAAATCCAGGTTGAGCTAAGTCAGTGACTTCTGTGTTTACCTCATGATTGAGATGGATTACTTGATAAATTAGGTATATGGATGGGAATATACCTAAGTGATGTTATCTGATGATTTCATACTTTCTGGTTTATCCTTGATGGATTTTTTGAGACCTTGAGGGTCTCGGGGTCCCTACAGAGTATCGTTATACTCACCCCTACATGGTTTATGCCCGCACATCGTTGTATTGGTTAGAGACGACGGACATCACTGACTGGGGATCAGAGTAGCAGGACTGGATGGTACCTGGGGGTGGAATATATGAAGAGTCGGTACACATAGGAGACTAATGGGTGTGGAGTGCTGAAGATGTTGTTTGTACTTACCCTTCAAGTAGGAACCTCCAGTGGATGATCCAGTAGCTTAATTACTTTTCTTCAGTTGTACTTACATTTCAGTTGTACCTGTACTTTCCTGTTGGCCTTGTATTTCCGGCCCCATTTACCTTCCAGAACTTCTTTTGTATATAGATTTATTTAGTGTATACTTCCATATAATACTCTATTGTGTGTTTTCTCAGTTTATAAAGGAAATTACTTCCCAGTTTTAGGGATTTATGCCTTTGGTGCTAGCCACCAACCCCTAGACTATGGAAGGCGGGCTTGGAGTAGTCCCGGAATGGCCCCCGGGGGATAGGTCATGACAATAAATATTGGAAATATCAATCATTGATATTAAGTGATAAAAATAAAAGTAGAAGGATTTGAGAAAATTAAAATAATATAATAAAATCATACACAATCAATGAATATTGGATATTATATATCATGACATAAGTATTTCTACGAAACATATGACATATGAATAATCAAGAAGTCAAAACTATGAGTTGTGGTGCATATGAAGATCATATATCATAAAAATATTTTAAAAACATAAATTTAGGAAATCATATAACTTTTGAAAATGTATAAACAACAAAAGTACCTCCCCTAATATTAAAGACAAAAAATAAGTCCCCATATAAAGTTTATAGGCATGAAATTAGATCCACCCATAATATTATGAACAAGTAATAATATGAAAAGGTTGAAACATAATGTTTTTAATATTAAATACCAATTACACATAACATTTTTATCCCATGGGAGACTAATAATTTTCCAATTCATTATAGTGCTACATAAGTTTTATCCCAATAGTCACAAAATGTAATCAGTAAGAATGTCTACCACAAGACAATAAGATCATTCATCATACCATCATATAAAAATACCTGTAAAATAAATGGGTTATTGAATTCACTACGAATCACAAAATCTAATTAAAATACTAGAAAGTTATGTGGATAGTATGATAATATCACATTTCCATTGATGTATGAAGACCCCTAAAATATGTCAACATGGATGAAATATATCATTAAAATATAATTTTAAAATTTCATTGAAAATAAAAAATATATCAGATTCTTTTGATAGAATAAAAAACATAAAACTCAACTAATTTTTAGAAACTTATTTTTCTAAAAATACAATCTAAAAGGTATAATGGAATATTTGGGGTAATAAACATCCATTATGATAGGAAAGATAGCTAATTCCATATATGTTAAAAGTGAACATTATTGTTTCATTTTTTAAAATCCCAAAAGTATGTCATATATGAAACATTTAAAAATATTTATTTTACAATATGTAAAAATAAATTAAATGTTACTAAAAATAATATTTTAAAATAATTTATTTATAGATAGAAACTTTAATAAAACATTTTATTTTACCCGAACATAGAATAAAAAGTTCATTAGTCAAAAATTAAATAAATATTTTTATCCTTAATACATTTTTATATACCATTTTAAGAAAAAACGACAATAAATGATACTAATAATTTAATATTATTAATATATTTTAGTGATAACTAAATGCATTAATTTTATTGGAAAAAAGAAATAAAATTTACATTATTAAAAATTTAGCATGGAAAATAGTTTAATGAAATGGGATTACAACATAATCCCCTACCTCATGTGTATTCAAGTTTCATAAAAATTAGAATATATTATATAACAAATATATATTTTTGATAAATCTATTAGGAAACCTCTCTAATATACATATTAATATATATATCATTCCATTATAATTTTGAATGATATATTTAAAGTTAATTGTCTGTTAAAATGAACATTTAAGAGAAATCTCTTTAGTTTTCTAGATTTTTTTTAATTTGACGGTTCTCTACATTCGCTTAGCTTATGTTTTCATCATTTAAATTATCATAATATGGTGATAAGTAAAAAAATTATTAATAATATATTATTTTATTACTATTCAAATAATGTAGTGATGAAAAATCAATTACATCACTTTGTGGAGACTATAGTTTATATATATGCCTGGATGATGATTACCATATTCGACAGATAAAATGTAATAAAGGTATAAAAATATTAACGTTATAAAAATAATAATTATCTAAAATATTTATATATACATTAAATATATCAATATTACAATCCATGTAATGTGTCAATGAAAAACCAATCACATTGCTTCATGGATTAAATAGTTTACATGTATTCATGAACAGCAATATAATTTCAAAATGGATTTGAATGAGATATAAAATGGATATAACTTTAACATAAAAAATATAATTGTAGTAATGATACAAATTATATAATTTTAATGTGGTTATAGAACATTTTTATGGGTTTTAAAAAGATGTAAACATGCAAAATATTTAAAAGAACATAAAAATATTCTTCAGGTATCTTCTATTGACAGGAACCATAAGGATTAATGGATGGGTATTATGAGAAGAAATTATCTTCATTAACATTGATAAATTTGTTTCCTGGGTATTTGGCTATATATTTGTAGATGATCAATGGAACATGTTTTCTTGAAAGGATATGAGAGGAGGTTTTCTTTTCTAATTGAGTGGAGTAGGAAACTGTTAATTATTTAGTATTTTAAAATATAATAATGTGAGTATTATGAGGAACTATCTCCAAATTTTGACCCATTTTAATATTGGATGATTTAATATTTTAATTCATTTATACAATAATATTTATATAACTTTTTAGGTAATTTTATCTCAAATATCTTTAGTTTAGTCACTCATTGACGCTTTTAACATTTAGCTCTATAAGGAATTTGTATCTTGATTAATATTCATAATGACTAAAAAAATTATAATCCTTAACAAATATGGAAATATTGATAATAAATATTGAAACCATTTTATCATATTCTACTTCTTTAAATGATAAAATTTAAATTTAAAATATGTGTTCAACAAGAAATTAAATATTTAATAGAAAAATATATTTTTTATAATAAAACTAAATGTTTTCCTTTGATATTAAAATTTATTAGGTTAATTTTATTATATTTTATGGAATATATTAACATTATATTTTATTAAAATGAATCATCAATGGTTATTATATTATAACCTGGTATTCACTCAAGTGTGGATCCTTCTAAATTGGATCTTTTTATTATTTTTGGACCAAATATAGACACCTAATGTGGTTAAAATGGTTTCGGGGGACATATGTGGCTTGTTCAATGCTCAAAATCCTAATCAGAAATCACTGGTCTTCATTTTTAGTGGAAACCATGTGACCCATCCCAAAAGGTCACTCCTAGCCACACGAGGCTCGAGAGAGATCCATACAAGGTGCATGACTTTCCCAGACCCTACTATAGGGATCACATGACCTTGCCAAAACAATGTAGATTTTTATCATAAGATATTGGCATGGTTGGCACGTGGTTTCTTAGATGTGAAGCTTAACCTTATTGTATCATCTTAAGGTAGTGTCCTTCTCGTGGTTGGTACTTGGTTTCAAAAACTATGTGGCCAAATCATGCGACACAAATATATTGGGTAAGAAGACAATTTTTCAATTATTTATATTTTAAATCTCCATATCCCTATCATTTCGTTTACAGTATAAAACATATTATATCTTCAATAATTTTGAATCCCCCAATCCCCTTTAGATACACTATTCTTCCATTATCTGATTAGGAGTCCAATATAACTCTTATTCATCAAGTTGGAGTCACATTTTTAAGTACTCAGTTCATTTTGATCCATTCTTGTTTCTTTGTTCCCACAATGATTCTATATAGATATATGCTTATATGAATAATTTTTTTTCAATTTAAATAGTCTTTAAATTCCTTCTAATCTAGGAAAAACGAAAGACTAATACAAGATGAGGAGAGTGCTACTAGTATATAGTAGGTATTTTATGACTCATCTATCATGTCTCATCATTTTACAAATTATCATCGTTGTGCTCAAGATGATTTCCTCAAAAGTTGACTATTTAATTCATGTTAATTTATTATAGTTACAATAATATTTTAATATGTCCACTATTATATATTTTATCAATCACATGAAGTTATGACCTCAACATCAACCACCTCATGTATGGTGTTTTAATAATTATGCCTTTAGTGGTTTTTTTGGTTCATCTACACAACTATTTGAGTGTGCTATGGATAGACTATTCTAGTGGTAAGAATTAAATTAATAAAGTGAATTATGATCTTAAATTTTTATCCCTTGATTAAGTTAATTTCACTTTATCCATATAATTTAGGTGTTCAAATTAATTAATGTATCTTAAAATGCTTTATTGGATTATGGATATCACTTTTCATAAAAGAATGTTATTAAATGGATTGGTTGAATTTCCATAGCACACATTTCCATGCCTAATGGAATAATGTGGAGTAAACCTAATGAATTGTTTATGACTTATAAGTCGTAAAGGGGTTCATACCCTATTTGAATTGTCACACTAATGAAAGGAAACATCTTAAAATGGATAACTTATTTGAAAAAATGACTTTAACATGGAAAAATTAATTAAATGAATCATGTATATGGTGCTTATTGCCTACAAAAATATTCATTACTATAGGACTTGTTAGAATAGAGATCGCCATGGATTCTTGAGGGAATCATTTGAGCATTCGTGGATTCCATTCTAATTCAGAGAGGTTATTTTCCAAGGGAGTTACTAACATTGGAACCTGATCTTCATGTACTAGTGGATTCCCACCATGACGTCACATGATAACTCATGTACAAATTTAGGATGTCTTGGATACCCTATATTAACCAATCATTATGGTATGAATTTTTCACACCTTTGTCACACCCATCGGGCTAAATCACTTCTTATCCTATTTTATCTTGGATGAGTTCCTAGGAATCAAATAGAATCATACTAATGTAGAATTCCTTGGGAGATGAAACTTTGATTACACATAGAACACTTTAGAAAGGAGACAGGTTATTACAGAATGGGATTGTACCAGGAATTCATGGATGCCTTGATTATTACCTTGGAGACTCCTTATTGTTTTCATCATTATTGGATGGAATGTCATTTCATATATTATTCAAAATTGTTATCATGATACACTGTTAGAAAATGTTACCCATCATGTTATTTCTTATATAAAATAAGCATAAATGACTTAATTTAATGCTTTCTTATTCCAAGAAAATACTAGCTGAGTATGTTGCAGGTATTGGGGTATCGATATTTTTTGTACTACATAACAATTATATATACATTCCCACTTAGGTCATTTTATATTTCACAGTCTGGAGGGTACATTTAGTGTTGGTGGTGGATTACTGAGATTTATCTCACAACCTTTCTATAACACAAATGGTACCCAGTAAGATTACATGTATGTGGGAGTTAAAAAGGGCATGTGTCTAACTCAGGTAAAATAATATTTCTTTACTAGTTATAATGAATCAAGGTAGTAGATAGTCGAGCTAGAGCTTGAGATAACGGGATAGGTTTTGGATTATTTTAATGCAGCCTTATATTATTGCATCCTAATACTTTTTACCAATTCATTCCTATGCAATATATACATGAAATGAATTATCATATGTTTTGGGTATAATTATTTATTTATTCATTTATATATTATTCATGTCTTCTTATTTTATGGTGGATTATAGGTCTAGTGTATTTTGTGTTAATTCCTTTAGTTCAATATGTTTGTTATTATTCTTCTATTTACCTGTTATTTTATATATCAACTATTTTCCACTCTGATAATTAGATAATAGTCTCCCCATAGACACACCCTAGGCCCTTTCTTCTAGTTGGTAGCCTTTGGTGTCTGGGGAAATGATTTTGGGGCCATGGGGCCAATCGACTTTGGGGAACCAATGAGTAGAACCTCGATCGAGACATCACAAAGTTGTATCCAAGGGTTTACATTATTACATTACAATTTTGAGACAATATAAATAAGAATATGAATGCTTGGAACTTTGTTTTATGACTTTATTTGGCATATCAAACCAACACTCAGTATAAATGTCAAGTTTCCTAAATGAGGAACCATTGTTATAATTTTTCTATTATAGTTGATATTCATTCACTATTAGGTGATGAACATGTTGTGTGATGTAATTTTTAGGATTAAGGATTTCATTTATAACATGCCCTAATTAGATGAGAGAAATGAGAATTGCAACAGGCATTATCATAGGACCCTAGAATTCACATGCCATGAAGATTTTGTCCCATATAGGGGAAATTCAATACATTTATTTGATTTTATCACTTTTGAATATTGATTTATCCTTATATATATATATATATTCTACTATTTTGATATGATTGAGTGATTCCTATTTTCAATTCCTGAGGTGTATGGGCCCTTATGGGATTGAATGGGTGGTTTACTAAGTTAATCAATCATATAAAAACTGTTACGTTCTGAGACTGAATGTATACTATGTAAAATAATAATTAAATGGGTGTCAATAAGTTATAATGTGTGTTGGACCATATTCACTAAGAATGACATTCCATCTTAATCAAACATTTATATTAGATTATTTTAAAATGAAACTTACAATGTAAAACATAACCTAAAAGTAAATAGTTACTAGTATATTATTTCGAATGGTGTTGTTTACCCTTCATCTTATTGACCCCCTATAATTTAAACATGAACACTTATCAATAAATTTCCTACTAAGTAGGTATTTGGGGTATTATATATTTGGTTGTGATCCCTTAGACTTATAATTCACTTTTAGTGATTGTATCTATTCTTAAATCTTGATACAAGGTTCATTTGTCATATTTCTAGACCTATTCCACCCTAAATACCTTGTATCATGTTCTAGGGGGGTGGAACATACCATGCTCAAGACATGGTGAACCCTGAGCTTCTTTTCTTACTGCCTTGATTGCCAATTTAGGCCCACTTGCTATACCTAATTTGGGCATTGATGATCATCATCTTGATATTTTCATGTGTTTGATGCATTCCATTCAGGGTGTTACACAACCTACACCTACAATGGTTAATCTGATGCATGAGTTCCAGTACCATTATTCTAAAATTCCCTTAGGGGATAGCAATACATTAGATGTCGAGATTTGGATGGAGGCCACTATATCTATATTTTAGAATCTAGATATGACTATATATTATCGGTTGAAGCAATACACCCATATTCTTCATTTTTTATACAAACCCTAGTGGGAAATAATTAACTAGAAATTTTTCAACAAGGAATTGTATGATAAGATTTACATACTACATTCTATGAGAACTTCATTCCTTAGATGAAAAGAGAAGATGAAGCCCGGGAGATCATCCATCTTGAAAATGGTAATTTTTAAATTATATACTATTCAACATGTTTTATTGAGTTAAAATTCTTTTCACCACATCTATTAAATGAAGAAGTGACATATTTAGGATGTTTCTAGGATGTAATCTAGTATTACATATATACATAGGTGAACTTATTTCTTCTACTTATTTTCTACGAGATCATCAATCATGCACTTATCCATAAGCACTACCTGAGGGAATCTGATAGGATTAGTCATAGAGGATCAATGATGAATTAGGCTTGTAGATCCTTTGATAGTAAAAAAATTTCCTTATTGTTTTCTCGATAGAATAATTGTTCTCATTGTTACCACACAAGAAGATCTATTTAATTCCATTACTGTGGACGAAATGGGTATCTGAAGCCTCAGTGTGAAAGAGACCCAATGGAGTGTCATACATATTTCCATTTGGGGAATTGATTGAGATTGTGTGTAGCATTTCCACGTTATTTTTTTAGAAAATTATTATCCCCATCTCCACCCTCCGGGATAGGTTCTTTTACAATGCGCCATGTGATGAGTTATAGTAGTGCTGGCTGCAATGGCTATTGAGGAAATCTTGGCCATGGATGCTAAACTCCTCATTAGCAGTTCCAACAGAGCAGTTATACCAATAATAGTATATTTTTAGCACAAGGTTTTGGATTAGGTCAGAAGCATGAATTAAAATAAATATTAGATGATTAGAGTGCATGATCTTCACTAGTATGAGGTGTTATTCTAGTATTGTCTACTATTGTATCTTCCTTATTCGATATAGGTTCTTCATAATCCGTCATCTATTTATCTATCTTGAAATTTCATGGGATGGAAATTTAGTATTATTGTTTTGTGATGAACCTAGATACACCATTTGATGTTTTTTAGAGTGAATACACTAATACAGATACATTCACCTTTTGATTGAAAATTATCCCTTCCCATGGGACATCTACTTTCTTGAGACGAAGGGGTTCGATGTCATTCTCAGGATGTATTGGTTAGTTTCATATCAGAACTATTTACACTAATATATCCCTATTTTATCATTAACATCAATAGAGGGTAGAAGTTATCTAAATAAGGGTGATTTGGGTGTCTAGGTTAGTAAATATTGAATATATAATCATTGTCTAGGTGAAATGATAGACCAATTTGATAATCATTTCTTAGAGAATCCGAGTTTGCCTAAAAAATACCTCCCATAGTAGATCATTTTAGGGAGGTATTTTATTTTGATATTTGTAGCATAATTCCTGAGAGTGATGTAAGGATTATGATCTATTACATTCTAGGTGAAGAACCAGTGTCCATTATTCTATATATAATGTATCCTACTGAGATCCATGAGCTCAAGAGATAGTTTGAGGACATAAATGCCAAAGGTTTTATATGTACTAAAACTCACTCTTGGGGTTCACCATTTTTTTAAAGGAGGATGGGACCCTTGGTATATAAATTTATTACAAATGATTGATAAAGATTACAGTTAAGAACCATACACCCTACCCTAAATATATGATCTCTTTGACCATCTTTAAAGAGAAAGGGTACTCTTTAATATCATCCTAAAATCGGGATATCATCACTTGAGAGACTGAAATTCAATAATTCTTCATACAATTTTCATAGTTGGTATGGTTAGTATCAGTATACCTTTATTTTGTTCACTATTATGAACACACCTTCTGTTTTACTGGAATTGATGAATAGGGTCTCCCATACCAATTTGGATTCTTTTATCATGGTATTTGTGGATGACATCTTAGTTTATTATCAGACTCATGGTGACCATTATATGAATTTTGAGATAATTCTGAATAACCATAGATTGTTTCATATTTGTTCCATTCATGTTATGTTATACTTTTGGATCAATAATTATCACTACTTTGGACATATAATATCAAAATTAGGAGTATCTATTTTCCCAAAGAAGGTGGGTGCTATGATTTCCTAGGAGAATTCCAAGAACATGTTTGATATATAGAGTTTCTTAGGGATGGATGGATATTATAGTCATTTATAATATGACTTCTCACACCTTTAGGAATATATTATATTTCATACAAAGAAGGGTGTTAGGTTATTGTGGTCATAAGAGTGAGATAAATCCTTTATAAAGATGAAAGGAAGGCCTTTTTTGGACCATATTCTGCTTCTTCCCATGAATGGTATTGGATATAAAATGTTATATGATGAATCAGGAATCACATTTGAAAAATTTATGATTCAATAGGGTCGATTTATTGTGTATGGATCTCAAAATTCATGTCCTCTTGAGTTAAATTTCTTGAGGCAGGAGCTTAATCTATCAGTAGTTATCCATATATTAGGGTTTTAGAGACACTGTCTGATGGGTGTGTTTTTAATGGTGTATATGGACCTTATGAGCCTCAAATATATATTTTCACTATGTGACCAAAACCTCAGAGAGTGAGTATTGGTTGAATACAATTATTCCTTTTATTATATTCTTTACTATATTACTGGAAAATGAAATGCAGTAACAGATGCACTGAGTCAAAAAACCTAGGCACTGATCCTATAAGAATCCAGTGATTAATGAATTCTAATGGATCTATTTTCTGAGTTCTATCTTGTGTTTCATGAGATTCATGATCAGTATTATCTCTCATCCTTGATAGTTACTAATTCACTCTTTGAGAGGTAAAAGAGTTTGGAGGCTTCAGATACAGAGGGGTTGGTTCTCTGGGAGTGTATTTCAGGAGATAACCCACATTTGGAGTGTTATGTATAGAATTATGACATCTTATGTATACATGGACATGTTCTCATTCATAAAAATTGAACATAGGAATTGATGTGTGAGTATCAAGATTCTAAGTGGGATGTTTATCCAATAATATCTAATATGTATTGAGACATGTGAAGCCAGTACTGGTGGCCTGGAATGAAATAATAGATATCAACCTTTATCATTAGGTGTTCCATCTGTCAGTGAGTGAAGGAGGAGCACTTGAGACTGCATGCCTTTTACGATAATTGTTTTGCGATAAAATGAAAATTTGAAGATATTTATATGCATTTTGTAGTTCAAATACCATGTATCCTTCAAGAAGAGACACATTTTTTGTAGTAATTGATAGAATAAATAATTTATCCCACTGCCAATATAGAATAATTTCTCTGTTCATGAGTTGGAAATAATTTATGTTCATTTGATAATACGACTTCATATGGTCCCTTTAATATTGTTTCAAATAGATATAGTCATTTTACATCATAGTTCAAGTAGGGGTCGTAGTGATCTATGGGAACACAAGTACTCATGAGAACAACATTTCACCCTCAGAATAATAGATAACCAGAATACAAGATATATGTTTTAGAGGACATACTCAGGACATGAATCATTGTTTTCAGTGGTTATTGGGAGAATCATATCCCTCTCATAGAGTTCACATATAATAATAGCATTCATGTGACAATTCAAATGGATCCTTTTGAGGCCATATATGGTAGGTTGTTCCTATCACCCTTGTTCTGGATAGAAGTAAGAGATGTATCCCAACAAGGTCCTCATTTCATGTAGGAGACATCATAGCATGTTCATTAGATTACTAACCATAATGATACTCCTCCTCATGGACAAAATTCTTATTTCAATATCTATCAATGAGTACTGTAGTTCAAGATTGTGGATTGTGTTTTTCTGATGGGTATCAACTTGGTTTGGGCATAGATGGATACAGTTGAAAGGGTAGATTTTTCCTAGTTTTTTCAGAGCATATTAGAATCTAGATAGAGTCAGGACAATATCCTTTCAGAGGATATTACCATAGAATCACCAATATAATCATGAAATCTTCCATGATTCATAACTTCACCAGTATCATGCCGACTAGTTACATATGTTTGATCCTAAGGAGGTTGAGTTGGATATAGATGACTCTTTTGAGGAGTATCCTATATGTATCATTGACTAGATAATTAAGTCTCTCTAAATCTTATCAATCCCGTTAGTAGGGGTGTTATAGAATCACAACCATGTAAATGATGATACATGGGAGTAGGAGGTCCATGTATATTTCTAGCGGCCAAATTTGATCTAATATAGTGTTTTCCTCCCTTTGAAGGTGAACTATAGGATGATTTTCATTATAGGGGAAGACTGTAAGAACAATGATTTTCTCTTAGGTATGTATCCTTTTAAATTATATCTAATTTTTTATTTTTGAGATAATATGGATGTGTAATGAGGTTATAATTATTTTTTAGGTGTCAATTGTTTGTTCAGAGCTCGTAACCTCACTCCGTGGGGAAAAAATACCATTTAACTTTAATTATATTTTATCTGCCCTCAATATTTCTTTTTTTTAAAGTGTACAAAAAGGAAATATTTTCCCATTTTGAAAATATCAACCCCATTTTGAATGATTCATCTCACATTATCTGATATGGTGTTCGATTAGATACTTGTTCATCACGTTGTGTGTGACTCAGTAAGTACTTAATTCTCAAAGAGTTATTCTTTATTCATCTCTCCCCCAACCACATATTTTTGATGTAGGCTCATATTCCTTATATTTTGTGGTGTTGATCCATTCATAATATTTATTCTGATCTAGGAAAAAATAATTAATTTTACTAGATAAGGAGATTATATGAGTATATGGTAGGTGGTCTATTACTAATCTCTCATGTCTCACCATATTAAAAAAAAATTGGTTGTGTGCACACAAAATTCCTCAGACATTTCATAATTAATTGATTTTCCCTGATTATAGTCACTATGACCTTTTTATAAGCACATTTTAATATATAATATAAATCATTTGATCTTGTTACCTCAAAATAAACCACCCCATGTAGGGTGTTTCCATAATAATTTATTTAAATATTTTTAATGCTCAGTTGCACCATTTTTTGGGTATGGTATGTCTTGAACCATCAAGTGGTAAGACTTATGTTTGTAAAATGAGTCATTATTTGTAATGGTTATCCCTTGATTGTTTTAATTTCACTTGAAAATTATATTATTGGTGTTCTAATTAACTAATGAATCTTAAAATGGAATATTAGTACGTATATTATGGATATCTCTATTCCTAAAAGAGTGTAATTAAACTATTTGGTTTCATGTCCGTAGAAAACAGTTCCAAGCTCAATAGAAGGCTATGGAGTGAAAATAATGAATTGATTACGAATTAAATGAACTAATCAGTTTCATTTACTATTATTATTGTCACTAAATTTTAATGAAAACACTTTAACCGGAAGTCTTATCAAAAGGACTGCCTATTACATGTCCAATTTCATTATATGGATCATGTATATGGTGTATATTGAATATAGACATATTTATTAATATAAGAGTGATATGACTCGAGATATCCTTGGATTCCCTAGTGAATTCCTTGAGAACTCATGAACACCATTCCAATTCAATGATGTCGAAAACCTAGGGAGATACCCACCGTAGAAACTAATACTTTTATACTAGGGGATTTTTGAAATGATATCATGGGATACCTCTATAATAAGAATAGTATGACTTGGATAAACTGGTTGGATCCATCTTTATATCTATAGACATGTGGAACCATGGATTCACCAATTAGGACTAGCCATTTCTTATCATATTTTACCTGGGACTTGTTTCTTATACTCATATAGAATCAGGTTATAGTGGAATACATTGTGTGGTTCCTATTGGATTAAATACAGACCCCTTCTACTAGGCTATAGGTTGTCACCGAGTTAACATCACCCTGGAGGTCAAGGATTCCTTGGTCAATATGTTGGATCCTCTTCATTATTGTCATCATTATTGGAAGACTTATATATATTAGAGCTTTCACTATTATTTTCATGATACGATGTCAGTGTTGGTTATACATCATATGAAATATAATTTACCATGAACATAAATGATTTAATTAAATGGTATCATGTTTAAGACATTACCAGTTGATGATGAATCTAGTATCAGGGTATTTTCATTTATGATCATCTATACATTTATATATACATACACACATATGTCTATTTATATTTAAGAGACTGGATGTTATATAAATCATTATTAATGGCCTATTAATATTTATGTGAAAACTTATTCAGACATCCAATTGTTCTTATTAATATTATAAGTTTGATTATGTTGACAAGGGGAAGATTCTGTTTTGGACACCAGATATTGCTTGTATTTTTAAGATGATGATTGGTAGCAGATGACCGGGCAAGAGGTCAGGATGTTGGGATAGTTTTTCCTCCCTTTTTATAGTAGATATATATATTTTTCTACTACATTTCTCCCAATTTTTTCTAATATAGATATACATGAAATGCACTATAATCAAAATTTTACTATTTTTATTAGTTTCTTATATTATTTGTTAAGCATGCTTGTTTTTTCTAAGGTGGGATAATTTTCCATTATCAATAGTTATTGTTCCTTTCATTCCACCTATTTGTTATGAATGTGTGTTTTAATTATCAACATATATATATATATATATATATCTGATATGCATCACTATGGAAATGAGGTCATTTTCGCCCCAAGGACACACCCTAGGCCCTCACTTCTTGTCGACATCCTCTAGAATTTGAGGAGCTACGCTTGAGGACATGTGGCCAACGAACATCGAGGGATATTTGAGTTTCACCCGAGTCAAGATGTCACATATTAATTGAAATTATAAATATTAAATAAATGAACATAATAAAAATGGTTTTTTGATGAAAAAACAATTTTCCTTCAAATTAATTTATCATTAATTCCATCCAATCGATAGTAAATTAATAAATTATATTAAAAATTGTGTATTCATTATCATTATATTTATTAAAAATAATTTTTAATTGGTGATGAAGAAAGATATTATATATAAAAATAGAATTTATTTGAATGATTTTATTTTAACATAAAATTTTATTATTTTTATTATTTAATATTTAATACTTATTTACTAGAAATTAATCAGAAAATTTTCATTAAGGAAAACATTTATACATACTATTTATAATTTATATAGTTATATTCATATATTCATGTCCAATGATTATAAAATTAAAAACACATTTAATAATAATAATTCAATTATATATTGTGTTTCATTTAAGATTCAAGTTAACGTATATCATGTTATCAAACACATAAAATTTATTTAAAGATAAATATATAAAAAAAATTGGGCATTAAAGATATGATATTATGGTGTCATATATGTTATTGTATTCCTTGTTTAACAATGTTCATTCAATTTATTATTTTTCAAATAAATTGGTACATAATATTTAATTTATATTGGATTCATATCCTAAAATCAATGGTTTTAGCTCACTTAATGGTAATATAGTACATCAGTCCAAGAAATGTACTTATAATACTTTAATAGTGGGTTTTATGTTGAATTGTTTGGATTTAATATGGTTATATATAAAATCATCTGATGTTATTCTAGGAAGAGATGGGATAACATAAGTTTGGGATCCTATTTATCATCAAAAAAAGAATTCTATTGGAATAATCCTCACCGAATTTCATAGTGGGAAATATAACAGATCATAATAACACATTAGGCACACCTCACAGTGAATAGAGTTTGGTGTAAAAACTATGGGATTGTTTATGTTATAATGGGAAATTAATTTAACTCTATAACAAAATACCTAATTTTTTTATTCGGGAAATATTTTAATATGACCACTAGTAATGAAGGGAATTAGATAAAGTAAATAACGAATTAACTAAATTGAATCTTACTATTGACCTATGTGTATAGAAATAATTAAAATTACTATTTGTACATGAACTTTATATAAACCTATCCCAAATAAGTACTTGTAGATCTCCAAAAATGATAAGAACTTTCTAAATTGTAATATGTGAAATATTAGTACCAAATGAATTTATATGACCCAAAAATGGATCTCCCACAAGTGGAATATGTGATATAAATATATAATGGTTTCGCTATATCAATAACCATCCTGACCATCAATATCGCTCATAATATTTCTCCCAAAATCAAAAATAAGAAAGGAACTAGGTCCCATTTTTGGCAATGTAACTTTACCTATATCATGAACAAAAATGTCAAAATGCATCTCGTTTGATATATATGTAGTGTTTGAGCATGAAATAATCAGACAAAAGACAATACCCCATCCCTAAAATCATATCATCATCTATAGTGTATATAGAATCAACATAAATCTATATAGAAAGGAAATATAATGAAAACCCTGATTTATTATATACACTTATCATATATTACCAAAATAATAATAAAAAACATATATCGAGTGGATCTATTATAGAAAAAATATATTTGAGACCATCTTAGATTTGGAGTGGATCAATATATGAGAATTATGATACAATAACTATCCCATTGGAGGGAAATAGAATCATGTACATGACATTAGGGAAATATTTTTTTATATCACTTGAGAAATATAGGAAGATATATACTATGTTAGGGTGTTTCAAGAATGTACCATTACACCATCCTATATATCTAGTATGGGTGTACAAACGAACCCATTTAGAATATATATAAAACTTCGCTCTATAATTTATTATATTAAATAAACAAAAAATTCAATTATACAGTTCCATGATTTATAACCATTGTAAAATATTGAGATTTCATTAAATATATTTTCCTTCAAATAAAACCATGTTTGACATATATATTAAAACGCACTAAATCATTAGTCATGATACATTAGAAAATTATAACAGCCATTTTTAAATGATCATTATATTAACACATAATATATTAATATATGAAGTAGGAAAATAATATTAAGTAAATAAGAAAATTAGAGTGACATAATATTAGAAGCACTTAATGTTTATGTTTTTTATTTTAAATATTCTCATTTTACCTTGATATTTGGTTTTATCTATTACATATTAATTATAAAATATTAATGAAATTAAATAGATAAAAATAAAATTATCTATATTTATTTATTTTTCATTTATAAAATTTACAAAAAAATATCCATATTTAGTTGAGAATACAGTTTCCTTGAAAAGTAAAATTTTTATGGCTTTATCAATATATAATAATAATCTATTATTTCATACAAATCATTTAATTAAAAAAATAAGAACTTAATTACTAAATTTTTTCATTTAAAATGCGATTTAAAATTAGAAAACACATGGCTATAATGTTTACATATATTTTAAAAGGTTACAATAATAAAGAAAATTTCAAATGTATTTTCAATCAATTAATAATTCAAATGGAAAAAATTTGGTTATTGACTTATTTTAATATCTCATCATCTTTTTTTTATATTTTATAATTAAATTCATATTATAAAAAATATTTACATTGATAATTCTAACTAATATAGAGACTTTATGAATAAAAACATGATTATCTTAAAAACTAATTTAAAGTGGTTAGAGTATTTATTTTTAAAATCAACTATACTTAGTAATAATAATTTAAATTAATAAAATTAAAATTTCATTATGGATTATAATACTAATTTTAAGTGGTAATTAAATATTAATTAATTATATATTAATTAATTTAAATGGGTGAATCTATAATTTTTCTATGAAATGTCTACAACGGTAAAGTGAAAAGTGAATGTAAAACCCCTAAATCACTCAAAGGTTCCTCCAAAATGAGTGTATGATATGATTTTATCCCATATCATAGAGCATATTATATATCCATGACATATGAATTATTTTTACTATTATTGATGATATGAAATAATTTAATAAGTTAAGGAAATTTTAAAACTTCTCTTCCCTTAACCTATAAAATGACACACTTACACACCTTATTTACACATCCATCGACTCAAATTAGTTGGTGAAACATTTTAATGTTTTTTCCTAAAAATAACTCACATGAAACGTATCATTTTTTCAAACATAATTATCCTGTACCCTTTATTTTTGAAAGATAAATCCCTAGAAAATCAAAGTACAAAATGTGACTGAGTGACCAAAAGTTAACTTTATATTATTTAAATAACCTTTAAGTATAATGTGGGAAATCATTCTAGTTCATGATAAGAAATAAACTAATGCCAAAATAAATTATAGAATTATTCAATTCTAGTTTTATTTTATTATAAGCTTTACCACTATAAAGACTCCAATAAAAAAGGGGGGCCTATGAGTTTGGGGCAACCATGATGAGGAATTCAAAATTATAGCCTATCGTGTCCCATGCTTGGATTAATTCTTCAAAACATGTAGTATAGTCAATGAAGGAACTCTTCAAAAATATGATTTTCTTATCAATCCAAATATATTGTTCCATGTTGGGGTTCATTCGGATCACTCTCTCACAAATCATTTCATATTCTTCATGTGTGGTTTCAAGCTCAAATTCCCCTCAAACATATCATCACTAGAATGAATGATGTGCTCCCATGCTTCGCTTTTTTCTTCGACTACATCAACTGTTTCTTTGACTGTATCCTTTTCTCCTACCTATTTTTATACACTACAACAAAATTTTTATTTAGCAGTGGTATAAACCACTGCTAAATCATGTTTCAACAATCAATTAATAAGATTTCTTTAAAAACCATCGCTGAACTATTTAGTGGTGGTTTTTTAAATTTATAGGTTGTTTAAATCATCGCTAAATCATTTTTATTTTTTATTTTATTTTTTAATTTTTAAATATAAAATAATTTTTTTAATTTTTTATTTAATATTTAATATCTTTTTATTTATTATATATTATATATTTATCTATTTATTATTTATTTGCTATTTACATTTGGTTTGTTATTTAATTTTCGAATTTATTTATTTTTTTATTTTCATAATTAATTTAATTAATTAATTATGATTTAATTTCTTAATTAATTATTATTATTATTATTATTTATTTTTGAAATTTATTTATTTATTTATTTTCTTTATTACTATTTTTATTTACTTGTTTAATTAATAAATTAATTTTTTTTTCAAAATTTGTATATTATTTATTTCTATCATTCTCATGTTAATCTCCATGCAGAAGCCCATGTTCATGCACATGCTCATGCCATATATTGGAATTTTGTGTTGGATTAGATTTGAACCAATTACCACTTGATTATTCTCTAAGACATTACCACTCTAGCAGACTCTTCATGTGGTAATAAATCAAATTTAATATACTTATATATATATATAAATTGGAAAAACAAATAATACATAACAAATAGATACAGACTAAATAATTATCAATCAATATTTGTTAATCAATAAAGATTAATCCATAATCAATAATTAATAAGTAATTATTAATATTTAAAAATAAAAAATTACTAATTAATAAATAGAATATAAATGAATAATAAATAAAGAAATATCTAATTTGGATATAAAGATTATTTAAAAAAATAAACAATAAACAATAAATAGTAAATATAAAATGTTAAATAATAAATAGAAAATAGTATATATTAAATAGTAAATAGTAAATAGTAAATATTAACTTGTAAATAATAAATAGTAAATACTAAATACTAAATACTAAATAATATATAATATTTAATAAATAATATATAACATATAATATAAAATACATACTACATAATACACAATACATAATATATAATACATCATATATAATATATAGTACATAAAACATAATATATAATATATAATACATAATATATAATATATAATATATAATACATAATATATAATACATAATATATAATACATAATATAAAATATTTATTATTTAATATTTAATATATAATATATAATATATAATATATAATATATAACATATAACATATAATATATAATATATAACATATAACATTTAATATATAATATATAACATATAATATATAAGTAATGTATAAATAATTAATTAATTAAAACATAATTGAAAATATGATAAAGAAATAAAAAATTAATAATAAAGAAATGAATAATATATAATATATAGTAAACAATAAAAAATAAATGCTTAATATTTAATATTTAATATTTACTATTTTAAAATGTATAAATAATTAGTAAATTATTAACAAATTATTAATAAATAAATAAATAAGAAATAATAAATAAATATGGTATAAATAATAAATACATAAATTAATAAATAATAAATTAGTAATAAATTAATAATAATTTAACATTTAGTAAATTAAAAATAAACTATTAAATAATAAATTGTAAATAATAAATATTAAAGAATATAGAATATAGAATATAGAAAAAACAAATATATATATATATAATAATTAGTAATATATAATAAATAATTATTAATTATTAATTAATAAATAAAAAATCATAATGAAAATATAAAAATTAATAATTCATATTTATTATTTATTATTTAATAAATAACTTATAAATAGTTAATAATTAATAAATAATTAATAAATAATTATTTAATAATGAATAAAAATAAATAGATAATAAATAAATAAATTATTAGTAAATTAATAATAAAATAATAATATTAATTAATTAATTAATAATAAAAAAATAATTAATGTATATATAATAACTAAATAAATAAATAAATATTAAATATTAACAAATAAATTAATTAACTAATTAATAAATAATAGATATTAAATATATATATATATAATATTAAATAACAGATAAATAATAATAATTAAATAACAAATAAATAACAAATAAATAAATAAATAATTTAATCATAAAATGTTAAGAACCTCGGGAAACCGTAAAAACACTAAAATTATCATAAAATCTGATTTGAGACTATTTTTTCAGCACCACAACAAGTCAAATCATAGAGCAGAAAATGAGCATCGATATGATATGTAGTACTTGCCGAATGTACACCTGGATAGAAAGTTATAACAGTTTGAATTTTATGAAATCAGGGTCTGGAACTAAAACCTCTATTTTGGAGGGCTTCAAGGCCATTCTAGTGAAATAAAGTGTTACCATTTTTAAAATGTTGGTACTAGACCTAAACGGTGTGGATCATACTGCATGCTTCGATTGGATATGTTGTAGAGCCCAAACGGACACCTGTATTAAAAGTTATGGTCGTTTGAAATTTTAGTTCGATTTTCGACTTTTGAAATTTGAATATGTTTTTTTCCTATGATTTCCACATGATTTAAATATCAATTGGTTTTAGAAAAATTTATTGGCTTCAATTTTACTCATTTTAGAACTAAAATGGACTCCCAGATCAGAAGGTGTGGTTTTGTGATGCTGAATTCTGTTTTTCACCTTATTGAAGATTTGTTTTTAGTATAAAAAATAATGAACTACTAATTATAAATTTTTATTAATTGGTTGATTATAAATAATTAAAATTATAAATAATAAACCATATTTGATTCAAATAATTAATAATTAATAATTAATAATTAATAAACAATTTTTTAATATTTTTTTCCAATTTGCGGCAGTTTTTTTTTAAAACCCGTCTCTAAAAAATTGTAAATTTATTTGGACAAAAATTTAAAACATTTTAAAAAATATATTTTCAAAACATTTAACAATGGGTTTTTCAGGATGGTTTTTAAAAATTTATTTAAAAAACTATTTTCTAATGGTGATATCAGATCATCCATCTTATCGTCACCTTTTTTGTGTTCTAAGACATCACCACAATCCATAATCTATTTATCGTTCTCAGTAATTGAACTCCCATGGACAACCTAAACATGGGCCATGGGATCACTATCCACCACCTTATTCATTTTGTTAGTCCTAGTTTCTATCAGCATTGGTAAATGTGAATAGTCCTTAATACCTTTTGTAATCATTCCCTTTAGAATAATGAATCACCTTTTAGACCTTTTTATCTTTACTCCCTTTCTTCCTCCTAGTCATGTAAAGACTGCTTCAATTCCATTCATCAACAATTTCCACTAAAACACTATTAGAACCATATCCTCTGATCTAATACCACTGAAACTATGATCATCTAAGTGGTTCTACATTGGTTTTTTGGTTTGTATGATTTCATGTATTGAATTCCCTTTATTATATTCCAAACCATCAACCTCCAAGTTCCTAAACCAATTGATAAACATTATTTTTATGTAGGTCCCTCTTAACCTCAACCTACATACAACCATTCCCCCACCAGGCTTCCTCCAGTATAACTATTGATGGTCTCCTCTCCTTTAACATCTTTTGAGAGTAAATAATGTCTTTAGTGACTTTAGGAGCTTCCAAAACCACCTCATCTCGAACTATGGGATTATCATTCATTAGAGTGTCCACTAGCCATATTGGACACCCAACCTTCATTTGATGGTTTAATATTTCAAAGAAATTAAAAACCATCAGTTCTAGAGGAATACAATGTGCCTCTTAAAATATGTTGGCAACCCTTTTGGGTCCTTTGTAAATAAAATGATATGTTGAATTCCCCATGGGAATGTCAGTCCCCCTCCAAATCACCATACACAAGTAATGCAATTTGCAAAGCCTCTGATTTCCATCTATGATAAAGTGAATCACCAATGAGACCCAATTCCTTTAAACCATAATTGATAATGGAAACCCTTCTTCATAGAATATCATCCAAATTCTAAATGAAATTCATATCCCCGTTCCATTACACTATCATCGCATGCCCAAATTTCATACTTGATGAATATAAATCCACCCACAATCCAAAGAACACATGTTTCTTGTATTGAAAAAATTCTCCAAAAAAATCCAACAAAAATCCATCATCACACCAGAAACATCTATTTTCACATATATTATAGTATAAATGGGTTGACTAACTGAATTTTTTATACTAACCTACCACAAAAATCCACCATCAATTTTCCCTATCATTCGGATAATTTACGGGTTTGGAAAATGGGGCACAAGTTCTGGAAATCTAACCCAGTTAGTTATGGTCATGGAATCACTCTTCAAAGGGAAATCATAATTACACATGAATAGGATGAAATATATATCCATTGTAGATCTATGGAGTACTAAACTATTTCTGAATCAGGTCATCCTCCGATGTGAAGTAGATCATGATGTGGTTATTGATGAGAAGACCCAAAATATCCTGATCTTGTAACCCCTAAGAAATGAAAATAAATCAATCTAATAAATCCACTGATTGGATATGATGTTTTAACAACATAATAATCATGAATTTGAGATTAAAATAACCCTTTTTTGAACTCTAATAACTACATAAAATTCTATAGGAGTCCCTCAAACATGTCAGATGATTTAGGGTAATGCTAGATACTAGAGAAGGGAGGTAAGTAACCAGGGTTGGAGAAGTTGGAGAATTGGTGATGTTGGGCTCCCTTAAAAGATGATGAAGGTTCCTCCCCCACTGATGGGGGAGGAATAAGTGTAGTAGTTATCACAGTCAAGGGCAGCATAGAGGTTCACTACATAGAATCTCTGTGATCACCTTCCCATTCGGTATACAAATGACACATGTTCCCAATATAAATATTGTTCTCATATTAGTCGTTATAATTAATTTTATTTTTTAAAAAATATTTTATAATATTTTTAATATAATAATTCAAATAGAAATGAAATATTGAAATTCCTCAATTTTAATTTTAATGTAATTATACCTTCATTTCATAGAATCCATAAAGAAAAACAAATGCATCAATCATGCGTATGCGCAGACTACTTCAATCAAAAAAGATATTGTTCGGTTCCCATCACCACCGATTAGGATTCATATCAAGGATACATTTTATGAATAATAATATTTTATTTCATATATACACTTATAAAATGATACAATTTTACAATTATATTCATTATATCCATCCATTAAGGCTAAGGCTCATCAATTGTTTTTCATTTTCAAAAGCTGGTTAATGGGTTCCTGGTACCCCACTACATGATTCCAAAAAAAACATTCACCATTACACAAAAAAATTATAAACCAATGGAAATTTCCAAGAAACCATGAACCGGGGCACAATAACATTAGAAAAGTTGACCAAACATAAGAGAGGGTTACCTTGAACATCCCCCGGCGTGACTATCAACACCGCCCAAAACCTCCCATCAACAAACTCTAGCGAAGTTCACCCAGCCTTCAAGTGAAATGAAATGGACCTCTAGGAAGAATCCATCCACAAAGGACATCAAAGAATCCATAGTGAAGATGACCAGATCCTGACACTGTTAGCACCCTGATCCGTAGACAACTCAGTAGATCCCCCTTTCCCTTAAACCACAATTCCTCCTTCACCATCATCGCATAACCAAACCTCACATCCAAAACACATCACACTCTCGCATAGAAAATGCAAGAAAAGCAGCTGATCCGTCAAGAATATTGACCATCATCCTAGATGGAAAAAACACATCGTAGATATCCGGATTGAAGATTTTAATTATTTCTCAAATGTCTAAGGAATATTGGCGGTCTACAATTTTATGGGAGAGGGTAAAATAAAATAATACCTTGCTTTTGGACTCATTATACATCTTAATGTTATGTAATTGTTTCATTATATGATATTATAATTTTTGGACCATCACTTGAATTTTTTTTAACAAGGATTGTTTTAAGAACATTCACCTATCAACAGATACAAATATTGCATTAAATTCATGGTTGTGAAGTTCATTACCTTTAATTACATAGTAGAAATTATAATATATTACATTAGAATTAACAACTGGACTATTGAGGATATATAGATATTAAGATATGGTTTAGGTGATTATAAAAAAAAAATCTACTCACACTTTTCAATAAATATATCATATTCTATATTTTATTTTTATAAATTTATATATCTCATAGATTATAAGGAATCCTGGAGTATTATCTAGTATCATCCTTGATAGAGACCATACGTCCACATCTTAGTTATACAAAGGGTTGTATTAATCATAGGTGTCCTATATAAAATTTATTACAATTCCCCCCCCCCAAACAGATGGACATCATGAAAGAATCATCCATATTATTTACAATACATTAAAGACCTATAATCATGATTTCTATGACATAAGAGAACACCATCTATTATTGGTGGAGTTATATTATAAGAAAATCTACTAGTACTCGATTCAAATGGATCCTTTTGTGTGATTCTATGGAAGGCCATTTCCAATCATTTTCAATAAGATAAGAATACATAAAGCATTTTTGATAATTGAAAATACATATTATTATTTGAAATATTGTGTTAAAAAATTAAAAAATGACTAATTTCAACTCAATGTTTGAAAAAGGAACACATTTTTCATTGAAGTAAACAAAATTTTTTGTAGAGGATCATGTTTTCATTCATATTTTACCATGATAATATAATAATTTGTTGAGTTTACTTGTAATGTTAACATAATCTATCTTTTAAACTTTTGCAATATCAATATCCGTACAGACGTATTATATGTTGTATTTTATTATATCACTAATTTTCTAATAATGTTTTTAATAAATATGGTTTCATAATTATGTGAATAAGTGATAAATATATTTCATTATTTTTAATAAAACAATTATATATAAATATATAGATCAACAATGTTATTGTTTTACATATTTTTCATGTATAATGTAAATTTTGTAAAAACACTATTAAAAGAAGGGCATCCCGATGGGTGAGTGACAACTCATCGCATCCAATAAGGCCATAGTGCATAGACCCACAACTAAAGGTTAAAAAGAGAGCATCATATAAGATAATAATATTCTTTTTACTATTTTTTATATTCAATCATTTATATATATATATATTACATCAATATTACTATATTTAGGATTATTTTGATAGATAAATTTTTATTTGATAAATATATTAATATTTTAATATTTTTTCTCAATATTATTATATTGCAAAAATATAATGTTCAAATTTTATTTTTAAACAAATATATTAACATAGAATAACTTGATAATTACATTTTGGTTATATCCCATTTAAAAATTGTTTTATTAATATTTTATTAAATAATTTTTTACTATATAATTTCATTTTAAATACTACGAGTAATAAGTTTAAATATAAAAATAATTATTAAATATGAATTATTTTTATGTAAATAATAATTATTTATTAGCAAAAAATATTTATTAGTATATGATAATATTGTTTTTTTGGAAATTAAAATATTTATTAACATTTAATTGTGATTATAAAATAAATAATTTGTTACACTAAAGCACATTTTTCTCGATTATAAACATTTAAATAAAATTTCAATTATTTAGAAGAATAATTTCAAAAACATTATACTAAAATTATATAGTAATACATGTTATAATAATAACTAAAATATGACATGGATATTCACGTATCTAAAAATGAAATTATATTTTCTAAAAGTATTGGTTTCATTCATAACACAAAACATACTCTATTTTGAAAAATAAATGTATTTTTTATTTTTACTTTAATATTGTATTATTTTCATGATAAGTAATTATTTTAAGAAATAAACTAACGATTATCTTATGATGTGTTTTTTTATATCTCTGTAGAAAATGAATTTTTTCTAAAAATGATAAAATTTTGTTTTTATTGGTACAATGATTTTTAATTTATTTTGAATTGTTTTGTTCATTAAAATAATATATTATTTATTATAATAATTAATTAATTATCTTTAATTTTAATTTAAAAATTTATCCTTAAAATATTGGAACCTTTATTATATTTTTCATAATAAAATTTATTTTATCAATATATGTATTGAATGAGTTGGTTGGAAGTTCCCTTTATATTTTGGCCTAATTAAAAGGTAAAATTACTCACTTTTATCATTAATTTTCTATAAAATACATTAAAATGTATTCTATGCACTATTATTTTTCTTAATTAAAAAATATTAGTTTTTTAAAATCATCAATAACATACTTCTCCTGATAATATTCCCTCCCATTATACAAACACTCTAAAATAAAAATACTTTGGAAATTAATTTTAATTAACCCCAATCAAAATTATCTCTATGGGGGTTCTAAATTTATTAATTTTCCCACTCATGAATTGCAAAGATGCTTATCGATGAAAGGGTTTCATGAATCCTCCTCTTTCCCTTTAAAGTAAATTTTTTTATTTATATTGTATATTTAAAATCATTTTCGAATAATTATATTCTTGTTAAACCATGTAATTATATTCCATTTTTATTTTGTAAATTTTACTTTATTTATTCCTTATAAATAAATCATTTTTCTATGTTGTTTATTTGTTTAAATAAGGATTCATCCCCCCTCATCTCCAATTAATTTTGAGCAACTTTTGAATTAAAATTTATTTCAACTGGAAATGGTATTATGAATCATTAAAAAAATTAATTTTATTATTATCAATTTAAGATAATAATACTTTATCATTATACTACCATCATAATCCATTATAATGTTCAAACTTTTTCATAGGCAAAAGACTATACAAATTTTGGTATGGAAAAGTGTCTCTGATATTCCTAGTGAAAATATCCCTTTCTGGATACAAACACATAGATGTAGGCTTGATAATATATATCACTAGAATTAAAAATCAACAAATGAATTATTAAAAAATTATATGATTTTCATCTAGTGTGTGAAAATGATACATAAAGATGCACATAGTTTGAAAATCTCATGGTATATTATTTTGATAATTCACTTGATCTTTATGAGCAATAATAAAGGATTAGAACATAACGATTGATTGAAAAATTCATCTAATATTCATTTACCATGAAATTTACATCCACTATTTTAGTTGTAATTTCACTAATTGGGTGGATGTCCATATCAAAATAAATATCATATAGATACTTAATTTTAATATTTTATAATCACCATGATATCAATATAAATCAATTGAAATTTATTCTTTCCCAGTCATTTTTAATAGATGATTGTGTTCTCTATCAATATCATTATTTTTCAGGGATAATAATTTCTCTTACATGCTTATAAAATTTATTTACACATCATAAGTTAGAATATATATTTCTATGTAGAATGAAAAATCACATACTTTTTGTTTCCCCATCACTAGATATGCATAAAATTTCATCCAATATGTTTCCATTATAGATACCATTTTATTATTTGTTTGTTAAATGGTGTTCACCAAGATACATATTCTTCAACAAAATTTTTTAAATATACTTCTAAATCATATAAATTTATATTATAACTAGAAGAAACCTCATAATTATTTATATTGATTTAATTTTATGTACAATGGGTGATGATTACATTTATGGATACTCATTTATTTAGCATGTCTTCCTATTTCTATTACTAGTGTATTTATGTATGTTTTAATCCTGTAGCTTACATTTTTCATGTTCATGTTATCAATGTGATGGGTAACCCCTGATAGAATTCCAATGCATTAGGTATCATTTACATATCCTAGGATGCCATGTATACTGCATGTGTGGTTAACCTAAGAACACTATGTTTGGATGTATTACTAGTTAAAATTGACTAGTTCTTATGATATGTTGGTTATTAACCTAAACTTATTCTTATGATGTCAAATTTTATTATGTATACATATTCCTATGAGGCTAATTATAAAAGTTCTCCAATAATATCATATATATTATTCTATATTTCTATAATTGATTCAATGATATATTTATTAACTCTCATGAGAACTCACTCCATTTGAGGCCATGAATTGTAAATATTCTCTTATTTTTATTTAACCATTCCCTTTGAATTAATCCTTTAATAATACCGTTTTTCACATGACTATCAATTTCATTAATTATGTAATTTTGTATTAATATAATTTTTTATCCCCATAATATGATTTTGAGAAAAGCCTTTGTTATGTTCCCCCTTTCCCCGGGAATTGAAATAAGAGGGATATATATGTGATAATTACATGTTGGGAGAATAATTTTTCGAATAAATGTTTATTATACAATGTATTCAAATTAAGATGTACCAACTTCCCAAATGCACTTAACTATTATTGTTTAGAATTTTTTTGAAGTCAAGTGATATATGAAAACTAAGTATCTTTCTTAACCTAACCTATAATTGTGGGTCAAGGGCCGCACAACTTGTATTTTAGTGGAGTATGGTTATTTTTGGTAAATAGTATTTAGAATAATTAGGTATAGTACCATAGATATATAGACACTTTGACTAACATTACATGGTTATACTAGTATTCCATGATAGGATTAACACATCATAGGTATTAATAAAGTGTTACTTCAATAATTAATATTTTTGTGGATAGTTGGGTTTAAAGAGTATTTATAAATAGGTAAAATAGTGAGGATACATTGGGGGGGGGGGGGGGGTTCAAGGTATCATATTATATTTCCAATTAACGTTTTTATACATTTTCAATCATAAATATAAATCTACATGATAAATGAATATCATTTTTAACGAAAAACTAGATCTTTGTAGAAATATTTATCCCATATATTATTTATTTACATATATTTATAGGTACAATGAAAATTTATTGAAATTTCTATTAAAAAAATGGTATACCATAGGTGGGGTGGTAACCCATCTCATATGGGAAAGACACAGTGTTCAAACCCATTATTGAATGGTGACTAGGTAGAAGCGCCTACAATTATCAATCATTTTATCCAATTTCCATAGTACATTATTTTTATAGATTTTTATATATCTATATTAATGATTCTTTTTAAATATATGGTTTATTTATCAACTATAATAATTTTTTTCATAGTTTTCTTTTTATGATAATTATGTTATTAATGTCCACCATTGAAATATTATTTTTACACCAATAGAAATTTTTTTAGTTTATTTAATTCAATTTTCGGTCATTCAATTTATAAATTTTTTTAATAAAATTTGGTAACATGTTTTACTAGTTGTAAATTTTTTATTTATATATGAAAAGTATTAGGGTTCATGATAAATCAGAATTATAAAATATGTATTATATTTATGTATAAATTGGATTATTATTTAAAAAAATTTGTATAATGTTTTTTAATCTTTGTTTTATGAAAATATAATTTTCATTGACTTTAATTGTAATTATGAAATAAAAAAAATTATATTAAAACCATTTTTTTGGATTATATATTATGAAACAAAGTTACATGAAATTAGATGAATAATTTTATAATTTGAATAACCTAAATTTATATTTACATAATTTATCACATTCACTTGTTATTAACATTGATATTCACTGATCTCATAATGAAAATAGATTTTCATAAAGTATAGTTTTTGAATATAACACCCTAAATTATAAGTATTTAATTATATAAGAATTTTAATTTCTTCGTAGATAAATAATTTTCTAAATTAAATGATTTTTTTTATATTATGGTGAATGTTTTCTATTTTTCCAGTAATTTTTTTCTATCATTGAAAACTAAAAATTATTATTTTATCGGTAATGGGATTTTAATGTTACCATTATGACATAAGAATTATATAAAATATATTCACTAATTTCCCTAAAAAAATGAATTTAAGGATTAATATAAATAATAAAAATATATTATTTTGAATTTATAATTTTATACTTTACATCTGAGAACATTAATTAGATTTCTCCTTTATAAAATTATTTTTTCCATTATATGTATAAAATGAGGTTGTTTGAATCTCCTATTTAGTTTTTACCTAATTAAATGGTCCAATAATTCTCCTTCTATAATATATTAGCTATAAAATCCTATATAATGTTTTCCACCAATTTTTCATTTCGTTATATAATAAAATAACAAGTATTATTACCCATTAATACACCCATAATTCTTAATAAATACCCAACCATTCTACTCTGAAACTACACTCCAAATATATTTTGAAAAAATATTATTTAATTACATCTATAAATAGTCCCTAAAACAATTTCTATGGTTGTATGTTTTTCCTATAAATCATTATTAAGGTCATATTCATGGTAGGTGTTTCATCAATCCTCTTCTTTCCATATCCTGTACATTTACTTTTGTATATTGTATTATAAAATTTATTTTTACATATATCCATTAAATTTATTCCATTTTAATTTATTACATTTTATATGTTATAAAAAATATTTTATTTATATCCTCTCATTATATTATTCTCCTATTTCATTACTGTATTGAAATAAGGGTTTCTAAGAAATCTTTTCCAATTACTTTTCAAACCTTTTAAATTCTATTTCACTTTAATAGAAACTATTTTATTGCATTATTTTTTAATATTAATTTTCAGGATATCAGTGATATAATAAGAATTCCTTTAATTTTAGTACCATAAAATGACTCTATAATTATGAAACATTTACTTAACCATAAAACTGTAATAAATTTTAATAAAAAAATTTGTGTGGTTTTACTTGGAAGACATCCATGTTGGGATACAAACAAGTGAATGTAGGATATGGCATAGATGTACCTACATGTAATTACCTGAAAATATTAGACTAGGTATTAACTAGATCATGAAATGATACATGGACAGGGGCCTAAATACACATCAAATATGAAACTATTTGGGGGATATGCCTTATATTACTCACATTACTTTTATGAGACATAATAAAGAACTGAAAAATATGGATACAGTTTCACTTTGTTTTGATATCTATATTTCATGAAATTACCCTCCACTACAAGTTGATGAAAATTCACCAATTATGTTACATCCAATTTAATATTTATTATAATATATTTTCTATATTTTATTTTTGGACATTCACATAGATATATGTATTGATATATTAAAAAGGATTATTTCTTTGACATTTTATATGTTTTGATTCTTTTCTCTATCACCATTCATATTTGTAATGGATTCTAATTTTCTCACCCATTTCTATGTTCCTATGTATAAGTGGAATGGTTGAAATTAATTTTCAATGTATAATGACTCACCACAACCTTTTCCTTTCCTAATTATCATCTAGGAAAAAATTTTCATGCAGTGGCTTTCCCTTGTATATACATTTGAATTAACTTTTTAATTAAATTGTGTTAGCTTGTACACCTTTTCCTTAATTGATAAGGTAAATTCATGAATAATATATATACCATTTATTTATAAAATTTGAACACCTCATAATTCATTATCTTGTTGAAAAGGTATTTTCATAGAGGTATAATTACCTAAATTGGATACCCTATTATAAACAATCGTTTCATATATGACTATTTATGGATTTATGTATATCATCTTCATGAAACAAAATATGCAAGTAAATATTAAAGAGACAATTGGTGAACCATAATATCTATCCAATTAATTGGGTAATATTAAATATCATGAGATACAATGTAAAGAAAAGATGTGGACAACCTATGCACAATATGTTATAATTTCATGGTGGTCATTATCGAATTACAAATATGATATCTTAGTGCTTAACATCAACTAATGAATTGGATGTTTTTTATATTTTTTCTACATTCCAATTTCCCTCTTAATCTCCATGGTACTATGAAATATTATATGTTGTTCCATGTTTATTTTATCAATTCCATTTTATAATTATTTGAACTCATGATATCTCACTAAATTTGATACCATGATTTACGAAAATGCTCTTGTGGATCTATGTTCATCAATTATATCTTAATCTGTTAATCATTAAATTTATCACATTATTGTGTATTTATTTGATTATTAATCATTGTCACATTATTATTATTCAACCCCTTAAGGAGTTTCTTATCTCACCCTTTATTAATGTTTCCATTTTATATAGGAATTACAATCAATGAGACTCATATTGGATAATTAAATATATAGATAATCATTATGGAATAAATGTGTATTAATCTATGAGTTAATATTGATATATAAATAGTTCCATAATAAATAGATTATATAACATTTTATGATTTTATTATTCTTGTGATGTGTTATAACTGTGTATGTTTTAACACTATATCTAGATTTTCGAGTCAAGGGAGTTTAATTTAGTATCATATAAGAGTTTTGGTTTTTTGTGGAATTTGGATTCAAAATGTTTGGGTTAAATACCTATGATTTATAACCATATTCTCTAGGATAACTTGGTTAAACTAGTATGAAAATAAAATATTAACACCTCCCAAGTATTTATAAGATATCATTTTTATCGATAAATATTCAACAATTATTCTAGGTTAGCAAGTGGATATAAATTAGTAAAATTATAATGATATATTTTTTTAAAAAGGGGATGTAATTTAACATCTATGATTTCAAATGATCATTTTTTATAAATTTTCATTCATAAATAAAAATTAAAATTCAAAATGAATAAATTTTTTTAATAAACAACATAATTATATATATATTTATAATAAAACGTATTCATATAATTATTTTTCATGTATAATGTAAATGTATTAAAATATTTTTTAGAAAAAGGGAATATAATTGGTAGAGTGATAACCAATTTCATCTATAAAGGCCACGAGGCTGGAACCCATGACCAAGTTGAGAAAAAGTAACAGGTCCTACCACTAGTCTGTGTGTTTTACTATTTCCATTTTCCATATATTTTATATATACCTTTCTATTATTATAAATAATTTATAATCCTTTTTAGTTATTTTGATTTGATATCAACATGAATTTTATTGATATTTTTTTTCATGATAATTATTTATTTAAAATATAATAGATAAATATTTTTTACAACAAAGTAATATCTAATTATTCATTAATAGTTAATTTTTTTTCTTGCTCAATTTTTAAATGGTTTTTATCAAATTTGGTTACTTGTTTTATTACTCTATAAAATTTCCGTTTATATTTAGATAGAATATTGTTTCACAATATAAAAATATCATGAAATATTTTTTATTTTCATGTGAACAATAAATTATTAACATTTTGAATAAAAATTTCTATTAAGATAATATTATTTCAGAAAAAAATAATTTGTTTTTGATATGTATACATAATTATGAAGAAACGTTATTACATTAAAACATTTTTTCTCAAATAGGTATTTAGAAACTGAACTCCACTTAATTACAAGAATAATACTATAAAATAAAATAACTATTTAGAAATTAATATATTTTTTAAAACATATTCAATAGTATTATAGATAGCCACATATTTCATAATGAAATTACATTTTCCGAAAGTATCATTTTTAAATTGTATCTAATAAATAGAAAATTATTAAATGGATGTATTTTTTTAAATTTAATACTTAAAGATAATTATTTTGAAAAAATGTATTTTTTTTGTAATCAACATATAGTAATTATCTAATGGTTATTTTTTTGGTAATTTTTATTCAAAGTATTTTATATATTGATAGAGTGATATTTATTGTTTTATGGGGACCTTGATTTTTATTATATCATTATATTATAATAATTAAATTTATATTTATGAAGTATTTTCTTTAAAAAATTTAATATAAGTAGAATAAAAATATATATAAAAATAGAAAATTAAATTTTTAAATTACACTTGAGTTTTTATAACAATAATAAGAGATTCCCATAATAAAAATTATATTTAGGTTTTATGGATTAAATTAGGTGGTTCTAAAATCCCATTAAAATGTTTCCTGATTAAATGATCAAATAATTCACCATTTTTCATTAATTATCCATAAAATTCATTCAAATTTATTCCAACCTTTGGTATATGGATTTAACAATAACATAACAAATATTTTAACATGCAATTACCTCCCTTATAAAGTATAACTACACACCCATTATCACCTCCCTATCAGCTCAAAATATATTTAGAAGGACTCTTAATTCACTCCACCACTAAATATTCTGTCGTAGGTTCTTATAAGTTTATATGGTTTCCCATTCAATATATTTGAATATCTATAGCATGGTAAGTCTTTCCTAAATCCTCTTATTTAAATTCTAAGCACATTAATTTTGTTATATTTTATTTAAAAAAATTTCATATTCTATCATTATTATTATTCCATGGTATTATCTATTTTTTTGTTTCAAATGATATAATATTGGTTACCTTGAATTATATCCTTTTTATAAACTATTAATATGATGGAATATAAGCTCTTCACCCTTCAGTTTGAAATAATTCTTGTAGAATTTAATTTTAATTTTAAATGTATGATGAAAATATAAATAATTATTATAATTTAATTTTTGTTTTATCAATGAAATATCCCAATTTTATATCAATATAGTACCTATATAACCGATTATAATTATAGAATGATTCCAAATCCATAAAACCGTAATATATTTTCAACATAAAATCCATTTTCATATTCTTAGTTATTACAATCCTATCTATAGTCAATATGGTGATTTTATTGTATGAAATAGATATACAAAGGGGTAATAACCCCCAAAGGGTGGATTTAGTATAAATTTAGTCTATACATGATTCATGAAAAGAAGGAATTACTATACATTTACATTGACTCTCCTAGGGGATATGAATTAGAAAATTCATATGCTCTTTATGTGCTATAATTATAGATTCCAAACATTGATAGAGTTTCAAATTAAATTGATAAACATAATCAATAAAATTACACACCACTAAAACTTCATGTCATTTTAATATTGGGGTAATACCCATATAATTGTGAATATTTTATAACATTTGAGTATGATTATTTCATATTAACAATGATTTTAATCTTAGTCCGGTAAAAGGGTTATTTTTAGAATATTTGTTATTAAATGAGTATATTATCTATCACACTTCTAAATTTCCAGGGACTATACAAATCTTATCTATGATCATGTTTCTATGTACACATGGTATAGTTGAAACTTAATATTTATGGAGAATGATCCACACCTACATTTTTCCTACCATATCATTAGTCATAAAAATATTAGCATCCAATGCCTTTTCTCTTGTGGATACACATTTATTCCCATTCGATATGAATTGTGTTCACCTAGATAATTATTCATCATTTGATTGGAAGAAATTTTACCTAAACTGAATATGATTTATTATTTGTGTTTCATGACTACTAAATTCATAGGGATAAAAAAAATGATTTTCCCTTAATCTTTAAATGGGGTATCAATATGAAGTGGGGTTGATATTAGAGGGAATGAGAAAAAAATGTATTTTTAATTTAGAGAGATTGAATCAATAATTTGGGAAAAGGAAATTATAGAGAGGGAAAATAATTAATTAGTAAAATGGTTTTGAATAATGATATTTAAAATCTATTGAGAGTGGAACAGGAAAAGAAAAACATGAAAGCAAATGTTTAATGGTTTCAATTTAATTATGGTTTATTTAGAAAATCATACCATAGTATTTAAATATATTAATTTTCTATTTACCATGAGGATTAAAATTTTTTATTGACTCTTGTATGAACAATAAATAACTCATTTTATATTAATTAATTCATTAGTACATAAATTAATCACTTAAATTAGTTTTTTAACAAAATCCAATGTTCAAATGTGGTCACCAAATGGTCATGATTTCCCAAAATATAAATAATTTTATATTTTATATTTGTTTCATCCATGGTTTGATATAAAACTACATGTGTATTGAAAAATAAATCACTAAAATATTTATAATAATGAAATTAAAGTAAAAATTAAATACTATAAAATTCTAGTTACAATTTGTCCATGATCACATAAAAACCCTTACAATTAACTCTTTCCCTCTTATTACCATGGAGATGGTGTGATGGTTGAAAATAAACTAATCTTTATGGATTGATATAAGATCTTTTGGAGTAAGAATTTAGATTTGATGAACTAAAATAAAGGGAAACAAAATGAAAACCCAAATGGCATCGGGGATGATCATGTCGAATAAAGGGTATATCCTCCCCCTTTAATTGAAAAACTAGATTTCAGATTCCTACCTCTGTTTATAATGAATAAAGGAATAAATGAGGTGAACTAGAAAGTATAATACATGTATTATATTCAATAGTATTTTATTTTTTTCCATCGGTTGGGGTCTGACCATTCCCCCAATTTAATAATATATGTTAGTGATTAGTAGGTTGAAGTATAGGGCTTGTTGTATTGATATAAATAGTTTGTATCATTATTTTCATCCACTAAACTATTATCTAATTATAATACATGTATTGTTCCCGGAATTTCATGGAATTTTGGTTCTCATCTACAAGTTGGATGTGTACTCGGGCTAGTTTACCCATGCCAATTTAATATGTACATGAAATGTGATTCTTACGTACATGGTTTTTATTTTCTATTTTTTACCATAAATCGTTCTAGATGCATGTATTCCATTGTAAACTCATAAAATTTTATATAAACATTCAAATGAGGGATTTGAGTAATATTAAAACTTATATTCAATGGAAATATATTTTATACTCAAAAATATAAAAATAATAATATAAAGACATTAGGAACATCGAACTCTCCCATAGATAGTCATTTACATTCCATTAAGAAAAATCTCACCATAAAATTAAAAATAACCCCTACTCTAATAGGAAGGTATTAAATAAATTATAATATAATCATAATATCTATAGTTGAGGATTTAACAAAATCCCAAAATTTATTCAATATAAATGTATTGAAATCATACCTCATATATAACTAAATTCATAACCTTAATCCTTGTTTATTGAATTTTTTCCTCATTTTCATAAATAAAAATTCCACTGCTAATATACCTCACATTGAGAATGATTCACTCATCACATAAGATCAAATAATTAGAGTTTTTATCATTATCAAACAAATGATCTATATCTATAAACTTGCATTTAATATAAAAATCAAATTAGAAATTAAATAACAAAATCATGTGGTATTTTCTTATATATCTACTAAATATGAGGCTAACAAGAGTTCCCGAGATGTTATAGAAGCAGCCATGAAAAAATCCATGATATCCCTTTTCTTGAGTACTTGGTTGATGATTTGAACATCAACAATGGTAGAGTCATAGGTAAATACTTTAAGGATGTTATTGTTTGTCTGAGGATCATTCTAAGCCTATTGGAGTAATTTTACAATCTCCCATCAATTTTTTTGAGTATTTGAAATGTGGATCTCTCATTCACAAATCAAACCCTGTTTTTACTGATATCTCTTTCCAGATTCATACAGTTTCATTCCTTAGTCACTCAGAAGAGGGGTTCCTTATTATATAATGTTATGAAATCATTTTTATATATGGTTTAATATTTTATGATTGTATTTGTCAATGATAATAAATGTGGTAGGAGTGTCAATGTTCACATTGTTTTCCCCTCACATCTTATCCAGATTTACTTTCTCATTATTTTGTAATGCCTTGGTTCCAGATCCGTTTAGCTTCACTATCACTAGTCACTTCCTCTATACATGGTTTCTATAATTTCTTATGTTCATTAGAATCACTTTATTGGGAGTTGGGTGATATTAGATTCATTTTTAAGCATGTACATACATGTAGTAGTTCCCCTGACATTAGCACCAGCACTCATACTACTCAAGCACACCCCCAATTGTTTTCTCGCATTGAGCACATGAAATATCTCAGTTTCTAATCTGATTGTTGGGCATAGTTCAGTCAATATCTTGAGTGAATATTCAAGGAAAATGATACTACTCTAAGATCTACACTATTTGACTGATGATCTAGGAACAGCGTTGGTGGTGCTAGCATAAACATGGGAGGAACTCAGGGTAGATATCATATAAGATAAATTGTGTAGTATCTTATTCATTATCTAATTGAATGATGCACTAGATATCAATCGATTCTAATTAATAATATACTATAATAGTCAGTACTATACACTAATTGTTTTGTTTGACTACCTAATCCACCCTACGATTATACATAGATAAATTTATATTTGTGGTGGTGCGGTATAATATAGATAGTAGAGTCCTTGAGTGGGGGAATTGATAAATTAGTGGGATTTAATGTGAGGTTGTGAATGTTCATAGTATGATCCAATATTTGTATTTATAAGTATAGAGTATTTACTGATATTTAATAAAGTGGTATGGTTTTTAACCTTCACATCTCTAATTATTCTATTAATAGTTTATAGCTTGTTGGTGGGTCGAAATGATGTTAATATATTCATGGATCCTTGTAAAAGTTACTAAATTAACTAAAAAATCATGGTATTCAATGAAAATATCAATGAAAATACATAAAATTCAAAATTAATCAATAGTCAACATAACAATTTATATTCCCTTCCATCATGGGTTTACAAACCATCATTGACTATAATGAAGATATCTTGCACCATTTTTAATTTTAAAATTGATCATTTTTATGGAAGGGACCACTCAGAAACACATGGAATAGTGGTTTTTTAACCCTTTTCCCTATATGAAAAAGGTAAAATCTCCCCTTCAATTAATTTTATGGCAGGTAACTAAAATTTTACATGAATCTCTAAACATCCCCAATATAAAATCAAGTGAATATTCATGTAATAAAATTAAATAATTCATGAAAGAAGATCAATTAGGCATTTAGTGTGGTTCATATCAAGAAAATTCTTGTTTTTTATGGGTTTCATAGGAGATAGAATGTGGGGTTGCTCTCAAAACCAACATTGGATTAAAATATCAATCAAATTCATTATTCAATTTAATTTGATTCAAAATCATTCTATTCTAATAAGAAAAACTATGAAGTTCTATTAGATATGCATATAATGGAAATCACTCTAGAATGTGGTAAAAAAATAATATGTCAAAAGGATTTGAGTACCTCTTCAGAAAAAGAATAAAGATTATTTAATTTTTTAAAGGACAAGAATATAAATAATTAATAAAATAAATGAAAACTATAAATTTATAATATCATGTATCGATGATATATTATCAATCTATTAAAATTATTTTCAAATTAAAAATAAGCATTGAACCTTCAAAATTTCAGCCTAAGAATTTATTATTTGGAATTTTAATTATTCAATATTTTTTAAAATATTAGAATTTATCATGTGACTAATGATGTCTCCTCAATTAGTGAATTTAAAAAACCCAGTTCAGTGGAGAGACTCTCCCTTATACTTAGTGTTTCATGTAGTCCTCCATGTGATACACTAGGTAAGATGGGGGGATATGAAATGACATGAAACAATATAGGACCAAGTGAGTAATGGGATAATAAGCTTGAATAAAAATAAAAAAAATAATGGAAAATAATTCTCCTTTGCTAGTGAACATAAAATTTCGAAAAAGTTGAATACAATACCGACCTAATTTGATGGAGTACCAATAACTATTGACGAAATGTATAATGTATTCTGAATACATTCAAATTATTACATTGAGAAAACATCACAGATATATATATATATATATATGAAATTTTCTATGGTTGAAATTTTCATATAGTGGCCTAAAGAATATAAATGTATGAAATGAGTGGATCCTATATCGAAGGGGTGTGTGTAAGGGGTGTTGATACTTCAAGGATTTGTGTTTTTTTTTATATGTTGGAAGATCATGGTACTCAATAGATATTGAGGTCCTTATGTCCCAAAATAAAAGAACCAAGAAGTGGATAGAGGGTCCTAATGATGATTTTTGTAGGGTTGATGGTTGAGGTTGTACCGAGGAGGATGATTAGGTGTAATCCCAAGGCTCAATTGTTTAACTGGAATTCCCAACAATCCCTCTATCTATTTGAGGTCATGAGTTATGGTGTCATGTTGGGAAAATACATTAGGATTTTCTGAGGTTATGAATGGAGCTGTAGTTGTTGATTGGTCAAGTGGTGGAATTATGGAATATAAGGGAACAAATGAAGAAGGGGGACATTATGGACAGAAAGGGTCTATATATATTGTTATTGTTGGTGGTGCTATAATATTATAAAGACAAAAATAGGAGTGTGATTATTTCCTCACTGTAACTAGTGTCAGGTTCTCTTACATGATCATATGGTGCCCCTTCTTGAGAAAATAGGTTCTCTATCCACATCTAGTCCATTACCATTTGAATAAGAATGAGATAATCCAAACTCATGGTAGAACCTAAGTAATAATGAGTGATATAGTTATGAAAAATTTGGAAGTGTTGTATCAAAAGGGTTCCATAGAACCCATTATAGATGCTATATTTATGTCCAGTAAACGTACAATGTAAATTACAGGTCGTTAAGTATGAAAGGTCTTGGTAGTAGTTCCATATGATACTTTTGAGGATATCTCTAATATCCCTTAACATAATTCCCATGTCTTCATAGTATGGTAAAGGATGGAACTAAAATCGTAATGGAAGAAGAAAAGTCTAGGTGAGATAGTAAATGTGATCTTTTATGAGGAAGGATCATAACATTCATCAGGTCTAGAATGCTTCTACATATCATTTAGTTCATTAGACCTCTCAAGGTGGTTGGCAGGGAAAAAAGGGGGAAGTTTGGATAGAAGTGTGGGGACTATACCTAGGGGTAAATTTCATAGTTTTTATTGAAATGAAGTATTAGTAATTTTGAAATTTGACCAGGGTAATAATAATTCTAATTGTCTCTAAGTAAGTCAAATTTTCAAACTCAAATGATACAAAAACTCTAAAAAAAATTGATTTTTATATGACTATATATCTCAAAAATGGTAATTGTTTATGTAGTAGATACCCAATATCCTCCATGATTCTCATCTAATTTGGGATACTCATATCAAGGAAACGGTTACTAAGAATGATTATGTTTCATGAAATATTTTTCTTTCAATTTGTAGTCCATTTATTTTATTCAAAATCATAAAATTAGGAATGATAAGGGATTCCAGAAATAAAGAATATTCATGTATGCTCTCCAGTTACCGATGTGTATGGTTCAAATGATGTGGTATAAGGTAGAGGTGATATTGTGGTGGCAATATGAAATTGTTCCACTAAAGATGATTGTACGGGTGGACACTTTGGAGTTAGAATAATGTAATTTAGTAACTATGAAATTATAATTTCTATCAAATAATTTTCTTCCATGGTTCCCATTTTAACACTCTATAGTGTGGGTTTCACCTTATTAGTAAATATAATGGTATTATTTACCCGGAAATGATTGCCATCAGTAATGAATTAAATGTTAACTGAAGAAAACAAACTAAAAATGAAGACAAATAATAAAAATTAGTATTTTCAAAGTACATGTTGTGTATTTCTGAGTACATGGTTATTAGTGTGGATGGGTATCAACCTATGACTTCTAGAAAAAAAATCCAAACGTTTTTTCAATTAGTAGTATGTGGGGTGAACTAAACACCCAATTTATGTCTTTAAAAATTAGCATATTTTACATGTCTGATCCAAAACAAAAATTCTCTTGGTTTGGGTAGAGGAACATGTACATGAAATATTTTTAAGACACATATACCGTGTTTTAGTAATTTTTTTGTTAAAAATGATTATTTTTTAAAAAACAATGACATGGTAGGTGTTCTCCATTCATGCATTTGTTCTGATGTGATCTTGATCTATTGAAAACCATGTCCTAAAATATCCTAAACTAGTTAAAAATGAAAATATATGATTGGTCAAAGTATATAACAAGATCCTTGAGTGACATAGACAATAATTCAATTCCAAAACACACTATAATGATGTATTGAATATTTTTCGTTCATTTATTCCATGGAAAATCAAAATATTGAAATAGGGTGTCGCATTAGTACAATTGATTAGTCCTCACGCTATTAATTGGGCAGTTAATAGGGGTATGTTTTGATCTTACAAGGAATGATTAAAATTTAGTGTGGGTTTAAATTGGTGAGTCTTAGGAATTATTCATGTAAATGAAATGCTTGTGAGAGAATAGAAGGACTTTGGATATTTTTTTTTGATTTTTCTTGAAAATTCAATGAGAGTGGACTAATAGGAGAAAAACTATAATTTTTTTTCTGGTTTTATCATAAAAATAATTCCTTTATAATTAAATATATTCATGAAATTACTTACTATAGGGATTCATATTTTTTATAACTTATTGTTGGAATAACAAATTACTATGTTATTTAAGTTTTAATTCATTAGTCTGGGAGTTACACACATATTTTTTTAACAAAACCCCTAAAAATAATGAGTCAACAAGATCCCACATTCTTTATGATTTCACCCATTAAAACACTTTTGGTGTTATATAATTATATCATCCTTTTTTTGATTCCACACTACCAGGGATTTTATAAAAAACACATCAATGGAATTATAAAACAAAAATATTGATAAAATAATACATTATAATTCATGTTATAATTCTGCCAAGATCCCATTAAAAGCCTATCATAAAACTCTTAACAACTTATGAACAAGGGTATGGTAAATGGGTGGAGAAAAACTCGACCTTAACTATGTATATAATATAGATTTAAGGAAAGGTTGAGAAGAGGTGAATGAAATTAATGAAAAAATAAAAAACCTAATTGTTCTGGGGGAGGATCAAGTGGATAGAAGGGTAGAAACTCCCCCTCAAAAAACCATAAAAAACTCATATTTTTACCTATGTATTTATAGACAAATAGATTACACAAAATGTACTGAAACTATGTAGGGAATAATTAATTCAACCACGTTTTATTATATTTTTCCACCATTACGTGACCAAACATGACTTTATTTGAATTATATGCATCAATGGTCAAAAGGTAAAAGTACATGACATGTTAAATTGACATTCATGGTACATATATTCATTTTCATTCACTAACTAATTCTGGAATGGTGTGTGTTCTATAAGCTACATAGTGTGTGGGTTTGCTTCTACATCCTTGGTGCATACATGGGTTAGAAAAGTAGTGTCTATTTCTTATATAAACATTATATTGTTATTACATACAACCCATTTAGTTTTAAATTTTATACTAAATAATATATAATGTGGGAATTTAACTATAAACATCTAATAATCATACATAAAAAATGAAATGAAAAATCTAAACAACATAAAATCATATGTCTAGTGAAAAAATATTTTCAGAAATAATAAAATACCTTAATTAATATGAACGCATTAGGAAAGTCCTTTTAAATACCTCGTAATTATTTTTATTGATTAATTAAAATTTAGCTAGAGAGAAACATGCATTCATTAGATACCCACTTATTTTCACTAGGCCTATTTTTGTATTATATTTATATTTATATGAGTTTTCCTCATGTAAAAAATATAGTCATGTGCATGTTATGAAAGTTAATGGTGTCCCTTTATAAAACTATAATAAATTGGGTAATGATTAAATCTCATGAAAAACAATGTATTGTTCATGGGTGTGTAAAAAATGAATATTATGATATGATGCCTTAGAGGTAAACCTTAGCTTATTCTTATGATTACATAGTGGTTAACCTAAAATCATTCTTATGATTACACATTTAATATTTCTGAAAAATTATATGTCCATCATAAAAACCATGTTTATATAGAATATTATACCTTATTCCATGTCTCTATTATCAATTTTGTGTTATGATTATTGACACTCCTGAAATATCAGTCCATTATTATCCATGGATTATGAATATTATCTGAAGATTGATTTATCATTATTTATATCTTACTCCATTAATAGTTTTATTAATCACATTTTCATATCATTCATTTGAATATGTAATGTTATCTCATTAGAATTGACTAACCCCTAATTATGATTTCGAGCTCACTATTTCATATTATTAATTTTTCCCATAGGAATTTCATTCAACGTGATATATATAAGATATCTACGTGTCTAAGGAATATTTAGGGAATAAATTTGTTTTATATGAAAAAATTATAATGACATATACAATGTTCTCAGTGACACCAAAAAATTTAACTTTGGAGTTTTTTGTAAACCATGTGATGTAATCAAAGTATGTACATAATAGAACTATATCAAGAAGTGAGTATCTACAGAATCATATATTTACCTTAAAATATTATTCCAATGAATGATGAATACCATATTTCACATTTTTGGACTACATACTTTATCTTATGCATGTTATTTGACAGCATGAACATGACCCATAGGTTAATCTAGCTTTTATCAGTACAATATTTAGCTAATTTATCATTCATTATAATTATAATTTTACAGTAGAGATATATTAAAAATGATGAAAATAAAAGGATAAAAAATATGGTCCTAAGTGTTTGAGAAAAATATATTACCTCATGGTCCTATATTGAGTACCCAATGGTATAAGGTGTCCTATAGTGCCTCTCTAATCGCAATCATGTACCGTTTGACCTATATAAGGTACCTTTTTGAAATATAACTTAATTTCAATATTTTTATGGAAAATATTCCTTATAACATAAAATTTTATTCCATAAGACTCTCCTATATGTAGCATTATCTTTATTTCGTGTGTGTAGGCCTCAAATGAGATCTAGACTTCCCTATCTCTCAAATCATTAAAATATAACTTCAGTATTTTTCTATATTTCTTCCAAGTGGTCAAAATATATTTTCATCATATATATATATGGGTTTATTTTTCTTGAAATTGATTCTTCCTCTATCATTTTCTCATTGGAACAAGCTAAATTATGTGTTCTTCACATCAAGGTCTTGTGTGACCCACTAAATCCATTGGATTTTTTCATCATGACACTTGGATCTGTATTCCAATGTGAAACAATTTTATTGATTTATTATTTCATTCTAGAGTCTCCTTCTATAGTTCAAAGTTGTTAATCCTAAAAATATACTTATGTTAGGTCTATTCATTAATTTATGTGGTTATATATCTTCTTCCACTATAATATATAGTCACATTTTTCACATATTTATGTATGTGACCCCATAATAATTTTATACACATTATAAGATTTACATGTTTTGAAACTAGGCTGATCAAATTTTGTTAAAAATCATGTAATCTAAATAATAATTATTTCATAAATATATTTCGGCTATTTGAAAATGGATTTGGGTAATAAAATAATTATTTTCCAATTAAATTATAATATTTACATATAAATGTCTATCTCATTGTTTTATATCCTTAATAGAATGGAGTATTGATCTAATAAGGGAAAATATATATGTTATGGGAATTATCATTGTTTTTTTACCATTATTATTTTATGTAATATTTTAGAAAATATAATGTCCCTACAATGTAGGTAGGTAATTTTGTCTCCTTAGTCTTTTCTTTATGATTTTACTTATTTTAGATTGATAAATATTTAATTTTTAGCACTTTTGATGAATATATATGTATATATATTACATGATAATCATAGGCATGAATTATTTGAAAAAAACTAGATTTTTATGAAATGGGTTGTGCTCACAAAGCCATGACTTATTAAATAATTTACGTTATTCTTGAAGGGGTGTTTTGTAGGATTTAACTAAAATCATTCATAGTATCACCTTTTCCCCTGTAATTAGATTAATACATTTACCACATTTATTCTTATATCAATGAAATGGAGATGTCCCAAAGATAAAAAAACCATGTATTGAACATCCTTGGATTGGGGGTTATATATTATGGATTTTGTTCATGTTTGATATTCGAGATACAATATGATGAATATTTTTTATTCTTATCACCCTTTTTAGAATAATTATATTTTCACATTACTTTTTTAAAATTTGTTTTTGGTGGGTTGGTGACCATCGACAATGTATTTTATACCCACAACCCCCACACGTCCCACATTATGGTTTGTATAGAACTTTTTGTATGAGATGTTGGTTAAGGAAGGGAACTGAATCCTATGTGTTCATAGAATGTGAATTATATATTATTTTTTGTGTATTTTGAGATTTTATGATTCATGGACCGAGTAAAAATATATGGGTTATCCTTAATTATTCAATGAAGGTTACATCAGTTATGGAGCACTATTTTTATACCCACTATATTTTTTATCCAATTATCCCTAGAACATTTCATGATTAATATTTCTTACATTATTTAATGATTTTATGGTTTTTCTTTATAATTTAATGTATTATGAAAATTTTCATTTAATTGTTTAAATATATAATTTGAATATTTAATTTTTATGCTTTTACGGGGTGATGGGTTATGTATTCCATGCACCCCTAGATTATATATATAATTAGAATTAGTGTATCAATATTATGTGTTATTGAATGTGGGATAACTATCTCGCAAACATAAATTATTAATTAATTGACATTAATGATAGATTCAAGTGATTATAAGGAATTTTGAAGCATTACGGCGAGATAATGATGTAATGTTAGGGTATCTCGATCATGATAAACATTGTGTGAATAGTAACCTAGTTATTGTAATTGTAAAATATGTGGTAATTAATATTTTTTAAAAATTATAATTAAATTGAAATATTTTAATGAACTTAAATTAATGTTCAAATCATGTATCATAATGTTTCAAATATTAATATAGTTTTTCAAATTTATTTAATAAAAATTTAAAATTTTGATAAAAAATTAATAATGGAATTTATTAATATATATATTTATTTTTATAAAATATAAAAAAATTATAGATAGTTCAATCAAATTAAATAATGGATGTATTTTTAATTTTTTAAAGTATTTTGAGATGAATATTAAAACATATTTTTTTGCCTATATGATATGTTTTTTGACATAATAAAGATGTAAATAAGAATAAATAATTTATTAAATGTTTTACATTGCATAAAATTAATTCAACTAGTAAATTAAATATCCTAAATAAACAAAATTTAATTTAAAAACCAATAATTCAATTTCCAATTTCTAGATTATAATTTATTGTAATGAAAAGTTGTTCTTGATTATTAATTTTGAATTAAATTCTAAAATAATTTTAAATAGTTTTTGTGCTTAAATTTTAATGAAATATATATATATATTAAATATTATTAGTATCATTAAGAATAAATTTTATTGGTATTTATGACAAATAATAACAAATTATCCAATATTGTATCCAAAAACAAACCTCTCGTTTTCCTAAACATACGCCATTTATCCATACATTTCTTCCCATATCAAAAAATCCATTCATTACCAAATATCTATCAAGATATCTCCCCAAAACCTCTTAACCACATTTTCTAGACCATAGTATAACCAAAACACCCTCTTCATAGGGTGTAAGTCTCATTTTATTGGAGGCATCTAAATGAGAAGTCTATGAGGTTTCAAATCCAAGAAATTTTCATTTTCATTATCCAATTACACATTCAATAACATATTTCATCATTTTACAAAAATAAAATCATCTGTAAAATGTTCCTCTAAAAATATTATTGAACTAAAATGTTAATTATTGATCTATTTTTTCAATCAGTCTTATAAGATCTGTTCACCTATAGTGGTACTATACCACCAAACAGAATGATGATGTAATATTTTCAATTAAACAATTTTTGGATGTTTAAAAAAATACACAAGATCATGTATTTTTAATTTATCTAAATTTATACTTTTTATAATAAAAAATTTTCATTATAATATTGACATTGACAATAAAAATTCACTATTGGTTTTACTATATAAAAATATATTTATCTATAAATACCTCCTCAATTATACCAAATTTAATTTATCTTTAGAAATGTGGAACTATTTTACCAAAAAATGGTTTCAACCAAAAAACATGAATCTCTATAGATTATTGAATAATTTTAATTTTTTTATCACATCTATTATACCAGATATTTTTTAAAAATGTGGACCAAAAACCCCAAACAATCAATGTCATCAAAATAAATCAAGTATATAAAATAGTTATAAAAATAATTTGATAATATAAATTAAAATAACGATTTATTGGTTTTTGAGATTAATAATTTATCGATGTAATTATGGTTTGTAGTATTTTCATATAGTATTTAAATAAAATCTAGTCTAAAACTAAGAGGGGTCTCTCTATCTCTCCCCCTCTCACTATTTTTAAGTATATTTATTTTCATGATACATCCATATTTCATCTTTACATGTGATATGAAATACTTTGTTGTATCAAACAAATAATTCATTTATAATATAACTTATGGACTGTTAAATGAAAATTTTTTCATACCCCATTATTCTATTCATATTTCCCCATATTCATAATTAATCTACTACATTCATTAACCAATTGTTTTAATAAAAACAATATTTAGTTTTATATTTTTTATGTTTTATTTATATGTACAATTTTATTGTTTATGAATCCATATCCACCATGAATGATTGCATTTGATAATTAATTTTACTCATTATTTTAAGGTTTTAAATAGAAACAATTTATCATTTTTCACGAAGCTGTTTCATATTTTGATTATAGGAGTATTTTGAGTTCAATTGTGAAAATTGATTAATTCTTAGCTCATAACTATTTGATTTGATTTATGAGTTTTCATTCTAAATACTATGAATAATTTTGGATGTTTTTATTAATATATTTGATAGCCAAAATTTATGGTGAATAAATTAAAAGTTGTTATCTATTAAAATGTAAATTTTGGAATTTGTACCATTTTTTTACATTTACTCAGAAAAGGAGGTGTTGTTTGTATATTAATTCAATCATGTGAATGTTTCATTAAGCAGATTTATGACTATCCTATTTATGATTAATATCGTAAATTTTAGCTTTTGTATTTTTCATTTGAAAATAATATTATATTTAATGACTATGAATTAGGATCAACCTAATATAGGTAGATAATGAGATCCTGGAAATCTACCAAAAGGTATCTAGATGAAAACAAATTAGTATCCTAACATGGGAAAAAATGGATAAGTTCTTGGTAGGTTTACCCTAACCTAATGGTGCATCAATCATGGGAAAATTTAATGAAAATTGGAAAAAAAAAATGAATTATGATCACTAGATGAACACCTGATATGGGTGAGTAATGGGTGGGATGACATGTTCTTGTTGACATTGGAAAAACTCATATGTATCCATCTTTCTAAATTAATAATGATAAACAGAGAACCTCTGGAAATCAACCTCTACTTGGGACATGAAGGGAGGTAGAACTGTTTATCATTTTATATTCATGTGTTCTCGAATAAGAACACAATATTTCATAGAAGTCGTTCCTACCACTTTCACCTATATGAATTTGAATTTTTTGAGAAAGCTAGAATGCATCCCCATAATGATTTGTAGAATGAATTTTAGACCATAATTTATGATATGACAATGATCAGAATGATTTTAGTGAATAAATTGATGTGAGTGTTTCAATAGACATGTATTGAAACACAACATAGAGTATGTTATGGGGAATTTATATTTTTCAATGTGACAATATAAAAGGATGAAGTGGAGAAAGAAATAATGTTTTGAGAAGTTTTTATAATAGAAAATTAACCATATGCAGGTAATTAATGTTACTATGCTATAGTGATTCTAGAAAAATTTATATTTATTATCAAATAGAGACAATAGTGTTGAATATAAATGATAAAAAAGAAGGAAAAAATGATAAAACAGTAGCACAACACCATATATAAATTCATGGGGAATTTCTAGTGCACCTTTTTGAAATTTGGATGCACATAAATGGGTTTTTTGATGGAAGAAATAATTATACTCACTTTGTTGGACCCATGTAAGTTGTGGTGGTGAAAAATTCAGTGACATACACATTAAAATTATTATTTTTTAAGAAGAAGGTGTCACATGATTACATTTAATTATATAATATCAATTAATAATTTCAGGTCCACAAGTTAAAATAATAAGATCTAATAAGATATTTAGAGTGATTCAAACCTATCATTGACCATGAAATTTGTATGAAAATCACATGTAAATCTTGATCCTAAATAGATGGATCTTTCAACATTTAAATCAATGATGAATTATTTTGTGAAAGTAATCAACCATTGTAATGGACAGTACACATTCTAGAGTTCTTCATTGGATGATATATAATATGTTCTTTTAAGTTTTTTTATGTTTAGTTTATCAATGTTTTTATTATTTTAATAATTGTTACATTCTATCTTGTTCAATTTTTTTAAATTCATATTATTTGTTAATTATGATCTCTGATTAGTAAGTTTATGATTAAATATCCCATTTAATCTCTGGGGGGATAAGACCAGTGTTTAAAACCAACTCATATTCTATTTATGAATATGATTTATTATATATTTTTTATTTTAGGATATCATGTAATGAGAGAAGTAGCCACGTTTCTATCATCTATGGATTAAATTATTCTTATGCACTATTCTACCTATATTATCATGGAAAAGGTTAATTTATAGTGTGATTGTAAATTATTGTGTGTTTTTTAAATTCAAATCTTGGAAAGTAGAGGATGTTCACACATAAAATGTAGTGTGTTCATTGAGTATATCTATGGATGGTTATGAGACAACTAATTTTAACTAAAAATTACTCTCCAGATAGTATTTTATTTAATTATAACTAAATGTATTCTCTTTATATTGTTCCAACATTTTATCATCTTGTTTTTTAATCTAAAACATCAATAAATACTGTTTTTTAATTTTATAAAATAAAAGTCCCTAAAATAGATTAATTTAATTAGAAACAGTTAGTGACTAGATATGAAATCTCCTCCAGTGATAAAATCATATTCAAATACTATGTAACATTAGGAAACAAAAAATTTCATTTCAACCACTCCATGATTTGTGTGTCAAAACATGGATCCAATTTTAGAGATCCATGAGGTATTTTACCTTCATTCTTTTCATGTTTTCAAATTAATTTCCATGTTTTTCATGAAAAAATTTAAAAAAATCCAGGATGTATTTTAATTATAAAAGATCGTTATAATGTTACAAGTCATAGGGATTAAATGTTTGTGAAATTCATAACCAAATAAAATTTTATATTTTATAAATTATAGATGATATACAAATTTCAATGATCTAAATAGTTGGATGGACCCTTTCATTTAAAGAGAATAAGTGGTAGTACAAACTTAATCCTTTGGTGGAAGTAGTATAAAGAATATATTTTCAATTAGAATAACCTGAGTAGGATAAGCAGGAATGTATTAATGATGTAATAATAGAAAAAAATATACATACCTAGAGCTTTTTATTTAATACAAAATACCTGGTGATACACAATTTAGAGATAAAAAATATTTTTAAAAAATTTATTAAGAATTTATAAGCATTAATATTCCACTCAATCCACCAATCATTGAATAATCAATGTCACTATATATTTCTCATTCTTTTGAAGAAGAAACCAACTATGTAGTGGAATCTCAAGAGATTATTGAAAAGCCGGATTACCAACATTCATCGATTACAACCCAACTCCAATATGTATTGAGTAATAAATAATGCATTATATTGAACCAAATTACGGATTAAACCCTTTCATGAAATAATTTTCAAATTATTTTATAGTAACATAATTGAGAATTTAGTCAAATTGTTTATATATAATATGTTCCTACAATAAATGGACTTCTGTAATGGGTGAATAATAAAAATACATCATATCTTATTATAAATACATGGGGCTCCCTAAACCCATTAAACGATCATTTAAGTATTTTCATAAGGAGATATGATTGGAGTTTTTTGAAGAAAATAAATCACAAGCGACCTACTTGAAATGATAGTATATTTATAATTATTCATCATATTTAAATTTTTTTCAAAAATTATTACTCTCTAAATTTACTTTTCAAAAATATGAAAATATATGTAATGGATAATGAACATGGATTTTTTAGAGTATGTTTTATAAGTAGTGATTAATAAGGATGAGGGACCATATTTTCTCCAATAAAAACCTTTCAGGATGTTACTAATTTCTATATAGATAGACCTTAGACACTCTATCATGGTGTCAAAAAATTTAATGGAATGTTAAATGAAATTATAAGGAAGAAGTTTTGGTTTTTCAAATAAATGAAATTGTACCCACCATCATACTATGGATGGCCATTACGACAACACTTTTGGGTTTTCCCATAACCTCAGGTCCACTTTAGGTTTAAATAATGATTTCCCCATTTCCATTCAACTATTATTAATATATTAATATATTTTATTTCAATAGGTTTTTCAGGTTCCTTTTCTATCTATTACTTATTAGTGTTTAATTGGAAGTTCATGGGAGAATGGATCAAGTCTTCTTTTAATATTAATAATACTCGGGTGAAATTATCCTTTAAAAAATTTTAATGACTTCTAATATTTATTTTTCATGATGTTTTATTAATGGATAGGTTTTTATAATTGATGAAGAGGTTTTTCAACCTATTTAAATAGGGATTTTTTGACACATAGATCTGTTATATATTTTTATTTATTACTGTTTAATGATTTTATGAGAATAATTAAACACTTTTGGAAACATTATGACAATACTATTATTTTATAAAAAACTGATTCATTTAAAAGAAATTTTTTAAAATAATGGGTGAAATTGAAATATGTATCATAAATTTGAATCCTATGATTTGATAATGTTTTTATAAATTTAAATCTCAAGTTCACTAGTGTGGTCCAAAATGATAATTTCCCCAAATATAGATATTTCTAATCAAATTTGACATATTCTACCTATTTTAATTTTTTTTGGAGTTTCACGATGAATTTTTTTTAATATTAAAAATTCTATTTTCTTATTAATAAAATAATATAGTAATCATAAATTCTGTAACATATAATTCAGGAATTTTTTTAAAAAAACATTATTATATTTTACTATATTTTTAAATATTCAATTGAATATAGTCTATTTATTAAGCCCATATAATACATGATAAAACTTTTTAGGAATATATATTATAATACATTTATCTATATTAAATTTTCTACGGATGTAATTTAATTAATATTTTTTAACTAGTGTGTGGGGGATGGATTTAGCTAATTAATTTGAAATTGTTTCTTTAATAGGGGTACATTATTGTTGAGGTTTTTGGAGAATAAATCCATTATTGGTGGATATGTGTATGATAAAATTTATTCATAGCAAGGGAAGTGAGTTCACCATAACATTAAAATAAAAATTCTACTTACCGTTCAATTGAAAATTTAATTATGAAAAAAATTATAGATCTGAATTCATGATGATATAGTAAAAAAACATGGGAAACAGGGATGAATTATATCAATTTTTCTGAAAATTTATAGATTTGGATTTTCCTCAAAAATAAAGAAGTTCATAGTGGTTAATTATTTATAAGTGGCGAGTTAGTGAGGATCAATTAATGACATTAAAATATATTTTACATTTCTCATCATTTTAGAGGAAAGCCTCATTATTTTTACACAATACCATTAAGCTGTATAAACCAACCAAACGTTATCATCAAAAAGACATAGGTAAAGTCATCATGATTTTATCATTAATATGAATATGTAATGTGCACATTATAGGATTGAATAAAGGATATGAAATCACTTACGTACATCAGAATAAGTATATCTCCAATTAAAAAATCATGGCAGAAGAGGGCTGCACAATGAGGAATTAGAGTTTAAAATAGATGATAATTAAAAATATATAGAAATAAATATTATTATTCAATGTGGAATATGGGATATTGAATCTATTTATGAAGAATCATAATTAATGTGTTGTTTATGTTTAATATTGATGTCTGCTTCGAATTAAGAAATCACAATTTAGTTTGTAAAAGTTGATTTCTATAGAGTTTATTGTATATATATCGGGGAATTTATAGATCACATTTTTTGATTAATATTATTTTGTATTTTAATGACATAAATCCCACCCATTTATAATTTTAATGGGAATTTTTTCAAAATTTGATTATATGAGTATTATGAGTTCAATATTGAAAATGTTTACTTATTTGATTTTTATTTCTTTTTTTGTCAACGAAATTATTAATATAATGATTTCCCATAATTTTGGATATTTGGATAATTATTTTAGGAGGAATTTGGGTATTTGGATGAAATCAAAATATGTTTCTATGATAAAATAACAAAATGATTAAATACATGTTTTTTAAAAATGAGTTATTGTATATCTGTTAATTATAGCTTGTGTATATTCCATTAATAGGAATTCTATACCACCATGCTTAGGTTTCATATTCCAACTCCAAGTTTTCATTTGTTTCTTTTTAGAAACCATTATATTTAAAAATAAAAAATTTGGATCAACATAAGAAAAAGATTCTAGGAGATCTAATGTAGCCAAGAGGATGTAATTGATCATTCTTTATTGGGGATCCAATAATAAAAAATGATAGAGAAGGCTATGGTAAGTCAGACTTAGACCAATATTTCTCACATAATGGGTGAAAATATATGAATATAATAGAATAGTTTAAATAGAATCAAAGGAATTATTAACATGATTTGACATTGTATAGAAGGGCATGAGTATTCCATCTCATTATGATCTCATCTGGATGAATGTTACCACATTGAGTAAAATTAATGAGTATCATATTTAACTTATCTTCTATATGTAATAAGAATGCATATACACTAATTATCATTTTAAATTATTATATTTTCGATTAATATCGATTATCTTCATCCCTACTACATCTTCCGTGTTTAACAATATTATATGGATGAACATGGGAAATCTTGAAGAATTCCATGTCAGGATCTATGGAATGAGGTGGGACCCATAATGTTTGCAATGATGATTAATTGGGGTATTTTGGATAATGACAATCAGAATCTGTTTTGGATGGCATGATGGGAATTTTGGTGGATGTAAACATTCACCATGAACTGCATTCTATGATAAATCTTGTAATTGGGTATTTGGATAAAACAATGTGAAAATGGAAACAACATGACTGAAAAAATAATGGGAATTTTTTCTAGTATGTTAAAATGGATTCTCACCTATGTAAATGGTGGATGTCGGTATAGAATTGTGATCCTAGTGAATGACATGGTTAAGATCAAATTAAATCTGTACTTTATAAGGATAAAGGAAAAAATAAATCAGAGACCAAAATAAGAATCCCAAAGACACCACAATCTAGAGGATATTGAACTGATTTATTAGAGAACTTGTAGAACAAATGGAGCATATAATTGATAATATTGATTGATGAAATTATTTTATTCACATTGGTGGGACAATATATAGAAATTTGATGGAAATTTTCATGGAATTCATATGATTTTATAAATATTAATGAACATGATATCATAGAATTTCATTCAATTATTGAGGATAAATTAAAGATAACTAGGATATGAGTTTAAGTAAAAAATATATTATGATATTTAGAGGGATGAAACTAATTTTTTACTATGAAATTTATGAACTAATTGATGGGTATTTTTTTAACATGAAGAGAAGTATCTTACTGAATATAAATCCAAATTTAGGGATACTACAATGGGGATTGAAAATTATATATATAGAGTTCACATGTGGAGGTTATTCCCATGCCATAGTAGAATAATATTGTTTCCATAGTTTACATTTCAATGAATTAACATATTCCATATTATCATAACTATTTTTTATTCTCTCAATGTTCATCATTTTCTTTCCAAATTCTCCATCCATTAAGACCTCCAATAAATTTGATATTGGTTATCTAACCAGAGTAATATCATGGTGAATGAAACTTAAGTTAAACATGAAGTATTGATAAATTTAATATTAAGTATTGTTGTATTGTTTGGGTTTACATTAGGATTTCCATTATTGAGGGAAGTACCATCTCTGTCGTTATCTAAATATCAAATTCTTCTTATAAACTATTTACACTCCATTATCATCATGTAGATAAATGTGTAGTATAAATTGTGACTTTTATGTTCACTATTTATTCCCAATAAATACATAAGAGGATATTTACATATATTGTGTATTGTGTTTATTATGTTATTATAAGGATATAAATATAGTAATAATATTTCAATGGGGTTGAGTCTCATTAGAGTATTTTTCTTTTTCTAACTACGTTAATTCTTACTTCATTACATCATAATGTTTCTTTTCTAGTTTTATATTAATGAAAATAAACGACTATATTTTCAATATTTTTTAAAATAAGAGAGACCCAAAACTAAACGACTGAATTATAAATAATTATTCTTTTATTTTGAAAAATATTTATGATATAAACCCCCATATGGATACATTTTCACTATAAAATGGAATAATTCCATTTTCACCACCCAAAGTTAAGTGTGTCAAAATTATAATGATATTGGTAATGATATTATTTTAGAATCATCCCCTCAATTATTCTTACGATGTTTCTTGGATATTTCATATTTTATTCCTAGATAATACGCTTTTAATCTTTTTTTAATGGACTATTAAATGAATAATATAATGTATTAATTTTAGGTTTAGGTTCATACATGATTATATTTTGACATATGATTGTTGATAATTGTATATAATCCATTACCATCACATATTTTTTTCATGGTTATGAATGAGACATGATTATTATTGTTATGGACCACATATGCCTAATATATTATGATTCAATTATTGGTATGGAATTATATATCACCCAATTAAGTAGATAGTTATTACATATAAATAGATATTATCTATGGTTTATGACTATTATACATTAAAATTATATTATGATATAATAGAATTTAACCTCATATTTTTATTATAATTAAATATTATATATTTTTCAATATTCTTATTATAATAAATATTACCACGTTTCCATGATATCATTTTTCATAGACCATGTATTGAATAAAAATCACCTTATTATAAAATCCCATGATATGTATATCTATAACACCCTAATATTATGGAATATATTTTTATCTAAATTAATATTATGTTCAATTTCTAGTTTCACAAGCAATAGTGAACAAATAAAATATAAGAAGCATTAAATTGTAATGTTATAACTAGAATGAAAAAAGAGTAGATAATAACAGCTAAATAAAATAAAAAAAACATATAAAAATTTATTTTGAAATTTAATTTTATATAAATTATTTTTTCAATAAATTTAGATTTTAAATATATATATTTCACATTAATTTTAAAAGTAAATTCTTAAATTTTTTAATTTTTTAAAAAATTATTAACTTCATTTTGGAATTAAACGTGTAAAAATACGCTTAGGTAGATTTTTTATCTCTTTTTTTAAAAAATAATTTATTTTTATGCGAATTTTAAAAAAAAATATTTTTCTAAATTCATCACTATTATGGAATTATCCTAATGCATGAATGATTTAAAAATTTTGGATTCATTTTTATAAAAAAACATGTTAAAGAATTAAAATTAATCATTTACAAAAACTATGTTGTATTCATGAAAAATAATTTTGTCGTATTTAAAAAATAATTTTTATATTACCCCTTTTAGAATGCATCCAATTTTAAGAATGACGCTACTCAGATGATTCATGATGTATAATTTTAGGTAATCATAATGAATATGGTTGATCAAATGTTTTTACACGAAAAGAAAATTATTGAAAACCTGAGATCCATTTTTTTCTCTCATATTTATGATGATGATCTCCATTATAAAAGAAATATAATGAATTAATCTTTTGAGATTTTTTGAGGCGAGCCCTAAAATTTTAGTGGGTTGACTTGATGAATGTAAAAACTCAATACATTATCATTTATTAATCCTCATGAAAGATAATATATGGAATCTAAAATATATTCCATATAGGATTATAAATATTTTGGGTTTCTATTGATGGAGGACAACATTTATAGGTAAGGAATTTTACCACGTTTTTTCAATTGTAATAACCATAAAATGAATTTTTAGGGAATTGGATTATTTCCATTAAAACAGATATCTTGTGAATTCATGTCAAGGTTTCACACATTGATCTATCTTCAATCAAAAATTTCATCACCCCATTATGGTTCCAAATTGAATGACTAAAGTGATTCTTTTGGTATTTGAAAATTCTATTGGAGTTAGCTTCAATGGTGGATGTTCACATAAAATTTGATAATGAAACAAAAAAATTTATCAATGGTAACCTTTATCACATCATGGTAGTGGTTAAATCCATATACCCCTCATTTATATTATTCTTCTCATTGCTAAGTTATTCAATATATATACCATGATTGAGTGTGGGATTATACCTCACTTTTATGAAACCTGTAGATGTCTCATTCAATCAACAGATAGGTTCCATAAGGATCTAATGTTCATGATATTCATGAACTCTCAAGACCATAATAAGCATTATAAAAACAATATACCAGTGAGGTACCTTCTCTTTTGGCAAGGTAGTCCATAAATCCCTCCAACTTTGAAAGGGATTAAAAGCGTAGTAAGGGTATTACATTAAATAATAAGGATATAATTTTCTAAAAAACATATTTTTTAGTCATTTGTGATGTCTAAACAATGTGATGTAGATTCTATTAGAAATGGCATAATTTGGTATTTGGTATTCAAAGCTCCACCTAAAAACTCACAAAATCATACAGATAAGATGGGGGTATTTTTTTGGGGGTGTGATGGAAATCATGGAGGAGATGATAATTCTGTTGAATGTAATTCAAGAATTTATATTTATAATTTATAAGTACACATGGGTGAGGAATGGTCAAAAAATATATGCTGCTGGAATCTATATTCTAGTACAAGATGCTAGGAATGTGCAGGTGGATGCTGCTTTATGCTATGGAAAATATTCTTTCACCTAAGACCCTAATTACCTTATTTAATATAAAAATAATAAAAAGGTTTAACATGATAGTAATTTATAACATAGGGGAACTCTAGATGTGGATCCAGATGTTGTCCTTGATTAGGTGAAGGTCTTCCTATTAATGACAATACAATTGTTTTGAAGTGTAAAAAATATCATGTCTTGTATGTCTCTCAAGAATCACCAATGAAATTAGGGAAACAACGATTTAAATATAAAAAGTCTGTAAAATTTTTATAATTCTTCATTGTAATAATCTAATCAACTATTACTGGTGTTGTTTCTTCGAAATAGGGTACACAAGATTGAGAGAAGGGATAAAATGGAAGGACTATGGATTTTTCTTCTCCTAACTTCTTTACTATAATATATTACATTAACAACCTAGACAATTATGATTTATATAATGTGATTTATTTTATTAATGGTGTTTGTAATAGGGTGATAAACTATAACTATAAGGCGTCTTCATCTTATATTATTAATTTTTAGGAAAAAAATGATGATCTTAATGTTGTTGCTTCCCAACGTGGGGTTTCTTAACATGGGTCAATGTAACCACAAAAGTAATTTTTAGATATATTTTAAATCCTGAAAAATAATTACCTAATGAGTATACCAAAAATAAAAAGTTAATTTATAAAGAGACACAAATATTTTCTTAAAAATTATTTGTTTAGAGGTCAAGACCTTGAGTCTCATAGTGAGAGTGATAAACCATCAGACATAGATGAACAAGATGCTACATGGTAGATTCTTAAAAAATAAAGAAGAGGTAGGAACTCAAGAGGTTGGTTAGGCTCTCTAGGAAGTAGTAGTATGAATAAAAAGGTGATTTTCAGATGGACAAGTGTTGATGGTCGAATTTTCTACGCCACTCCATAATCCTTGAAACTCTATTTCACATTTGAATGTGAACATTATTTCTCCAAATACCTTTTCCAAAACCATGGGTCTTTAATCTATGTTTTGTTCCACTCCTTGTATAATTTTTAAACATATATATAAATATATTATATATAATAAAATTTTTAATCAATACTAAATAATATTAAGAACACTTAATATTAAATTTAGATTCATTTAATATATATTTTCAATATATTATTTTTTTATTTTAAAAGATATTTAATTATTATATATAAATTTAATTAGTCTATATAGAGAATAAATTCATTCTTATAAAATAAAAAATATTTTTTTAAGGGTTAACTTATATTTTCAGTAAAATATAAACTACTAGGGTAAAAATGAGTCACCAATGATATAATGAAAATGGATAAATCATAAAAACATAAAGTAAAATTTATAAAACATGTTAAAAACATTGTTTAAAATTCTTTTTGAGGTTAAATAAAAATTATTTCTCCCACTGCTCAATTATTTATCACATTTTTAACTACTGAACATTTAATAGTTTTATTACCTTATTGAAAAATAATGGGTAATCACATAACTCCACTTTTCATCACTTATAAAATTGGACCACATCCACCCATTCGATGTTAAACCTACCCATTGAAAGTTGGTTTAAAACAAAAAAAAATTTACTCTTACAAATTTACATTTTAGTACATAGAAACTCTATCCACTACAATATACCCTCTTTACATCACATGAAAGGGGACTTTCTTGAGAATGTTCAAGGTCCCAATATGAGTAATAAATAACCCAGAACCTTTTATTACGAATATTTAAATCCAAAAATATACTAAAAATATTAATATAGTGACCCTATAATCATTATTATACTAATTCGTTTTTTGTTAATGGATAAATACAAATTCATTCCTTCCCATTCCATAAAAAAGAATGTTGATTGTGTATTTAGGCGGGGTACCACCTCCACAAAGCAACGTAATATATGTTCTCCACCACCCTTATTCATTGTTTATAATTATGGAATTGACAAATAAATATAAAAAATATTATATAATTATTATTATGAAGAGGTGAATTATAATACACCTCCATTCCTTATCATACATTGGGAACTGAGAATTGTGAATCATGTAATGTTCGGACAACCACCTCCATAGAAAAACATTTTTTCATTTTCAATATCCAGTTTCATTCCTTATACATACCATATAAAATATTATTAAAAACATTATAAATATAAAAATAATATCATTATTATTTCATTGAAAATAAATTATGTGAAAATAAACAACATATATTACAGTAAACAACCCTTAATTACAATATGTTCATGTTTGGGTTGGTCTGACAACCTACCAGAAAAATACTATAAAACATAATCATGGATGAATATTGTAACATAAATTATAATATTATTGTATGTTCATAATAAAATTTTTAAAAATGGATCAATATATATTATATTAATTATTTATCTTATTATTAAAATATAATCTTTGATCAATAAAAGTACAAAAATAAGATTCCACTACTTTCATCTTCAGAAAACATAACCAAAATTCATATGGAAGGAGATAAAAACCTTATAAATAAATATATTTTATTTATTAATGTAACATAAATTATATATGAATTTTGAAATTCATATTAATGAATAAGTATTGAAATTGTTATTATAAAGTATACATCATACAATTAATGTCACAACCACCTCATAATTAAAAACAAGTTATATCTAAATAATATATTCACAATGAATTATTATAAATGAATAATATAATAATTTATGTATATGAATAATAATATCAAATATAATATTTTGGTATATTCATTATTTTTTAGCATCATAGAGTACTTTCGACAATATAGCGAAACAAGGTATGGTTTTGTTGTCTCAATTCCCTTTCTTTGAGGAATGCTTTCAGATATTTCACCAAATAATCATTGACATGGTGTATGAATTTTCTATTTAATAATTAATTCATAAATCTCAATAAATAATATATTTTAAATGATAATTTAAAAACCCACTCCTTCCCATCCAGTTAATCAAGTTACTACTCGAGTTTTAATGTATATTTCATCTCCAACTCATTTCATTAAGGTCTCTTGTATTATCCACCAAATTTTATTTATATTGTCTATATTATTCTTATTTATCATATTATTATATAATATATCATTAAATCATGGTCTTTTGAGTAAAATGTTTATCACTTTTTCCCATGCAATGGGTATTAATTTAAATTTCACTTGAGTCATAATATATTAAACTACATAAATTAGTTCTCCTTGATAGATAAATTATCTACTATTTTATAATTATATAAATCCATTTTATCATTATATTTCATTTATCCCAAGGTAATTTCTATTTTTTTATAGCTTCGGTTACTATTTTTTATCAGTATCAACTTAATTAATTAAATAAAATATTAAATAAATTCATATTGTTTGTAAGAATAACAGTAATATATTCCAATGAATATTTACACTATATGTCAATATTTTATGCTCGTAAAATTTTTCTTATTATTTTGGGAACTAAAAAATATAATTAATCATTTTATCTTCTTTACTGTCATCAAAAAATTTAAAATTAGAATTATTTCACTTTTTACAATGTAGATTTTCATTAATGTTTTTTTAAAATATTAAATTGTTTTACTATTCGTGGATATATCTTTTATGTTTCACTCTATTTGTTATCTGTAAAATCATCATCTATTTTTCAATAATTAATTATATTATATTTATTTAATCAAAATATTTTAATATATATCAAATTTTCTATCCACCTTTTCTAAAAATGACATTTCAAAATGAACTACTAATATTTCCTCATAAGTATTCTTTATATGACTAAGTAAATATTATTATAATAAAAATTCTTCATTAGAATATAAATCGAGAAAAAATTAAACATATTTCACTTGTTTCCTGTTTTTTCATTGAAAATTAATTACAATATTTTCTATGAGTTTTACTTACAACAATTTTCATGTAAAATGGTCACATTAATAATTATTTTCAAGGTAATATTCGAATATTACCCAAAAAGTATTACACATCTACTCATTAATTCTTACCGATGTTTTCAACAATTTATATTTTGAATATCTATACAATAAGTTATTTATAAATTTCATTTTCATTTATGAATCCTCAATGGTGTATAACCATAATTTTTTATCGCAATTCATGCCCTATATAAATAAAAAATTTATAATTGCATTCATTAATGGGTGTTCACCTTGATACCAATTCATCGATTCATTGGTGGAACAACTTAATTTACCCTATACCGATTATTTATATTTTTAAATTTTTAAATTTTTTATTATCATTATTCAAAGTTATTTTCTTATTGATTTTTTTAATATATTTAGATTTCCTTTTTTCCCACACCAAAATCATTTTACGATTTGTGAAGGAATAATGATTTATTTCCTTATACGATTCCATAAGAACATTATATAAAACCAATTTTCATTCCATAGTTTTGATATTATGAGGATTATTTTTCTGTGGTATAAAATATTGATGATGACGATGGGAAAGGTTATCTCTCACCCTCTGATGCTTTAGTTTATGTCAAAATCTCTAGAGATAGTGAGGCATGGCCATAACTAGTTTCTTCACATAGGCATGAGAATAATTATTTTTCACACATTTCTATGTTTGGTTGTAATGATGTTTTCACATATGTGTGTTCATAATGATTTTATTTTATAAGGCTTCCTCTACTTATTATTATACCACCTTTTTATAGTTATTTTCTTTTCAGGCTATATTTTATTCCATTATTATGCAGGTTATCAAAGATATTATATACTATTATTTCATTCCGGACATTATTCCATGATATAAGATCTATTTTTTATTAGGTATAACATTATTATATTTTTTGATTATATCCACCTTCTAATCTTATGATCACTTGTGAACATTGATTTTTATCATTTAATCTTACCCATAAATAGTATCTTAGCTCACCACACTCCTTTATTTCCCTTTTAATAGGTCATGAGAAAACTTAATATCTACAATTATTCTTGAAGAGTATCTTGAATTGAGTAATTTATGGGAGATGTTGAAGACTATTTTTGGATTACGTATTTACTGATATAGTAGAAAAAATGTCCATTACATAAAAAATGCATTACTATTTTTAGTTCATTTTTCTTCTTAACTCATTAATACACTATAACTATAATATCCTAAAAATGTATTGTAATAGAATATTTACTTTAATTTAGGTAATAAAGAAAATCATGTTAGTGGGGTTCCATTATTGGTATTAGAGTATCAATTATATATCTTTATAAGATATGATTTTATTTTAGGATAAATAAATTTTTAAAATGTTAATATTGATAATAATTTCAATGGTATTGATAACCCTTCAGGTTATTTAATATAATATTTAATACATTAGGGGTTAGTATAAGAAAAATATATTGAAAAAAGGAGATAACTCTCCTTATAGATATAACTCCTGATTTTTTGGAAAAATAGAAATGGTGTTGTTCTCCTGGAAATTACATCCATGTATGGGAACTAGGGAGTGGATGTGGATGTGGCACATATGAACCATGGGGAAATCACCATGGAATAGGATGTTTTATTATATAATTAATCTTCAATTAGTTTCCCAGTGAGTGATCCTAAGATATCACACCACAATAGGAAATCGTGGGTGATATTACAAGGTACATTGGATTCCCATTAAAAGACATTATGAATTGTTTATTAGGTTATGAATCAGGTTGTATAATATGAGAGAATCCAGTCTAAAGAAAAATATATTTAACAAAGAGTTATTTAGATTGAACTAAAATCTAATCTAACAATTTCAATGAGAAAGGAATTCAGATGTTTTATCTTTTCATGTAAATCACTGACAATAAATCTATTAACGTGAATTTTTTTTATGAATCATGACTAAATAATTTTGATTATATTAAATGTAAAATCCTAAAGGCGTCTTGTAAGTAATAAATTCCATGTACGATGTGACGATTGATATAATGATAATCCTAATGATATCAGGGTAAGGGTGATATGTATTGTGTTTATGTCCAATTAGCTTTCCATAATTATGAATATTAATATAAACAATGTTTTTTTCCAAAACAAATTATTAGTAGATAGAGTAAATATCAGGGATGTTTATGTGATACTGATTATAATGGAATGTATATTCAATATGTTAGATCCCAGTTCTCATAATTGTATGCTGTTGTTTATTTTTTGGTTTTAATCCCTTGTTTTGTTTAATTAAGTGCATTCCCAAGTCCTGGATAAGTCTTGGGGGTCATCCGAGGGTTCGAGACATGAAAAGTGGATAAATCGGGGTTTTTTTGGTAGGCCTCACGGTCTGTGCATGGTTAGTGAAAACTATGTAAACAGCCTAGAGAATCATGAAGGATGTGTGTTTTTGGACAGTGGCATCTGCATGGTTTTCACACAGTTTAGAAACCCATTCGAGTAAACAGTGCGGCCCAAAAACAACTAAAAAATTACATTTTTTCCACTATGGGATTTTAAACCCCAACTCATGATTTCCTTCCATTTCTCTTCTCATCACTCTAGGGAAAAACCAAATCTCACATGAGCTCCAATAGATCAATCTCCCTCGTTTTTATGGTGTTCTTCGTTTTGTTGGCTGCAGATCGATGCTCCGTGTATAGCTAATCTCATCCTTTCATCCTTTTGAATTTAGAGTTTGTAACTTATTCTCTTCTCCTTCTGAATCTCTAAAACCCTACAATTTTATTGAGATTTATGATGAAGAATAAATGGTTGGTTGAAGTGGTATGTAAGGGACTGATTAAGAGTATGTTCAACAATGGAATCGAGGTTGTTGTTCTATAAGTTATATCCCATGGATTATTTTAGGATTTGTGCATGTGTGGTTTTGTTTATGGGTGTCTATTGGAATGTTTTGATCACCCATTGAATGTTTTGGTAAATTGATTGTTAAAAAGATAAATGGATACCCTCATGATCCACATGGGATGTGTTGAGGGTAATGAAACTAATCTAGGGCTACCCATGGGATGAGGAGACTCTCCCAGACCTAGAGATATGTGAAAAACAAGTGAGATTTTTGTGTAATCATGTATAGCCCTTGATGAACATGTTGATGTTACTATTTGTGTAGTATTAGAAGCTAGGTGGTGCACCTAGGATTGATAATAACTTAAGGGATATTGGGTTAATATGTGGAAATGATTAAAGACCATAATGGAATGGGTTATTAGTAGGGTAATGAACAAGCCTTGTGAGATAAGCAGAATGAATTAATGCTTACTTATATTTTCATAATAAAAGGGTATTGGGATATATGGATAAATGATGTGAAATGTGGAAAATGTTTTAATGGGTTATGGTGTGGTGTTAACTCTCATGTGATTATTATTATTTATGTTTTACTTGGGAAATAGTTGTGATGTTGTGTAAATGGTTAATGGTTAGATATATGTATAGCATGTGCACATAGATTGGTAGCGTGGGTATTGAATGAGGTTCTATGCCCATGGGTCAAGTTGGAATGAGGCTCTAAAATCCACCCCTAAAGCATGGGGTAAGGATAAGACTGATGCTCTACTTCCCTATCAGTTTCTTCCACCCAGACAGATGCTTCTAGGTGAGTATATGGTTGACATCCACCCGAAATGATGCTTCAAGGTGAGGTTATGGTTGACATGAGGACGTTGTTCCTAGTGGGATTGTACAACTGTGTTTTTTTCATGTTTTTGATTGTCTCCTTTGAGCCCTTGTAACATGTTGTGTGAAGACCCAACGATAACTTTGTTGGAAATGGTAAGTAATGGGAAATGGGATGAAAAAGTAATTTATGGAAATGGTAATAAATGTTAGTAATTGACATAAACTGGCTAATAGAACATAATCTTTTCCTTATCATTTATAATTCAGTTCCCTATTGCATGAATGATTTTTTATAGAGGATATTTTGTAGACATTGTTGGTGGTGTCCTATTGAGTTTTACTCGCACCCCGCTTGGGCCACCATGGGTACCCATGAATACTTCATGAATGTAAGTCCGGACAAGGGAAATGGATCTTGCAGGGGAGTTAGGTTTTCATGGGTGTACAAGGAGGAGGACCCAAACATGGTGTTGGGACCATTTTGGGGACATTATAGTTTGACATCATTTTGGGTTTTGTTCACTTTGTCACTTGTAGCATGGTATGGCATATTTACTGATGGACATGGTTGAACCCCATTTGGAGGAATAATTATTTATGCATGATCATCTATAATTGATTTTTATTCCACTATTTTTTTATCTTCTTTTGTGGATTACTCTGATAAAAGGGGGTATAGTCTCTCCAATTTATTATTTAGACACCCGCTGCTAGTCGACAACCTTTGGCATACGAGGAGGTGTTCTTAACATCATGTAAACACTTAGCTCAGAGCCCTAGTTTTGTGGCTTCCATGACGGGGAGGTTACAAAGTGGTATCAAAAGAGGTATTTCTTATCTTTCTCTGAAATCGTGTTATTTGGGATGGTATAGAGGATTTAAGATGTGTTGGTCCTTGGTAATGAGCTCATTATTAGGAGTAGCTAACCCATGTATGAGGGAAAACCCATGTTACCCAGGGCGGTAACTGTTGTTCATAATTTTGTGATGTTATAGTTGATGATATTTCACCATTGGGTGATGCATGTGTCATGTGATGTGACTGTTTTATGATATTTGGCTTGTGGCCTCAATGGCATGATGTTGTGCATTCATGAATTATTGTAGGCACCTAGAAAGGTAGGTGACATGCATCACGGTAGGAATAAATGGCTTGGGTGTGTGAGGCATGAAAGTTAGAATGCACCTTGCATTTTGATATTTGTAAAGGGAAAATGTGGTAAATGAAACAATGGAAGTGGGTGAAGATAAACGAATGATAAGTGATGACAAATGTAATATGTGTAGTTAAGGGTCATAATGAATTGAAAATCTTGTTGTAAAATGTTTTGTGAGATTTTGTGGTAGTGTATGTTTGTTTACCCATTGTGGACTATGTCACGAAGTAGGGATGGTCGGGGTGATATTTTCAGAATACTAAGGTTTATTGGGATGGTGTACGTATGGTGGGTTGTTGTGGCCGATGCAGAGCCTTCTTGTTATGATGTTGTAAATGTTTTATGGTAAGTGTTGTAAACCTAGTGTCTGGAAATGTAGATACATGCCACCACGACGTCGACTGCCGGTTGGGAAACAAGAGGATGTTTCTTAGAACACTCCTCTGGTAGAGAAGAAGGACAATGTGGTGATCCGAGAAAGTGGGGAACAACAGTTCCCAGAGAACTTGGCTCGTTTTTTTACATATGATCGATTGGGGACTAGGGAGGGATTCACTGAGTATTTTAGAGATGACTAGAGAGTTTTAGTTGTAGCACCTTCTGACCATTAGCAGATAGGGTGGGCCATAGGCAGCGGAGTTCTGGATAGAGTCTGTCCAAACAATACATGATCATTTGGAGACTCCTGATGTGAAGTAAGTCAAGTTTACAGTTTATATGTTGCAGGGAGAAGCAAAGTGTTGGTGTGATATCCTGACTCAATCTGAGCAAGCTGAGGGGATGTTGTGGAATGATATTCAGGAAAAAAATTTAGAGATTTTTTACCTGGAGACATTGAGGCATGATCGGGCTGTAGAGTACATGAGCCTGACTCAGGGATCAATATTGGTGATGGAGTATGTTGGCTGCTTCACTGACCTGCGACACTTTGTTCAAGCATTGGCAGTGGTTGATGCAACATTTGTGAGGTGTTTATAGGATGGGATGAGGAACACGATCAGGTCTTAGGTGAATATATTTTTCTTGAATTAGTTTAGAGACATAGTGGATCAGGCATTGATCTTAGATGGGAAACTAAAGATAGTTTCAAGTAGTCATCTTGTCATGCCATTTGGGCGGATAGAGGGAGCATCTTTCGAGGTCCAAAAGCATCGATTTGGAAATTTTCAGTAGGGAAGAAGTTTGAAAGGTGATTAGAAGAGAGGGTACACCTCTTAGGGTGGTGATTGGGTGTTCTACTATCAGTGTGGTAGGATGGGGAACATTTTTGGATAGTGTCATCAGCCTCTAGTTGATTGTCATTCATGCGGAATATTGGGACACATGTAGAGTTTTTGAGGAACACTCAATAAGAGAGTAAGAACGATGGTGGTAGGCATATTCCTAGCGGAGGATTGAGATCAATTTATCCATATCAGGCAGGCAGTTGGATCTTCAAAGGCCGTATAGATAGGGGTGATGGACGTGGAACTCCGGCACAGGATCTCCCATGTCAAAAGGGCAGTGTAGTGCAGAGCATGTTGGTCGGAGCCTAGGTTATAGGGTCATGTTAGCTTCATACAGTTTAATTGACACCGGGTGATGGTGAGGCTGGCCCATCAACTGTTTGAGGTACGATCCTTATAGCTTTTATTCTTTCTGGTGTGTTGTTTGAAACTAGTTCCACACAATTTTTTTTCTTCATAGATTATAGTAGTTTTGGGTTTTCCAATGGAGAATTTGTGTGGGGTTAGGTCTATTGACACTCTATCAGGGGTGTAGAATGATGACATAATGTAGTTCGAGGGATGTGCTCTGGAAGTCGGTTGGTAGTGTTTCTTGTGGGACTTGTTCATTCTCGAGATGTTGGGATTTGACCAGATCTTGGGTATGGATTAGTTAGTGTTGTACCGGGGAACACATAGACTATTACCATTGTATTTTATCATTCATGTCACATGAGGGTGACTCTTATGTCCATTGCGGAGAGTGGGATGTTCAAGAAGTTCGTGCGAGATCATTTTGTCAGTATTTGGATAGGTTCACAACTCACTTAGCTTTTCTTATGCTTGATAATGAAAGAGGAAAATGGTATGTCATCCCATCAGTATTGGATCAGTTTCAAGATGTGTTTCATGAGGATTTTTCAGGGTTTCTACCTGAGAGGGATGTTGAGTTCATGATCGTGTTGCTGCTGGGAGGGGAGCTAGTTTTTATTTTGCCATACCAAATGGAATCAACAGATATCTAGTAGTTAAATGTTCATCTTGAAGAGTTTTTACACAAGGGGTTCAAAGGTCCTATTACATATCCTTGGGGATCTCCTATGACTTTTTCAAAGAAGGCTGACGGGTCATTAAGGCTGTGTATTGATTATCATCAGATAAATCAGGTGATTGTGGAAAATCGGTACACTCTTATTATATCCAGTGACATATTTCACATGTTTAGGGGGGAATCGATGTTTTCTAAGTCTGATATGAGATCGGGTTATCATCAGTTGAGGGCGAGGCCTTCTGACGTACCGTTGGCAGCTCTCAGTAGTCGGTACTGGTTGTTTGAGTTTGTTGCAATGCCTTTCTGCTTGACCAATGCACCGGTAGTGTTCATGTCTTTGATGAACCAAATATTTATTCTTTATCTGGGTCATCTTGTTTTTTTCTTTGTTTATGATATCAATGTGTACTAAAAACACATGAAGATCATGCCCTACATCTTAACATCATCTTGAGTACACTAAGAGAGCATTAGCTTTATGCTATGTTGTCAAAGTGTCAGTTCTGGATTAGAGAAGTCCATTTTTAGTGTTACATCATCTTTAAGGTTGGTGTGTTTGTAGATACATTGAAATCATAGGTTTTTTTGACTTGGTATCATCCCAATTGTCTTTTAGATGTTCAGTGTTTTCTGGGTTTAGCCTGATATTACAGGAGGTTCATTCCAGATTTCTCTCATTTGGTAGCACCACTGTCAAGATTCACTAAGAAGGGAATTAGGTTTGAGTGGTCAGAGGCTTGTGAGAATTCCTTTCAAGAGTTGAAAAAGTGATTGACAACCGGATAGAAATTGATCTTACCCGATCTAGGTGGGAAGAATGTATTATTCTATGATGTGTCTGGTATTGGGCATGGGGCTTTGTTGATGACAGATGAGCGGGTTGTGGCTTATGGGTCGACGAAATTGAGACCCCATGAGTGGAATTATCCCACTCTTGATCTTGAGTTGGCTACAGTATTGTATTCCATAATGTGTTGGAGGCACTACTTGTTGGGGGAACGGTTTACGGTTTATACCATCAACTAGAGTTTAAAGTATATCTTTTGGCAGTAGGATTTGAATCTTCGGTAGTGAATATGGGTCATGTATTTATAGTAATTCGACTTTGAGATGGTATATACACATGGGAAAGGGAACAATGTAACAGATGCTTTGAGCATGAAGGCTCAGAACCAGGTGGTTCTGGACTCAAACACTGAGTGGAAGGTGAGATCCTTGTTCATGGAGATACACCTGGAGGTATGGGTGGAAAATGGTTAGGTGTCTCTTGCTTCCATGGATGTTGAATCAAAACTTTTGAGCCATGTTAAGGGAAAAAATGTTGACAATATAGAATATTTATCCATGAAGGAAATACTTGATGGTGGGGAGCCACCTTCAGGTTGGGTCGTCGGTGTGGATGGGGTAGTTTGTGTTCATGATTGTGTGGTTGTGATGGTGTGCATGCTGGAATTGATGATACGTTAGTTCCATGAATCAAAATGGGAAGTGCATCCAGGTTTGACAAATTTGTATCATTTTCTCCGTATGCATTTTTGGTGTCTAAGAATGAATAAGGAAGTTACAGGTATTGGGACACGATGATTTACCTGTCAGCAGGTGAAGGCTAAGGATCAATGCCCTGGTGAACTATAACATCCATTTCCCATTCAATAATGGAAGCGGGATGATGCGACAATGGATTTTTTGGTGGGTATTTTGGGGACACCATTGAAGAATGATGCAATCTGGGTGGTTGTGGATTAGATAATGAAAGTGGCTCTTTTCCTACCATTTCAGGAGACTTGTTTAGTTGATCGGTTGGTTGTGTTATATGTTCCGTAAATAATACGGTTTCATGGTGTATCGAGGACTATAGTTTAATATCATGATCCTTGTTTTACATTTAATTTTTGGAAAGGGATTTATAAGGCACTGGTACACAGGTCCTCTTGAGTATGGCTTTACACCTGTAGATGGATGGGTAATCGGAGCGTACAATCCAAGTGTTGGTAGTCATGTTGAGGGATTTTGTCTTGGATTTCTATGGTTCCTAGGAAAAGCACATGTAACATGTTGGAATTGACTAAAACAATGGTTTTAAAGAGACAGTTGAGTTGGAAATGTTTTATGCACTATATGGGAGGTTGTGTAGATTTTTTTTGTTTGGATGGAGGCCTGTGAAATAGAGCTGCTGGGACCGAGTCTCATGCAAGAGGAATCAAGGGAGGTTGATTTTATTTCGAAATAGGTAGAAACCTCCCAGAGTAGAAAGAAGTGGCATGAAAATCAGAGGGGTATAACTCTTTTGTTTGCGGTGTTTGATAGTTTGTTCCTTCGGGAGTCACCAAGGTTAGGTTAATGATGGATTCAGAAGCAGGGAATGTTGGCACTAAGGTACATGGGGTTGTTTGAGATAGTTGAGAGTATCGGGCTGGTGGCATGCCGAATGGATCTTCCACAGAGGTATATCGGGATGCTTAATTCTTTCATGTGTTAAAGCTTCAGTAGTATCAATGTGTCCAAACTCACATGGTAGATGTTGATGATGTTGTGCTTAATGTTGATGCGTCCTTTGACGAGCATCCAGTTCCTATCATGGATCGTAGTGAGAACGCCTTGAGGGGAAAGGTTGTTCCATTGGTGCGAGGACTATGGCTGCATGGAAATTTTCAGGAAGAAACATGGGAGAGGGAATTAGATATGCGGTCTTAATAGCCTGATCTCTTTTCCTTGGAAGTGAAATAGTTCTTGGGAGCTCGGCTCGAGGATGAGCCGTTATATGGTGTGGAGGTTGAGCGATCCCGGACCATGAAAATGTATTTTCTCATGTATGTTTTTTTCTTGAATCCATTATTTTAGTTAATTAATTTCTTAACCACTCTCTAGAAGAGGTTCAGGGGTGTTCCAAGGGTTATCGACATTAAAAATGGGGAAATATGGGTTTTCTGGGTTAGCTGCATGGTCTGCACACAGTTAGTGCTAACCGTACTAACATCCCGGGAAACCATAAAGGATGTGTGTTTTTGGATAGTGGATTTCGCATGGTTTTAACATGGTTTGGATACCTGGGTGGGTAAACCATTCTAGGGGTCATTTGGGATAGAATCATCCACACAGTTTGTGCACAGTTTGGAAAAATGTGTCGAAGAATCGTGCGGCCCAAAAACTTCTAAAAAATTACAATTTTGCCACTCGAATATTTTTAACCCCAACTTGGGATTTCCTCTCATTTATCCTCTCATCCCTCTATTGATGAAACAAATCCCCAAACAGCTCCAAGATATCAATCTCACTCATTTATATGGCGTTTTTTGGGCCGTTGGTTGCGCATCGAAGCTCCGTGTAAGGTTAATCCCATCCATTCTTCTCTTTTGAGTTTATTGTATGTATATACTTCTCCTCTTTATCTGACTCTCCAAAACCCTACTATTTTGGATGATATTTAGGATGAATCTTCAAATGTTGGTTGAAGTGGAATCTAAGGGCTTGATTAAGAGTGAGTTCAATCACAGAATCATGGTAGGTTGTCTACATGTTATATCCCATGGTTTATTTGAGGATTTGTACATGTGTGGTTTTGTTCATGGGTGTATCTTGGTATGTTTTGATCACCCATGGAATGTTATGGTAAAATGGTTATTAAAAATGTAAATGGAAACCCTCATGATCCACATGGGATTCATAGAGGTAAATGAAACTAATCTAGGTCTACCCATGGGGTGAGCCTACAATCCCGAAACTATGGATTTATAATGATTAATTAAGATATTTGTGTAATCATGTAGAGCTTATGATAAATATGTCGATGTTACTATTTGTGTCGGGTTAGAAGTTATGTGGTGCCCCTAGGCTTGATAATAACCTAAGGTATATTGGGATAACATGTGGAAATGATTAAATGCCATAATGGAATGGGTTACAAGCAAGGTAATGAACAAGTCTAGTAGGATATGCATAATGAATGAATTCTTAGTGAGATAATCATAGTAAAAGGGTATTGGGATAAATGGATAAATGATGTGAATTGTTTTAAATGTGTTAATGGGTTATGGAATGGTGTTAACTCTTATGTTTTTGTTACGGTTTATGTATTCTAAGGGAAATGGAGGTAAAGTTGTGTAAATGGTTAATGGTTAAATATAGGTACAACATGTGCACATAGATTGGTAGTTTGGGGTATTGACGAAGGTTCTACGCCCATGGGTCTAGTTGGACTGAGGCTCTAAACTCCACCCTTAATGCACGAGGTAGGGATAGGGATAATTCTTAGTTTCCCTATCAATTTAATCCACCAGGACTAATGCTTCAAGGTTAGGATATGGTTGAAATTCACCTGAACTGATGCTTCAAGGTGAGTTTATGGTTGACATGAGGAAGTTATTCCTAGTGAGATAGGACAACTATTTGTTTTTCCTCATATTTTGGATCGTCTCATTTGAACCCGTGTAACTTTTTATTTGATGAACTCATCATAAATGTGTTGGGAATGGTAAGTAATGAGGTATTGTATGAAATGGTAAGTTATGAAAATAGTCATAAATATTGGTAATGGACCTAATATGGATAATGGAACTTAATCTTTTCCTTTTCATTCATTATGCATTTCCCTTTTTCATGCATGATTGTCTAAACCAGATATTTTGTAGACACCATTGGTGGTGGCCTACTATGTTGTACTCACACCATGATCGGGCCACCGTGGGTACCCTAGAAGACTTCATGCTTGCAGGTTAGGACAAGGTCAAGGTCTACTGCTAGGGAGTTGGGTCAGCATAGGTGTAAATGGAGGACCCAGACTTGGTGTTGGGACCATTTTGGAGACTTTGTAGTTTGTCTTCATTTTGGGTTTTGTTCACTTTTTCACTTGTAGTATGGCATTGCATATTTAGTGTTGGACATGGATGTACACCATTTGGGGGAATGGTTTTTTATTCATTCTCTTTTTTTATTGATTTTAATTATGTTATTTTTGTTATATTATATTGTGTCTTACTCTAATAAAAGGGGTTATAGTCTCCCAAATTGACTATTCTGACCTATGATGCTAGTCAGCAACCTTTGGCATGTGGGGAGGTACGGTTAAGTTCATGTAACCACCCGGTTCGGAGCACCGGTTTAGTGGATTCTGAGTTGAAAACATTACACAATATCTATAATTCCAATATTATGGAAATAATAACCAAGGTATTTTTCTTAAAATAATTGGGATATATTTTATGTTAGTAAAATGAGGGAATAAATAATCTAATTTATGAATAATATTAATGTTCTCAGTGGATGATATGAATGGGAAAAAACATCTTATGGAGATTCCCTTATAACATCGATATCTTAAATGTGGGTAACTTGGACATTAGTTTAGTAACTTTCCCTATCCAAGTGGAAACAAGGATACTAGGCACCATAAATTTCCAAGTACAATGGATAAAATGGAATTCCTATTGAACTGTGTCTACTGATGTGAGTTACAAGATTGATGTGGAGTGAAGAATTCAGATCACCTAACAATGAAATTAGAGTGAAATATTTTTTTATTGATCAAATAGCCCCTTTAATATAGTATGTTTTCTAATAGATATAAATCATCACATTAATTTATGGATGTCAGATTATTAATAACCACTAGTAGTGGTATTATTATTGAATCCCAAGTATATAACATCTCTATTATAGATTATTATATTAATTTTTATCTAATAAAACAATAATATCTTTAAACTATAAAAATTTCATATGATATTATGCATAGATTGTAATATTGACATAGAGGCCATTGTAGTTTCCATGACAGAAAGAACTCAAAAACAATCAAACCATGGACACCTATTAATACTTAGGTGACTATTAACTCCCATTAATAAGTTACTACCACTTTAAATGGGTAGTTAACATAAATTATTATAGAAAAACTAAATGTCCAATATATTCTTTTTATGGTGGAAATGTTGACTTCACTATTTATAAGGAATGTGGGGATGATACATAATTAGAAATTAAATTGGGAGAAATTTATTTAATATGGATAACCTTAACTATTTCATTAGTCATTAATTTTTCAAATTGAAATAACAACATTAATTTAATGGGGATATAATGTAACTCCCTTGGATTTTGGAATATATTTTTATCTAAATTAATACTATGTTTAATATCGTGTTTCACAGACAACAACAAACTAGAAAATAAAATACTGGTTAGTTAATAATATTTTAACAAGGATAAAACTTATTTAAAAATAAATATTTTAATCAATTATTAATGCTTAAAATATATTATTAACAATAATAAATTTTTTAGGATGTCGTTTTTCAATAAAGGAAATATATATTTTGATTTTTTGTTAAAAATATAAATTTATAAATTTCGTAATGTTGATTTTGTACAAATAATAAACATTTTTAATTCAATATATAAAAACTATCACATGATGAATTTTAAATACAAAGTTCTAAAATAATTAATTTTAGTCGAATAGTTAAAAGATAAAAAAATTTCTAAGATCAACACCTAAATGAAATTATCTTGATATAGTTTTGGATTAATAAATTTAAAAACAAATTATAACCTAATTTATCTCTAAAATTTAATATAGAACATTAAAAAAATAAAATTTTGTATTTATAAAATCTAGTATTAATATATTGGAATCTTAAGTATCATTTTACTATAAATATAGAAATTTCACTTATATTAAAAAATAGCTTCCATAAATTTTAGAAATTAAATCACGAATGAAATTTGATATTTTAGATCATTATGTAAATAAAATTTCCTATGTTAAAATTTATTTTTAGGAAATAAATTATGATTATTGAGGTTTAATTCACTGACAACGATAACGGCAAAAATTTTATCATTAAAGTGTTGTTTTATTGATGTTATAGATTTATTATATAAGAAGTTGTATTGATATATTATAAAAATGAAAATTTATATAATTTTTATTCCAATTTATATATATTATGACTCATTTAATTTATTAACAAACACAAAATATTTCTTAAATAAATTAATTGTGAGAAAAACATTTCATATAAAAAATACCTTTTTAATATATTTAATGATTCTATTAAAAAAATAAATTTCAATTATTTAGAAATTAAAATAAACAATATAGACCACAAATTGTTTTAGAACATTAATTTATCTTATAAAGTTGACATTGTATTTTTTATTCAATAAAAACTACTAGTTTAAAAATTAGCTACCAAGGTAAATAATAAAATGGTAAAATATAAAATTCAAGTGTAGAATTATTGATACATGCCTAAAACCTGTGTTCAAATGGGTGTTAGAGGATTAGTAAAATTTTAATCACTCAAAAATAGCTTATTTATTAATTTTCAAACAATTGATGCTTGAATAGTGTCATTCGATTATTGATAAATTATGGGTGTTAACAAAGTTCCCTTTTCTTCACTTAAAAAAGGAAATCACCACTACACTCAAAAAATTACATTTAATCCTCCAAGTTTCATTGAATCCCTACCCAATTTCCCTCTCCTATATGTCCCTTGAACAATATAAATCCCATGGTAGCCTTATGTTCACACGATCAATTCACTTCCATGGAGACATTAAAGTGAATGTTCAATGTCCCAAAGAGATAATTACATAATTCTTTACTTTTTATTATTAATACACATATTCATAAATTATTTTAAAAATTATAATATATTGAAATTAGTATCATTATTGTATTAAATATATATAATGTTAATAGAGACAATATTATTTATGCATTCACAGCCACTTAAAAAAATAAAGTCAATTGTGCATTCTTGCATACTAATGCCTCAACATTGTGGAATATACTTTTTTTACCCCCAAGACTCTTCACCAGTTATAAGTATGTAATTGAAGAATAAATGTCAGAATATACAATTTAGTTTTGATTAGGAAGACAAAAATTCTAATCCACCTTATTTCCCTCTAATTCAATGGGTAATTAACATGTTAATCATGTGTTGTGTAGACTAACACCTCCAAAAAATAGTGATTTTTTAACAATATTCATTTTAATTATATATAAAAACCTATAAAATAATATTTAACAAATTTAAAATTTGGAAAAATTTATTGTAATGATATTATTGTAATGAAATTATTGCAAAGAAAATCACATTCATAACATTAATCATGAAAGATCGATGAAGGACGGGTTAGAGAGATGGGAGACCATCTCTCTCTAAAATCGCGAGCCGCCTAGGGATTCATCCTGCGATCTCTTGATCCTCACTCGAATGGCGGATTTTCTTTTGCCCGGCCGATTTCAATCTCACCATTATGATGATTCTCGGATGAGCCAAGGTCATTTACCTCTCCCTATTGCAAAGATTTGCAACGACGATGATCCTCGGGATCGTGTTCGTAGCCACGAGTTCTCTGGTCGATCCCAAGCGATCTCTTTCCTTGACGCGCTGAAGTCTGCTGATCATAACGAAACCCTGACGAAGACCTCGCTGGTAAAGAAGCTTGACGACGGTGGATTCCTGGTCGAAGCGGATCCAGAAGCGCTTCAGCAGCGCACGCATTTATGCAGGTTCTCCATTTTGGCCCGAATCTCCTACCTCAAAGGTAATCGCCCTTGGTCAATTTCTCATCTGCATGACCGTATTTCACAATGCTGGAATTCTGTGAACTGGAAACTTATACCAATCGGAAAAGGGTACTTTCATATTTTGTTAAAATCTCAAGATGAATATGATCGAGTCTGGAAATTAGGAAATCTAAATCTTAAACCTGGTATGCTACGGCTATCTAATTGGGACTCCAATTTCAACCCACACACTCATCGAAACACATTGGCGCAGGTATGGATTAAACTGCATGGCCTTAATTGGTTTTTTTGGCACCCAAAAATATTGAATGACATCGCTTCATGCATAGGCACCCCTCTCAAAATTGATCAAAGAACTTTGAATGTTGATTTAGGAATCTTTGCTAGAGTCATGGTGGAAATTAATCTGGAATCAAAACCTCCCAATACTATTAACTTCACTGCAAAAGACTACAAAACGTAAATCAACATTGAATATGAGAGGATACCACCTTTTTGTGATCATTGCAAGTTCATTGGTCACAACATTTATAATTGTAGACTGATTAGGAAACAGTCACTCCAACCGATTGAAAATGATTGGAAAGAAATAAGAAGATTTCAGAAGGAAAAAAGCACCCTTGGTTAGTGCTACTGAACCAGTTAGAACTGCAACCTGGGTGAAAACCCCCACTATTTCATCTCACTTAGGAGAGTCCTCGGGTACCAAATGGGTTGACCTCGTTGAAGAGGAAGAAACCATCAAAGGGCACTCCCTAAAATTGGAACCTGCAGTTTTAGACACTCTTAAACAGGATCCTGGGCCTAATTCCACTTCCTGTACTGCTGAACAGATTCAAGACTCCCCCACGGCCCACATTTCTTCTTACAATCCAATATCCACGGCTGTGCAACCTGATTCTCAGGATACCTTGAATTTTATTACTCATGAGTCTTTTTCTTTGGCAAAAGACCACACTCACATGCAGGATTCTCATCCTGGAATGCGGCACAATGAGGCACCTGCCTTCCATGATGAAGGCATGCTGCTTTCTCCCTTACAGCAGGCCCAAGAGGTTTCTATTACGGTTGCAGAGGTCTCAGATAAGCAACGGGCTGTAGATATTGCTGCTACTCACTCTGTTTCGGACGCCTTACCAGGTACCTGCACTGTTCAGCCGGAACTTGATGCTCCGCATTCTGTTTTGGACGTCTTACCAGGTACCTGCAATCTCTCAGTCCAGCATGATAATTTACATGTTGAATGTGTTAATGCTGATAATAAAAATGCTCTAACTACTTTGCCGCCACCTAATTTTAATAGCATACAAGTCCCGGCTTTGACGGCACCAATTCTGTTAGATGATTCTTCTATCATCTCCGATCCTTCCAAAGGAAAGAAATTCCCTGCCTTAAGCCCAAATTTGTCAAAAAATGTCCGAAGATCTAACAGGAATAAAGGCTCGGATGGTAAAAAAAGGGAGTTCTAACTCCAAACGTAGATTTAAATGAAGATTCTCTTCTGGAACTGCCAAGGTATTGCAAACCATGACACCTTTAGTATTTTAAAAAGAATGGTTAACATTCAGAAGCCTTTAATTTTTTCCATTGCTGAACCTAAAATAATGTTTTCCACTGATTTAGCTCCCTTTTGTCGTTTTGGATACACCTTCATCGGTGCATGTCAAAACACCAATAGCTTTAATACTCTTTGGACCTTTTCCCATCCCTCCCTATCTAATGTTAATGTTTTTCATATTTCTGATCAAAGTTTCACTTGTTACTTTATCATTGATAATGCTCATATATTTTGTTCCTTTATCTATGCCAAGAATAAATATCAAGATAGGATGCCTCTCTGGAGGGACCTCTCCTCTCTCAATTCAAAAATTCCTTCCCCCTGGATCGTTGCGGGTGATTTTAATGCTATTCTTTATGCTGATGAAAAAATTGGTCCTCTTTACTCAAGTATTTCTATGAGGGATTTTAAGGCTGCTATTGAAAACTCCAATCTCACTGAGATCACTCTAAGTGGTGCCAAATACATGTGGTACAGGAATCATTACAATAGAGTGGTTGCGAGCAAACTGGACAGAGCCTTTTCTAATGACCATGCTTTAGATAATTGGGATTCCATCTCTAGTACCACCCTTCCAAAACTTCATTCTGACCACCATCCTATTTTGGTCACCATCTCCCTCAACATTCGGAAACCCTCTTTCCCCTTTAGATTCAACAGTGCTTGGTTCTCTGACCCTGACTGTTGTAATCTCATCAATCATTTTTGGTCATCTCTGAATCATTCTGATGAGGATTTTTCTTGTCCTCTTAAATTAAAATATCTCAAACGCAAGCTCAAATCTTGGTGCAGCACTAAAGCAATTCAAATTGACAATGACATCCTCTCTCTTGAGAATGAGCTGCATCAAATTCAAAACAACAACACTCACTTAAACTTCGCCTCTGATCACAATCCAGAAGCCCAAATTACTATGAACCTAAATATGCTTCTTGCCTTCAAAGACAACATCCGCAAGAATACTTTTAGAATCAAATGTCTCACTGATGGTGATCGTAACACCATGTTCTACAACTCTTTACAAAGAATTCGGAAAGCTAGTAGGCCTCTTGCCTCCCTTAAAGATGGCGATAACATTTTGGATAAAGAAGAAGACATTGTTCAGCATGTTGTTTCTTACTTTGAATCTTTATTCAATGGGCCTTGTATGAACAAGGACCTCATTAATGACGTCATTCCTACACTTGTTACTGATGTTGATAACAGTTTTCTCCTGGGTGTTCCTCTTGATCATGAAATTAGAGACACTGTCTTTGGTTTGAACCCTGACAGTGCCCCAGGACCTGTTGGATTCACTAATGGTTTCTATCAAAATTATTGGGATATCATCCATGCTGATGTTTGCAAGCTCGTTAAATCTTTCGTTGCTAATGGTTTCTTACCTCATGGCTTAAATTCCCAATTCCCTGCTTTGATCTCCAAAGTTGATAATGCCGTTGAAATCCATATTTTTCTCCCTATAGCTCTGATCAACACCCTCTATAAAATTATTACCAAGCTTATAGCTAACAGACTCAACACTATTACTGACAAAATTATCTCCTACAATCAATTTGGTTTTATCAAGGGGCGATCAATCCAAGACTGCATTTGTCTTGCTTCGGAATGCACTAACATGTTAAATAATAAAAATAGAGGCGGAAACATCTCCATTCAACTAGACATTCGTAAAGCTTCTGACACTATGGACTGGAATTTCATTTTCAAAGTTCTTCATGGTTTTGGCTTCAATGATAACTTCATATCTAGAATTAAAATCCTCTTTCATTCTACTCATGTTTCCATTTTGGTCAATGGATCGCCTAGAGGGTTTTTCAAATGTTCTAAAGGAGTCAGACAAGGAGATCCCTTATCTGCTATTCTTTTTTCCATTGCAGAAGACTATTTCAGTCGTCTGCTCACCCATATGGTTGACCATAACAAGCTCAAACCAAATCAGGCTTACAGAAATGTGAATGCCCCCACTCACCTCCTTTATGCTGATGACATCATTCTTTTTCTAAAGGGTGATCTTAAAAACATCAGAACTCTTAAATCTGCTATCAACCATTACGAGGAGGTCTCGGGTCAAGTCATTGGTTGTAATAAATCTTTCATTTACTTTGGAAAAAACTTCCCTTCTGCTAGAAAAAATAGTATTATCAATGAGCTTAACATCAAAGAAGGTATTATCCCTTTCAAGTACCTTGGGGTTCCCATCTTCTGGGGTATACCCAACGCCTTCTACTTTTCAAGCATTGTTGACCAGGTTCTTCATTAACTTTCCTCTTGGAAAGGAAAATCCCTCTCCATGGAGGGGAGAGTTTTCCTTGTTAAGTCTGTTATTGATTCCAAACTTGTCTACTCGATGATGGTCTATAAATGTCCTACTAGTCTCATTAAAAAACTAAATGTTCACATTAAAAACTTTGTCTGGTCTGGAAGCACTTTGGACAGAAAACTTGTGACTATTCCTTGGGATAAGTGCTGTAAGCCTATAGCCATGGGTGGTCTTGGTATTAAAAACATTATGTTCTTCAATGAAGCTCTTCAAGCCAGATTAACTTGGAACCTGATTCACAATGACACCCCTCCTATTTCTTTTATCAAAAACAGGTTCATTGATAGATTGAAAAGATCTAATAGAAGTTTCATGACCTCTTCCATTTGGCCCTCTGTTAGAGACACTTATGACAATATTATGCACAATGCTAGATGGATGGTTTTGAGAAACTCTTCCATGAGATTCTGGTTGGACAATTGGACTGGTTCTCCTCTTATCTCTGTGACTCCCCTTGACCATATCCCTGTTGACATCAACTCCACTGTCAATAATGTGATTAATTCTCACATTGATTCCCTTCCCGAAAACATTACTCAAATTATTGATTCCTACATTTTTTCTAGCTCGTGTGATTTCTTGATTTGGGAGCCTTCTCATAATGGGATCCTTAATTCCAATAACTTTTATAATCACTCCTTACACAACGCTGATAATGATACGAAATGGATAAATTTTTTTTAACAAACCTTGGATCAAACCTTCTAGATTCACTCTTATTTGGCGTCTCGCCCACAATAGGGTTCCCACTGATGTTTGTCTTCAAAGTTTTGGTATCCAACATTGTTCAAAATGTCGCCTTTGCAATCAGCATAGATAAGATGCTAACCACTTATTTCTATCTTGTGCTACTGCCACCGCTCTTTGGAACTATATTTTTGACACTTTTGATTGCAGATGGCTGGTTCAGAACTCAATTGATGAGCAGCTTAAGCATTGTGTTGCTAAGGATAACTCTCAACAAAACAGAAACTTGTTCCTTGCTGGGGTCTCAGAGCTGATACATGTGATATGATATGATAGAAACTCGATTCTTCACAATAATTGCTCACACAACATTAATGCAGGTAAAACGCGAATTCATATTGCTATTCGGGAAGCTGCGCTAATTCAGAATGGTTCCCGAAAAAATTCGGTGGATGATTTTATGATCCTTAGACGTCTTCGAGTTGAAGCAATTTTCTCGAAACTGTTTCGCACTTTTGAGGTTTTATGGAGACCTCCCTTTCCAGGTTGGATTAAAATCAATGTGGATGGAGCCTCTAAAGGAAATCCAGGTCTTGCGGGTTGTGGAGCCGTCTTCAGAAATCATCATGGTAATATCATGGGGTGCTTTTTTGGAGGCTGCGGTAGTGCAACCTCTCTGGAAGCGGAGATGCTAAGTGTTATTCATGCCACTGCTTTTTCTCTTCAACATGGGTGGAACAACATATGGATTGAAAGTGATTCTACTACTGTTGTTCAAGCCATTTGGAAGGGAGATATTCATCTTGCTTGGCCGATTACTACGCGCTGGATGAATTTTCTTCAATCTCTCCATGACGTCAGTTTCATTTCAACACATACTTACCGCGAAGCTAATATGATTGCGGATTCTCTCGCTAATAAAGGCATTGATCAGACTTTAACATGGCTGGAGGAGCTCCCAGATAATCTGATGCCTTTGAAATTTAAAGATTGTAATTTGATCCCGTCTTTTAGACTCTTGTAATCCTTGTTTTCTTTTTGCTAATAAATTTGCTTTGGTCCTTTGACCAAAAAAAATAACATTAATCATCAATTAATTATGGTGGTTTCATATTTTTTTTTGTGTAACCGCTTACTTGAGAAATTATTTAAAACTATAGAATGAATAAATATATGATCCTATAAAAATTATATTTCATTATTTTAATAAGTATTTTTTTATTATTTTGGAAATATTATATTTAAAATGTAACTTATTATTAAAATATCATCTTCAATAACTTAAATTTTTGGAAAATATGACACTAATTTCATTTTCAGCAGAATTACTAAAACAGTATCAGAATGTGGATAAAGATATTTAATTAAATAGATGAAATATATTAAATTGAAAAAAATATAGTAGTTATGATATTCATATCAGATAATGGGTATCGAAATCTACATCATAAAACATGTGTAAAACTATTAATGTTATTAACACAAAATGATAAAAGAATAAGTGATAACTGAGTAATTTATTCATAGTAAATGATCATAATTAATTATATAAATATTGATTTCTATTAATAATGTTATGAAATATAATACTGTGATATTTATGTTTTTTATATATGATATTATTTAAAATTTGACCGAATAAGGAAATAAGGTAAGGCTTTGTTTTCTCCATTCCCTTTCTCTAACTCATTGTCCAATGTTATTTATATATTCTTTATTAACATTGTGTAACCATTTACAATTAAATTGTTTTATTAAAAAATTTACAATATTATTGATTTTAACCTTTTAATATTAAATCCCCCCATTACATTCATTCAATCCAATTACTACTCATGTTGTATGTGGTGTTTAATCTCAAACTCTTTTCTTTGATATTTATTTATAAGTGAAACGAATTTTAATTGTATGGTGTATGTTAAGCCTATTTGATATAATTTTCCATGAAATATAATTCATTTATTCTATTTATTATTCAATTTAAAACTCACTCTCTTATTCATAGGGTTGTGAAGAAAATGCTACTTTTGTAACACCCTAACCTAAACCACCTTATTCGAACTGAAGTGGCACACGAACTTGTATATTCATCCCCATACAAAAGGTGATTGCACTAATAAGAGAGGTGGTAATTATATCTGTGGGAAGACTATACCCGCATTATTTTAAATGTATAAATAATAAATCACTAAATAATATAATAAATAATTAGAGTGGAATGAGGAAACTAAAATTTGGCGTACATGTTATAAAATAAAATATTAATGGACCCCCATATTGTAATTCCAAACTGATGATTACTTAAATGATAAATACAAAAATAAAAAAATATGGATTTTTTTAGACACCAATATTGTCTTTCACCCGCTCCATAATCCTCAACTTATCCATTAGGCCCAGACCCCCTTCCCCTTACTCTGGTCCCAAGTCATATAGTATGGACACACATCAAAATTACCATACATTGTGTGAGTAATAAAACCCAATAGAACCCAACCAATGAATCATTATCATATTTGGTCATGTAAATAGGTGTAGTAAATAAAGAAATTAAATTTTATAGAAGCACAAAAATACCAAACTGAGCACATGTGTGCTGACCATGTAACCCTAAGGCTCAACCATATATGCTTGGATCTATGCTATATCGAATAGAGTCATATTGGGAGTAGTGAAGGACTCTAAATGAGTATATTAAACATGAATATCTATATATTGTGTATACATACTCAGTATCCACTTAGAATCATGTGGTTCGTTCTCTCGAAGTCCTCTATGACTCATGTAATCATGCAACTTGAAATCGACTAGGAATCAATTAACATGATACATGGAATCTTATCGGAATAACATGTATAAGAAAATATCCATGAAGAATTTTTATATCCATACACTCTTCGTAGAACCATCATTAGAAGTCGTGTGTATTCCCCTCTAAGGGATAAACATGTCATGATGGTCCACTAACCAAGGGAACCAAGAAAAATAATTTCAAAAGAGATAATAACATTATAGAATTGAGAATAAATAATAACTTATAATTATGAGTAATCATAGGAACATAATATGAATTTTATCAACATAAAACATGAATATAATGACTCAACCATACTCATGAAAACGAGCATCATATAATGTTTTTATGGTCAATGAACATGCCCACATGTGATCAAAATCCGGCAGATGTACTATGTATGACAACATAATAATTGTTTCATTGGAACAAGGGTAAAACCACCCCTAAAAATTAATAAACATACTACATCAAGGATGTCATTTTTATGACCAATGTTTATCAAGGAACTATAGCATGAACTACTTCAACATGTTCTCTAGTTGAAACCACTCAACATGGTTTCCTATAATTGATTCTATTATTTTATTTTAAAATAGAATAAAATCACCACATAAGATAATAGGTTCTTCCTCCTGGATAATACATATTAAATTTATAATTAATCATAATACTTATTTATAATTCTAGACTATTTATATGAAAATAATTACAATTATACATATGATATTAACTTATCTCTCTATAATAATCCTAGATAAAAACTATTTATACATATTATTAATTTCTATAATTATATTTTATTAAATAGTATGATGACTATATCATTTTTTTATAATTATGATGATTTAAATACAACAATTTATCCTAAAATATTTCTTCACAAAGTTCTCATTGATTAATAATAATAAACAATATTAATTCCAATGAGGAATTGTTGACTTTTATGCATAGCACCCAGAAGGAGGAGAGAGAAGGTTTTAATACACCTAAAAATCAAATAATGGAATTTGTTTAGTTGAATAATACATAACATATATGTCATATAGAATTTACAATACTACTCAAGATTTAATTAATATCAATATCAAAAGTAAGATATGTGTTGGGTAATTGTTTTATGAAAACCTCTAGGGTGGATCCCAACAATGATATTCCAAAATTAAACACATTATTCAATGTGGAATTTAAATCATTCATGAAAATTGACTGTTAAAAGTCATTCAACTATTTAAAACTGAATTTATATTTTTTATTTAATTAATATCCACAATTGTTTTCACTCAAAAGAGTGAAAAACTTGATACGTGGCCGTGTTGGGGACGAATATGTGAAAAGGATGTTTTAAAAATATTTTAAACAAAAATGGTAATGTGTGATTGGTAATTTGGTATAAATTTACACATCAGATATGTTCCATTTAAGTTTATATGGTTTCTTTATTTGTTCTCTAATGATTATAGGTTTTCCTTATGTATATTACCCTATATTTATGAAATGTTTTTGGTGCCCTTAAGGAGCCTTTGTATACATGATCTTATACTTACGCATCACCGAACATTCCCATGAATTGTGAATGAACAATCTCACTTACCCTTAAATATTTTATATAAAATTGTATTTACCATTATTTATAATATTATTTCTATTATAAAACTCATATTATGAGAGTTGTACATTTATTAAGTGTCCACTTTACACTTATGTTGTGAATAAATACATGGGACTACCCTAACACTAGATAATTGTATCCATATAAAATGCATGAAAAAGTGACTCTACCCATATTAAACTATAGGAAAACCCATATATTTTTACAAATACTTTGAAAACACTAGTTACTGTATCACATGGCAGAAATGTTGTGTAAGCATTGGTATACAACTGAATTTTTTTAATTACCCAGAAAATAGGATTATAAAATAATAAAAGAAGATTTTCTTATGAACATTTAAATATTGAGATCATTTTAATGACCTAACCAAAAACCTCTCATCATTTTCAGGTAACTCTTATTTTCATTCTCAAATAACATAGGCAATTAAGCTCAAAAATCAGCCACCCACACCTATATCTCCTCTTAGATCCGTTCATGCTGCCATATTATTCAAATAAGTGGTACTATTTTACCACAATGGAAATTATCACTCTAATACAAAATCCATTATAGACACTACTCATAATATATATCAATCTATAAGTTAGTATCATTATAGTTTATAAAATTAATAGGATTTGGTATGTAACTTTGAAGCTGAAAAACATGGAATAAGTGGTGAATTCCTCAATAACATGGAGCTTGATCTAAATGAAAAACTACTGTCATAACCAATTCACCAATATTGTAGGTTCAAATATATATTGGTTCCAGTTTCCCATATTTACTTAAATAGTTACTTGACAATCTAGGTGACCAAGACAATATAAAATGGTTTTCATTAGTGAACTCCAATAGCCATGTCCCCCGATTAACATATAATATGTACCTACACTAAGTGGTCTCCATCCACTTCCTGATCAAATACTCCAACTCTAAGGTTTTTAACCTACCAGGCTCAACAATTGTTTCCTCCCCTACCTCATTCCAATATAGTGGTTAGTGGAATGGTATTATATAGAGATACACAAATGGTTGCATATGTACATGATCATGGAAACTATTGTTTTTTGTGAACTCCATTATGTATTGGTTCTTATAAAAAGAGCCACTAAATTATAGAATAATATCATTAATGATATTATCCATTATAAAGAGTAATTTTCTTGTACTTTTCATCTATCAGATTATGGTTTGATATTATGAATCTTTGTAGAGTCCCTAGGGATATTTATAAGACCTTCCAAAATCAAAATGTAAAACATGAATCTCTATTACATTTGATTCCTAATGAAACTCAATAGAAGTATATAGTTACACTGAAATAAGAAATTCCCATCATTTATTTTTAGGGAGACTCCTTGATCGATAACAATTTAGTAACATTTTTTATATAATTTATAATCACAACGAAAACAACACAATATTTCACAACCATAGGGAAACCCATCACAAGGTCCATCGTGATGTTCTCCCACTTCAACATGGGATTTGGAAGTTGATGAAGTAGCACAAAATGATGTTTTTACTCACGTATTAACCTCTGGTGGATAATGCATTATGAAATATGCCCAATGATTTCTATAAACCAATAGGTATTGATTTCTCTCATCAACTCATATCCAGTGGAAGAAGAGAGTACTAGTTTCCTATTCATGAGGATTAATTTTTTTCCCAAATATGTATTAGGGTAATGTAACTTATATGATAAAATAATAGGTATGTCATGTCAAGTCACGGAATGTGTAGATATAAAGGAATGAGAAACAGTAATATCAAACATGAACATTATATTATGAATAGGTGATCAGGACCACACCCCACATAGTACATGGTCCCTCAACATCATTTACAAATGTTTGATCCCCTAAATAAATAAAACATGTCATTGCTCCATGAACCTTTCCCTAAGACGTAAAACCAATATGATTTATTTTCTAAGTCTATTGTTGATGATGTTTTTATGATTCTGGGTTTGATGAACACATATGTCTTCACTAACTATTGGATACTAACATCATATCATTAAAAATGTAAAAATGATATCTCATATATATCTATTTTAAACATTTTAAATGGAGGTTGTGGAAGATTTATGGTAATGATGAATCTTCCCATATTTGAAATAGTATTGTACTCCTCCTAAGGGAATATAAGAGGATGAGTATAGATCTAGTTTTTTATTTCATTCTTACTATAAATTTCCATCACTCATCTTTTAGATACTAATGTTGAAACTCATTTTATAAATAGGGTATATACTCATCTTTCTGAATAAGGATTAAAGAAACTAGTTGCTCAATTCACCTATATACCATTCTTTATCATCATTTATTTATAAAGAACATCTATAAATTTCAACTTATTAAAGTTTCAAACCTTAAATATAAACTCTAGATGAATTCCAATATCTAAAAGTAAGACATTATACACCTCATATCCATCTAAGGGAGAATAAAATCAAATAATTCATATGATGCTATCTTTTGAAACATAATTGAAAACATTTATACATAATTCATTATATCCTAACCATTCTAAGGGATTATAAAAGTGTTCACTGGGTGTATACCCCCAACCTAAGGAACAACCCACCTAACACTATCTAATGATCTTTATCCCTGCGTGTTAGTCCATGTCAAATTTATAAAAAAACAAAATAGAATATTCAGTTCATGTAAAAAAATTCCAAATTTGATGTAATGAAAATCTTAGAATATCACAAAATAGAGAGACCATTTTGAATATGTATCAAACATTTCATGGAATATAACTTAAATTATAATATGAATCATAAAAACATGTATATATGTGGTATATAAACCAATGTTCCAAATCATGATTCATTAAGAGACTTGAAATATTATAAAACTATAAAAAATATTGTCTATGAAAAATGGGAGGTCCATTAGACATGTATCAACTAGGAATATAAAAACACTTCTACCAGAGTCCCATATATTTATATCATTAATATTATCCCTTGGGTTAGTCAAAAAATAAATGTTTAAAATTTTCACTAATACATAATTGGAATATTCATACTAGAACTACTGGGCCCGAAATAGAGTTCCACATAACCCCATGCATTCCTACCCACTCACGATAGGCTATAGACAAGTTTTTAGGGTCTATGTATATTTTTGGAGAGATTATACCCTCAATATCATGTCATTAAAAAAATAATAAATAACTAAAAAGTATAATAAATAATCATATTAACATTAAAAAATGAATGTTAGAATATAATCCATAAAATATCATGTTATATAGGCTCTCAAGGTGGGAGTTCGATATAGTGTATAAGTAGTCATTAAATAAATAAATAAAATTCGATTCCATTATTTGATATCTAATTCCCCTATAAGAACCATGATCCACTACACATCCTTCATCCATGGGCCTTATTCCGATATATATTACTACAAAGATAATTTTGACATGTCCATCAAAATTCCAAAAGAGGATGTGTATAATAGAACCTAGTACTAAACCACAAATCCATCTTTAGAAAAAGTGATCATGTAAGGAAGTATATTCCATAAACTAACTAAAAATGTGCATGTAAGAAAACAATCTAAAATAGAGGACCCATGTGCTAACTATTCCACCACACACTCAAACCATAGTGATTTTATCTAAAAACTAAAGGGAATATAAAGATATAAGAAATATTTAAGATCTATCAATGATTATAGTAATAATTATACTCTATATCAACTGTACATTTTACTTGGAATCCACTAGTCATAAAGGAAGTCATATTATCAGAATCCTATTAGAATCGAGTAATCATACTACTTGGAATCCACTAAGCATCAAGTGACACTCTCCATTCCTTCTTGTAGGAATCATGGTTATCACACCTCATAAAATAGGAATTTTCATATCCATGTCCTTTTAATAGGTCCATAAACATCTTTCTTTCATGTTTTGTGAAGTCCCACTCTAAGGGATAATCAAGTAATGATATTCAACCTTTCTTGGGAACCAAGAAAAATAAATATAATGGAAAACATAATAGGGAAAAATCCAAAATAAGACATAACATATATTCAATAGTAAAATTAGAACCATGAAATAAATTTTATCAACATACAAACATAATAATCAATATTAAATTATACTCTTAGAAAAACTATCAACTGAGGTTATCATATTCTATGGACACACCCACATGAGAGAAAAATGAAGAACTACTATAAAGTAGGCCAACAAAAAATATTATCAGGATAAAAACTACAATAAAGACCCCAAATATGTAATTTATTTACAACCTAAATATTTTCAATGTTATCACCAAATATCATTGATGAAATATTACTTGAACCATGTTCATGTCTTCTGAAACACAAACTACTCATACATGATTCTTAGAAACGATTAGATTATTTTTTAAGATAAAGAAAAACACCATATGAAATTATAGAATATATATCCATGATAATATATAATTACATGATAATTCCACATTATACTACTTGACAAATCCAAATTATTTCATGGAGAATAATTACAAAAATACATATGATAATAATTTTTATTTCAAAATAATACTATATAAAAATAATAATAATAATTATTCATTTCCATAATTATGTGTTATTATAATTTAATAAGTATGCATAATTTTCCTTAGGGGGTTATGTTATATTTTTAAAATTTCTTCAATAAATCATATTTGTTGAATTTAATTTGAATTATATAGAAGTTAGAATATAAATTTCTATATAAAATTTCTCTCTTCCAAGTGTTGCAATATGGAGGAAGAGAAGGAATGTCTTCACATACCTAGATACTAAATGAATAAATTTATTTGGTAAAATTAGGATTTAAAAAATTAACATAATTGAATTTTCAAACAACTCAATGCAAAATGAATATTAAGGAAAATTTCTTAAAATGGTTTTTGTATTTAAAAAAATAAACTGTGGGTAGCTCAAAAAATGATATTCCAAAATTAAATACATAATTTAATTTCATAATTAAATTTTTATTGAACATGGAGTGTCTGATTAAATCCACTACATTATTTATTTCCTTTAAATTGGTCATGAAATTAATAATCATACTTTTTTTCTTTTAATATTCCCAAAATCCTTTTAAAAGGTCATTATGTGGAAGAAAAGGTTAAAATATTATGTTTTAAAAGAATTTCTTACAAAACAGAATTATGTAAGTGTAATATGGTTTAAACTAACACATATCATTTGTGAATATTAAGGGTATATGGGTTCTATTATGTATCCTTTGAAAAGTAGAGGTTACCCCTACAAAGATCTTGTTACATTTATATTATGATTTATGTACCCTTACATAGCCTTTATAAATAAGAGTTTACCCTCATGTATTTATATCCTCTCCCTTATCTAGTGCATAATAAAACTCACTCATCCTTATACAGTGAATATGCATCCGAGTAACCCATATATAGTTGTAATATACTCTTTCTCAAAAATTATAAAAAAATTTATAACCTTAAATATTGGCCCATTTAGCCTTACATATGGTATAAATACACAAGATTATCTTAATGCAGATTATCCCTATAATAAAAAAGATCATGGAAAATTTCCTTTATCCTTATGAAACTCATGTAAATCCCCTATACCCTGATGCTTCCTTTTAAAAAATGTTTCCCCTATGTTAGGCATAGTTGTTGTGTACAGGTAAAACAAATATTGATATTTCGAATATTTCAAAAAGGATGATTATAAAATATTAAAAATAGGGTTTTAAGGTAGTTTAAATGTTGAAATTTCAGAAATTAAAACATAATAAATTCCCTAAATCAAATTATTTATCCTTCATATATAAATTATCTACTACGTTATATTTTTGATGGACCTTTTATCCTTCTATTTCCTATTTCCAATTGTAATTTCCCTTTTCATATGATGAAGATGAATTCCATCATTTATATTATCATCATTTATGAAATATCATCTCAAATAAAAGTGTGAAGTTGGTGAAAATTACACTCATTCTTACCAATTGATACTTTTCCACATTTTACTTCCCTCTAATACTTTTATTTAATTATTGGAACTAGAATTTTAACTAACTCATGTGATCCTCTTACATATCATCAACACATTCAAATGAAAATTTCATATCCATTTTTACGATATTGGTTTAAAAAAACATGATTCATAATATTAAAAGCTTTTATTTATCTTATATATGTCTTATTTTAAACACTATGGTGTCACTATAAAATCATTATGTCATTCTAAAGTCTATATTCTTGGATTTTTAATAAAATATAATGTTTCAATATATTTTAAAAATATATATTTCCAATTTTATTAGAAAATGGATTTTAAAAATAAACTGTTGTCCTTTTCACATAGCATATATTTTTAAATATTATAAAAGATACTTCATTTCAATTTGTATTCAGAAGAATATATTCCCTATTATTTTGAAAATTATTTTCCTTGATTCATTATTTTAAAAATAATATTACCTTTCCAATTTTCTATGATTTTTATTGAAAAGGGTTTTAATGGAAGAGGGTTATTTTTATCAAAGTATTATGTTTATAATTTTAAAATTCTTTTAAATGTATTCTTCATAAACCTATTGATTCATTACCAATGATTTCAAAAATGAGAAATGTTAATACCCTATAATATAAATGATCAGTCACTTCCTTTTTCATTCCTGGTCAAATTTAATGTATAGTAATAATATTCCTTCCAATTCCATTACAATGTGAATTCCCTATATATTATCCATTTGATTGAAGTGTGTTCACTTGGAAAAAACTACACATATTGAGTAAGGAAACTATTGAAATAACCATATTCCCATTATATATATAGTTAAACTTAAATGTGATATACTACATTTACATAATGATATTTATATAGAATGATAATAAATATATTTTGATACTCATTTTCATTCCATGGGTATATATAGTGATGATTATTATTGGAATTATGAATGGTTTCCTAAATACATTAAATCATAAATATATATTAAAATAATATCCATTCAATAGATCCATTATAATATGATGATGAATTATTTTATATTTTAGTCAATAGTAAGGATGATTATGGGTGGTGTCCTATATCTCCCTCTATTGAATTTGTTTAAGTTGATATCACATGATATTCTCAATAATATAAAAAATCATTTTACTTACATAAGTTTGGGAATAATTATTTTTCCTACTTTTTTAGTCTTGGACTTATTGATGCAGTTCCAATAATAATGGGAATAATGAGTTCCCACAAGGATTTTTATTCCAATGATTATTCCACCTTGACAAGTTTGTTCTACTTTTAGTTAATGTTATATTCCATTTTTAAGCATAATTTATAAGATATTAAGTACTATTATGTAATAAAATGAGTTATTGCATGGTCTATGATCTATTCATTGTTAAGAATAACATTATTAGGTATCCTAACTATACTTATATGTATATATTTTGTTCACTTGTAATAAATAATTATTATATCATATATTTACCAATACTGAGTATCAAATCCCTCCACTTTCATATCTTTCAATTTTCACAAGTTATGATGAAAGGTAATATGTATGATGTGTCTGGAAGATTATAATGTGTCTGGAAGTTTTTTGAGTCATTGAAGTCTTATTATGGATTAAGTAGTGTGTTACATGGTGGAAAAAATGTCCATCAATTAAACATTCACCGTGCATAATTGGAGAATGTTTTTAATAATTCTATAAAACTATAAACCTAAACCATCATGGGAATATATTATAATGGATTATTTGTTTCTATGTCATGTAATTGAAACCATCACATTAGTGCGTGTTTTATTATTGATACATAAGATACCAAAATTTCATATTTAATCTAATTATTATCCCATATGGGTTTTTAGATCATCCATACATTTATCTTTTTCCTAATGGAATCACATGTATTTATAAGAGTATGATTATATCTTTGAGTTCAGATTAAATATTAAAATAAATTATTATGAATTTTTTAAATATTATTATAAAGATAATATCAAAAATAAAATAATAAAAATAATCCTTGGTTTGTTTTTGTAATATTGTTTTTTATAATAGCTGTAATAATATAATGTTTCTGAGATAATTCTTTTTATATACCTAACTATATATATGTACATGTGATTACACCTAGGTATACATCTTTACTCACAGTTAAACATTTTCAATCATAGGAATAATGTGAATTTATGGGAACACATATAAATACATATATATACTCAATTATGTTTATACATATCTAACTATATACTAGTACTCGCAAGTACAAAATAACACCATAATTTGTACGGGAACACATTTTTTCTTGTAGGTATAAATTGTAACATATGGATTCACATGGGAATGTAGAAGAATTATTGAGTTTACTAGGTATATATAGGTAACATTGGGGGTTCCCTCACCATATTGGTTTACTCCCGGTTACATGTGGGAATATCAATATAAATGTGGATATATAAGGGTTCACGTGGGGAAAATGTTTTTATACATGTTTATATGGATAAGTGTATGTCCATCCATATACATCTAGGTATATGAAATTATCCCCAAGTACAAGTTAGTACATTGTGTTATATTGCAGTATACCTTTGTATTTAATGCTATATAGCGGTACACTTAATTTTATTGGCATAAATATTGGTAAAAACTAGTTAGTGATGATACATGTAGGTACATATACATATACATGTATATAATTGGGTATACATGGGTATAGTTGGGTATTTGTCTCTATATGTTGGTATGTGTGAGTATATTCATGCACATCATAGTTTATGATTCTACACCTAGATACATTATCATAAATGTGGGAACATATATGAAAATATGAGTATACTTGGGTAGAATTGGGCTTACTTGTGTACAAATGGGTACAAGAAGCTTCACATGAGTACACATAGACATCTCTTGGTATATAAAACTATTAGTGGGTACATATAAGTATACATAATTTCACATGTTTACATGTATTTATAAGATGGTATAATCTTGAATACATGGGTAAATATGAGTACATGATGGTATATACGAGTACAAGAGGGTGCACTAAGGTACATGTGATAATACATAGGTATACAGATGAAAATGCATGTACAAGTACCTATGTATATGTATACTCAAAAATAGAAATGTACATGTGGGTATAAGAAAATCGACCATGATATACATGGGTATACATGGGTTTAAATAAGAGTATACCCGGGGGAAAGTAAGTTTATATGGATACACCCATGAATAAATGGGTAAACATGTTTACACAATAGTATATCAAGATACACTCAAGTAAAAGTGAGTACACAAAGATTCTTCATTATGAAGTGATTATTCATAGGAATATAAGAGTAGAAATGAAAAAACATGATTTCGCCCACATACACATTCGCATGCACAATTTTATGTTGAGAACAAGGGTATATATGAGTAAATTTGGGAGTAAAATCCAAATGGGTGCCTACAAATGTATACAAGGGTGTACAATAGTAAAAATGAGTAATAAGGTAATTAACCATGTACATGGGAGGTATTTTTGAACATTCATTGACATGTGGGTGTAATAGGGTAAATAAGTGTAAATTCACGAATACTTAACATACAAGATTATGCTCAGGAATACAATAGTACATGAATGTACCTTCTAGTTCAAATAAGTAAATGATGGTATACTTTCGTACTCCTTATATATGTGTCTATACAAAAGTATAACCAAGTATGCCCCAATACAATAGAGTACACCAATATGCATAAAAAATTACATAGGTACATGTGTAAACACATGTGTACTAATACGAACACATAAGTACCCATAATGTTTAAAACCAAACAAATATATTCCTATAAATAACTATAAGCATTGGTAAACATATATAATCATGTGTTTTCCATGGAATACACAATTGAACAATGGTATTAAAAAACACATAGGTATAATGGGGTATATTATGATATAGTCAGGTATACATTAGTAAATGTAATTTAAAAAATGTACACATATATACATGCTGCTGAAACTAGGTACAGACATTTATATGTGGTAATTAATATGTACAACATCAGTACACATAGGTTAAACTAATTACATGAGTGTACATGATTGTAGAATAGGTTATATAATCATACTCTTTGGTATTCCCCTATATAATCAGGTCAAACAATGTATATTCTATAAATGAATGATATTCATGGATACATGAAAGAACATATAGGTAGACATGGGTAAATATTGGCACACCTAGGTATATTCTAGTTAACTCAGATACCCATTGGTATATATGGGTATTCTTGTGTAAAAATTAGTATAGGTTGGAATATCTAATCCTCCAATTGACCTCATTTAAATTAATGTGTACCCATATATAGAAAAATATACCTTGGATAGCATACATATTCCCATGTGTATTGAAATTTATAGGGTTTTATTGATGTATACCATGGGAGTACCAACATATATCTTTATTTACTCATGTTAATGAGGGGTTAATAGGTGATACTTTTGGGTACTCAAGTATGCCTTGTTGTAACCATGTGTTCCCATGTGTACCATTATTTGCCAATTCATACACATCTATAGCTGATTATCCCCTACATTAGCTACATATATTTTAAGTTTAAATAATATATACCTATTTGTATTATGGTGTATAAGTGTGTATACACATAAACCCATTTATACCCCGATATAACGAACCTGATCAAGTATGTACTCACTTTTGAATGATTGTATTGGATTTTACCCAGGTTTATCAACAAGTACAATTATGTACATATATGTACCCATTTCAATCATTGGGAATTGTATAAACATGAATGTTCCCATGTGTAATTGTGAGTACCAATATATAAAAATGTATACAATGGTGTACTAACATGTACATAAGATCAACCAAGTACACCAGAACATACCGTTGGGTACCCATTTATAGCTCAATTCACCCTCATGAATACACTTGAATAAAAACATATAATAACATGAGTATGTCAAAGTGTACTCTTGTGCACCAGAGTCTACCCATTTAAAACTATTTTTATCCTTATGCACTCTCATGTTTTCATATATACCTGGGCCATCCCATGTGCATATGAGAATAACCCCATGTAACAAATTATACCAAAATTTTCTCTAGTATACATATGGTGACCATTATATAAATGTATGTGTAAATATCTATCCCCATGTTTCTCTGTGTAGTTAGGTGTTCCCACATATACCAGAGTGTATAATTTTTAGTAGTGTGTTCTTATGTATACTTGAGTATACTCATCCATACATGGGAATACTCAGATGAACATGAGTGTACCATTGTGTAATCTAATACACCCACAGTGACCATCGTATACTATTGTGTATTATCATATACCGTCAGGTTCCTATGTGTACTTTTATGTGTCTGGGTCTTCTTGTGTGTAACCATGTGTACTGGGGTACTCTTATGTGTGACCACATATACTTATGTATACCCTAGTCTACTTATATATACCATTGTATATGCGTGTACCTACTTTTACTCATGTGTACCCACATATACACCTTAATACTTGAAAATTCTAACATGTATCATGTTATACAGACATACACTCATCCTTAACAATTTGATCAAACATGCACCCAAATGCACCCTAATGTACACATGTGTACTTATATGTACATAAATATTTGACAAATTAATTTATTTTATATAATTATATCAATATATATCCAGAAATACCTATTTTTTTGTTTATACTATAGTGTACTGACATGTAACTCTTTATAGATTGTTTCACCGAAATGAACCTATTTGTATATAGGTGCACTGGTGTGTTCCCTATTGAAACCAAAGATAAACATTACATTATTTTATATATTTTTCATAGGTAAAACATTAAATCAAATAAAAATACTCATATATAAAGAATTTATTGGTTTACTTTGTTTAGACACTAGCTATATAAGTATACTAATTTACTATTCTTTTGAAAATTCCTGAAAAAATTCATCCGAAACATTTTTATCAAAGATGTCTCATGTGGTAAAATCATCCACATTACCATGGAAGTTGAAACATAAGAATTTTAAGATCTCTATATTTTCATATGTGAATGATAAACATATAAATATTTAACCTATGATGATATCATAATTATTTTGGATTACATAATAATGAGATATATTCCGGATTAAAATATACAGGAATCCTAAAAAAATTCATATTGCATAGTTGGAGGAATTTTAATTTCAAATGATCAAATATAAACAATGAAATAATTAGTATTAAAATAGGGGACATAAAATCATGATCCACTAGATTAACTTAGTCATGTATCAAAATATAATGGAACAAATAGAATCATAAAAAATAAAAATTTTGGATCCTGAATTACATCCTATTTTCCATAGTGTATCATGATGGACAACATGATTCCCATAACTGATCATGCATTAGAATATATTTCCCATCAATACTTATTTCTTCATTATATCATAATATTTAATACCCTAAAAATTTTATTTAACAGATATATAGGGACCACCCTTCACTTAATGATATACCATTCATGTTTTTCATTAGAAACAAACTTATCATTTAATCAATAAAAACCATGAATAAAAATGGATTTCACATTACATATTAAAATGGTATCAAAAAAATAACAATGTAAACATGATAACTAATTTCCAAATTCAATAACAAAAAAGTGGATATTAATTAATTAATCTATATGTTGTTTTTAAATTATAACATAATGGAATATTGAACCCTTCATATATGGATTAAAATAGAAGCTAATGTTTTAACATTTTATTTTCAAGGTTAATGCATTTTCAATATTTTGAAATACTTTTTTTAAACACATGTCAAAAAGATATAATAATACATATATTTGAATATGGTAGTGGAATGAATTAATATCACATAGATCAATACATTTTGGGATTTGAACTCATGAAATGAGAACATTTTTGGTAATTCAAATCATCATCTTAAAACAAAGAGTGAATTAATAGATTAATTTTTTCTCTTAATAATGATATAATTAAAGGTGAATGAAGAATCAAGTATGGCGATTTTATTAAAAAGACACTTTTGTTAATGAAATATAAAATGTAACAACATATTAAATGGGAAATCAATTCTTAATGAGAATTATAACCTTTACAGTTTAATAGTAAAAGTATAACTCAAAGAATGTGATTTTTTTACAAACATCCCTTACAGAAAAAAAAATCATGATATAAGAAAATTTTAAAAAGGATTTTATTGGATAAACATGGAAATTCCAAAAATTTAAAGTAAAAAAATTTCATATAATAAAATCATATGGAATTTTTTACAAAAGTTATGAGTAATATGTTCTGAAAATACAATTATAACATAATGAATAAAAATTGAGCTTACAAAATCATTACAACTCGAAGAGAATTAAAACAAAAACCACAAGAAAGAGAAATATTTCACATGAAGACAAATTAATGAGAAAAAAATTATTTCATGACATAATATCTCTATTATTATTTATATACACTAAATAAAAAAAATTAGCTTCATAACGCATGACATGTATCAAAGAGACTAATTTGAGATAAAACCCTTTACCTTCATCCTGATTTATTATTCACTTTCACTAAATGTATGGAATAGTTATTTTAAATATAATTACGTAACCATGAACATTATTTATAATGAAAAAAAATTATACTATTCATTGATTACAATTCAATACATATATATTAGTTATTTTTTAAGAATATCCTATATTTGGTGTTGGAAATTGTAATGTTTTATAATAGATTCTTATGAGTGGTTTATAAATTTTTTATTCACCAAATTTTAATTTACACGAAAAATTAATGTAACGATAAGGTATGATTTATATTTCTTTATGATTTTTCAATTATCTTTGAATATTTTTTATCATTCTTTCTGGATGATGATATGAGAAATAATCACAGTTCAACGATTCTTAAACAACGAATAATTGTTTCTTAATTGATAAATTATATATGGATAAAAAACCAAAATTATTTAAATATTTTTTTGATATTATATCAGTAATTATATTCCCATTGTTATCCATGATATAAATTAATAACATTGTTCATGTACGTGTTTAAATGGTCCCAAACATATACATAACATTACCCATGTATTAATTTGACAATTTTTTGTAGAAATATGATTCTACCACTACTATATTGATATTATTCAGTTTTTGTAAGTGTAATATTTGAATATTTGAATGATTTTTGTAGGTATGTTTATTTATATAAATCCTCTATTAAGAAAAAATTATTATTTTTCTCTTAGTGTGCTTATTTTAATACCGTTAATTTTGTAACTATTGTATATTATTCATTTCATCAAAGGGTTATTCAATTTTTATAAAAATTAAATAAAAATTAAATAAATATAATATTTATCCTTTAAATCCATTCATAAAACATTCTATGAAATCTGGTAATGAAAAATGGAGTGCTTACTTCATAGATGTAGTATTCCACACACATGTGGGTTTCACATATTTATTTTACATAATAGAGAATGTAAATGTTTTAAATTCCTATATCATAATAAATATAAAATATTAGTAAAATAATGATATTTATTATATCATTTTAATATGGTTTATATAAATTAGAAGATTATTGTGTGAACAAAATTGATAATTGTTATGGTGGTTAGAAAATTATACCTCACTTCTTGGATTATCTCTTTTGTGAAGGGGTTTAAGACATTAAGGTAATCTCTTTTGAAAAACTAGGAAAACATTGGGGTGCCTTGGAATGTGTAATAGAGGATTAAAATAATTATTGGTTGAAGTAAGGTGTTTTTGGTTTGAGGGATGTGAGGAGAGAATAACCCCAAATATAAGTGAAAAATGGAATGCAGTTTTTTAAATTCCTCTAACATTTCAGAAATGAAAAATCATTCAAAATTAATGTGGCTAATTAATTTGAGTAATAATGGGGTAGGGTAGAGATAATTTTGGTAAATATTGGAAAAAATACACATATATTTTAATCATGTTTCAATCCATTTACACATTGATTTGTTACTTACTGGTTTATTTTTTGACTGAGTAATGTTTTTTGTCCAATATTGTATTATTTTTCTTATCCTAAAATTAAGGTGTCTCTTATTAAATAATTTTGATCAAAATATTAGAAACATTAAATCAGTATCATTTGGTAAAATTTATAAAAGTGATCAAAATTATTATTATAATACTAAATATATGATTTATTAAAAAAATGTTTAAACAAATAAACCTCATTTTTGAAAATGATTAATATGGATTATTAAATTAAAAAGAAAAAAATTTATAAGATAGAAAAGTTAGATATTATAAAAAATGTCCTTACAAATTTTTTTCTGTATTTTATTATTTATATGTTTACAATAATTATTTCATATATTTAATCTTATTTTTTAAAAAAAAATTAGCAATATTCACCTGAAAAATTATTTTTATAACAATACAATAAATTATAAATATTCTCATAATATTTTGAATAAATGAAAAATTATGTTCATTCTATCTAATTTAATTTCAATTTTTTGATAATTCAATTAAATACCAGTATATAATGGAAACTATTTATATTGGAAAATAACTAATTTAAAGGATAACTATTAATTATTCTCATTTGCTATAGATTTTAATTAATTTATTGGAATTGTATTATTGTTATTACACATATATATTATTATTATATAATAGTAAAATACTTATTTTTTTTAATAACAAACAATTTTTTTTAAATATAATTTAATGAATAAAAAAATTCACTTCTTTTTTGCTATACTATAACATCATGTAAACGACATTCCAGTAACAAAAATCCCTATACATGTTTTCCTCTTTAATTTGGTGTGTCTTGTTACTCCCAAGGATGGAGATCATTCGTTGTGGGAAATTACATAATGTTTGGGGATGTATGATTCATTGAATTAACAATGTCCGAGTATTAATGTGTTAATTTATTTTTGGGGTTCTTCTTGATTATAAGGAATGCCTAAGGTGTCCATGATTTTTTATGAACCTGGAGTTTTATTCTTTGTTTTGGGTCATTACAAGGAGTGTAAAAGTGATACACAAAATGTACTTGTTTTCGAAACACAAGTTGTGAACTATTTAAATAGGGTGAATGTGGTACACATTGTATAATGGTTACATGAAATGTAATAACAGAATGACATTTTTTAATAAAAAATTAATGAGTTTATTACATTACTTGATCATTAGGTATTACATGATGTTTAAAAAAGTTACACATCATTTAGTTTTTGTGACATTCAGTTTGAGGGTGTCACTTGGTTGAAATTTTCTTTCAACCTCCCATAGCTCTCTTCAATATCTGCCTAGAATCCTTTTTTAATTATTTTCTGATACTCTATTTTATTATAGTTGATCCATTAAATTATTAAAAACTATTTTGGTTGTATTTAATCTCCCTAATTAAGTGTGTCTTAATTAATTTTCATTTCATTTATTCTAGAAGTTTTGTGACATCACATTACAATATCCATTTAACCAAAATAACATTTCATATTTATTTCATTTAGAGCAGTGGAGAAGTAGGTTTTCTTTCTTATGGTATAAGTCGTTTAAACTTCTCCACCAACCATTTTGGTAAATAAGATCAACTATAAGATATTTATATTTATTCTATGGACTCTATTGTCATTACTTCATTCTCAGGTTGTAAGATCCTTTATGGAAATGTTGGACCATGATTTTCGAGGTAGGTGGTTCCATCTCTAGCTAGTTTGGATGAACTATATTATCATATTTTATTAATTTCTTTATAAATAATCCCAAAATGTTTTTTTATAAAAGAATTTATGATAAAACATGGGGTTTCCCTCATTTTTTGTTAATGGATAAATCGGTTTTTTCAATGAATTGAAATTATTTATGAAATAGAGGACATGAGAAGAATTGGGTACATCGGTGGAAGGTTTATCATAAGTCATTATAGGAAATTGTGAACTATATTTCTTGTTTGATGTCTGGTTACTAGTCACTAGCCCGGGGGATTGAGGAACTCTATTATGGTATGTGGAATACTGAGTAATATATCATTTTTTGGGGTATTTGGTTGAATTTATTAAAAATACTACCAGTGGTCATCTTTCCTAAAGAGTGCTTGTCTTGGGATGTCTGTTATTGTAACATCCCAGGTAAATAAATAATATTAAATTCTAATTTTTATCAATATTTGTGAATAAAATGTTAATACTACTTCAAAGGGAATTCTATGCTCGATGGCGTACCCAATACGCAACAACACGTTTCTTTGAAATCTTACGTTGCACACTAATAATATAATAATATTATAATAGTTAATGCCTAGCCGTTGTAATGGAGGGAATGAACAGAAATAACTACAAAATGATTACATTTGTTTGTAAAATATTTTTACATTTATCTGATAAATGTTAGAGGCTTAAAATCCTAATGAATCCAATTTTAAGAATAAATACTCTAATATTTTTAAAAGATTGTTTTACCACCTTTTGATGGAATTTTTTTTTAAATCTATCTTTTTACAATTTAATAAGCTATATTTGTCAAAATAATCTTATTATTCATGATTGGGACATTGAAATTTACTTTGGATAAATTTCTGGTATATTTCTGATAATGATCATTTTTAATGAATAGTGAAAAGTGTTGTATTTTAATTCAAAACCTATTTTTAATCTAATTTATTTATATAGTTAGATTACCTTTTTAATTGGATTTAAAGTAAAAATAGAATATATTTTTACCATTTAATCCCATGGTGGTCATTGAAATTAATATCACTTTGATATTGGACATAAAAGAGTGTCAATCTTTGGATAGATACTGTTTCTTAAAAACACGCTATTTGTTCTGACAACGGGAATTAATTGTTAAATTAATTATTTTAACTTATATGTTTTGAATTTTGTAAAATAGACATCATTTTTGAATTCGGAATAACAAATATATCTTAGGGTGATGTTTTTGTATTTTTCTGAAAAACTTCAATTTTTGATGAATAGTGAAACAACTAAGTGGTACTTAAAAAACATATTTTTCGTTTAAATGAAATTTTACCACCTCTGTGTTTGGAATTTCAAAAATCCGACAAACATGGTTGTCATTAAGAAGTAAAATGTGGCTCAATGGGATTAAAATAATTTTTTGGTGAATAGTAACTTTTAAGTTTTTAATCGCGATTAGAGGTAATTAGTGTAGTTTAAGGTAAAAATAATGTTTTAATAATATGAAATGACTTTGACACATGTCCTACCCTTATTTGATGTGTCATAGCCGACCCAGACAACCCATGGGTCTATTTTTGGGACCCCATGGAGCCACTTGGGTAAGATAATGACATTAATGCTTTTTTAAAAGTAAAAGTAAAAATGACACATTCATGTATTATTTTACTAAAACAATTTTTACATGGGGTTATAAAAGTAATATGTTTGACTATAAATAATCATTGGAAAGCTAAAAATATTTTCTACATCATATTATTTTTTATAAATTTTATACATTAAATAAATTAAAGTATTTTCGACTTTATGATGATTCATCGATTACCTCATTATTTAACGATTTTAATTAAATGAAAAGATAATGTAGAATATAAGACCTACAAATGTAAAAAAACATATTTTATGAGTATATTTAGATCCCTTATCACATTATCCTCAAAATAAATCAATGTGCGACCTTTAAAATCGGAAACTCATTTGAAAATAAAGTAACATTTTATAACTTTCCAAGAGTGACCCTCCTCTTCTCTTATAAAAGGCCCCCACCTCTACCACCATACCAACACCTCTCAAGCCTTTGGCTTGGCCAACCCCTGACCATATCATCTCACCACATCCCTCTCCTCATCCTAGAATCCTTACCTTAGGCAGGATGCTCTTCAAGAAACCTGTTTGGTTCAAACCAAAGGGAGTTACCCGATTTTAAGGTAATGTCTTCACTTGTGTTCTTTTGTTTTATTTTGCTTCTCCAACCCCCTAAACTCTTTTTATTAATTTATTTTGTAACAAATAAAGTATCTTAAATATACTAGGATGTTGTTATAGGAATGATTCAAGTTACACTTACACACACCTACATCTAATTGTTAAAGAATATAGTGTTTCTGCGGATGGTGAATTTCTGCCTCACGAAACGATGATTGTTCAATTTTCTTTTAACACCTTAAAATGTGGCCATTAAGATGTCACTATATTTATATACGATATAAAATATGTTTTTGTTTTCATTAAGATTCTGTATTTTTCATTTATGGCATACCTTTATGGTTTCCATTATTGGTAAACGCGATATCTTCATTTTAGGAAGTGCGGACTACCGCCCCCTCAAAGTGATTTGATTCGTTAATATCATATGTAGTACATATAAAAGATATCATTAATTATATTATATATGATACCATACTGGAATTATAATACTATTATTTATCATTATGTTTTAATTCCATTAAATATGAAAAAGAAATGGAAGTTGCGTTCATGCGTACGTACGGCTTACCGTCTCCATGAACGGTGCATTTAATTTCTTACCTGTAAATGTTATGTAATATTATAAATGCATGTATATAATGGATATATATGATATATATGATATCTACATAATGAATATAATTCTATATGTAATGGATATTTTTCCCCATGAACGAACTTGTAATTAAAAAGATTTTATTTTTTACTCAAGTAGCAATGATTGACAAAACGTTCATTATTAACTTATTAATTACATAGTGTTCATAACACGGTAATAAGTGATATAAAAGAATAAAAAACATTAAAAAGGTTCTTAATAAAGTAGAAATTAACTCAAGTTTATTATTCTAGAGGTTAAAGAACGATCGAGTCAAGTCGGACCCGAGGTAAGGGATCCTACCCCTCGCATTCTTTTTAAGTATACTCTTTTTTGTCATTCCTTTTAAGATCATATTTCTAATGATTGAGATGTTATTTTATATTAATATTACTATACTTTTTTTATGTTCCTTTTATGAGATACACTATTTTCTCTCATCAATCCATTTTGGATGTTTTGAGTGGCGCCGTTAGGCTGCTGAATTTTCGTAAGAGATCAAACCTCTCTCTTTTTTTAAGTACTCTCCCTTATGTCACTTCTTTTAAGATCCACTTTTTTATGTTGGGGGATGTTATTTTATATTACTTTTTCTGTAAATTTTATGTTAATATGATTAGAGACCCTATTTTATCTCATCAATCCTTTTTTGGATGTTTTAAGTGGCGCCGTTAGGCTGCCGATTTTTCGTAAGGGATTTGTCATCTCACTTTTATTCCCGTGAGATTTATGCTACATTTTCCACCATTTCCATTTAGTGGTATATGTACTACCCATTATTCTACACTTTGTGTAATATACATTCGTTTATGAGTATTTACATCAATGTTTTATTGTCCTTCTTTCTTGGTGTGTATGTTTCAAAAGATACCCAAGTCAGTAAGGGAACCTTTCACCCTCCTCTTTTTAAAAGACTTTTTTTGTTGGGTCTTTTAATTTACATATTATAATGATGGGATATGTTCTTATATATCCTTATTGATTTAATTTTTTTTCCAAGTGATGAGATACCATTTTCTCTCCCATCAACTAATTTTATGAATTTTAAAGTGACCCCGTTAGGCTGTCGAATTTTACCAAGGGAACTTCTTAACCCAATTTCGATTTCTTTGGATTTAACATGTAGTTATTTAATATGGAATAATTTGAATATATGGGAATGACCTTTTATTGTTTTAAACTTAATATCCACTTATATTGGTTGTATTTATATTTTTCACACATAATTATGAGATGGATTTATCTTTAATTTAAGGGTACATTCTTCATAACAGATTTCATCTCATTTTAAATTTCTATTGAGACTTCATTGTTGTTATGCACCAATTAAATCTTATATGGTGTATATAATGTCCTTTGTAATATTATAACTTGAATACATTTATTCTCATAATATTATAAAGTTTTTATTAAATGTTATTCCTCAATTATGGTATTCAAGTGTCTCTCATTTTGTTAATAACCCTATATCTAAAATATCATTTTAAATGTTTTAATGATTTATTCTTATAAATATTTCTCATTAATATCCATGTTTTCAAAATGGTTTTAAGGATTTAATTATATGGATATTAATGGGTTAAAATTTTGAAAACATCAAAGTGGTATGGGACACTTTGATTCGAAAATCACTTTATTAAATTTTTTAAATGGTGTTGAAAATGGTTTTAGAATGGATAAATTATCTTAAAATGTTAAATTATTATTGCAATGTGAGAATGTTATATTTACTTTATTCTTCAGTTATGTGCTATGACTATGTTATGGTTCATGGGCATTTTTTATGAAGACGGGTGGTTCTGTGATAAACTAAGTGTGGGTGAGCCCAATATAGCTCTCCAATGCATTGGGTAACGCAAAGGGGTTAAACGTTAAGGTTTATCCGAAAAGATTTAGGGAATATACTGTGATGGGTATTCCAAACGTGACCAAGAGGGTTACTCCCTACGTAAGAATGTTATGAATGACTCAAGTTACCTTTATGTCTTATGATTTCTATGATTTATTCATGATTTGATGAGGTATGTTAAAGTGATTATGTTTTATGAGGAAAGTATGATTTCATACATGGACTAATGTTTTCATTTCGTACTTTTATATCCCTTCTTGAGATTTTTATTCTCATCTGATGTTTTTGAATTTTTTTTCACAGGTCAAGGGAATGGTACATTATATGATGATAGTGTCAAGGATGTGTCATGAAAGAATCCATGTTTTATTTTAAATATGTTTCCATTGATGGGAAAAATGAATACTATATTTTATGTAACCACTTTGTTTAAAGTTGGAATGTAATGCAAGTTTTATGATCTAATTCTCTAAAACTCTAAACCTGAAAAGATCCTCAATGTGTAATCTTGTAATAACTCAAGATTAAGTAAGGTTTAAAGTTGGGGCCTTATAGTTGGTATCAGAGGTCAGTTTAGATAACTTTAGAGGTTAGAGTGTTGTTTTAGCATAAGTGACAAGTTGTGTATGACCACAATGGTTATTATATTGGATAGAGTCATTGTTATTTTTGAAGGTTGAAATGAGTTTGAGATAACTTGGATAAGTATATCTTACTGTTTATCTTCCTCTTTAGTACATGAGGATTTTTTTGATATACTCACACTTACCTTCTTGGTTTTAGTAAATGGATGGATCTAGCAGGCACCAAATTGACAATGGGTTTGAAGGAAACTGTGGTGGTTCTCTGATTAAGAGACTGCATGAAATGGGGGATTGAATGAGAAATCTCGTGGTAATTCTAAACCAACTATCAGGAGTCATGATCAACAACTTGAACCCTGGTGAGTTCTCTAATGCCTCTTGTACGAGAGAACCAACTCGATGTGGAAGTTCATGTGATAATTATAAAGGTAACCATTAGGGTTTATATGATCCTTACTTTTGAGGTAATTATGGGTTACTATATGTTATGATGGAAGATGAAAGGCATGAGGTAAAATTGAGGTAAAAATATTCTATGGTTATTTTTTAAGATTTTATCTCTTTTTGCGGGGATGTTTTAAGAATTATTTAGTTTTTAAAAAGGGACAACACGCAGACCGTGTGACAACCGGTCATATCGGACGAAGCTGTGGGAATCGAACCCACAACCAAAGTACGACTGGTGTTTATCGCCTACCACTGGACTACGTGAAGTCCCTGGTTAGTTTGGAAAAAAAATTAGTTCGATTATTTTATGAATCAAAAGTAAGTTGATTTTGGGTTAACTATGGAAATTATTAACCTATCATGGAGGATATGTGATTAGGATAATTAATTTTTATTATGAGACTTTAAGAGGAACTAATGTTATTTAGAGATAAATGTTAATTTGTACCTTGGGAGTCTATGTGATTAAATCATTCAAATATTTAGGTTTCAATCTTAGTTGGGTTTACTTTGAAGAATTTTATGGACAAATTGTTTATCGAATTGTCTTTGTTGAAATTTGGGTTTTGTTTGACAAATTTTGGAGATTAGGAGTAGTTATTATTTTTGTAAAAAAATATCCTTTTTGGGTATTATATGATCTCATACTAAACTTTTTTGTTTGGTTTTTGTTGATTATAGTACTCTTAATGCGAACAAGTCTTCCTAAATATTCAACTTTTGGAGAAAATATGAGTTTGATTAAGGAATCTAGTAAAATTTGAAAGTCTACATGACAAGTAATTTTTTTCATTATGATTTAGTTAATCTCAAAAATAAATTCCTCAATTAAGAGTAACTTAAAACAAAAATGTTTTCTGTTAACTTTTCCTACTAGGGAATTTAATACCATTTCACCCATCACAAGCTTGTGATTTTCTTGTGGTTAACTTTCTCCTAGACATGTTTACTATCACTCTCCATTAGAACATGACCCTTTATTCCCTCCATATCCATATTTTCATACTTGGAATCCTATTATGGGTTAACTTAGGTGACCTTTGTACTTCTCTCCCATTCTTTTTAAGTGATAGTTTTACTAACTCTTGTTCTGATGTGGGACATTCAATGGAGTTTCCAAGCACAATTTTGAAATTGCGAGGATGCAATTCCCAAAAGGGGGGAAAGATGTAACATCATAGGTAAATACATAATATTACATTCTAATGTTTATCAATATTTGTGAGTAAAATGTTAATACTACTTTAAAGGGAATTCTATGCTCGAGGGCGTACCCAATACGCAACAACGAGTTTCTTTGAAATCTTATATTACACACTGATAATATAATAATATTATAATAGTTAACTCCTAGTCGTTGTAATGGAGGGAATGAACTGAAATAACTACAAAATGATTACATCTGTTTGTTAAATATTTTTACATTTATCCAATAAATTTTAGAGGATTAAAATCCAAATGAATCCAATTTTAAGAATAAATACTCTAATATTTTTAAAAGATTGTTTCACCGCCTTTTGATGGAGAACCATTTTTAAATCAATATTTTGACAATTTTATAAGCTATATTTGTCAAAATAAACTTATTCTTTATGATTGGGACATTGAAATTTACATTGGATAAATTTCTGGTATTTTTCTGATAATGTTCATTTTTTAATGAATAGTGAAAACTGTTGTATTTTAATTCAAAACCTATTTTTAATATAATATATTTATATAGTTATATTATATTTTTAATTTTATTTAAAGTTAAATTAGAATTTATTTTTACCATGTAATCCAATGGTGGTCATTGGAATTAATATCACATTCATATTGGACATAAACAAGTGTCAATCTATTGATAGATATTGTTTCTTAAAAACACACTATCTGTTCTGACAATGGGAATTAATTATTAAATTAATTATTGTAACTTATATGTTTTGAATTTTGTAAAATAGACATCATTGTTGAATTTGGAAAATAAAATATAGCTTAGGATGAAGTTTTGGTATTTTTTTGAAAAACATGAATTATTGATGAATAGTGAAACCACTAAGTGGTACTTAAAAAAACAGATTTTTCGTTTAAATGAAAATTTACCACCTCAGTGTTTTGAATTTCAAAAATATTACATACATGGTCGTCTTTAGGAAGTAAAATTTTGTTCAATGGGATTAAAATAATTTTTTGTTGAATAGTATCTTTTTGGTTTTTAATCGCGATTAAAGGTAATTAGTGTAGTTTAAGGTAAAAATAATGTTTTAATAATATGAGATGACCTTGACACATGTCCTACCCTTATTGGATGTTTCATGGCCGAATAATAAAACCCATGGGTATATTTTTGGGACCCAATGGGTCCACTTGGGTAAGATAATGTCATTAATTCCTTTTTTTAAAGTAAAAGAAAAAATGACACAAACATGTATTGTTTTATTAAAACAATTTTTACAAGGGGTTATACAAGTACGATTTTTGACTATAAATAGTAATTGGAAAGATATAAGGATTTACTACATCATAGTATTTGTTTTATAAATTTTAAACATTAAATAAATTAATGTATTTATGACATCATGATGATGCATCGATTACCTCGTTATTTAACGATTTAAATAAATTGAAAAGATAATGTAAACTCTAAGACATACACAAGTCAAAAACCTATGGGATTAGTATATCTTGAACCCTTATCAACTAATACTCAAAATAAATCAATGTGGGTCCTTTAAAATCTGAAACGCATTTGAAAATAAAGTAACATTTTATAACATTCCAAGAGTGCCCCTCCTCTTCTCTTATAAACGGACCCCACCTCTACCACCTTACCCACACCTCTCAAGCCTTTGGATCGGCCAAATCCTGACCATATCATCTCTCCACATCCCTCTCCTAATCCTAGAATCCTTACCTTAGGAAGTAAGTTCTTCAAGAAACCTTTTTGGTTCAAACCAAAGGGAGTTACCTGATTTTAAGGTAATGTCTACACTTGTGTTCTTTTGTTTTATTTTTCTTCTCCAACCCCCAAAACACTTTTTATTCATTTATTTTGTAACAACTCCAGTATAATCAATATACTAGGATTTTTTTATAAAAATTATTTGAGCTACACCTTCAGACACCTACATCTAATGGTTAAAGAACATACTATTTCTGCGGATGGTGAATTTCTGCCTCACGAAACGATGATTGTTCAATTTTCTTTTAACACCTTAAAATGTGGCCATTAAGATGTCACTATATTTATATACGATATAAAATATGTTTTTGTTTTCATTAAGATTTTGTATTTTTCATTTATGGCATACCTTTATGGTTTCCATTATTGGTAAACGCGATATCTTCATTTTAGGAAGTGCGGACTACCGCCCCCTCAAAGTGATTTGATTCTTTAATACCATATGTGGTCATATAAAGGATAGATTTAATTATATTATATATGATACCATAATTAAATTATAATACTATTATTTATCATTATGTTTTAATTCCATTAAATATGAAATAGAAATGGAAGTAGCGTTCATGCGTACGTACGTCTTACCGTCTCCATGAACGGTGCATTTCATTTATTACCTCTAAATGTTATATAATATTATAAATGAATGTATATAATGGATATATATTATATATATGATATCTAAATAATGAGTATAAATCTGGATATAATGTATATTTTACCCCATGGACAAACTTGTAATTATAAAGAGTTTATTTTTGACTCAAGTGGCAATGATCGACAAAACGACCATTATTAACTTAAATAATTACATAGTGTTCATAACATGGTAATAAGTGATATAAAAGAATAATTAACTTGAAATTTTTTCTTAAGAATGTATAAATTAACTCAAGTTTATTATTCAGGGGGATAAAGAACGATCGAGTCAAGTCGGACCCGAGGTAAGGGACCCTACCCCTCTCTTTCTTTTTAAGTATACTCTTTTATGTCATTCCTTTGAAGATCATCTTTCTAATGATTGGGATGTTATTTTATATTAATCTTACTGTAATTTTTTTATGTTCATCTGATTAGAGACACTATATTCCCTCATCAATCCATTTTGAAGTTTTGAGTTGCACCGTTAGGCTGCTGAATTTTTATGAGAGATCCAACCTCTCTCTTTCTTTTTAAGTACTCTCCTTTATGTCAATTATTTTATGCTCCTCTTTGTTATGTTGGGGGATGTTATTTTATATTACTTTTGCTTTAAATTTTATGTGAATATGATGAGAGACCCTATTTGATGACATCAATCCATTTTTTGAAGTTTTAAGTGGCGCCGTTAGGCTGCCGATTTTTTGTAAGGGATTTTTCATCTCACTTTTATTCCCGTGAGAATTATGCGAAATTTTCGACCATTTCATTTTAGTGGTATATGTACTACCCATTATTCTACTCTTTGTTTAATATAATTTCGTTTATGAGTATTTACATCAATGTTTTATTGTCCTTCTTTCATGGGGTGTATGTTTCGAAAGATACCCAAGTCGGTAAGGGAACCTCTCACCCTCCTCTTTTTAAAAGACTTCTTATGTTGAGTCTTTTAATTTACATATTTTAATGTTGGGATATGTTTTTATATATACTTATTGATTTAAATTTTATGTCCATTTGATGAGATACCATTTTCTCTCTCATCAACTAATTTTAGGAATTTTAAAGTGACGTCGTTAGGCTGTCAAATTTTACCAAGGGAACTTCTTAACCCAATTTCGATTTCTTTGGGTTCAACATGTAGTTATTGAATATGTCATCCTTTGAATATGTGTGAATGACCTTTGATTGTTTTACACTTAATATCCACTTATATTGGGTGTATTTATATTTGTCACACATAATTATGAGGTTGATTTATCTTTAATTTAAGGATACATTCTTTATAAGGGATTTCATCTCATTTTACATTTCTATTGAGACATCATTGTTGTTATGCACCAATTCACTCTTATATGGTGTATATACTGTCCCATGGAATATTATATCATGAATCCATTTATTCTCATGATATTATAAAGTTTTGATTAAATGTTATTCCTCAATTATGGTATTCAAGTGTCTCTCATTTTGTTAAAAACCTTTTAACTAAAATATCATTTTTAATGTTTTAATGATCTATTCTTATAGATATTTCTCATTAATATCCATGTTTTAAAAATGGTTTTAAGGATTTAATTATATGTATATCAATGGATTAAAATTTTAAAAACATCAAAGTGGTATGGGACACTTTGATTCAAAAATCACTTTATTAAATGTTTTAAATTGTTTTGAAAATGGTTTTTAGAATGGATTTATTATCTTAAAATGTTATATTGTTATTTCAATGTGGGAATGTTATCTTTATTTTATGCTTAAGTTATGTGATATGATTATGTTATGGTTCTTGGAAATTTTTTATGAAGATGGGTGGTTCCGTGTTAAACTAAGGGCGGGTGAGCCTGATATAGCTCTCCAATGCATTGGGCAACGCGAAGCGGTTAAACGTTATGGTTTCTCCGAAGAGATTTAGGGAATATACTGTGATGGTTATTCCAAACGTAACCAAGAGGGTTACTCCCTACGTAAGAAGTTTATGAATGCCTCAAGTTAACTTTATGTATTATGATTTCTATGATTTATTTATGATTTGATAAGGTTTGTTAAAGTGATTATGTTTTATGAGTAATATATGATTACATATATGGACTAATGTTTTCATTTCGTACTTTTATATCCCTTATTGATATTTTTATACTCATCACATGTCTTTGAAATGTTTTTCATAGGTCAATGGAATGGTACATGATATGATGATCGTGTCAAGGAAGTGTCAAGAAAGAATCAATGTTTTATTTTAAATATGTTTCCATTGATGGGAAAAATGCATACTATCTTTTATGTAACCACTTTGTTTAAATGTGGATTGTAATGCAAGTTTTATGATCTAATTCTCTAAAACTCAAAACCGAAAAAGATCATCAATGTGTAATCTTGTAATAACTAAATATTAAGTAAGGTTTAAGTCTTGGGCCTTATAGTTGGTATTTGAGGTCGGTTTAGATAACTTTAGAAGTTACAGTGTTGTTTTAGCATAAGTGACAAGTTATGTATGACCACAATGTTTATTATATTGGATAGATTCATTGTTATTTTTGAAGGTTGGAATGAGTTTGAGATAACTTGGATAAGTATATCTTAGTGTTTATCATCCTCTTTAGCACATGAGGATTTTGTTGATATACTCACACTGACCGTTTTGGTTTTAGTAAATGGATGGATCTAGTAGGCAGCAATGTGACAATGGGTTTGAAGGAAACTATGGTGGTTCTCTGATTAAGAGACTGGATGAAATAGGGGATTCAATGAGAAATCTTGTGTTTATTCTAAACCAACTACCATGAGTCATGATAAACCAATTGAACCCTGGAGAGTTCTCTAATTCCTTTTGTACGGGAGAACCAACTCGATGTGGAAGTTCATGTGATAATTATAAAGGTAACCATTAGTGTTTATATGATCCTTACTTTTGAGGTAATTATGGGTTACTATATGTTATTATGTAAGATGAAAGGCATGAGGTAAAATTGAGGTTAAAATATGTTATGGTTATTTTCGAAGATTTTATCTCTTTTTGGGGGTATGTTTTAAGAATTATATAGTTTTGGAAAAGGGACAACACGCAGACCGTGTAACAACCCGTCGCATCGGACGAAGCTGCGGGAATCGAACCCACAACCAAAGTGCGACTGGTGTTTATCGCCTACCACCAGACTACGTAAAGTACCTGATTAGTTTGACAAAAAAAATTGGTTAGATTATTTTATGAATCAAGAGTAAGTTTATTTTGAGTTATCTATGGAAATTATTAACGTATCATGGAGGATATGTGATTAGGTTAATTACATTTCAGTATTATACTTTAAGAGAAATTGATGTTATTTGGAGATAAATGTTAATTTTTACTTGGGAGACTATGTGATTAAATCCTTCAAATATTTGGGTTTCAATCTTAGTCGGGTTTACTTTGAAGAATTTTATGGAAAAATTTTTTATCGAATGGTCTTTGTTGAACTTTGGGTTTTGTTTAACAAATTTGGAGATTAAGAGTAGTTTTTCTTTTTGTGAAAAAAATATCCTTTTTGGGTATTATATGATCTCGTACTAAACTTTTTGTTTTGGTTTTTGTTGATTGTAGTACTCTTAATGAGAACAAGTCTTCCTAAATACTCATCTTTTGGAGAAAATATGAGTTTGATTAATGAATATTGTAAAAGTTGAAGGTCTACGTGACAAGTAATTTTGTTTCATTATGATTTAGATAGGCTCAAAAATAAATTCCTCAATTAAAAGTAACTTAAAACATAAATTTTTTATGTTAACGTTTCCTACTGGGGAATCGAATACCATTTAACCCATCACAAGCATGTGATTTTCTTGTGGTTAACTTTCTCCTAGACATGTTTACTATCACACTCCATTAGAACATGACCCTTTGTTTTTTCCTCCATATCCATATTTTCATACTTGGAATCCTAGAATGGGTTAACTCAGGTGACCTTTGTAATTCTCTCCCATTCTTTTTAAGTGATAGTTTTACTGAATCTTGTTCCGATATGGGACTTTCAATGGAGTTTCCAAGCCCAATTTTGAAATTGTTAGGACACAATTCCCAAAAGGTGGGAAGGATGTAACATCCTAGGTAAATAAATAATATTACATTCTAATGTTTATAAATATTTGTAAATAAAATGTTAATACTACTTTAAAGGGAATGCTATGCTCTATGGCGTACCCAATACACAACAACGAGTTTCTTTGAAATCTTACGTTGCACACTAATAATATAATAATATTATAATAGTTAACGCCTAGCCATTGTAATGGAGGGAATGAACATAAATAACTAAAAAATTATTACATATGTTTGTTAAATATTTTTTCATTTATCTAATAAATTTTAGAGGCTTAAAATCCAAATGAATCCAATTTTAAGTATAAATACTCTAATATTTTTAAAAGATTGTTTTACCGCCTTTTGATGGAGAACCATTTTTAAATCTATCTTTTGACACTTTTATAAGCTATATTTTTCAAAATAAACTTATTCATTATTATAGGGACATTGAAATTTACTTTGGATAAATTTCTGGTATTTTTCTGATAATGTTCATTTTTAATGAATAGTGAAAAGTGTTGTATTTTAATTCAAAACCGATTTTTAATCTAATTTATTTATATAGTTATATTATCTTTTTAATTGGATTTAAAGTTAAATTATAATATATTTTTTCCATTTAATCCAATGGTGGTCATTGGAATTAATATCACTTTGAGATTGGACATCAACGAGTGTCAATCTTTTAGTAGATATTGTTTCTTAAAAACACGCTATTTGTTCTGACAACAGGAATTAATTATTAAATTAATTATTGTAACTTATATTTTTTGAATTTTTTAAAATATACATAATTTTTGAATTTGGAATATCAAATATAGCTTAGGGTGATGTTTTGGTATTTTTTTGAAAAAACATCAATTATTGATGAATAGTGAAACCACTTAGTGGTACTTAAAAAACAGATTTTTCATTTAAATGAAATTTTACCACCTCTGTGTTTTGAATTTAAAAACTCCAACATACATGGTTGTCAGTAGGAATTAAAATGTGGTTCAATGGGATTAAAATAATTTCTTTGGCGAATAGTAACTTTTAAGTTTTTAATTGCGATTAGCGGTAATTAGTGTAGTTTAATGTAAAAATAATGTTTTAATAATATGAAATGACCTTGAAACATGTCCTACCCTTATTTGATGTGTCATTTCCGGCCAAGACAACCAATGGGTCGATTTTTGGGACCACATGGAGCCACTTGGGTAAGATAATGACATTAATGCCTTTTTTTAAAGTAAAAGTAAAAATGAAACAAACATGTACTATTTTACTAAAACAATTTTTACATGGGGTTATAAAGGTCATATATTTGACTATAAATATTAATTGGAAAGATAAAAATATTTCCTACATCATAGTATTTTTTTATAATTTTTATACATTAAATAAATTAATGTATTTATGACATCATGATGATGCATCGATTACCTCATTATTTAACGATTTTAATAATGTTAAAAGATAATGTAAACTCAAAGACCTAAACAAGTAAAAAACCTACTGTATGAGTACATTTCGAACCCTTATCACCTTATACTCAAAATGAATCAATGTGGGACCTTTAAAATCCGAAAAGCATTTGAAAATAAAGTAATATTTTATAACTTTCCAAGAGTGCCCCTCCTCTTCTCTTATAAAAGGACCCCACCTCTACCACCTTACCCACACCTCTCAAGCCTTTTGATCGGCCAACCCCGGACCATATTATCTCTCCACATCCCTCTCCACATCCTATAATCATTAACTTAGGAAGTAAGCTCTTCAAAGAAACCCGTTTGGTTCAAACCAAAGGGAGTTACCCGATTTTAAGGTAATGTCTTCACTTGTGTTCTTTTGTTTTATTTTGCTTATCCAACCCCCAAAACTCTTTTTATTCATTTATTTTGTAAAAAATCCAGTACCTTCAATATACTAGTATGTTGTTATAAAATTTATTTTAGCTACACCTTCTCACACCTACATCTAATGGTTAAAGAACATATTGTTTCTGTGGATGGTGAATTTCTGCCTCACGAAACAATGATTGTTCAATATTATTTTAACACCTTCAAAGGTGTCCATTAAGATGTCACTATATTTATATATGATATATAATATGTTTATTTTTTCCTTAAGCTTCTGTATTTTTCATTTATGGCATACCTTTATTGTTTCCATTATGGGTAAATGCGATATCTTCATTTTAGGAAGTGCGGACTACCGCCCCCTCAAAGTGATTTGATTCGTTAATACCATATGTGGTACGTATAAAGGATAGATTTAATGATATTATATATTATACCATAATGTAATTATAATACTATTATTTATCATTATGTTTTAATTCCATTAAATATTAAATAGAAATGAAAGTAGCGTTCATGCGTACACACTGCTTACCGTCTCCATGAACGGTGCATTTCATTTCATATCTCTAAATGTTATGTAATATTATAAATTCATGTATATAATGGATATATATTATATATATTATATATACATAATTAATATAATTCTGGATATAATGGATATTTTACCCCATGAACAAACTTGTAATTATAATGAGTTTATTTTTGACTCAAGTAGCAATGATCGACAAAACGACCATTATTAACTTAAATAATTACATAGTGTTCATAACATGTTAATAAGTGATATAAAAGAATAATGAACTTTAAAAAGGTTCTTCAGAAAATATAAATTAACTCATGTTAATTATTCAGGAGGTTAAAGAACGATCTAGTCAAGTCGGACCCGAGGTAAGGGATCCTACCCCTCTCTTTCTTTTTAATTATACTCTTTTATGTCATTCCTTTTAAGATCATATTTCAATTTATTGGGATGTTATTTTATATTAATCATACTGTACTTTTTTTATGTTCATATTATTAAAGACACTATTTTCTCTCATCAATCCATTTTGGACGTTTTGAGTGGCGCCATTAGACTGCTGAATTTTCGTAAGAGATCCCACCTCTCTCTTTCTTTTTAAGTACTCTCCTTTATGTCACTTCTATTAAGCTCTTATTTGTTATGTTGGGGGATGTTATTTTATATTTAACTTTCTTTAAATTTTATGTTAATATGATGATAGACCCTATTTTATCTCATCAATCCATTTTTGGATGTTTTAAGTGGCGTCGTTAGGCTGCAGATTTTTCGTAAGGGATTTTTCATCACACTTTTATTCCCTTGAGATTTATGCTACATTTTCCACCATTTCCATTTAGTGGTATATGTAATACCCATTATTATACTATTTTTTTAATATAATTTCGTTTATGATTATTTACATCAATGTTTTATTGTCCTTCTTTCATGGGGTGTATGTTTCGAAAGAATTCAAAGTCGGTAAGGGAACCTTTCACCCTCTTCTTTTTAAAAGACTTCTTTTGTTGGGTCTTTTAATTTACATATTTAAATGTTGGGATGTGTTCTTAAATATCCTTATTGATTTAAATTTTATGTCCAAGTGATGAGATACCATTTTCTCTCTCATCAACTAATTTTATGAATTTTAAAGTGACACGGTTAGGCTGTCGAATTTTACGAAGGGAACTTCTTAACCCAATTTCGATTTCTTTGGGTTCAACATGTAGTTATTGAATATGTCATACTTTGAATATGTGTGAATGACCTTTGATTATTTTACACATAATATCCACTTATATTGGGTGTATTTATATTTTTCACACATAATTATGAGATTGTTTTATCTTAAATTTTAGGATACATTCTTTATAAGGGATTTTATCTCATTTTACATTTCTATTGAGACATCATTGTTGTTATTCACCAATTCACTCTTATATGGTGTATATACTTTCCCTTGGAATATTATATCATAAATCCATTTAGGACTATGATATTATAAAGTTTTGATTAAATGTTATTCCTTAATTATGGTATTTAAGTGTCTCTCATTTTGTTAAAAACCCTTTAACTAAAATATCGTTTTAAATGTTTTAATGATTTATTCTTATAAATATTTCTCATTAATATCCATGTTTTCAAAATCGTTTTAAGGATTTAATTATATGGATATTAATGGTTTAAAATGTTAAAAACATCAAAGTTGTATGGGACACTTTGATTCAAAAATCACTTTATTAAATGTTTTAAATTGTTTGGAAAAATGGTTTTTAGAATGGATTCATTATATTAAAATGTTATATTGTTATCGAAATGTGGGAATGTTATCTTTTCATTATGCTTAAGTTATGTTCTATGATTATGTTATGGTTCTTGGGCATTGTTTATGAATACGGGTGGTTCTGTGATAAACTAAGGGCGGGTGAGCCCGATATAGCTCTCCAATGCATTGGATAACACGAAGGGGTTAAACATTAAGGTTTATCCGAAGATATTTAGGGAATATACTGTGATGGGTATTCCAAACGTAACCAAGAGGGTTACTCCCTACGTAATAATTTTATGAATGCCGCAAGTTACCTTTTTGTATTATGATTTCTATGATTTATTCTTGATTTGATGAGGTATGTTAAAGTGATTATGTTTTATGACTAAAGTATGATTTCATACATGGACTAATTTTTTCATTTCGTACTTTTATTTCCCTTACTGAGCTCATTATGCACATCCCATGTTTTTCAAATGTTTTTCACAGGTCAAGGGAATGGTACATGATATGATGATAGTGTCAAGGAAGTGTCAAGAAAGAATCCATGTTTTATTTTAAATATGTTTCCATTGATGTGAAAAATGAATACTATATTTTATGTAACCACTTTGTTTAAATGTGGAATGAAATGCAAGTTTTATGATCTAATTCTGTAAAACTCTAAACCTGAAAAGATCCCCAATGTGTAATCTTTTAATAACTCAAGTTTAAGTAAGGTTTAAGGCTGGGGCCTTATATTTATACTAGAGGTTGGATTATCAGGATATGTGAGGTGGATTGAGGGAAGTTACAATCTAGATCATTCCATTATGAGACTCAAGTTGAGGTGGGATGTTGGTTTGAGTGTATCATGTATTTAGTTTATAATGATAATATTAGGTTTTTTACTTAACGGTTCTCTAGTTTGAAATGGGATTTTTTTTAATATATGACTATAATTTTTGATTCAGTGTGTAGTGGTATGCCTTCGAGATGATTTATGTGAGTTCCTTAGGATTTTTAATCAGATGAACCTCAAGGGAATTCACTGATGGATCATAACATTATTGAGGCTATCATACAAGTAGTTGTTCTGTCAACGAGAATGTTCCACAAGTTCATTACATAGTTTTTGAGGTGAATCCTAGATCTATATGAGAAAGAGATCTACTATTGGAGTTATTCTGTTATAATCCGCCATTTCATAAAATCATGAATGGACCCCCATTGGAAATTGATTGGATAGATAAGATTGATAAAAAATTTACCTTCTTGAATACACTAGAGATAATCATGGTGAAGTTTTTAGAATTCAGACATGGGAGATATAGAAATCATTTGTGGTATTCCATGGTATAGTTTGAAAAGAATATAAACATTGACATGAAGTGTTTCCTGACTCTACTCCTCCTGTAGTTTTTTTATAAATTCAATGATAATTGAGAAATATTGGTAGTTCATATCATTGTAGTTGGGAGACAACTAATTGTAATGGTACACATGTATTTTTTCTAAGATGGATTGTTTTTCAGTAGTTGTTGTAAAGAATGACTACTTGAAATCTCGAAAAATCCTTAAAGGTTTCTGATAGGGTGTCAGATCATAGTTATTTATGTTAAAGCTTTCAAACTGTAGAGATATAGGGGATAGGGATATGATTGACTGGTTAAATATGAAAGGAATGTTTGGTTTCTATACCCTTTATATAGCACATTCTGGTACCTTCAGTGGTTCACCAGGGAAAAAGAGAAAGTTAAAGGTTCATCATAGGAGAAGTGGAAGTGTTTCTCTATAGAAATAATCTTATGAACCACTAGTTTTACCTAATTTATTGCCTCTAACAATATATTAGTGTGGGATGGATGGTCACATGAGGCGTTCTTCTCCTACACTCATGAAGATGTGTAATAACTATGGGTCTTTTGGTTATCTACTGTATATCTTTCAGGATATGTCTACACCTTGATATGTCTGCATAGAATTCTAGTGTGAAGAACCATTTCATTGTAGAAGAGTTTTTAATAGATTTAGATATGGGTCTAGAAATAGTGAAAGGTACCATCATTATTTCATCTTCTGTAACGATTTTTTTACTTGATACTAGTTCTTTACACCCATTCATATCTGGCATCTTTATTTATGTGATTAAACATAAAAAGGAATTCATGTACTTTTTTATTGTGTAAGTGAAACCTCTTGGTAATTTTAAATAGTAGGGGCTTGATGTCCTTATTTTGGGCTATTAAAAGAATATATGAGTTTAGTCTTAGATTTTATGGATCTTAGTCTAGATATTTTTTATGTCATTATCGAGACGTATTGTCTTCTTTCTCACTATGATCAGGTTCAGTTTCATCATCATTGTGTCTCATTTAATTAGTTTGTTGGGAGATCATGGGAGTTTTTGGTAGAGTAGTATCCAATGTATGGCCATGGAGGACCTCCCCATCCAGAGCTCCTGTGGTTTATTTCGATTGTTGTAGTTGAACCTAGTGATTTTTACTCTATTATTAATATTCCAACCATTGTTTGGGGTTTACCTGACATTCCCTATGATGATTTCTATGGGATTACTCTAGATAGGGTGGTAGAGTTTACAATAGATCTAGTTCTATATAAACAACCAATATCAATACCATACTATAATTTGTAACTAGTGGAGATCAAATAACTCATGATTTAGTTGGACGACTTAGTGATTTTTTTTTTGTTCTCACCAGTATTTCACCTTTGTAATCGCATGATCTATTTTCTAGAAACGTGGAGGGTTCACTTTGATTTTGTGTACAATATCATAACATTAATCCAATAATGGTTATGAAAAAATAAGCCTTTCCTCATGTGGATGATATGTTTGACCAGTTCAAGGGAAAATGGGTTATTGAATATTGATCTTTGATCATGTTATTATCTTCCTATATTTCAGGAATCTTACATTCCAATGATAAAATTTAGGACCGTGTATGGACATTTGAAATATATTTTGACGTAGTTGGGTCTAACTAACTCTCCTACAGTTTTCATTGATTTTATGAGTAAGATATTCAATTAATATATCAACACTTTTGTGGATGTCTTTCTAGATAATATTTTGGTTTGTTCAAAATGTGAGCATGTGCATGAGAAACATCTGAGTCTGGTTTTCTAAATCCAGATATGTCACCATTTATATGGAACATTTTTAAATAAAGCATCTGGATTTAATAAATAAAATTCTTGTGGAACGTGATTTTTTGATCATGGCTTATCAATTGATCCTGATAAGGTAAAATCTATTTTTGTATTGTGAAGATCCATGAAATGTCATTGAGATCCAGATATTTCTTGGTATTTTTTGAAATAATCTATGATTTTTCATGTATTTCTCTAATTCTGAAATGCACTTGACAACTCTTACATGAAAAGGGGTGAAATTTATATGAGAAGTAAAATTTTATTCTACTTTTCATGAGATAAAAGAACTTAAAACATCATCCCCTATTCTGATCTTTATAGATCTTGAGAAACTATATGTGGTTTTTTGTGAATATTTTCAAACTGGTTAGGGTTGTGTGATCATAGAGGTTTATCATGTGATGAATTACCACTCTTTTTATATTATAACACAGGTGAATAATATTCCCACTAATGATTTAGAGCTTTCTATAGTTATAGATGAATTAATGATTTGGAATCATTATCTTTTTTGGGAAAGCATCAAAGACTTTTCAAAAAATAATAGTTTCAGTTATATATTTTCTACAAAATACATGAATATCAAAGAGTTAGTGGGCTTAATACCATCTGACATTTGACTTTAATATTTCATACACCCAGGGGAACGGTATTTTTTTGTAGACTCTCTTAGAAAGAAATTCCCATCAAATGATATTTATGAATCGAAGAAAGAGTGGAACCTTAGGTGGATTTTTTTGGTTTCATCTCTATTATGAAGAGGAAGATTTAGTTATGGTTATAACTAGTTTTTAATTATCATCATCTCTCCTTGAGTCTATCCAACCAAATCAACAATGAGATATCAAGGTCAATGGAATTCAAGAAACCATTAATGGTGGTGAGATTAGTTTTAGTTGGTCTCTACATTTAGATGATATACTCAGTTTTATGTATTAGTTTGTAGTACCCATAACTATGAGAATATCAGTTGTTTTCTTATTTTCATCATTCTTCAAGAGTCATTAATCTGGTCGCTATAAAGATGTATTATGACATGAAAAAATTATTTTATTGATCGAGTATGATGGGTGACATTGGTAATTATGTTTCTAGTTTTTAGACATATCATAAGATAATGGAAGAGAATAAAAAACCTTCTAGTTTACTTTAGAATCATCTAGTTCTAGTTTTGAAAAGGAATGACATATCCATTGACATTGTCATTGGGTTACCATAGACTCCTTGAGATAGGAATTCTATCTATGTGGCGATTTATTGGTAGGAAAGGTCATATTGTTTCATTATGATCAAATTCACTTTAAAAGTTAAAGATATTTAGAAGAGGTATGGTGAAATTATTTTTGGGATAGATGCGGTTTATTTAGTTTTTGTTTTTTAAATGGATACTAGGTTTACATTGAGGTTCTTGGTAATTATCCAAGAGGCAATGTGTTCTCAGGTCAAATTTATTAGAACTTATAATTAATAGGTAGATGGTCAGACAAATTGTTTTATTGATATTCTATAGGATATACATTGTGTCTATGACTTATACTTCATTGGATCTTGGGATAGCCATATGGGATTGATTACATTTTTATTATAAAAATAGTTATCATCATTTAATTAAAATATATATTTTTCTATATTTATATAGTCACACATATGGGTTAGCTCTTTGATTGGAATAGGTGGGAGAATCTTCTATGATGTGACTAAGTTTGGATCAAGTGACATTCACAAGGATTTAGTATATGCATCTGATTTTAGCTATAATAATGTGTTTTTAGAAATTTTATGTTCCCCATGGCATCATTTGTTATATATTTCCATAGGTGACTGGGTTTTATTGTAATTTTCTTTTATTTGGCGCACTATTTTCTTAGAAAATTTGTAATTTTTGATATGAGATATATTGGACCATTTGAGGTTACTCAGTGACTTATAGGGGTTTCTTATTAGTTGGAATTTCTGATTTAGTTGATATGAAATCATGATATTTTCCATGTATCATAGCTCCATAAATATCATCATCATTCATCTCATATTCTATATTGGTAAGAGATTGAGTTAGATAATGACTTTTCTATAGTGGAGACGCAAGTAGAGATAATGGACTCATTAGTGAAATTATTATGTTGCAAATATATTCTATTTTTTAGAGTGTTATGGAGGAACATGTTAGATTATCATGAGACTTTGGGGAATGAATCATTGGTGTTGGAGAAGTGGACTTACCTATTTACTAGAATTCATTCTTACACATGAATTCATAGGGACAAAAGTTCTAACGTTGGGCAGGTTGTAACATCCCATTACTGGCTTTTAGTTAATACCCTTACATAGAATCATTTTCCTATTTAATTGAGTTTATCCTCAGACTCTAGTAGATGGATTTAATTTGTTAGAAAAAATGACGTAATGTTTGGGGATGTATGTTTTTTTATAGCAATGTCTACGAATAAATGTGTTAATGAGATTGTAGGGTACTTCTGGTGTTCGTAGAACACCCAATGAGTCTTTGATATTTTTTGAAAGAACCTAGTGTTTTCTAATGCATACTAGGAAATTACAAGGTTTGTATAAGTTTTACATGATTTTCATATGGCCTCTATATAAAATTCATGAACCATTTTAGAAACATGAATGTGGTACACATCATGTAATGGATAAATGACATATATTAATAAAATGTGGGGTTTTTATAAAAAGGAAACAATTTATTAGGAATACATGATCATCCTGGATTACATGATGTGTAAAGGAATTATATGATGTGTAAATGGTGGGAGGTCATATTTTAGGGTGCTTATCTTCTGAATTATTTTTTATCCCCCCCACAGTTATCTTGGATCACGACCTACAACCCTTATTTAGCAATATTTAGAGTCTCCATTTGATCGAGATTAATCCATTTTGTGGTTGATCATCATATTGGTTGGTATGTATCTCTTTCAGTGAAAAAACCTATATGTTTTTTTGTTTCATCGATCATGGTGGTTCTATGACATCACATTATTTGATCCATAGACCTGTGATGATATTTCTTATTTCTTTAATTAAGAATGTGGTGTGGTTTGTGTGCTTTCTTGCGATATATGTCATTTCCCCTTATTTTATATCCTTTTGTAAATAAGATCAATTATAATATATGTATATTGCTTCTAGGGACTATATGTCACTATTTCATTCTCTTGTTAGTGGGTACATTTTTGGGAGTGTGAGAACCCGTGTTTTGAGGTAGGGGTTTCATCTCTAGTCTATAATGATGAAATATATTACTCATGTTTTAGGAATTGATGTATAAATAAATTTGGGATTCTTTTTCTATGAGTGTAAATATTTTTTTTTTAAAAATGTGGTCTTCACTGATTTTTGGTAAATATAAGAACTGGTATTTTCAAAACATTAAAATGATTTATGAAATGAATCGCATGGGAATACTGGGGTTCATAGTTTGAAGGTTTGTCATGGGGATATCAACCATATTACTATCGGTAGGTTAGCTCATGGGTATTTTCTCTACTCTAAGCATATCATTCTAGTGTATTATTCCTAACATTGTTGGGGGGGTTCTCTCATGGGGTGTTCATCTACTCCCTAGGAAAGTGTTCAATAGTGTTATTATAAACTATACATTATTGTGGTTTGAGTAGTCTACTAGCATGATATATTTTTCTCCTTGGTGTGATTCACCTATTCTATTATTTTTACTATTTTAGTTTCTATATACATGATTTTGATTTTGAAAACTGATAATGGAAAATATGAATGAAATTGATATACCTTCCTATCATTCGGAATTATTTAAAAAGAGTAATATTTACCATTATTTTGAAAAAACATATTTAATTCTGATCATGAGATGTTTTTTAACTTGGAATAGTTGGATTATTATACAGAGACATGTTATGGAAGACCTGGTTGGGATCCTACTAATTCTATTAGCACAAAAAAATCACACTTATTCGGTGGGGAGTATACATTTGTATATCATTGATGTTGGAAGAGGAAAGGGGCTATAGTGAGGTGGTGAGGTTTTCTATGAGTTGGATGTGTAGCCGGTGGTGATATGGTGGTATTATAAATAAGATATCACATAAAATAGTTGGTCTTCGAATTTTGGTAGTCCTCTATGGTAGGACTCGTACTTGAGGATTAGTTCTCTATTTGTATTGCTTGATTTCAATTATTTTATTTCATATATTTCATATATTTATCTCTCTTATTTTTTCTTGGTTGTATATATATATATATATATTTCTTTTGGTATCTTCAGGTAGGGTGAAATAATTACCTCTATTTTCTTCCCGATGCCTGGGTGTTAGTCGTGTGCCCCTAGGGATCAGGAACAACATTCAGGTATGTGGCCTATATAGGAAAATCCAAATTTGAGAGGGTATTTCAGTCTGTTTGTTAGATATAAAAATTGAATATCATTATTATTAAATATATACATTATTTAATTATACACATATTTCATAATTTGTATAATCATATTCATACTCTATACATCATCTTCTAGGTTAAAATTATTATATTAAATATTTATATTTTTATCTAAATGTATTGTGGTTTTTTTAATCCCAATGTTGTATGTGGATCATGAAAAAAGTCATCTTGTTTATTTAGGTAATATAGACTATAAAATTTCAGGTAGTTACATTCCCCCACACCATTGAATAAATCACATACTCTCAATTTTATATATTCACTAAATTTTAAGACAAATAAGCATATATGATATATATAAAATGGTATTTCTTTCAACTGTTTCAATCTACTTAACTGGGAAACACATATATTTACGTATACTAAGAATAACCCCCATGTTATGTTTCCTTATTTCCATTTGTGATAACTCTATTTTCGTAAGTCTATATCAATAGTGGTTTCATATCCCATTCCTTATTTTCTTGTTTTGGAAGATTGATGAGGCATATTCTATTTATTAGATACAGTGTTAGGGAATTGATTCCCCCAATTACCCAAATTCATACATTTAAAACATTGAAAATTGGATGGTTTCTTATTGGGGACTTTTTCTATTCCATTTCCCTATTCACATCATTTTAGTATTCGGGATCTTGATGGAAATATCTAACACATTCAATATCTTAAAAAACATCCTAGTCAATTAAATAGGTTTTTATTCCCTCATTTCTAGCATTAAAAAAGATGGATATTCTTTCCTTATAGAGATTTTTCATCATGGATCACTAGAAACTCCATGTTCATTTTAATTTTTCTAGGCTAATGGTAGTCTTGAACATAAATATCCCTCTTATGTAAATATAAAACATTGTATCTATATATTAAATATTTTCTTAGAGTTATTTTCTTTTAAAGACATTTTTTAAGGCCACTAGATAATAATTTTATCTTACCCTCATGATATATAATAATGATAGAGTAATACCTTTAATGCCTTGTGATATTTGATTCGTAAATTCTAATATATTCATTGTATTTATGTTTCGATTACATGAATTTAATATAATTATTTAATGGAATAGATTGAGTAAATCTATTAATGAACAACACTTTCTTTAACTCTTTCTATACAATTAAGTCTACTTTGGACTTCATTTTATACATAATTAGGGACTTCCATTGGTTGGGATGCACCTATTAACCAATATAAATACATAAAAACATTTTCATGTCCAAATAACTAGAGATATTAACATATATTTTCCACCACATTGATCAATTTATCAATAGTTAGTGTATCAAAAGATTCATTGAATGATGGTGGAGTTTTTTATGAAATACTCAATAACATGTTACTCATTCCTCAATGTATTTTGTAGATAATCCTAAGTATCATTATTATTATTATCCTATTAGAGTTTTTTAAGAATTACCATTAGTATTTTTACTCCAAACCACATTCTATTAGTGTTTTCATTACAAGAATCATCATATTTTCCCGCACACACATTGTAAACTCAGTTTTTTCTTGTTATGCCCATCTCTAAAATCAAAAGTCGTTAACATGAGTGACAAACATGGGAATAAAATTAAAATTGAATTAAAACATATATAATCATAATCATAAAAACAATCTTGGTTTTATATAATTAAAATTTTCTTACACATATGATTCATGGGAAAAATTTAGGTTATTTTTGTTGGGGTTTCCTATACTTCTTATAATAATCCCTAGTGTAACTTGGAAATAAATCCTTCATAATGGTTCAAAATGTTAATTTTATTAATCAAATAATATTTACATAATTTTTCTATCATGGTGTGTAGTTGTAGTCCCACACTTCAATAATTGAGGTGATGGACTATTCATTTCATAGCCAACCATTTTGTGGGTGATTACCCAAACTTCCATCTATTCAACAACCTCAACAACTTTCTGGTATCCATATATATATATACTAGTAGTATAATAACGTATGTAAGAATTTACCCATATCACATGATATCAACTTATAAATAGGCACATATCTGGGTATTTAATTAATTTTCTCATAAAAGAATCCTCAATATAGTTTACCTACTCAAAGAAAATAAGTAAACAGTTACTCTGATTCCAATTATAGCAACCCATGATAAATAGGTATTTATATTTCATCATTTCAAAAAATAAAACATATTATTATAGAATAATATTGATATACTAAGAATAAAGTGCTTTAGTGTCTTTGGAGACTAGATGAAATTCCATTACCCTAGAAGCCGACTGCTATATTTTAATACATTGGCATGATTAAAAGTAACAAAATCTAGAAGAAATGATCTATTTAGAAGTATTGGATAATAGATTTCATACATGAACATTACATTAAAATTAAATAACTAAATTAAAACTGAGATAATATTTTTAGAATACTATTTTCTTCTAGATTAATCCTTCAAATCAGGCATAAAACACTTATTGGCCTCCCTGTTAAATAAAAATAAGGATGGGGTGAGCCCAAATGCTCAGTAAGTGTATAAAATATAGTAGAATATTTTATAAATAAGTATAAAATTTTAATGAAAGTTTTAAACAGAAAAACAAGACTTTTAAAAATAAACATAAAATTAATATAGAAATAATAAATCAAATAATTCCATTTAAACATTAACATGGATATTCTACTAGAAGATTAATCACATGTAATATCAATAAATAATCTCATAATGATAGAATAAAAAATTTCAAATATCATAACCACACAGTTAAGGCCTCGGGCTAAGACAATACATAAATGGGTAAAAACCCAAACACATTTGTCTCATGTGACATACCAACACATCGAGGGGCTAGGGAAAACCATGCCCATCACATAACTAATAGAATACATTCTGCATATGAAAAATTTCAAACCTAAAAAACATAATCATTGACATTAAAAACTAGTATACAAAATATGAATAATTTAAATAAAAACCAATAATGTTATCAATATAGCACACCCACAACAAACTGATCATAAAACATTCAATAAAATAATGAAACTGATATCATAAGATATCAAACTCAATAAATCATATGATCCAACAATGTATTTTGGCATAGATGTAAATACTCTATAAAAATAAATAAATGTATATTGAGACAAAAACACCTTTATCTTTAAAATAATTTATTTAAAATATTAACTCTTATAAAAGAAGACATTTCAAAAGATATTTCTGAATCAAATGGTCCCATACATCATTGATACCTTTTTAAAGGATTGAAAATTTTAAAATATTCATTTATATTTAAATAAATCTTTAAAACCATTTTGAGAATATGGAAATTAATGAGAGTGACTTAGAAGAATAAATCATTAAAAATATAAAAACGACGTTTTAGTTAAAGAGTCCCTTACACGAGACATTAAAAGAATTAGATTTTGAAAAATTTTAATCAATTAAAAATAGACCTAAAATGTTTATTTTATTCTTTTATATAAATATAAATAAATATTTATTATAATATCAAGAATATTGAAATTGATAATTAATTAATTCCTTAAAAATTCATAGATACCCATACCACTTTGAACATTTAAATAATAAACCCAATATCTAAAAAATAAATCTATAAATACCATGAATACAACTGTATAGAGGGTATTAAAAATAATAGGGTCAATTTATACACCAAACACAAGAAATAGTTAGTGAACATCACTTATAACTCATGTAAATTAAAAGTGAAATAGAATTCCCTTACCTTAGGACCAATACTCTCTGTGCATTTCTGAAACTCAAATAAAATGATTTTGTACAAATTAATAACTTCTTAAAAATTCATAATAATATTTATGATATCATATATAATGTTTTTATGACTTTAAATTACCTATTTATTAATAATATCCAAGTTAAAGTGACATTTCCGGTAATATTCGTGTTGTATTGCGTATGTGTCTTTACCTGTTATTATTGATAATATTATTTAGATCATGATTTAATTCCATAAATAATTTGTAATATGATTTCTATATAATATATTTTCAGTATATATATTTATTTAATAGGTATATATATGAAATGAAATACATTTTTCATGAAAACGGTAGGTCTTACATACCCATTAACGTTGATTCTTTTTTCTTATTGAATTGAATGGATTCAAGTAAGGACATATATATATATATATATTATTCTAGTAAAATTATTATTTCATATATTAATAATTTATTCAATATATATATTTTTATAATCCATCTAAAATAGTTGTAATGTAGGATGATTATCATTCCATCATGGAGACAGTGGGTTGTACGTACACATGAGAAACAATATATTTCAGTAATGGAAATGGGTAAGAAATTGGATGGAATATTAATTATACAGAAACAATATTATTTCATATTTATTTTTTACATAATTTATATTCTTCATTATACACATCAAAATAAAATTTACATGAAAAATAGTTTACACCACTATATTGAGAAAGTAAGTCGTACGCACACACAGGGTGATATTTTTTTCATAGGATGGGTAAAAGGATGAATATTGTTGTCCCAAAATCGTAAAAACATCTCAGAGTATAGTAGATTCTATATTTATTACTTTATTATGGAAAAAACTTAGGAAAAGAAAGTATAATAAGAAAATAACTTTTAATGAGTTGGTAAAACAATTACTTCTTCTTCGAGTGTATCATTTTAATTTTCACAAAAACAATCCCTAGGATTGATTTATACCGTAATTATGGCCTCTAGAATGATGTGAGGAATTTTTTGATGAAATGGTAATTTTCAGGCCAAACTAAATGTCTTTAGAGGTGTGAGTGAAAGAGAATGAGAGGTACCCTTTTATAAGAGAGGGTAGGGGAACTTTTGGAAATTCCAAAACTATTATTTCATTATAAAATTATTTTCGATTTAAAATATCTCTAAAGAGTTTTATTTAGAGTATAATATGATTATGGGTATATATACCCTTAACCAATGAATTTTATACATGTTTATCAAATAAAATTAACCTTATCATTTGGATTTAATCCTTTGTTACAAAATTTAACTCTTACCAAGACAACCTTCTTTTTTATACTAAAGAGTTAATATAGTTATTATAAAATTCCAAAAGAACACTAATTGGATAATTTATGACATCATTAAAGTTATCCTAGTTATGTAGCCAAATTCAATATTTTTATGATTTTTCTATCACTTAATACAATATCATTAATTTTAAAATATCATTTATGTCAATATTGACACTATTTATTTGTGGACTTTTTATAAAATCCCAAAAACATTATTCCCGAAAAAATGCATTAAATCATCTCTAAAATGTAATATTCTTCCAAAATATTCTTTTATCTCATCAAATACATAAAATGATATTTTTTTCAATGTTATTAATATCACTTATTTGTATTTTCCTTTAATAAATCAATTAGAAAATCATCATTGTGTCAAATTTTAATTTAATAATATATTATTCAAAAATATAAATAAATTAACATGATATATATAAACATTTTAAATTTATAATTACTATTTATATTTAACCATATCACTTATATCACCTCATCTTAAAAATTATATAGTTTTTAAAATATAAAAATAAATTTTTTTACTCTTCTTTAAATAAAATATTATAAATATCCAAATTTAGCACAAGTGGCTTAAAATGGACCATAATTATTAAATAAGGTTGATTTTGGTTGAAACATACTTATCCAATGAAATAAGGAAAAGTGTTAGGGTAATTGTATATTATTATATTATTATTTTTACCTTTAACCTTGGTAAATAAATTTTGATAGTTTCTATTCAACATCAAATACATTTATCCTATTAAACCACAATTTCCATAATGATTACAACCATATATTTCCATTTTCAAAAATCAATTCACAGAAGTGGTAAAATTTTGTTTAATGCTAATCTCACAAATGTGGCTAAAAGGCGGGTGAAATAGACGTTCAAAAGTTCAATATTTTTTATATCAAATTCTATTATAAGAATGATTATAATGAAATAAATTATATTAACATATTTATTATTTATCAATTGTGAGATAAAAATAAATTTAATGTTAAATTATTTTTAAACGAAAAGGTTACTTTTTTACAACAATGCAGTATTTTTCACTATTCATCAATAAATGAAACATTTCAGAAAAAATGAAAAAAATTCACCCGAGGCTACATTAGATATTATTAATTCAAAAATGATGTCTATTCTAAAAAATAAAATATTTAAATTGCATAATGTTTTGAATTCTATTCATAACCCCTTTTTTAAAGGGTAGTTTGATAGATCATAATGTTCGTCAATATGGTGTTGTGTTAAATATAAGCTATCGAATAGATAAATATAAAAGATACATTATGTAAAATCTTAGGATGTTACACATGAAATGTAAGATACATATTTTTTTGATGATATTGATAATATACCCATAATTTCATCACAATTGATCTTCCCATAGACATCTCTAATATTAATCTCATCTTTAGTGCCTAGGAAATAATAACATAAGAATATGGTGAGATCAACAACTATAGAATAGAATACAGGAAATATCAACATGTTACCCATGTTGATATGATAAGAATACGTGAAATCATAGAAAAGAAAGAAATATCTGATTCAAATATCATGGAATCATAAAACATTTTCATATTGCATAATATGAGATCACGTAATATTGTATGATCAAACATATAACATTTAATAATGACTGTGAAAACATGAGACCTAAATCATGGGACATTGGAATAGGATAGTCACATATAAAATTTTGGGGCCAATATAATCATATAAAATAAATATTGTTGATGATCAATTTAAAACTATTTCCTATAGTTGATCAGGGATCAATAAGTAATATCCACCATATAAATCCATAAAAGTTATATATGTTCCATTAAAGTTATAAAAAAACTTTGGAGTTATTATCCCATTATAGTGGATAAAAAACATAAACTATCCTCACCCAAATAATAAATGTAGTTTACTTGGGAATATAATGGTTTTTAAAGAAAATGTAAATTGTCATAATCATATCTCCCATTAGATTAAAACTTGTACATAGTGAGTCCAATTTTCCTGAAATAGGTGAAAATAGTGTTAATGCCCGCTAAAATATTTTTAGTGTTATTACCCCTAGGTAAAATGTTGATGAACCCATATCAAATTATAGAATTTTTATAGTTATGTATTTTTAGGAAAAACCATATAATCTCTTCATTACCAAAATATTATGATATTATTATATGCTTATCCCCAAAGTCTACCATAGTGTCATGTTCCCTAATTTATGTTTTCTTAAATCTAATTTCCAATGTATCTATGAAAATTCATCTGATTCAAACTATAAATACCATATCCTCGGTATCCAATATCCAATGGTAACTTTACTACATTGGCCTAATATAGAAGTGAACAAATCCTGAAGTACTAAATAGTTTTATAGTCTTGGAAAACTACATTAATACTTTCTTCTCACATTGAAAGAATTAAATAATAAAAAAGTGATATTTAATATTATAATTAATTAATTTCATTTAAATATTTCTTTTATCTTGAGTAAAGGAAATAAAATATTGGTGATATCAAATGCTCAGTAAGGTTTGGATACAGTGGAAGCTATCTTCTATCAATATAAAATAATCAATATCAAAATGAAATAACTAAACGCACATTACATTTAATCTATTTCCTATGAAGAAATCATTCCATGGATAATATTAATATAATAATATCATGGATAATAATAACTAAATTTTCAATTAAGTGAATGATTGATATTTAATTCATGATATTTTTACCATTAATACTTTCATTAAGATAGTCTAAAACATTGGTTAAAAAACATATAATTATAGCATATTCATTTGTATAATTATATATGATGATGAATTTATGGGCTATATAATCCAATTCCCCACAAATAACTAAATTTAAAAATCATTATTTATATATTTAATGATTTATTTAGTTAATGAAAATATTCTTTATGGGTAAATATTTATATTGAGAATAGAATAATTATTTATGAATATTTTCTTAGGTCAATCAAATAACATTCAATTTAACAATATTTCTGTAAAAATTGTATATTGTTTTGGAAATAATTTTATACATGATAATGAATGTTGATATATATGTGAAATTTAATGTTTAATGGTCATATGAAGTTGAGTGCCTCAAGACAAAGATAATGAATATAGAATTTCTAAATAATGTTAATTTCCATACTTTTCCTTTAAAAACTAATCATAAACCATCTAGATAAATAACAAAGATGGTATAATTATATTATATCCCAAGGGGATTATAATTAAAATAATGGGTTGTTATTATTGATTAATAAATATTCAATAAAATATCATTAAAAAAATTCTTAGGCAAAATATCATTATCACATTCAAAATATTTTTTTAAAATAGTTATAGAATATTTAGAAATATATTTTAATTCAAAAAATATACTATTAACAAAAGCATTAATGTAATCAGAAGTCATAATAGAGAAAAATTTCTATTCATTCTAATTACATTGAAATAATGATTCAACAAACCTTTTCCATTAAACATAACAAGTACCTTGTTTGTAAAATAATAAGAATAAAATTTTTAAACATTTTTTTAAAATTTAATCATGGGTAAAAAATAGTTTAAAAAATAGTTGGATAATATTAATATAATCATAACAATAAATTTTAAAAAATATGGATTCGCAAGAAATGTTTTTCTTAACTGATGAGGGAATTAAAGAGAGATTTTCCGAATAATCATTTCTCAAAAATTAAAAGAAACAAATAAAGTAAAATGGTAATATTACATTAAAAGTTATGAATAAAATAAGTATAATAAAATTATTTGGAATGTTATAAAATGATCAAATAATATCCTTTAATGGAAATTCAAACATAAATAATCTCTATTAAAATAAAATAGACACATTCACCCTTGCCACTTCGGTAACTTTTGAATCATAACCCCCCATTAATGAAATAACATAAAAATTAAAAATTTATTATGATTTATATAAATATCATCATGACATGACATATTAAAGGGTAGTAAATAAACATCGTATAAATAAATAAGATTATAATGCCTAGTATGTCTCAATATATTTGAAAATGAGGTTAAATATCTTACCATGACCATACCGTTGAAGTGATTATTAATCAATGTTTTGATTATGTTTGTTAAATTTAAAAACAAATTAAATAAAATATAAATAATTAAAATACATTAAAACATAATATTTTAATGTAAAATTAAATTAATAACTAGTATAACCCAATGAAAATAAATTTACTTATGAAATCCCATACCACTTTGAAAAATTCATGTTAAATCATATTGAATTACATAATTAAAAATAAACCATAAAATAATTTTCAATATTAATTATTCATAATATTATAAGTAAAATTTCATAATATTCACCATATAAAATAAATGACTAGAAGAACATTACAATATTCCTCAATGAAGGGAAATTTAGAAAAAAACTCATTACCTTGTGTTTCCCATTAGATGAACATGATTTAACCTCATTTATAATGGTTTAAAAATATAATTAATTTATCAATGAACCTTATTGATATTTATAATAACATATATGATCTTATAATAATATATCATCAATCATTCGTTAATAATAGTTCATTATTACCATTATTTCTTGTGTTCACTTCATCATTTTCTCATCCACGTATTGTCACAAAATTTTTGTTATTGTGAATAGGTTATAAATACATTTTATAAAAAATTATATTATCATTATAAAGATCAAATTTATTTATTACATACCTTTTTATAACCATTCATTAATGTTGGACATGGAAAATTCATTGCATCGCTTCGTGGAGACGGAAGGTCGTATGTACGCATGAGCGATGATATCATTCCCTTAATTGGGGAATTTGTAGGGAAGTGGATGATATATTAACTTAACAGATTTAATACTACACATTATTTATCAAATATATCCGTTATATAAATCCTTATGAATATACAGGTGAATAGGCGATGGAAAAAATATTTACATCGATTTACGAGGTGTTAGTTAGTCGTACACATGAGTGATGAATTTTTTTATTATTTTATGGGGAAGGATATAGATAAATATAATGGAATAAAAAATACAAAATTTAATTATATTTAATTGGTCAAGACCCGTCCTCAGGGCTCGTGCCGTGACTACCCCAATCCCTCCTTCCATAGGTCAGGGGCTGGAGACTAGCACCAAAGGCGTAAATCCTGATAACTGGGAAGGCATTGCCTTTATAAAAGTAAACAAAACACCACAGAGTACAAGCGGAAGTAAAACACTAAGTAAAACTTAAACAAGCTGTGCTGAAAGTAAAAGGGGCCAGAAATACAAGCCCAACTGTAAAGTACAAGGAAAACGATAAAACAGCTGGAAGGTGACAAGCAGCTCCTGGATCGTCCACCAAGGATCCTACCTGAGGGGTAGGTACAGATAGCGCAGCTCCTGGTTTGTCCACAACGGATCCTACCTGAAGGGTAGGTACAAATAGCCTCCACAATGCTCTCACCCATCAAACTCCTCTGAGTGTCATCTCGTCGTGAAGTACACCACCGGATACTGACTCGTCGTGAGGTCCACCTCCGGGTACCGTCCAGTCCTCGAACACTCGGCCTCTGTCTGCGCTGGCCGTCATCTGCAACCAACACAATGAGGTGCGGGCATAGCCCGTGCATGGGTGAGTATAACGATACTCAGTAAGGACCCTGAGACCCTCAAGGTCTCACTAAATCCAACAAGGATAACCACAAAGAAGATCTCAACATATAACCTCTACTTAGGTATATGCCCATACATATACCCAAGTTATCAAGTAACCCATCTCAATTATGAGGAAACAAAAATATTATGAAATCAACGGATAACCACTACCCAGGTATATGCCCATACATATACCTATGTTATCAAGTGACCCATCTCAATCTTGAGGTAAACACAAAGGCCATAGACTCAGCTCAAACCAGGATTTTCATTATCGAAACTGTAACTACTGAAGAGCCCCGTCTCTGGTGTGTACAATGGTCCTATCACGACTCTGAGGTACTGCTCACTAACCTAAGACTGCTGAGGTACTTCTCCTGTCGAGTACAGTGGGTCAGCCACCCAAACACAGTAGTGCTTCCCACCGGGGTATGCCACCCAAACACAGTAGTGCACACCCCCTAATAGCCTACAGAGGTACTCTCTGGATAAGTACTGTGGGTCTGCACTATCACACAGTTCTGCTCCGTCCGCCATGGGTATGCACCCAATCAAAGTAGTTCTCCATCCACTAGGCTAGTCGACTCACTCCAAGTCGAGTCGGTCAAGCAGTCGTTAGGTCTCAACCGGCTACACGGTCTCCGTACTCCGTATGCTCATCTCCGAGAGGGTCCGCTCCACGAGCTACAGGTCAATAGTCCAAGTATCTCAAAGTCCCACGAAGAATTATCTCAAAGTACCGCCTCGTCATAGGGGTCTCAACGCAACAGACGGCGCGCCAATCGGACGCCCGGTTTGTGAGTTATTAGCCTTTTCGTCCCAGGGGCCCAGTTGGTTTCGTTTGTGAACCAAACCGGCAGTATCTCAAATATACCCCGAACTATCCTAGGGTATACTCATAGGGACCGTTTCTCAATGTGATCACCAACGCCGCTGACGGTTCGTCAAACGGACGTCCGGTCTGAAAGTTATCAGCTTTTCCGTTCTAAAGGCCCGGTTGGATTTCGGGCACAATCCAACCCGACCACTATCCAACTGCATCCATAACTCAGGCGAAGCATGCCAAAAGTTTCGTCTCATCAAGAGGAATCCAACAAAGTCGATGACACATCAATCGTACGTCCAGAACTCAAGATATAAGCGTTTCCGCTTTGAGGGCCCAGTTGGTTTCGTATCTGAACCTACCCGGCCGTACTCAAAGTCCTCTGAAACCTTGACTGTAATATACCAAAACGACCGTCTCGATCCAAGGATCGCTACGCAACTGACGGTGCGTCGATCGGGGGTCCGGGTCCCTAGATATGGGTGTTTGAACAGAAACTGTCCGAAAATAGGGGGTTCGGGCCCTGTCCGACCCGGCCCGAGACCCCCTGGGTCGGCCCGAACCGGGTCGACCCGTACCGGGTCCGGGTCTGGTCCAATAGGGTACGGCCCGGCCCGGCCTCGGCACGGCCCGACCGGTTGCCCTGCCGCGCTGGCGCGGCCGCGTGGCCGCTCGGCTGTCCGGCTGAGCGGAACAGGGAGGGTGCAGTTGCCCCCCGTGAAAGAAGTTGAGGTCCCCGCATGGGGGCCGCTCCCTGCCAGCGACACGGCGACCCACCGCATCTCCCCTCCAGATCCCGCGCAGTCATGTGATCCCTCCTCCGCCGCAGCTTCAGCCACGATGGCTCATGCCGGCGGTGCGCCGGGGCGCCGCCGCCTCTGGGCGGCCGGCAGGTGCGGGCCGCCGCCTTCGGCCGCCATGCCGGCAGCACCTTCTGCGGACCACTGGAGTTGCTCCAGTGGTCCGTTTCCAATTATGTCTTCCCCTGCGCTCCTCCCGGGACCTGCCCTTCACTGAAAAGTCTTCAAATCTCACCTTCAGCTTGTTGTTCAATGGCCCACGATCCGTACACCAAATAAACAAACTGCACATCTTGGCGGTTTTCCGGTGCGGTGTGACGGCGCCACGGCTTTGTTCGGCTTCAACGGCATGGCCCGACGGCGCCGCGCATCCTTGTCGCATGATCCCGTGCAGTGTGATGGCACCGCGCCATCCCCATTCCAACCCACAACAAGTTCAACAACAAAAATTAAGGGAGGAGGATCATCCATGTTTGTGCGGTCCGTCCCCCTCCCGTTAATCGATATCAATTTGTCCAATTTGAAACGAGGAATGATGACGGAAGAAATCACGAACAACAACAACAAAATCCCCTACAATTTCCCCGTAAATAAATATTCCCACCCGCAAAAGAAATCATTTTCGGATCAACATGGGAATGAGTTGATCCGAGTTCTTTGTTTTAGAAGGAATGAACCACAGAAATATAAACTTACAGAAATTTAACCCCTACCTCAAGTGTTGTCGTCGAACAAGGTTTGTCGCGGAAATGGACGTCGTGGAAAAAGAGGATCGTTGGCGTTTGTTGATCTCTGAGGAAGGCGCATTTTTCCTTCGTCCATCGTCGGAGGTCGACGTTCCTCGTCGACGGCGGTGCGTTCTTCGCGTTCTTTGACGAAGAACGAAGAACTTCAAGACTTCTCTTATTCTCCCCAAAAACTAAACACAACAACCCAACAATAATAAAATAAGCCACCTCTTATTTTATTACTCAAGCCTTCAGTTTGAAATTCAAAAGTTGAATCAAACAATTTATTGAATTAATTGATGAGTTTAAACTGCCCAATTAATGAGGCGTTTATTATCCAAAATAAACGCAAGAGTTGGCTTACATTAAAAGGGGGGGTGCATGTGCGTTACCAAATTAAAGGTGGCGGTTACATGGGAGTTAAAAAGGTGGGGCTCATGTTTTCCCCACCCAAAAAATATTCTACCTAGTGGATTAGGATATAGTGGGTCCCACTTCAACCACTTAGTGTAGGTTAAACAACTTAAAATAAAATAAATTATTTGCCCCATTTATTTTATTCATTTACTTAACCCAACAATTTTAAAACCACACCCGAGCAAACGCAACTCCAGAAAAGGTGTTCCTATGCAATTACCGGCACTGCGATTCCATCGGTGCCCTCAGATTTCGATTACGAGCACCGGTTCAAAAGTTAGTAAAACCCCCTCGTTCATTCACTGAACGTACCCGAGCCAAACTTCAGAAAATGATTTCGGGCACACCGGGCCTCGGAATCAGGTGCCGTCAGAAACTGCGCTCTTGTAAAATCCCAATGAAATTTAATAAAAAACATTCCCTTGAATTTTATGGTTCTTTACATGATAAACTACTATTTTTATATTGTAATTGTTAATACCAAATTGAATTTTGTGAAATAAGAAGTAAAAAAGAAAAAGCTTGTTGAAAATTATTACATTCTTCTAGAAACATTCATATTTATTATTAAGGGCCCTAGGTTTCATATTTCAAGAAGACCAAAACTGATATAATGTGACTTAGGATGTTTTGGAATGATTTATTCCTTTCATGGTTTTGCTAAATGAATTGATTGGTATGATGAAGTAAGGAAATGAGGTTCCCTTTTATAATTATGGAGGAGTTTAATTTCTGTAAATAACCAAAAAATTTCAATAATGGGATGTCACTCTCACTCTAAGTGACCCAAAAAATATTAAATAATGGAGTGGATAGATGTTAGGTTCGGTCCAGACCCTCCCTAAAAAGGGAACATTTTGTGAAGATTTTATTCTCTTATCATATTTGTTTACATTCTTAATTTTAAAGGGTGGGGTAGAATCATCATATTTATTTTTAATGCAAAGGAAAGACCTCTTTTGACTAGGTAGAGTAAGACCCATTTCATAGCTTCATGGCCTAGTGGGCATGTATCCCATTACATGGCCCATAGTCCCAAATTTTATGGCCCAAGGCCTATTAAATGAATAGTACTACTACACGACCTTCCTTCTATAGTACCAACATTGTACCCACTACTACTAATATGGAATTTATTATATGAAATGCACTTCTAATAAGTGTTGTAATTTAATTTTAAAACAAATCCTGAAAAACATCTCAAAAAATATTTAAATAAATTATTTTTTAAGCATAAGATGATGTTACATTTAAAATATGACTAGTAATCGTCATTAGATGGATTTAAAGTCATATATTTAGATAATTAATATATACATTTTATTTAAATCATTCCTACTTATGGGTTATTTTCATTAATTAATACTTAGAAACACTATTCACTAAAAAATAGTTTAAATTGTCTTTTTTAGGCTTAAATACACTTATACAAAAAATCTGGTGTAAAAATGATTCAAATGAAATTTTTATATTTAATTTTAATAAATAATAAATTTGGTATTGTGGAAAAATAAATTTCATAATTTATTGATAACATGGATGTTTCTTAAAAAAATTTATTTATTGTTATTCACTGAGAAATCATTATTTTCTAAAAAATCCAAAATTTAATTCTAAGTGAATTTATATTTGATGATTTCAAAAATTATATAAAATTTTTAAAATAAAAATAAAAATTTTATTTTTAAATATTATATTGCTAAAATATAATAATAATAATAACTATTTTTTGAAGAAAAAATATTTTTGACACATAAAAATATTTTATTGGGAATTGTATACTTCGATAGAAAGAAATTATATATAACCTTTATATAACCATTAATAATTTGATTAAAATGTTTCTTTCCCACCAACATAATTTCTATGTTATAATAGTTATATTTAAAAATAATATTTCACAAGCCCTTTAAGTTTAGTGTTGTTTGTTGTACACACTATCAAACACAATGTTCTTGAAAAATTTGTGGGTCTTATAGTATGGGATAATGTGGGAATGCATGATTATACAAGTTTATATATAGTTATACACAGTTACAGGTGAGAAGATATAGATTAGTATGAATAAACTTGGGTATTAATACATATTGATAGGTACGCCCTTATACTTTTTGGTACTACTATTTTTAAACACATTTGTGTGTGTATAATATGAACCATGCATTAATAACTTTGGTACAATCACGTAAAATCATATGAAAATGGATAAATTTTGTTAAATAGTAGTATATGTGGGTAAAACATAGTATATTGGGGTAACCCTCTATACAAACGCATATACATTAATATGGGTGAGTATATGAGAGTACTGAAAAGTATATGTTTTTATAATTAAGTACACAAGGTTACATGTGGGTATATCAAATTGCACCCAATTATAAACCATATCACCAATATAACTATATTAGATGAGCATAAATACATGTACTTGTCAATATTATTAGGTACACATGAGTACACATGGGTACATGTTTCTATGAGTAGGTATATGTATCTACACATTTGTATATCTAGGTGTAAACATGTACCCAAAACTAGACACATGAACACTTCATCTTAGAGTTTTATATCACGATTGATTAGGGAAGAAAAAGTGAAGACCAAATGGATCAAACCTTAAATTTCAAATTCTATTTAGACATTCATTTTATATATTTTAAGAAAAAATATATTATATTTTGTTCCACATTTTGAGTTGATTAGTCCATGAGATTCTCTAAATTCACAATATCAAGTAAACTATAATTAAAATAAATAAATACATATTTTGATGTTATGTTAAAAAATGATGATCTAGGATCTATTCTATAAACTCAACCCTACACTATATATTATTATGATAAAAAGGATGGAAGTATATGGAGTATAAAAAAGGTCTGTGTAAACATATCATTAAATATTATGATTTTGAAAATTTAAAAATTTCATCAAATGGATGGAAGACCAAGATGAAGATCCATCATCCACTATTTTATTAGTAGGAGAATCAGAAACTTTTTAATCACCCCAATTGATGTGAAAGATCCTAATATATATATCTTCTATATTCCTCAAACACTCTCTCTAATTTTGAGGTAGTTTCTAAGAACCATGGGTTAACAATTGTTATCCTGACAAACAAAAACTAGCGAGTCACAATCAATCATGAGTTTATTCCATCTATACTAACATTTATATATCTATTATCAGGTATAAAACCGATATTTCTTCCTCAAATTCAATATTTCATCCCAATAAATGATGGAGGGAACAATTAAAAACTACATGATGGTTTCTGAAATATTCACCACAACCATAAGTTTCTGGAAAACCATGTGAATATATATTAATATTATACTTTATAAAAGTCAAAATATTTGGATTAAACATAACGTACATTTATTTATATTTTTTTCAAGAGAAAATTGTCACACAAATATTCCTAGTGATTTTTATTTCACTGAGGTAGTAATCTACGATTCTAGTTTGAGTCACCAATACCAGTTGGACACCTATGGAAATACAATAACTAATAGCCCTATAATTATTATTCTTTCCAATAAATATTTGATCATTTCATAACGTACATATTTTATGATATAAGTAGTAATAAATATCTGTGATAATTCTAGGGGTCTTTTGATAGACGGGATGGGCTCCAAGAGCCTTCATTAATATGATGACGTAATTGGAATCTAGAAATTTGAAAATAAATTGACAAGAAATAATTCCCTAAATAGTGTAATCAAAATCACATTCCATTAAAATATAATTGGGTGTTTATGTTTTATATAGCAGGAGGTGTGATGAAGAAATTTTAAGTCTCTTCACTCAATTAATATCATCTATTGGAAGTATATTTAAAAAAAATTCTTATATAAAAATACATCATATAGGCTACGAAATCTATTCTTGTCTGGTTGTAACAACTTTGGTGGTAATCCATGTTGCCGAAAAAAATATTCAATAGATATTTGTATTTAGATCCACTATTCTAGAAGGGATAATGAAACAAGATACATTAACTATAAATATATATGTTTTATCTAATGAGACAAATAATCTATAATGATATCAATGACTTGATCTAATATATCTAGTGTTGTTTAAATACATATGTCACACAACCCATTATGATCGTGAAATATAATAGAAAGTCGTGTTCATAGATAGATAGAATACTATAAGTTGACAAGGGACTATCTTGATTGAAACCATTCAATACCCTAGGTGGGAGATAGAAAATATTTTTTCAAGCTATACTATATAGAGGAATAAATATTGACAAGGCTCCATTTGTGCAGCTAATCGATAACTATGGAAATGAAGAAACTATTTGATCTTCTTATGATTTAGTGAAGATGAAAGTAGAATAATTCAATAAGTGAGTCATTTAATTCCCTCTCTTAATATAATGTTCCTAATTTTATTCTCTATCCTCTTTAATAAATATATTAGTAACTTGTATAAGTTAATGGCATATAAGAGTAGGGAAGATATCACAGAAATTCCATTTAAGTTCTTACCTACTAAAGGAAATAATATTATAATCCACATTGATTTTTAGAATTTAATCATTTATGTAATATCTACTTGATATGATAAGTTCAATCATATAAAAAATGACTGATCCAGAATAAAATAAACCACATTAATACATATTTACAAACAATCATCCTAAGACTTTGTTTCTATATAATGAATGTAAATCTCCCCCAAATATTTTTTTCCCTTATTTCCTCTAATGTAATATCTGAAAACCACCTCATAATGAATAAAAATGACTATGAATGAACTAAAATATTTATCATATTCTTTAGATAATAATGTAATGTCTTCTATATACGGAATTTTTTTCAAGAAATTCAAAATTCCAGATTCATTAATGAGAATGATGATTCCATTATACAAAACATTAATAATGTATTTACAATGGTAAAATTGAATAATTCTAAAATTAAATATTATAGAGAGGATCTCCATTTCACACTCTTCTATAGTAGAAAAAATAATCAGTAGAAGATCCATTATAGTTGACTAAAATCCTTTTCCGTAAATAATTACTTAAAATATGTAGATAAACCATGTAAAAATCCATATCCTTCAAAGAAAATTTAGGATACATTCATATATAAGAATGTTAAAAACATTATAAAAGATGGTTTGAGGGAAATATTCATATATATTGGTTTATTCCTAAGATTATTGATATGTTATAATGAAATATATAGGAATCACTAAATTATCTATTCTAGGATAATGTATAATGTACTCGTTGAGACCATCAAATTATAGATATATATTAGACTAAGAGTAATGAGAAAACAAATAAAGTTATGTAGGTTTTTTATCCTTTAAATTTATCTAATGTATTTTATTTCAATATTATGTTCCACCATATGAATGTGATTGATAATTGTTTGCATCTCTCTAGAAGGGATGACCTCAATATTGAAGAACAAGTTGTTATCCAAAAATATTTCTTCCTAGATTATCCCCATAATCAAATAAATAATTTTTTTAAAATCAGTCTTTTCGAGAAACACTAACTTTGTTGAGAGAGAATGGAAGATTTTTATCATCTCCTTTAGGGGAACATAGTTAAGTTATACCTTTATGACAGGTGAAAATGGGTGAGAAAAACATTAAACTGGTCTAATTATGGGATATTATGGATCTATTAATTGAATAGGAGAGGGAATTACTAAAACATAGAATTTAATATATCATATACCCCATTAATTTGTTCCCCATTAAGGAGTAATTATGTGATAGATCTCTTTGTATTCTTCCCATTATTCATGATATTGAAATTTTTTATGTTTCTATCCTTATTTTTAATAATATATCATGGAGTTTCTATTTGAGTAACCTACAATTTGTTCCATTGAGGATATACAATGATCACATTTTTTTTGTAACTTCTGGTGTTCATTAATCCTAGTGAGAATATATTCTTTGGATATGGATAACATACTTTAAATGATAAAGGATATTTTTATATATACTTTTAACGGATGATATTCTATATGATAATAATGTATATATATATATATATATCTATGGAGTTTCATGATGACCCTGTAAAAGGAATTAATAGTTAAAATGATACACCATTGATGAAAAAAATTCTTTTAAAATCCTTAAATTTGATATTGGAATAGATAAATAAAAATATGAAAGGATAAGGCCTAAAACAATTATTAGTGTGATTAACCATGGGAGGTGAATAATCAATGTAGATTTAGGCTAGGGTACAACAAGTGAAGTTGAAATAAGGATCAATATAATAGGCCGTGGAAAAGGGAAATTAAAACATATAATTTTCCGCTCATTGATAGTACATATGGACCATGTATTGTTTTCAACAAGTAATAAGATTTCAGATAGAAAAAAGTGTCAATGAATCATTGAATTTCAATAAAGGAATCATTACTATAACTAGTTCCTAATTTAACATATGGTTTATAGAACACATTAACATCACAAATTAGTAACTATTTATCACTATTTAGGGTATAATATTATGCAATCTAAACCCATAAATCAATTCTTCTAGTGAAAGAGTTCTTATCCGAGAGAAATAATATCATGTGTTGAGAACCGTAATCTAAAAAATAATAGTGATTATTTATTCTTGTACATGAAAAATGGTGGTCTTCCATTCAGTTTTCTTATGGACCCAAAGTTTTTACATCAAAAGAATTTGATAGTTTTAAAGGATTATTTCAAATACAATAGTATTGGAGTTTCAAAAATTTTATTTTTTAACTTTATCTATGGGTTCATCAATAAAAATTAAACTAGGATTGTTTCATTCAATTATGTTCCTATAAGATAAAGGTGTGTCCTCAATATTAATAACCTTAATTATATGAAAATAATGATTCATTTATATGAATAAATATTACCAGTTTGGGATAATTTTTATTTCCAAAAGAATTTCCCATATTCCTTATCTTTTTTGTATGAGCTAACCTCCATTTTATCTATTTTCATCTCCACTTTTTCAACTTCATCAGCCCTTATTTTCTTTAATAACTACAATTTATTAATTTATGTAAGGTATGGACCATAAATGGAATCAATTATCCATTAAGAAACTATTCTATAAGAATCATTGGGGAAAGGAACTTCCTCATCACAAGTTCAATTTCTTAGAGAATGAATGTTAGTAGTGGCCTCACAGTTTATTAAAATTAAATCATTATATGTAGTAATGTTTGGATATATAATTATTTAAATATGAGACTCATTAAATACTTTCCTGTAAAAGGGATTAAAAAATATATAAATATATAGGATCCACTTCAAAAACATCCTCTAATTCACCATGATAGACTCAGAAATGATAATTTTGGGTTACTAGTTGTGGTAGAAGTACATAAACGGAGATCCTAAATTAATTTCTTAGATGTCAATAGGAAAATTTAATTCAACTCTATCGATGTGTTGAAAATTATAACATATGTTGTATTTCATTTCGTATAGATATGGATAATATTTCTATTATCTTGGGGGGTGAATAATTAATTTTTGATGTCACTAGATGGGTGTAATTACACATCACACCCTATAGTTAGAAGGAGATATATTATCATTACCATTTCAATTGTGACACATCATTTTTCCACCATTCACTTTATAACTTTAATTTTGAATAAAAAAGAGATAAATGAGTACTTTTCTCCTTTAATTATAAGATAGATCACAAATAGTCTTGTTGTATTAGAAATAATATGGATTCTCTTCATAATGAATCCTGATAGTGGGTCTATATTTCAGAGTCTTAAGGATTTTCCCCTTGACCAGGGTGGAAGCTAGGATAACCTTAAACTATATCTCATCACAGTTATCATAAATAAATTTCACAATATCAGTATTTGGTTTAATATGGACTACTATTTTACAGAAATTATCCCAAAGGATCTCTAGGTTCTAAAAAAACCAATTCATCCTCGAAATATAAATTCAATCATGGGATTTATATTACTATTTTATAAAGGGGTCAATGATCAAATTCCATTCCTAAATTTATTGTTATCATGATTGAGAGAAATCGATCCATACCCCCTAGGTCTTTGGGATGATATCATTAGTGGATAAAGTAAATTTGAAATACCGATAACAGATATAAATAATTCATTTATCCGAGATGAATCAAATAGAAGTGATGTTTCAATAAATTTAATTTAATTTACATGCCTCTTCCTATTATAAATAAATAAATTAAAATGCTCCATAAATTCATTTATATAATCATTTTATGCGTCCTTGTGATCTACAAAACCCCTCTTGAAAATTATCCAAGATATAGGATCTTATCTAGAATAATAACATTTGATTTCTAAATACCACTATAGAAGTCATATTTACTTATAGGCCAACTTAGGCACAAAATTAGTAGTATTACTATTTATAAAAATCCACTTATATAGATTATTGTATCTAATGTAATCATTTTCATCATATAATCTAGATTCATGAGTCAAATCCTTATCGTAATCTCCATGATTTCCATCATCCCAAGGATATTACTTTTATAGAAACACATAACAGTTATATCAAAAATGTAAATGTGTATTATTAATCTCGATTATATATATATATATATATTATTTTACAAAATACAATATTATATTGAAATAAAATTAGTAGAAAAATGAGAAAAAATTGTTTCCCCCGGTCTGACCCCCATATGTTATTGATGGAATTTAAAACACTATAAAAAAATTTTATGTACATTTGTTGGTATTATTTTATAGATTAGTATTTCTTATTAATGTAGTATTAATATATTTTATGGGGACTATGTGGACCATTAATAACCTCTATATTGTTACACATTGATACATTTTGGTATATTTGCATACATGTGAGTATACGATGTTGTGTTAATCTTCATTAGAGTTAACTTTGGTAAATATTATTACACATGAAAAAGTGTATAAAACTATACAATTAGGTATGTGAGTGAACATATAGGTACACCTAGGTATATGAAAGAATATATAGTTTTGATTAGGAACAACAATATACAATACGGTAAACAAAATTACTAGTTGATATTGCCTTCTATAAAATAGAACAATATGGTATACCTAAGAATACCTTCCCATAATTTGTCATACATGGGTAAATATGTGTAAAGATAATTACACAGGAATGTACATATATACACGTAGGTATACAAAGGAAATAATTGGAATACCCTAGTGTACGTGGGTATAATCATCTAAACCATTGTACATGGAGTTTTACCCATGTACATGAAGTCTATCATGGACAAATGTCGGTACACTTTGTAACATATGGATACATATAGGTATTTGTGTATATACAATAAAATTTCATGTCATAGGTTAATTAAATTAGTTTTCTTATATCTAAAAATATTTTAGTATCAATGAAAATAATGTTTTTTATGTCATATGGGATTTTCAATCACTCAGTATTATTTTTTGTCCCTTATTATATATTTTATGTTTCTATAATTAGGGAAACTAGAGGGAATTATTTTTATAGTGGAAATTCAAATAAAATAAAACTAATAAAACTGTTATTAGAATCAAATATAAGTGATTTTTTAGTTCTCTATTGCATATATTGCATCAGTAAGCTTGTTAATAATTATAAAATATTTATCTTTACTCTATGACTCAACCATGTGTCATTTATTATGCCACTCCTCTCCATTTATCTATTATAATATGAAAATAACTAAAATGCATGAGTATAGTTACCCTTATATCTTTCTATGTGTACAATTAAATATCACCCAACAATCATTGAGTCTTCTAGTGAATTAATTAATCCAAATACCTAAAATATTATAATTTGAGGTAAATTATATTTAGTCAGTGAACCTATATTTAGTGTACCATCATACTCTTTGAATGATCCCAAATAACACCAAAAATTACCACCAATTTCAAAAATATTATAGTCAATCATTAGAGTAAAATATTTTAAATAGAATGTTTGATGAACAATATAGTTATAAAATAAGATTAATAGATGACAATAATTTGAAAATCCATAAAATGAATCACTACACATTTTTCAAAAATAATAATAATAAGTGATAGAAATAAAATATCAACATTTAATGAAAAATGATATCGTTATCCCCTAAAATAAATAATGATGATCATCCCTCTATAGAATGGGGTGAATGTAGGGGATGAAAAAAGATTAATATGTTAGAAAAAAATAACGGAGTTAAAACTAACCTATATCCTACTATTTCAGGTCTTGAAATTATTTTTCCCAAAAATTCCTTCTCTTTTAAAGTCACCATAATTATTTTTAGGTTCTTGTATTAGTCCATTTTTAAATATAGATTATTATTCTTATTAGATGGGAATGAAGATTATTTTAGAAATACTTCTGTCTATTATTTTATATTCCATTGGAATTATATATTTAAAAAAAATTACATTAGCTAAAACATCTAAATCAATTCCAATACATGATATCCTTACTTCATCCATCTATTTCTATTTATATAATATAGTAGTAAATTTATATATTAATATTTACAAGTCATATATGCTAACATTTATTCTTCCTGGTTTCATTCATGCCCTCCATATAGATTTTGGATCTTCATAAATTTCATGATTTCAACTATGCCTTTTACCTTATCCAATTTTCTAAATTATAAATGAATTATCCCAATATGTCCTATGGATCGTCCATGGGATATATTTATGAAGGGAAAAATTTTCAAATGATAATTTTAATAATTTTATGACATGTGGATGTCATAATTGATGATATAGTATAGCTAAACTCATCAGCTATTTAATCAAGAATGATATAGTGATTTTTTAATGGATGATCATCTCATGGAGGTAATAGAATGATGTCTATGGGCTTATGGGACTATTGGAGACCCCCTTATTAAGGGATGAAACTAAATTCATATGGTTCTTGTGTTTTCTGTATAATATTGGGTGGAGCGGTTTTTCATAATCTAGGGGCATTGTGGTCGCTTCTTATAGTGCAAGGTTTGGCAGAGGAGACTCCCTTTTGGAAGAGGCTTGGGCTCTAATCAATGGGATCCAGCTCTAGGTATCCTCTCACATCTCTCTCTCTATCTCTCTCAGAGATTATAATGTATTCTAAAATTATTTATGATGCTCTAATTGATAATAGGGCCACTCCTTGGACTATTTCATACCATATTCGAAGATGTAGGGAACTCATTGACAATGGCACAAGAATATTTTATATATATTGTGAGGGAAACAAAGTGGAAGACTTCCTCCCTTCTTGGTTCACTCACAACGATTATCTAGTTTCCTTCTCAAGCATGGGATATGTTCCTCCAGACTGCACTAGCATAGTCTAAGGAGACACACATGGACTTCATTTCTATAGACCACTATGAGAAACACCTCCTTTATTTCCTACTTTTGTGTTAATTTATTTATTTATATTCTTGTTTTTATTTTGGTTTTTTCTCATTTAATTATTAATTAAATATGTTATTTTTCGTGTTAAGCGATAATAATATTGTAATGACCAATATCATACTTTCATAGAGTATTATAAGATGTTCCTAATTTATTATCCCATATAATTATACTATATCATGTTGAGGATAAAATATTGTATATGGTGATATAATTTTTAATTGAGTAACTATTGATGATAACATTCAGGAATAAACTAGAGATATGTTCATAAGCATCATTAAAAAAATAAGTGGTCATATATTTTAATAAATATTGAGATTCATCTTCTACAAATAGTCTTATCAAAGAAAATATACCTGATCCTACAAGTTGACATGTCTATTTTATTTGGGTAACAAAAGAAGAACATAGATATATCCAGCTATCATATTAAAAAAAAAAAATTGTGTCAATGGAGTAGTTGTATATTACTCAATGATTATATAATGGGTAATGAAATCTATTTACAATAATCATATTATCCTTGTTATTTATTAATGTGTATATAACTACTATAAGTTTATTTATTCTTTGGATGAAACTACTCATATATCATATACACAGAACCATGTTTTAGGTTAGTTTATCATTCCCTTACTGATAGTTTATCTCTTCTATAATGCTTGTTCATGGTCGGTTCATCGAATTTATTCACATAGGATTAACCTACCATGAAGAATTGTTCATTTCCACCTCATGTATATATATCTAGATAAATAATATGAAATATTTATATTTTTCAATCCCACTAATATATTTTAAAGAATGGGACCTTCTAACCTATGTATAATATAAAACAATGATTAAGACTGAGGAAAGTGTTTTATATTTAAAAAATTAGTAAATAAAATAAATTTATACAATTTTTTAATAATTTTGTATTAAATTAAATATATCATCAATATGAAAAATAAACCAAATTTCATTTAGATGTAAGAATTATGTTAGTAATATATCATTCATTAAAAAAAATGTGAAAATATTGGGAAGAAATACTACACCTAGATATACATTCATAAACAATGAAAAATATTTGTAAAACACTATTATGCCTGGGAATAAATTAGAAAATCCTTTTACAATTGGGTGTGGATTGGTACAATAAAATACACATGATTATATACTACTAAAACTAGGTATACATGAGTATAAATTGGTTCACATGGGTACACACAAGTATATCCTAATATACACAAGTATAATTAGTGATCCCTTGTCACACCAGACTACATCCCTATATAGATTGTTATATGTAGTACACTAATATTCCCTCATTTATTCATGGGTACATGTGGGTAGTCCTGGGTATATAGGAGAAAAAACAATTATTCATAGGTTGATGAATGGAAACATTAGAACACCTTAGTTTTTTTAGTATACATGGGTATATGAAGTTATAGTCAAATACCAATAATAACTAATAGGTGTACCCATTAATACAAATTTATAGATAGATACATTAGTGTGAAAACTAATATATATGGGTACTCAAGTTAATAGATGACTAAATAAGAGTATAATTTGGGACCATAAGAGTATAGTCATGTATAGGATAGTACAATTTGGAAACCATATGTAGAAAATGATCATAAGGGTGAATACGAGTACATCAGTATACCCATGAGTACTATACTGTAAATAATACACATAAATTGATGCTAGGAAATTTGGAGATCCCTATATCCTGAAAATTTTTAGTTTTATTGGTGTTTTGGTGAAATAATAAAGATTGGTTTGTGGAGAAAAAGTATATATATATATATATAACATGAAAGTAACTAAATAATTGAATTTTGGTTTTGTAAAATGAAATTATTAAATTATATTTAAATAAATGTAATGGAATAATAAATATATTATTGCATTATATTTCAATCAATTTTAATGTATCATTTTTGTTGAATAATGTTTTTATTTATATAAATAAATACTCAATAAAATATATTAAATTTGATTAAGGGTATGATTTTCAGAATAATAAATTCATCTAACCGTATTAAAATAGTTTTATAATATTTATATAATGTCAGAACTAATAATTTTTGACTACCTAACATGATAAAATCATGAAATCAATATATAATTAAATTTTTGAAAAAATTACTCGTTCTAATTAATTAATAAAACATTGAAAAAAATTATTTACCAAAATAATTTTAAAACAAACAATAGAGTACAAATACATTTCTTTTCGTCTGAGCTATAACATAAAATTTTATTTTCATCCATTTACATAACTAAGAGAATAAAATTCAAAAACTAAATATAATCAATATTATAGAAAAATCGTTATGTATAAATATAACCAACACATAAACCATTACACACAATAGAAAATAAAATAAAATAAAAAACACCCATATGAAAAAAAAACAAAAAAGTGGAATGTTCAAAAAATATTGATCCAATTATAAAAATATTTCATTCCCTATTAAACACACACTCTTGAAAAATGAAATCTATTTAATTTTCTTTCTTTATAAATAATATTACTATTATCTATAACTCATCTAGATTTAACATTCCATCTCTATCATCTATAAATAATAAAAATATCATTTTATACTTAATTATAAATATTATTTAATCTTATCATAATAATTCATTGATTTTCACTTCATAATTATAATAAATAATAACATCTCATTGCAATTTAACACTTGCTAATATGTTGATATTTTGTCTTTATTTGTAACATTTTGATATTTTTCTGTAATAATATGGGTTAAATATTAAAATAAAATCTTGAAAAATCAATAATACACCAACAAATATATCCCCCATGATTAAAAATATTCTAATACTCAAGTAAAAAAATACACTCATCTTCATAAAATTAAAATACTAATATAAAAAATAAATATATCAAATTCAATTTTATTTGAGTTATATAAATCATAATTGTTCCACATTTAATGGTTTACTGCTTTAATAGGTATCCTAAAATGTTTCATGCCACTAACTACTTACATTTCATATATAAAAAACTAGAACAAAATTTAATTTTTAAAATATATTTGATTATTTCACATCCACTACTGTCTAAATTAAATCCCCACATTAAACCACTAATATTATATCATATAAAAATTTATCCTTAAATGATTACGTCTACAAAAATAAAATTTAATATATGGTCATAAGTAAATATATGTCATTTTATTATTTTATTTGAGATTTACGGTTGGACCATAATGGGTTCTAACTAAGCCATAAATCATTTTTAATATGGTTCTTAAAATTCTAATAATGTTAATAGAATAATTGATGTATTTTCTAAAAGACTTAATTTTTTATGTGATTCACCCACAAAATAGATGAATTTAATGTTCTTTTAAGGAGTTGATTTCTTATAGGTTTTGTATTTTAATATATGAAAAGACTAATGATCATGTCTGATAATATATATTTTAAATAAAATAATTGTTATATATAAATTTTTAAATATACAAATAAAATTATTAGAAATAGTTTTATCATGAGTATTATACATTAATATTTTTAATACCGATTTGTTGATTCCATATCCTTATAAATATAAGAAATTATTTATTTGACTTTAAAATGAAAAATATAATGTAGTCATTTTGGTACCTTTGAGAAAGAGTTGTTTTATTTTTATTTTAATGAAAACTAACTCTCCACTTGACTAAATAAAACCATTCATTATCATAGTTAATTTAGCTAGTGGTCTTTGTGGGGACTCTTACTCACCACCCCTTATAGAAATTTATTCATTAAAAAATGGAAATTATTCAAATAAATTTTTATTGTAATCTTACCCTAAATAAATATTTCACTTGTTTAATATCTTAAAAGATCTCTAATCAAATTTTAAATAAACTTTTGAATTTATTTATTATAATTAATTCAAATTTTGATGTTTTATGGTTGAGGATACTTCCAATTGTGATGAGGTTAAAAAAATATCATCTTTTATTTAGCTATTCATATTTACCTTTTGTCTATATTTATATTTGAAATTAATTACACGTGAATATATTGTATAAAATCAATTATAAAAGTAGTTCTCATTATTTGACGTAAAAATAATTTCTATATTCATCTCACACATAAAAATTCCTTTAAAAAATATATTAACCATAAGTCTATGGATGTATCAATGAATAGAAATTTATAGTTGTTATTATTTTAATTTTCTTGTTTCACAAACATTTTTTTAGAAAAATATTTTCAATATTTCGATTAATCTTATCTATGCCCAGGAATATACTAACCAGTATTTTTTATATGAAATAATTTTGGAGAAAATTTTATATTCCTTTATAGATCATTTATGAAGATATAGAATTAAACATGTTTAATATTCTACTTTTTTCATCATACAATTGATTTTATTAAAATGATATTCATTCCAATATATGTCTAATAAATTCTATTATAAGATTTGGTTAGACTTGTTTTTTCATTATTAACATATTGACCACATACACTTACCTAAATGTTTATACAATTTACAATCCAAATCACTAATAGAGAATAAAATTGTGTATCTTTGGTATTGTAATTGGACTTTTCATTAGAATATTGAATTTTATCCATTATTGAACATCATTTATTAAAAATGTAAAATTAAATATAAAATATAATTTTATAGATATATTATCTAAAATTTATTTCATATTTACCTTGGTAGAGAAATTGTAAAAAAGAAGTTGATATTAGAATTAAATATGAAAAAATAGTTAATAGAATAGGGATTTAAATAATAAATTAATTATCTAAAAGGGGAAAAGAGATAATGATTGTAAACACATCAATAATTATTAAAAATTTCACTAAACTAAAATTATAATGTCCCAAAGTATAAAAGTAAAGATAAATATTAATTTTCTATTATTTCAAATGATGTAATTTTGATATCAAATTAAAAATAAATATTCATAAAATTTCCACAAGAAGTTAAAATTATAAAACATATTGTTCCCCTATTTCACAATATAAAAAATAATTCCCAAAATAAAATTTTTATTTTTCATTGAATTTATCAGGGTAGAATAAATAAAAAACATTTTCCCATGAAATTTTAATTAACATTAATAATATTCTAGAAAAATGAATTTATTTTTGTATTCATTTTTGGGGATCATGCTTATAACTCTCAGAAATTTCTATAATATTATGATTAGTATAGAGGATTTCTTTGAGTGGAATGGGAAAATTCTAACATGTCATATAAAATAAGAAAACTTATAAAAATATGATAATTTTTATTAAAAAACATGGTAAATATTAACATTATATCGTTCATGATTAGTTGGAATATGTAATTTACATAATAAAAGTAATTAGTGGGATATATGTATTAATTTTGTTTATTAAATAAATATATAAATAATTTTATTTTAATTATTCAAGTTTACATATATTTTTCTCACGTTCCCAATATCATTAATATCATACAAATTTTTCTCATAATTTTGAATTATCTAAACTGGTAAACAATAATTATTTTTTTAAACCATTCAATCTTGGTCTCATGTTTACTAGGAAAATTAAATTCTTAATATAATGAATAATTATATTTCTAGGAGTTAGAATTTTTTCTATAAATATGATAACAAATCGAAGTCATTGTTCATTCCTTTTAAAGCATTAAGATTTCATAATATTTTCTACGAATCCATTCATATTTATTTTCTTCCAAAAATGGTTCTCCCCCATGAGAATGTAATTAAAAAATTTTGATAAAATTTCAAAAGAGTATTTTTTTTTCTTTTCAACTTGTATATGATATAGTTTTGTAAACAAAAATATAAATGGATACATTCTCAATACTGGTATAAATTATCTATGATTTTGGAATATAATGAATCATTAGGATTCTAAGCATAATCATTCCTTGTACAAGTACAGTTTTATTTTGAATTTACCAATTTCTATATTAAAAATATATAAATACCATAATTCATGTCGATTATACATTCTTTTGGTGTATTTTAGACATAAATACTCTTTCAAAATATAATTTTACATCCTATAATAGTAATGTTATCCCCTATAGGTAATAAGTTTTCAAAGTACCCTATATAATTAAATTTTTTTTTCTTTATAGATTCTATAATTATAATTACTACATTATTTGGATAAAATCGCCTTAATTAACATTGATAAAATATATATATTGAATGATTATGAAGAATTTTCCATGAAATCTACACCCCAAACATACAATAAATTTTATATAAGAATGGTTTTTATGAATATATGTGTTGTTAAATAGATTTCTATTTTTTGAAATATACAAAATGGTCAAAAAATTACATAATTTTTTTTCTTTTTTAACTAGTACAAAATCATGGTAATAATTTTTTTATACTTCTTTGTATATCATGGTTACCTCATCTTGTTGATGTAATTTAGTGATCAAAATTTTTCTAAAATTCAATTTTAAGAACACATATTCATATTTTCTTAATTTTTTTAATTTAATTAATTAAAGGATCAACCCATACAATATTTCACTACTTTAACTTTAAATATTTTATTTTAATTATAAGGAAAATATTGCAATAAAACATCATTTTTATTATAATATATAATATTATAAGACAATGGTGTATTATTCTTATCTACCATAATAATGTATTCATATAGGAATAATTTTATCACATTTTATTCATCACATTAATTAGAATTTATTTAATGAAAATCAATAACCACATTTTAAAATACCTTTTAATCATCTTATTACCATATCAAATTCTGAAAGATGATTTACACATTTGATCAATCTCAAATTCAGTTTTTTTAATATACATCACTAATGTCTGATTTTTATAGACTGTTAATTTTAAATGGAGAAGATAATGGAAAAACATATCCATCAAAAAAACTACCTTTATTAAACCAGTTTCTAAAATAATATAATTTAAATGACTTTTATTCGTTATTTTATAGGATAGAAAATAGATAAAAAAATTTATCATTCCCCTAATCAAGAATATCTCATCGGCCTAATCAATTTTATCACACATAAATTCCAAAATTCATTCATAATCTAGTAAAATCTCAATTCATTGCTTGTTTAATATTATCTTTAAAAATGTAAAATATTTAGTAAATGTAAACGCAAAGTTAAAACTATAATTTTTTTCAAGAAAATATTCATTGGATATAAAATATATGAAATTTTTTGAATGACTCATTCCTGAATTTGTATAAGATCAAGAAAACATTTAATTATATTAATTTAATTTATAATGGATGTTCTATAATATGAATATTCTTGGAAAAAACACATATATTCCCATTTTAAAAATATTTAGAATGATATTTATTTCACTCTATAAAATTATATAATATTTTAAAAATTCAAATTCATTGATTCACATTTTTTCAATAATTCTATCATGATTATTTGATCACTAATGAAATCTATATACATCAACGGTAAATTTATATATAAAAAATTAATATTAAAGCCTCAATATTATCGTGATACAAAAATATACAATATATTTTAAGAGTGTTTATGTTCCAAATATGTTTATTCTATATGAATGTGTTATAGAAAATAAATATATGTACATTATAATTAATGTTTATCTAATACTACAATTTCATTATATATATAATACCCATCTTGAAAATAATATTATATTGATTCATAGATAATCATTTAATTTTGTAATAATTTTTTTGTAATAAAAAATTAATTTTTCAATTGCATCATTGAATTATCTATAATAAATAAAAAGCTTCTTATCAATTTTTATTTTTATTGATATTAACTTATTTTTTCACATTCAATCACTATCATTTATCTTCTTTTCACGCCTACTTTAATTGAAATATTTATAAACTATCAAAAATTTGATAAATTATTACAATATCTAGTATTTCTATATATTTTATCATTACAACTAATTAATTTGTCAATTTGGCAGCCTCAGAGGGTTTCGTGATGATTCATTTCTATATTTTAAAAGTAAATGAATTAACAAAATTTTCAGACATATTATTTTAATATGCTCTATGGTTAATCCAATTTCTCTGTTATTTTTAAATACCATAGATTAAAAAATTTCTTTCTTATTTCTATTAAGATAATTATTTATAATAATTTGAACTCAAAATAAGTCAAGTATAAGTCCATGAAGATTTAATAAAACTATTAATAATTTTCATTCGAATGGACTTACCCAGAACTCTTCCTTATGCTAATGCCCTTCTTGGTGATAACAAATTCATTTTTAACCGACCCATAACCTTCCAACATCCTTAATAGTGCTCCGAAACATGTCTTGATAATTTTGTGCACCTATAATAATACATGGGATCCTAAGTAATTATATGAGGTGATCGGGAATCCTTGAGTTCCTATGCCTCCATTTATTAGAAAGAGGCCATAAATCCTTATATATCAATATAATAATCTCATCTACCCAGCACTATAACTCCATGAGCCTGACCAAGAGAAAATATTTTAGTGGCCTTCCTTACCATACTTAAAAATTTTCCCCGAAGTCAGTTTTTTTCAAAACAGATGATAATGGATAGAAACAAGGGAGTTCAGGTTATCCATTATCTTGCAGACAAAAAATGTATATAAAAGACCCCATAACCCAAGACTCCCAAAGTTATAAGTTTAAATATGCCATTTATGATGATAAATTATGAATGAAAGGTGAAATAGTAGGTCATAAAATCATTCTTATAGTGAAACCATCCCCTACCATTAATGTATTTACTAGTGTTCTCTATTTAACTAGATTCCCATTTTTTAACATTCCTAGTATTTATTGGAAACCAAACATAAAATATAGGATTCCCCATTTATGGGATGTTCACCTATCCTATAAGTGGCTCACCAATTTGATTTATAATCCCTTGTCTTCTATCTAGGATATGAAAATTATTTTCACCCACTTTCCTTATCATGATTCATTAAAATCCCCTTCCTCGATATAACCATAAAACCCCATTTCAACTATTCCTACACGTTAGCAACATGACATACATTATGTGATTAATATCCATATATATTTTTACTATAGGATCATGCTTTACTTTTATAATTTAAAACATTCATAGAGTGAGAGATCATCCAATATTTTTCAACCTAACATGTATGGTCATAATAATATGGCCAAACAAGTACCACATTGATAAGTTGGATCCCCAATATTATAGAACCAATGGAATTTTTCATGGGCCTTATTTCTTATCCTACATAACATTATTACTCTAAACTAGACCCTTATATACTAAGGGCCTAATCAACCACCCATATTTTTCAACCTAACATGTATGGTCATAAAATATGGCCAAATAAGTACTACATAGATAAGTTGGATCCCTAATCTTATAAAACCAATGGAATTTTTATTGGGCCTTATTTTCTATCCTACCTAACATTATTAATCTAAAATAGACCAATATATACTAAGACCCTAATAATCCACCCTTTATATGACCAATAATATATATATATTGGTTTTGGTTTGTCAAATGAATAACAAGTAAGTGAATTTATATCCTATTTGTGATTATGTACAATAATCATTGGGGGAATTTTCTTTAATATATTCACATTTTTATGCACTATCATCAGAATAATAAGATTTATTGATATCTTAAGATTCATGTTATTATGTGCGGGATATTTTCCATTCCCTTGATTGAGGATGGAGCATATTTGGATCCTGAAAATATAGACGTGTGATCACCTTCATATCCTAATGAGGATGGGGTTATTTTTATAAGGGTAATTTTTATTTTCACTACGGATATTTCCCTTCACCACATAGATAGATTCTCTGATTAATGTTGATATCATAAGAACTATAGTGATTGTCCCCGAGCCCTGTACTCATATAATTATCTTATTTTCAATGGTGATCTAATCAATAATCATCATATATGTAATTCTATTATTTTCGAACCATCACTAAATTTTAAAAATTCATGGGGTACATTGATTTTCATAAATATAAAAGTTTATTCTTCTTCCATCAGTAGCAGCTACACTATTAGGAAATATATATAACCTAATATGATAGGAAAATTACGATATATTTTTACACCTAAAACAATTCCATTATGACCATTTGACTTCTTAAATCTATATTGATTTCATCATTCACACTAAATGGTGGGATATAATCATCTCTAAGTTAACAGAATTGTCTTACAAGAGCTACTTCTGTGTGACTGGTAGAGGAAAAATGGATGAATGTGTCAATCATAAATTTTTTCACATTTCTATTATAGGACCCTTTGTATATATATTGGGACTCACTTGATTGAAGTGGGGTATAAGGACTATGAAACACTCTAACTCTACCATAAAGAGATTATTTTGGGCTTTTATACTATGTTTAGGAAACATCCATGTGTAGATAGAGAAACACCCTTTCTAGTATGACGTTGAATATTATATCTTATTTAACTACCATAACATCTTTTTTTATACAAAATCTATCAACTGATTTCTATTATTATTCCTCCCAAGTGGATTTTTCTCACTACAGTCATATCCAGGATTTTTTGTGTTTGAGGGGGAGAGATTATAATCTCTATATATCAAATGATGAAGGGTTAAAACTTTAATGGGATTGGTTTATAGGCTACAATCAATTATATCCTCTGGAATTTGAATATCAAACAACTATCTAGATATATTCATAGAATATATGTCGCCTTATATGGAAGTATCTTGATCAAATTATATGACAATGATAATATCATGGAGTTTGATTTAACTGATATTTAAACAATATTCTTCAGTTATAGAGACATCAGCCACAAAATCTGGAGGGGTTAATAGGTCCTCGATAAGATCCTAAAAAAATTATGGTTGAAGTTCATTGACAATAAAGAAAACATAAGAATCAATGTAATGTTTATTTATGATTTTAAAACTTTGGAATGTAGGGGCCTATTTCCTTCTATGTGGATATTCTATATACTATTTCATGGAAGATTTTGAAACCTTTGTCGATGGGTTTCTCTCTTTACTATATCTTAAGATCAATTTTATAGTATTTTGGATATGTTATGATTACTTCTCCAAAACAAATGGCTAGGTACAATATTAAACATTTTTTAGTTTGTCTTCTAGTATAATCATACTAAAATGATGTATGGACAATTATAGTGTATAGCTATTCTCTAGTTGAGAATGTTGAAGAGGTTATCTCTCTATCTCCAGTATATATATTTCATTAATGGGAAAATTTATATAATATTGGGGCCCCTAGAGTCCCCAAATTCCATAGACTCCTTAACTTTTGTAAACTAGTTTCCCTCTTCCCCAGTTCTAGGATGGTAACATGGGATCATTCATATCCTGTAATTTTGAAAATAGATTTTTCATGTAAAAAATAATGAGAGATTAATATTGTGTTTATTCATTTGATAATGTTATTTAGTGTTTCATTTACTCTAATCATGATATAGGACGATTCCCTTCCTCAATGTGATTTGGGATTGGTTTTTTAAAGGCTTTAAATTTTCAATAACACTGGTAAACACTCCACTCATGACATGAATTTTATGGTTTGATTAACATTATGATGGAACAAGGGGTATTGAGAAGAATAAATTTCAACATATAGTACTATAAGGGATGTTGGGGTCGATTTCAAAATTTATTTAAGCCTTTAGTATGTCATATGTCTCGCGAATTGATTTCATAAACAACAATTCATTAAATAGTTACACATCTCTATCTGAGAACATATTCAATTCTTCTTCTTTTTCTTATGTTAGCATGATATAAATGTGATACACTTCTATCAAGTGTATCCCAAATTTGATAAAACCTTGTTCAACATTATATATATTATATACCTGATCCTAATGTATTAAGTGAAATAATTCAAAAACATCAGGTTGAAATATAATAACTTTGACTATCATTGAGTCAGTGCATTGTTAAATAACATTTTCATGATCACAAGATATCATGTATTGAAAAAACGACTAGTTTAGTATCCTTGGAGGTGCTAGATACATACATATGTTTTACAGTACAAAATGAAATTGAAAAACAAAAACATTATGTCTCCATTGAACACACTCATATACCTTAGCCTATCCCTACAATTCAATCATAATATACTTCTTCACATCCTTGTAAAAAGAGAACATAAGAAAGGGGTGATTTGGTATGCTCAATAAGAATTACAATATAGTGGAAAATATCATAAATAATAATAAACATATAAGACAATATATAAGAGTAAAACACAAGCCTTTTAAACATTTAATTCAGCATAATATAGAAAAGATAAATCAAATAATTCTAATTACTTATTCACATTAACATTTTACTAGTCGAATAATCATTTTTAAAATCAATAGTTAATTTCATAATGATGGAATGCATAATGTCAGACATCATAACCACATAGTCAAGCCTCATGAAAAGACTACAGATAAGTTTTTTCAAGGACATGAACCAAGACACTAGTTGGTCTTATGAGACCTACCGATGCATCGAGGGGCGATAGCGGGACCCACGAATCTCTTACTATGTCTGACACATTCCTTATATGAAAAGATTGAAACATAACATAAACATTCATATTTAAAACTAGCATAATAAATGTTAATAATTTAACCATAAACCATGAGTGGTATAAAAATAGCACATCAAAATTCAAACATATCATAAAATAATCTATACAATGTAGAGGATTGTATCCTAATAAATAAACATCAAACAAGTGTAAAATCCAACCAAGGATGTTGACATAGATGAAATCAATCCAAAATTTATTTGAGTGATATATATCTTTCTACTTTGAAATCGTTCAAAAGTGAAAGAAAACATTTAATTTGAAAATATTCTTATAATATTGTAAGGGAATATTCTAAGGTGTTATAACGGTAAAAAATAGTCACACCCACCATATAAGATTAAAAATATTATTTCCATAATTTGTCAAAAAGGTCATAAAGTACCTTGATTGGAAAGTGGTGGAAAGATTCCCTTCAAAAAATTATATAAAAAGTAGAACAAGGGTATAAATGAAATTAACCCATAGACAATGAAATATTAATTTTTTTGGTATACATTTTTAATAAACATGAATGTGGCTGATAAAGATGTCCCAGTAGATATTTATGAATAAACAACCTCAGATATTAAAGATATAGTAAAATTAACCCTTAAATTGTACTTTCCCTTAGTATATGGTAGGTTGACCTCCTGTATAAAGGTTTAATAATTGTTATTAAATTATAAAAGAACCACATACATAGATATGATATCATATATGATCTTATAATATTACATGGTTAATAATAATTCAGTAGCATCATTGTATCAGATGTTACCTGATTAGTTTTACTTTATATGTTTCGTTATTTAAGTCATGTTTCATATGTATAGTATGTGTTTTATTCAAATCTAGAATGATATTAAGTTATTAAACATTATTTTTAATCATAAAATATAAATTATTCATTATTGGTTACGATGGTGAATGGAATCTTATCTCATCGTGGAGACAATAAGTTATACGTGTGCACGAGTGACAATATCAATATATTGACAGTGAATTCATATTTAGTTGGATGGTATATTATTTTCAAATAATCTTTAACATGTTATATTTATGATTTACATCAATTATACTCATTATTATACCCTTCTAAATAATTAAGTGTTGAATAACAAACTACACCACGATGTGGAGACGGTAATCCGTACGTACACATGTATGTTGTAATTTTCATTCATATGATTTATTGAATAATGAATATTGTTGTAAAATATTTATAATAACAATAATGTATGTATACGGTATTGGAGTTATGTTTTGGGTATGTAAACAACAATGAAAGATGAAGTGGAAGAAGAAAATAACATTGAAAGAGGTGATGACATAATTACCTCTTCTTCGGGTGCTTCATTTTGATTTGATCAAAAGGTATCCATAGGTTGGATTTATGATCGAAGTAAGGCCTCTAGGATGAATATATGGTAGTTGGGAGGATATTTTATAGGGTTTGGCCGAGCCAAATGGTTTTGGAGGTGTGAAATTAAGAGAAGGGGATGTACTCTTTTATAAGAGAGGTGTGGGGAACTTTAGGAAAAGATAGAAATATTATTTTATTATAAAATAATTTTCAATTTATAATGGATAAAAATGAATTTATATAGAATATATTGTGGGTATGGGTTGAAAAAACTAAACCAATGGGTCTTAGAAAAGTTTATTGTACCATATTAACCTTATCTTTTAGATTGATCTCTTAATTAAAGAGTTTAACTTTTACCATGTCTTCTTGTATTTTTATATTACATGGTTAATAATTATACTATAAAATGAAAAAAAACCTAAATTGGTTCATTAATGAAATATCTATCATTATATATGTCCTCTGAAAAATCCTTATATTTTATTACTATTATATAATTTAATAAAATATTATTTGTTTTAAAAACGCATTTATGTCAATTTTGACACTATTTTGTATTTGGTTTTTGTGAAAGTCATAAAAATCGTATTTCTTCAAAAAAAATCATTGAATCAACCCTAACCTATCATATTAACCTAAAAAAATTTATAAATCTTAAGTCATCCAAATTTATATTTATTTTAATATTTATAATATTAATTATTTTAATCATTCATTAATAAGGTAATTATTGTATCATAATTGTGTCATAATTAAATATAATTATTTAATGTATAAGGATTATAAATAAAATACCATGATGTAAGAAAAATTTTATCTTTCTAATGAATATTTTTAGTCAAAGTTATCTTATGTATAACCCTATATTAAAAATGTTTTAGTTATTAGACTTTGAATTTTACAATTTTAACTCTTCTTTAAATAAAATAATAATAAATTCCCTAATCTAATCCAAGTGGATAAAATAGGATCACATTTTTTTACTAAGGTTAATTTCGGTCAAAATAAACTTATCCAATTGAATTCAGACATGTGTTGGGGTAATTATAATATCATTTTGACCTCTAATTACCCTATTTACTTTTAATTGTGGTAAATAAAATTCAAGAAATACTATTCAGAAAAAATATTTTCATCCTATTGAACCAAATTTTACTTAATGATATCAACCTTTTAGCTCAGATTTTTTGAAATTCAATTCACCTATGTGGTAAAATTATGTTTTATGCAAATTTGCAAATGTTCCTAGAAGGTGCATAAAATGTGTTAAATAGTTCAATAAAAATTTATATATCTAATCTTATTATAAAATGACTCTAATGAATTAAATTGGACTTATATAGGTATTTGTATCTAATTTGAAAAAAAATTAATTTAAATAAAAAAATTATTATTTAAAAAAATGATGGATTAAAATAATAACACAATGTTTTTCACTATTCATGAAAAATTTAATATTTTCAGAAAAAAAAAAATTCAATGTAAGCTAATTTTGATAATCTGAATCAAAAAATGAAGTTCATTTTGAAAAATAAAATTTATAAAATTTCAAAAAGTGGTTATTAATATTCATAACTTATAGTTTGATTGGTCATGGTGTGATAGAACTCGAAGTGGCGTACAATGTAAGCTATTGCATTATTCATAGAGAAGTGTATCGTGGAAGCTTGGGTTGTTAAATTCTTCTCTCCTTCAAAAAAATTATTCCTCGAAATTTCCAGAATATTACTTCATAAAAATATTCGAGTAGTTCTTCATCATAATTTTCTCGGGTTCCCACATTGCATCTTCCACCTTATAGTTTCTCTAATGAAATTTTACCAGACGATTCATCTGGTTTCTCAACACTTGTTCTCTGGTATCAAGAATCTCGATATGCTCCTCACGATAAGATATATTAGGTTCCTATTCTATTTCTTAATAGGTGAGTACATGCATTGGGTCACACATGTATTTTTTCAATAGTGAACCATTGATCACATCATGAACATTAGAGATACATGGCGACATTTCCAAATAGTAAACTACAACCCCAATTAGTTATAGACTTTTGAAAGGTCTGATGTACTTGGGACATAATTTACCCTTCATACTAAATCATATAACACCCTTTCATGGATATACATTCAAGAAAACATGATCTCCTACTTGAAATTCCAAATCCTTCCTTCAGTTATGTGAAATGATATTTTTCATACTTTGAGCTAATTTGATTTGGATTTAGATTATCTTCACATTTTCCATTGTTTCCACAACATGTTATGGGCATAGGATTTTACTTTCACCAACATCATTCCAACAAGTTGGTGTGTGACATCACTTTCTATATAACTCTTTATATGGGTCCATCTTAATACTTGAATGGAAGGTATTGTTATAGGATAAATTCTACCATAGGGAAATACTAATCTCACATATCTTGATTGTCAAGTGAGAAAGATCTCAACATGCCTTCAATGTTTTGACTAGTATTTTATAATTGTCCATCAGTTTGAGGGTGGTAGGCAGTGCTCAAATGAAGTTCAGTATCCTGGTTTTTATGAAGACTTTTCCAAAATCATGATGTAAAATGATGATCACGATCAGAAATAATTGATAGTGGTACACGATGATGTTTACAACTTCATTAATATATATTCTTGCTAAACATTCAAGTGGTAAATCTTATCTTATCGCAAGAAAATATGTTGACTTGGTAAGACAATAAACAATGACGCATAGTTTATCATTCCTTCTAGGAGTATTTCTTAGCCCCATGACAAATTCTAACATAACATCATCCCATTTCTACTCAGGTATAGGAAGAGGTTGCTTGACTCCTCCATGATGTTGTCTAATAACCTTCACCTATTGAAAACCCATACATCTTGAAAAATAATCATCAATCTCCCTCTTCATGTTGTCCCACCAAAAATGTTCCCTCAAATATCGTTACATCTTAGTTCTACTAGGGTGTATAGGGAAATTCGAGCTTCGAGAAAAATCAAACAATTCTAGTTTTAGATCCGGAATATCGGGAACACAAAGTATCTTCACAAATTTTAAAATTCCATCTTCATATACAAATTCAATCAATCTCCCATCATTCACAACATTTATTTTCTTTTGAAACTCCTCATCATCAGTCTGATAACTTTCTATATTCTCTAGTAAATATGGTTTCGAAACCATTTGAACAAGTACTGATGTTTCACCATCCATTATTATTACCATATATATCTTCACTACATCCATGATTATAAGATCCATTTCAACACTCATCCTATTCAAAACTCCATGATTCATTCTGCTCAAAGAATCTTCCACATTATTTTGCTTCCTCAGGTGGTAGTGTATTGTGAAATTGTAATCCTTAAGTAGTTCAAGACATTGTATTTACCTCATATTGAGTTATTTTTGGAGAAAATATTCTTCAAACTCTTATGATTAGTATAAAACTAAAATTTATCACCATAGATATTGTGTATCCATATCTTAATAGAAATTATTATAGCTGTTAACTCAAGATAATGAGTGGTATAGTTTTGATCGTTAATTTTTAGCTGTCGTGATGCATAAGAAATAACCCTAACATTCTGCATAAGAACACACCCCGGTCTATTCATCGAAGCATAACTATAAATAACCAATCCACTATTCTCTGATGGTAGATTCAATATAGGATCACTGACTAATATTCTATTTATTTCTTAAAAAAATTATTCCCACTCTTTATTTCAAATATATTTTACCCCGTTACGTGTGATGTTGATTAATGAGTAAGCCAATCGGGAAAAATTATGGACGAAACCCCGATAGTAACATGCTAAACCAATAAAATTATGTACCTCTGTTATACTTGTTGGTGTTTTCAATTCTGGTATTTTTTTATTTAAGGATCAACAGAGATTCTATCCTTAGAGACAATATGGCCATGCAAATAAAACTATTGAATCCAGAATTCACATTTTACAGACATTCAATATTATTCATTTATTTTATGAGTTTATAGAATAGTGAACAAGTGATTTTCATTATCCTAATAGATTTTGTAGTATACCTCGATAAAAACAATAAATAACACTAAAAACTCATCAAGAGTTTCCTTGAAAACTCAATTCATTATATTAATGAAAATAGAGGGTCATAGGCAGTCTAAAATATGTTACTCTAAACTTGTAATGACCATACCGAGTTCTAAATGTTATCTTTGGAATGAATTCCTTCTTCATGCAAAACTGATGATATCCAGATCAAAGTTCAATACTTGAAAAATATTGAGCTCCATAAAGTTGATCAAATAAATCATCAATGTGGGGCAGGGGATACTTGTTCTTTATTGTTATAGCATTGATCTCCATGTAGTCAATGCACAACCCCATATATCAATAGTTCTTCTTAACAATAAGAAAATAGGATCCAAATGGAGAAACACTATGGAAAATAAAACCTTTATTACACAATTCATCTACTGGTTTCTTTAGTTACACTAATTCCACAGTGGCCATTCTATAAGGCGACTTTGATGTGGGCCTTGAACCATGAATTAAGTCAATAGAAAACTCAATTTCTTGTTCTGGAGGATGTCCAGGTAAATCCCCTGGAGAAACATCATCATATTATTGAACAATAGATATATCCTCTATTTGAACATTCTTTTCCTCACCCATAGTAATTTCACTCCCTTCCTCCGAGATAATTGAATTTGGTAGAGCTACAAGTGGTGGATCAAGATAAAAATCACACGGTGACGTTTCTTCTCTAAAGATGAGGTATTCTTTATCATCATCAAAAATTGTAACCACCTTCTTCTTAAAATAAATTTTCACATCATGGTATGAAATCCAATCCTTATCTAGGATTATATCAAATTCAATCATGGGTATGACAATAATATCAGTATATAAAGCATGTTTATATGCCATAATGGTAACTGATTCACAAAACATTGTTGAAATGATACATCCCATAGGAGTTTTGACTAACAACTAACTTGTTAAATCAAATTAAAAATATCTAATTTTTATGGAAAACTGTGATGATTTTAATGTATGTGCTGATTTAGAATCAAGTAAAGCATTGGCTAATTTTTAGGAAACAATTAATGTACCTACCACCATGTCATTAAAAACATCAACCTCTTCAGTTGTGATCGCATAAGCTTGACCTTTCTCCCTTAGCCTTTTCTGATGTAGGTTTACATGATTATTAGGACTTTTATTTTCATAATTCCTTATTTCTCTACACTTTTAGCATTCAGCATTGAAAGCCTCTTTATCTCCCATGCAATCATGATCTTGGTGGCCTTTTTTATCCGCACTTGAAAAAAAATCATATCCCTTTCAGGAAAATATGGGGGTGTTTCTTCCCACATTTAATACTGGATGGAAACTTATCTTTTTTCCTTATTCCCCTTATTTCTATTTCCAGAGTGTTCAACAGATCAATTCTCTTTCTTTTCTTTAATGTTGTAAGACATTGAATATGCATTTTTTGTATTGATGGCACATGAGACAATATCTTCGTACGACGAGAAGGATTATGAGACTAATGCTCCATAAAGAAATGGTTATAATCTATAAAAATCAATGAATCTTACTCCTTAGTTACATATATAATATACATCATTCCTTGATAAACTTTTAATGTTAGCCTCATACTTTTAGACATTGTCATCCTCCTTTTTCCTTAGACTTAGTAATTGACTTTACATATCTGCTTGATGTTCACGAGGAAAGTATTTTGCAATGAGAAGATCATTAAACACCCAAAATTCTATATTTGATACTTATTAATCCTATTTTGTGTTTTGAATTAATGACTATCATTGATCTGCATCTCATGTGAAGCGATAAACTGCAATTAAATTTTTTTTCCTTTCGCTTCTCCCCAAAGCAAGAAATATTTTCTCTAAGTAACTTATCCACTGTTCAACTACAAATGGATTTTTAGTACCATTGAATGATGGTGGTTGTTTCCTCATGAAGTGGTCTAACATTAATCCTCCACGTTGTGGATTAGGGTTCTCTATATGGTTAGGGTTATTATTCATAACCTGGGTGAGTTATCCTCGAATGGTTATAAGTTATTCAGCACCAGTTGCATCATGAGCTCTGCTATAATTATCCTGAGTAGAAGGGAAAACCTTGAATGGATTATTTACGTTGATACAGGTTCCATTCCATCCACTAGCCTCCATTTCTAAACAATGTAATATACTAGGATAGTTTGTGAATCGCACTGCATAATTCGAAACTTGTAAAATATCTAACATAAATTGAAAAGTTTATACACATAATAGATAATCATAAAAATGTTTACTTTGAAAAATTATTTACTCAAAAGTCCATCATAATGGTTTTTAATGAAAAATTTAACTATCCTAAGCATATCCCCTGGGAGTGTCGATACGAAGAGTGAATCAATGATCATTGTTGTGTACAAGGATAACCCAGGTCAAGCCTGAAAACCCATGTTGGAGATCTCACTTAAGAAAATTTGTACTAGCGCCACCTCTAACTGTTTTTATCCACAAAGGGATGTATTTTCTTGGAAAACCTACAAAATATTTACTCTACCAAAAAAATTTTGATGTTATTCTATACTGATCCTCAAAGTCTATCTTATGTTAATGTTCTCGAATCGGTGTTTATATAAATCTAGTTTCCTAGGTTTATACAAAACATCCTCTGATAACTACTATAACAACCTCTCCCTTGTTACCCAGAGACTGTGCATTATTACAAAAAAAATTCATGATAATAAGAGATCATGTATTGAATGACTGATTAGTTTAGTAGCATTGGAACTACTAGATACATACATAAGTTTTACATTACATCATGAAATTGAAAAAAAAAACATTGTGTCCCATTTGAAAACACTCACATCCTTTACTCTATCCCTACATGTTAATATTAAAATACTTCTTAGCATCCTACAAAAAAGAAAACAAATGAAATGGGTGAGCTCTTATTCTTAGTAACGATAAAAATATAGCAAAAACTATCATAAAAATCATAAACAATTAAGGAAATGTATTAGACTAAAACACAAGCCTTTTAAACATAAATATCAGCATAATATGGCATAGGTAAATAAAATTATTCCATTTAGTTATTGACATGGATATTCCTCTAGTCTAATAATCACATGTAATATCAATAGCTACATTCATAATTATGGAATGCATAATTCCGGACATCATAACCACATAGTCAAGGCCTCATGGAAAGACTAAAAAGAAGATTTTGTCTAGGAAATTTTACAAGACACTAGTTTGTCTCATGATACATACTGATTCATCAAGGGGATATAGAGGGACCCACCCTTCACATACCATGTCCAATGCATTAGTCCTATGAAAAGGTTGAAACATAACATAATATTTATTATTTAAAACTACCATTAAAAATGAAAATAATTTAATCATAAACCCTAAATGGTATTAAAATAGAACATCCATAGTCCAACATATAACAACACCTTTAATACAATATGGATGATTGTATCATAATATATCAACTTCAAACAGGCGTAAAATCCAACAAAGAATGTTTACATAGAATAAATCATTCCAATAATTATTTGAGTGAAATATCTCTTTCTAATATGAAATAATTCAAAATTAAAGAAATATTTAATTTGAAAATATTCTTATAATATTTTAATGGATGCTTCTAAGGTGTTATAACATCGTAAAATAGCCTCGCCCTTGTATAAGTATAATAAAACATTCTATCCTTAATTTTTGTAAAAGGTCATAAAGTACCTTGTTTCGAAAGTGTCAAAATGATTCCTTTAAATGAATTATATAAAAAGTAAAACAATTGTATAAATGAATCTAACCCATAGACTAAGAAATAGTAAAAAATTTATGGAATACCTTTTTAAGAAACACATATGTGGGTGATAAAGAAGTCCCAGTAGATACATACGAATAAAAAACTTTGGGTAATAAAGAGATTGTAAAATTAAAACGTACCTAGTACTTTTCCTTAGTCAACAGGTAGGTTAAAATCATTTATAAAGGTTAAGTCATTATTATTTAATTATTCAATAATGAAATATATAAAATTGATATCATATATCATCTTATTATATTACTTTCTTAATAATATTTCAGTAGTATCATTGTTTTGAGTGTTAAGGGATTCATTTTCCTTTATATTTTTTGCTACGTAAGTCATGTTTTTATGTATAGGAGGTATTTGATTCATATACACAATGATATTAAGTTCTTAAACATTATTTTTAATCATCTAATGAAAATTATTCTTTAATGTTTATGATGGGGAATAAAATCATATCGTGTCATGGAGATGTATGCCGTACATATCCACGAGCGACAATATCATTATATTAATGGTCAAATAATTTGTCTTTTGATGTTATATTATATATACAGAATCTTTAACATGTTATATTTATTATTTTCATCAATTATAATCTTTATTATACCTATCCAAATAACAAATTGTTGAATAAAAAACTACACGACGATGTGAAGATGGTAATCCGTATGTACGAACGTATGGTGACTTTTTCATTAAAAGGATGGATAAAATATTGAATATGATTGTACCATATTTATATTAAAATCATAGTATATATAAGGTACTGGATTTATTATTTTTTTATGGTAACAACAAAGAAAGATTAAGTGGAAGAAGATGAGATATTTGAAAGGGGTGATTAAATAATTACCTCTTCTTCGGGTGATTTCTTTTGATTTGAACAAAAGGGATCCGTATGATGGATTTCTGAAAGAAGTAAGGCCTATAGGATTATGTGAGGGTAGTTTTGAGGACATTTGAGTAGTTTTTGTATGAGACAAATGAATTTTGAGGTGTGAAATTAAGAGAAGCGCATGTACCCTTGTATAAGAGAGGTGAGAGGCACTTTTGGAAAATATTGAAATATTATTTTATTATAAAATCATTTTCGGTTTCTAATGACCCCAAATGGATTTATTAATTGTATAATGTGGTTATGGGTCTAAACAATCTAAAAAAAGGTTTTATACAAGGTAAGGTCACCATATAAACCTTATATTTTATATTTAACTCTTAGTTAAATAGTTTGACTTTTACCATGTCTTCCTGTATTTATATATTACATATTTAATAAACATACTATAAAATTACAGAAGAACCTAAAGTGGTTCATTAATTATATATCTATCATTATATAATTTCTTTGGCATATCCTAATATTTCTATGACTAGTATATAATTTAATAAAATAGTATTTGTTTTAAAAACTCATTTATGTTGATTTGGACACTATTTAGTATATAGTTTTCTTGAAAGTCATAAAAATATGATTTCTTTGAAAAATATTGATTGAATCAACCCTAAAATTCCATATTAACCTTGAAAATTCATGTAATTTCTCAGACGTCTCAATTTACATTTATTTTAATATTTATAATATCAATTATTTTAATCATTCATTAATAAGGTAATTAGTGCATCATTGTGTTATAAATAAATTTAATTATTTAATGTCTAAAAATTATTAATAAAATTTCATGATGTAAGATATATATTTATCCTTAAAAATAACATTTATAGTATAATTCATGTTATGTATAACCCTTTATTAAAAAAAATTAGTTATTAAACTTTTTATTTTACAATTTTAACTCTTATTTAAATTAAATAATAATAAATGTCCTAATCTAATACAAGTGGATCAAATAGAAAAAAATTTTTGTCCTAAGGTTCATTTTGGTAGAAATAAATTTATCCAATTGAGTTAGTACATGTTTTGGGATAATTATAATATCATTTTTACCTTTAATTACCAAATTTACTTTTAACCGTGGAAAATAAAATTGAAAAGTTTCTATTCACCAAAAATTATTTTCATCCTATTGAACCACAGTTCTCATACTGATATCTACCATATATCTTTTATTTTTTAAATTCATTTTACCAAATTAGTAAAATTACATTCTATTCCAATTTTCAAATGTGCCTAGAAGGTGGTAAAAGGCGTTAAATAGTTAAATAAAATTTTATATATCCAATTTTATTATAAAATGACTGTAATGAATTATATTTGACTTATATAGGTATTATGTATCTATTTTTAATTAAAATGAATTTAAATAAAATATATAATTATTTAAATAAAATTTTAGTTTAAAACAATGACGGAGTGGTTTTCACTATTCCTCAAAAATTTAATGTTATTAGAAAAATACCAAAAATTCACCGTAAGATAATTTTGAAATTCCAAATAAAAAAATGAATTCCATTTTGAAAAATAAAATTTAAAAATATAAAAAAAATTTGGTATTACTATAAATAATGTCTAGTTTGATTGGTCGTGGTGTGCTAGAACTCGTAGTTGTGTACAACATAATCTATTGCATTATTCAAAGAGAAACGTATCGTGGAAGAATGGGGTGTTAAAGAATACCCTATTGGTAGGTCGTTGTGAAATTTTAAAACAATAACAACCCATAGAATCATCATATATAAAATAGTTATTGGATGTGACATATATGGATTGAGATCAACCCCAAAACAATGTTCTAGGGGATATATTACCCTTATCTAATATAATGTAGTCATACTTCTCAATATTGGGAGAAAATACATAGGAAAACCCTATTTGATTCCTCATGATTATTTATATATCTCCCTAATTAGGGTAATGTTATGTATAATTATTTTGAGACACCCTTAAGATATCTATTCAAAAACTACTAATTGGGGATATAATATGAGAGGGGGAAATGAAAGAGACTGCAAGTAAATTGGTCTAAAAATAAGGAAAATATTAATGAGAATAATGATGTTTCCCTTGAAATATATCTTAATGATAATCAATAACCCTATATCTATATGGAGTATATAATTATCTCTACTCAGTTCATGCCTATGAATAAAATTATCATCATCCTTATAGATATACTGGATTATAACATCAGTATAAAAGAAAATATTAATGAGTATTCTATTTGAAATTTTCATTAAATTTTTATCCATGGAGAGTTCTATTTCCAAATTATCTTGGGTAGAATCAATATTAGGGATATCCTCTAAATATTTTTCAACCACTTTTTTGGGGAGATTCAAGTGATGATAATGGGAATGGAATTACTCTATCTTACGCACCAACCAAAAAATCCATGCCTATCTTCACTGATGAAAAAAAGTTTGTATTATGAAAAAAAATTAAGAAGCTAAATTGAATAACTTTATATTTACTCATGGGAATTATCACTACTGTGTGTAACCCTAAAATTGAAGTTTATATAGATCGTCTAGAAAATTTCCATTAGCAAGATGTAACTGTTCAACCAATAAGACTAGAGTACAGTCATCTAGTTATCATGGGGTTTTAGAAAATATTTATCTACACCCAATGTCCATGTTATATCATTTATATCCTCCCCATATGCAATAAACTTCCCTATTTTATGTGATTTTCTCAAGGATAACATGAAAAATATATAAAAAATTAGATAAAGTGAGATGAAGATATCATTCTCTTCTGGATTCCTCAACATAGAAGTAATACTTGAATGTCATCACACCAAAAATCCACGAGCCCATAAAATCCATTATAGCTAAAATGGAACCCATAAATGGATGAAACTCAGCAATGAATTATTAAACTATTTCATTCACTAAGTATGTTGATTTGAGTCATTCCCAACATTATTTTTAGAATCCCATATTCCAAATATGAAACATGGTATAATATCAACAGTAACATCACATAAAATTCACACACTAATGAAACCATATAATGGGAACATGAAAAATGAGTATAAAAACATTATTTCATTTTTAAAACATCAGATTTACAAGCATTAAAATTCTATGAAAACATACCTGTTGGATCTATCACTATTTAAAATGATATTTACAAATAGTTCCTTTTATCTATTAATTTCTAAATTGAGGATGACAAAAGTACTGGACCCATTAAATTTAAATAAATGAGAAACTGAGAGTGTTTTAGACATCATATTTAGTTACAAAGGATTTATATATTGAATGAATATGTTTCTTCCTAAAGATAAGCTACCAGTGATATCATTGGAAATCATTGAGATGAATTTTAGATTCCCCTCATTCACTTGTAATACCCCCCCCCCCAAATTTTCAAGAGTTTATAGTTTCTAATAGTGATTGGAATATTATTTATTTACTCCAAGTATATGTATGATTAGAAAAAAATATATTAGATATATAATGTTGGAGAAGATACTATTTATTTTATTCTTAATGTTATCACAAACCCACCTCCAGTCACTAAACTAGCTCAATATCATATGGTGCCTCCTTTCGAACATCAATCAAATCAATAAATGTATTTGTTTAAATGGAAATATGTTTCATAATCACACAAAAAATTGGGGAATGGATGAATATGGGGTATTCCATATTAAAATAACAAGCTTTATTATTTATCATAGTGAATTGGATCGGGGCATGGTTATGTTTCAAGAGAAAAAGAGCCCAACCAAGTTTTGTTTAATAATATTCTTAATCAAAACACTTGTAACCTAATGATGAAAAATAATTTCTATGAATAATTCATTTTTATGATATAATATAGATGATGGTTAAATATGGGAATGTAATAATGGATAGTCCCTCAATACAGGTGAGGTGTGTCCCTACCATTCCATCAGAATAAGAATGAGATTTGAATAATGTCTAATTTAAGAGTATGTAGAAATTTAATGAGAATATGAAAAATAAATTGGTCAACTTGGAATATGGTATACTATTATAAAATATAAATCTTCTCGAGGTAATATAGATTCTCCCTTTTTGAAATTGGGTTGAAATTTTCATCATCAAATCCCAATAATTTTCAATCGAACAACTATTTTTATAATATGGAACAAAAATATAATCCCTTGCATGAATCCAAGTCATTCTAGTCCCTCATAAATTTTGTTCCCTCATCACACGGTGCATGAGAACATCCCCTCAAAATAGAATCTTTATTTGGTAAATTGATTCAATATGGATATGACAGTGTCATCAAATTTGAAGACACCTTTATCGATGAAGATGATTAATATAAACTTGAATTTCCCACCAATGTTAATTTTGGAGGATTTATAGGATAAAGATGTCTGAGAAAATGAAATTTTCAAAAAACCAGTTGCCCAGGAATCATTTTTTAAATCCATATATGAAACAAATATAAATAACGGAACTAAAATGAGCAAAATAGAAACATACATTTGATCAAAAATATTTCCATACTTATTCAAACCGTATCATATATAAGGTTAAACTCAAAAAAAGGTATTTGAGATTTCATTTTAGAAGTATGGGAAGGATGGTATTGACTATAAAATAGACTAAAAAACTATCCCCCATCTTTATATTGGTAAAGGATCCACTAATATAGAAAACTTTTATCCCAAGACCTCAATCTATGGAATATCAAGATTGTTGAAAACATACAATCCTTGTTCAAAAGTAAGATTTTTTAATATATCTTGTCATTATACAATGTGTAATATCCATAAAGAATTATATTCACCTATAACTAGAACATAGGTTATCAATATTAGGTAATTTTTAACACTAAAGAGTTTAAGGTTGAAATTACTAAATATGGTACATGTTACCTAGAGATAGGTTCCAAAGAATGTCATGTGGTCATTAACTTCATACAAAAAGACATGTATTCAAATGTTTATGCATGAATTAGAACCTTGTATATCTCTATATATTCACATGACATTGATATCCGTCAATAGATAGTTAATAATAGCTCTAGGATCATTGTCAACTCGATATAAACTATTTGTAATACTGAGTACATTAAACAAATCACATTCCCTTATAACATAACAATCAAAGGATCCGAACGATGAAAACAATTCCCCCTATAAATGTAGATAAATGATCCCGATTTAGTGATAATATTTTAGAATCATAATTCATGGTTTTTCACCAAGACATAGATTTCAACATCTTTCCACATACATTGTGTCATCACATGCATGTAGTGATTCCCTCCTCATATCATCAGTGAATGTAGTGATCAATTAATCTATATTTTGTGGAGATGTATGATGATAGATCATACACTGATTTCTAAATAAAAAAATATATTTAGGTTTTGATAAAAATGATGTGTAAATATATAATTCTAAATATTTCCATTTTAATTTCTATACATAATGGACTAGAAGTATCCCATATTATTGTATCAATTGAACTAAGTTAAGACAATGTGATTCATTTCAATTCAATCATGGTAAAAAAATATTAATTTCTAAATTCGTTAGTTCATAGGGATTATATTATACCACTAATTAAAACACATAATCACATTCATTTTTAATGTGATTAAAACAGATATGTCAATTGAAAAACTATTTCCCAGATTGGGAAAGACCATTGTGCACTTCTTGTATATCAATATTTCTCTTAATTGTCTCTAGTGGAATTTTTTTTCTAAATAATATTTAGAATAAAATTATGTGGATGTTTTATTAGATATATATGAGTCCAAAAAATATAGGGAATGGGTTTTATTAACATTCATAGTCATTCTCATATTATCAATTGTATCATATAAATCAATATATTCAAACGAAGGATGACATTATGATGTGAATAACAATTCCCTCACACCATGTTCAAAATATCATGATATGTGTTCATTTTAGTTTCTAAAAAATATATAATACATGTACGATTATGTTAAATAAACTCACTCAAAATTCATGTTTGGTGTTTCGGTAAACATCTATGAACTCGAAATGGTCAATATAGGTATGAAAAATGCTCAATAGAACATATTGGCTATTACTATTATTAATATATACGAATATGACATGTAAATATCCTTTAATAAGATTAATGAATATAAATATGTATAAAATGTCGTTTAAATTCATTAAATTTACCCCAATGTGACTACCCATCATTTATCTCTATGTGATAATTACTGATGTTATAAAAAAGTTTCAAGGAGAATGCACTGAACTCATGCTTCCATGGTTTAAGACCATGCTGACAATATTATAAAATATAAATAATTTCATGATGTTAAACACCTAAAATTACATTTCCAACATATTCCACTTTATGAAAAATATTATGAAAAAAAAGATAAGCATTGATTTTAGGGTTCTCAACTAGCAGTTTCCAAAATATGATTTCGTAATCTCGATACTGAAATGATATACTGATGCCACACAACATTTCCACGATCTACCCTTCATGGATAGGTATTGGTTAAATTTCTAGATTTGGTTGATCCATGGATATGATAATACAACTACCTTAAGGGTAGTAAATGGGGTATATTATTATCAAATAATTATCTTGGGTTTGAATAATGAATGAATTATATACCAATGTTCCATTCACTATTTATTCATATCCATGTAAAGAAAACCCATGGAGTGTTCTGTGGATAATTTTTTGGTTATGTATCAACAAGTATATTATCATAATATCAATTTTGAATCCATTATCAACAACCTTTGATAATTAACCATGAGTTTTAACCCATGGATTTGTAATTTTATGATAACTTCATTGAAAATTTTAAGATTATGGTACACCATTGAGGATTCTTTTTCAACCTAAAATACCCAATGAGAAACTCAAAATTTATTCACCTAGAAACCAAAAAGTGTTGAGGGGTCTCCATTGAATATTTAATAATATTTTATTTTTATACATAAAAACATTAGAAATGTTTTTTTCTCCACAAAGAGATGATGAAATAGGTAACCTACATGTTGGATGTAGATTTTTTTAATGTATTTTATAAAATAATTTCATAACATCATTAACAATTAGTCCTCATATGACTTGTATATGGAAATTATCTCACCCTATATGTGGTGACAATATATTGATCCCCTCTAACTCTACTTATTTTAATTACTAATTCAGGGAAAGAAACAAGAAACTATATATCTAGAAGAATTTATGTGAACATACATGTACAATATAGAAACTAAGTTATTTTTCTACCACCATGTTTTCCCTCTAATATCTAATGACTATTCATTCAATTATATCCATAAATTCATAATAATTACATTGAACCTATCATGTTTTGTGTCAATATTTTATCGAAATTACATCTAATTTGAGTCTGAAAAGTGGATCATGGGTCAAACTCTTGAAGATTTTCTTATGACACACCAATTTCATGAAAATTCAATGTTTGATGTCAAAATCATTGACAATGTAGTTTTATCCTCCTTGTAACCTTTAAAACATGGTAAATATAATTATATGGTTCCTCAAGGAGAATAATATTAAGAGGAATGAAAAATATGAATATTAATGTTGTTGGAATATGGAATTTAGTCGTCTCTCCCAAAAAAGAATTTGCATCAAATTCTTCCTATAATTATAAGGATACAATAATAATTAATAAGAATACCAAGACTTCAACAATGTATTATAACCATCCCCATAAATACCTATGGCCCAATGGAATGTTAATTTTTTTTTCAAAGATGGTAATTATGAAAATCAATGGTGGGTAGATTAATAGGAAGGAAGAATTATATACAATTTTTAATTTTTATTGGGGGTTTATGGAAAAAAATACCGCATATATAATACACTATGAAATATATAAAATAATAAATAAGGATTTTATTGGGTCATCTTTAGATGTATTAAAGGGGGATATAACCTCAATATTATGATGGAATTCATTCTTTCACTTGTGGAACCCACCAATTAAGAACTGATCTCTTCCATCTAATAAAAACATAGATACATATATCCGTTTGGAGAGAATTAATACATGGAGTTTACAATAAAGATCCATTCCGTGAACAATAACTCCAGACTGTGATCAATTGGGCCACTCAATTGGGCTGAGTATCACATATTATCCCCAGCCCTCTAGGGATGTTATATCACATCCCCAAAAATTCAAATCCAAAACCAATGGGATTAATATCCACTGAGAAGAATCTATTCTACTATCATTAATATAATAAAACTAAAATCATAAATCCCAATTTTTTTTTCAAAAAAACTAAATAATTTTATTGAATATCCATATGTGGGTATTTATCATAGGGACATATCCTATAATTACAATGAAATTTTTTAATATCATTTTCACTTGCACTGATTTCATATCTATGTTGTGTGAGGCTATATTTCTCATGTAAGTGGAAAAAAATTTATTTCATTGTCATGAAGTTGAACATCATTAACAAATTCTGTGGGATTCTCACAAAATTGATAGAGAACAATGTAAATTTCATTTCATATCAATTGAATAGGATATATCATCAATATATTATTTCATGAAACCAATCATCCCATAATCCTTATGTGAAAATATATAGATATGGTTATCCAAAAAATAAATTATCTAATATCCTATAGAAGATGCTGGATAAAGTCAATAATTCTTGTCTATAAAAACACATACATCTTGGGAATATCAACCCACAACTGATTTGACCTTGTCTGAGACTATAAATTATATTTTTCATGGGATGTGGGTAATCAACCCCATCAAGGATTAACATATCTTAGTATGTAGTTACATCTATTGTTAATTTTTAAGGATTAAAAGTCTTGGATACATCATTATGTATTGGAATGACACGATGATAAATTAATATGCATGATAAGTACCATGGTATCTATTAAAATAGATTTCTATAAGAACAAGACAAGAAGGTTCACCTCTAATTTTTAATAGATGGATATCTGGTGCTAGACTTTAACACTCACATGACTCCTGGGATGAGAATGAAAACGATAGATATGATATTGGATGGGCCTTACCATAAACATATGCTCAATTATAATAGAGTATATTACTTGAGAATATTGAATGGAGATCATATGATATTTGTTACTAATTCAAGGTTTATCAATAATTGTATTCAATAATTTTAAAATGAGTTCAGAAATACCTAAACACATGAATTTAAACTATATATCATATAAGACATCACCGTAATAATCTAAACTTCATAGCACACACACGAATATTCAGGAATATAAACTCCTTGAAAATTGATTTTATTAAAAGACAATGAACAATTTTATATCTAAGTCTCATACTTATATTTATAAAATGAATATGTTCCATCCCATATGACAATAAACTATTTATACTGTCATTGGTTTTTTAGTCGAGTCAATTTTGCCTCCTGTTTTGAACTTTTCAACCAGTTGTTATGCCTTATTATATATAGTTGATTGGAAATAAATAATGAGAGTTATGATATCATTATATAATGTTTTTATGTGAGTCTAGAGTCTTTGAGAGTTCCTCATCTGTTTTGGTTTTGGGAGAGTTGGAGGCCCAATGAATTATTTTGGAGTGTCACGTCAGTGTAGACAGTTTAGGGTAAACCATGCAACCCCTTTTAGGTAGTTTTGATACTCATTTTTAATTACCAAATGGTTTGGTTAAACCATTTGAGAGAGTTACATCACCATGTGAGGTTATATACAACTTTTTCTAGAGGGATTGAGAATGGTTTGTGCATGGTCAGGGAAAACCATGTGCAATTCGTGTGAGGGATCCCTTTTGGGAAGTATATCAACACTATATCCCACATGGTTACTACACGGTTTTGAAAGCCATGTTGGTAAACCAAGAATCCTATTGAGGTTGTATTTTTGTTTTTTTATTTTCCCATTTATATCTTATTCTCCCTTCCATGTTATGCATAGTAGGAGGGAAACCACCTCTACCTCTCCTTGAGTGGATTCTCCTCTCATCTCCTCCTCAGTCATTGTTCTTTGATCCTTCAGATATTATTAGATCACATAGGTAAGGATAAACTCACACATTCTTCCACCATCCTTTGTTTTCTCCTTAGGAAGCACTAAATCCATTAGGGTAGTTTCACTATATTTTTTGGGTGTTTGAAAGAAACTGAGATCTATGTGAAATTACTTCTAATTGGTGCTCAATATAAGATGCCTCTATGTCCATGATTCCAAGGTAGGTGGTTAACACCTTGATTTTTGTCTTCTCGGTCATTTAGGGATGCATATTTTATCATTAAATATCTTTTTTTAATAGACACCCATTTATATCTACTTAATTATTTAAAAATGATAGTGTGACCTAAGGAATTCCATTGGGCATTCCCAATTAAAATTTCACTCAAGTGAGGCAGGGTTAGAGGTCGTTGCTCCATGTTGGAGTTTGGTCAAGGGTTCCAAATCATTATAAATTTTAATTTTTTTATTGATTTTTTTTATTAAAATATGATCCATTCAATCCCATATCATTAATTTTTATTATTGTTATATTTCTGTAATTCAGTAATCTAAATTGAATTTCATGTTTAATATTGAATTGTATTTTTGAGATGCTTTATATATATATTTTATATTTTATTAATGATTTGAATTTGAAGATACATAAGGTTTTATGATGGTATTTTCTTGGGAAGAATTTGAGGTGGTTAGGCCATCAGGATTGAGGTGATGAGAACATCTATGTGGTCTTGTCCTAGATTGCATGAGTGGTTATGATAATAGGATTGGGAATCATGGTGTGAGACGTTAAGATTGGTAATGACCCATGATATTGGGATGTCAAGGACATCAGATTGATGTTTCGGGACACATGGTGATCAGGTGATAGTTTGATGTGGCTTAGGTTATTATTTGGTTATTGATGCCCAACCGTGATAGAAAAAGTTCTGAATTGAGTCTAGTGTACATAGGTTGACTTCATGATGAGGTAGTTTTGACCAATATGTGGTTAGATGGCATCTATAGTGTGGAATATGTGATTAAACATTGGGTGTTCTTTATGAAGAAATCCACATGAAAGGTGAGAAACCCTCAGTTGATAGTGATGAAGATATCAGTTGAGGGATGAGGCTCACTGTGATTTAGGACATGGTCCAAGAAATATTTTGAGCATAGAAATTTAATGATCCCATAAACATCAGGCTCAAATCTAGTGTGTGATTTGAGCATGGGTATGAGAGACCAATTATAAATAGTTTCGGTGTTTTTTTAAGGCATTGGTTATTACTGAGACATGAGGTGTAATGATGCATGGGGTTTTGAGCTACTTTTGAGGTGGAACCCGAGGGTTCACATGAGTTGTGCGAAATTAGAGGTACCATGGGCCATTGACTAAGTTCCATCTCTTATTCATATATTATATTGTTGGACAAGGTATGTGATGGTTTCCTAGTGGATTTTGAGAACCAGGGAATCATTGTTTATTTTATTCATCGTACTTATTTAGTTTCATTTATCAAGCATCTATGCTTCAACACTTGTGCTTGGTACGAACCACAAAGTTATATCTTACTAAGACTAGTTCACACACATTACATTTTTCTTTCAGGATGCATGTAGACATTATTAATTTACATTTAGATAAGGGATCATATTCCGGAGATGGTTCATAGTGCTTCTTATCATGGGAGGTTATCAAGGAATATATGGGTTTTTCTCTACTGAAGATTCTATTTATTTTCTTTTCTGGATCAGCATCCAATATATGTATTAATTATACTGGCATTCATTTTTTACCCTCTTTTTTATGCTGACATATATGGAATGTTATGAAAAACTTGTTCTTCTAGTTTGTTTTGGTTGTTCTTACATGTGGCATTATAATCTATTTATTTATCATGTACTGTAGTATTTTTATTTCTTCATCTATAACTTGTTTTCACTATGCTTCAGTCATTGGTAGGACCAGTTTGAGTTATTAGAGTTTTATTTATTCCAATCTATGATATATATTATTACTCAAATTAGTATATTATCATTACCAGAGGTTATAACCTCCCCATTATACCATTTTACAACCTATCTTCTAGTCGAACACCTTTGGTATTCATAGATGTGTGCCTATGTATAGTGGTTATCGGCTCGAGAGCACTATTAAGGTGGTTAATCTGGATGAAGATTCTAAAAATTGTATCATAGGATTTTCATTTACATATTTTCATTCTATTAAAAAAAATTTAATGTATAATGGATGATAAGTCATGTCAGAACTAGGTTTAGAGCTCATGATTGGGTTCCTACAGCCCCAAGTAAAATTGATAGGCCATGTTTCCATGAGTGGGATTTCTATTATATTTTTCTCAGATTACAGTTTATTTGATTTTCACCTTGAGTGGTTCACTTGGTATGTCAATTTTTAATGTGTAGTGATATGTGAACCTATACCTAGTTTGGTACGGGAGATTTCAAAACATTGGACTAGTATATAATGGTCTGGAATCTTTTGATTGATGGTTTGTTCGTATTTTTATAGGAACATTTTATGGTATTTCAATTTTATAATTGCACATATTCTTTTTATTGTTTTTATTCCATGTTATAAATATAGAATTCCTTTTTTAATTTTATATTCTAGTGTTTATATATATATATATGGACATTCATGAGATTTGTAAAATGGCACTAATTATTACAGGTATGGGATTGTAATGTAAAAATTGGGGATTTTGACTACCAGATTGGGTGACTTGGTCATCAGATTGAGGAAATGATGGTTGTTAGAATGGGATAGGCCCATGGAACTTTTTATACTTTTCATTGATGATGTATGGTAAGGATTCATTGAGGATAGTATGTACTGGTCCATGCTTGTGATAAAGGAGAGTAACTATAGAGGGTGTATGCTTTCTTTTTCTACTTTCCATATCTACATTAAATAAATATATATATATAGTTGTATTTCTATTTATGATATTCATCCATTTCCTCTTTAATAGCTCGATGGCGTGTCAGGCAGGTCATGGAACAGTGCCATAAGATCTGGAGTAGGTTTAGACCCTACAGGACCTTTTAGATTATGAATAGGATAAGGGACATTATTAGGCACGGGAAAAGGTTCTGGTGTAGGTTGGAAAACTGCAATATTTCACTTATTTTTGGGTTGTGGTGTGAATAGTAACTTTGGACAATCCTAGTATGGGTTGTCCAATGTATTTAAATGGGTTCTTAGAGAGTAGTTCCATTGATAGAACACATGACATTAGAATTCCAAATATAGAACCCACTACTTTTTCATGTTGAGGGTGGTCTACGGGTGGGTAAAACTGGATTGATAACATGCAATTTATGATAGAGTAGCTTGTGATACATCCATGGATGAGGGTTAAACTACAAACACACATGCCCAAAGGACCGGTTAAACAATAGTCGGATGTGTTGGTCTAGGCTGGTCTACATGAAGTTTTGTCGTATTATGATTTAGACTCCATATTCTATGAAACTTTCTTCCTAATGAAACTATGGGAAGAAAGGTCTCAGGAATTCCTTAGCCTTCAACAGGTTGGCTTGTCTGTCATAGACTCTACATCGATGTTCACCAAACATCCTCACATCACACCTGTTGTGGTAAGTTAATACAACTCTAGGTTGAGGTGCATTGAGGATGGTTTATTGAACACCATTTGGGTGAAATTATACATCAATATATAGGCCTCATTTTCCATGGAGATGAAAAAAATGATCATAGACTAAGAGAATTTGACGGATAGGATGTACTCGATCTGAGCATCGGTTTTAAGAGACTTCAGCGGCGACACATCAAATGGTAGTATGTGATGCTGAGATGAGTTTTGGTAAGGAATTCAGGCCATGGAATCATCTAGAAACTCTTTGTGTGTTTTATATTGTTTTCTTATATTGTGTGGATAAAGGACATGTCGAGAATCACTTTGAGAAACCTTTAAAGGAGTGTTTGGTATGTGGGATGGATGTATATATTGAGAGGAAATGAAAAAGTCTTTATAGTTCATTCATCAATTAGGATCAAAGGAATGCTCAGACCTATGTGGTAATTTCATGATCAGTACCAGGTGAGGGTAGATGAGGATCAACTACGAGCTGTGGTTGAGGAAATGATTGAGGGATTCAACATTGGGGTCAGTGGCCAGTGGATGCCATAGCACCATAGGTAGGCCCTGTTTAAGTAGTCTTGCTTTGGGTCATATGGACACTATAGATCCTCCATGGGATAATAATTCTTGTGAACTGAGAAAATTTAGAGGTAAACCATGGACATGGACATTATTTTCTTTTTATCGTCTTTTGGCATGACCAATTTACGTATACCTGTTTTGGGTGAACTGGTTGAATGGGATGTATATGGACTGACTAGATGTCAATGACTAGGTTGGAAATATATCAGATATGTTATATATATATATATATATATATATATATATATATATGACGTGTGAGGAACTAGGTTCTATAATAGGGCATTTTCTGTGTGGTATTTTGAGGTGCTTGTCATCATGAAAATCCTTGGATGCATGATTCTGAGGTGCTTTGGCATCAGGTCATCGTCTGTGTGGGATACATGAGGTTTTGGGTATTTTGGAACCATGGAAGTGAAGTACTTGATTGAGGTGCGAGGCAACTAGATTGATTTGAGCATCTGAGGTGATGTGGGTCCTCAAAGTATCATATGTGTCATGGTCTCTAGGCGGGCACCGAGGCAGTGGGGATGTGATTGGATATCTGTAATGTAATGAGAGCACATGATATGGTTCAAGAGTGATGATGAATCATTTTAGGAACTTCGGTATAGAATATAGGTTGATGAACCTTCATTTCATTGATCTTTTGATCTAGTTGAGACTGGGTTGGGAAATTTGTAAGGTGGGGAGCCCCATCCATGATGTAACATGACTAAACACTTTAGACCGGGGTTTTCCTCGTTTTTTTTAAATCTGATGGGTATGTTCTTTACCCTATAAAGTTTTATTTCTTTAATATGATCTATGTTATGGAGGGGAGATTGTAACATCCCGAGTTTTTGAATCAGTTCAATTTCTATCTTGTTCAGATCTTTTAGTATATTGGCTATGACTTTTCATAAATACTTGATCAAAACTCAATTATTAGTGTAAAATTATCTATATATCATGTTATTTTGGAATATATAGTATTAGAGATTTCCCCATGTTTTTTGGTTTGGTTTTGGGAGAGTTGGAGGTCGGATTGACAATTTAGAAGTTGAAGGTTGGGGTGCATGGTTTAGGGAAAATAGTGCAGCTCATTTTGAACTGCTGCTCATTTTAGGTAAACTATGCCAGTGAGGCACACAACCATTTGAGTTGCTTGAAATTTTTCTAGAGTGATTTCTCATGGTTTTTTAACTATTAGGGAAAAATATGAGCATTTTGTGTGAGGTATCCCTTATGTGCAGTATCTCGACATTGTAGCGTGCATGGTTACCGCACAGTTTGGAAAACTATACGGATGAACCATACGACCTATATTGGTAGATTTGTTAGTTTTCTGTTTTAATTATTTTTTGTATTTCTCCCTCCTCCCTTCTCGGTCATTCACATCTAGAGGAAAACCTTTTTCTCATCTCTTCCAGTGGATTTTCTCCCATCTTTTCCCCGGTCATCCGTTATTTGATCCAGCAGATCTTATAGGGATGATTTAGTTAGGATATCCATATCCTTTCTTTCTTCCTCCTTTTTGTTCACCTCACGGAGTGATAAATCAATTATATCAAGGTCATCATATTTTTAAGGAGTTTGATAGAGACCTACCTCTACACCAAATGAATTCGAATTGGAGCACGACATCAGACGTGCGTATGCCCATGAGTCTAAGGTATGTGGTGAATACCTTGATTTGTGTTTTCATAGTTTTTATGTTATATTTATTTGAGCACAATGTTGTGTATTTTTAAATATACCCATTTATATCTTCTTATTCATTTCAAAATGAACGTGTGACCCATGGGATGTCATTGGGAATGTCCAATTCAATTTTCAATCTTGTAAGGCCATGTTAGAGGTTGTCTCTCCTTGGGTGGTTTGGTCAGGATTCCAAATCCTATTAATTTTGTTTAATTGAAATGGTTTGGTTATAAAAAACTTGAGGAATTCAAGACCTCTATCTTGAATTTTTATAAATGTTTAGATTGCACAATTTAATCATCAAAATTGAATATCTTGTTAAAAGTTGAATTGTACTTTTGAGAATATATATATATATATTGGAAATGTATTTAATTCTTGGCATGTGAGGAGACAAAATGGGTCATGATGGGATTTGTATGGGATGACTTTTAGGTGGCTAGGCCCATGAGATTGAGGAATTTATATTGTCTAGTTGGGCTTTTCTAGTGTTTCTAAATTGGTTTTGATGACATGATTGAGTGTCAAGGAAATTAGTTTATATTAGGGGGACTATTAGGTTAGTCATGGCAATTTATATTCAGAATGAAAGGCCATCATATTTGAGTGACATGTTCATGGGTTCATGGGGTTCTTGTTTGATGTAGCTTAGGTTATTATTTGGTGATTGTTACTCACCCATGATGGAAAAATTTCCAAATTGAGTCGTGTGAGAATAGGCTGATTCCGTGATGGGGTGGTTTTAACAACATGTGTGGGTATAGGCACTCAGTATTTTGGTATTGGTGATTAAATTTTGGGGCTTATTGATTTATAAATTCAATTGGAATTTAAGGAGACCTCAGTTGATAGAGAATAACATATGAGTTTCGGGGATAAGGATATCTTTGATACAGGTAATGGTACTAGAGTTGTTTTGGGGAAAAACAATTTCGTGCCTCCAGATTCCATGATACAAGCCAACTGATGCTTTGAGTAGGGGTATGAGGGACCATATACTAATGGTTTTGGCATTCCTTTATGATGTTGGTACATACTAAGACACGAGGTGTCAAAAGGCACAAGGTGTCAGACTACTTTTGAGGTGTAACTCCAGCATTCAAATAATCTATATGACATCATTGGTACCTTGGGCAATCGGCCAATGATCTTCTCTTATTTAGAGATACTGGTGCAATCCAAGGTTGGTTGTGGTTTATTAGAAGATGTTGAGAACCTTGGAAGCCTTTTTTTGTTTATTGCGTCATATATCATTACAATAATTTATTATGCATGATTTTTAATCAATTTTTCTTGGTACAAACCACCGGGTGGTATCCTACTGAGACTAGTTATCACACCCTTCACAGGTCCTCCAGGTCACATTTATATGTTTTAAATTTATGTTTATGAAAGCGATTGTCTTCAAGAGATGGTTTGTAGTGTTTTTTAGCATTGGATGTTGGAAAGTACCTTGAGTTATTTCCATTACTGCCACTTTTTTTTAGTTTCATTTATATATCAGTGTGCGATATATGAATGAATTTTACAGGTCATCCATTTTCAAACCTATTTTTAATTCAAATTTATGAAATTTTATGAAATTATTGTTTTTTTTGTAGTGGCTACAAGTTTCATGATGATATTTTTATTTATCTTCTACTATAATTTTTTATTTATTACTTCCATTATTGCTTGTTATTGATTGTGCTTCCTCCATTGGAATGTCTTGTTTGAGTATGCAGAGTCATATTTATAATTCAATATGCTATATATTATTACTCAGACTACAATATTATCATTCCCATAGGTTAAATCATCCCCATTATATCTTATTACACCTTCACTGCTTGTCATAAAACATTGTCATTTGGGGTGGTGCCCCTAAGGCCAATGGAACTCAGCCTGATAACAATATTCAATGGTTAATTGGTCCAAAGATTCAACAATATTCATATTATTCCACCCTATATTGGCACAAACATCATTAAGTAGATATGAAATTAAATACAAAATCCATCCTACTTATGTAAGAGATTGAACCACATGTGGGTATTATTTCTTTAAGAATCTGATGGTTATAGATATATTGGATGACTATAATGTCATTGTTCAAACAAATTATCAAATAATTTCCCAAAACTAGAACCCTATGTTTTTATATAAATATTACATTAGGATACATAGTGATTTCTATATCTACTACCCCTAGTATTTTCATATCTTGAATTTACTTTTTAAGTCCAACTATGTTGACGAGATATTCAAAATTCATATTAGGTGTCATATTCCCCTAATGGTAGAATCTACTTATTTATCTCTTTCTCCCCTATATATTAAACTATATTACCAAAACTATGTACGGATTTATTCATATGATTTCAAGATATCTAGCAATTTCATAATATCCTTTCATTGCCCCAAAAATAATTTCTATTCGCTTCATCCGCCACCCTCTTCCCTAGTGTGTATGATTAGAAATTAATGGAGGATTTTGAAATTCAAATATAAACTAAGGCACTAAATATTTAATAGCGGATGTGATATATTACATATACCTATATATATATATTCATGGATATAATCCCATAATAATGTAAACAATTTCTTTAATCATATATCGATTTGTGGATTAATTCTTGTCATTCAAAGAGATGAGATACCCAAAGGTCTAAGCCTAGGTCAAGCCACTAAATCCACTAATTTTAAACTAATTTATTTGACTCTTAGTTATTCTGTTTGGTTAGATAGTCAAATATATAAACCTATATGAAATAATTATCATTTCATCCGGGAAAATTAGATAATTTTTTATAGTGGAATATATTTATGAAATAAATTATTATTTATACCAATTATCTCAAGATATATTGTAATTTATTTCTCCCTCATCAAGGGACTGACTAAAAAATTCCATAAATTTATACTCTTCCCCCATATGTGTTATCTTCTTATGTAATGATGAGTCTAATATATTATCCATTATAATGGGATGACATATCATTAATGAGGAATCCATGTCGCTTAATTTTTATGATCACATGACACATGGAATCCTATAATTTGGGGTCTCTTACACTAGAATTTGATATATTTCATTCATATCAAGATACTAATTTCCCTTTAACTGTGTACCATGTCCATAATTGGACCCCTAATTCATGTTTGGACAATTTCTTCCCTTTTATTTGACATGCACCTTCCATTTTTTCAATGTAAATAATCTATATATCTTCTCAACTATCAATCAAGGATATGTAAACCTAACCACAATCCATTTAATCCCACATTTCATGACCTTAAAATACAATATAAATATAAATATGGATTATTAGACTATAAACATATAAAGGGATTTTGGGGAAAAAAATCATGTATCGACTTTCTAATAATTTACATTACATTAAATATAGAATGTTTAGGATGAAAATTGTAAAATTCCACAAGTTTATATAGACAAAAAAAATAACTACAAAGAGTCAATATATGGATGTTGGACCCACTAGTTTAGGAAAAATCTATAAATAGACTTATTCTCCTTATTAAAATGAGCATAACGGTATCCATTGTAACATTTTCATTCAAAACAATACCATATTATCAAATGAATTAGATAATAAAATTAATTTGGTCATATAATCAAAAATAAATACCAATATATTCCTTTTTATAAGATTTTGTTGACAACACATTTTTGTGACATTTAGAGTCCTCTAACCCTTCTTAAAAATCCTTTACTTCATAAAAACTTCTCTAATAATTAATAATTTGAACCATTATAAACCACTTATTGATATTTTTTATTAAAAAATTAAAATACAAAAGGAAAAATCTTATTCTTAATGATATACATGAACCCATGTATAGAATTCCAACCAATATTGTGTTTTTATCATAAGGAAAACTGCCTAAAACACAATGCGACTAACTATAAAATCATAAAATCTATCATTTTAATATTGGTCATTATTAATCAATAGAATTTTGATTTCATCCAATTATTTATAGATTTAAATTTATTCAGTTATGACTTACACATTCCTTAATATAAAAATTCATTTGGATTCAATTTCCATTAATTATTTATACTTTTTCATCATTCCCATTTCAAAATATGGGATATCACATGATTTTACCCCAATATATGTTTGTGTATGAATTTTATTTGATGAATTATGTGCCATGGGTTGAAGAACTCTTATTAGAAACCATTTAAGAACTCTCTTTGGATCGATTCCTACTGTTTCATATTATGTAGTTATATTTATGGTTTTTATTCATGGATATAGCTAAAAAATTATATCCCCACTCCAACCTAGTTTAACTGATCTCCTTAAACAAATCATATTTTCTCTAATGTATCTAAACTTGAAAAGAACTTCCACCTTCCTATATAAATTAGTGATATTTTTTCAAAATATCCAAACCACTAATTTCTTGATTTCTGTAAACCAAGAATACATATTGGTGTCCATATCTACTATCTCAGACCCACATGAATGTTATGTCCATAATAAACTAAAATCTCACCATAGAGTGTGAGGATTATCCTAATTTATGTTTTGTTTTCACTAATGGTTCATCACTAGGATAAAGATATCTAATTTTTAAGCAATAACCAAATCTTTACAAAGTATCGCACTTAATATTCCTCAACACATGACACTATACAGAAGAACAATTAGCCCAAACAAAATGATCTTAAATAGCTTGGAATAGATCCTTTTATAACACTTTTAACATCACCCAACATCTAGATCCTTATTTATGATTTTATATCATGTTAAATTTCATCCACCATATAAGTCATTAAATTATTTTGGAATGATCTATTATATATGACTTCATTTTCTCTATATGAAAAATGACACTATTTAAGCATTTCCAACATATGGTTTCAATCCATAATACTATTATTAGATTAAATAATATTATTTATAAGAAATATATCCTTGTGTTTAGGATTTAAAAGTCTAAATTAGTTTTACCTACATCATCCATATAAAAACCCATCTTTTTATTGCACATTAATACATTATTTATTATATAAAATTACACATAATAAAAACAAGAAGATTGATAACTCTAGTAACATTAGGAATTGGGTAAATAACATAACATATTAAACATGGGATACAACAGCATTATTAAAAACTTCCTTAACATGCTTTATTGAAATCTTCTTTAACATGATAAAAATACTCCATTAAATATAGAACTGCAGGGGACAATTTGGGGAAATACATAATAAAGGGGTGATCTATAAATCACAATATGGTAATAAACAAGTCATAAGTCATACATGTTATAAAATAGGAATATCAATGAGGATTAAATGTAACATGAATATTAAGTCATGATATAGCATGGTAATCATAACATATGAAATGTGGAAACAACATAAAACTCTGAATCATGAACATCGTTCAAGGATAAACCCCCAAAAATTAATAGTGGAAAAATTCACATAATTGAATCAGGAAAAACACTATCCTGACATTACGTATCATGATACTAAACATTACCCTATTAAATAGATAATTATCTAGTTTCACCTATCATAATCATTTTATTCTCAATCTTATGTGTGCAACATTTATCTAATGACATGGATTCATTCATCATAATAATTTATTCCACAGTCATGGAATGCGCTTTTTATATATTAAGGTCCCCCATCAATAAGTACATGGGTATAATGGTGAATACCCATGATAGATTAACATGTATGGTATTTGGTTCACAATTGCTTTTCTATTTAAAATAGAGGTGAAATTTTGACAATATAATGTTGTTGAATAAAAGTACATAAAAATATTTTATATATATAGAAATAGATCTTTAATAGTTTTTAAATAAAATAGTTATTAATACATACATCTAAATTCATATTCCAACATTAGAAAATTGTAAATAGTAGGGATAATGAAATGAAGAAACATGAACAGAGAAAAGAATCTATACAAAATTTCAGAACGGTAATAGGTTTACCTAAAGTATAATGGGAGTCTTAATGGGAGTGAAATGAAGATATCATAATTTAAAAATAAAAAGGAAATTAATTGTAATATTGAGTATCAAATCTCATCATGAGAAGATAAAAATTAAAAGATATAACATAAAAGGAGTTCTTGATAATGGAGGAGAGTGATGGATTCCTTACTTGAGTGTGTAGATCCAGTGGATTGGGAGTGGATTCTTGAATGATTGGGGGAACCTTAGAAGGACTTTGTGGATATATGGGTACTGTAATAATGTACTAAAAATGTTTTAGGGAATAGAAATGGTCCCTTGGTTGGGTTTAAAAATGAAAAGATAGTTATTTCATTGTTACTTTGGTTTTGGATTCTACATAAAAAATTAATCAAAACCAAAAACCACCCCATTATTTATCCCATGTTTTCCCCCAATGGATTATGGTTTTTATTATCATACATTTAAATGATATGAACTTTTTAAAACATTACCATTTGTGATGTGGAGTGGAGTCCCACTATTAATGAAATGTTTTTAAAATTGAAAAATATATTATAAGTCATGGAGGATTCGTAATGGATTTTAAAAATCGATCAAATAAACATAAAATAAAATTATATTAATGCAAAGTCATATAATATTTCATGTATCCTATTTATACTACTAATTACATGACTTTCGTGTCATTGTGATGTCATAAAATAGAAAGTATATTTGTACGGTATTTAAACATTCCCCATAATTTGGACAGTCTTAGAAAATTATAAATAATTAACCATTAGATAATTTTAATTTCCTTATTCTAAAAATAATATTCATTTTATCTAAAAAAATTATAAATATTTTATTTTTCATTATTAAAAAATCTATCAATTATTGTAAAAGATATGTTCTTTGACAATAATAATTTTAAAGACCTTATAAATATTACATTTTAATTCATAAATATTATATGATAATTTATAATTAATAAATTTCATTTAACAATAATATTTTATTAAAATATTCATTTTAATGATCCATTAATTCATTAAAATATATCTCTTAATTGAATTTCAACCTTTACCAAAAATGTTATTTTTATATTATTGAATCAAAATAAATATCATTTATAATGTAATAGTAATAGAATGTAAAAATATTCATTATTATATAAAAAAATAGTATAAATACTCATATTTCTATGGTCATGTTATGTATCCCTTCAATACATGAGAATATTCAATAAGGGTATGGTGCACGATTGTGGGACATTCATGGGGTGGTTCGAATGAATATGGTTTAGGATGTGATATTGATGAGATTGAATCTCCTATGAAAATAGTTTCTATCATGGTTTTGTTGTTAGATCCATGCTTGGTCATGGTCAAGGTGAAATACCATAAATTCGATCTCCCTCTGAACCTCTGATAAATGGGATTTATTTGGTATTATTGAACTGCTTGAGGTCATCACATACTTAGTCTATATTAATTGGATTTATTAAAACCCTATATTTATAATAATCATGTGATCACGGTTGATCAACTATATTATCAATGGTAATGATACTTATTGGTCATTTAAATACAATTTTTATAATAAGAAAAAATGATTGTATGTGTTTTCTATAACCATATGATACGATAATACATTTAATAATAATACCAGAGGAATTTTATTTATAATAGTTATGGTCATTACAACATCCATTCCTTAAGAAATTTCTATGTCTGCTTTTTTTGGCACACTAAAATAGATGAGGGTAACATTGCTTCATTGGATCTGTTGATTCCCACATTTATTCTTTAATCTTATTTTTTCTCTACAACACATTGACTAGGGGAATTATCTTATTTCGATGAACTTTTTCTCTACGATCTAAGACATCCACCAACATTTCCTCATTGTAAAGGTCATTATCCAATGTTACTACCTCTATACTGAATACATGTGAGGTGTCTAGTATGTAAATCATCAATGGTGATACATGGAATATTTCATTTACTTAAGATAAGTTTGATGGGAGTTCTAGTCGATGGACTACTGCTTTGATGTGATCAAGGATCCCAAAAGGACCGATGTATATCGATCTAAGATTTACATTCTTCCCAAATCTCACTATATTATTTCATTTTTATAAATAGAGGAATATCATGTCTCCAAAATCAAACTATAGGTCAAGAAAATGATTTTAAACATAGCTCTCATGATGAATCTGAGTAGCCTTGATGTGTTGTTGAATTGTTTTTAGCTTCTCCACAACTTCCTCATCCATTTTAGGACATATTAGTTTTTATTCCCCAACTTCATCCCAACATGCTGGTGTTCTGTACCTCTTCCCATAATGGACATCATAGGGAGTTATTTTGATGATTGAGTGGCAACTTTTTTTGTAGGAGAACTCAACCAGAGAAAGATGTTGTTCCCATCCTCCACTAATTCCAATTCAGAAATCTATAAAAATTTCCTCAACTGTTTGGATAGTCTGCTCATATTGGCCATCATTTTTAGGGTTATAAGCCGTAATAAAATTCATCATAGCTTTTAGATCATGTTGGTGACCTTTAAAAATAATAGTGGTGGTTCTGGGATCTTGATCAGACATAATTGATAGTGGTACTCCATGCATCCACACAAATTATTTGATGTATATAATTATATGTATTTCCTATGATAATTCCATTCAAATTGTAATGAGGTGTGTAGCCTTTTTATGAAAATCCACAACATCCAAAATAACATTTTTCCTTTTAGTGTCTTTGTAAGTCTATTGAAAAATTCCATGGTGTTGTTTTTCAATTCCCATGTTGGTATGGGTAATGGTTGCATCATCCTCCAATAATACTTCATTTAATACTTTAATTTCTAACATACCATGAACATTGATATATATTATGTGATCTTCATCTTTACATTATTCTGGAAATACTATTCTATATGTTTTCAATAAATTTTTATGTTTACTGGGTGAATGGATAAAGTTAAACTATGTTCATCATCCAATTGTTCCTTCTTTAACTTATGATTTGATGAAACACATAGTCATTAACAAAATATCACAATTACTTCGTCATTAAAATTGAAATTTAAGGATTTTCCATTATATATAGTTTCCACTTTCTTCTAAATTCCTACATTATCTTTTTTAGAATCCTTTAACCTTTCAGGAATTAAAGGTTGATAAATAATTTATGACAGGATTGATTATGTTAATAAATTTATGATTCCCCTATACAACCTATTCAATTATAAAAATATTGAATCCTTTTTAATTCCCATCAATGATATAATTGTTGGATCATTTATACTTTGAGAATATTACAATTTATTTTCATTACCATGATGGTAGTGAATTGATCCGTCATAGTCATTGATCAATTACAACCATATTTGTTCATGCATATTATTCACTTTGTATGTGAATATATATTTCAAGATAATATGATCATTATATAACTCAAAATTCTCACCGTAGAGATAATGTTTCTAGATAATCAATTAAAATATCAAATTTAACAACTCCAGATCATGTGTTGGATAGTTATTCTTATGAACAATCATCTACCTTAAGGCGTAGGCAATGACCTTTTCATTATCCATTAACACACAAACCAATCCCTAAATTGATAAATCTCTAAATACTATGATAAGTTCTCCACTTGTTGGTAGTGTGTGCATTTGGGAAGTGATCAACCTCTTTTTTAACTTATTGAAGCTTTTTTTACATTCATCATTCCAGGAAAACATGACTCCCATTAAAGTTATCATGGTAAGAGGGTTTAAAAAATGTGAGAATATTTTCAATAATCAGTAATAATATCTTTCTAACCCAAAGAAACTATGGATATACTTCGAGATTGTTGGTCTCAAGAACCTTCATTTGATTTTATCAATAAAGGATCTACTGATATCCCATTTTATATTTTTTTATTCCCCAAGAATATGGATTCCTTTAACTAGAACTCAAACTTGTTGTAATTGGCATAATGTTTCTCCTATCATATGTTCTTTAGTTATAACATCCAAGGTAAATGAAGAATAAGACATATTTTTTATTTATTAATATTTTTGAATTAAATATTAATTTTACTTTAAAGGGGTTTCTATGTTCGATAGTGTACCCGATATGCAACAACATGTTTCTTTGAAATCTTACATTGCACACTAATAATATAATATTGTTATTTAAAATGGTAGTTAACTCCAACCCATTGTATTGGTGAGAATGAACGAAACTAACTAAAATACTATTATACATGTTTTTTGATTGTATTTACATTTATCCAATAAAAAGATAAAGGCTTAAAATATGATTGAATCTAATTTTAAGCATAATTTACATTAAAAGGCAGATTTAACACCTTTTAATAGTGAACCCTTTTTAAATCTAGTTTTGGTCACTTTAATACATTCTATATGATTAAATAAAATCCTTCTTTAGAATTGGGACATCAAAAATTACATTGTGAAAATTTTTGTAATTTTTTCTATAAAGTTTATTTTTTAATGAATAGCGAAAAATATTGTATTTTAATTCAAAAGTGTCGTTTAATCTAATATATTTATATGGTTAGACTATATTTTTAATTAGTTTTAAAGTGAAAATAAAAAATATTTCTACCATTTAATCCAATTTTGGTCATTGGACTTAATTTCACATTGAAATTGGACACAAACAAGTATCAATCTTTTGATAGTTATTGTTTCTTAAAAACATGATATTTGTTTTGATAACGAGAATTAATTTTAAAATTAATTAATTCCACTTATATGTTTTGAATTTGAAAAAATATAAATCATTTTTGAATTCAGAATATCAAATATATCTTAGGCTGAATTTTTGGTATTTTTCTGAAAAACTTCAATTTTTGATGAATACTGAAACCACTTAGTAGTCGTTAAAAAAACTGACTATTTCATTTAAATGAAATTTTACCACTTCTGTGAATTGAATTTCAAAAATCCAACATAAATGGTTGTTATCAAGAAGTAAAATTTGTTTCATTAAGATTAAAATAATTTTTTGAATAGTAACTTTTGACTTTTATTTGTCGCGGTTAAAGTTAAATAAGGTAATTTAAGGTTAAAAGAATATTATAATAATTAACAATTACCTTAACACTTGTCCAAACCTTATTGTTTGAGTCATTAACGACCATGGACATATTTGGGTCGATTTTGGGACCGCATTGATCCACTTAGGAGTGATAATGACAATTTATATTAATTATCTTAATGTAAAGGCAAAACAAAAAAATAGAAAATATCTTTTAGTAAATTAATTTTTTGAAGGGGTTAGATAAATTATCATTTAAAATATAAATATTAATTGGAAAGATAAAAATATTTCCTAAATCATGGATTTTTTTTATAATTATTTGACATCAAATAAATTAAATTATTTATGAAACAATAATGATACAGTATTTACCTCATTAATAAATGATTTAAATAAATACGATTATAATGATTAAAATATTATCCAAAACATGTCCAATTCTGATTGTATGATTTTATTTCAACCATTATTCATCTTATCTTCTACCTTAATGATTTTTTGACCATTAGAAATCGAATATCATTATATAATAAAACAATATTATCACACTTTCTTAAAGAGACCCTCCTCTCCCTTATAAAAGGAGACCACTTATAACCAATTCCTCACACCTCTCAATCCATTTGGCTTGTCCAACCTCTACCCAACTGACCTCCCTACATTCCTCTCCCCATCCTATAAACCTTACCTTTGGCAGAAGGCACTTCAAGAAGTCCTTTTGTTCAAACCAAAGGGAGTTACCACAATTAAAGGTAACGGTTTCTCTTAAATTGTTTTCAATTATTTTACTTATTCAACCCCTAAACTATTTTTATTCCATTATTTTGTAACAAAAAAAGTATAATCAATATACTATTATATTTTTATTATAATTTTGAGAACTACACTTACACGCACCTCCATCTAATGGATGAAGAACATAATGTTTCTGTTGATGGAAAACTAACGCCTCACGAAACGATGATTGTTCAATTACATCTTACTGCCTCTCATGGTGTCCAATATGATAGAACCATATTTATGTATGATATATATTATATTTATGATTTTTTATTCTTATTTAATTCCCATTTATAGCACGCATTTATGGTTTCCATATTGGGTAAATACGATAATCTCATTTGAGGAAGTGCGGACTACCGTCCCCTCAAAGTGATTAGATTTGTTAATGCCTTATGTGGGATGTATAAAGGATGGATTTAATGATATTATATATGATATTATACTAGAATTATAATATAACTATTTATCATTATGTTTTAATTCCATTAAAATAATAAATAGAAATGAAAGTAGCGTTCATGCGTACGTACGGCTTACTGTCTCCATGAGCGCTGCATTTCATTTATTTCCTCCAAATGTTATGTAATATTATAAATACATGTATATACTGTATATATATGAAATATATTATATCTAAATCATTAATATAATTTTGGATATAATGAACCTTTGACCACATGAACAACATGTAATTTTAAGAAGTTCATTTTTGACTCAAGTACCAAATATCGACAAGATGAACATTATTGACATAAATGGTTATATAATGTTTATAGCATGGTAATAAGTGATATAAAGGAATAATAAACATGAAAAAGTTTCTTAAGAAATTTTAAATTAACTTTAGTATATTATTCAAGATATTAAAGAATGATCGATTCAAGTCGGACACAATGTAAGGGACTTCGTCTCAATCTCCTTTCATTGGGGCATATTTTGTTTTAATACGCAACTTTATTTTATGTGTTGTATAAACACCTTTTAATTTTCTAAGGGAATATTTTTCTATGAAGCGTTTTACTAAATGAAAAAAAGGAATGTTTTTTTTAGCGTAAGTGGTGAAAATGACCTTTTCCACCACCGCAAGTATTATTTGATCTTTGGATTTCTCAATAAGCTGTAATGTTTTTAAAAGAAAATAATGATCATATACTCTTTTATGTATTTTGGTATTGAAAATGGTTTTGATAATGGATGTTTTATGTCAATATATTTAAGTGATATATTATTATTGAAATGTGGAAATGTTTTCTTTCCTTTATATTTGTTTTCGTTATTATGATTTTATAATGGTACTGGGACATTTAACGGGTGGTTACGTGACAAACTAAAGGATGGGTGGTGTTGTGAATTCCTAGATGGGTGGTTACGTTATAACCGTCAATGCATTGGGTATGTAAGTCGTCCGTATGGCTATTCCATATAGTGATATATGTGGAAGTCGACCATATGGTTATTCCATTTATGTATGTTTATGTCTCATGTTGCCTTTATATGTTATGTGTTCTTTATATGGGTTTTATGGTAATCATTTGGTTAAAAAAGGGTAAGTAATGATCTTTTATTTAGTGAAGAGTATTTACTACTTCATAATGGAGAATAATATTACTTATGATAAAGTATTCATGGTTTTCCTATTTTTTTGAAAAACTAACAGTTTTCCTTTTTTGTGTATCCCTTACTCAGATATTTATGATCATCCCAGGTTTTTGGAATGTTTTTTACATGACATAAAGTGGAATAGGGTCAAGTATGGGATCAAGGAAAATTCATGCTCTCTTAAACATGTAATTAGACATGTCTCTTTTTTTAATAGTATTTATTTTATGAAAAAAATGGAAACTGAGTAGAAGTGTCTACTTTTTAATCTTTTGAGATGTAATAGTTATGTCCTAATTCTCTAAAACTCTAAACCTGAAAAGATCCTCAATGTGAATTATTCATTTAATTCAATATTATGTAATGTTTAAGGTCAGCTCCTTGTAGTTGTTATCAGAGGATGGTTTAGATAACTTTACAAGTTAGGGTATTGTTAAAGTAATTTATGATAATATTGAAATAATATATCATTTAAATATTACCATGTTACTTTTACTAAGATATTTCTATGTTCAGAATGGTTTTCCATAGAGAAAACAGGGCAGCTATGTTGGGATGACATCAGGAGGAAGACAACCTTCCAAATCAGAAACCTGAGATGGTCAGAATCGGAACTGAACAGTTCGTTGCAGTGATGGCATTGTTTTCTGAGGCTATAAATGGTGGTGGTATTCATGCACGAGATCAGCCAGATCAACCGTAGTGGAATATGTCAGTAGTGGATCATTTCATGAGGCAACATCCCCCATCATTCAGAGGATCATCTAATCTGGTTATAACAGAAGGGTGGATTAAAGCACTAGAAAATATCTTCGATGTCATGGGTTTTTCAGAACATCAAAATTTTAGTCATGTTGTTTACCATTTTGAAGGTGAAGCTTATCTGTGGTGGTCGATGGTGAAACATACTAGGGATAGTGAGAAGATTTATGCTCTTGATTGAGATGAATTCAAAGGTATGATTCTTGAGAAATATTTTCCTAAGGTGGTTCTCCTTTATATGGAAAAACAATTCCAAGAATTGAGGCAGGAGGATGACTCAGTGGCTTCTTATGAAGCAAAGTTCACTCGACTGGCAAGGTATGCACCAAATTTCATTTGAGATCTTGATAGTAAGATAAATCGATTTTAATCAGGACAAAAGCCACGATTTTGAAGATCATTAGACTCTCATGAGTTCAAAAGTAATGAAAAACTTGTTTGATGTGAGGAGAAGGTGGAAATGGAGTTTTTCGATGATTAGTTGTTTGTTGACAAACAACCGAATAAGAGGTCCAGTTGGCAGGAAAAGGGGAAGAATTCATCAAATAATCCTGGAGGTAAGAAAACTAAATATCCATCTTGTGAGAAGTGTGGTAAAAATCATCCTGGAAAATGTTTATCAAAGTCTGGAAAGTGATTCTGGTGTGGTATTTCTGGACATATTTCTCGTAACAATAAGGAAGATGATCACATAGGCAATGAAAATCCATATGTAAGATGTTTTAAGTGTAATGAAATTGGTCATTATGCAAATTAGTGTCCAGAAATGAAATCAACTGAGGGAAAGTTGTCAAACTACAAGAAAAAAGGGGCAGTGAAGTCCTTTGCAACTACTTCAGTAGATGTTGGGCCATCGAAAAAAGTAGTCTCAGGTACACTATTTGTTGGTTCAGATTATGCCAATGTGTTGTTTGATTCAAGGTCTATACACTCTTTCATTTGTGAGATGTTTTCTAATAAATTGGGAATTCCATCTAATGATATGAATACAAAACTTACGGTAAAAACACCTGGAGGAAATGTTGAGACAAAAAAACATAAGAACATTCATGTCCTTATGTGTGGAAAGAATCAACCTACAAACCTTATTGTTTTTCCTCTAGTAGAGTTTGATGTTTTTTTGGGCATGGATTGGATTTCTATTTATCATGCTAAGATTGATTTCAGAGCTAAAGTGGTTTCTTTTCCGAAAGATTTACATTTTGTGTACAAGAATGAACCCTCGCTTTTAATAACATATTAGGAAGCTGAGAAACTATTAAAATATGGAAATGAATGTTACCTTGCACATATTGTTAAAAACAAAGGGACTGTTCAGATTAATGATGTTCCGATGGTAAATGAATACCATGATGTTTTTCTTGATGAGTTTATTGGTATAACGCCTGATCGAATAATTGAATTTACTGTTGACTTAGTTCCTGATGCTAATACAATTTCAAAACCCCCTTATTGAATGGCTCAAATTTAACTTTTAGAGCTAAAGAATCAATTGCCGGATTTATTAGATAAATGTTTCATTCAACCTAGAACATCACCATGGGGTGCTACTTTCTTTTTTGTTAAAAATAAAGATGGTTCCATGAGAATTTTCATTGATTATAGAGCATTGAATAGAATCACAGTTAAGAACAAGTATCGTTTTCCTCATATCGATGATTTATTTCTTTATCTCTAGGGAACTCAGTATTTTTTAAAGATTGACTTGATGTCGGGGTACCATCATTTGAAAGATAAAGAATAAGATGTTCTAAAGACCACGTTTCGTACTAGATATGGCCATTATGAATTTTTAGTTATTCCTTTTGGGTTAACCAATGCCCCTACTATATTCATGGATCTTATGAATAGAAATTTTCGTGAGTTCTTGGATAAGTTTGTGATTGTGTTCATTTATGATATTTTGGTTTATTCAAAAAGTAAAGAGGATCATGAAATTCATTTAAGGGTTGTCTTGCAAACCTTAAAAGAAAAGAAACTTTATGGGAAATTCAGCAAGTGTGAGTTTTGGTTACAAAAAATTTCTTTCCTTGGTCACATTGTTTCAAAAAATGGCATAACTATTGATCCTGCTAAAACAAATGTTGTTGAAGAATGGTCAAGACCCACAAATATAACTAAGATTCATAGTTTTCTTGGTTTGTTAGGTTATTACCAGAGGTTTGATGAAAATTTATCATGGTTATCTAGTCCAATGACTAAGATAACTCAAAAATGTGTTAAGATCATTTGGATAAATGAATGTGACGATTGTTTTTAGGAATTGAAAAGATGTTTGGTGAATGCTCCAGTTTTGGAACTGCCTTCCAGAAATGGTGAGTTTGTTATTTTTTGTGATGTATCATTGAAATGAAATGGATGTGTCTTCATGAAGAATGATCAGGTAATTTCTTATGCTTTCCATCATTTGAAACCTCGTTAGTTAAATTACCCTACACATGATTTTAAATTAGCTGTTGTTGTTTTTTATTTAAAAATTTGGATGCATCATTTGTATAGAGTAAAATGTGAAATATATAATCATCACAAAAGTTTAAAGTATATATTCTACTCAAAAATAATTGAACATGAGACAGAGGAGATGGCTAGAGTTAATCAAGGACAATGATTACACGATCCATTACCATTTGGGAAAATCAAATAAAGTGGTCGATGCTTTGAGTCGAAAAAGTAATGCTTCATTAACCATGTTACATTTGGAACGAGATCCTTTGGTTTTTGATTTGATGAACTTTGGCATAGAAGTTGTTGGTGCAAGAAATTCATCTTTTGTTTCAGGTGTCAGTGAAATCATCTCTATTAGACAGAATAAATCAATCGCAGAAAGAATATAGTGAGTTACAGAAAAATGTAGAGTTGGTTAAAAAGGGTAAGTTTCCTGAATTTAAAATTCATAATGATTGTGTTTTGAGATTTGGGAAGAGATTATGTGTGCCTTGTGATTCACAGTTGAAGAATGATTTGTTATGTGAATCTCATAGTTCTCCGTTTTTAGTTCATCCTCGTAGCACTAAGATGTACAGAGATCTTAGGGAGTATTACTAGTTGGATGGAATGAGATGAAATATTGTTGATATTACAATGAAGTGTTTAACTTTTCAGCTGGTTAAAGTAGAGCGTTAGTTACCGAAAGGGATGCTTCAGCCTCTATCAGTGCCAGAGTGGAAATGGGAAAATATATCAATGGACTTTGTTGTGGGATTACAAAAGACATCTCGAGGTAATAATGCAATTTGGGTTATTGTTGATCTATTGACTAAATCTGATCATTTCTATCCTATTTGAGATACTTTATCTCTAGATCAACTATCTCGGTTGTATGTTAAAGAGATATTCAGGTTTCTTGGAGTTCCCCTCTCTATTTTATCTGATCGTGATCACAGGTTTACTTATATCTTTTGGAAAGGCCTTCAGATGTATTTTGGTATATAATTAAATTTTATTACATATTTTCATCCTCAATATGATGGGAAATAAGAATGAAAAATTCAGACCTTGGAGGATATGCTACGTTCTTGTTCACTATATTATCAGGGAATTTGGGACCAACATCTTTCTTTGGTTGAATTTTATAATAATAACAGTTTTCATTCCAGTACACAGATGTCTCTATTTGAGGATTTATATGGAAAGTGTTGTCGAACTCCAGGTTTTTGGGATGAAGTAGGTGAAAGGAAGCTGATGGGACCAGAATTGGTAGAAGAGATGGCAGAAAAAGTTTAGTTGATTCAGAAGCACATGAGAACAACTCAGAGTAGATAGAATAGTTATGCAGATAACCGGAGGAAGGATCTTTTTTTTGAGGTAGGTGATCATGTATTTCTCAAAGCTTCTCCATGGAAAAGTGTGATGCGTTTTTGTAAGAAGGGAATATTATGTCCGAGGTTCATTGGACCTTATAAAATTCTAGATAAATTTGGATAAATTGAAAATAGAGTGGATTTACCTCCAAGTTTATCCTATGTACTCAGTGTTTTTCATGTTTCTATGTTGAGAAAGTATATGTCAGATTCATCTCATGTTTTGAGCCCAGAGGTAGTTCAGTTGGAAGAGAATCTCTTTTATGAAGAACAACCAGTCCATATTCTTGACCATAGAGAGCAAGTGTTGTGGACTAAGTTAATTCACCAGGTAATGGTTTTGTGAAAAAACCACATGGTTGAAGAGGAAATGTGGGAATCTGAAAAATCTATGATGGATAAATACCCCCACATATTTTGATTTGTGGATAAAAATTGAGAGGACACAATTCCAAAAAGGGGGGAAGGATGTAACATCCCAGGTAAATGAAGAATGAGAAATATTTTATATTTATTAATATTTGTGAATTAAATATTGATTTTACTTTAAAGGGGTTTCTATGTTCGATAGCGTACCCGATACACAACAACAGGTTTCTTTGAAATCTTACGTTGCACTCTAATAATATAATATTATTATTTTAAATGGTTGTTAACTCTTAGCGGTTGTATTGGCGGGAATGAACGAAACTAACTACAATATTATTATACATTTTCGTTTAATGTATTTACATTTTTTCAATAAAAAGAGAGAGGCTTAAAATATGAATGAATCTAATTTTAAGCACAATTTACATTAAAAGAAAATTTGCCACCTTTTAATGGAGAACCCTTTTTAAATCTAGTTTTTGTCACTTTAATACATTTTATATGACCAAATTAACTCCTTCCAAAGAATGGGGACATCAAAATTTACTTTGTGTAAATTTTTTGAATTTTTCCGATAAAGTTCATTTTTTAATGAAAGGTGAAAAATATTATATTTTAATTCAAAAGTGCTGTTTAATCTAATTCATTAATATGGTTAGATTATATTTTTAATTGGATTTTAAGTTAAATTAAAATATATTTTTACCATTTAATCCATTGTTGGTCATTGGAATTAATTTTACTTTGAAATTGAACAAAAACAAGTATCAATCTTTTGATAGTTATCGTTTCTTAAAAACACGCTATTTGTTTTGATAAGTGGAATTAATTTTAAAATTAATTAATTCCACTTCTATGTTTTTAATTTATAAAAATAGACATAATTTTTGAATTCTTAATATCAAATATTGCATATTCTTAATTTTTGGTATTTTTCTGAAAAACATCGATTTTTGAGGAATTAGGAAACCACTTAGTGGTAGTTAAAAAAACTGACTTTTTCATTTAAATGAAAATTTACCACTTATGTGAATTGAATTTTAAAATACAACATACATGGTTGTAAACAAGAAGTAAAATTTGGTTCATTAAGATGAAAATAATTTTTGGTGAATAGTAAATTTTGACTTTTATTTACCGCGGTTAAAGGTAAATAAGGTAATATAAGGTTAAAAGAATACTATAATAATTTAAAATTATCTTAACACTTGTCCTAACCTTATTGGTTGAGTCATTAATGACCATGGGCATCTTTGGGTCGATTTTGGGACTCCTTTGATCCACTTGCGAGTGATAAGGACAATTTAGATTAATTAACTTAAATTGAAGCCAAAAATGAGAAAAACAAACATGTTTTAGTAAATTAATTTTTTGAATGGGTTATTTAAATTATATTTTAGACTATTAATATTCATTGGAAAGATAAAACTATTTCCTACATCATGGTATTTGTTTTGTAATTTTTTGACATCAAATAAATTGATTTATTTATGAAACAATAATGATGCAGTATTTACCTCATTAATAAATTATTTAAATAAACAAGATTATAATGATTAAAATATTATCCAAAACATGACCAATTCTGATTGGATGATTTTTTTTGACCATGAGTCCTCTTAAAATTGACTTGAATGATTTTTGGACCATTATAAACCGAATATCATTATATAAGAAAATAATATTATCACACATTCCAAAAGAGCCCCTCCTCTCCCTTATAAAAGGATTCCACTTCTAACAAATTCCACATAGCCCTAAGCCATTTTTCACGTCCAAAATCTTCCCAAATAATCTACCTAGATTCCTCTCCCCCTCCTAGATGCCTTAGCTTAGGCATAAGTCACTTTCAATAAGACCTTTGGTTCAAACCAAAGGGTGTTACCCAAATTTAGGGTAACAGTTTCTCTTAAATTGTTTTCATTTATTTTATTTCTTAAACCCCTAAATTCTTTTTATTGCTTTATTTTGTAACAAAACCAGTATCCTCAATATACTAGGATGTTGTTATGAGAAGTATTCTAACTACACTTCCACACACCTCCATCTAATGGATGAAGAACATAATGTTTCTGTGGATGGAAAACTAACACCTCACGAAACGATGATTGTTCAATTACATCTTACCACCTCTCATGGTGGCCATTATGATGGAACTGTATTTATATATGATATATATTATGTTTATGATTTCCTTATTCTTTGGTAATTATCATTTATAGCACACCTTTATGGTTTCCATATTGGGTAAATATGATAATCTCATTTGAGGAAGTGCGGACTACCGCCCCCTAAAAGTGATGTGATTCGTTAATTCCTTATATGAGATGTATAAAGGATATATTTAATGATATTATATATGATATTATACTGGAATTATAATATATATATGTATAATTATGTTTTAATTCCATTAAAATAATAAATAGAAATGAAAGTAGCATCCATGCGTACGTACGGCTTACCGTCTCCATGAGTGGTGCGTTTCGTTTCATATCTATAAATGTTATATACTATTATAAATACATGTATATACTGGATATATATGATATATATGATATCTAAATCAAGAATATCATTCTGGATATAATGAAATTTTGACCACATGAACAACATGTAATTATAAGAATTCCATTTTTGACTCAAGTACCAAATATCGACAAAACGAATGTTATTAACTTAAATGGATACATAATGTTTATAATTTGTTAGTAAGTTATATTATAAGAATAATAAAATTTAAAAAGGTTATTAAGAAAGTATAAATTAACATTAGTTTATTATTTAGGATATTAAAGAGCGATCGAGTCAAGTCAGACACAAAGTAAGGGACTTCGTCTCAATCTCCTTTCATTGGGGCATATTTTGTTTTAATACCTGACTTTCTTTTATACTCTGTATAAACACACTTGACATTCCAAAGGGAATATTTTTCTATGAAGCATTTTACTAAAAAAATATATTTTTCTTTTAATGTAAGTGGTGACAACAACCTTTTTCCCCGCCGTGAGTACTATTTGATCTTTGGCTTCCTCAACAACCCATAATGTTTTTTAAAGAAAATAAATACCATATACTCTTTTATGTATTTTGGTATTGAAAATGGTTTTGATAGTGGATTTGTTAAGTCAATATATTTATGTGATATATTGTGATTGAAATGTGAAAATGTTTTCTTTTCTTTATATTTGTTTTCATTCTTATGATTTTATAATTGTACAGGGACATTTGACAGGTGGTTACTTGATAAACCAAATGACGGGTGGTGCCATGAATACCAGGACGGGTGGTTACATTATAACCTCTAATGCATTGGGTATGGAAGTCATCCATATGGCTATTCCATTTAGTGATATGTGTGGAAGTCGACCGTATGGTTATTCCATTTAAGTATGTTTATGTCCCAAGATACCTTTATATGTTATGTGTTCTTTATATGGGTTTTATGGTAATCTTTTGGTTACAAAAGGGTAAGTAATAATATTTTATTTAGTGGAGAGTATTTACTACTTCATAAAGGTGAAAATTATTACTTATGATAAAGTATTCATGGTTTACCTGTTTTAAAAAACTAACAGTTTTCCTTTTTTTGTATCACATACTGAGATTTTTAAGCTCATCCCATGTTTTTGAAATGTTTTTTTGCTGGACATAAAGTGGAATAGGGTCATGTATGGGATCAAGTAATATTCATGCTCTCTTAAACATGGAATTAGACATGACACTTTTTTTAAGAGTTTTTATTTTATAAAAAAAATGGAAACTATGTAGAAGTGTTTACTTTGTAATCTTTTGAGATATAATAGTTATTTCCTAATTCTCTAAAATTCTAAACCTGAAAAGATCCTCAATGTAAAGTATTCATTTAATTCAATATTATGTAATGTTTAAGGTCGGGTCCTTATATTAGCACAATGGTTCGATGATCCCCATTCCCCCCCCCCTTGATTTTGTAGTATGTATAAATATCATGTATAAATACTACAAAAATATTTATTGAGGTAATATCTAAATCCACTATTAATCAAATACATGAATATTTAAAGAGCATTATTGAGTCTTCATGTAGTCACTATTAACATATATTGTCCACAGCTTGTATAAATTGAGGTCATTGTGATATCATCCTTTTTACACTTACTTTATAATACCTAGACCAAAGATTCACCTTGTAAAAGTAATGTTTTACATGTACCTAATCAAACTAGTAATCAATGTGTGGTAGTTGATATTTTTCCCTATTTTGATCTTGTTGAGATCACAATAATCAATGTAAAGGTGTATTAACCCATTTTCTTCATGATGAAGAAGATGGGTGGACTCGATGGCGAAGCACATGGTCATATAAACCCTTTATCTAGATTCTCTTATATATGATTCATTATCTACTGATGTTCGAAAATATCCATCATATATGGAATCATGGATATTGGAAATTATACATGTTTGAGCTCGATTTCAATTATAACTCTTAGCTAGGAGGAAGACTAGAAAATTCCTCAAGAAAAGAATCAGTGTATTCCATCACTATATGTATGTCTTCAAGGATGGATCAATCTATATATTCAATCATTTGAGAAAGATACGCTTTCTCATAGAGAAATAACATTCATACTTGAGATGATGGTACTAAAGAAAATTGTTCCTTCTACTTGAAATTGTATTGAATCGGGGGTTGATTATCCAAAAATAGTGTAATTTCCTTCTCACAACAGTTTATGTTGAATCTGTATATGGAATTACAATCCATTCTAATAAATCCATTATATTCCACATAAGGATGTTTGAAAACGTTCAACAGGATATTCATCCCACAAAAATTTATAGGGGAGTACTTATAATCATGGGGTGAAATAAATTTCCAATTTTCCATTTTCACTGACATAAATACTTTCTTGCTCTATGGTGGTGTTTGAATAGTTATACTAAACATTTATGATATGAGGGAATGTGTAAAACTATTGTTGATAACACTACCTTTCAATTTTTGATTTTGGTTTTACATTATCCGATATATACTTATGGATGAGTACTTTTAAACTACTAAACAAATAAACGAGAATTCAATGACAATAAAAGGAAAACTTATACATTACATGTATTTCATTGACTTATGAATTTCTATTCTTAAATATATATTATCTAGGATTTATTTCCTAACCTAAATTATTATGGTCATTTCTATTCTGTTAATAATTCTTCATAACAAGATTAGGAATTTATCCAATCATATCCCCCTAGAGTGTCAAACCATGTGTGTAGTAAGGCAAGTTTTTTTGGTACCAAGTTACCCTGATTCAAGATTGAAACCCCTTATTGTTGTTCTACACCTACAAAAACCTATTCCAAAACCATTTCTACATATATTATCAAATCATGGATGTATTTTCTTGAAAAACCACATACTATATACAAACCAAAATCTATAGATGTTTTCTTATACATAGTCCTATCTATAAGGCCTTTGTAAGATTTCTGTAATCCTAATTATAAATTTGATTAATCTTTTCATATAATACCAAATATAACAACCATGATCTTATTTATAGATTAATATATGATTTATTACATAAATTTACACTTGATACAACCATAAATATTGAGAAGTCTTTTTTATTTGGTAATTAGGTAAATAACATAACATCTTGAACATGGGATACAACGACATTATCAAAAACATCCTTAACATGCTATATTGAAAACTTTGTTAACATTCTGAAAATAATCCTTCAAACTTAAAACAAGATTGGATGACCTGGGGACATACAGAAGAAATGGATGAGATATAAATACCAGAAATCTAATAAACAAGGAATATATGATACATGTTATAAAATAGGTATATCAATGAGGAATAAAAGTAACATTAATAACAAGGCCTGATATAACATGATAATCATAACATGGGAAATGTGGAAACAACAAAAAACACTAAATCATAATCATAGGTCAACGATAAACCACCTATATTTCATGGTGTAATATTTACCATTAAATAATCAGGTAAACCCCTATCACAATATGATCTATAATTATACTAAACATTATCGAATTCATTTGGGCACTATTTGGGTGGACCCATAATAATCATTTAATTCTCATTCTTATATGTGCCAGATAGATCATGTGAAATAGATTCATTCATTATGATAATTTATTCCAAAATCAATGAATTATATTTACATACATGTAAGTCCCTGATAAATTATTATATGTTCATAAGGTTAATACCCTTGATAAAATAATTTGTTTGGTATTATGTTCAAAATTGTTTTGGAATGGAAAATCATAGCGAAATTTCTATATCATTATAGTGTCACATAAAAATTCATAAAAATGGTTGATGAGAGAGATAGGGGTATATTATTATTTGGATATAATATGGGAAGTAATAGTGACATGAAAAATCATATCTCAACACTATAAATTCTAAAATATAAAGAAAAAAATTGTGATGAAACATGAACAGTGAAAAGAATACTTCAAAAATTTGGGCATGGTAATAGGAGTACATAATAGATCATGGGACTCTTAATGAGAGTGAAAGAAATTTCTCATCATTTATAAATAAAATGGGTAGTAATGGTGAATATATAATATCATATCCCACCATATGTAAAGGAAAATTAAAATATATAACAAAAATGGAGTACTTGATAAAAGAGGAATGTGAAATATCCCTTACTTGTGTGTGTGAATAAAATGGATTGGGTGGGGATTTTTGAATGCTTGGGTGACATGGGAGGAATATGGGGAGTTTATTCTAGATTATGTATATTCTATATGTATTTTAATTTATGATAAATGTAGTCTTGGGTGAGTTTATATAAGAAAAGTGAGATATTTTGGTATTATTTTGATTTTGGATTCTACATAATAAAATATACAAAACCACAAACCATACCATGGGTTTTTAAAATGATTTCTGAAAAATGGGAATGGTATTTATTATTTTATATTTTCAATGGATGAAGTTATTAAAAATTAACCTCAATGATGTGGAGGTGAGTCACACTCTTACAGAAATGATTTTAAAATCCTAAAATATATTATATTTCTTGGAGTATTTATAATAAATTTAAAAAATAAATAAAATAAACTTAAAATAACCTTATTTTAAAATAAAACCATATATTTGTTTATCTATCATTATTATATAACTTATTACATCACTTTTCGCTCATTGTGGCATCATAAAACACAAATTATAATTATACAGTATTTAATTTGAAGCTGAAAATTCGATTGTAATGGAAAATTATGAAACATTCACCATAGGATAATTTTGAAATCCTGATTCAGAAATATTATTTATTTTAGCTAACTAATTTTCAAAATATGTGAATTTTCTGTTCAGATATAAAAACATACATTTTTTTAAAATTACAGGTTTTTTATAATAATATTTTTTGAACCCTAATCATAATTTTCACCTGACATCATAAAAATTATATAAAAATTTATATTTAATAATAGTATTTTATTAAAAAATTATTTCAATGATCCATTAATCTGTTAAAATAGATTTCATAATTTAATATGAACATTATCAAAAAAAATATATTATATTTTTATTGAATTGAAATAAGAAACATTTTTAATGTAACAATATTCAGATGGAAATATATTAATTATTCTATATAATATTATATACATACTCATATTTCAAGTGTTTTGTTATATATTCATTTAATACAGAAAAAAATTTACCTAAGTATAGGGTTCATGATGGTGGGACCTTCATGGGGTGGTTTAGTGAACATGGTTTGGATTGTGAACTTGATGAGTTTGAAATTCTACCAAAAATAGTTTTTCTCAGGCTTGTGTTGTCAGATCACAGCTCGGGCTTGTCAAGGGGAAGTCTTGGAAATTTTATCTCTAATGTAATCTCCAATAAATGTGATTAATAGGGTACAATCCTACATGTTAAGGTTATAATGTGATTTGACTGTGTTAATTGGATTTGTTAAAACCCTATTTTTATACTAATCATGTGATCGCTATTAAATAGCTATATTATCAATGATAATGATCCTTATTTTTAAATTAAATCCAATGGTCAAAAAAAGAAAAAAATTAGTTCATGAAAATTCTTTATCCATTTTATCTTATAGTGAATTTTATTAATATTCTAAGGGAATTTTATTTATAATAGTTTAGGTCGTTATAGTCCATACACAAAGACACTATAAATGGTTAGTCCATAGAGCCTATTCTTGTACAAATTCTACATTATTATATAAAATAACACATAAAAACAATGTGTTCCTTGATTTTTATTTTAAGAGTACATGAAGTTTCAATTCTGATAGATATCTCAGAACATGTCTTATTTAATAATCCATTTAAACCCTTGACTTAATATTCTATAATAGTAAAATATTATTCAACCTTAAACTAGAATAATTCAATCACCTTGCAAATATTTTCATCAATATTGAACACTTTTTTCCTTAAGTATATCACTAACCCTATAACTTTTTAGGATACTTGTTATGATATCCTTCATCTCAAAATAGTCACCACTGAATGGGGTTATACTAACTCTATGACCCCATCTAGGATATAACCCCATCTAACCATTATTTTGAGAACTATAAACATAAAAATTGGGTACCCATCCATTATATTATATATACATTAATATGGTTCCAAATTCATGTAGATTGTTCCTCTCTCATTCTATATAGACCATCTCACCCATTGTTCATGGAATTACTACCCTATGGTTTGACACCTTATTCATCCTTGTTGTGAAACTTGTTATCTATTGAAACTATTAGAGAACTATGATCATATACTATATGCACCAATCCACAATATCATATATAGTTGAATTAGGTATTCAGTTCAGGTTTTCGTTCCTCACGATTTCTAAATATGTCATTCAATCCTTTTCTAAATGTTTTATAACCTTAATCTTTAAGAAATTTTAGTTTCATTGATTTTATTCTATACTCCAAAATAACAATAGGATCGATCTCTATAATCATTAAACTATGTTCATAATTCCATGAGGCTATCAATACTAGTACAAATCTCTTTGTTTACGGGATTTTCACATCTCCCTTTTTACAATAGAGACTACCTCCACAATTGGATATTGTTTTCAACCTTGAAATTTCATCTTCGTTGGTTGAGAATTAAAAATATAAATTTCCCATTGAAAGATATATATTACTCATTAGTTTAGAAACATACAAAAGGAATCATTTGAAAATTTTCAGTCTCCAATATCTATGTAAGAACAATATTTTACTTAGGTTAATGAATTAGTAATTTTAAAATGGGAAAGGTAAAAAACATTTCATTTGGATAATATAAAAATGTATTCTATAGGGAAAATTATGTTCCTACATGATAATCCTCCCTAATTTAATTCATTGGAAAAACATTGGGATAAAATAAAATATTAAATATATAAAGCATGTGGGGTCTACCATTCGACCCTGAAAAAAGTCCATATATTCTCAATTAGCCTATAACCTATAGAAAAGGTTATATCACATCTATGTTCCTCATATATCAATACAAATTATATGGGAGAAATAAATAAATTTTTTATTTTAGTGTACAAGATCTCTTTTGAATATTATAATCCCCATTAATAATCCCCCTTTGTGATTTTCATTACGTTAATTCACTGATTAGTCCTATATCCAAATAAGATAACCTTCTAATATAGTGATGGTATATATGCCTCCATATTCTTCCAACATATATTAGTCTAAAATGATAATATCCAGATAAATTCGTCCAAATGATCTGCCATTGTATTACATTGAAGGTATTTTTACCACTATATTCTAAACACCAATATTTGTCTATATCCACACACTCATGATGAAAAAAATGAAGTAGTCCATTTTCTCAAGAACCTTCCCAAACATATAATGATGGTATACTTTTAACCAAATTCAACCGAATTATATTCATTAAAGGGTACATGTTTAATGTATTATAGAATGATTACTACATTCATTCATTATCTAAATCACAAGCTTATTCAGATTTATCAAAAAAATTCAATAAAATGTTCACCTAGATTTTTTTGTTATGAAATTAAACATCATGAGTTTTATATATTATTTGGGATTTATTGTTATGATGACATAAAATACCATAAATTTAATTTAATAGATCATAAAAGATGTTTTTTATTCTTATAATTATAAGAAGTTGAACAATAACAAATTATTTCGTTCCATCATATTCAAAAAGGAAAAGGGGGGATGCTATAATTTGTAGTTCAGTATAAACAATAGTATATCAAGGATCCTATTTTATTGATTCATTACTTGGATTTATTATGGTTTTATTGAATTACATCATTATCCATAGCTTAATCATCCTTAATAGGTTCTAATATCTATAATCTTGAGAAATTTTCAATCCTTTTCCTTTTAATTTCTGTGACTATCTTTTGATGGTCCTTGATTACTCTCTTGGAGGTGGCTAGCTATTGTTGACGACAGCCTTAATGTTTCATTCCTTAAAATATTGAAAGTCTCCACTTATCCAAAAATGTTTTCTATTGAAAAGGTTTCAGGTTGTACAACATCTCTATGAGTTAATAAAAGTGATGCTGATTATCCTCGATAATGGACATGTTTTGGTATTAATTATTAATCCCACTGAATAATTATTTTCATTTTTTAAGAATAGATATTTAGTGTACATTAATCCATTTTATCCATAGGTCATGAAAATATGGAAAATATTATAATATTTCTTATATTGACCCCCCATGAGAGTTTCATAGAAAACAACACATATGTTACTCCATACATTTTTTCATTAAACACATTATAAATCATAAAAGTATTATTATAGATCATTGTTTCTCCTGAAGATAATAATATATGATGGAAATAGTCCACTAAAAAGTAGAAAATGATCATTAAAATATAATATTGTTAGGCCTTAAACAATCAAAATTCATGTATTCTCTACAAACTGAGAGTTTGGAATGGAATCATCGATAAATAATAAATGTACAAATTTTTATAGTACAACATGTATCATGGAATATAACATACATCAATTTGTGAGTGTCTAAATATGCTGAAGTCTATAAACAAACACACACAGACACACCTACATTAGTCACAAATTTATCTTCCTCAATATATACTAACATATCTGGTGATGTAATTTGATAATACTCCCCAGTTTTCCTTCAACTTCCATGTATTCTATTTTACTATTAGGTTTTTCCAATAATATAGCACCACAATATTGTTCTCTTCTACCTGAATCGAATAATAATTTTTCATATCCTAACCCCTCTAATGATAGTCACCTAATTGATTTATGATTCAGGATTATATTTATGAGGGGGACCCTCCGAGTAATACTAAGGGTCTACCCCAAGAATTACAGCAGTTCAACCATCCCCATCACTTGATTAAAAATGGGCCTTTTGAAAAGGGGTGAGATTCTTATTGTCTCCAACATCTGTATCAAATAGATATATTATCTATTTCACAAGTTTTATGATCTAGGATTTCATATATACATACCATGTAGAGAAGTAATTATGAAATAGTAAGTTGTATATACTTAATCCCTAGTTTCTCATTTTTAATGTAACTAAATTATTCTATGGAGGGGCACTTGATTATTTCTGAGAAGTGATATTATTCAATATTTATAGATTCACAGAATTTGATAATACTTTTCATGAGATATATTGTGTGTTGGGTACTATTAATTGTAATAACATAACTAATGGGTCGTAACAAACCATATGAATCCCCACAAAAAAACCTAGTTAGAATATACATTGTGGGAATCCCCTTGACTATTATTATGCCTCTTTATTTATTGGATAGTGGGAGATATTATTGAGACTCTATTTTATCACCATTTTATATTGTATTATAGGTTGGTATCACTAAGAAGAAATATTTTTCAAATGAAGAATCATATATTTAGTATCAAAATGAGAAGTCAATGTGATATATAGAGACCAAATTCTTTCACTCATGATAATGGTAATGAAGAATATTAAAACATTCCACTAATTTGTGTTAATAAATTAAGTACTATCATGTCTAACCTCTGGGTAAAACAATCCAATATTTTCAAGAGAGTATAAAATATTATAAAAATGTTCTTCTATAATATTTCTATATATATGAAATACCTCATATTCCTCTAGGATGTCTTACTATATGAAAATACCCATTTGGTGACACATGTATTACAATCAAATGATTATATGGGTGCCTAAAGAATTTATAGAATCTCCCAATGAAATAAGTTTTAAGTTAGTGTATTCCTATAAATTTATGATAATATTCTTAAAAGGGGAACCTTTCCATACTTTTTCAAGTTTGAGGTGGTCATCCCACTCCTCCCAAAATTTTTATTAATTAACTCCTTTAATAGTTCTTCATTCTACTATTTCATGTACCCTCTATGTAATGGTGATCTTATTCTCAATAGAATATTTCAGAATCATTAACCCTCATAGATATTTTCCATCCTCATCAGATATGGTTCTAATGTGATATTATAGAGGTTTTGTCATATTTTAATTTTAGTAATATGAATGTCTGAGGTGGCTTGAAAAACAATGTACAAAAATATAATCTCATTTAAGTAAAAAAATTATATTGCACAATAATTTCTTCTAAAAAAATTATAGAGGTTTATTTTTTAGATAATATATATATAATTATCTTATTTTATGAAATTTATTCACCATAACCTATAAATTTCTTCTCTTGTTTTACCCATCTCAGATATGTTCAATATAAAACTATTCTTCATGACCAGGGAAAAACATACAAACCAAAATTTTTAAGATGAGATGATCAGTATATATAAAAATATTATATATCAATCTGTAGTCATATGTAGGAATAATATAATAATAACTATATAAGTAAAAGAATATAACTTACATTGATTATACATAATCCGCCATATATCATAAACCATGATTAAATGAATAAATATTTATAATTTCCAAATAAATGAGTCATAACAGTGAGGAATCATCATTAATAAATCATTATACATGAGAGTATATCAAAATAATAAGAATATGTATTTTTTATTTTGGTATAATCATAATCAATTAAAATCCTTTCATTAGTCTTCAATCACTTCTTAAACCATCATCACATAGTGAAGAAAGTCCTATAATGGTTTGGATTCCCTCTTTGGCCACTTTTAATTATTGTAAAGGGTTCAATGCCCATCCTATTTCATATTATCTCACGAGATATAAATCATTCCTAAATTAAATAAAGTTATATATAATTATTATACCACCCATTATATAATGAAAATAATACATATGTGGTCCACAACATCCTATGATTATGAATCATTCAATCATAACATAACCCATGGAAATTAAATAGATTTAAAAATTATTTCATCATCAAATAATTATAATCCATTCATAGAAACAACATGGTTGTTTTCATTAGACAATGTCACCCTTGATGAATAATAAACATCATAGTTTATTGATATAGGTGAAAAATATCTTTAAAATAGCATTCTAAAACATTGAAGGAAATATGAGAAAAGAACCTTTTATTATTATATAATTTTAAACAAATATTAAACAAATACTAGGAAATTTAATTTTAGTGAAAATAATATTGGAAACATTTAAAATAATATACATTTAATATAACTATAAAAATGTTGGTAAAATTAATTTTGTTGGTAAATGCTAAAACTGTGATTCCATTAAAACTTTTTTTTTTAAAAAGTGACTAACCCATTTGAAAAATTATTAAATCCTTAAATTTTTTATAAATTATAAATAATGTAAATAGTAGTTAAAATTTAATTTTCATCATAATTGGATCAAATAACTAAACATTAATGAATTATTTTTAATGAAAATATTCATGGAAGAAATCGTTCACTGACCAAAGTAGAAAAATCGTGATATTTATCTAAAAATATTTTCCTTAATGATTTATATGCCATAGATAGTATAGTTAATATAAAAAGAGACATATACATAAATAAATATAGGTGAATAAAATTTTTGGGTTATAAATTAGGAGGACCACATCATTTACTGTAAAGTAAATTTAATATTTACAATCCTAAAAAATGAGATTGTAAAAAAATCCATTTCTTTGATCAACAATTTCTTCAACACAATCATAAAATGATCCTCATGATCTCCAATTATATTGGTCATTATAAAAATATCAACTATATAGACTACCACTTAGATATCAAGGAAATAATTAAAGACAATATTCACTAGATCCATATAAATTTATTTTGTCCAAGTGATGTCTGACAAGTTAATGGTGTGGCTTGCATCAGATCTACAGTTGCATTGATGGGGTGATCCTGATCTGGGCACGAAATTTGGTGAAAGTGGTTTTATGGTTCAGTTTTCAGTTGTTTTTTATTTCTCTATGGATTTGGTGATTCATTGGTTTTTTTTCTCTATCTCTGTTGGTTCACATATACCTGTCCCTTGTTTCCTCTTACCACTACGACTATAATGCTTTCAAACCCGATGTGGGTTCATTTGTGGTCCTGATTAGAGTAGATACATGCCCGGAGTGTAATTTCAATTACAAGATGACCAATATCCCTTCATAAGTGGAATTAAAATGATGAAGTTTTTATCCATCCAGTCCTAGGTTACAATGGCTAGGGCTCGCACCTCTTGGATTTTCTATTGTGCTTCTACAGCTGTAGTGGTATGGGCATCTCTTGGAGTGCATCAGGGTCTATCTTGGATGGATGTTGATGGTGTTTTTTGGATATCTGTATGCTTGGATTTTTTTTAGTTTTATGGTGGCTTGGTTTTCAAGACTCATTTTATGAAGATTTATTCGGACATGACCTCAAAGAACAAGACTCAAAAGAAGATTCATAGTGAAAATTTCACATTTTTCAGCTTCAAAGAATTGGATGTTTTAAACGGTATGGAATCAGACATTGGACCGAGCCTATGATTTGACACAAGAAACTTTTTTCTTTACATTATTTCAACGATAGATAACTTTACCACGTTTTAATTGTTGGGGAGAGGTAGCTCCAAGTTGTCATTCTGGGTTTTATTTTCTTTCCTTGGGAATGGTAAATTTGTATGTCCATGATGTCTATTCAGGTTCACATTATTCCCTTAAAAGGGGGATTTATATTCGAATAAATAAAATTTAAGTCCTTCTGACCACTGGAGGATTATTAATAAAAAATAATATGTCCCCACATGGGGATTCTCATGTCTAAATCAGTCCCTTTCAGCATTTTACTACAATTTCATCTTCAATTCATGTATCTCAATAACTTACTATCTATAAGAAGTCCTTGAATGTGGCATATAAATAGGTATATGTTTTATTGAAAACATAACTTCACAATTCAATGAAAGACTAGGAAACTCTTAAGGAAGTACATATCCATTATCCAAAATAATGAGAATATTTTTAATGTTGAGTTTCCCCCTAACCATTTGAGATAGATACCCCTCATGAATATGTAATAAGACTCAAATAATAGAAGTAAAATCTATTAAATGTTCATATTTATCATCTCATCAACAGACCATTGTTTGTTCATTTGAAATATGAAACGTGACTTGACCTCCTAGAAAATTAATGTGGGATATATATATATATATATATATATATATATATATAATTATAGTCAATCCATGGAAAAAATCACCTAAATTTTAAATATAGGGGGATCACTATATTTTTTGGAAGTAAATTCCCATAAACATCAATCAGATATATTATATATACATTACAAGTGATTATATTAACATTTCTAGTATTCACGATAAATTAAACCTCTAATGGTTTAAGTGATTATGTATAAACATTGACAATACATCAAATATAAAAGATTTTCCTAATATAGATTCATGTAAGTCACTTATTGTTCTAGTGTGGATGATAAGTGTACCATTCACCACTCCATTATCATGAAAACTTTTTCAATATTGATTACATGAAATTTACCTATTTATCTTAGCTTAAGAGTTTTTTGAACAATATTATAATCATAGACCATTTTACTCGTGCACTTGTTAGAGTTTTTCATATAATTCTTACATTTGTATAATTTTAGTGTGGGTGGTCCATTTAGTGGAGAACCCTGAACGTTATTTTCATCGTCCTTTCCCATTATATATATTAGACACTCACATAGTTGATGGACTTCATTACCACACTTAAAACATTTATTCATTCCCTTAATAAAAATTTCCACATTCTTATTTCCATACTTCTGGAATGAATGAAAATTTATTTTATTTCTTCAATATGTTTATTGTTATAATTTCCTCATTTCTCTACATTTCACTACATATTAGAACTATGAAAATTATGTGAATATACACTCTCTATTTATACATCAAGAGAAAATAAAATTATTTATTTATAGCTACTTCAATACCATATATAAAATTCATTTAGAAGTATTTTATTAATCCAATGAAGTAAATAATCTTTTTTTTGGTTGATGATATAAGAAGAATCATTATATGAATATATAATAATTCCATACATATAGGTTCCAAAATATTTATCATAATTATTAATAAGACCAAATAATTACCATTCAATTTTCCTATAAATAGTTTTAGGAAAGTAAATATTAAAATATACCCTCTTTATCTCATCTTAGAATAATATTTCAAATTCATTCTATCTTCTTATATTTGTTATAGGAATCCACTATTAGTCTTCTCCTCATTCTAAACAATAAAAAATCTTGAAATCATTTTCATTATCTTGGACTAGAAAATATAAAATGTATTTTTAATAGTAATAAACCATTTCTAATCTATTAATGGATTATATGAACCACTTAATGAAGGGGTTGTTATATATTATATAATTCTATATTGGTTTTTTATTCATTTTTCTCATTTATAATATCATCACGATTTAGTTATTTAGAGTGTAATGTGATCATTGAAATTATGTTTTTTATTCTATCTCCCATTATATTCATCTAATAAATAGGAAATTCATTTAATTGTAGTCCACAATAATTATGAAAATGATTATTCCTAGTTTTAAATACTTAATAAAAAACAAAATATTGTAATCATCAAGATAAAATAATCATAGTGAGAAATAATATAATCATGAAAACCACTCATGAGATGTCCTAAATTATGAATCCTTCTTATAAAAATTTAACAAATTTTTATGTAACTTATATCTCTTCTAGATTATCAAGGTTTGTATAATGTTTTATAAATATTATACTTTTTACTAAATCTATATAAACTATACAATTATATGATACAAGTTGCTGTGGACTAAGGAAAAATCATACATAATACATCAATTTCGATATAAACAAAACATATTACAATATAATTATTAATTCAAAATAGTAAAGGATTAATTTCCTTGGTGATTAGATAAATAATAAACTGAATTAATGAAATATCTTCAAAATTTCCTACAATGTTCTCCTCTCATTATAACCTCATTAAACATATCCTTTTAAAATCATTTATTCATGAACTAGGTAAAATGAAAACCCAGTAAAGGGTGTGAATTAATCCTCTATCTAGGTAAACAAGGTAGATGTCAGTTGATGATACAATTAAATCATATGATAAGAATAATGGTATGATATCATGATCCTAACATTCAACATTTTTACCAAATCCATCATAGATCGTAAAACATGGTTCACCAAATATATCATTAAAATTAAAAATACATGAGTCATATGATCATTAAAAATCATTAATCATTAATGATCCAAGATAGAATGTCCTAAACATAAGAAAATTTCATATATACTTTGAAAAATTATAATCATGTAAATTCATTCTATTACACATTGATCACATCTAATACCCTCATCACATAGTACAAATAGTCGCATAATTGATTGGGTTCACTCCCCTTTAAATCTTTATTCTTATAATGTGTTCACTACCCATCCTCTTCATATTATATCATGGGATCTAATTCATTAACCAATGTATTGAAGGTCAATAATGTTCTTAGAATATACATAACATAATGAAAAATAGACGTGTATGTTCCAAAATGTCATAAAACCCTTCATAATTCCATCATAGCCAGACCAATAGAAAAGAATCAAGTTTCAAAAAAAATCATCATCACATAATCATTATCCATACATAGAAACAACATGAATGGAATCAATAGATCATATCCCCACTGAATCATAGGAAGAATTAAAGGACGTTGATAGATTGGGAAAATTTATTTAAAAGGTCATATGAACTCTTCATTGAAATCGGGTGAAATATATACATTTCATAGGAAAACATTTTAAATTAAAATTTATAAAATATAAAGAAAATTCATTTCTATGATGAAATTCATGCAATATTTTAATTTAATATACTAAGTAACAAATTCCATGATTGAGGGAAAATGAATATTTGGATTAAATGATAAAACAATGATTCCAGTCAAATATTTTGTAAAATGTGATAAATAAATTATTCAAAATAATATTTTAATTATTCGATAATTATTATATTAACAGAAAATAAAGTATATTTGAAATGTTTTTAAATAATAAATAATTATAATAATGAATTATCTTGAAAATATTTTATAAAAAATATACTAGAAAATAAATATTTACCAAAAAGGAAATAATTTTGACTTTTCATAAAAACATTTTATCAATCATTTTATGAACCAAAGATATGAAAATTTAAGGAAACTATAAATACATCTAATATAACCAAATTCTAAAAAATAATGTTTTAAATTATATGGTTTATATAATTTCCATCAATTCTGATTCAACATATACAATCCACAAATGAAAATATATTGTCCCATAAACTCTTACCTCTGGTCATGAAATTATTCATACATATTCTTAATTTCATGTATAATATATATTTATTTATTATATATCTATTACAAACCAATATTTTTACTTATTTTAAAATATAAAATTAATTTATAATTTATAATAACTAATTTATTAAAATTTATTCATTAAAATCAATATTCTTGAGTCAACCATTCCATATCCTATGAATTCTTAGGTTCATCGATTATGGTCCATAAAAATATAACATTGTTTCATCATCTCAAAAATATTAATCATATTATAAGTAAAATATTTTCTTATTTTATTAACATTTATAACCATCCATATATGGTGGTGAAGAAAACTTAATTATTTAACTTTATATAGATGGTAGCCCATACGTATGTGTGAGTAAAGTTTTAATTTTCTAAATAATGAATATAAATAAAGGTAAATTTAAATTAATATGTCTAGTTTCATAATAGTATTAAAAAATATGTATTTCTGAAATCCATAAATAATATTATCCATGTATTCAAGTCATGAAAAATCAATCACCTGGATTCTTGGAGATAATAGTTCGCAGGTATGCACAATCGACATTATCATTTCCCATTGGATGGAATAGTGGAATAAAAAGATTATTCTATTAACATGAAAAATAATTTTTAGGGTAGTGATATAAATTAAATATTGTTATGTTATTTATATAATATTTATAGGTGTTTATGGAATATAGAAACATGAAATATATCGTATAATATATTTACATCTTATTTTGGAAACATGATTAGGATTATGCCTTAATCCTTGTATAGATTTTCTTTTATGAATACCAAAATATATGTAAGGTAAAGAGGGAACATAGAATGAATTTTGGGTAGGGATTTTTCATACTATAGTGATAAATTATAAATAATATTTGAAGGTAGGGTTTCCCGTTTCTATGTGAAGGTGATGGTAATCTGAAAAATACCTCAAAAATTAAAATATAATAAATTCATATTGAAGTGAACATGGGAAAAAGTATAAAAATGTTCGAAGATAATATAATTTATATTATAAGTCCCTCAAAACAACAATTTTTTAAAAAAAATATCATAACACTTATATATTTTGTTTAACCCATCGTTATCCCTTTCACCATTTATTATAGTAAAAATGACATACAATGGTTACTTTTGATAATGAAAAAAATATATAATTTACCCTTTTATTCAATTTAGACATAATAATACAAAATATAGAAAAAAATTATTATATTAAATTTTAGTATGTTATAGAAATTTATTTTAAAATATATATTGAAAACATAATAATTTTTTTAAAATTTCATTATTAATAATAAAGTAGAATCTTAACAAATTACGTTTCTTTTAAAAACATTTATATTATATGATTTAATATATTTTATAAAAAATTAATTATAATAATTCCTCAAAATTTATTAATTTAATTTGTTATGATAAATCAAATTGTGCACATAAAAGAGTTGTCCATAAAAATATACATTTTCCAAATAAAATACTTTTTTTTCATTTATATTAAAATCATAACAAATGGATTCATTATATATTCATTCACATTTATAATTTTGAAAATAAATTTTTAATTGAAATGTATATGACACAAACAATGAATAAAAAAATATTTCAATATAAGTATTTTCTAACAATATTATTTCCTAAGTGGGTTAAAAATTATTTTAAACAATTAGATTTCTTATAAACATTAGATAATGTAAAAACATTTATAATATATGCGAATTATTTACAGAAATTCATTGTTTCTATCTTCATAGGTTGTCATAATCATTTATTTATTGAATATAAATAAATTCTAAAATACCATGGGTTTACAACATCTTTATAAAGGGTATTTAGTATGGAAACAACATTTATATTCAATAGATACCCTATAATGAAATGATTGAGTTTTGGGAAAACATAGTCATAGGATATTCAACAAAAATCTCCTTTTTTTATTCCTGAAAATTTTAAACCTATGAACATTGTTTTTTTACTCATCCACAAATCTTAAATTGTGTCATCTATGTATTATAACATGGTTAACCATATCATTTATACATTATGATGCATTAGATGAAAAATTTTGAGTTTCTGGGTGGCTTTTGAGTAGGGTTGGACAGTAGGACTGGATCCCTTGCTGGTTGGGTTATTTATATAAAACACCATGATAGTTTGTTTCCCTTTCTATAGGGATAAAGTTTCAATAACCATAGGGGAAACTCATGTGAGAATCTTGTTTTGTTATGACAACATCCATTAGTGGGAATACCCAGGATTCAAGATGATGAAATCATTATGGATGGTAATACTGATATCAAATTGAGTATTCAAATAATCCATCCTTACCCATGTTAATCAATTAAGCATTGTGTTATTCTGAAATAATAACTGTTTTAGTTCCAAAACTTCTTATTTTTGAACTCATTGAAATTTTTAGGGAAATTTATTGAGTGAATTATATTCAAATACCATTTTGTAATCAAGTAATTCTTCAATAGTTCATTCCCATGTGGACATGATTTATAATTGATCATTATACTCACTATCTCTATCATACATTATTTATCTATAAAGGGTATCACTATAGGGTTGAAAGATGAACTCTAAGTGAAGACTCAAGAACTTAAAATCCTTTTACCCTCCAAAAATATACTACATTAATATTTCCCCGAGGATTCCTACATTTATAGAAATATGATTTTCCAATTAAATTTGATTTTATCTTGACCATATTACCAGACTATCCACATCACCTATTGGTCAATGTTCTTTGACCTTAATAACTATCTCCCATTAGTTAAAAAACATTTCATTCAAATATAATCCACTATTCTCTTTTTTTCTTCTTTCATGAAATTTGTATCATCATTCATATCAGGAAATTCACCATATTTTTATATAAAATTTTTCTTTTTATCAAAAATAATTCAATAAAATATTATATTCATTGGGTTTCTTGATATTCCAATAAAGTTTCAATGAATGTGACATATAACTCTCCATGATGAAAACCCACAAAGATATAACTAGTAAAACATTGAGTTTATACTGAATGGATATTTATCTAGTATTACATTGATAAAATTGAGCACTCAAAAAGGTAAAAAAAGACACCAACCCTATCAGGAAATAATTTCATGAATAGTTCACTCCGTAAATTAAAAAGCATCCCACTAAGTCTCCCTATCAGATAAATATGAAAAAGCTAATTTTAACCATGAAAATAACCATGTTCTATGAGGTATACCCTATTATTATAGAAAAATTCAATCTAATATCACTAGTCCCATTAGGCATGTAAAACATTTAATAAAACCTTCATTACTGGAATATTATGCTCGAGAGTCACAGAAATCTCAAATATTTATGACTTTAGGGTATATGGGACCTTTTGAACATTGGAAAAATCTGTCCAAATATTATCTTTATGGTCTACTTCGTATTGTGTAAATAATATTAACAAATAAATTGGCTAACTAAAGGGTTATGATGATAGTGAATATGCATATAGTTTCCTATAATCATATTCCTTTTATGAAACTAGATTCTTAACATTATGGGATAACTCTAGTATTACAGAGATATTTCACATACCTAAACCCATATGTGAGTGTATTCCAAAGACGAAATCATATTCATGTTTAATGGAGAACATCTTTTGTTATAGTGATGGTGTATGTGCTTATACTCATCAATGAGTACATGCCTAGGTGGATACTATCAGTTGGATCTATCTATTAATTGTTCTAATTAATCAATTTTATCAAATTAATTGTTTAAATGAACATAAGACCCTTTTTATTATTCATTATTGTTTGATATATCATTATAATTCTGATAATCAAAACAACCTAGAATTGTATTAATATAAAATGAATTTAAAAAACCTTTGGTCATTAATTAGTCAATGAAATTCAACAGGATTATCAATAAGTAGGACTCTCTATTCTGAGTAGTGAAATATAAATGAATTATCTCTACATAATCATTAATTTTTTAAAAAATATTTTGGGGAAGTTGCAATGTTATGATCTTGTCTATCGAAATATATACCCTTGGATTCTTTAGGAAAATAATGATTCTCTACCTTGGTAGCAACATGCTACTCTTTAGACTTTTCTTTTTCATGTAGCCTATATTGATCATCCAAAACCCCATTGGTGGAATATAATTCTCACTGAAAGTGTTCCACATGAGTAACTACTTCACTATATATGAGTTTTAATTATACATACAACCCAATATGATGTGACCCACCATGGTTGTTATATCCTATAAACTATGGAAGTGTTCTATTAATTTCACCGTACAAAAGTGTCATGTTTTATTCTCCTCTTCCCATATATAAATTGTGTCCATTATAATATAAGTAATCAACCAATATATGAATCCATTATATATTGACATCATATACATGTTAGGATGTATTTTTAGAATATTAAAAATACCCTTAGAAATAGTTTTCAAGATAAAATTTAATATATCCCACAGTATATATCATTGTTTAATCCAAGGAGCATCAAGAGATTCTCATTTAGACTCAAGGTATCCCGTAGAAGGTGAAATATAACCCAAAATTAATTGTCTTTAATGGGACCTTTTAATACCTTATTCAACATGAAGGTCTAGAGATGACCTTGTTCATAGTACATTAGAGTGGTTATGGTTGAAGGATAGGACCTTATTCATGTTTATTTTCTGTTCAAGCTGGTGCTACTACTGATGACGAAAAAATGGGTGTAACTTATTGAAAATATAAAATTAAAAAAATTAAAGACACTAAAAACAGTCCAATACTTCAAGATATCTATCTTATTAATGATTTTACATCTACTAAAAATGTAAATCATGTGTCTCATATGTGGTGGGAACTACATGATTTATAGTGATAAGGGCCTCATTTGAAAGCACTGAACATTAACACAATATATAACATACAGTTTTTTTGTAGGTAATAAATTTATTATATTTTGGGGATTTTTTAATTTTTTAGAAAGATATGAAAAAAAATTCATAAAAACTCTTATATTAAAAAGTGGACACTTCCACTAAGTTCCCACTTCATCCACTATATAAAAACATTAAATTGAAAAAAAACTCATTCCATAAAAAATATTTATGACTTTTAACTTGACTTCTTAATTTTTCATACTCTTCCTTAAACCATATGAAAAAATTAATAAAAATGGGATGAAAAATACCCTTTGAAAAGGAAATAAAATTATTAAATCCATTATATTAGAGAAAAACATGAAAACCCAAAAAATGATTACATTTTTTACACTACTCTTATAGAATGTCAAATAAATCATATAAACATGGGGAAAACAATTTTTCTCAATGAAAACCCTTAAAAACATATAGAAATAAAATATTATCTACTCCATGAACCATATATTATTATATTAATAACCTATATTTACTCATGATAGAAATAATTGGATTTGAGATCAACCAATTGGAGAAACCAACCTGGTAAACTTCTTAAATCTTACTGTTGAAGATGTGGAATATTACAAAATACATTTAAGATCTATATTGAGAACACCAATAGTATAAGAAGTATAAGGACCACTAGTCGTACAAGATATATCCAGCTCATCCATAATTCTCAATAATTATCATGTACCATATCATGAATAAAAACAATTATGACCACATTTTTTTATCAAAACCCCCTTGGAAAAATATTTTTATCCTATATTCACAAAAAAAATTGGATATGAAAATACCTTATACCTTTATAAACCCAATTTATAAACTAAAATATCTAAATCAAAGGGAATATGGGGTTTCAATTAAATTAAATGTTATTTTTTTAAGGAATCAAATATAAAATAATAGTTGCAGTGCTTTGAAATTATTTTATTTCATTGAATTAAAAAATAAAACTTCATTTTCCTTTTAAAATAAATTCAAAACATTCTATACAAATATTATTTTATTAAAACAATTGAATGAAAATTGAATGAGTCCTAAAATTTCATTTTTAATTAATTTTTTCTTCCATAATTATTTTTTTCTAAGTGGATACCTAAATTTAGGGTTAAATTTAGTTTCCTATAGAAATATCTATTTAAATATAATTTAAAATAGAAACACCTAGATTGAAATATAGACATTTCAATTAATATACTATTTATATAGTTTTCAATTGTTTTAAATAATCTCAAAAATTGTTTAATTAGACTATGTTAGAATAATATTATTATTAACCTAGTCTGTTGAGATTAATTTACTCACACTAAAAAAAATAAATATCACATTTAAGAACTATCTATCATATTATAGTTTCAAAGATCATATTTTTATATAGTTTTAAAACATAGTAAAAAAACATGTATTGCATGGAAGAATCAAAAAGGAGGTTCAATATCCATCCAAGACCAAGACTTACCTTTATAGCACACAACTAATTATAAAAATATTTAATAATAGATAAATATATTAAAAACCTATATCATGTGTTTGAAATAATATCACACTAGGATGTCTATCTTATAAACACTATCTATTTTTGTTTTCATCAGTGTACTAATATATAGAAATAATGACAGTGTATCAAGAAGTTTCTAATATAGTGTAAGATAATGTGGTGAATTATAAATATTGTAATATTGAAATATCTAGTAAATAATAATATATATGAGTAGAACAATAAGAAAATATACATAAAAGGTGATTGAAGTTAGGATATTTTATAGATGATTCTTATCTTCTCGATATATTCTCTTTGGGTTTGAACTAATATTTGAATACATGATGATTTTATATGATCATTCGTTGATAATATGAAAATAATATCTTATTGTGTATTTCTAATTTATCTAAAATTATCAATGTCATGAAGACTTGTTCATCAAATTTTTCTATGTCTTCAATTTTCAATAAATTGGATTGATCCTCCAAAAAGATCAATTGGAAGTTTAATATTGTGAATAATCAAACATGGGATGAAATAAGTGTTCATTAAATGATATTGATGACATAATTAGTTCTCTGAAGAAAATGGTTTGAAAATATTATATTAAATTATTATACCCACTTTTAGACATCTTTGTTTAGTGTTCCTTGTAAACTTATCAATGGATGGACCAAAGCATAGTGAAAAGTTTATCAGATTCAATGATAAGGATATAAATTTTCTTGAGTGAATTTGAAATCCATCTAAAACATTACAACAGTTTTTTTGGTCCCTTGTATTCCACATGATCAAATCAAAACATGTACAGAAGATCAATCTTACATGAATCCTCTTTAAATTAGACTTTGGTATCTTGGAGACTCATGACATCTTCGACATTTTATAAAATTTGTAAAATTATATAATATCACATTAATTCATCATGTTCTCGGTTGGAAACAACAAATGGTGTCTCATATACAAGGAGATATTTCTAACAAACCACATGATATCTTGGTTGGAATTGTGGTAAATTAGTTTAATTTGTGGTGAATTATAGTGTTTTTAAGATATTTTTCATTTGATCCAATAGGGGTTTAATCATTTCAATTTACTTTCATTTGAATCACTTTTTTTGAATTATATTGACTTGTATTGTCATTGATTTAATACTTTGTAAAAATGAATATAATTTTAGTAGTTCTGATACCCTATCTATGCTCATGCAAGTTCTTTTCGATATTTATATCATAGTTGATCTGATAAACAACTGATCAATCACATGTACTGAGGTCTCTCTAGTACATAATTTAAAAAAATTCAATATTTATTAATTCAATCAATTGATTATTCATCTAATTGATTCAATTTTTTGTGAAATTTGGATTTTATATACTCATGTTTGGTAGTATGGCTTATTTGGCTTCACAATCATTTTAAGATGGATATATTTGAAAATATCTCATTAGACTATATATGATCCATAAAACTAAATTAAAGATTATAGACACATAAACATTATTTTTTAGTTTTAAAATACAAAAATTATTGTCTAAGACAATAATCTCACTCTTTTTAGGAACACTAATAATATAATATAGAAATATATTGTTTAATTAATCATATAACCTTGGTTTTAAAATAATCCATTTATTTTAAAGTCATTATTTATAAAAAAAATACATTATTCCCCCGTTTTCTTACATGCATAGAAAATTTCTCATTATTTACACCCCATTTTGATTTTATAAAAAATTAATACAATGAATGTGTGAAATTAAATATAAATATAAATGTAGAGTGCAAGAAAAAAATTATTATATGACGAACCTGAATGATTTCATTAATTATTAAATAGAGTTTGTATAAATCCTTTTAATAATTAACATTCATAATATACATAATATTCTAAAAGGGTTGATGGATCATTTGGAACATTTCCATTACCAATAATAAGAAAATGAGGAGTTATGGGGTGATACATAGAAGAATATTTTGGAATAGTGATAGGCTTTTAAATAGGAATGATCTATCTAATTGAATATGGTAATATGATTCAAAATGGACCTTAATGAAGGAAAATTATATTAGTATAATGCATTGGTGTAGAAGTAGTTGTAAGCACTTATGAAGAAACGAAATATGTAAGTCAGGTAGGAGAAGGAGTGGTGATAATAATATGAATAGTGATAGAATCTCGAACTAGATTATATGAAATTTACATTTAGGGATATAAACATTTTTCAATGCTTGTCCCAGTTCTAGACCCATATTTAATAATCCATTATATTTTATCCATATAAAATTTAAACTAATCCAAACTTAGGGATAAAATAAACAAATTATTTATAATATTTTTAAATGAAGCTTTTAGAGGTGGAATTTTATGATCACTTAAAAAATATTGAAATTGTTGTTCTGTGTCGACCATGGTTCACATCCTATTAAGATAATAATTGATGGATCCCTTGATTATAGTAATTTTCTTGCATAATTGATTGATTTAGTGTAAAATATATTAATGAGATTATTTCCATGTGTAACAAAGTATATGAGGAAATTAATTCTAATATCATTAACACAAACATGTAAACTTTGGATATCCTCATATACAAGACATGATGTGTTATCCTAATTTATTGATGAAGGTGGAGGGTAAAAAATTAAAGGTACAAAAGGAATTATAATCATTGAATTTCATATTTTTTATATATTAGTAATAATATATATAAAATTATCTTGTAGGGATATAATTTGTCCTCAAAAGTTTTCTTGTTGTCTTTAAAAACATCCAATTTCATGAGCCATGTGATCAAGAATGAGAATAAATTGATGTTATATATGAGTTACAAAACTTTCAATGGTATATGAAACATCCTCTTACCAATTATATTAATTATAATTGTTGATACTAAAAATAATTCTTTTAGCTCTTCTAATTGGTAGTTCTTAAACTGAATTTTTTTTTGACCAGATCACATAGGAATAAATATGATCATTTATTTGAAAAGGAATTAGTTCATGTGAAAAATGTGGTGCCTAAGAGGAAGATGTTGAACTAGAGCCACTAAACTCCTTTTATATAGGCCACTTCAATGTACTTTATTTATTTAAATATAATCTGAAATATTTATTTTATTCTTCAAGTGAGTTATAAGATTCTTCCAAAATAAAAACGTTTTTCTAGGAAAGGAATCTTAAAAAATATCACCTTCAAGAAGATTATCTATTCCTTTTCTAAGAGAAGGAGGAGTAGAAAAAATCACTAAATGATTCTTATAATAAATGATCCTAAATGGTTTCTAGTGATTTAGTTAAGATAGTATGATACAACATGAACTGAGATGTTATAACTAATTAGAAATGAAGGATTATCTAGCATTGGTGGATTATAATCTTGACCATCATCATCATCATTATTATCATAACCATCAAGAGAAGATGATATATCCATATCAAAGAATTTTTTTTTAGTAAATAATCATCCCTGGAAGATATGGAATCAAATATAATGGATCATGCTATAGAAAATATTTTAAGAAACACTTAAGAATGATTATTTTTCTATTCACTCAAATAATTGGTTCGAATTGGACCAAAAAATAGAGATACATAAGTTATATTTTTCTCAAGAGTTACTCCATCTATTATAGGTTCATCAATAAGAGGAAGCACTGAATAATTTTCTATCTCATGAATAGTATTTACATCCAAGATTTAATTATAAACTTTTCCAGTAACTTCATCCACATTAATTGTATCATGAGATTCACCCTCATTAGAAGAACATTTTTCTCAACAATATTATTAAGTTTCAAACACTGTTCTATAGTCTCTATTTGTATTTAAGGGATATTTATTATGTTTAAACAACCATTTATTTTATCTTCATCACATAACCACAATAAAATCAATCAATACAACATATTTTCATTCTTTTTCTTGTTTTTTGATTAAGGAAAGATCGACCAAAATAGCTTGAATTCTCTTCTCCCGTAGGATTCAGTCTTTTCTTTTCTGGCATGGATGAAATTAAATTATGATAGAGTAAATTATTAAACCTAGAATATTAATTATTAATATCTTCATATACCTCATCAAAAACATATTCAGGTTTATTTTCATTATATGAACCCTTTGGTACATGAGGTAGACATCTTGATGTCGAATGGTTCCAAGGTCTCAACTTCTAGGGAAGATAACATGATGTATAAAATTTAACAATAACATATATTCATTAATTACCTCTATAAAACTTTTCTAGTGATGGGTTTTGTCATTATTTTGTAAAAATAATTCATTTCTTAGTTCAAACTATGGTTATTCTATAGGACATCATATTTTTTATTCCTTGTATTCTCTATTATGATATCATTTCATACTTTAATGCCATAAATCTGAAGGGAAGTTACATTGTTGACTAAACACAATTTTTATTATGATATAATATTTATATATATATATTCATAAATAATATTAATAACACTCATTCACTAAGGAGAGATAAAAAAGGATTATTTTCATCCAAAGTCACTCATTTCATTTTTGATAGAGTACTGCTCTGCAAACCTAGGAATGAATTGTTTTAAAGAATTATATTTCAATTTTTTTGTCAAGATCCACTTGTCACTATAATAGATGTTTTATTAAACACAAGAAATATTCATTTGTTCCCATGTTATATCTAATGGAAGAATTATAAAATTTAGTAACAACTTATTCAAATAACATCTTCATTTACACAAATTGGAATAGATATTTCACTATTGAAAGGTTGGAGATTCAGTAAGAAAAAGGGCATCGAGAGGGTTTTGATCCATGTTTTAAAATATAGGTAACAATTTTAAATCTAATTTAAATTACTAAAATTATTTATGTATCTATTATTTAATAATGCATGGAAATAGAAAAAATATATGCTAAAAACACATATGGTATTTAATTATGAAAAAATAACTCTTAAAATAATAACATTTAATTGAAACTTTATGCATGTAGAAAATATATATATTAAATAATTTAAAAAATTTAAGATATTTAATTGTTCATAATTCATTTATAGTACAATTTAATCTCTTGTAATTTATAGGCTTTTGAAATCAGTTAGCAATTTGAGGTTCTATAATAATTAATAAAATAGTGATATCTCATTTTGAAAATGATCTCTCAAAATTTGATGTCTTATATCAATATTTTTATCCTCGATTGGGATACATGATTTTTTTAATTTCTAGAGTAAATTAATTTTAAAAATTTATAGATACATTTATCCATTGATATATTAAATCTTTTAATTTGTGTTTCATCCAAAAAAACATTTATAGAACAAGTACATATAGATTTGTATTTGGAATCAGTAATAGATAAGAAATAGAGTTAGGTTTTTGACTACATCGTGATATTAGAGACATTCACAATGGATAAAATACTATAGAGTTTATTTTATTATATGATATACAACAACTAAAATTAGCATTATAAAACCAAATGAAATCAAAATCATATCCTATAGAGTAGAACAATCCCAAAGTGGTTTCTTTTTGATTTATATGAAAATTTTAGTAACATTATTTAAATGTGAGGACATGGGGTTTATTTTTAAAATGGTAAAAATATTCCTAGAAAACATAATATGTGTTCAACTATCAATTGAGTATATTTAGGTTCCAATTATACCCTATAATTAATATTTTCATCTAACATTCATGTTTCATCCAGTTATAACTGATAGAATGTAGTCAATTGCATATCATTAACTTTATTTATATCCATACCAAGAAGTTTTAACTGATCATTGTGTATTTTATTTTATTTTAAAAAATTACATCCTTCTATTAAAATAATTGAAATAAGAGAATTATTTTTTATTTACCTATCAAAATCATTTTAAATTAATTAAACATACATTTTGAGAACTCAATGCACCATAAATGTTTTAATTATCAAAATATAATATCATCAAAAAATTTCCAAACTAATAAAACAACCAATGAAATAATTTTCATTAATATGGTAGGTTCAACAAAATATTTTTTAAAACCACTTGAAATAATAATATATTTGAGACTATCACACCGAGCTCTATGGGTTTTCATTAAACCATAATGAGTAATAGTTAATTTAAAAACCTGATCTAGAAAATGTGGATTTTAAAATCCATGGGTTTTCCAGTAAAAACAACTTCATTAAGAAAACCATTCATAAATTTACTCTTGAAATTCATTCTTCTTGACTTCATCCTCTTTCAACTGATCCAAATTTTTTAAAATTATATCTCTAAACTGATGAAATTGGTTTCTATACACCCACTTAGTTCTGGTAGAGATGCAACCCTTATGTCTATCTACTTATTTCAAGCCAACATCTCAATAAATTTTATTTAATTATTCATGCATATTTATTCCCCATTTCTCATAATTTATTTATTTATTGATGTTTTTTTGTTAATGTTGTGAAAATAAGTCATGAAGTTCAACCTATTTTATAACGAAGTCTTTTATTTGAGTAACTTTATCTATGCCTCTTGAAACAACATATAGGGTTCAGTTATTAAGGGTCATAATGGTTTTACGACATAAAGAACATGGTTCTTACAATTATTCTTCTACATCAGGAAGGATTTGATGATTTATTCTGGGATATCTTTCAGTTAAATAATTATAACTATTTTTTAAAATAGTGATATTAATAATATTCCAAATTGGAATATCATTATAAATATGTTGTACTATACTTTTTAGTTCATTATAATTTTTCTCAGAAAAATTGAAATGAATTATTTCTTCAACGACATTATATGTATTGTAAAAACATTATGTGAATTAATATTGGATTAATGATAGATTAAAATTCATTTATATATTTTTAGTTTAATCTTTTCCATGTTTGTATGTAGATTTAGAGTATAGAAATTGCATCCAAAATTCTAATGTAATATATTTTTGGTTTTCTACAATTCTATATTTCATATGGAGTATTATTCAAGGTAGGTATAATATGAACTTGAATAATTTTATAATAATCCATTTTAATTGATTCATCCAAAAATTATAATTTAATTTCATTTTCACTTCTCATTTTCCCAACAACTAATTCAAGAGTCATGTTTCTCCTTATAATTACCTCGTTTTGTTGAGTTGTTCAAGGTGCAAACAAAATGTGTGTAATGAAATATTGGTAGAATAGATATTAAAATTCATGATTCTAAAACTCTCTGATACGATCACATATCATGGATATGATGGTAAGTTTGATAAGTTTTTCATATGAATTTTTATATTTTTAAAAATAGGATAGAGACTCATATTTAGGATAATGTAATAAGATCCTTGTGTATGTAGATTAATACACAACAATGAAATAATCATATAGTTTCCTAGATAAACTAAAAATTATAAATTGTCCAGAAAAATCCATATGAACTAGTTCTTGTTGTTGAGAGGTACTCACTAAATTTATGATGTGAAATAGTTTTTTTAGTTTATTTCCCATTAGATAAGGATTGCATGATCTTTCATTGGGAATTTTTTGGTTTGGTATATCCTTAACTGAACCATTATTATTTATATTAATAAGTGATAATATATTGTATAGTCCTAGAATCATATGCAAAAACAACTATTCTCAATGAAAATTAATTAATCATGAATCATTTTTAGAACACCATTGTTCTAAATTAGAAGAATAATTATTTTTATTTCCTAAATTAGTAAATAATAAATCATGTATAGAATCAAAAATCATAATAGAAGTATTTCTAAAACTAAAATAAATCCATAATCAACTGAGATGTGATAATAAAATTATATTTTCAACCATCAAAAAATAAAATATAGAAATAATAAAATATTTTTAGAGTTACCAATATTTCCATGTTCTATGATAATTACATTTTCACTATCACCAGAAGTGATATGTCCACCATGACGTTTTACAATATTTTTGAAGCATTGAGAGTCTCTGATCATATGTTTAAAACATAAATAGTATGGATACCATACTATTTATTTGTTTTATGTAAATTTATTTCCAATATTCAATTAAATGAATAATAATTTTGGAACCAAGATCTATATCTACCTTTAATGGTTAAACATCAAAACACATAGAATGTATATTAGTTTCACAGGCTTGGTCAAAACTAAAGTAACAGATTTAAACATAATAACCTTTTTTGGACTAAAATATTTAGAGTTAGTAACAAAAAATGTAGATATTATAGAGAAAAACATATTTTTTTCCAAAATTGGAATGAAATAATTTTTATACAGCTTATATTAATTGATATACCCATATCCAATTCCATATTTCATTTTATGATTTTTTTTGTTAACCTGTTATGATATAAAATATTTTTCTAACTGTACAAAACTTTTTAAAATATTTTTATTATGATTTTCATATAACAATTTATTATTAGTATTTCCTTTAAAAATATTATCATTATTTTATTTTTCTATAATATGATAAGAATTATCTTCAACACATAATACATGAATCTTTTTCATATTTTCGTATTTATCTTTTAGAAAATTCATGTTGTCTTCCATCATCAAAGTGTATTCTGTTAATTTTTCTTTAGAAATATCAAAATAATCTGATATATGAGATGAAATAGGGGTACATAAAAGGTAGTATCTTTAAATTATATATTTATAGTTATAATTTTATCTTTCCATATAGATTGTAAGTCATAGAACATATCCACAGATGCAGTATAAGTGGAGTTTGTTGATCTATTCTTTTCTTCTATGTATCCCCATACTTTGTATTATACCTCATATTTTTAAAATAATATAATATATGTCATTTACAATTGAATTAATGAATGGTGATCTAATTTGAGTTGTAATCCATCTTCTATTAATTCCTATAATTTCCTCATTTTTTTATTTTTATTTTTAATTTGATTATAAATGAAATTAATATTTTTGTAAATAATTTTCAATCATATGGTTATCTATAAAATTTACTCAATATAGACAACATCACCTTCACTTCCACTTGAACTTTAAGGATAGATAACTTCTTTGTAATTTTACTATAATTCCTTAGAAGTAGTTTATATTATTTTAGTTTCAATATTTCAATTATTTATCATTATAACTTCTTCATAATTCATAATGTATTGAATTAATTACTTGATAAGTAGTTTGTTGATGTGATGTTATTATTATATAGAGACTTCATTACCCCACCTACTATCAGATAGACATCTCAAAATCCTCATCACATGAGCTTTTTTAGACATCAATTGTCAAAGTTTAATCATAGAATTCAGGATCTCATTTAACCTAAGATAAATTACGAAGGTTTATTGAAAATGATTCATAATTAAAGTATAATAATTAATATTATAATTATTTAATGTTTTTTACTACACATTAGAAGTTTTATCATGAGATACAGAAGGGTCATCCAAAATAGACTTTACAGTTTCACATGGGGATGTCATATTAAATTAATCTTCTCCTAAAAAAACGAATCGTTTATTGATTTATATTTTTCATAAAAAGTATATTTTTTGGATAATCTCATTATTTTATATCTTTTCATGATATTATATTGATATTTGACAGTTCCCCATAGATAAAAACTGTTTTCTTCATGATTTATTTTCATTTCAATTTTCAACTGTCCATAATTTTGAAAATTAAAATCATGAAGTCTATTGATAGAATCACTGTCAATGATAACTTAAATAGTAATAATTTTAAGAAGAATATAAAATAATATCATGATAAACACTTGATCAATGTTTAATGGTATGAAAGAAAGAAAATGTTTTCTCAAATGTGAATTTTTATTTCGATTAGACAACTCACGAGGGGTGAATTGAGTTTCTAGTTTAAATAACATTATAAATGGAATTTAAAATGAAATACCCTAGTTTTAAATACCTACCAATTAATTATTTTAGAAGATATATCTTAATTAATTCATATTTATAATATATAAAAATATTTTATTGAAACTCAGTTATAATAATATTATAATAATCATAATATTTTGAGATAAATCTACTCACACTAAATACAAGAAATATCACATTTAAAAACTAAATATCACAGTTTAGTTTTGAAGATTTGATTTTAAACAGAGTTGTAAAATTGAGGAGAAAATACATGAAATACATAGTAGAATAAAAACAATAGTTCCATACCAAAAATAAGATCTATTACTCTATACTTATAAGTTAGATATTGCTAATAATTTTAACAAATAAATTAATCAATCTGCAACCTATATCGGGTTTTACAAATAATAAAATTCTAGGAAATCCAGTCTATAAAAAATATATTCTACTGTTTTTGTGGGCACAAAAATGTGATTAAATAATGAGGGAGTATCTATATCTCTAATACAGTACCAGAGTTTGAGATAAATAAAAAACAACAAGATATAATCACCACTCAAATATAATAATATGGATATTGAGAATAAGAAACAATTTTATGAATTGGATTATTTTATTATGATGCTCAATAGGTATTTTTTATATTCTTATTTTTCATCATTAGGTTAGTCACTAATATGTGAAGATTCTATAATTTTATTTAATAATATAATAATGTTTTGATAATAAAAAAAGCATTATATAGTTTTAATTTTTACATTCAAAAAAGTATAATTTTTAACCTTATGTGTCTATCATACTATTTCTTGTCTCTAATATTCAATAAAATGAATCTTCCTCTAAAAATATCCAACACAATAGAATCATCAGGTATCCTCATACTCAGTATGAAATTTTTGTTCATTAAATAATTTTGAAGATTAATTTAGTTATGTTAGGAAAGGGTTTGGAAAATATTTTATTTATATATAATATCCGGATTTAGACACATTCACTTTTTTTATGTCACAAAAGTTTATCCATGAAAGGTAAAAACCATAGAGACAAACATTATCATATTTCTTAAGAGTCATGTATGGTTTATTTAATGATTTTTATTTCAATAAGGTCACATTAAGACTTGTCCATAAAACTATTTTTCGTGTTGCTGATTGATTATAACATGTAGTTTCATAGGGAATCATGATAGAATTAATATAATTTAAAACAGGTAAATTTTAAAATAGGCTCTTTAAATCATCATACGGTCGATTAGGAAAAATGTGTGGTCACTCCCATACTTGAAGATGTTTCAAAAAAACCATGTTATTGCATTGATGGTCTTGTGATGACTTGTTTGTTCATGTGATCGATTATTGATTTTGTAATATATCCTCCAAACCATCCAACAAGCACATGTAAAATTCATTTTTCTTGATATCTATTCAATTTTCATGTAGTCAATTAATATTTCATCAAGGATATTAAATCATTTTTAAGAATAATTAAAACTGCAATCACTTGAGTCCTTTTTAATAATTCAGTAGTGGATGATCTGGTAGATATATGATTTATCACAAGTCTTGTGGATTATGTGTTACATTTCTAATATATAAAATTTCAAGTTGTATTAAGAAGGAAAATGGATTCTTCATGCTGTCGATTCTATACATTGGGGTGTTTTTTATTTTTCAGACTCATGGTCGGTATTATGGATTCTTTGTCTTCATGGTCGATTCAAGATTTAGGGAAATTCTAAAAAATTCACAAAATAATATTTAACATCCATAAAAAATATATAACATATAAAACACATAAACATGATTTTTAGCTAAAAATTAAGGAATATATAGACTATGAAAACAATATTAGTAAATTAATTTAAAGAATATAGACATGAATGGAATGTATTTAAAAAAAATATTAAAAATCTATCAAATGATGTTTTATGTTAAATTTTCACCTACAAATTCATAGATTTTGAACCAATAAATCATTAAATTGTTGAAAAATTAATGAATTTGTATACAATTTAATTTTATGAAAAATAAATATAAAATATATACATAAATCATAATAATACACCCGAAAATATAAAACATGTGGTGAAAATATATTCTGTTGTCTCCCTTGCATCGAGGATAGCATTGGTAATAAGGACCATATGTCTAGTTTTGGAACATTATTTTCTTTCAATATAGTTACATTATGATCCATACCTACAAATTTTATGTAGGATTGAAACATCCCTCCCCCCTCATATAAATTACAATCCCTTAGGGCCTCTAGATTAGATGGTACCCTCATAAATATGGCTTCTAGCTTAATATCTATGGGTCTAACATCCAAGGTGTTATGCTATGAGGAGTCGTTGTTTGTGACTCTATGGGATATTCTATTTTTGGGTTCCAGGAATTATATTGGTAAGGAATCATGAAACCATGTTGAGGCCTCCACAATCCCCAACAACTTTGAATTATATATATCATGCATAATTTCACTATCCTTGGTAGAAATAGATTCTAAAATCATTTTCAACTCTATTAAAGTACTTTTATCAATCCCTTGTTCTATCATTAACTAGATCCCTAGATGAATGTCCCCCAGCAATAATGGGATATAATATCATAAAACATTGAATAATGAAAATAAATTTTCATATTTTCTTTCATCAACAGAATACTTGGATAGCCCCATTGTTTGTTTCTCTAGAACCGGTTCCCTTCTCTATGGATGTTATAACCTTGTTATAAAGGATTCCAAAGAATTTTATTACTTCACTACCCATTGATAATAATTTGTACTTCTTAATTTATTTCATAAAGTATTGTATTTATTTTGTGTTAAACTATTCACTCAATTAATAACCTTTTTATGTTTATTATTCCATTGATTTCTATTATATCAATGTTATAACTTAATAGTTAATGATGATTGTTCAAGTCATATGTTTTTAGACTATACATCACATATGTCTAAAATGACTTCAATAATTTTATTATGGTTAAAATATTTATGAATATATCATTTATAAAATCATAATTATATTATAATTATATTTTTTTATAATATTTATACTTTTACAACCCGCTATGTAATATGGTTTGGAAAAATTAATTACGTTAAAATAGTAGAGATGGTGAGTCATATGTAGACATTATTAACATATCTATTTTTAAAAAAATATGTTTTAAATCAGGTATGTAACATTTTATATATTCATAATTACTATTATATTCTAAATTAAATCATATTACATTAAATATATTGTCATATAAAATCCTTGGGAGATAGTGATGAAAAATAATATACATCAGTTCGAAAGGTTTTAGTTTTTACATATATAGGAATGATGTTTTTAATTTTTTATTGGATGGTAATTAAATATGAATGTAACACCATAAGATTTTGACAAATATTTTTTCTAATTAATTTACGATTTTTGATATATTACATGTCACATAATTCTAAATATAGATTTTGTTATATGAAAAACAATTTGTTTTCCTTGTGTTATATGAAACACCAAGTCGATATTTCTCTACATTCAATATTTTGATTAGCCTACGGTATATGTAACACTATGTTTGGACTCTATTACACACAACATTGAGTTCTTTTGATAACTTTCATTACACACAAGTCCTAGTTTTACAGAATAAGAGTATGTTATTAAAATATTATTATTTAGAATAATAAGATAAACCTAGAGGTCAATTTAGCAGTTATGAATAATACTAACTAACATAAAAAAAATATGTATGGTTTATAATATCAATTCATTGGTTACCAATTAATTATAAATAATATATATACCAATTGATTATAATGGAAATATTTTTATTTTTAAAATCCCAAAGTAGTTTTTTCATAATATATTAAATCAATTACAATTATTGAATGACATTAATGAAATATATATGTTATATATTAATTAAAATATTTTTTATATTCATCCTATTAATATTATAGTTTTAAGATAAGAACAACCCCACTTTTAAGCATAAAACCTTATATATTTCAAAATAATGATTCTACAGCCTTCTAATGGAGAACCCTTTTAAAAATATTTTTTTGAAAATTTATAATTATTATATAAAAAATTATTATTTTTATTTAAAGCTATATATTAAAATTTACTTTGGTTGAATTTTGGTATTTTTCTGATAAGTTTCATGTTTTCTTGAATAATGAATAATACAAAAATTTTAATTGAAATTAGATTTTTCATTGAAATAATTTAGTCTGTTTAATTATATATTTCATTGGATTTAAAGTATAATTAGGAATATTTTTTTTTATTTAATCCAATGTAAGTCATTGAAATCGATTTCACATTCAATTTGAATATAAAAACATTTTAATCTTTTGTACTTTCACATTAAAAACGTGTTTCTAGTTCTGTAAACAGGATTAATATTAATTAATTTTAGAAATTTTTGTATTATGAATTGTGAAAAATGGATTTCAAATTTATAATTATAAGACCCATATTAATAAAATAAGAACCTTTTATTTTTGGACAATATGAATAGTAACTTTGGAAAAAATTAATACCACGATTAGGGTGAGTCAAGTTATTAAGTGTGAAAATTATATAATAAGTATTAAAAATGTAACCTAAAACGTGATAAAAATGTATTGGATGAAGATAATTAGACTTTTAGATCATAAATATCTAAATTTAATAATTTAATGGACATTTCTCCCTGAAATAGACTAAAAATTTATCAAACTCAAGGGGAGTGAAAAATTGTCACTCTCTTACTTATAATAAGTATAATATATTTAATATAGGGATAAATATGAGATATTCCAAACTATATATGTTATTATTAAATATAAAATGTGTTCCTACATCAAATAAATTTATTTCTTATTTTTATTGTAGAAATAATTACCATTAAGAATTACAAAAATGACGATGTTGTAATTAATCAATTAATGAACCAATCAATTAAATAAAATTATAAATATAAATATAAATATAATATGACTAAATTAATATGATCACTGATTTTTTGGGTGTATGTAATATATTTGGTTTGTTTTAAGCAAATTGGTTCAATGTTAACATGTTGTATGTGTTTTGTTAAAGGCAATGTTATGAGTAGTGAAAAAATTAAAAATTATGATATTTTATGAATTTTATAATTTCATAAATTATTTTAAAGTAATAAAAATATTAAATAAGTAAAATGGTATAATATAGGGTAAATAATTTCTTTAATTTTCTATTTATGGTATAATTTACACTATATATGTATTAATTACATCATCATGAAATTAAATACCTTTTTTCCTTAGTTAAAATTAAAACGGACTAAATAAAAGGATACTCAAAATGATATAGTTTAATATAACCTAATTTATTTTCAAAAATATTTTGGCTAATGATATTGGAACCTTATAAAGTATTAAATTTGGATAAATTTAATTCTTTTGGTCTTTTTTGAAGTGCACTGTGTTGCATTTTTTGTCAATGAAGTTTGTTGTTGTCAAGGAATGAATGGATGGATGTCAAAAAGTTTCAATATGTGAATGTCAAAGGATGTGATGGTGATGGTGATGAAGGAGAATGGCCATAGTACTAAGATGCATGCCACTTAGGAGATTCACTAAGTGGCATAGGAGATGTGGTTGAAACATTCTCTAGTTAAATCAGACGATTGATGAGCTGATCTTTAAGTTCATATAACTTGTATCCTGATGATACAAAGTCACAACATTGATTGAAGAACATGCATTGTCTTCACAATGCATGAGGAGTTGAAAGGAGTTCCATCCACAACTACTAAGTGGATGATGTGAATTAATGAAGTCCATGCACTATCACTTAGTGCATGTGAAAATGAAGATGATCCAATTGATCTCTGATTAGATCAATAAAGAACATTGAAGATTATAAGTGATTCAGGAGTTCGATTGATGAAGATGAACCTTCGGGAATTCGATATCCTAAGTGAAGATCATATGAGAGGAGGATTGATGAATTCCTAAGAAGAAGAGAGAAGAAATGGCTTAGAGGAGAATGGCTTGGAAGTAGTGGCTTGGCATTTGGTACTTAGTAACTTTGTTTTTACACAAAGGCTAGGTTCTACACGTAAGCAAAAAATTGGCCAGCCAGGGCACCTTGAGGGTTCAACCCCAAGGCATGGGCGCTAGGGCACCACGCCCATGGGGGAACCCGTGGGGCGAGCCAGGGCGGCAGGGCACACCCAACACACCGCATGGGCGCCTGGGGAACACCCGAAGGAGCACGGCAGGGGCGTAGGAGCGCGCCCCCAAGAGTGTCACCGTGCATAGAGGGCGCATAGCGCGCGCCCGAGTGGCAAAGTGGGCGCAAGAGCGCGCCCGCAGAGAGAACCCGGTGCAGGGTGGCACAAGGAGGGGAGAAGTTCAACTGAAGTGAGGATGGGAGTGGAACATTGATAAACAGCGGAAAAACTGTCCGCGGCTTCGATGTGGGATGCGGAATTTTTCCGCGGAGCGAATCCCAGCCGCTCATCTGATCTCGAGGACGATCGGCGCCTCTCATCTTATCCGCCGCGCTCCCGATCTGATCCAAGCCGTCGAAGGTTTTTGATCACCGCATCCAACGGCCCAGCGTCCGTCTTCAACCTCGATCATAGCCGCTGCCACCCGCGAGCTTCCTTCGAACCAGAGACCTCCCCGAGGATAGAAATGGAGTGTCTGACCACCTCCGGCCAATCTAATTGCTCCAACGAGTTCGTCTGGCCACACTGAACACGATCATGCCTAAAAATGACCATGCATGCAATGTTTGAAAGAATTCGAAGTTCGGCTGAGGAAAACCAAAGGTGCCGAGGCCACGTGTGTTCGTGGTATGCATAGACAAGTATTAAAGAGGCCATGCATTCGTTCGAAAATGCATGCACGTGAAGGAGGAAAATAAAAAGGAAATCCGCGATGAAACAGCGAAGGAAAACAAGATTTGAAGAAAATCTTGATGATCCGAAATCTTCGGTGATTCGAGATTTATCACGCGGATGGACTGAGGCATTCCTCTGCCTATAAAAGGAGAGCCCGAGGCCTTGGAGTGTTTGCTGAAACTCGGTTGAAAATCCGAGTCCCGCGTGAGTCTCTGCCTCGCGAAGAAGAAGCCTCGTGCAAGTAAACTTGCACGGCTGGAGTCCCTTGCACGCAACATCTTTGCGTGACAAGAAGAAGTTAGGGTGACCCCTGCGCGCCTTCCCCTTGCGCGACAGAGGGTACCCAAGACCCTGTGTGCTATTCCTTGCACGTCAGGAGAGTTCGGGCAGCGCTCTTGCGCGCCCTTCTTGTGGTCGCGGCAGTAGCACCTGCGCGCCCGTGGTAACACCTTGAATGCTCGTGGTGTCTCTACCATGCGCGGTAGTGTTGAGAAGTTTGGCTGCAACCCTTGCGCGCCTGCATACAAGTGGAGTTTGGGTTGTGTTTTACACACATTGTGTGTGTGCCAAAGAAGGCCGAGGCCTTGCCTCGTGTGTGTGCCAAGTGGAGAAGAGGACCCGAGGATTGCATGCCTTGTGTGTGCACCAAGTGAAGACACATTTTGTGTGTGCAAAATTGAAGAACAACCTACGGGTTAAGGGTGTGCAACAAGAAGAGGGAAGAGGCCAAAGTCAAGTGTGTGCAAAACAAAGAACAATTTATGTGTACATGAACAAGTAACAAAGAAGGCCGAACCTATGTGTGTGCTCTAAGTGGAGTGGACACACGTAGAAGAAGAAGAAGACTCACACAAAGTATAACACACATTTATGTGTGTAATCAAAAGGAATTAAACGTGTGAAGGAAAAGAAGAAAAGGTGTGTGCTTAAAAGTGACTACACCCTTTGTGGGTTTATTGCACCAAGAGAAGAAGAAGGGAAGTGCATGCTTGCATGCATGCACATGCACACGTGAACAAAGAAAAACCAGCTTGTGTGCATTTGAGTTGACCAAGACCAGAGGTTCTTGAAGAATTTGAGAAGGCCATGCAGTCAGTGCATGAGGAAGCAGAGTTTCCATGCACTCAGTGCATGAAGATGATTTGAAGTGAGACTGGACCAGACTGAAGTTAAAGACATCAATTGTCTGAGTATTCAGTAATTGGAGAGAAGCCAGGTCATCCTTAGAAGAAGGAGATAAATCCTGAGCAATACGAGAAGACATGTTCATCACAAGTGAGCAGAGGTACAGAGCAAGGCCAGCAGCCTTTATCCTAGGCTGCTGAAGTTACTTGAAGAAGTTAAAGAGGAGAAGAGCTACTCGTGTGACTCGAGCAGCCAAGAGAAGACCCTGTGGGACTCAGGGAGAAGAAGTCTTCAGTGGGATTCTGGAGCAGGCCAGTGGGACTCTGGTAACACTGTGTGAAGTAGTATAAAGACCCTCCTGTGGGACTCAGGAGAGATACGGTGGGAAGCTGTATCGACCATTGTAATACTAACAGATTATAATGGGAGAATCCATGCTGGGAGAGCATGGCAAGGATGTAGGCATTTGGTGCCGAACCTTGTAAATCCTTGTGTCCTGTGCCTTTTCATTACTGCATTATCCGGGAAAGGTTGAGAGACATAAGAAAAGTGGATCGAGGCCTTAACAAGCCATAGAGGTTTAATTGATTAAGAATCAATTAGTAAAAAGTTTTAAAGGATCACTGATTCACCCCCTCCCCCTCTCAGTGATTCACACTGATCTGGGCACTTCAATTGGTATCAGAGGGAAGGTTACCTCTAAAAGATCCAAGAGAGTCTATATGGAGTGCAGATTTGAGGAAATGAAAGAACAGTCTCAAATGGAGATATCTGCCAAGACTCTAAAAAACAGAATGAAGAAACAGGCAAAGAAGATGAAGAAGAAGGTTGTTGCAATCAGAGAAACTCCTTCTATGGAAAGAAATGTGAATGTCACATCAGATGACAATTCCTTTTATCATTCTTATGATGAAGCCTGCTCTAGCTGTGATGAAGATGGAAGGAACAATGATCTTCTAAATGCAATCAAATATCTTTAGAAGACAGTCCCCACGGAAGTGGCAATGTGTATAGCTACAGGCCTCCTTGATCTTCAATAAGAAAAATTACAGCTAGAAGATGAAGCCAATTCTCTGGAAGTCCAATTGGCTAAAAGGGTTGGCATAACCAACACTCTCAGAAAGCTGGTGAAGGATAAAGATGAAACTGTTTCTCTTTGCAATGAAAGATATGAAGACACTACTGAAGAATTGCAAAGAAGCCTTTCTGAGAAAGAAATCTTTATGATAATGATCAAAGAAGTTTTCCATGCACTGGAGAAGTTGCACAAAGTGTCAATGAATGTCAGAGATGCTCAACTCGAAGACAAAGTCAAAATGGTGAAGGATATTGACAATTCATTGCTAGAAATAAATAAGGTGCATGAAGACCAGATGAAGCAGCTGGAAGATAAATGGGAAGGAAGGATAAGAACTGTTGAGGATGAGAAGAACTCCCTTAACATGAAATGCTTAGAACTAGTGGTGATATTGAAAAATCTGCAATCACCCAAAGCTAAATCCTCCCAGTCAGCTGAAAGTAGAAATGTTGCTACACAAGTGTGCTTTGAGAAGGATGATTATAAAAGAAAGACATCCTCTAATAAAAGGGCAACAACTTCTAAAAAGAACGTACCATCCATCCCATCTTGTACTGATGCTTCTAATTGTGTTTCCACAAAAAGTGCAGGATGGAAGAATAATTCCAAACAAATATGGATGAAGACAGTAAAGAAGCAGAGTTCTCCTGAAACAGCACAACAGGTCAAGAAAATTACCCTACAATCAAAAGGACTGAAGAGGTCAAGATTCGTGGGACAATGCTGGTTTTGTAACAAGTATGGGCATTGTGCAAAGGATTGTTGGTACAATCCACTGAATGCCAAAGCACAGAGGAAGCCCATGCCAAGGGGGAGCAATCCAGAAGGAAGGAAGCAACATCCACAGGTCCAGAGACATCTGTTTACTGCAAATAGATTTGGATTACTTGACAACATCTGGGATGGTTCCAAAAGTGGTCAAAGAGTTGATACATATCAATCTCCGAATGTATCTGAAGCTGGAATGAAGAGAAGATCACTGAACCTGGCTAAGAGATTCCTTGGGAAGCAAGCAGAAGAAAGTGGAAGATGCTCCCAAGAAGAGTTTGAAGAATGAAGAGAAGTCCTTGGAATTGAAATCCAAGAAGGTTGATGCATCCAGAAGGACCACCAAGAAAACATGCTTCTACTGTGGAAAGAAAGGACACATCATGGACCTTTGTAAAGAAGCCATGAAATTCAATAGAGGCAGACTGAACTCCAAAAGACAATCAATCCAAAAGAAGAAGGGATTGATTGAAAATAAGTTGCCTAAGAGAGGTAGCTTAGCAGCATCCAAAGAACCATGTGGAACATCCAAAACTGAGGCCACTCTTCCAAATGATTTACTAGTCATATGGCCAAATCAGTTGCAACTTGCCAAAGATCTGCAAAAAGCTGAAGATAAAGTTCTAGAAATTGCTAAGGCAAAAGGTAATAAGAAGATTTCACATGAAGATGTGTTGAGATCCACACCAGCACAAACATCAAAGAAGATCAGTTGTGCAAGTGTGAAGAATGGTGAAAATGGGACATCTCGGTTGAGATAATCTTCTCAACCTTGTTGTTCACATTAATGAACCAAGGAGGTTCCATCTTATTCCCTAATCACTTGTATTTACATGTCCTAACATTACAGGGAATTGAATATGATGATCATTCTCATCTGGAGAGTGGTTTGGACAAAATGGAGTGCACCCCTTAAGGGGGAGCCAATCTGAAGAAGATGGGATTCTGAGATTAATACCATCTTGAGAAAAGTGAAGGTATTCCAATCATACTTTCATCCCTTGTTTCTTAATTGAGTTTATCTTGTCAATTAAGGGGGAGTATTGATTGAAGACAAATGAATGAAAGGGGGAGCTTTATCTTTGCACTTGAACTTTCTAATGTGTTTGGTGAAGTATGTGCAGGATTTAGCAATTCATTGATATATCTGAAAAATTTCAAACCCCTAAGCATGATCTCACATGTGTAGAGAATTATGGACATCTTTGAATTCCTTGGTCATATCACTCTTTTTTTCTACACCGGGTTATCCCAAGTAGACTTAGAGTTGATTTACTAAAGGATCTTTGCTAAAAAGAACATGTGACATCATCCCTCTATTAGTGATTTTGAAGAAAATGCTTTTATAAGGGAGGAAGAGATTTTTGAAAGAGAACCACACCACACCTTTGAATTTGATTGCCAATAAGGGGGAGAAATATTGGCACACATATTGACCCATTCATATGTGCTCTAGTGTATTGCCAACAAATACAAAGGGGGAGATTGAAGTGCACTGTGTTGCATTTGTTGTCAATGAAGTATGTTGTTGTCAAGGAATGAATGGATGGATGTCAAGGAGTTTCAATATGTGAATGTCAAAGGATGTGATGGTGATGGTGATAAAGGAGAATGGCCATAGTACTAAGATGCATGCCACTTAGGAGATTCACTAAGTGGCATAGGAGATGTGGTTGAAACATTCTCTAGTTAAATCAGACGATTGATGAGCTGATATTTAAGTTCATAGAACTTGTATCCTGATGATACAAAGTCACAACATTGATTGAAGACCATGCATTGTCTTCACAATGCATGAGGAGTTGAAAGGAGTTCCATCCACAACTACTAAGTGGATGATGTGCATTAATGAAGTCCATGCACTATCACTTAGTGCATGTGAACATGAAGATGATCCAATTGATCTCTGATTAGATCAATAAAGAACATTGAAGATTATAAGTGATTCAGGAGTTCGATTGATGAAGATGAACCTTCGGGAATTCGATATCCTAAGTGAAGATCATATGAGAGGAGGATTGATGAATTCATAAGAATAAGAGAGAAGAAATGGCTTAGAGGAGAATGGCTTGGAAGTAGTGGCTTCGCATTTGGTACTTAGTAACTTTGTTTTTACACAAAGGCTATGTTCTACACTTAAGCAAAAAATTGGCCAGCCAAGGCACCTTGAGGGTTCAACCCCAAGGCATGGGCGCTAGGGCACCACGCCCATGGGGGAACCCGTGGGGCGAGCCAAGGCGGCAAGGCGCACCCAACACACCGCATGGGAGCCTGGGGAATGCCCGAAGGAGCGCGGCAGGGGCGTAGGAGCGTGCCCCCAAGAGTGTCACCGTGCATAGAGGGCGCATAGCGCGCGCCCGAGTGGCAGAGTGGGCGCAAGAGCGCGCCCGCAGAGAGAACCCGGTGCGGGGAGGCACCGGGAGGGGAGAAGTTCAACTGAAGTGAGGATGGGAGCGGAACTTTGATAAACCGCGGAAAAACTGGCCGCAGCTTCGATGTGGGATGTGGAATTTTTCCGCGGAGCGAATCCCAGCCGCTCATCTGATCTCGCGGACGATCGGCGCCGCTCATCTAATCCGCCGCGCTCCTGATCTGATCCAAGCCGTCTAAGGTTTTTGATCACCGCATCCAACGGCCCACCGTCCGTCTTCAACCTCGAGCATAGCCGCTGCCACCCGCGAGCTTCCTTCGAACCAGAGACCTCCCCGAGGATAGAAATGGAGTGTCAGACCACCTCCGACCAATCTAATTGCTCCAACGAGTTCGTCTGGCCACACTGAACACGATCATGCCTAAAAATGACCATTCATGCAATGTTTGAAAGAATTCGAAGTTCGGCCGAGGAAAACCAAAGGTGCCGAGGCCACGTGTGTTCGTGGTATGCATAGACAAGTATTAAAGAGGCCATTCATTCGTTCGAAAATGCATGCACGTGAAGGAGGAAAATAAAAAGGAAATCCGCGATGAAACAGCGAAGGAAAACCAGATTTGGAGAAAATCTTGAAGATCCGAAATCTTCGGTGATTCGAGATTTATCACGCGGATGGACTGAGGCATTCCTCTGCCTATAAAAGGAGATCCCGAGGCCTTGGAGTGTTTGCTGAAACTCTGTTGAAAATCCGAGTCCCGCGTGAGTCTCTGCCTCGCGAAGAAGAAGCCTCGCGCAAGTAAACTTGCATGGCTGGAGTCCCTTGCACGCAACATCTTTGCGCGACAAGAAGAAGTTAGGGTGACCCCTGCGCGCCTTCCCCTTGCGCGACAGAGGGTACCCAAGACCCTGCGTGCTATTCCTTGCACGTCAGGAGAGTTTGGGCAGCGCTCTTGCGCGCCCTTCTTGTGGCCGCGACAGTAGCACCTGCGTGCCCGTGGTAACACCTTGAATGCCCGTGGTGTCTCTACCCTGCGCGGTAGTGTTGAGAAGTTTGGATGCAACCCTTGCGCACCTGCATACAAGTGGAGTTTGGGTTGTGTTTTACACACATTGTGTGTGTGCCAAAGAAGGCCGAGGCCTTGCCTCGTGTGTGTGCCAAGTGGAGAAGAGGACTCGAGGATTGCATGCCTTGTGTGTGCACCAAGTGAAGACACATTTTGTGTGTGCAAAATTGAAGAACAACCTACGGGTTAAGGGTGTGCAACAAGAAGAGAGAAGAGTCCAAAGTCAAGTGTGTGCAAAACAAAGAACAATTTATGTGTACATGAACAAGTAACAAAGAAGGATGAACCTATGTGTGTGCTCTAAGTGGAGTGGACACACTTAGAAGAAGAAGAAGACTCACACAAAGTATAACACAAATTTATGTGTGTAATCAAAAGGAATTAAACGTGTGAAGGAAAAGAAGAAAAGGCGTGTGCTTAAAAGTGACTACACCCTTTGTGGGTTTATTGCACCAAGAGAAGAATAAGGGAAGTGCATGCTTGCATGCATGCACATGCACACGTGAACAAAGCCAAACCAGCTTGTGTGCATTTGAGTTGACCAAGACCAGAGGTTCTTGAAGAATTTGAGAAGGCCATGCAGTCAGTGCATGAGGAAGCAGAGTTGCCATGCACTCAGTGCATGAAGATGATTTGAAGTGAGACTGGACCAGACTGAAGTTAAAGACAACAATTGTCTGAGTATTCAGTAATTGGAGAGAAGCCAGGTCATACTTAGAAGAAGGAGATAAATCCTGAGCAATACGAGAAGACCTATTCATCACAAGTGAGCAGAGGTACAGATCAAGGCCAGCAGCCTTTATCCCAGGCTGCTGAAGTTACTTGAAGAAGTTAAAGAGGAGAAAAGCTACTCATGCGACTCGGGCAGCCAAGAGAAGACCCTGTGGGACTCAGGGAGAAGAAGTCTTCAGTGGGATTCTGGAGCAGGCCAGTGGGACTCTGGTAACACTGTGTGAAGCAGTATAAAGACCCTCCTGTGGGACTCAGGAGAGATACGGTGGGAAGATATATCGACCATTGTAATACTAACAGATTATAATGGGAGAATCCATGCTGGGAGAGAATGGCAAGGATGTAGGCCTTTGGTGCCAAACCTTGTAAATCCTTGTGTCCTGTGCCTTTTCATTACTGCATTATCCGGGAAAGGTTGAGAGACATAAGAAGAGTGGATCGAGGCCTTAACAAGCCATAGAGGTTTAATTGATTAAGAATCAATTAGTAAAAAGTTTTAAAGGATCACTGATTCACCCCCTCCCCCTCTCAGTGATTCACACTGATCTGGGCACATCATTTTTAGTGAATTTTGTATAAATTAATATTATTATAAATTTGAAAACTTTCCCTAACCTCAATTATAAAAGGGCTCCACATATATATCTTTTTCACACCACATTAAGCCCTCTACATCAACCAAACACTACCCATATCCATTCCCAACATCCCTATACACATTATATAAATTGTGGAATTCCTAAAAGACAAACACTATAGTTCATTAGAGGCTATGTAGAGGAATTAATTCGAAGAATGGGAGTTTTTTTCATGTATAATGAAGTCAAGACATAATGTAAAGGAATTTCATATCATTTATTATTTCTATAAAATACATGACTTATTCACCACTAAATTATTTTTTGTGGTGTAAATAATAACCTATGAACTATTTTATCATTAATTTCATTTAATAAATAGTATATAAATCTTAAATTGATGTTATTATTTTATGGGGTTCCTTATTCTAAAGTTACTCAATTAACACATGATTTATGTCTCATATTTATTCATGTAAGAGACATGTCTTATAGAGTACTTATTACATTTATGTGTTGTTTATACTTCCCATTAATATAATATATGATCATATTCCCTAAATTTATTGGTAATTACATATCCCATTGATTATCTATCTTTTATGGGGTTTGTGGTTCAAAAGTTAAAAATTTGGTAAGATAATTTTGTCTCTATTTTCCTTATTTGAATAGCATGTTTTGTTATATACATATATAATTTTACACGGTTTATATAATATTCACTGACAGGTTTTATCATGATTTTACTTATTTTCATGTTATTATAAGTTTCATATAATGTTATTCTATCCTCATTTGGAAATCTGTCTTCATTAAAAACAATATTTTCAAAAAATATTTTAAAAGTGTTTTAAATGATATTTTAATAATTATCATGGAAAAGGATTTCAAAGATGTTTAAAATGGATTTCAATTAATCCTTTATTTGATTTCGGGGTTATTTTATATTAAATGTATTTTACAAATGATTTATAATATAAAAAGGATGTTTCAATGCAGAAAGGATGTTTTCATAATGAAATATTTTCCATCTCAGATAAAAATATTTTATGTTACTTTGGTTTTAATTGGGACATGAATCAATGATACAATTATTATTATTTCTATGAATGGTTTATATTTTTGTGTCTGATGTAATTATATTCATGAAACACAATTCTTTTCCACGGGTTCTGTTATGATTGAAAGTTGTTTTTGAAACCCATTTACTTCCATGGGGTCTGATATGATGACTGATTTATATTCTAATGGAATGCATATGTGTTGTTTTAATTTTTTTAATGGGTGGATACTATAGATCCACACAATTAATTTTGAAAATATTTGAGTCTCATGAGATAATGATGTGAATAAATTTGATGGGCGTGATTGACAATGGGAAAATGGGGAAATGAAATCCACTATGGGGATATGGGGAAACATGATCCACTATGGGAAGTTGGGATGCTTGATCCCTTATAATAAAAGGTCTATGAATATGGATGGTGGTATGTCTCTCCCTATAGGTATAGTACCCATGACATTCCCTGATGTATTCTATAAATTCTTTTTAACTTATAGGGAATGATATTACATGTTTTTGTCTATTTCCTATGTTATTCTCTTAGATTATATTGATCGATTATTTCATGATTCATTTATTATGAACATACATTACTTATTCCATGAATAATTTAAATGATAATCCATATGAAATTTGTGATCTTCAAATATTTCGTTTGTGTTCTCATACCCTTACATTCATGTAATGCTTGTGTATCTCCCTTATTTACCCTTATAATGAACTTGAGCTCACACCATTCTTATGTTTATTTTCCCTAGGATATGAAGAATGATATTTAGTATGATATATAAAAACATGGGTCTAGTTATGAATAAATAAGGATGATAATAATTATATGTGTTATGAACCAGTTTTTTATGTTTCTATGTTTATAAGGGCACTGAACTAATATGGTGTTTCGGCATGTGTTTGTGTAATGTGTTCAATGTTCCACAGAAATGATGTAATGTAAATTTACATTTAAAATAGGTCATCATAGTTGATATTAGAGGAAATTCAGAGTGAACCATTGTAAACTGAAATGATAACACTTTAGGGATATTCCTAGGGTTAATTCTAAGAAAAAATCCAAGGGTGTCTCTACGGATAAGTATAAGGATGAGTTAATATTTAGAAAACAATGTCCTTGAGTTTTGGTAAAGGATAGAGTGAGTGGTTTCCAAGAATTATATACCTATATTGATACTATAATTATATGTGGATATGTCACAAATATACATATGGGTAACAACTTTGACAAGGTTCATCAGGCCTATCGGAAGCGTAACTTGTTACACAACAACAGAGCTTGTTACAAACCTATTTTTCACTCCAAGGGGATATTATTTGGAAATGGAAAAACACTTTATGAATCATACTGAATTATCTAAATATAATTTTTCTATTAATAACATAGGATAAACATAAGGTGTAATAAAATAAGGATGGTTTCATAATATAAACATCTTATAAGTGATTTATCATGATTATTTGGTTCTTCACTAGGATATTTGTTTCTTACTCAATGATTTCTGGTTTTAATCAATGGTGGGAACCAAGATGAACTAGGTTACCATTGAATGTAACATAAAATTTTATAATGATTTGTTAAATGAGATGGAAACTGGATAGAAATATATTGTGATCATTATTAGTAATTTTTTATAGAACATTATTAATAATATGTACCTTAACCAAATCTCGGACTACTAATAAAGAGAAGGAATAATTCATTGAGGGTTCATGTAATAAAATAATAGATAAAATAATATCCTTTTTCTTTGAAGTTAATAATATAGAATGAATCACCTAACTGAATATCTAATATGAATAAAAAGATGTTTCGAATTTCAAAAATAATGAAACAATCTAAATGTAATGTAAAAATGAATGGTTCAGTTAGAATAAAAGATTTGAATATTACCCTCTCAAAGAAATCATCAAAGGTTAAATGAATTAAGTATATAATGAATGATTATTCTGCAAATCGATGTCCCAAGTGGAAAGTTCAATAAGAGAATCAGCAACGTGTTATGAGTAATGGTTATATTTTTGCTGATGATGAGACTATAGGTGAAATGTGAAATAAAATAGGTATCATGTAATGGGATGAGGTATACTTTTTAATGACTTAAGGATCATTTGAAATAATTGAAGTGTTTGGGTATTTAGATTTAAGAATTATGATATATTAAGTGTGAAATAGATTAGGACTATTCAATTTATGTTTTTTACAAAAAATTTACAAGAATATGTAGACTGGTTCTAATGGACTAATAAAGTGTTATAATGGAAATGTGATATTTTCAAAAAATGCATGATTAAGGTTTGGATAACCCTTAATATGTGCATGTTATTGTGATAATAAAATAAATAGATGTTTTATCATAAATGGGACAATATTGATGACATTAGGACTGATATTGAAAAAGTATGGTTTCTGATATCATGGTTTGAGTTCATAGAAATTTTGGATTTATAGTATGAGGAAAGAGTTAATATTTTTTATGGCTTTCATATTTAACTATGGTATTATGGTAATTAAGGATATTAGCATATTATGAAAGATTACATGAAAATTGTTTTCATATGTTGGTGTGTGACAATAAAGATCTACAACATATGGTATCATGGATTAATTATAAGTTCATTTTGGAAATTTTTTAACCTTCTTTTGATTGTTTGGAATTTAATCTTTGGGAATGTTCAAAATGGTAACCATTTTTGGTATTTTATTATTAATAATCGAATGAGGTTTTAAAGAATAATGTATTGTCTCTCTATATGAGGTTATATGTGTATTGGATAACATTGACAACCATTTTATTGTGATAATGATAGATGGAATGACCATTCAATCAATATATATATCTTTTGATCTGATTATGCTTTGGGAATTAAAAATTCACCTTAATTTCTTTGAAAAGTGATGAAGTGAAAATTTATGAAAGAACACAAATGGTAAGATTTTTACTTAAATCAAATAAGTATATCTTCTCATTAAAATTATTCAAATATAAGTAATGTAACATGATGCTAAATATTTTATACTAGTGCCTTATTTTCTAATGAATCAAATTTTCACCATGATCATCAAAGATATACAGATTAGTGATTTTTAACATTCTCATAAACAAGTTCCCTATCACTCTCCATCAGAACATGATAGTTAGATTTCTCTTCTATGTCTATTTTTTCACTTTAAACCTATGGTCTTATATGTGTAAATCATGTTATGAGTTACTCTGGGAAACCATTATGCTATCAATTTTCCCATTATAAAATGAAGTTTAAATAATCACTTTCATGATGTGGGTTTCAATGAATGGAAATTTCATGTTTTAATTCATTTTTTAACTAGAATAATTTTTGGAGGTAAAATTCAATTTAAGGGGGGGTATAATATAACACCTTGATATTTTGTCAAATATTTATTCGAATTAATTAATCATTTTTGATATTTTTAATCTCACACAATACAGTTATAGATTTTTTTTAATATGAAAAAACACTATGTTTTGATTTTATTATACACAACACCAAGTCCATATTGCGCTACAAACAAAAATTTTATTAGATTTCGGTATGCTCAGCAATATGTGTGTATTCTTTTACGCACAATGCTGAGTTCTTTTCATATCATGCATTACATGAATGATGAATTTTTACAGAACAACAATATATTATTCGAAAATTATTATTTAATATAATATGATATAACGTATCTATTAAGTTAATGTCTATGAGTATTATTAAATAACTTATGAAAATATAAATTTTATAATAGGAATTCACTATTTAACAAATAATTAGAAATGAAAATATATATAAATCTATTATAATGGAAATAAATTTACTTTTTTAATCCCAAAGTCCTTTTTCCATAACAATTAAATTAATTAAAATTATTGAATGATATTAATGAAATACATACTATATATATTATTTAAAATATTTTTTATGTTCATATAATAAAAATTATTGGTATAACATAAGAATGATCCCCATTTTACGAATAAAACTCTATATTTTTCGAAATTATAATTTTATAACCTTTTAATTGAGAAGCTATTTTAAATAAAATTTTGGAAAATTTATGAATTTTTATATGAAAAAATAAACTTCTTCTTTGAATTCAAGATATAAAAATTTACATTGGATTAATTTTTGGTATTTTTGGGATAAGTTTCATGTATTGATGAATAATGAAAAAACATAATTTTAATTGAAAATATTATTTTCATAAAAATATTTTAGGGTGTTTAAATATATATTTTATTGGATTTAAACTATCATTAGGTCCAAATTTTCTCATTTAATACAATTTAGGCCATTTAAATTAATTTTAAATCTAATTTGTATACAAAAACATGTTAATCTTTTGGATGTTTTCATTTTAGAGAACTAATTTTCGTTTTCCAATAATGGGATAAATTGTGGAAATATATATGTTTTGAATAATGAAAATTGGATTTATTGAATATAATCATATGGTTTGAATTTGTTAAATATTGCCCTTTTAGTTTTGAACAATGTAAAGAGGAATGTTAATACTTTTTAAGACCATGATTAAGTGTAAATCAAGTAATTAAAGAAAAAATGAAATAATAAATATTAAAAAAACTACCCTAGAAAATTACCTTGTGATATTGGACGAGATAATTCCACTATTAACACATAAGGATCTATATTTATAAATTTAATGGAATATTTTCATGAAAATTACATCAATATTATTAAACTCAATTGGAGTGATAAAATGTCACAATCTTAAATTTAATAATCATAATATTTTTAATTTAGGTATTAATAGAATATATCCATGACTATATGTATTATTCAAAAATAAAAAATGTTTATCTACATCATATAAATTTATTTTTAATATTTAGTTTTTAATTAATTATCATAAAAAATTACAAAATGTTGATGTAGTAATTACTCAATTAATGAAACAATCAATTAAATGATATCATAAATTTTAAAATAAATATAATATGAATTAATTAAGGTGGTAAACAAATTTTATGGGTAAATATGACCAGTTAGAGGTTTTTTATGTGAATAGTTTTGATGTTATACTTCTTTATATATTTTAATAAAGTTATGGTTATAAATAGTATCAAAAAACTGACAATTATGATATTTTACTAAAAGAATACTTTATTAAATTATATTAAAATATAAAAAATATTAACTAAGGGAAAGGGGATGATATAAAGTAGAAAATATCTAAAATTGTCCATTTATTATCTAATTATCCTTTTATATATAAAAAATAAATCCTCTTAATATTAAAAAAAATTACCATAGTTTAAACAGTAATGGATTAACTAAGCGTTAATAAAATACATAAGGATTAAAATAACATCAAAACATGTCTAAAATATATTTATTAATGATATTAAAACATTATCATGTATTTTATTAGAATAAATTTAATTTTGGAGGCATTTTTATTGTAATTTAATTTATTATAAATTAATAATTTTTTAGATTGTAAAATTGACAATCACTTCAATTATAAAAGGGAACCTCCTCTCTAAATTTTTTCTCACCACATTGAGACTTAGAGATATACTAAAACCAGCCCATTTTCTTCCTCAACTTCCCTATCAATACTCTATAGGTTCTTCTATTCCTAAAGGAAAAAAATCTAGAGTCTTTTTTAGGATATCTAATGGATCTCCTCAGAGAAGTGCAGCTTACGACATGTGCAAAAAGTCAATAATTAAGTTAAGGTAATTTTATATCACAATTTTTTTTAGATATATTCTATTTTTTCCACTCAATTATTTTTTTCAACGTATATAATGACCTATTATATTTTATATATTTTATTTTATTTTATTAATGGTATTTTTAGCTATAATAAATGTTATTATATTATGGTTTTCACAATTATATAGTTACTCTAGTCAAAAGAAATTTTTGTATAACATTCATTTCTATGAGAAACATATATTATACAATGACTGTTTTTATAAGTTTTTTATATAATTCCCATAAATTTAATACATGATCATATTCCATAAATTTTAGGGAAATTACATATCCATTTGATGATCTCTCTTTCATCAGTTTTATAGTTCACAAGTTACCAAATCTATAAGGTAATTTCATCCAAAAAAAAATTCTTTGAGACACATGTTATGATATAAACCTATATTATTGTATTAGGTTTATATTCTATAGTTTGGTTTTTTTATCTTGAATATGTTTACTTTAATGATATTATAATATTTACATAATGTTATTCTCTCTTTGGTTGGAAATCATTATTCATAAAAAATACTTTTTTATAAAATGTTTTAAAAGAGTTTTAAATGATATTTTAATAATTTTCATAAAAATGGATTTCAATGATGTTTAAAATTGTTTTAAAATATTTATTTATATTTTTTAAAATTATTTTTATATTAAAAGTTTTAGATAAATGTTTTATGATTTAATAAACTTGTTTCAATAAAGATAATAGATTTTCATCGAAACATTTTCTCACCATATGATTAAAATTTATTTTCCAGATATGATAACCTTATGGGATGTTACGTATGTTTTAATAGGGATATTATTCAATACTACAATACTTATTATTTCTAATAATGGTTTATGTTTATGTTTATTATGGAATTATATTTATGTAACCTCTTTCTTTTCCATGGGTTATGTTATGGTTGAATCATGTTTAATAGACCGATTTCATTCCATGGGTTCTGATATGATGAATAGTTTATGTTCTTATTGTACACTTATTTATGGTTTTTATTATGTGATGGGTGAGACCTCTATATACCCCAAATGAATTGGGTACTTATTTATGTCTCATTAAATAATTATGGAATGCATATTGACCAACTTGATCCCATATGGGGAGATGGGAAAACCTGATCCACTATGGGAAGATGATGGAACCTGATTCACTATTGGAAGATGGGAAACCTGAACCCTTACTAAGAAAAGACTGTGACTGGGGATGGTGGTGTGTCCCACCCAGTAGGTTTAGTCCTAATGATGTTCTACGATATGTTTTTTCCAATCACCATGACATATAGGGAATGGTTTCATATATTTATGTATTCATTTTATGTTATGCTCTCATTAATTATGTTTTTTGATTTCATCAGGATTTAAGACTTGTGAACTATCGGTTATCATTCCATGTATCATTTTTATGATAATAAATATTTATATGTTGATCTTAAAATGTTATATTTATGTTCTCATACCTTTATATCCATGTTATGATTTGGTGTATCCCTTGATTACCCTTACAGAGCATCAGAGATCACCCTTTTCGTGTGTCTCTTTTCCCCATGATACTAAGAAAGGTATTCGGTATAATATTTCAAAAATGGATCTAGTTATGAATAAATAGGTTTTAAAATATGTAGATTTGTTATGATGCACTTGTTCATGTTTCCATGTTTCTATAGGAATTAAACTAATATGGTCTTCTATCATGTGTTTGTATAATTTATAAAATGATACACAAATAATATGTAATGTTAATGTACATTAAAACCAAGTCATTATAGAGTTGAGTAATTATTTAACATATAAAGGATTTTTATATTATATATATCATAAAATTTGATTTTTATTTATCTTAATGACCTACAATTATAGATGGAGATAAAAAATGAAATACACCATCTCTTATGATGGTAGTCAGCACATATGTATGAGTGGTGTGTTTATTTTTTGTAAAATCGTTATATAGATGAGAATTATATATAGAATAATAAAAATTAAATTTTAATATATTTAAAATAATTATTTTTTATGTCATCATATATGAAGAATATTTGACGTTGGTCGAGGTATAAAAAACTAAAAATACATAGTCTAGAATTATACCTCTTCTTCGGACAACATCCATTTATTAATAACTTAATCCCACTAAGGATTATTTCATTTCAAAAAAATTAATCTAGGTCATGGGTAGGGTCTATATGAAGGTATTTGGTAAGGGATTCACTGAACAAAATGGATCTCAAATTGTAGAGATGTTTGGATAGGGGTGTGTTTTTATAGGTGTGGAAGAGGAAAGGCTTTCTATTTTTGAAAAGATTTAAATATTATTAAGACAATTCATGAAAAAGGGTCCAAAAAAAGATTTATAAAAAGTTATATGTTTCAGAGTCAAATAATATAATATAAATTAAGAATAAAGTTTATGGAATTATCATTTAGTTATAACCTATGAGAGCCAGATTTACCCGTCTACGGAAGCAAGAATTGTTTTTACCAAATTTATTATTCACAATGAATATAAATGAAATTGATCACATTATTAAATTTAAATATGATTATTAAAAATTTGGAATCATGTTTTCAAGATTAAATATATATAAATTTAAAAAATTTATTTAATAAATATTTGACAAAATAATAAAAACAATTATATAGTGAATTAGTTTTTAATCATCAAATAGAATTTTTTATTTTTTTTTCTTCATAGTAAAAACAAAAAAATAAGGTTAATTTTATTTTGGATTATATACTATGTAAATATAATTAGGGAAAATAATGAATATATATTAATATAATTAAGTGAGATAAAACCACATTGCGTGTATTAAAACATTTTAAAAAATATCTTGTTATTTATAAAATGAACTATTAAAAAATTCAACTATAATGATTATTAATTTTAAATTTCATTGATTATTTCAAATTTAAATAGGAACCTAGTTCATTAATATCAAATTTAAAATGGAATTGGACTTTTAAACTATTTTATTTAATGAAAATTAAATTATATTTTTACTAAAAAATTGGTATTACCCACTATTAACTATAAAATCACATTTTTTATAAATATAAAAAATTAATCATAACATAATAGTAAAATTATAATTTATAAAACGAAATTAGATTACTAAAATGAAATTCTATAAGTTATTTATTAAATAAAAATAATTCTTTTTGTAAAAAAATTTTTAATTACCAATCATATTAATAATTTATTAAATATGTTATAATGTTTACATTTGGATAAATAATGTTTTTATTATAAATAAAAAATAAATTTAATCTTTGTGTGATGTGTTATTTACTATATAATTAACTTAATAATAAAATTTTTAGAGTTACATTCTGACCCCATTGTTGAAATGGTTTCCTAATAATATTATATATTTTTGGACAAAATAAGAAATTAAAATTAAAAAAAAAATACTTTGTCTTCAAGATAAAATATATGATCATAGAGGGAAACTCCCATTTTAATGTAAAAAATAATTTTGTTAAAAACCTGCATCATAAATTTTATTAATAAAAAACCATTTTAAAAAATGGGAACCAAAAATAGAAAGGATGCCTTAAATAACACATTATTGGTTTACTAAATATTGATGTCATTGACTAGAAGTAATCATTTGGAAAATGGAAGAAATATAACATCCATAGAATAATTCACAGAGAGAGAGACAATGAGAATACATGATCATGAGAAATTTTATGACAAAACCCAATAAATTTGTAGAAAATAAATAATACTACAAATTCATCATAAATGATTGTATGATGTTTTTATTTTTATCTGATTGTAATTTTCCTAGAGATGATGTATTGTTCTATAATAAAGATAGAGAACATGAAGAGATATATTTACTTGATTTCATTCCATTTCATAACCATAACTTCATCCTTGGTTATATAATTATCAATTTCAACATCATTCTCATCTCCTACACCATGAAATGAATATTGAACATCCTCTTTCATAGATGAATCACTAAAATTAACATTGAATAAATCTATGATATATAGAGGAATGAAAAGTTAATTATAATTATTTTATATATTAATAAAACCCATAAAATAGTTACCTCAAGGTAAGAAAATATTCATTTTGATGATATACTATATTAATATCAAATACATGATAATAACTACAATAGTAAAACTATAAACATTCTATAAATAACTTACCTTGAAAATAATCAATGTTTTACTGACTAAGTTAAAAAAAGACCCGATCCCATATTCTTTTGAAATCAATTTAACATTTATCTCGAAATAACATTACTCACTCATAAATTCAAATATCCAAAAATGTATTCCTATGAATCCTATAAGCTATAAAATATTGAAAATTTTTCCATAAATAACCTAAAACAGCATAAATCCAAAATATAGTCCACACCTTTTATATAAAATTTCTTGTGTCCCAAACATCAATATTAATGAAATTCCATGTTGCTAAACCATTATGTGTAAAGACATGTTGATCCACTTCTTGTGATATCACACAAAGGACATCGATTTTCATAATAACCTTACTCCTTACATTTAAATAATTCAATTGATACCTTAGCAAGAACATTATTTTCTTTCATGGTGTAAAATTAACTCTTATATTTTCATAAAGATTTATTATTTTATACATTTTTACCACATAAAAAATATCTAAATATTTCTTTAATGTATTTTTTTGTTCTTTATGCACACATTCTAGACTCATACGTTGTTGAGTAATTTTACATTTTAAATATTTATCGACTAATTTTACATGGAACGCTTATTATGTATTATTTAGTGTGTTAGTAAACTAACTTAGTATTAGAATTTTATAAATACATTGGATGTATTATTAAGAATAATCACAATATTGTTTACTACAGCTCCCATTATGTTCGTTTTCTTATTCAGACCACCATTACATTGTCCTTCGCATCCTTTATGGAATTTTTTCTTTCTAGATTTTAAAATTTTCTAAAAAAAATAATTTATATAAATATATCCAATAAAATAATAATGAAACATATTATGAGTAGGAAAAACAAAAATATATCAATAACAATGGCATATTTTTTTCAAATATTTTGATTAATCCAAAATAACCATAATTCTCGTCGTCATATAACACTTTTTGGTAATATAGGTCATTTAAATTATTCATACATAAAATACTTACCTATAATGTCCTATAAACCTTACCTATGATTCAAACTCTAATAAAATATCCTTAAAAAATTAAACAATATTTATTTTGAATATAAAAATACTATTTTTAACATTTTAAGTATCTTTTGGATAATATTTTTAGAGATTTTTGTAATAACACATACACAAAAAGCTAATATAATAAAAATTGGTACCTTCCACTTTGTAAAAAATTTTACTATAATTTAAAACAATTAAAATAATACTTGTGTTATTTTTATGAAAAACATTCAATGCATTAAAATTGATATCATATTTTTTTCTTATTCATCCTTAATCCCAGTGAAAAATTATAGATCATTCGGTGAGAAAAAAATATCATTACGTCACATAAAACTAAAATAGCTATTTTTGAAGGGAAATAAATGGAACCAATTAAATTTTTATGTAACTACCATGACTTGAGGAACCTGGAGCCAGTGGTTTAGATTTTACATTGGCATTGATACAAAGGGATAAATCATGATAGACCAATCACTTTATAATTTTTGGTTAATTAGATACCCAAATTACAACCATATTTCAATTGGAATATAAAATTTAAACATAAAACATAACAAATTAAAATGAACATCATCCTTCAAAACACGTTATAGTAATTCTTAATCATATCTTCGAGATTTGAAATAATTTAATGGTGAGCTCAAATGCTCATTAAGGGTTAATTATATCAGAATTTATCATAAAACAACAAATAATAATTTATATGTAATTATAATTAACTGGAAATTCATTCCCTTAAAAAAATTTATTGAATGATTATATAAGGTTTAATCAATATATAATCATTGGTAAATAATAACATATTCCATTTAATCAATTAAATGAGAATGAAATGTATCCAGATATAATATCACTGTGAAAATATCATTGATAATATTAATAGAATTATTAATAAAATAAAATTTTAATTATTAGAAATCATGATTTGATGCAAAATGATATCTCTAAAATCATGACCTTTCAAATGACTATTTAAATACTAGTGGTCTAACCCTATTAATTTGGCCAATGTAATTTTCTCAAGAGACATGTAAATGAGTCAAAGGGATATACTATACTAGGAACCATGCATAACTTCATGTTTAAATAATTCCTCAAATATAAATTGATCTATTTAATTTTAAAAAAATATTACTTATCATCAGAAATTTGTATCTATTAAAGGATATATATTTATCAATATTTCCTCAGTTAATATAATAACATTTAAATTAAAAATAATATGTAAAAATGGAATAGAAGTTATGAAATAATCATATCCATCATAATATAACATGGATATGTAAAGGAAATGTAATTTTTTATGAAAAATGATCGAATGAAAATGAATATTAAAGAGAATGTTAACAATAAAAAAATAAAGTGACATTGCTCAATAAATTTTACCAATCGGTACATGTCGATTCAAATACCCTTGGATAAAATATATAAAATTTAGAGATAAAATGCCAGGAATAACTAATTAATCTGGATATTAAATTTCAATGGGTGGATTATATACACAATATAAATAAATCAGGTGTATAAAATTACAATATGATTCAATGAAGAGAAATTGAGTTGAAGTCCCATGCCTCACGATTCCTTTTACTTGAATGTGATTTAACCTCATATATAGTGGTTTTAAAAATTTTATTAAATTAAAATAGATCAATATTAATATTTATAATGTCATAAATGATTCTTTTATAATATCTTATTACTCATTAGTCAATAATCATTAATCATTATTATTGTTTTTGGTGTTAATTTCTTTGTTTTCCCATTATTTATTTTAATGAATGATTTGAGTATTCTACATGTTATATAATTTTATTATATATAGAATAAAAATAATTTCATAATTATCATATTTATATAGAAATTATTATTTTAAGTCCAATCATAAAACATGATTTTTTGGAAATGAATTCCATTACTACCATTAAGACGATAGGTTGTACGTATGTATGAGAAACATTTCCATTATTCGATTATCAACATGGAAAGATTGTAATAAATATTTTATCATTATAAAATAATCATAAAAATATATTCATGTAAAATATTATTTCATTAAATATATTTATATATATCATCCATTTGGAATTGTGAAGAAAAGTGTGTCACATCGCTACATCAAGGTGGTAGTCCACACCTACTAGATCGACATTAAAATTTTAAGTGTATGAATAAAAATGATATGTTATCTTTAATTGTGATAAATATTTTATTAATGTAAGAATTATTTTATTTATATCATATATATTAATTACATTTATTCGTATCACCTTCCTTATAATGCCTTAGTGAAAGAGGAATCAGATCACTTTGTGAGGCAGTAGTCCACTATACACATGAGATACTTCATCATATCACCTATTCAATGGAAATTTAATATTTATATATGATATAATTACTCTATAGATATATTTATGTTATGATTATCATAAATATACTTTATATCCATCATAAAACTCATCCTTTATAGATGTAAATGGAAAACTGAACAACATATGTTCGTGAGGCGGTAATCCACCATACACATGAAAGATGATTTATTAATCCATTTAATTGATGTGGGGATGGTAGTAAGTCATTATCATAACATAAAAAAGTCATAGTATATAGAAGAAACTAAGTTTATTATTTAATAATGGTTTAACAATAATTGAATTATTGGTAGGAATAAATTAAATAAAAATGCTCATTGAAGAATGTTAATTCTTTTTTGGGTATCCCCTTAGGTTGTGACCTATTCCATCATAGGATGGATTTATTTCAAAACTAAGGAATATAAGATGAGGTTAAGGAATTTTTTATGTTACATTGGTAGGTATTTGGAAGAACAAAATTGGTGTGAATTTATGAATAATAGATTGTAGAGTTGTCCTCTACTAAGTTATGTGAGTGGAAAAATTGTATGTTTTAGAATGAAAAATTTGTACCCAAGTTTTCACACAATAAAATGGCCCAAAAAATTGTATTTTTTAGTCTTAGACATTATATGGTATACATATTTCTTTAAAATATCATTTAGACTAGTTATTAGGTCTATTTAACCCTTTTAATTTTTAGATTAACCCAACATCAATCCCATTTGGACCTTAACTATGATAATTAATTTTTACTGTTTTCATTATTCATTTTGGTCAAAACATATATCAATCTTATTAAAATATTGTTTATGGCCATCTAATATATGGAATATATTTTTCAAAATTCCAATTACATTAGTGGAACATTTTAATTTAATGTTAATCCCACTGACACGATGAGAAAGTTGGTATGTAAAGATTAAATGTTTAAAAGTTTACAATTGATATCATAAAAAGGGTTAACAAAAACTAAACAACCCTTTTAATGAAATACATTTTAAAAAATGGATATTTTTCTTTTAAATAATTATTATTTTATTTGTAATCCTTAGATAAAAATAATTTTTATAATTTATTATGTACTATTTATAAATGATATCATAAAAACTAGGTTATAATGGTATACTATATTGCAGCTTATTTAAACATGGGGATATATGTTCAGTAAGATATCAAGTAAAATGCACTCTTCTAGAATTTAGGAGTGTCACATTCTCTAAACATTTAATAAATTTAATCTTCACAATTTAAATGTGATATAGGTAATCAAGGGTATCATTTTTTGAAATATAATTTCATATAAATTACATCACAAAAAAGGGTTAACAAAATATACTCTTAATTAGAGAGAACGATATGTAAAAATGTTATATAGAATAGCACATAACTAGGTTATCATATAAAACACCGTTAGTGGAATGTAGATATAAAGACATAGAAAAAAATAGTCAGTAATATTATATAATCATAGATGTCGTTGATCAAAAAAATTAATTGATCATTACAAATTTAAGGACATAGAGACCATACATATGAGACTGTTTAAAGGATATTTTTATTGACCCGATATGAAGGTAATTGGATAATAATTTTGATTCAATACCTTTTTCCTAAACATGAGAAATTATTTTATGATATAGGAATATAAATAAATATAACTAACATATACGTTTTTATTTCATACTCATAATTTCTTCCTTTGGCTTTTCTTCAATAAATTTCTAATACATCCCTTACTCCACAAAAGGAAAATAAAAATATGATTTTCTTATTCATGAATCTCAAAACAAAAATTACTATGGAATGTAAAATACATAAAAGAGTGACTATTATTTCCATATATGAATAACTATTTGGAAATCCCTTTATGGTTAGGAGGAATCAGTCAATATAATACATTAATATTTAAAACCACATCAAAGGTTAAACATAAACACTTTCCTAAATGGTTAAAAATATGACAATTAAACATATTAATATCCAAAAAATAGAAAAAAATCACTAAATATTCAAAATAAAATTATCATTATTTCTCAAAAAAATATACATCTCTTAATCATCACATGAAAATAATGTGAACACTATCATATTGTATTCTCTAGAAACATGGTAATATCTTAAATTATAATGAAAACATATTGAAAACATGCATGTATCCATAATAATTATACAAAAAACATATTATTAAACATATTCCTTAAATCCAAATTTTTTTAAAACAATATCATTTATATAATAAACCACATTTTCAAAAAAAATAATTAATCAATTCTATGGTTGTCAGTAATATCCAAATTAATTTATCCAATTCAATCATATTATTGTCCAAAAATAATTATCACAACATCAGTACAATATTAAGGGTTATTTTTTTGTCAATAATGTGTTTTATAAGAAGTTCAACATTCCACTAAATCATTTTTCTTGTTTAGTGGTACCATTATACATAAGATTTCATGTCCTTAATGAAAAATTACTTATGTAAAATTTGTATAACTTAATAAATTATAATAACAAGGATATCATTGAAAAAAATCTCAAATATATAATTCATTAACCAAGACATAATCAAATTAGTAGTTCCTCTTTGTTTATGGTAGTAGAAAACTTGTTTCCAGGATTCATTATCTTTTTGAGGTATATTCCTTTAACTCATGGGGTATTAGTTTGGGTAGTTTCTCATCTATTTATAGTTGAAGCATTGATCATTTTAATTTTTTCCCATGTAAATCAAGAGAATGATGTTCTTTCACTAAACATTTATAAAAAATTCTACTTCCCTTAGAGAATGTATTAGGGTGTTTCTTTCAATAAATAACACATGTGGGAAGACCCTTCATTACCTTCTTCACCATATACATCTTTTTCTATTTTTTCCCATCTTCTATTGATTCCCTTATAAGACATAATACATGGAAAATTATTTCTCTATATTGTTAGTACATGATATTTTTTCCTCATATTTTATAAATGATTGGGAGAATGATTCCATTTGAAATATTTTCTTAATTCTATCAATGAAATGATATTTCATAATCATTGGACTATGTGCATTGACATAGTTCTCATTACTTCTGCTAGGTGAAATTTATAAAGGATATAACAACCTAGACCAAGATAGATCATTATAAAATATAATTTATAATCCTAAAACTAGTGAAATATGAAATAGAAATAGAAAAATTTATACATAGCTAATATTATAGTAATAAACAATGATCCTTGTGGATGTCCCTATTTTCAAATCCTCCTTAATGGGTTGTAATTAAATTTTGAACTATCCTATACATGTCCCAAGGGAGTTTCAATTGAGGTCCACAAATAAGTCTCATTTTAATGCATCAGGTGATGATCTATTCTATCAAAATTTTCCATTTTCGAGGTTAATACCCTTTCTTACCTCCAATCATGAACCACATCCACCTATAGTATCCAATAGGGTTCTATTGATAGTAAAAAATACATAATTTCTTACTTAAAAAAATATGTTATCATTCAATAAATATCCTCAACATCTATCATAGGGTTATGTTCCCTAATCTAGGTTTTCCATAATATATTTCCCAAATGTTCTAGTACACTACTTCTGATACCAACTGTAATGAACTTCACTCTACTAACTCAATGATAGCATCTACATAATTACATTTTCAGAGATACAAAGTGTAAAATCCAATAGAACATATCAGTTTATTATTTTAGGGGTACTAGATGCATATGTGGTACCCATATTGAATTGGAAATAGGAAATAAAAATAAAATACATAACAACTGAAAATGATCATTATCCTTTAAAACTCATTCTAAGAATTATTCTTCATGTCCTATCATAGAGAAACAATATAAGGGGGAACTAAAATTCATAGTAAATTTTATGTATAATGGAATCAATCATAAATCAATAAATAATAATAAATATGGGAATAAAGATAAATGAACACACATTCCATTTCAGTAAAATGACATCATGAAAAGATATGAAATAATTAATATGGCATGGTAAATAACTAAAAAATTATAAAATAAGAATACAGTGTATTTAGAGATAATATATTTGTGAAAATATCATGGATAGAAATATCTATAATATTAATGAGGTAAACTCATAATTATTTCATGTCATCATCTTAGGAATAATTATACCTCTACCATCATGACCTTTCCAAAGACGTTTTAAATAATATAGGTAGAAAATAGTTCAATATAGAAAACATATTTTACTTTTGAGATAAATAGATTCATAAAGGGGATATATTATACAATTCCCCACTCACTAATATAATTATAGATAATTCCTCACACATCAAATGATCTATATAATTTATGAATAAATATTCATTAGTATTAAATATTCCTATTGAGTAATGGATAATGTTTTATCAATATTTCCCCTATTAATTTTATAATATTCAATGTAAATACCATATCTAAACATAGTATACTTTTTAGAAAACAATTATATCCTTAATAAAATAATATGTATCTTTAAAAGAAATGTAATTTTTAGTGAATTTTTATTATAAGAAATTGATTATCTCAAGATAAATTCAACAATATGAGAACAAATGGAGATTGTTCAAGAATCAAATAAAACATGGTAATTTTCATATGAAATAACCTTGGATGAAATAATTCATATTTAAATATAATATCCCATTATTTATTAATGATTCATGTTATTATATGTAAAATGGGTTAGTATATAAAACATGTAAGGAAATTAGGTTCAGAACATTACAATATGCCTCAATGAAGAGAAATTTAGATGAAGTCCCTTTCCCTACACTTACTTTTATTTTAACATGTTATAAGATACATTATAGTGGTTTAAAATATGATATAAACTTATAATAAAACAATATTAATATTTATAATATCATATATTCTTCTTTATAATTTCATATCTCTTGTTTTTAAATAATTATTCATTATTTTCATTATTTTGGGTATTAATTGTCTTGTTTTCTCATTCAAGAAATTTCATGAATGTTCAAATTTTGGATCATATTCTTTTGTTTAATTATATAAAAAATAATAATCATGAAATAATAACTATATTTTAGACATAAATTACACTTTAATGACTAATAATTAAATAGGTGTTTCAGAAATGAAGTATATTACAATCATAGAGATGGTAGTTCATACAGATACCTATGTAACGTTTGCATTTTTCAACGATCAACATATAAAAAAAGTAATTAATATATTATCTTAACTTAATGAACATGATATTTTAATTACCCCATATTATTTATTTAAATATATTTATATATATCTTATATGCGGTGTGGTGATGAAAAGATAGTCGCATTGCTTCGTGAAGGTGGCAGTCCACACATACATGAGCGAAGTTATCATTTTACAATATTAGAATGAAAATGAGAAATTATATTTATGAATGATAAATATTTCATGAATGATAAATATTTCATGAATATAATAATTATTTCATTTAAATCACATATATTGATTGACATTATCCTTATCACCATTTATGTAGAAGTGATCTCCAATGATGAATCACATCACCTCGTGAGGTGTTAGTCTGTCGTACACATGAGAAATGTTATCATATCTCCTAAAGTATAGAAATTAATTGATTTTTATATTAAATAATGGATCAAGAGGTATATATATGTTATAAAAATCATATATATACTTTATATTCATCAACATACCATACTGTTATAGGTAAAATAGAAAAAATGAACAATACCAGTTTGTGAGGAGGTAGTACACCATATAGATGAATGATAATTTTGTAACCTATTTGATGTAAGTGAGGATGGATATAGATAATTACATTAAAATAATAAAATAATATTATGTGGAATATACTAAAGATATTATATCACCATTGATTAATAATAATTTAAGGAGGTGTAGAAATAAATAAAATTAAATTTCCCATTGAAAAACACTACCTCTTCTTCAGGTATCCTCGTTAGTTTTTCACCAAAGACTTCCTAGGATAAATTTCTTTGTAAATACCAAAACCCTAGTGAAATAGATTCTTTTATTATGTTAATGCATTGGAATATGATATATGGAATCACATCCCAAAGGATTGAAAACTTTAGTAGTTTTAAAAAACAAGATAAACATTGTAACCTTATATTACAATTGAAAATATAAAATACAACATATAAAATATTTTTATAAACCCATTATTCTTCTATATTATTTCAAAATCTCAATCGTAATGAAATTCCTAGAATATGAGAGGGAAATAAAACCTAATAAATGGGTGATCTTAGATTCTCATTAAGAGTATGTATATAGTGGCAGTTATCAAAAAGATGAATTAATAATTATGGTAAGGTAAAAAAACTGAAAAATATTATATTTATTAAATAACATGGGCATAATGATCCCAAAAAAAATTGATCAAATAATCCCATATAAATAATAACATGATGAAGAATAATAAACCCTAGACATTCTACTAATTGAATAATAATGTAGAAATCAATAACTGTAACAAAAAGTTTTATCAATGGAAATTAACTTTTTACAATTATGTCACATAAAATCACATTCGGAAACACAATGCCAAATCATACTTAAGTTAAAAACTAAATAATATATGGCCTTCATTACTTAGCTATTAAGGATAATTTGTCAACAATAGTTATTCTAATATCGAAAATATGACATACACAGTTGTGATCAGTAACATATTTGGATTCTAATAGTAAAAATTTAATTTTTGGTGAATAGTAACTTACCCTTATGAAAATTAATGTTACCATTATGAAATGTAATATGACCCATATGAATAATAAATCATCCAAGTTAATTTTAATCACAGTAATGATAGTATAAATAAAATATATCCATCTTATAAGTGGCATTATGATACAATTATTTCATATTATAAGTAAATAAATATTTTAAAAATTATTTATTATGTGTCAGTATTTATATAAGTAATATAAATTTTTTGATTAATTTAAAAGAATTTTTTCTTAACAAAATTTATTCTTTAATTTATATTTTTATATCCTATTATTTTGGGATAATTTTATGAGACCTTAAGTAATTTTTCAATGTGTTAAAAAATCAGTTATAATTTTCAAATTTGTAATTTCTATGTAAAAGATGATTTTATTTAAAAATTAAATTTCACATATTTATAAACTTAATTTTATAAAATGGGGTACATTTTTTAATTCTACAGATTGATAAATTGTTATGGTGATTAGTTTGTATTTTTTTTGAAATACTTACATTTTGTGAATAGTTAAATTCGATAATTTACAGAATATAATAAATAAATGATTTTCTACACCATTCTTGAGTCATGGATTATTTAAATGTCCATTTTTAAAACACACATAAACTAATTACATTATTTAGAAACACTAATCCTCACTATTTATTTTCTTGAGAAAAATAATAAACTAACGATTTAAATAATAAGAAAACACCCCTCTCCTCCACTATAAATACCACCACTCACACCCCAAAATCCTAAAAACTCTAAAGATTTTATATTTTCCTATATTCTTACAAATAATCTTCCCTAGTCCCTACCACACTTCTATGACCTCTTGGTATTATCTAAAGGCCAATCCTATGGGCCTTGAGGTGGATCTCAAGAGTAGAATACAAGAGGTAAATCATCTCCATTTTCTTTTAATATACTTTCAATTTCAATTTATTTTCATATTATTTTCTATCCTCTATTAATACAAATGTAATGATAACTATAGTACCTTACACATACTGGAATTATATAATGTTAATTGAATATACAAAATTAAAATGCTCTCACTATTTCTTTCATTATAAAAATGAAATCGTCGCCTATAGTATGTCAATTTACCATCATCAGGGTTGATCCAAGTTCATTTTCCTTAAACATATTCAATGATTTTAATAAATCCCTTAAATTTTTTGAAGATTATTTTGAACAATGCTATTAAATCCTTTTATTTTCTATAACTAACTTATGCATATAATACTAAATGATAAAACAACTCATGTTTATTGTAATAAAAACACGACTAAATTAACCTAAAATGATCATCATTAACATTATTCTAATGTATCATACTCATGGTATATAAATAAATCATTAATAAGATCATTTAACATTTATTAATTTCATTAAAAAATATAAAAACAATTATGTATGTTTATCCCCTTCTTACACGAACTTCCATTCATGTATACAAGTGAACCTCTCTAAAATCTATGATAACCTACAATCTTTAAAAATAAATATAAATTCTATAACTCATCCAAATGCCTATAAAATAACATAATAAAACCATAATTATTTATATTCATGCATAAAAAGTTCGATAATTTTTACTTAAGGAGTCTAATGCGATTGTACATAATATTAACATAAATGAACCTTTTAGAAAAATGGTAAGGGGATTTCTTGAACCCAAATCTCTTTTATTGGGTTTTCCCTCTTACAAAACCCATTTTACGTATGGTAATTAATTAAAAATAATTTATTCATTTTTATATTATCTTTTCTAGGATATAAATGTCTTCTACAGGTGTTTATGAAAAATATTTTTTTTAAAAGAACTCTTCTTTCAAAACACACCTTTTCTTTCTAACTAACGGTTAATTATTCTTATATCATGTAAGGTATTCCCCCTTTCTTTTGGGAACCCATTTTTAATGAATGTATTCCTATGGGATGAAACCCATTCCTTTTAATGTGAAATTTATGTTAATGATTAATATATGTTCTATTGGGCATTCATGATAATGTAAATGTAATGTTGTGACGGGTGCACCAAGAATTATACAGCGGAATATGAATTTTATGATGTGATGTGTGTGTCCAGATGCATATAGAACTACAATGCATTGGGAAATGTTAATAACCTCTTGGGTAAGTTGAAATATTCATTAACTTAGTGCTATATTTGTTCACAACTATGTGTGGTAGTTAAAAACTAAGACATGATGTTTCATTTTTATGCATCTCCACATTCCAATCATTAACATAATTATTTCACTCATGATTATGAAACAATGATTACGTTATGATGATGATGATTATTATTATTCTCACCCCGTGTTATACTATTTCATGCTTTTAGTTATCATCTTACTGGGCTTCTATCTCACCCCTCATTGATGTATATCCTTAGTTGACTACTTGTACTAATGAGAATTCAAGGGCCAATAAGAAGATAGAGAAGATGGAATTAAATAAATATTTATATTTTATATAGTAAATGTTATGTATGGTCTATGTTTTCCCAAGACACTAAACCTTTGGATCATCAATTTTTAATGACTTATTTTTTATCATTAAAATGATCTAATATTAATTTAAGAAAAATTAGGGTATCTATAGTTGGAATTAGAACACAATTTGTGTAATTTGTGAATTCGGATTAGAGTACCTTAGTGAAAAATGTTATTATGAGACTATAGATAAGTAAGAACCAATGATTCATTGTGAAAAATAGAGATAAAATATGATATTCCTTTAGACATAGATTTAAAAATTAATAAATTATTTATTATTTACATGCTGGCATATATTTTGTTCTAACCTTTTCTATTTTACAAAATGGTGGGAACTAAGAGAAACCATTCTAAAAACCCAATCATGGGACACATAAAGGATTACCAAAAATATGTCCCTGATACTTTGGGAGGTGGAGTTCAAAATATCATGGAGATCCTTACCCAGTTATCCCAGGTTATGAACAATAACATTAATAATGTGGAACTTCATCCGTAATCTAATAGGGAGAAACTTTATATCCAATGTTTTATGAGGAAATGACCACTGATGTTTAGTAGATCTTTAAATCCACTAGATTCAGATTGCGGTTCAACTCAATGGAGAAGATATTCTTTGTGCATCATTGTTCTGAGATGGAGAAGGTGAATCTGGATGTCTATCATCTTGATGGAGAGGTCGTCCAATGGTGTGCATTGATTAATAACACCAGGATAAGGGACGAAATTATATATATGGAGTGTTAATATCTTAAAATAATTTTTCTTAAAAATTATTTCGCTTGGAATCTTTGAAAAAATATGTAGAGAAAATTCCTATAGTTGATGCAAAAGGAAGTATAATATTTCATGGACTACAAATAAAATTTCACAAGGCTTTAAAGGAATGCTTCTGGTTTGGTTATCAATACTAATAAAAATATTGATACATTCATTAGTGGTTTAAAACCAAAACGAGGAAATTATATTGCAATTAGAAACATTGGGATTTATTATGAGTTTTTTTGATGTTCACTCAAAGTAGATATGGAGTTTAGAAAATGGTCTCTTCGCTATGGTGATAAGAAACAAAAGTTGTAGTTTCAAGAAAAATGATCTAATGAGAATGGTGGAAAGAAAAATCAACCACAAACATTACAAAAATGTGGAATGAAGCATCATGGGAACCACCTCGAAGGGATGGGGAAATGATTCGAGTGTATGGGAGAAGGCCACCAATCTCATTAATGTCCAAAAGACATCAAAAGGCAGGAAAATATGGTGGAGTAAAGGAGATCACCACCCTGAGTCTAATACAAAAAACTATTGAGAGGAAGGAAATTATGAAAGCCAGTGCACTTAACCTCAAGTCCTCCAAGGTAATGAGAGTCGTCATCAACAAAAAAAGGCGAAAGGTAATTCTTTTTATATCACTTCAAAAGAATTTTACAAAGGTAATTATGTCATACAAGGTATACTTCCTATTCACTCAATAATGGAAAAATTCTTATTTGATTCTTGTTTATTCATTCATTTATATCTCGTATGTTTTCTAGAAATACTGAATCGATTCCTAAACACCATTAAGTAGTGATATCCATAAGAAGACCTTTTGGTGAAATCATTACAATCAAACTGTTAGACACTTCACCTGTTGGCGTATGTGGGAAGACTCTTCCAAAAAAATATCTTGATACATCCCTTTGTGTAATTTGATGCTATATTGAGGATAGATTGGATCTCTTTATATAGATCACATATAAACTTTTTGGGGAATGGAAATATATTTTCATATTCAGAACAATCCCATGATCCTCTAAAAAAATAAAGGATGAGCATGAATATCCTTTGAAAATTCATTCAACGATATGGTTTTTGATTCCCTATGAGGAGGCGTACCACGCTCAAATGGTTGATTCAAAGGAAGATATCCACCCAGGGAAAATTACTTTGGTGAGGGAATAAGGTGATTTATTTCATGAATAGTTACCAAGACTATCCTCGGATTGTGAGGTAGAGTTATCAATATAAGTCATACCTGGAGCTACTCTTATCAGAAAGTGTCCCTATAGGATAGATCCTATCGAACTGGATGAGATAAAGATGTAGCTTCTATATAATTAAGATAAAGGGTTCATATGCCAAAATTCACCACCTTAGGGTTCTCCAGTGATCATTTTCAGTAAGAAGGATGGATCAATGTGGTTATTTATAAATTTTTATGAACTAAAAAAATCACCATAAATAACATGTATCCTCTTCTAAGGATTTATGACTTTTATTGATCAGATGGGAGGAGATTGGTACATCTCAAAGGTGGATCTTCATTATGAATATCATCCACTAAATATGAATAAGGATGATATTCAGAAGACTGCATACTATACAAGGTATGTTCACTATGACAATCTGGTGTTGCCCTTTGGACTTACTAATTCCATGGAAATCATTATAGACATGATGAATAGATTCTTATACATTACCATAAAAATATTTTGGTAGTGTTTATTGATTATATTCTAATCTAGTCCAAGTGGATAGAGGAACATTAAAAACATCTATGACTTGTGCTCGTGATATTAAGGAAGGAGAAGTTATACGCTATGTTCAGTAAATGTGACTTTTTGATACAAAAAGTAGCATTCATGGTACAGGTGATCACAGCTGGGGGAATTTTTGTGGACCCTTTATAAACAAAAGAAATTGAGGAATTTCCTATACCCTCTAGTTTCATATAAATCAATAGTTTTTATAGCTTTGAAGGGTACTATCAACATTTAGTGAGAAATTTCTCATGATTGTCATGCCTGCTAACTAAGATGAAAAGGAAATGGGTAAAGTATGTCTCGAAGGAATAATGTGAGGAAAACATCATGGAGAATAATAGAAAGTGGATCACTACCCTTGTACACACATTACCAAAATGAAGATAATGTTTTGTGATATACAATTATTCTTACAAAAAAATGGTTGTATGCTCATGAAAATTGATAATGGGATAGCCTATTCCTCATGAAAAATGGGCATCCATGAGTAGATCCACCTTAAGAATGATAAAGAGCTAGTAGCGGCAATTTGTTCCATGAAAATATGGTAGCATCACCTTTTCTTTTTTAAGAAATTTGATGACATGAACAAGTTTCCCAGTTCATGTCATCAAAAGGAATTTTTTAAATTCAAATAGATACATTACAAACACGAGGTGTAATGTACTTACACCAGCGGGGATTAATAGGGGAACAATGAAACTCAAGAAACAAACAAAATCAAAGCTACAAAACAACTGAGATTCTAGAAAATGCAGTGGGAACCTCCCTCCTAAATAGAAAATAAATCTTCTAAATACAACATGAAACGTCAGAGACAGCAGAAAGAAGCAGTCTGAAATTTCCTTTCAAATTCTCCAGAGAGCAGCTAGATCACAAAACTACAGATTCCATCATTATAGCAGAATATGCATCTGTTCTATCCAGCAAGCAGTACCATAATAGATTCCTAAACAGTCCATAAAATATTCCATAAGCAAGATCAAAGTAGAGATGCATCAAAGAAGAATCCAAACAAAAACAGCAACATAAATTCAGAATTTGAGATAAAATCCATCAAGATGCTGAATTAATCAATGACAGCCTACAATTAGGGGGAAATCTCAAACAAATAGAAATCAAGGAGATCATCGGAACTCCTTTTTTAATCATTACTTGAAGATGTCATGCATAATGTCAAGATAAGTGTCCTTCAATATTTCCCCTTTTATTAAAGTTTTAAAAATGATCGTATCTTGAGGCTTCTCCGAAGATTCAAGTTCCTGACAGTAGGGGACATCCTGTTTTACAATCTCTTCATTATGTTGATGTGCCTCTACCTGTTGGGGTGTGTCAATCTATTTTTATGACATGTCATCAGGTAGATCAACTCGATTAGTTTCATTGTTTTCTTTTCCAGTAGGAATAAGAGAATTTGTAACAATGGTTCTCTCAATCTATGAGCATTCCTTGCGTTTTCTAGTTTTTCTGGGGTGTGGTGTGATGAAACCATCATTATCCACTAAAGGATTTTTACCTTTCCTTTCCATGGATTTCAAATAATACTCCTCAATTTGTCTATGTTGATCCACCAATTCAATTTAGGTATCACTAGAGACTGAATTCTCATGATATTTTTCAAAGGATCCTAAAGTATATATTCTCAGAAAAGGATATCAACATGCATCAAAGGTAATGGTATGGGATAATCAAAGATTATGATTTCTCTCTTTACTATCATTGTGGAAAGGCTAAAAAGGTATTTGATGCTCTAAGTATAAAATAACCTGTCACTCTATACATGTTGTGGATTTAGAAAGACCCTATATTCATAGATATGCGAAGGATTGATATGGAGATCATAATGGAAAGGAATACATCCTATATTTTCCAAATTTTTTTCCAACCATCTATTCAAAAGAATATTAAGGAGGCACAGTGGGATGATACAATGTTTTAAAAGAAGGTGAATATAGTAAAAGAAGGTAATCTTCAATAGTTCCATATCGATGATTATGGTGTAATTCAGTTTGGAACAATCCAATGTCTAACTTTATCACCCAAGATAATAAATGAGCTATTGGGCAATGCACACATCTCAACATTATCTATCCATACTGGTAGCACCTAGATGTATCGCGATCTCTAAGAAAAATTTTGTTGGGATAACTTGATGAAGGAGACTGCAGAATATATCTCAAGGTTCCTGATATGTAAACAATTTAAAAAATAGGGAAAAAAGTCTAAAGGGATAATGAAACCATTTCCTATAACAATATAAAACTGGGGGAATGTAACCTTGGGATTTTTCACAGGACTCTCGAAGACATCCAATGAAAATAATGTGATATGGATTATGGTGGACTGACACACCAAGACTACTAACTTTATCCCTATTCATGAAGATATCTCACTTGAACAACATTATTTGATATATGTGAATAATGTGGTGAGACTACATGGGGTTCCACTATCAATATTTCTCTGATCATGGTCCCAAGTTCACATCTAAATTTTGGAGGATTCTTTTACTTTCCTTCAGTACTAAATTGAATTTCAGCCTGACCTATCACACCTAAAACTGATGGTCAATATAAATGGTTTATTTACATGCTCGAAGATATTCTAAGAGCCTGCTCATTTGAATCCAAAGGTGGATGGGATCATTATCTCCCATTGGTTGAGTTCTCATACAATAATAGATTCCACTCAAGTATTTAGATAGATCAATATGTAGCTATACAGGGAAAGTGATGTATAACTCCATCATGTTAGGATGAAGTTGGATAATGAAATTAACTTAGACCAGATCTTTTATAAGAAATGGTAGAAATAGTTCAATCCATCCAGAAAAATATCAAGGAAGCTTAGAGTCGACCAATGATCTATGCTTAAAACCATCGAAGGGACATGGAGTTCGATAATAGAGATAAAATCATCCTTCAAATATCACCATGGAAGAGAGTCAGGCAGTTTATAATTAAAGGGATGATAATTCCAAGGTATATTGGCCCCTTTTAGATCCTTAATCGCAAAATAGTTCTGGGCTATCGGTTTTCACATCCACTGAATATGGATTATGTTCACGATGTGTTGCACATATCACTCCCGTGGAAGTGTATACCAGATACTTCCCATGTACTGAACTGAAAGGTGGTGCATCTAGAAGATGATCTCTCTTATGAGGAGCATCTGGTAAAGATTTTGGACTGGAGAGATAAGGTTCCATAAAACATGACAACACACCTTGTCAACATTTTGTGGAGGAACCATAATTATGAAGAAGAAACATGGGAACCATAGGTTGTGGTGAAGGAGAAGTATCATCACCTATTTTTGTAAAATGAAATTATGAGGTTGAAATTTCAAACGGGGGGAAGAATGTAACAACACAAATTTTTATCAATGAAAATTCCCCTCCATTTGTTATGTCACTGAAAAATACATTAGGAAATACAAATCCAAATCATTTTTAAAAGAACTAAAAAATATAATGTGAACATTATAGCCTAGTCGTTAAATATTATTTTTCCACTTCTATGTTTTCAATATAAAAAATCTGACAAACATGGTTGAGATATGTAAGTTATTTGGATTCTAAAATATAAACATAATTTTCATTGAATAATAACATACCCTTGTGAATAGAAGTGTTACCCCTATGAATAGTATTATGACCCTTATGATTAGTGAATCATCCATGTGAATAGTTATAATACCAATTATAGTTTAAATAAAATTTATATATCTTATAATTGAAAATATGATATAATTATATCATTTTATATGTAAATAAATATTTTTAAATCATTTAATTACATTTTTGTATTAATATAAGTCATAAATATTTTATTATTAATTTAAATGAAAAAATATTTTCTCAAATTTTATTTGTAAATAAATATTTTGATGTTTTATGATATTTACACAATTTTATGAGACCTTATGTAATTTTTCAAAAGTGTTTTTAAATAAGTTATAATTTTAAAATTTTGTATTATCTGAGTAAATGATGAATTTATTTAAAGATTAAATTACAATTATTTAGAAAATTATCTTGATAAAATGGAGTCCCTTTTTTAATTCTATACATACAAAAATTATTACAGTTAATTTTTCAGGCTTATCTAAAATACTTTAATTTTTGGTGAATAGGAAAATTAGATTATTTATGAAATATGAAAAATAAATGAATTTATGCATCATGATTGAGTCATGGATTAAGTAAATTGATATTTCATAAACTAAAATGTAATAATTACTGTATTTAGTCTCAAAATTCTCATTATTTTCTTTCTTGAGAAAAATAATAAAGTAATGATTAAAATAAAAAAAACACCCTGCTCCTCAACTATAAATACTAGCCTCACACCCTCTTCTCCTCATAGCTCTAAAGCATTGAAACATGCCTATATTCTACCAAATAATCTTCCCTAGTCCCTCCCCCATGTGCAAGATCCTCTGGTCTCATTAAAATACCAATCATAGTTTCCTTGAAGAGCATCTCAAGAGTATAATTCAAGTGGTAAATCATCTCTCTTTTCTTTTAATTTCATTTCAATTTCAATTACTTTTCCTATTCTTTCCTCAAATAAATTAATCCAAATACCATGATAACTCTAGTAAAATAAAAATTCTAGAATTATATGATTTTAATTGAATATCCAACCATAAACGTATCCCTATATCTCTCTAATATTAATGATGAAATCATCGCCTCTGATATGTCAATTGTTGACATTGTGGTTAATGCACATTCAGTTTACGTAAAAATCATCAATGATGTTAATAATACCCTTATCTTTTTTAAAAAATATTTAATTTTTTTTGTTTTATCCAATTTTATGTTATGCAAAAAACATTTACCCATAATAAAAAATGATAAAACCAAAAACGTCTGTTATGATAAAAAAACCAACAAAATTAACCTAAAACAATAATAAATAACTTTTATTTGAGGAATAAACCTCAAGTTATATAAATAATTACATTATAAGATAATTTTAAAAAAAATAATATCATTAACAATATATAATAAAAATTCTTAATGTTTATCTGCATCATATATGAACATCCATTCATGTATAAAAGTGAATCATTCTTAAAAACTAATTAAATGAACACTTATGAACAATGAATTTAAACTCTATAACTCATCCAAATTCCTATAAAAGAACATAATAAAACTATAATGAATCATATTCATGTATAAAAGGATATGGAATTTATAATTAACGTATATAATTTTATTATAAAGGATATTAACGTGATGGAATCTTTCAGAAAAAATGTACGGTGATTTCTTAAACCCAACTCACTTTCTTTGGGTATTCCCTCTTTCTCCCCATTTTTGGAATGGTTATTAATTAAAAATAATTTCTTCATTTTTATCTTATATATTCTAGGATATATATATTTTCTATTGTATTTTATAAATAACACAAATTTTTCCCAATGAACTCTTCTTTCGCAACACACCTTCTACTTCAAACTCAAGGGTTATGATTCTTATATCAGGTATGTTAATCCCCCATTAATTTGGGAACCCAATGTTTATGAATGTATTCTTATGATAATAAACCCATTCCTTTCCATGGTTTATTTATGTTCATGGTTGATATATTTTCTATGTTGAAATCATGATAATGTAAATGTTATGATGTGACTGGTGTTCCCAGAATTACAAATCGCAATGCAAATGTTATGATGTGACAAGTTCACTTAGAATTATATAGAACTCCAAATAATTTTTTAATATGAAGAACCTCATTAGTAAATTGAAATATATTTGAACATGATTCTATCTTTTTTCTCAACTATATGTGGTATTCGACCACTAAGACATGATGTTTCATTTTTTTCATTTCCACATTCCATATATTAACTTAATGCTTCTTATGGTAATTTTGATCCTATGACTATGTTATGATGATTATGATTATGCTCACCCCATTTTATATTGTTTAATTGTATTATCTAGAATCTTATAAGACATTTATCTCGCTGAATTTTTATTTATATCCTCAGGTGACTACTTGTACAAAAGAGAATTCAATTTTCAATAAGCAGCTGGAGAAGAAGGAATTAAATAAATGTTTCTGTATTTTTTTAAAAGATATGTACTGTACAATTTTTTCCAAGACATCATTCCTTTAGATCCTTTATGTGTAATAAAATTATGTTTCTTGTTTAAAATAATGTAATATTAATGTTTACAAAATGAAGGTCACTATAAAAAATTAATCTCATAATGGTGAAATGTATAATGACAAACAGAAGAAACATATAGTTGAATATTTGAATCAATAATCTAACATCATTAATTATTTAGGATGTGAATATATAATCATAAATTATTCATTACATGAATCATATAAATGGGTAAGGTATTGGAAAAAACAATGGATAGATTTTTTCATCACACCTACCAATGCATCAAGGGGATATAGCAGCCACAACCCATCACATACTATGTCTAATCCATTTCTCATATGAATATATAATACAACTTTACAAATTAATAAATTCAATATTGGAATTAATAGTCATACGGTATGTCAAATCTTCCCCATTAAGATTAATAATGAACTATCAAAAAAATGATGATGGTATCATCGAAATACATCTTTTAAATAATATTTAACAATGTTTTCTTGCACAACTGAAAATATATTTAATATATTATTGGAATATGACTTGAGGAAAATAACTTTTTCAATTCAAAAAAACCATTTTTTAAAATTTTTCACAATTATAAATAAAAATATTTTTTTTGAAAATAACCATGTAAGCTTGTAAATATGTCGTAAAATAATTAATGCATTATGATGGAAGGAATGTAACCTCATGATGTAAAATTTTATAAAACATTCCTTCTATATTTCGATGGAAAATTATCAAATAACCTTGATTATAAAGTGATAAAATATAACTTTCAAACTATTTTTAAAAAAAAATAACCATGAGAAGAAATGACATATATCAGTTATATGTGGAAAAAAACAAAAAATATTTTTTTTAAACAATGACATGGAATAAAAATTTTACGTAGTGGATACACAAATATAAACAATTCTCAATAATGATGAGATTATGAAATAAACCCATACCACTTTGTAATCAATTGAATCGTATAATCGACGAAATAACCAAATTAAATTGAAAGTTTAGATTCCATTAAGGAAAAAATATTCATGAAATAATATAATAAAGGGTAGAATGTAATAAAAACAAAAGGATTAAGTAGTGAATATGAAATATATCTCTTGAAAGTAAGAGTTTGTTGAAAACCCCTTACCTTAGGTCTGATTTCCTACCTATGTGGATGGCCCTCTTATATAGTCATTTAAAAAAATTATTCTATAATCTTAGTTAATATTTATTAAATCATATATGATCATTTTATAACGTATAATATTAATTTTTTAATAAAATCCAAATATTTTCATTGTTTTGGGTAGTAACTACTTTGTTTTTAGACTATGTTTTGACGTTTTATTCATTGTTACTCTTACATAGAACATGATTCCATAATATCCAGAATATAAAAAATTATATAAATATCATATGTATTCATTATATAATTATTTTAACTAATCAATAATAATTATTGATAGTAAATGGAATACACCATTCATGTTGACGGTAGGTCGTACGTACACATGAACACTGTTTCCATTTTATTATCATAATAAAAGAAAGGAATGTAAATGATATGTATTTATATTATTAGTATAGTATAAATTTTCACATATGTCACATAATTATATAAAACCTATCCTTAATACATTTCATGTAAAGCGTGAATGAATCACATCACGTTGAAGAGGCGGTAGTCCAGATGTCGACAAACGATGTTATCGTATTCTTAAAAAATGGAAATAATTAATGTGTATATTATATACAAATATAATAATTAAAAATAAACTTTAAATATAATATATAAACTATAAATCCTTCATTATTAGAAACCTTGAAAAGTGGTAATGGAAGAATGAACGACCTCGGTTCGTGAGGAAGTAGTCTATCGTACACATAAAACATGATTGTGTATCCCATTTCATAGAACTGTGTGAAGTTGTTGGTATTAACCATGTTAAAAAAATATTAGTATATTTATGATAATTTAAATTAGTTTATAATAAATTTATTTGAATAATTTAAGTGTTGAAAAAAATAGAAGTTCTTGATGAATAACTTTACCTCTTCTTCGGATAAATCCTTTTAGTTTTCACTAACAAAATGGTTTTATTTATGCCAAAAGTGAGGATTATATGATAAGGGGAAAGGATTTGGGAGTTCATTTGTGATGTTTTTCGAAAAACGAAAAAACACGATGTGAATTAAAGAAGTAAAGGAAAGAGTTCCATTTTATATTTGACATAAGGGGAGCCCTTAGAAACTCTCAAATTGTTAAATTAATATGAATTACTTTTCATTTCCAAATGGAAATAATGTGTGTTATTTCGAATCTAATATGGGTATGGGTCAAAATGTTATCATATTATAATTTTTTAAAAAAAAATTCACATTCACTCCCTTATCTTTCTGTTTTTACACGTATATAACTTCCTTAAATATTACCATGGAAACATATATTTTTACACATTGAGGGTTAATATAGTAACTATAAAATTACAAAAGAACCATAAATGGATTATTGATTAAATTTTTATCCTTATATAAATAATTTTTTTCAATTTAACATCTTAATGGATTTCATATCATTTAATAAAATATTACTTAATTTAAAATTTAATTAATGTCAATTTTGAAACTATTCATTACTTTGACAATTCAAAAATATAAATATAATAAGATATTTTCAAAAAAACTCATTGAATTAATTCATAATATGTCAAGTTAATACGTAAAATTCATTTAATACATTATTTATCTCAAATTATATTTCTTAGTAGTCTTAATATCATTTATTTTATTTTTCCATTATTTGAATTATTACTCTATCATTGTTGTGCAAGAAATTACGGGAATTATTTCATTCCTAAAAATTGAAAATATATTTCCCTGATAAATATGAATATTTTATATTTAAAATTTATTTTTATGGTAAAACTTATTTTATTCATGACCATATATTAAAAATATTGTACTTATTAAAAACATTATTGTGACAAGTGTAACACCCTAACCCCTCTAAAATGGAGTCGGTGCATTACTAATTACATTGGTATGTTTAGAAGGAATGAAATCTAGAAGGAACAATTAGTTTAGTAGTATTTAAGAATCTAGATACATGTATGTAACTCAAATTACTTAGGAAAATGTAAAAAGATACACTACATAACAAAAACTAAAAAATGCATCCATAGAAACTCAATAAATGATATCCTCTTCAAAACCTGTTAAAGGTAAAAAATCATAGGGGTGAGCTCAAATGATTATTAAGGGTCAAAAATTGTGGAATGATCAATCAATAATAACTAAATCATAAAAAACTTGGCATAGTCAATATGTAAATGTGAATAAATAAAAAACCCATGTTATTAATAAAATAGAATGAAATTGTATCAATTGATTTTGTCATAGTGAAAAAATCATGGATAGTAATAACTAATATTGAATAAAGAAAATGGTTATTATTTGGACATCATGTATCTGAACATGGTACCATTATAAAATCATATGGTTTTATGTCTATGGGAAGAAACATGCCTGATTTTGGAAACAAACTCAAAAGGTTTGTTACCAACAGATTTGTCTCATGAGACTCGTAGATTCATCGAGGGGATATAGTGAGCCCCACCCACTACTAAATGTCCAAATAATTATTTATAGATTTATTTAATACAATATCAATATTCCTTTTTTATATCTGTATATAGTAGAGGATATAGATTCATCAATATTTCCACAGTTAAAACAACATTCCAAATAAAGACCCGATATAAAATGTTATACGGTTTAGACAATAAACATATCCATGATATGTGAATATGTGTATTTAATATAAATATAATTTCAAATGAAAATTGATCTCAAATGGGTAGTAGGTACACCACATAAGGATAATTATGCTCACAACACAATGTTAGTCACAACAAAATGGAAGTTGAGACAAATTCCCTTACCATAATGTAATCAGTTTAATCATATAACTAAAACTTAATAAACATAAAATCAATCATGAATACCAATAATATAATGGAAATCATGATAATATATGAAAATTTTCAGTACACATACACCACATTCAAGAAATAAGTGGCGAACATTCGAAATCTCACGAAATGAAAGTGAGATGAGAAAACCCCTTACAAACATTTCAGCAAGGTAACAGGTGTTCTCGTGAGGGTTTAATGAGAGGTAAAGGGGTAAACCATTATATATATATCATAAGGGAAGTATTGGGGATGGGATAAAATATAACCCATCATTAGGAATTAAAAATAAAAGGGAACAACATAAGTGGAAGTCTTGAACAAAAATGAGTGAGGGAATCCCTTACCAAGAATGTATCATTAGATTGAGAAAAATTCAATGAAATAATTATGTGTGAATGATATAATCCCAAAAAATAAAAGTAGATGTATAGAATAAATCAATAATAGGTTATTAACACATATTTTGGGAAAATAAAAAATCAATGACATATATTTTTAACTCAACCAATGGAAATTAAGTTAAGATATCCATGACCATAAGCTCAAAGGTGTTCTTGATTGTTCTTAATGACCTGAATAATCAAATTTAGATTCATTAATTAATATTTACAAAACCTAATAACCGTGAAATTGATAATTATAACCTTATTAGGTTCATTCATGACATCTTTTATGGGTTTCAATATATTCAATTTTATTATTTTAGAAGAATATTCTTCCTCAGTTTTCAAGATCTGTTAAATTGTATTCATGAATAGAAGTTCTTTTGAAATGTGGTTAAACATAAAAAATGTTTTATATATATTATTAGTTATATTAATGATTTATAAATAATCTTATAATGATTCTAGTTATATACCATTAGGATGACTCGTTCGATGAGTTAATGATAAACGCTTGGATTTGGCGTGGTCATTTTGTGCACAATAAACATGTTTTGTATTAATATTCCTAATTATGAGTGTGTAATGATTAAAGAACATTTGAAAATATATAATACCTATATTATGTTCTATTTCAACCATTTAAAATGTTTTATGACTATTCTTGAAGATAGTAATGAAAATAGAAAACCCATCTTCCTTTAGTGTGATGAACTAACACAACTCGGACGGTGTTTGCATTTATAGTATAAACGGAAGAAAAAAAATATTATGATGAAATATTACATGAGAAAAATTAAAATCTATTAATTTTATGGAACAATAATTATCATGAAATTTTTATGAGGTGAGGTGAAAATAGGGATCAAAAGAATAAAACTTTGTAAGAGAAATTGAAAGAAAAAGAAAGAAAAGTCCACCTCTTGAGTACTCCTCCTTGATAATCTCTTTAAGGCCTTTGTTTTTTTTCCTTTTGGTGAGAGAAGAAGGAATTGTACGTGGGGGGAAAGGTTAGGGAGATACTTGAGCTGAAGTTAGTCAAGGATTGAAGCTTAAGTTGTGTGGAATGAAGAGGGGTGATGGGTAGTTTATAGTGGAGGGGAGGAGAGTTTTCTTAATATTATAATCATTAATTTATTATTTATTCTCAAGACTAGAAATATTTAGTATTCCATGACCAATAACATTAATAATATAAATTGATTTATATATTTGGGTTCTTACATAACTCATGATGCTAGGAATAGTAAATTTTATTTATAATGTAATTATATGGTAAATTAATGTATTTTACTATTCACAAAATTCATGTATTTCATAAAAATCCCAAAAATTAACCCTAACCATTGTTCTACATTTATAGTCCAAAAATGATCTCCATTTTTCAAAAATGTTTTTATAAATAGGATAAATATAATTTTTAATTTAAATCATTATTTAATCAACAGATAAAAATACTTGAAATATTTATCTTCATTTTTAAGGTGCCTAAATTTATTTATAAATTCAAAGGTATGGATACCATTAATAAAATTCATATTACTATTCATATTGGTAGGTTATTATTTATAAGAGTAGGCTACTATTCATAAGGGTATGTTATTATTCCCCAAAAATTATGTTAATTCTATTAGACTCAAAATATCACCCAGAACACAACCGTGTGTGTCAGATTTTCAAAATTCATTTCATAGAACATAAAAATTTATTTTTAATGGTTATGTTATGACAATATCCTATAAATACCCATGTTTTGTTCTATATAGTCTCAGTTCTTTATGAAATATAGGCTATGAATTGAATGTATTTATTAGAGCATACCATAAAATGTTTGGGTTGTTACATTATTCTCTCCTTTAGAAATTTCATCCTTGAAAATTTCCATGCATAAAGTCATCTAAAATGGTGTGGTTGATTCTTCTTCATAACATCCTTAGGTTCCCGCATTCCTTTCTCCATTTCATGGTTTCTCTAAATAACCCTGACTAGACGATTTTTCTGATTCCTCAATACCAACTCCATTGTGTCAAGAATCCTGATAGACTCTTCACAGCATGACAAATCAGGTCCCATCTCTATTTATTCATAGGTGAGTAAATGTATTGGGTCTAGAGTGTATTTTCCAAAAATGACACATGGAACACATCATTGGATTTTGAAAGACTTGGCGGCATTTCTAAACAGTTTGTTACAACTCCAATTCATTCTAGAATTTCAATTGGTCTGATGTTCCTGTGGCTCAGTTTCCCTTTCTTACCATACCTTAAGACACTCTTCCATGGATATACTTTTAGAAAAACATGATCTCCCACATGGAATTATAAATCCTTTCTTTGGTTGTCAACATAATTCCTCTTCCTAATTTGATATGCTTTAACATGGGCTTGCATTGTCTTCACCTTTGTTGTGATCTCTTCGATAAGTTTTGTGCCAATAAGTTTCCCCTCATTAACTTCATCCCAACATGTTGGAGTTCGAAATATCATTCCATATAATGCTTCATTTGGAGACATATTTTATACTATAATGGAAACAATTGGTCTAGGAAAATCCCACCAATGATATATATTGAACCTACATAACTTTAATGTCAAGGGATTATGATCTCAGCATATCCTCCAGAGTTTGACTAGTCTATTCAAACATTATGTCGGTTTGGAGGTGATAAGCAATACTCATATAAAGATCAGTATCCAATGACTTCTTCAAACTTTTCCATAATATTAACGTAAATTGGGGATCTCGATCGGACAAAATCAATAGAAGTTCACCATTAGGTCTTACAACTTCCTTAATACAATGTCTTGATAAGTGCTCAAGTGGAAAATCCTATCTTATATCAAGGAATTATACAGATTTTGTGAGACAAAAAACAATTAACTATATTGCATCATTCCTTCTATGTGTCCTCGGAAGTCCAGTGACAAAATCCATTATAATTTCATCCCACTTCCACATAGGAAAAGATAGAGGTTACATCACCCTCTAGGATGGTGTCTCTCTATTTTCACTTGTTGACAAACTAGACACCTTGACACATAGTCAACAATTTCACACTTCATATTATCCCACCAATAATATTCCTTTTGTTCTCTATACATCATTGTTCTACCGAAGTGTATAGATAAATTTGAGCTATGAGAATTTTATAATAGTTACCTTTTTATCTCAGGTACTAATGGAATGCATAACCTCTTCCCAAATTTCAAAATACCTTCTTTATACATGAATTCTACTAATCTCCCATCCTTAAAAGCATTAATTTTCTTATATATATTCTCATCATCAGATTGAGAGATTTTTATATTCTCTAGTAAAGATAGTTTAGCAATCATTTTTAAGAGTAAATATGTTTTCCCTTCTTTAACAATTCCCATATCCATTTTTAGTAGATCCAAAAATATAGAATCTCTCTCAATCCCCATTTGAGTTGGAAGTCCGTGATCTTTCCTACTTAATTAATCTTCCACCTATTTTTCATTCCTGTGGTGGTAGTGTATTGAACAATCATAATCTTTGAGTAACTCGAGCCATCTCTATTGCCTCATTTTGAGTTCTTTTTGTGTAAAAATTTATTTCAAACTCTTGTGATCAGTGTATATCTTGCATCTTTAATAGTAGAGATAATGTCTCTATATTTTTAGAGCAAAGATTATGGATGCTTACATAAGATCATGAGTTGGATAATTTTTCCCTTGAGTCTTCAACTTCCTTGATGCATAAGCAATAACTTTATCATTTTTCATAAGGATGAAACCCTACATATTCTTTGATACATCATTGTATATTACAAATCCATCACTTCTAGATGAATGCTTCAAAATTGGAGTGTTGAGAAATATTCTTTTCCATTCTTTAAATCATTCTGTACATTCATTTTTCCACACAAACATACCTCCTTTACATGTGAGATTGGTTAGAGGGTTTTCCAGTTGGGATAAATTCTGAATGAAACGTTGATAGAAACATGCTAAGCCAATAAAACTGTGTACCTCAGTTATGTTTTTTGGTGTGGGCTATTCCTGGATTTCCTTTATCATCACAAGATCAGCTAAAATTACATATATAGAGACAATATGGATTATAAAAGAAATTTATTAAAGGTATAATTCACATTTTTGAAACTTCCACTATAATTCATTTCTCCAAAGTGTTTTCCTAATGATCCACAAGTGATTATAATGGTTTTCATAGCTTTTGAAGTATACAAGAATATCATTGAAGAAAACCATAAAAACGTTATTAAGATATTACTTGAAAACTCTATTCATTAAATCCATGAAAACAGATGGTGCATTAGTCAGTCCAAAATGCATCATTGTAAACTCATAATGTCCATACCTGGTTCAAAATGTTGTCTTTTTGAATATCTCCCTTCCTCACACACTGCTGATGATATCTAGATCGAATGAAAATCATCAAAAAGTATTTTTCTCTCTTATGTTGATCAAATAAATCCTCAATTATTGGCCAAGGATACTTATTCGTTATTTTAATATCATTTATTTCCTTATAATTAATGCATAGTCTCATGGATCCATCTTTCTTCATGACAAATAGGATAGGGGCTCCCCATTGAGAAACACTAGGTCAAATAAATCCTTTTTCACCCAATTCCTCTAGTTGTTTCTGTATCACCACCAATTCCACAATTCCCATTCTATAGGTATTCTTTGATATAGGTCTTGAAAAAAGAAATAAATCAATAGAAAAATCAAATTCCCACTCTAAAAGATGTATAGGTAAATTATTTCGAAATACATCAGTGTAATCATGCACTATATGATGGTCTTCAATTTGAAGATTTATTTTCTCACCAATAGATATTGGTTTATCTTCCTCTCCAAGTATTGCATTCATTAGAGCTACTGGGGGTGGATCTATATAAGAATTAGGTGGTGATGTTTCTGATCTAAAGATAAGGGATTCTATACCATTTTCAAAAATTGTAACTTCCTTCTTCTTGAAATAGATCTTCGCATAATAATTTGATATATAATTCATACTGAGAATTATATCAAATTCCATCATTTTTATGATGATAATGTTAGCAACTGAAGCATGCTTATGTGTCATGAGGGGACTGATCGACATACCATTGTAATAATGATACATCCCCTAGAACTTTGGACTAACAAATACATTATAAAATCGGATTGAACATGTCTAATTATCATAGAAAACTAGGAATATATAAATGAATGTGATGATCCAGAATCAAATAATGCATTGGCTATGTTTGATGAAACAATTAAAGTACCTGCTACCACGTCATTAGTAACTTCCACCACGGTGGTTGTAATCACATAAGCTTTCTATTTTTCACTTGGCCTTTTTTGATGGAAGATGCCATAGTTCTTAGAACACTCATTTGAGAAATTCCCCCCCTCTCTCTATAATTTTAGCATTAAACATAATTTAATTTTTTTCCCAGCGATTCATTAGATAGATTACCCTTTTCTCCATACTTTCAGTAGACTCCATGGCCTTCAAGCATTTCATAAGTTGATTCTTTCCATAGTTCTCATATAATGGGAATTTATTAATTCCATTGTTCTTCTTTGGTGCTTCACCTTCTCCATGGTTATCAATGTACTAATTATTATCTTGGATTCCCTTGAACACATTTGATCTAGAAAACTCCATCTCTATTTTGATGGCACATAATAAAATTTCATCATATGATGAATATTTTTGAGAAAACAATTCCCTTAAAATACTTAGCTTAGGACCTTCAAAGAAATGATCAATCATGTCTTCCATGACACCTACGTAATCTATGGAATATCTAGCTAGTCTTTTGAAGGTATAATCATACTATACAATAGTTTCTTCTTTACATTGCTTCGAGACTTTGAATTTCATATTCATTTCAGTTTGTTGTGCATGTCAAAAATACTTTCCAAATAATATCCCTTAAAATTCATCCATTACATATCTTCTATCTATTCTTCCTCCAAGGTATTCTGGATAAAGGACCTCCATTGATCAACATCACCCTTGAGACAATACATTACTAACACTACCTTTTCATTTTTATTGCATATTAATTCCATGAATATCTTTTCAGGTGAATTGATCCACTACACAAATTTCGCTGGACTAGTAGTCCCACTAAATATGGGGGTTTCTTCTGCATGAAATGATCCAACACAGGTGTAGCATGGTTATTGGTCAAAACTTTAGTAAGTTGTCCTATTATGGACATGATCTAGTCTGCTCCAACATTGACTGTGTTGACATTCTTTGTGGGGAAATATTTACATTGTCCACAAGTATTGGTTCACCTTATTCTATTAGGCCCCATTAGAAAATAATGGAATACACCAGATTAGGTTATTAATCATAATTTATATTCTTGACTAGCAATGTACATAACATAAATTGAAATCCTATGCATAACTAATCTCATCGACATGGTTTCTCTGGGAAATAATTTACAATAAAAACCTGTATAATGGCCTGTAAAGAAAATGTGAATTCTACTAAGCATATACCTCAGGATTGTTAATTCCAAAAGTGGATCAGGGCCTGTTATCATGTCCAAGATATCACAGGTGAAGCCTAAAACTCCTTGTCAGAGTTTTCACTCCTAGGTACATCTATGCTAGAGCCACCTCTACCTATTTGTATCCAGACAATGATTTATTTACAAGAAAGATCCACATAATATTTTCCTCACCAAAATACTAGTATGTTCTTGTATGTTTTTTCTCAAACACTATCTTAGGTCTTTGTTCCCTAATCTTTATTTTCTAATCTTGTTTCCAAGGTTCCATCTTAACTTCCATTGATACCAAATATAACACTATGACCCCTATAAACCAGAGACTGTGCATTACTAATTACATTAGAATGGTTAGAAGTATTGAAAGGCTGAAGGAATGGTCAGTTTAGTAGTCTTAAAGAAACTAGATACATAGATGTATCTCGAATTACATTGGGAAAGGTTACAACATACAATACATAATGAAAACAAAAAACTGCATCCAAAGAAACTCATTAACTTTCTTCAAAACCTGTTGAAGGTAAACAGATGAAATGGGTGATCTGAAATGCTCAGTAATTATTAAAAATAGAAGAAGCATGATTCAATAATAACTTAATCATAAACAACTTCGCATAGTTAATATGTTAAGGTGAATAAAAAAAACTGACGCCATTAATAAAAAGAGAATGAAAATGCATCCACAGATTTTTCTATAGTGAAAACCACATGGATAGTAATAACTGACAATGACTAAATAGAATGATTATTATTTGGACATCATTTATCTAGAAAATGATACCACTATACTATCAAAATAGTTTATGCCTTTGGGTAGAAACCTATCTTATTTTTGGAAACAAACTCGAAGAGTTTTTCGCCAACTAATTTTTCTCATGAGACCTGTCGATGCAATAAGAGGCTATAGCGGGCCCCAACCATCATTTCATGTCCAAATAATTAATTATACATTGATTTAATATAAGATAAATATTCCGTTTGAATATCTGTATAGTGTAGAGGATACAGATTCATCAATATTTCCACAGTTAAAACAACATTCCAAATAAACACCATATGTAAAATGGTATACTCTTTAGACAATAAACATATACATGATATGAGAATATAGATATTTAATAGAAATAAAATTTCTAATGAAAACTGATCTCAAATGGGCAGTATGTACACCACAAAAGGATTATTATTTGTATAATACAATGTTAGACACACCGGAATGGAAGTTGAGATAAAGTCCCTTACCATAATGTAATTAGTCGAATTATATGACCAAAACATAATAACAATAAAATTAATCATTTAATACCATGAATATAAAGTGAATCATGATATTAATTTAAAAATGGAAGTACACATATACCACATTCAATAAATAAGTGGTGAACATTGGATATCTCACGAAAATGATAGTGAGATGAGAAAACCCCTTACAAACATTTCGGCATGGTAATAGGCGTTCTTGGGATGGATTAACAAGATTTAAATGGGTATCCCATTTTTTATATATCATAATCTAAGTATGGGAGAGGTGTGAAAACATACCCCATCATTAGGAATTAAAAATAAAAGGGCATGACATAAGGGGAATTCTTGAAGAAAAGTGAGAGAGGGAATCCCTTACCAAGAACATATCATTAAATTGAGGACAAATAAATAACATAATTATGTGTGGAAAACATAAACCAAGACTATAAAAGTGGATATAAAAAATAAAACAATCATTGTTCATTCACATATATTTTGGGAAAATACAGAACCAATGACATTGATGTTTAACTCAACAAAAGGAAATTGAGTTAAGATATCCCTTAACTTAATCTTGAAGGTGTTCTTGATTGTTCTTAATGACCTGAATAATCAAAAATAGATTCATTAATTAAAAATTCTATAAACTCTTAAACATTTAATTGATATGGTATAACATTATTAAGTTTATTCATGTCATTTTTATTTGTTTTAATAGATTAAATTTTATTATTTTGGAAGAATTTTATTCCTTGATTTTCATGATCTATTTACTTGTATTCATGAGTGAAAGTTAGTTTGAAATGTGTTTAAACTTACATAATTGTTAATATATATTAATTATTACAGTAAAGAGATATAAATTATCTAATAATGATTCTATTTATATACCATGAGGATGACTCATTCGATGAGTTAATGATAAATTCTTGGATTTGGCTTGGCAGTTTTGTGCCCAATGAATTATTTTGTATTATTATTCCATATTATGAGTGTGTACGGATTAAAAAACATTAAATAAGATAAAATACATATATAATGATCTTTTTCTATCATTTAAATGGTTTCATGACCATTCTTGAAGATATAAATGCAAATTAAAAACCCATCTTCCTTGAGTGTGATAAATTAACACATCTAAGTCGGTTTTTGCATTTATAGTACAAAAGGAAATGAAAATGAGATTTGATGATGAAATATTCCATTATAATAATGAAAATACATTAAATGTATGGAACACAAATTATCATGGCATTTTGATGAGGTGAGGTGAGAATTGGGAACAAAAGAATGAAACTTTGTATAAGAAATTGAATGAAAAAGGTAGAGAGGTTCACCTCTTGAGTACTCCTCCTTGAAATAACTTTAAGGCCTTTGTTTTTTCCTTTTGGTGGGACTAGTAGGTCTTAGACGTGGGGTATGAGGTTAGGGAGATATTTGAGCAGAATTTAGGCAAGTCATGAAGCTTGAGTGGTGTGGGAGGAAGAGAGGGTGAGGAGTGGATTATATAATAAAGGGGATGAGCGTTTTATTAATATTATAATCATTATTTTATTATTTCTTCTCAATATTATAATAATTAATGTACCTCGGTGTTTCCATAAAATGGTAACACCTGTTATAAAATACATCATTCAATTATTCCCTTTATCCTCCTCTTCCACCATTGTACTCTTCTTCTCTTGATTTCTATTAAAGATATAAGACGTAGAGAATTGTTTCTCTATCTTGATAGCATATGAGAAAATATATTTGTATTATGAGAAATTATGGGAGGCTATTTCCATTTAGGGGAATGGATTTAACCAATCAATGAAATGATCAATATTACTATGTGGGTTATGGATGTAGTCTAAAACATGCCTTTCTAATCTTGTAAAGTTGGATTCAAATATAGCCACAGTATCATTCCCACTTTGTCTCAAACTCAAGAATTTTCTCCTCATATCTACTCATAGTTTTCAATTGAAATATTTTTCCACTAAAGGTACCTTACAATCCTTCCATTCAATTTTTTATTTCCTCATCCTCCTTAATGTTTTGAATAAATGAACACTACTGATCTGCATCTCCAGAGAGATGATAAGATGCCATGACAACATAATACCTTCCATTGCTTCCCAATGTGAGAAATATATTTTCTAATGGTAATAAGAATTTCTCATTTAAAAATTGAATTTTATTGTTATTTATAGATGGAGGATCTTATTACATGTAGTGGTCTAACATTGTTACACTATATTGTGGATCGGGAAGCTCTGTACGTGTAAGGTTGTTACTCATACCTTGAGTCAGTTCTCCTAGTATAGTTATAAGATTATAAACACCAATTGTATCCCCAACTAAACGCCATTATCATTCCTATTACGGAAATACCAACATGGATTATATGCATTGATTTGGTTTTCATCCTATCTTCTAGGCTCTATTTTCTAAATAATTTCATACACTTGATTTGGATATGAATCGAAATTCATAAATTTACAAAGTATTGTGCTCTCTGATGTCGATCAAATAATTCATCAATTATCTCTAGAGGATACTTATTAGTTATTGTAATAAAGTTTATTTTCCTATAATTAATACATATCCTCATTGATCCATCTTTCTTCATAACCAAGAGGAAAGGGGCTCTGTATGGAGAAACACTAAGTCAAATAAATCCTTTATCACCAAATTCAAATTGTTGTATCTTTAGATCCACAAACTTTATAGTGTCAATTATATAGAGAGTCTTTGATATAGTTCTTGCACAAGGAATTAAATCAATAGAGAACTCAACATTCCCCTCGGAAGGATGTCCTAGTAAATCCTATGGAAATACATCAGTGTATTCATGCACTATATGCTCCTCTTTAATTTGGAGATTTCATTCCTTGCCCCTAGATATTGGTTTATCTTCCTCTCTAAGTATTACATTCAGTAGAGCTACTGAGTGTGGATCAAGATAAGAATTAGGTGGTGAGGATTCTTCTCTAAAGATAAGGGATTCTACAACATTTTCAAAAAAATATAACATCATTCTTCTTGCAATAGATCATCACATCATAATTATATATCCAATTCATATAAAAAATTATATTAATTTCCATCATCGGTTTGATGATAAGGTTAGAAACTAATTCCCATTTAGGTTTCATAAGTGGGAATCATCGACATGCCTTTGTTGAAATGATACATCCCCTGGGAGTTTTGACTGAAAAATCCTTTATAAAATAAAATTGGACATGTCTAATTTTCTTGTAAAATTGGGAAGATATAAATGAATGAGATTATATAGAATCAAATAATGTATTTTCCAGGTTTGAGGAAACAATTAATGTACTTTCTACCACATCATTAGTAACATCAAACTCTGCAGTTATAATAGCATAAGCATTCACCTGTTCTATTGTAGTTTTTTGAAGAATGTTTCTTTGGAAATTAAGACACTCATTTGAATGGTGTCCCATATTTCTACAACTGTAGCATTGAACATATTTGATTTGTTTCTTCCCCTTTCATTAATTATATCAATGACCATTTTCTCTAGACCAGTAGTAGACTCCAATGATTTTCAAGCATTACCCAAGATGATTCTTTCCACAGTTCTCACAAAATGGAAATTGCTTTGTTCCCTTGTTATTCTTTGGCGCGTAAACTTTTCCATTATTATCAGAGTAATGCTTCTTATCTTGGTTTCTCTTGAACACATTTGATATAGAAAACTCCCTCTATATTTTTATTCCAGTTAATACAATTTCATAATATGATGAAAATTTTGAGAAGACAGTGCCCTTAGAAGACATGGATTAATACCTTCAACGAAAGGATCAATTTGGTCTTCTGTGTCACGTATGTAATCTATGGCATACCTGGATAGTCTTTTGAAGGTAGCCTCATACTCTGTAGTACTCTCTTCTTCCTTTTTCTTCAAGACCTATAATTTTCTCTTCATTTCGGTTTGCTGTGCATGAGGGAAATATTTTTCAAATAATATTCCATTAAAATACCTATATTCCATATCTTCTATCTCGTCTTCCTCCCTAGTATTCTCGAGCAAGGACAACTATTGATCAACATCACCATTGAGATAATACACTACAAACACTGTGTAACACCCCAAGATTTCATAGTGTGTTATTTCTTCAAAATAATTCAATAACTTGCACTACACGCAACACCGAGTTCAATCACACCATGACTTACCAAAAAAGCCATTCAAAAGAGGTTATGAATAGTATTAACTAAATTTTAAACTTTATATAATCCTTATAATTTTAGAATCTATATTATGAGTTTCTTAGACATAATGCAAGAACAGAGTCATTTTCCGTATTGCACTTTTATCAACTTTTAATAGTGAAACCTTCTTAAATACAATATTTTAAACTTTTTAACTAAATGGGGACATCAAAAAATTTAAAATGAAACATCCCAAGCTTCCACGGTACGCTTTCCTTTGAATAATACAGTAGCGTGTGTTGTATGCAACTTCGAGTTCTAACACACCACAACCATTCAAACTAGCCGTTATGAATAGTAATACCTACATTTTAAAATTTTAGAAATTTTATCTCTCAAAATGGACTTCATTTTTGGATTCGGAGTATCAAATTTAGCCTAAGGTGAAATTTTGGTACTTTTCGGATAACTTTCATATTTTGATGAATAGTGAAAATTACTAAATTTTAATTAAAAATAACATTTTTAATCAAAATACTTAATAGTGATAAATTATGAATTTGAGTGGTTTTAAAGTATATTTAGAATATATTTTTACCATTTAATATAATTTTGGTCATTGGACATAATTTTACATTTAAACCGAACATAAACAAGTGTCAATCTTTTGATAGTTATTATCTCTTAAAAACACGCTTTTTGTTTTGACAGCGGGAATTAATTTTAAATTAATTTCTGCCACTTATGTGTTTTGAATTTAGAAAAATGGATTCCATATTTGGAATCAGGATGTTCAAATTGTGTAAATAGGTAACTTTTATTTTTAGACATTTTGAATAATTACTGCGGTAAATATTTTATTTACCGTGGTTAAGGGTAAATCCGGTAAATAAGGGTTAAAAAATAATATTATAATAATACTAAATTACCCCAAAACGTGTCCTAGATTTATTGGTTGATACATTTTCGACACTAGGCATCTTTGGGTCGATTTTGGGACCCCATGGTGCCACTTGTAGGTGATAGGGACACTTTATTTTAATTAAGTTAAAATGAATACAAAAATGACACAAGCATATATCTTTTAGAAAAATACTTTTTACATAGGGTTATATATGTTGGATTTTAGATTATAAATATTCATTAGAAATATAAAACGATTTCCTACATAATTATATTTTTTTTATAATTTTTAGACATTATATAATTTAATTTATTAATGACACAATGATTATGAATTAATTACTATAATAGTGAAAAATTAAAATAATTGATATTATAAATACCCAAATAAATATAATATTAAACTTTTAATGAATTAAAATAATTTTCTAGGATAATAGGATATATTAGTATTTATTTAAATGACTTTTTTAGAAGTAATCAATCTGCTATGAGTTTAACAAAAATCAACTATTGAATAGTGTCAAAATTGATATAAAAGAGTTATTAAAACAAATATTATATTATTAATTGATATTAAATTCCTAAAAATCTAAGGTTTGGCCAAGAGACTTATATAATGATAGGTTCATCATTAATGGACCAATTGGGGGTCTCTTGGATGTATATAGTAAGTTTATTAACCATATTATATAAAAATACAAAGAGACACTGTAAAAGTGAAACTAATTAATTTAGAGTTAATACTTAATGATAAGGTTAATATAAGTACCCAAACCTGTCTAAATTCTATTGGTTGAGTATTTTTCGACCTATCCCCACCTTAAAATTTAAATAATCAACTTTGGAGCCATTATAAACCGAATATGAATTTATTATAAATTAATATTTCTAGCTTTTCCAAAGGTGCCCCTCACCCCTCTTATAAAAGGGAACTCATCCTTATCATTTCTTCACACCTTAAGAGCCTTTTGGTTCAGCAAAACTCTGCCCAAATACTCTCCCAACTTCCCTCACTACAACCTAGAGGCCTTATTTTGATCAGAAATCCAACCTATGTAGCCCTTTTGATCAAATCAAAAGGAAGAAACCGAAGAAGAGGTAATGATTTCACCACCCATTTCCAAGTTCCTTTCTTCTTCCACTTCTTCTTCCTTTGTTATTACCATTCTAAAATAATAACTCCAGTATCATATATATACTGTGATGTTATTATAAAAATGGTAAAACCATATTCAGTATTCTATACACCCTTTGAATAACATGTCACCATACGTGCGTACGTACGGCTTACCGTCTCCACGTCGTGGTGTAATTGTTATTCAATATATTATTATTTGGATGGGTATAATAATGATATGTAACTCATGTAAATAATAAATATAACATGTTAATGATTATGTATATATGATATAACAACCATTTATATATTATTTCAAACGAATGATATTGTCGCTCGTGCGTACGTACGGACTACCGTCTCCACGAACGCGATGAGATTCATTCTCCATCGTATCCATTCAAGTATAATTATCATTTGATGATTTAAAAATGATTTTTAAGGACTTGATATCATTATGGATATGAATAAAATACAACCTATCCATTACAAACATGTCTTATGTAACAAAACATATAAAATAAAACAAGTAAGTTAACACCCGAAACAACGATAATACTAAGATATTATTATCAAATCAATATTAAAAGATCATATAAGATATCATATTAATGTATATGATTCTTGTATAATTTAATAACAATTATTTCACCATTATACAGGAGGTTAACCTACCCCAACCAAGGAAAAGTACAAGGTAATGGGTTTTCATCTCACTCCTTATTCCCGTGAGATTCATGCAATATTGCCACCATTACCTTTTGTGTGGTGTATGTACTGCCCATAATTATATTCTTTGTGTAATACACTTTAATTTATGTGTATTTACATATTAATTGTATGATACCTCTTTCATGAGTTGTATGTTTCATAAGTTACCAAATTGGTAAGGGTTATTTCACAATCTCTTCATTATCCGAGGTTGTTTATACGTAATAATCTACTGGGATCTCTTTATTATCCACATCCATGTTTCTTAATAATGTATTTCAAAACATTTTTACTATTTACAAAAATATGGGTTAAATTCATTTATACCCTTATGTGTTTCGAAAGGAATCTTTCCGTTGTTTTCCAAACAAGGCACTTTTAACTTTTTCCACAAATTTAAGGTAAGAATGTTTTTTTAACTTATACGGCGGGTGCGGCTATTTACCGCCGTTATAAAATAGTCAGAGCTTCCCTTACAAGCTTATAAGAATATTTTCAAATTGAATGTATTATTTTATAATTATGTTACTTTTAAAATGATTTCAAAAAAAAGAGATATTTCTCTCAAATAGTCTTGATTTCATCTATGTCAACATCCTTTGATGGATTTTAAGCTTATTTGAAGTTGATTTATTATGATACAAAACATCCATATTTTATTGAAGGTTTTGTGATATTTTTGACTGTGGATAAGCTATTCTTATGTCACTCATGGTTTTTTTTAAAGTATTGACATTTCATAAGTTATTTTAAATCCAAATGTTTATGTTATATTTCAACCTTTCATTCAGATGAATGTGTTAGACAAGTATGTTCCGGGTTGGGGACCGGTAAAAGTAAGCCCTCCGGTTTGGTCTCCGATTATTAGAGGAACTCCGGTTTGGTCTCCGGTTATTAGAGGCACTCCGGGTTGGTGTCCGGTTATTAGAGGCCCTCCGGGTTGGGTTCCAGTTACAGTTAGCCCCTAGGTCTTGGGACGAGGCCTTGACAACGAAATTAAAGTTCAGCATTATGCATTCCGACATTATGAAAGTGGTTATTGATATTGCATGTGATTATTCGATTAGTAGAATATCCTTGTGAATAATTAAATGGCATTATTTCATTTTACTTTTTCCATACTATGTTGAAGTCCAAGTTTAAAAGGCTTCTGTTTTAGTAATGCATTGCCTTAAATGTTTATGCTTATTTTTGAATGTTCCGCTATATTGTTATCCTTACTGGTCATTTGAGCTCACGCCTTTTCTATGTTTTATTTTTCCCAGGATGTGAAGAAGTAAGTTATGAATGACCTGTAGGGATATTATGAGGGGATAATAGTGTAGACTATGGAGACATTATGTTGTCATATTAGTTTTTCAATTTATGATGTAATGTAAAACTTATGAATATATCTATTGTTTCCAAGGCTACTAAACCAATCGGTCTTTCGAGATTTGTTCTTTCTTGTGATCATGCAAATGTTATGTAATAATGTACCGACTCTGGGTAACTAGGGTCGGGGCGTTACAGTTGGTATCAAAGGAAGTTTAGTACAAACCTTGGAAGCTAGATTTAGATAAACTCTGATTAGAGAACATAGATTTGAGATGAATTTTGAGGATTAGTATAGAAGAACTTCTTAGAATTTTGGTATTGTAGAGATTTGGTGAGTTTTCCGAGCAATACGTCCCTGTCTGAATACGAGCAGGTAGAGGCGGCTCTGGCATAGATGTACCTATGGGTAAAACCCGAAAACACCGCTTTGAGCTATACTCGAACGGGAACTGGTGCACGACAACGGGCCTTACTGCACTCTTGGTTACGACACTCCCGGGGGATATGCTTAGGATATCTCTCATTTTCTTCACAAATCATTATGAAGGGTTTATGAGTATATACTTCCTCAATGGAGACATTTTTATGATTATGGATTATATCCATAAACTATTTAATTTATGTTATGTGTTTTACAAGTTTGGGATTAGGTGTTGTTATTCATAAACTAATCTAATGTATGCCATTGTTTAGAAATGGCCCCCAGTAGAAGGAATGAGAACTCTAGAAATGCACATGATAAAAAGAGAAAGAATGATCATATATTTTATGGTCTTAAGCCAGAATTTACAAGATAAATAGTGTCACATGTATTATCATCATATGAAGAAATAATATCATGTGTTGATAAGATAAGTAAAGATTTTACTGAGTCCTATGGCTTTGAAGGGAAGCAAGAGAAAAAAGTATGGAAAAGAGAAAGATGGATAAAGGGAAGAGGGAAAAGGAGATTTTTCCCATATGTGATAACTGTGGAAAGAAACACCCTGGAACTTGCCTGAAAGGAATGGGAGTTTGTTATGAGTGTGGAGGAAAAGGGCACAAAGTACGTTACTGCAAGGGTAAGAAAATGGTTTCAAATGTACAATGCTTCATTTGCAAAGAGTTTGGACACTACGTGAACCTATGTCCCAGTCATCAGACTATGCCACCAATGATGCTATTAGATAATAATCAAGTTATGATACTACCACAGATTAAGAGGAATGATTATAGTTCTTATGTTGATTATGTCATTTGAGTGTTGTATCAGCAATGTACTTGTTATAATAATTATGGAGTACATAAGGATTGTACTGTAGTACTATTTCCCTAAGGACTTGATATAGTATGAAAGAAAGAAAAGTGACTTAATATCAAGTTAAATTTTTGGAAAATATATGGTTGAGAGAAAGATAAACCATAAGATAGTTCTGATACCGAGGTAGTGATTTTGGGAATATTACATGATTGATTTGGATAAATTATATTGGATATTCTTGACTACCTTGGAACTGATTAATGATTTTTATATTCCATCATTGTTGGGGTTTAAAACATTTTTGGATTGATGAAGTATATCCAGCATTCTATATGGAATAAGTGAGCATGAATGTAATCAATAAGGAATATGGTAATTCAGGATGTTTCAGTGTATTAAAAGAATACATGATGAAGGTATTCATATGCTATTACGGGGTAAAAAGGATCTACATTATGTTTACCTTCCTTATAAATGTTGGACTGTGAGTTTGGATAGAAGTATTTTCGGATAGTTCTAGTTTGGATTATTTTGGATTGCCATAAAAGGACAACCTGGAGGTCGGGCGGCAACCCATCGCGTCCGGCAAGGCTGCGAGACTTGAACCCGCAACCGAAGGGCGACAAGGGTGTATCACCTACCACTGGCCCACGAGATGTCCTGGATTAAATAATGTAGTTTTTTTTAAAAGATCTGGTAGATGAATTATAAATTCATTTATTTTGGAACCCTGTACGAATAGTATAAATAGAAATTTTTTTACGTTCTATTATCTTTTAGAGTGAAAGATGAGTTTGTGGTAGAAATTAATTAATGCATAAAACTCTAATTATAAAGTAATTATATCTCCTTATGATCTTAGTCAATCTCATAAATAAATTCCTCAACATTAATAAAAGGAACTTAGAACAAAAATGTTGTCCTAGATGGTACCTTAAATCATCACTAATTTATGGATTTGGGATTGTTGGTCTTTTCATAGCCATGTTCTCTCCCACTCTCCATCAGATAATTGATGGTTAGATTTCTCTTCCATATCCATATTTTCCTTCATGGAACCCTAGTATGTGTTATTTTCGGTAATCTTCATACTTTCCACTCTTTATTTTAAATAGAGGCCTCATTAATTCATTTTTCGATGTGGGATTTCAACTAAGATATTTTGAAACGTCAAAAATGTGTTATCCCAATACCCTATGTTTTGTTGAACAGATGGTATTTCAAATCATCATAGACTGATGAATTTAAGGACCTCAATATTATACTTGTTTGTGTTTTATGACCTCAATCACTACCTATAAATATTTATGTTTTCCTCCAATTATATGTCTCCAATTGCCACCAATGTTCTCCTAATAGAGATCATGATTTGGTGGTGACCCTTTCATTTCTCTTTTACTCATATTAAGACTAAATTTTTGTAACCTAATCTCCGATTTGGGTTTTCCCACAAAGATATTTTATATTTTAAACCTTTTACTTTCGAAGAACAATTTTAAATTGCGAGGAAACAATTTATTGAAAGAGGGGAGAATGTAACACCCCAAGATTTCATAGTGTGTTATTTCTTCAAAATAATTCAATAACGTGCACTACACAAAACACCGAGTTCAATCACACCATGACTTACCAAAAAAAGCCATTAAAAAGAGGTTATGAGTAGTATTAACTAAATTTTAAACTTTATATAATCCTTATAATTTTAGAATCTATATTATGATTTTCTTAGACATAATGCAAGAATAGATTCATTTTCAGTATTGCACTTTTATCAACTTTTAATAGTGAAACCTTTTTAAATACAATATTTTAAACTTTTTAACAAAATAGGGACATCAAAAAATTTAAAATGAAACATCTCAAGCTTCCACGGTACGTTTTCCTTTGAATAATACAGTAGCGTGTGTTGTACGCAACTTCGAGTTCTAACACACCACAACCAATCAAACTAGCCGTTATGAATAGTAATACATACCTTTTAAAATTTTAGAAATTTTATCTCTCAAAATGTACTTCATTTTTGGATTCGAAGTATCGAATTTAGCCTAAGGTGAAATTTTGGTACTTTTCGGATAACTTTCATATTTTGATAAATAGTGAAAATTACTAAATTTTAATTAAAAACAACTTTTTTAATCAAAATAATTAATAGTGATAAATTATGAATTTGAGTGGTTTTAAAGTATATTTAGAATATATTTTTACCATTTAATATAATTTTGGTCATTAGACATAATTTTACAATGAAACCGAACATAAACAAGTGTCAATCTTTTGATAGTTATTATCTCTTAAAAACACGCTTTTTGTTTTGACAGTGGGAATTAATTTTAAATTAATTTCTGCCACTTCTGTGTATTGAATTTAGAAAAATGGATTCCATATTTGGAATAAGGATGTTCAAATTGTGTAAATAGGTAACTTTTATTTTTAGACATTTTGAATAATTACTGCGGTAAATATTTTATTTACCATGGTTAAGGGTAAATCCGGTAAATAAGGGTTAAAAAATAATATTATAATAATACTAAATTACTCGAAAACGTGTCCTATATTTATTGGTTGATACATTTTCGACCATAGGCATCTTTGGGTCGATTTTGGGACCCCATGGTGCCACTTGTAGGTGATAGGGACACTTTATTTTAATTAAGTTAAAATGAATACAAAAATGACACAAGCATATATCTTTTAGAAAAACAATTTTTACATAGGGTTATATATGTTGGATTTTATATTATAAATATTCATTAGAAAGATAAAAATATTTACTACATAATTATATATTATTTATAATTTTTAGACATTATATAATTTAATTTATGTATGACACAATGATGATGAATTAATTACTATAATAGTGACAAATTAAAATAATTGATATTATAAATAACCAAATAAATATAATATGAAACTTTTAATGAATTAAACTAATTTTATAGGATATTATGATATATTAGGATTGATTTAATTGACTTTTTAGAAGTAATAAATCTGTTATGAGTTTCACAAAAATCAACTATTGAATAGTGTCAAAATTGACATAAAAGAGTTCTTAAAACAAATATTATATTATTAACTGATATTAAATTCTTAAAAATATATGGTTCGGCCAAGAGACTTATATCATGATAGTTTCATCATTAATGGACCAATTGGGGGCTCTTGTATGTATATAGTAAGTTCATTAACCATATTATGTAAAAATACAAAGAGACATTGTAAAAGTGAAACTAATTAATTTAGAGTTAATACATAAATATAAGGTTAATATAAGTACCCAAACCTGTCTAAATTCTATTGGTTGAGTTGTTTTAGACCAATCCCCACCTTAAAAGTTAAATAATCAACTTTGGAGCCATTAGAAACCGAATATGAATTTATTATAAATTAATATTTCTAGCTTTTCCAAAGGTGCCCATCACCCCTCTTATAAAAGGGAACTCCTCCTTCTCATTTCTTCACACCTTCAAAGCCTTTTGGTTCGGAAAAAATCAGCCCAAATACTCTCCCAACTTTCATAAATACAACCTAGATGCCTTAGTTTTATCAGAAAGACAACCTAAGGAGCCCTTTTGATCAAATAAAAAGGAAGAAACTGAAGAAGAGGTAATGATTTCACCACCCCTTTTCAAGTTCCTTTCTTCTTCCACTTCTTATTCCTTTGTTATTACCATTCTAAAATAATAACTCCAGTATCCTATATATACTGTGATGTTATTATAAAAATGGTACAACCATATTCAGTATTCTATCCACCCTTTGAATAACATGTCACCATACGTGCGTACGTACGGCTTACCGTCTCCACGTCGTGGTGTAATTGTTATTCAATATATTATTATTTGGATGGGTATAATAATGATATGTAACTCATGTAAATAATAAATATAAAATGTTAATGATTCGGTATATATGATGTAACAACCATTTATATATTATTTCAAAATAATTATATTGTCTCTTATGCGTACATACGGACTACCATCTCCACGAACGCGATGAGATTCATTCTCCATCGTATCCATTCAAGTATAATTATCATTTGACGATTTAAAAATGATGTTTATGGACTTGATATAATTCTGGATATGAATTAAATACAACCTATCCATTACAAACATGTCTTATGTAACAAAACATATAAAAGAAAACAAGTAAGTTAACACCTGAAACAACGATAATACTAAGACATTATTATCAAATCAATATTAAAAGATCATATATGATATCATATTAATGTATATGATTCTTGTATAATTTAATAACAATTATTTCGCCATTATATAGGTGGTTAACCTACCCCAACCATGTAAAAGTACAAGGTAAGGGGTTTTCATCTCACTCCTTATTCCCGTGAGATTCATGCCATATTGCCACCATTACCTTTTGTGTGGTGTATGTACTGCCCATAATTATATTCTTTGTGTAATACACTTTAATTTATGTGTATTTACATATTCATTGTATTTTACCTCTTTCATGGGTTGTATCTTTCATAAGTTACCAAATTGGTAAGGGTTATTTCACAATCTCTTCATTATCCGAGGTTGTTTATACGTAATAACCTACTGGGATCTCTTTATCATCCACATCCATGTTTATTAATAATGAATTTCAAAACAGTTTTACTATTTACAAAAATATGGGTTAAAGTCATTTATACCCTTATGTGTTTCGAAAGGAATCTTTCCGTCATTTTCTAAACAAGGCACTTTTAACCTTTTCGACAAATTTAAGGTAAGAATGTTTTTTTTAACTTATAAGGCGGGTGAGGCTATATACCGCTGTTATAAAATCGTCAAAGCTTCCCTTACAATCTTATAAGAATATTTTAAAATTGAATGTATTATTTTATAATTATGTTACTTTTAAAATGATTTAAAAAAAAGAGATATTTCTCTGAAATAGTTTTGATTTCATCTATGTCAACATCCTTTGATGGATTTTAAGCTTATTTGAAGTTGATTTATTATGATACAAAACATCCATATTTTATTGTAGGTTTTGTGATATTTTTGACTATAGATAATCTATTCTTATGTCACTCATGGTTTTTTTTAATGTATTGAAATTTCATAAGTTATTTTTAATCTGAATGTTTTTGTTATATTTTAACCTTTCATTCAGATGAATGTGTTAAACATGTATGTTCCGGGTTGGGGACCGGTAAAAGTAAGCCCTCTGTTTTGGTCTCCGGTTATTAGAGGAACTCCAGTTTGGTCTCCGGTTATTAGAGGCACTCCGGGTTGGTGTCTGGTTATTAGAGGCACTCTGGGTTGGGTTCCGGTTACAGTTAGCCCCTAGGTCTTGGGACAAGGCCTTGACAAAGAAATTAAAGTTCAGCATTATGCATTCCGACATTATGAAAGTGGTTATTGATATTGCATGTGATTATTCGATTAGTAGAATATCCATGTGAATAAGTAAATGGAATTATTTCATTTTACTTTTTCCATACAATGTTTAAGTTCAAGTTCAAAAGGCTTTTGTTTTAGTAATGCATTGCCATAAATGTTTATGCTTATTTTTGAATGTTCCACTATATTGTTATCCTTACTGGGAATTTGAGCTCACCCCTTTTCTATGTTTTATTTTTCCCAGGATGTGAACAAGTAAGTTATGAGTGACCTGTACGGATATTATGGGGGGATAATAGTTTGGACTATGGAGACATTATGTTGTCATATTAGTTTTTCACTTTATGATGTAATGTAAAACATATGAATATATCTAGTGTTTCCAAGGCTACTAAACCAATCGGTCTTTCGAGATTTGATCTTTCTTGTGATCATGTCAATGTTATGTAATAATGCACCGACTCTGGGTAACTAGGGTCAGGGCGTTACACACTGCCTTTTCATTATCATTTCATCTTAATTCCTTGAATATCTTTTCAAAGGACTTGATCCACTACTGAACATCCACTGGATTAGTAGTCCCACTAAAATATGGGGTCTTCTTCCACATAAAACAATCCAAAAAAGGTGTAGCATGGTAATTCGTCACAACCTGAGTACGTTGTCCTAATATGATCATGATCTGATCTTGTCCAACATTTACAGTGTTGTCTTTCTTAGTGGGGAAATTTTTACATTGTCCGTGAGTATTGATTCCCCTTATTCCATTAGGAACCATTTCTAAATAATTTAATACAATATATTATATTAGAAATCATATTATATAATCTTGACTAGAAAATTACATATCATAAATTGAAATTCAATGCATAGCCAATCTCATAGACTTGGTTTCTTTGGGAAAAAATTACAGTAATGTCCTTCATAATGTCTTGTAAAGAAAATGTGGATTATCTTAAGCATATCACCCAGGAGTGTCATTAACAAGAGTGTTGTAAGGCCCGTTGTCATCTCTAGGATACCATGGTTCAAGCCTGAAACTCCATGTCAGATTTTTCACTCCTAGGTACATCTATGCCAGATCCAGCTCTACCTGTCTGTATCCAGACAGGGATGTATTAACTATAAAGATCAAAATAATCTATTCCTTACCAAAATACCAAGAAGTTCTTGTATTTTTTTTCTCAAACACTACCTTAGATTATTTTTACCTATTCTATATTTTCTAATCTGGATTCCAAGGTTCGAACTAAACTTCCTTTGATGCCAACTACAACACCCTGACCCCTCTAAACCAGAGTCGGTTCTTTAAAAATTACATTGGCATGGTTGGAAGAAATGAAATACAAAATAAATGATCAGTTTAGTAATATTGAAGAAACAAGATAAATATATGTAACTCAAATTACATAGGTAAAGGTGACAACATACAATACATAACAAAAACTAAAAACTGCATCCACAGAAACTCAATTAATGTTCTTGTCTTCAAAACATGTTGAAGGTAAAAAAATGAAAGGGGTGTGCTAAAATTATCAGTAAGTGTTAAAAATAGTAGAAGCATGAACCAATAGTAACTAAATCATAAAAAACTTGGCATATTCAATCTAGCATGGTGAATAAATAAAAAAACCCACGCCATTAATAAACATATAATGGAACTGCATCCATAGATTTTTCCATAGTGAAAACCTCAAGGATATTAATAACTGATAATGAATATAGATAATTCTTGTTATTTGGACATCAAGTATTTGGAACATTATACCACTATTCCATCAAAACAGTTTAGGTTTATGGGGAGAAACCCATCTGATTTTTGAAACAAAATCGAAGGGTTTGTCGCCAATTGATTTGTCTCATGAGACCTATCGATACATCGACGGTCTATAGTGGGCCACACCATCCACTGCATGCCAAAATAATTGTATATAAATTGATTTAATATAAGATAACTATGCCTTTTCAGTACCTGTATAGAGTAGAGGATATAGATTCATCATTATTTCCACAGCTAAAAAAACATTCCAAATAATCACCTTATGTAAAATGGTATACAGCTTAAAAATAAACATATCCATGATATGAGAATATGGATATTTAATAAAAATATAATTTCAAATGAAAAATGATCTCAAATGGGAAGTAGGTATACCACATAAGGATTATTATTTTCACAATACAAAGTTAGTCACAACGAAATGGATGTTGTGATATAGTCCCTTACCACAATGTAATTAGTCGAATATTATGACCAAAACATATTAACCATCAAATTAATAATTTAATACCATGAATATGAATTTAATCATGATATTTTATGAAAAATTTCAGTACACATACACCACATTCAATAAATAAGTTGCGAACCTTAGAAATATCACTGAAATGAACTTGATATGAGAAACCCCCTTACAAACATTTCGGCATGGTAACAAGAGTCCTTGGGAGGTCTTAACGAAGGGTAAAGGGGTGTCCCATTATTTATATATATTAAGGGACATATGTGGGATGAGAGAAAACATACCACATCATTAGGAATTAATACTAAAAGGGCACAACATAAGGGGAATTCATGAAAAAAAGTGAGAGAGGGAAACCCTTATCAAGAATGTATCATTTGATTGAGGAAAAATAATTGACATATTTATTTGTGAAAAACATAAACCCACACAATAAAAATTTATATACAGAATGAAACATTCATAGTTCATTGAGACAAATTCTGGTAAAATAAAAAACCAATGACATTGATGTTTAACTCAACGAATGGAAGTTTAGTTAGGATAACCCTTACCTTATGCTCGAATGTCTTCTTGATTGTTCTTAATGACCGGAATAATCAAACATATATTCATTAATTAATAATTCCAAAAACTCATAAATATATAACTAATATGGTATAACCTTATTAGGGTCATTAATGACCTTTTTATGGGTTTTAAAAGATTCAATTATATAGTTTTTGTTGCATTTTCTTCTTCACTTTTCATGATCCGTATACATGTATACATAAATGGATGTTCATTTAAAATGTGGTAAAAAATAATGAATTTTTAATATATATTATTATTTATATTAAAGATATGTAAATTATCTAATAATTATTCTGGTTATATACCATGAAGATGGCTCATTCGATGAGATAATGATAAATGATTGGATTGGGCTTGGCATTTTTTGGCACAATGAACTTGTTTTGTATTATTATTCCATATTATGAGTGTTTAAGAATTGTAGAACATTAAAGAAGATAAAATACTTATATTATGATCTAGTTATATCATGTAAAAGGTTTCATTACTAGACTTAAGGATGATAATGAAAATTAAAAACCCATCTTCCTTGAGTGTGATAAATTAACACATCTCGAATGGTGTTTGAATTAATAGTGTAAAAGTAAGAGAAAAAGAGATATGACGATGAAATATTCCATTATAATAAAGAAAATATAGTACATGTATGGTACTGGAATTATCATGTCATTTTTATGAGGTGATATGAGAATTGAGAACAAAAGAATGAATCTTTCTAAAAGAAATTGAAAGCAAAGGAAGAGAGGTTCACCTCTAGAGTACTCATCCTTGAGAATGTCGTTAAGGCATTTGTTTTTGGCCTTTTGGTGAGACTAAGAGATCTTGGAAGTGGGGGAGGATTTTAGGGAGGTATTTGAGAAGAATTTTGGAATGTCTTGAAGCTTGAGTGGAGTGGGAGGAAGGAGGGGTGAGGGGTAGTATATATAGTTGAGGGGAGAGAAGTTTTCTAAATATTATAATGATTAATTTATAATTTATTCTCAAGACAAGAAATAGTCTGTATTCCAAAACCTATAATATTAATAAGAGCATATGAATTTGAGATTTGGGTGCTTATATCACCATGATTCTAGGAATAGTTAATTTTATTCATAATGTATTTATACAGTAAATTAATATATTTTACTATTCACCAAAAATTCAACTATTTCAGAAAAAACATTCATTTCATGAATGTACCTTGGTGGTTCCTTCAAATGGAAACACATGTTGGAAAATCCATCATTCCATTCTTCCCTTTATCCTTATCTTCCTCCATTGTACTCTTATTCTCTTGATTTTATTTAAATACATAAGACTCAGAGAATTGGTTCTCTGTCTTGATAGAATATTATAAAATATCATTGTATTATGAGAAACATTGGGATTCTATTTTTCTTTAGAGGAATGGATTTAACCCATAAATGAAATGGTCAATCTTACTATGTGGGTTATGTAGGTATTGTACAACATGTCTTTCTAATCTTCTAATGTTGGATTCAAATATTGCTACATTATCATCCTCATTTTGTCTCAAACACAAGAATTTTCTCTTCATATCTACTCATATTTTTCAATGGAAATATTTTTCCATAAAAATTTCCTTAAAATAAATCCATTAGATTTTTTTTATTTCCTCATCATCCATAGTGTTTTGAATAAATGAACACTATTTATCTGTATACCAAGAGAGACGATAAATTCCCATGACAACAGTATCCCTTCCATTACATCCCAATTTGAGAAATATATTTTCTAATGATAAAAATAATTTCAAAATATCCAATGGATTTTTATTCAAATATAAATATGTAAGTTATTATAACATGTAATGGATTAACACTTTTACTTCGTATTGTTGATCGGGAATCTCTATACATCTAAGTTTATTACTCATACCCTGAGTTATTTCTCCTTGTATTGTTATAATTTTCTCAACTCCAATTGTATCCTCAACTACAACATCATTATCATTACTATTACAGAAATACCAACATGGATTATACGCATTGATTTGGTTTCCATCCAGTCTTCGAGGCACCATGTTATAAATAATGGCATACACTAGATTTCTATATGAATCAAAATTCCTAAATTTGAAAGACTAATATATTTAACATAAGTTGAATAATTATCTATAACAAAAATTGTATTCACAAGCTTTGTTACTTTGGGAATATGATTAAAGTCCGTTATAGGGTTATGTTTCCCAAATCAATGATTTTTTAAATTTAAATACCAAGGTTTCTCCTAAACTACATTTTCATACCAATTGTAAAGACCTTGACACTAGTGGCCTAGAGTCGATGGTTACATTAATAAATTTTCATCAAATACAGGTAATTGCACCCAAAAGGAAAAAAAATAATAGTATTTCTGGAAAATGGATATATAATTAAATATTACATTACAATTAAGAATATAAAATACAACACATTCAATCTATTGTGAAAACCAATATTCTTCTAGCATAGACCTGCATATCATTCATAATAAAATTATTAGAATCCTAGGAATATATATAACATAATAAAGTGGTGATCTCAGATTCATAGTAGATGTATTTATATAGTGGAATCTATAATACATAATAAATATCAATTTTGGAAACAAAAATAACTAAAACATGTTCCATTTAGTAAATAACATGACAATAATATGGGCAGAATAAAAGGTGATCAAATAATTATATATATGTAATCACAAGAGATAGAAAACTAAACGATGGATGTTATATTAATATAATAATAACATAGAAACAATAAATAATATCAAAATTATTTAGTAGATAATTCCAGACATTTGAAACATACTATTGAGGCTTCCTGTGAAGAATTTAATATCATCAAGGATTCATGTAGAAAATCATATAAATGGTTAAGATATTATCAAAAAAATAGTAATGATTTTCTCATGAGACCTACTACTGTATTTAGGGCCTATAGTAATCCTCACCCATCACTTACTAAGTCTAATTCATTCCTAGTGTGAATAAATAATACAAATGAACAAATTAATAAATGTTTATATTTGAATAACTAGTCATACAGAGTATCAATACATCCCCAGTCAAACTATTCATAATCCATAGAAATAAATATGCTGAATTGTGACATTATATTAAATCCATACCATATGATATAAAAAAGTAGTTTTACCTGAATTAAAATACCTTAATGAGATTATTGGAATATTTCATTAGTAAAATACCTTTTTTCAGTTTGAAAATAACTTCTTTATAAAAAACTATGAAATTATAAATGAAAACTTTTTCACTCAAAATAACAATGTAAAATAGTAATGGAATCTTAATATCATTATCTTATTATGATTACAGAAAATCAACTCACCCCATATATGTTAAAAAAACACCTCCACCATATTTTATTAGAAAACTCATTAAGAACCTTCTTTAGAAAATGAGAAAATATACATTTCAAACCATTATTTTTAAAGTAAAAAATGATAATACATGACATTAAATTGTAATATGAGGATATAAAAAACATTTATAAAATTAATTTTTTTAAAACATTGACATGTAATTAAAATATTTCGAATTAGACACCTAAAAAATCCCAATTAATGATGAAATTTTGAAATAAACTCTTACCACTTTCTAATTAGATGATTCCTATTTTTTAAAAAATAGGTTGATGACATGAACTGGTTCCCCAGTTCATGGCACCCAAAGGAATTTATTAAAAACAAAATGTATGTTGTACAAACACGAGGTGTAAAGAATTTACACCAGTGAGGAATTAAAGAGGATACAAGTAAATGACAAAGAAAAACAGACTCCCCAAGGACCCTCTTGCCTGCTTCCACCTTCTTCAGTGCATCTTCGTTGTCATATGAGTCTTCTTCCTCAGAATCTTCCTCATTATCATCTTCAGAACCATCATCGGCATCACCCATCTTCAGATCATCTTCATCATCGCTATCATCCAAATCTTCATCCAGTGTGCACCACCATCTTGACATCAGTCTTCTGAGGAGAAGTGAACTTCACCTTCTTGGAAGGAACCGGTGTTTTTTTTGCCAGAGAAAATTTTCAGGTCTTCAGTAAGTGATCAAAACTGTGATTATTCCATTTAAGACTCCATTTCAGCATCCAAGCACTTCTAGACTAAACTTTTCATATTTGCAGACCACCTACACTGCTTGAAACAGACAGAGCAGAAGCATTCCCGGAATGGAAAAAACAGATGAAACCAGTCTGCTTCAGAGTAGGTTCTGGCAGATCATATGTTGAGCAATGAAGAAAAGCAGAAAACACTGCAAACTAATTCAAAATGAGAGAAATCTGTATTGAGTTGAAACCAATAGCCATCTAGTCTCATACCCATTCAGAATTCCACTGAACAGATCAGAACCAGTTCCAAGAAAGGGAAAAATATAACTGGGCAGATTCAATTAATCCAAACCATTTCATCCAGATCGAGAAAAAGAGCTGACCTTTGTAGGAGGAAGCAGAAAACCAAAAGACTCAGGATCCAAATCAACTGATAAATATTCAGATATGTGAGACAGAAGACTAGGCCATTAAAAGACCTCAAACTAAATCCTCATACTGATCATGACTTCCCAGAAATAATCCAGAGACACAAACTCCAAAAAACTCAGCAACATTCCAATATATAGAATCTGAAGACAACTAGAAATAAATGTCTATCATAACAATCAGAAGTCAAGATAAAGATATCTAGCAGAGTAAAACTAAGCAAGAAACATCAAAAATACTAAAAAAAATATAGGCTCTTTCTTAACTACCTTTGAAAAAGAAACAATCAATAAATCGGGAAAAGGGACTAAAATCACTAAATCAGGGATAATCAAGAAAAGAGCAACATCCAGGCCAGCTTCAAGTTGATTTTCTATTCATCTTTGATTTTTCAGTGGAGATGGATATTTTAATAGAGAGATATTGCTCAGTTGAAATCTTACCTTCCTGAAGTTCTTGATGAGAAATCTCCTGTTGTCTATCCATATGCTTGATCCATTCCTGAATATCATGTTCATCAAAAAGCGGCGACAAGTAGTACAGAACAGTACTGGAAACTGATACTTGAGGCATTTCCTGAGGGTCATTAGCATGTTCTGATTTGGGAGTCTCGACTTGAGACTTCTCTTGGGAGATTTCTACATGCTCAGCATTAGAGATGTCCACTGATCTGGTAACAATGGTAAGTTCTATGTTTGAGTAGTCTTTACATATTCTAGTTTTTCTTGGGTGTGGAGTGATGTACCCATCCTCATCAACCACAGGTTTTTTGCCTTTTTTTGGCCATATTATTTAAGTAGAATTCTTCCAACTGAACTGATTTGTCAACTTCCTCAACATTGGAATCTAAGGCATCATGATACTCTTCTTCTGATTTTTCATTTGGTATAGTAGTATCATTTTGTTCTTGAAGGGGGAGGGAAATTTGATGTTCGGTCTTCTTAGAATCACTAGAGTGCTGGGTTCCATTAGGTTCAATCTTATAGGGGTAATCGCATTTTCAATAACTGCATCAGTAAAATATGAAACTTGATTTTCAGAATTTTGTTTATGATCTAATCTACTTGTGAAAACTTTTTTTCAACTTGGGAGGTACCATCCTTATGCCCTTTTTCAACCCAGGTTGGTTTCTTAACCTTATGATAGTCCAGATTTTTGCTACAGTAAATAGAGGGATGACCAAGTCTGAGACAACTATGGAAATAGTCAGGCAATCTCTCATATAAATTCTCCTAAGAGAAACCAAGCTTACCACTCTGAATCCAAATATGTGAAGGTAAGTGCTTTGAAACATCCACTTCGACAAATATTCTAGCAATAGAAGGCCTAGAAAGTGACTTTGTGGCATAATCTAGTCTCAAAGGATTACCAATGAGATTAGAAATATGAAAGAAAGAATTTTGATTAAATAGGTGCAAAGGTAGTTCGGGAAATCCCACCCAGATTGGAACGACTGGTGATTCAATGTGCGGATCAAACTCTAGTTCCCATTTTAAAACTTTCATAAAACAGCCACCAAAGAACCAAGATCTATGGACCCATAACCTATAATACTGAGCTTCAGTCTGGAATATAAAGAGTATGGGAGAAGAGTTTAGGAGTCCTAAATTGAAACCTGAAAATCCCATAGATTCAAGCGCATAACGAAGGTATTTTATAGAAGGCTTGTGATTCATGAATTTTCCAACTAGAGTAAAGCGCAAACCTTCTGCAAGAGATTTTACCTCATCTTCTGAGAAGGAAATCACATCTTTCCATCTGTGCTGATAGAACATGGGTGAGATTTTGAGTTCGGGAGCCTCAGCCTTCTGAGGAATATCATCTACGGATCTTCCAGCAACCACATCTGCAAAGGATATTACTCGAAGGTTAGGGTTTTTCACATCCGTCAGGTTCGAGAGGTGCGGCGCTGCGGACTCCATCCTTCAGTTGATTCTTATTTAATATGAAATAAATTACATCAAATGAAAATTTAAAAACCATGATGATAAATATATTCATGATATAATATATTAAAGGAAAGAATATACACCACAAAAATGGAATAATTGGTGAATATAACATATATCAAATGAATATTAATGTTAGACGAGAAAACCTTACATTAGGTCTGATTTCATCTATACGTTTCCAAACCTTTTGTATCGTGGTTTAAAAATATTATTAATTTTTATTGAATTTTTTAAAAATTTATTATATAATATATGATCATTTTTATAAATAATAATACCCATTCATTAATAATCTCTTAATATTTTCAATGACTCAGGTAATAACTACTTTGTTTTTTGATTATGTTTTGACATATTATTCATTTTTACTCTAACATTGATCATTATTTATTTATACACACAATGTTAACCATGATATATATATCATATATATTCAATATATATGTATTTATAGTAATCCATTATAGAATCTCACATTTTTAATGCATAAAATTACATTACATTTTACAGAGGATCTTTAACGTTTAGTGTCTTGAAATGAGGTACATAATATATGAATACATATTGAATTATTAAAATCAACTTAAAAGGATTATTAATTTTCTAAACCAATGTACAATTACTCCAACTCATAACCTAGGTATATACATCAATGGAAAGGGTGAGAAGAAGGCCCAATAAGGAAAAATAGGAGAAATAATTTACATGTGTACTTGAGTGATATTTATAAGAACCAGAGGAATATCATAAATGAATGATAAATGGGAATATGATCTAATTATAACTTTAATCATAACATTAACATGCGTTTACAAAATTAAATTTATAAATTCATAATCATATCACCAATGTTCATCCCTAAAGTGTTAAAAAAATTCAAAATTATTCCCCAAGGTATCGTAAAACCTGTGATCTCTAGAGATTAACTTCTTTACCCAGTTCATTAGTGTGATACCATATTTAACCCTTAATATTTATTTATTTTCAGAAGTTCCACATTGATAAAAATATGACCTTTCATAAATAACCCATTGTGAATAAGAGAAATTTTCTTTATATCAAAATCATGTTGTTTTAAAAAGAGATTAAAAACATGTTCCTTTTTTCATTTAAATCCCATGAAAAAAGGATAGTGTGATTAATGTATGTTTATCAAAGAATTAAAATTTATCATTTGGAAATCCATTTTAATACCCCTGGAGAATATATTGGTTTGGGTATTCAAAAAAATTTATTGATAAAAGAGATAAATTTCTAGACGAAAATTCAGCAACATAATAGGTATGAGGCACGGCTTTAGAAAACATTAAAAAGAGAATGGAAAAGGGTATAGCATTAATAAAATACTCATAATACTATAAATGGATAGAAAAAAGTGGGAAGAAGAACATGATATGGAAATTTGAAGGACACATAACATAAATCAAACATGAAAGAGAGGTGAAATTGAAATTTCCCATACATTGAAGAGTAACATCAAAAACTCTATGATCGGGGCCTTCAGGGCTTGAGGACACATTGGTATGACTCCATGGTAGGTACTACAATCCTATCATTGAGTGGAAGTATTTTGGAATGAAATAAAAGGAAGTAATGGCTTGGTATTCATACTAAAATAGATGGAGTTTTGTTATTAATTTTTAGGACACCTCATCGGTGGTATTTGCAAAACCATGGTATTTACTATGGTATTTGGAAATAGTCTTGGCCACATTGGATACCTAATATAATATATTAATCCATATGAGTCTACCAGTAATTAAAATTAAATATTACCTCATTATATTTTCATAAAACATGCCTAAACTCAAAGCAATATTTTTAATATTCACTGAAAAACAAAACATTTTATAAAAATCTCATAAATTCACCCTAACCTAATATAATTATTCTGAATCCAAAAATGAAATCTATTTTATGAAAATAATTATATAAATATGATATTTTTCTTATATAAAATCACTATTTATTCAAAAAAATACTAATACATAACAAATAATTTCTAAAATAGTTATTTACATATACTATTATATAACATTACCATTCAAGATGCATAAATTACAGTTATACTTCTTTAGGTGATGTTACTATTGCATCAGTCGTATTACTATTCAAAAGGGTACCAATACTATTCATAATTTTTAATTCAACAATTATTATGTTGATCTTATCAGACACAAAATTTCATAATAATCACAACTGTATATATCCATTTAAGAAAATAATTCGAAAGTATACATTATTTAAGGTATAAAAAAATTAAAATACTTTCTTTTCAATATTCATCAATAATATGAAACATCTTAGAAGAAATACAAAACATTTATCCAAGATTAATTTTGACATTTTAAATTAAAAAAAATTATTTTACCATAATAAAAAATAACAATTATATTTATACAAATGTATTACACAAAGTAATTATGTCTTCATTTCATAACCCCTTATAACACTGGTATAGGAACTAAGATTATGGTGTGCAATGGTGATAGAATCTTGGGGTTTCTCAGATAACATTGCTCGAGTGGGGATTTCTATCAAGTTGAAATTATCGTGTAGGTGATTTCCATCAAGAATAACATGTTAAAGCTTAGAAACGACATGCTCCACATCAATGCCCAGTGACACTACCTCTTTCCCATGCTCAACAAAATGGGCTTTGTATGGCCCATGTCTACTAGATGAAGTCATTGAGTCTTATTTATACATTAATTATCCATTATCACTTATATTTATAAAAAATTACTATAATATTAAAAATTATTATAGTTTCTAATGGTCTCATTAAAACCGATCATATAATTGTAAACAAATAATGTTTTAATTTTAATTATATTTATATAGTTATGTTGATTATGACATATTAAGAATAAATTTTCACGAAACAAAATATTATTTAAATGTTTGGGTCTTTACATTCTTCCCCCATTAAGAAACTTCATCCCCAAAATTTCAACTTGTACCTTAACAATGGAAAAGGTGTGGTTACTTCTTCCTCATAGTCTCATCAGGTTCCAATGTCGCTTCTTCATATTTGGGGTTCCTCAACATCCCATTATCGAGATCAGTAGTCTTGGTATGTTGAACCTTATCTCTACGATCCAAGATCTCCACCAACTACACCTCATATGGTATCTCATGGTCCAGTTGTACCACCTCTATATTTAGTACATTTGAAGGTTCAAGTATGTACTTCCTCAAGAAGGATATTTGGAAAACATCATGAACCTATGCAAGATTTAGAGGGAGTGCAAGATGATAAGACAGTACTCATACACGATCAAGGATTTCATAGGGGCCAATATACCTAGGGATAAGCATCCTTTTATTCCCAAATCTCATGATTCTATTTGAAGGAATACCTTGTCACCAACATCAAAATACTTGTCCCTTTTTCCGTTGTTGGCATAGCTCTTTGGCTGACTCCTAGCATCCTTAATGTGTTGTTGGATGGAATGAACATTTTCTGTCATCTCTTACACAATAATAGGCCCAAGAAGCTTTATCTCACCTGATTCATCCCAACATGTAATTGTTCTACATCACTTCCTATATTGAGCTTTATATGGTGTCATTTGAATGATAGAGTGTAACTTATTGTTGTTTGAGAACTAAACTATTATGAGATGTTCATACCATCCACTTTTAAATTCTATTAATCTTGTTATCAGTATATCCTCAAGTGTTTTAATATTCCTTTTTTATTGGATGTCAGTTTGGGGGTGATCGGACATTCTAAAATTCAATTTATTACACACAACATGTTTCTGACTTCTTTGGAATTTTGATGTGATCCTTGGTTCACGATCAAATACGATAGAAAGAGTAAATCCATGCATCATTACCACTTATTTCACATAAATCCTGGAATGTTAATTAAGAGAGAAATATTTTCAAATAAAGATAAAATGTGCATTCCTGGTGTGATGGCCCACTATAACCCATATTGAATTGATTCCATTGGAATTTCATGGAAGAAAATTTACAAAGTCCATAGTGATATTGTCTGAATTCCATGATTGTATAGGTAGTGGTGGTAATACCCCTTTAGGATGTTGTCTTTCTACCTTCACATTATTACATACCAGGCACCATATAGTGTAGTCAAAAATATATATATTCATATTATCCTTCCAATAATGATCACGATGGTCGGTATACATTTTTTTGATTCAATAATTTATAGAGAATGTATAAATATAATCTTTATCCATTTGAACCTTCTTTATATCTTGAATATATAGAACGCATAGTCTTGTATAAAATTTTAGTCAACCTTATTGATCGATATTGAACTCATGAAACTTCTCATCCTTTAAATCCTAAAACTTTTTCTATAATAAAGGATCTTGTTTTCCATCTTTCTTTATCTTCTCTAGAATTGACGGTAGATAAAATATTTTTGATAGGGTTGATGATGTATATTCCCTTAAAATTTCCATGTCCATTTTTACTAGGTCATTGATTTAGATATCTCCTTGAATCCTCATTAATTCAATAACAATATCTTCGTTCCTACATAATGCATCAGTGACATTCCTTTCTCTTCTAAGGTGATAATGAATTGAATAATATTAGTCTTTAAGAAGTTCCAACCACCTCCCCTGTCTCATTTTCAATTCATTTTGTGTGAAAATATACTTCAAACATTGATGGTCTATGTATATATCACATTTATACCCATTAATGTAGTTCCTCCATGTATTTTGAGAAAACAAAGCTGCAACCAACTCCAAATAGTGTGTAGGATAGTTCTTCTCATGTGGCTTTGACTATCGAGATGCATAAGCAATGAATTTTTTATTTTTTATGAGAATTCATCCAAGCCCTTACAGAGATGAATCGACAAAAATAAAAAATATTTCACTGATTGTGGGTAGAGTTTACAAAGGCTCAATAACCAATCTCTTCTTCATCACTTAGAAACTTTTCTCACACTCTGTTGTCCAAATAAATATGACCCATTTTCAAGTTAACTTAGTTAATGATTTAGAAATTCTTTAAATGTTATTCAGAAACCACATATAATTCTTTATAAACCAAGGAAACTATGAATCTCAATTATTATTTTACGATGAGTCCATTCATCTCCAACCATTCTATTTTTAGGGTCAACTGAGATTCCTTCGTTATTTTCAATGTGCTCCTAGAAGAAAATTTGTTGTATCCAAAACTCACACCTTTTATATTTTCTAAAAAGCCTTTCCTTCTATAGAGTTTTCAAAATAACCCCCATTTAATACTATTTATCCTCACAAATTTTATAACATATCATCATATCAACAGAAAAACTACCAAAAAATTATCTAGGTAGTCCTTAAAGACTCTATTAATCAAGTCCATAAAAATAACAGGTTCATTAGGCCTCCCAATGGTCATAACAACAAAATCATAATGCCCATATCTTGATCAGACGACAGTTTTTGGAACAACATCATTCTTCACCCTCAATAGATGGTAACCAGACTGAAGATAAATCTTGGAGTTGAATTGAGCCCCGTGATATTGGTCAAATAAGTCATCAATTCTTGGAAGAGGTTATTTTTTCTTCAATGTGATATAATTCAGTTATTTATAATAAATCTATTTCCACAATGATCTATCCTTCTAATTCAAAAAATGAACAGGTGCTCCCCATGTAGACACACTCATTCAGATAAACCCCTTCTCCAAATGATTTGGAGTTATTTCCTTAATTCATCCAACTTCACATTCTAAATCCTATACGAGGTCTTCGATATCAGATGAGATCCTGGTTTGAGTTCAATGGAGAACTATAACATTCTTTCTGGGGGAGGTCCAGGTAACTCATTAGGAAATACATTAATGTATTCCTAGAGGATGGATACATTTTATATCCTTATACTATCATTTCCTTCTCCACCATCACTGATCAAATACATAATGAAGGCTATTGGAGGTGCTTCTATAGTATGCTCTGGTTGATAAATCGTTCCTTTTAAGATAACTGTAGGTTTCCCATTCATGATTACAATGATTTCCTTACTTCTACATTTTTTCATAGCATTATAATTTGAGAGGTTGTCTATTCCTAGTATAATGTCAAATTACAAAAAATAAATTACTAATAAATTTGTGATAATATTGTTCTCGCTAAAGTAAATACTAGAGTTTATGAACACTGATGATGATTGGAAAATCCCACCATGATCCTAACTTATATCTTTACTTTCAGTAATTCCGGGGTTGATTCTAAATTCTTTGCAAACTCAGAGGAAATAAAAGTATGTGTTGAACCAGAATCAAACAAAGTACCTACTAGATTTTATAGAACAAGGTACCTTCCACTAAATCATTTGGCACATCAACATTAGTTATCATGATAGAAAAAACATTACCATGCTCTGTGGCCATTTCTCAGGTTGATGGTGATTCCCCTCCACTACCCTCAAATTTGGATTGTGATTAGAAAAGTTCACAAATTTTACACATTTGAATCATTGTACAGAAAGTGGTACATGCACCATCTTAATTCTGTTTTTATTGTTAGGAAGTTAAGCCTTCACCTCACTACGACAATTCTACTCGATATAGCCATCTCTTCCACACATCTAACACTTATCGCTCCCAAACATGAAGTTCCCCAAATGATTCTTCCAACATTTATTATAAGTGGAAGGTTTCACTTTCTTTACTATTATTCCTTGATCAATGATCCTCCCTAATATTGGATCCATTGATCTCTTATTTTCATTTTATTTTTGAGTTCACTACATCATACTGAACTCGAGTTCAAATTTCATAGCATTACACACAACACCTTTATAGCTATCATACTCTCCTTTAGATAGATTCTTCCACAGATGAGGTCTTCGTCCTCCAGAAAATCTATAAACCATCCAATTAGGATCCATGAAAAATCAACTTGTGTTATAGGAAATTCTTGTGAAGTTCATCTCATAGATTCCAATAGATTCATTTTCCTTATACATTATCTCGAGAAACTCCTTCTCTATTTTTATTTTCATCAAATGAGGGAAATACTTATTGAAGAAGAACCTTCTGTGATATTCTCACTAAAAAGATCCAATATCTCCTCTTGACCTCATGTTTTTAATCAGTTCCAACTACTAATCATCTTATCCCTCTAAGAGTTAAATAGCTAGGGTAACCTTCTCTTGTTCTAAATAGAAGAGTACAAAAAATTTCTTTTCGATAGATCTAATCCACTATTCAGCAATCAATTGGTCGGTAGATCCCCTGAAAATTGGTGGTCATTAAAAAATAAATAACTTAATATAAAGTTCTTTTATTGATGGTGAAATTTGTCTCTTAACATGATTCAGTTTATTTCCCATTACAATAGTCAGTTGGTTCATCAATCTCTTTAATTTTTCTATTCCAGCATCCATTAGAGGGCCATCAGCACCTGGTCTATTGTGGTCAGCATTTTCATGGTTCCTCCAATTTCCATCTATATTCTAAAATAATAAAACCTTATTGATAAGATTAATTTATTTATGAATATTTTATCTTGTAAATATTTTTATTTATTCAAACTACATTATTGAACAAAAATTATATTTCTCTATAAATCATTCTTAATAATTCATATAAATATTTTAATTAAACAAACATATCCCCTCAGAGTGTGAAACCAAGAGGGAAAAAAGGATAATTTTCATGCACCAACTCCCTTTAAATTATATATCAAACAATGTTTTTGGGTTTTATCCCTAGATATATTGATTTGAGATCCACATCCACATATTCATGTCAAGACACGGATTTATTTGTTCATAAACCACTTACATAATATTTCACAAAAATAAAAATATATTTTCCTATATTTAATATATTCCATAAGTTTATTCCTAATATTTTAAAGAATAAATTTTTCAAAAATAACTAAACTATCCTTCGATAAAAAATATGGAATCCTGTCATTTTTCTACCAAACATTTCATTACATTTTACAAACAGAGGATCGTTAAAGTTTAGTGTCTTGATCAAAGGTACATAATACATGAAAACATATAACATTATTATAATCCACATGAACATGTTATTTATATTTTGCATCCTAATTTCAATTAGTCCAAATCAAATCCTAGGGACATAATTCAAAGGAAATGGTGAGTAGAAGGCCTAGTAATGGAAAAATAACTGAAACAATTTACATGTGAACTTGAGAGATATCTATAAGAACTTGAGGAAGATTATAAAAAAATGATAAAGAGTAATATTATGATAATAATAACATTAATGATAACTTGAAAATATGTCTAAAATATTTAATTTATTAATTAACAAGCATATCACTAGATTCCTTCCCTAAGGTGTCATAAAAATTATCAAGGTTGTACACCAAGGTATCGTAAAATTATCATATCTGAAGATTATTTTATTTTCCCAATTCATGGGAGAAATATCCAGGAACACCCTTAATATTTATTTATTTCCATGTGATCCATATAGATAATAATAAAATATTTCATAAATAATCCACAAAGAATAAGAGAAAATGGTTTCATATCAGAATTACATCATTTTAAAAAGTGCTTAAAAACAAGTTCCTTTTGTCATTTTAATCCCATGAAAAATGAAGGTGGGATTATTTTATGTTAATAATATAATTAAAATATATATTTTTGGAAATAAATGTGAATACAAATAGAGAATATAGCATATTAGGTATTTAAAAAATAAAATAAAATAATTTCTTAACAAAAAGGGAGAAATTTCAAGATGAAAATCGAGTATCATAATATGTATAAAACACGGATTTAGAAAAAATAAAAAAGATAGGTTATAGGGTTCTAAAATTAATAAAAGACTCATAATATAGTATAAGGATAGAAAAATGTGTGAATAAGAACATGATACTAAAATTATCAGGACACATAACACAAATAGAACATGAAAGGAAATGTGAAGTTGAGTTTCCCTTAACAAGATGAGTAACTACAAAATCCATTGGATTGGGACCATGGGGGAATGAGGAAACCATGGGAGAACTACATGGGGGTATTACTATCATATATTTGAGGGTAATGATTTTGGAATGAAAAAAAATAATTAATATCTTGGTATTTATAGTAAAAAGAGGGAGTTTTTTATTAATTTACGAGGACACCACATCAGTGGTATTTAAAAAAATGTGCTTCCTCGTGGTATTTTGACATGGATTTAGCCACATGGGACACCTCATATAATATTTAAATCCACAAGAGTCTACTAGAATTTTAAATTACATATTGCATCATTATGATGATATAAAACACCCCAAAACTCACCAAATTTATATTTACCATTCACTGAACAACAAAAATTTTTATTAAAATAGAATAAATTCACCATAGCATAATATCGATGATATGAATTCAAAAATACACTCTATTTTATTAAAAAAATTATAAAATATTATAAATTTAAATTTTATGTAAAATCATTATTTAATTGAATAAATACTAATACAAATCTAATAATTTCTAAAACATTTCTTTACTTTTGCTATTATATCACATTTCTATTCAAGATACCTAAATTAAAATTATACATCCTTTGGTGAGGTTAATATTCCATCAGTGATATAACTATTCATAAGTCTAGTGTTACTATTCACTTAATATTAATTTGATATTATTAGACTATAAATTGTTTACTCATCACAATTGTATATGTCCATTTTTTGAAAATCATTTCACGGTGTAAATTATTTAAAGAATAAAAAAATATTTTAAAATTCATTTTTTGTAAATATTCATCAATAATATGAAACTTCATAGAAAGAAACAAAAAATTCATCCTATATTAATTTCGGCATTTGAAATTCAAAAAAATGGTTATTTTACCATAATAACAGATAATAATTTATTTATTCAAATCGATTTCCCAATGTAACTAAGGCCTTGTAACATAACCACTTATAACAACTATATAAGACATAAGAGTATGGTGTGAAATGGTGATAGAATCTTGGGGATCCTTGGACAACAATGCCTGAGTAGTGATTTTTATTAACTTGAAATTATCAATTAGGGGATTTGGATCATGCTTAACATGTTGATGTTCAGCTTGGGCATGGTTCAGAGTAAATCCTTGTGACACTCCCTCCCTCCCAAGCTCAGAAAAATGGGCTTCATATGGCCCATGTTTACTATATAAGGCCATTAACACTTCTTTATTCTTTAATTATTCATTATTATATCTATCTATAAATAATAATTATAACATTCAAAATTACTATTGTTTCCCATGTTCATATCATATAACGGTCCAAACATGACGGTTACATTTCAATTATATTAATATAGTTTTATTGATTATGACACAGTAAAACAAAAAATTTCAGTAAAAAATATTATTCTAATATTCGGGACGTTACATCTAAAGTATTTAGTGATAGAAGATAGAATACACCATTCATGGAGATGTTATGCCTTATATGGGAATGAATATTGATTCCATTTTATTTTCATATTGAAAGAAATAACATTAAATTATATATATTATTATTATAATTATATTATAATATTTATTTCATATATGTTAAAAAAAATTATTAAACCCATACTCAATACATTCCATGTAAAGCGTGAATGGATAACATCACTGTCAAGAGGCAGTAGTCCACACGTCCCCAAAAAATGTAATCATATTCCCAAGAAATATAAATCCCAAAGATACATGTTATATAATAAATATATAATTCTTAATATATTATAAATAAATACGAATATAATATATAAAATATAAATCAGTCATTATTCCTATCCTTGAATTGTGGTAATTAAATAGTGAATGACATTAGTTCGTGTGGTGATAGTCTGGTATTCACATGAATGATGATTGCATATCTTATTTTATTGAAGTGTGTAAATATTCAAGTAATACCATTAAAATTAAAAAATATAAATATATTAAATATAATAAGGTTTATACATAATAAATATATAAAAAATATTAAATGGGTAGAGAATGAAATAAAACAAAAGTTCTGGTCGAAGAATGATTCCTCTTCTTTGAGTAATGCCTTTTTGTTTTCACTAGAAGACTTCCTTGGTTGAAATTATTAAAAAGTTGAACCTTATATTATGAGTCAAGTGATTTGGGTAGTTTCTTTTATTAGGGTTTTGATGATATTTATTTCTCAATGTTTTATAAAAACTAGAGGAAGGATTTCCATTTTATAATTGAGTTGTGGGGTACTTTTGGAAACTCTCATTATTATGAATTAATAAAAATTAATGTTCAATAAAAATGAATCTAAATGAATTATCTTATGTATAAGATGATTATAGGTTGAAATACTCACATCCAATAACATTTAGAGACGTTTAGGTCTGATTTTTACCCTTATTATTTGGTTTTTACCCTGATTTAATCCCTTTAACACTTATTTTGACAACAATGGATGTTTAATCTTCAAGGGTTAATATAGTTATAACAATATTAAAAAAATACCCATGAATGGATCAGGGATGAAATTTATAACCTTATAAAAATCAGTTTTCCAAACTTAATATTTTAAGAAAAATTATATCATTTAATGAAATATTAATTATTTTGAAATATCATTAATGTCAATTTTTAAACTATTAATTACTATGAATTTTGAGAAATGTCAATAAAAAATTATATCTTTGAAAAAAATATTATAATTCATCCGTAATATTTCTATATCATCTATAAATTTTTTTGGATGACATTAATTTTATAAAATTAAATTTATATTAATACATTTAATATGATTTATTTTATTTTTCCATTAATTGAATAATTAGTGAATCATTATTGTGAAAGTATTTAAATAAATTATTTCAACCGTAAAAATAAAAAATGTATTACCATGATCAATAGATATATTTTATATTTCTGATTACTACTTATTTAATTACATTACTTCTACATGAACATATATAAAAAATTATATACTTATTAAAAACATTATTGTGACATGTCTGACTTTTCTTAATCTAAAAAACAATAATGGGATTAATATAGTCTATGTGGATCTAAGAGGTAATAAATTTGTACCAATGAGGGGCTTCTTAGACAATAACTCATTCAATAAAATTTTAAAACCTTTTAGGGTAACCTTACAAACCTTATCATTGATATTTTTACCCTTAATTACTCGATTAACCATTAATTATGGTAACAAAAATTACTAACGTTACAATTCATATTAGAAAAAATAAAAGGGAACTATTTACCTAATTTTTAAATTCTGAATTAAAATATAGAATCAATTTGTTGAAATTCAAAACTAAAAAATTAGATATAATTAATATAATATTAATCCCATAGATGAGGTGACAAAGCTAGTTCATAAAGTCAAATTGTTCAAATGTTTGAAATACTTTTATATCAAAATTCAATACGAAAATGATTAAAATGAACATAAATATATTAAAATATGTATAAATTGATTAATTTTATTTTAATCCCAAATTAAAATATAATTTAACATAATAAAATATTTGGATGAAAATTTAGTTTTGAATTAAAATGAATTATTTTTCATTATTCACTAAAAAATAAATATTTTCAAAAAAAATAACAACAATTCACTGTAAAATAATTTTGAACATAATGTTTGAAAAAATAATTTTTATTTTTCAAATTTAATTTATAAATTTCTCAAAATCAATATTAAATAGGTACACCATCAAAATATAGAAAACCTGTCTTTACAAAAATATTTCGTCTTATATATAAAAGTGTGTTTATTTTTATATCATCTATATAAAACACATAAGATGAATGTTAAAAATCATATGGAACATATAATAAAAAAATTCCATATTTTGGTTAGTACTATTAATTCTCTCCAAATTATCATCTAAGTTCTCATAATATTTCAGTGTTAATTTAATCTAGGTGTCACAAGAAACACAAGCATTCAATGATATTAATTTTTAAAAATACAATCCACAAAATATTGGGGTGTTACATTATACCCAAAATAAGAATACTAGTACGAGTTTATTGAAGTATGTTTGAGATTTTAGATCGTTTATGATGAACTAAAAGGGTTTGATGGTTTGAATAAGAGATGAGAGGGTGGCCTATTATAAGTGATGTGAGTCGCACACTTGTAATTTTTTGGAAGAAAAGAGTGTATCCTAATTATTCACATTTTAAATGGTTTAAAATGAGTTATTCAAGGGAAATGTACACAATAAAGTCAAAATATGATCATAACATATATTATAGGAAAAATATTTGTTCAATTTTACCCTTTTATTTTTATCTTAACCCTAGGTAACCGCATTTTTACCTTAACCATAATAGTTATTTTTTAGTATTTTCAATATAAATTTTAGTAAAAATTATTTTTCACTTATTAGAAAATATAAAATATTGTATTTCCAAATATGGAATCCATTTTTCAAATTTAAATAATTGAATTGGAATTTTCTAATATGAATCTATTCTTATAGAAACATCGAGAAAGTGCATTTTTGAAGAAGAAATATTCAAAATCTAATAAAGTTATAATATGAATATTCAATATAAAATGGCTTCATTGACGAACATTGGATCAATAGATATATAAATTAAATAATTTAACATTAAACTGATTTAAAATTTTAATGTATATTTATAAATAATTTAAACTAAATTGTTGTTTTCTATGATAATTTTTTATTTTTCAGTCTACATCGAAAAGAGAAACATTTCTGAATAAAAAAAAATCAACCTATGAATGTTTTGATAAAATGATTTCAAAAATTAATTTTATTTTTTAAAATACTATTTAAATTTTCTTAATTTTAAATTTTAAATTATATGTAGAATGTGTGACTAAACCACCTGTTATAAAAAATACAATTTTTAAGAAAACATTTCTTTTTCTTTTAAATGATTCTAATATTAATTATAGTAAATAGATAACTATAATTTAAATAATTTAACTATTACTATTCAAATGTTCTAATGTAATAACTATGTTATAATAGTATACTATAATATGTTATATTTAGATATTGGGTGGCATGTTCTAAAAGATATCAAATAATATATTCTACTATTAGAATTTCAGGGTGTAACATTTTACCTTTTTTCCATTACTCTTTGTTCATATAATATAAATCATATCCACAAGATTGAATAAATTTTTTCTCAAATAAACCCCTTTAAAACCCATTAAAAGGAAATATAAACCCTTTTAGGAAACAAAGATTAATATATTTATAACCTATGTTCACTTTTTTTTGAATAAATGTACCTCAATTAAGTGTATAGTATAAACCTCATTGGTTAACTCCCTATTTTATATCATTTTAAGGCATGAAACATTAACCAATGCATTTAACAACTATATTACGATCACCAATATTATAATCTATATTAGGATCACCCATTCTATAAGCTATTTCAGGCTCACCCATAATAATATATAATTCACATGAACTAAATCAATAATAAAACATTTTATGCTTCCAAATTTACATCATAAAACCCTATAAAAATCTGTTGAACCAAAATTAAAAACACTTTCTTATATAAAGAACCCATTTCCTTTTAAAACCCTTTATCAAAACTAAAATTTCTAGAAAAAGGGAAGAATATTTTTTTTCTTTGAATAAATCATGGAATATTATAAATGAATCTCATATCAAATTATTGTTATGGTGGTGGATAAATTCATTTACATCATATAAGTTATATGATAACATTGCATTTTTCAATTGTAGATAGAGTTAGAACATTCGATAGAAAATATGTGAAAAGATTCCCTTTGGATACCATTGAATGAAAAAAAGGCATAAAACCCCCTATATAATTAATTTATATTCATATAAATACATTAATTATTTTTAAAAAAAATTTTCATTGATAAAAAATATTTTAATAAATAATTATTTAAAATATTTAAAAACTGGTTTTAAGGTAATGTGTCCCTTACGACAAGATAACTTTTAAACCAAAGACACATTAAATTTAAAACCATAATTTCTAAAAAATACATTAATATTTTAAAAATAATGATAAAATACATCCAAAGTTTTGTATTTTAGACCTCAAAATGAAAACATATGGTGGAAATGACTTAAGCCTCAAAGAAATGGAATTGAGAAAAGATGTATCATACCCTGAATCTGACTTGTCACGTAAATTATTTATATTCATAAATAGTAAACATAAATCTATTTTTTACATAAAAAACTTTTTAAAGTTTATGTTTATAATTTTTTCACTTATATCCTTGTTATACTTAATTTTTTTAGTTGTTAATGTTCACATTATGCATTTTCAGAATATTCAGCTTATATGTTAAAAATTTATTCGGTATGTTGAATTTGGTCAAAAGTATCATGATTATTTCATTTCCAGAATATCAATAACATTACTATTATTATTTTGATGCATTAATTGTATTTTTATATCAAACTATGTATAATGGTTAAGAAAAATAAATTTCCATACAATCATGGAGATAATTGGTCATATATTTGAATGAGTAACTTTTATATTTTGCATTGAACGTGAGGGAAAAAGGGTATGTATCTGTTTATCTTTATATAATAATGATTATATCATAAATTTAATATTTTTTATTAAAATAGAAATATATATTTAATCAACATGATGCTTTCTTTAAATATAGAATACATCAGTTCCTAAGAAAGTAGTCCTCCCAAACATATGAATGTTGTTTTTAATTTTCTTATATGGTAATGAAAGAAGTATAATACTTATATACCAATGTTGAATAATATTTATATCATTTATATCATATTATTTCATTTGTTACATTATTTTGACAGGCCATAAAAAGAAATGATGAAAATCGAAAAACATCATCTCATGGGGCAGTTGTCCACACATACAAACGAGCAATGTTTTTATTTTTGTTTGATGGAATTTTTGAGGTAAATGGGTTATTCCATGACCATAATAACATATAACTGTATGTTAAATAATGTTTTTATAATTTCATCATTTTTTAATAAGACTTAATAGAGGAAGAAGAAGAAATTAAATTAAAATGCTGAGTTTAGAACTGTACTTATTAATATTAAATTTCATTTTCTATAGACCATAACCCTCTAAGGTTGGTGTTCTATAAAAATTAATATATAAATGGAATAGGAAGTTTTTTAGTCATATATTTGGATAGTTCATTGATAAAATAAATGGATATTGATGTATGGATATGATAGGAGGGGATATCGTTCTATAGGTGAGGGAGATGACACATATAGTTTTTTTAAAAGGATTTAAACATTATTAAGCCATTTTAAAATATATTTGAAACATATAAAAACAAAACAAATATCCTAAAGTGGTAAGGGTATAAATATATAAATCCAATAAATTTATGATTACATGTTTCAAATTATCACTTAGATTTAACATGGGGTAAATTACTTTACCCTTTTATAGCGGTGAGTCATTTTTTACTGATGTTATTGTGAATAATGACCAAAAATGAATTAGAATTGATTAAAAAAATTATGAAATATTAATTGAAAACATATAGTCTATTTTTTAATATATAATCTCTCTAAATTGTAGAAAATAATTTAATATAATTTAAAAAAACACAACAAAAAATAGTTTTCATAAAAAATTTCTTTTTAAGCATAAAAACTAATTTACCTTTCTTCTATACCTTATAAAAACATGAAATTAAAGTAGGAATATTTTATTGAATATATCATCTATAAATTAAATTTCAAAATAGTCGATATATGTTAATATTTTATATTAAGCTAAAAAGAATTTGTATAAATTTTATTTATAGAAACATATTTTTCCAGTTAAAATATAACAATATTCAAAAAAAAAGTACAATGATTGTTCAAATGTAATTTTTTATATATTTTATAAATCAATGGTATTTATTATTTAAAATAAAATTAAAAACATAATTTAAAATTTCAATAAAATACATTAATGAAAATAAATGAATGTTTTATAATTATTATTATTGTTTATTGTTTATTAAAAAATAAATATTTAAAAAAACTAAATAACAAAACATATTATAATATTTAAATTATTATTTTAAAATTTATTTTTATTTAGGCTAAAAAATTCAAATAAGTGGTATAAAATATTTACAATTTCTGCACACAAAATATAATAAAATATATTTTTCAGAAATTTATATTTTTAAAACACAAAATTATATAACTAAAAAATGGTTTGTTGGTGACGAAAATTAGGATACTGAGGATACCGACAAAGTCATGGGCAGTTTGAAAATAATATAGACTCAAATGGGCTAAAAATTTATCAATGGAGTATGTTTCCTAAAGCTTTATCTTGGGGATTCCACGTGATCAGCACTAAGATAAATGTATAGGTAATACCTTTACAAGTCTGATGAAGTCTGATCGAGCCTACCTCTTAATGGTGTCCTTTATTCCAGGGAGTTATGCCCCATGAGAACATGTCTTCCATTATTGTGAAGGAATTTTATGGTACCCCCTAGAGTCTGACATGTCCCATGCACTTTGTGGAGTCCTATTTTCCTCCACACATGATCTAAGAGTGCCTATCGACCACAACCACGAAGTAAGTTTTCGGTTCCTTCATGATACCAACGTTGTCTGATGGAGCCCAGTCTCATTATGGTGTCCATTTTCCTTCTTAGATAAAATTTTCATCATCAAAAAACCCTTTTTTCTTTTAAATAGTTGGCTCACATCCCCCCCCCCTCAAATCTATTTTTACCCCATCATTTCTCCTTTTGATCTCCCATTTCACGAAGCTCCTGAGCATCATGACCCAAAGAGAAAAATGGATCCCCCAATGTACGTGATCATCATGAGCTGTGAATTCATTTTTTTCGTCATGGACCCTACTTATTAAAGGTATTCGCTTCAACAATTTCTCTTCCCTTCCTGAAGGAGGGAACCCCTTCGTGTTTCTCGAGGTTTGGCAGTAAATTAGCCCATAATGGAGCACTCTATTAATAATTATCCTTATACAAAGTTGAGGCCAGGCTCCATGAGGAAATTTCCTTCATGAATAACCTTTCCTTTAAGAATTACATTTCCTTCATGGATCACCTTTCTTTAATAATGTACATATACTACATGGATCTCCTATCAGCAAGACCCCTTACTTCACTAACCCCTTTCCCACACAACCCTCTAAACATGTGTGATTGATTTAATGGTTCCATGTGTGGTGTTTCATGTTGTGTTCCAATACATAATTATTCTCCACATAGGTATGATAACACCTATTGTTTTCACATATTAATACTTACATGCACCCCACTATCAACCACTCCACCAGCCCTTTGTTTACTAGAATTACATGCACATTAACTTCCCCAAGGGTTAAAGGGTGCCATTAATTTATATAAAAGGGTTAAGGATAAATGTATCCCCATTTAAGCTATAGGATATTAAAATTCCACGTACCATCATCTATAGTTCATGATGTTAAATTGTCTCCGCATCCTATTAAATGCATATGTGGTGCCCATCCTTGGGCATTTTCCATGCCCACTCATCTCCATTGTACTGAGATCTTCCCTACATGGAATAAGATCATCCTTGAATAAGGAAGCAGCTTCCAGTGGGTAAGGTCTCCCATCTGGGTGTAATATCCTATCCTTTCTTATAAGAGGTCATAACCATGATCCACCTTTCCTCCTCCAAATGAAAATAACATAGTGGCGATGAAAAAAAAGGGATTGTCGATAATCCACCCCTCTCCCATTAGGCCATGTTTCTATGGGAATATCTCATAGAGTAATTCCATATTTAAATATCCTTGGGATTCTAAGAAAGCATAATACCCACTCCATTCCTTGTTGAAATATCTTCCAAAATATGTACATTTGTAATACTTGTTCCTCTTATTTCTCACATTGAGAATGAATCATGCAGTCTTAGAGGTTTTTATAGATAATGGCATCCTCTTCTGTCCACTAACCATTCATAATCCTTAGTATGTTTCCAGGTCATTATCAATGTGAATTCCTATATTCAATACCCCCTTTATCCCTAACTAGGTGTAGTTTGACACCTATATTCTATACAGGGTATTCAAGAATCCTCTATGCAGTTCAAGACCATCACTCCACATAATCCACTAATCCTATTTATTTCACATTGGTTCCCTTGTCTCGAATGATGTTAAACATCATTCTCTCAACTACATGGTTTTTTATCCCATTCGGGTATATGGGAAGCCTCTTTGAGATTCAATCCCAACCACTAGAAAGTTCTAACTCTTAGTAAAGCACTCTCCATATGTGATATCTTCCCTTTATGGGACACATTTTCCAGATCCACACCCTAAGGAATTATAATCCATCCACCTAGGCCACTGACCATGTTTAATCTATACACATATCATATTCATCCGACCAAGACTAGTCCCCTTGTGAGGGTCCTCTAACCTTGTGTAAACCCCTGACACGTATTCTGTCAATTTCCATGAATACACCCTGATTCTCTACCTCTAATCCTGGACTATCTGGACTTGAATCCATTTATTCTAAATAGGGTACATAAGTATTCTCGTATAGGTTCATTTACATCATCCATGTATTATCCTCGTCTTCCCCCTGGGTCACTATGTATCAGGAGGATCATTCCCCAACTCAAAGTTACACTACCATCAGGTCCCTATCCATGTTCTCCATTCTCATAGGTCACCACCTTAAGTTCCCCATCATTTACATTATTAATTGAGAGGATTTTGATTCCAATCCATTGGGATATGTAGAAATCCTCCCCGAGGGTCAAGCCTAACAACACAATACCTTCCATATTCCACTCATTTCATCGACACTCAATCTAAATATAACTTAATTCATACTTGATACACCATATCTCATATATATCATGTCATACATCCCATTAATAATCTTCCTAGCACTTTAGTATCTAATCATGCATAATCCCCAGACAATCCACATCACCCAACCAAGAGTCCCCCTCTTGTGATGGACAACTAGCCATGTTTATTACCCAAATCAACCATTAGAACTTTGTGGGTTTTGATTCCAATATTCTAAAAAGTTTACATAGAAAGCCTCCCTGAGCCTTAATCCTAGAAAATAGAAAACCTTGGTGTCCCACTCTTAGGGGTCCACCTCCCTGATCCACCCTCAATGGTGTCCATATTAGCCTTTATGGTGTGAAACCTTCCCATAGCAGAATAATTCATTCTTGGGTCCTCTATTATCAGGTGTCTGTATGCATATATACGGTATACCTTCTTGGTTATCCTTTATTGGGATGTACCCATATGATAAACCTTTATAATCATTATGATCAGTCTGATATGTCCCCTATTGATGTTAAACTCCTTGCATTCCCCGTGTAAAACATGGGAAGCCAATGAAAACCTCAGAGACATACTTCTATAATAGGATACCTCCTGATCAATGTAAGAATAAACACGTTCCTACACCCCTAAGAGGCTCTCTAGTGAGGAATAATATAGGCGTTTTAGTGTTTCAATGTCTAGATATTACATTGATGCACAGAGTGAATAATCTCTTTACTATTGTTGGCTTCCCTGACATTACCCTTTTCAATGTCTTGACTAATTCAACGTAATTAAGTGGAATCCATGAAAATATGGATTCTGGAATGATTTTCATGAACTGTGTCTTAATATAAAAGGTATATTTGATTAATTCTATGGAGGAATCCATGGATGGAGAGAATGAAATCTCATCATCCTATTTTGATCAAGGAACATACATCTATGAAAACATAATAAATTTCTCCCACCTTTATAAAGAAATAATGCAGGGTATAATGCACTAGTCAACCAGTGTTGACACGATGACCTAGGAAGGTTCACCCTAATGGAATTCATCGAATATAGAAATGTTGAACCGGATGTGACCTTGTTCCCCTATAAATATGACGATTAGTAATGCTCTAGATATCAATAGATGAGTGTGTCACAAGATCTATCTATTCAGTTCAAGTTCCTTCTATGAAAATAGAAGGCGTAGCGTGAAACTCTCCATAATTTAGGGACATTAATTATTGGTCATTCTGGTATGTTTTATTATCAACATGGATCTCTCTTTCAATCCATGGAATACTGACAGTTCCAGGGCATTGGGAATTGGTTTCATGATATTCATAATGATGGATGAATCTTCCTTATTTTCAAGACCTATTCTATTGGAAACTAATTTCCCCAGTCTGTAGATGTTGGGGCAAGAGGAATGACAATTCAGAAATCCCACACTATTCCAACATGGCAATGATGTCATCCATGACTATAGCTACAAGACACACACATCTGGTCCCACCATCAAAAATGTTTTAGAGTAGGGTGATAGAAATTTTTGTTCGATTATACGAGTGGGGGGAGGGTATCATTCCCATGAAGTATACGGCCCTATAAGACATTAATTCTATAATTCCTCATAGTAATCACCTCCCCTAGGGGCTATAAAGGTATCCACTACTCACCACACCAGCATTCAATCATTTTGGGAGCCTATCTTCAAAACACTCCTATGACTTATTTATCTTTTCCAATGAGTTGAGGGGGATATGAATCATCTCAGTGATGACTACAACCTAGGATCTACCATGGTGGGATCCCACTAGGCTATGTCATTGCCATCAATTATCAGACCCTTTGGTTGAAGAAAAGGTGGCATACTCCCCTAATTAGCTAGCCCCAACGCAGGTGACCTGACGCAAACATCAGGCACAAGCTCAAAAATATGGTCGTTTGAGGGAATCATTTAATTTAGATTTAGTGGAAAATTCCACCCCTGACTCATAAAACCAATTCATTGATATTATTTAGTAGGTGAACTTCAATGATTGATCAGGAAATATACCTCATCCACCCTACAGATAGGCTGGGATGACTCTTTTAGTCAGTGGTATGATCATCAACCATCGCGTGCTGACTAGTGATGATGATATCTCGTAAGGAGTTCCTCTTTATATAGTCACAAGATAGAGTGAAGATCCTATCTTCTCTCACACTCATCATAGTGTTCCTCTCCATGTTATTAGCACCAGTACTAGAAGAGGATCACCCTATCTTATTGATACCCAGCATGGAGGCCCTCTTTGTGTCAAATATTCTCAGCATGGATATCCTCCCCAGGACTCAGATCATCAATGTAGATGCCCTACTCATGTTAGCCTCATATTAACTAGATTTACTCCATGAAACAACATTAAAAATTGGGAAGATCATCCTCACCCCACCACCCATCAACATAGAGGACATCCACGTGTTCTCACCAACTTCATTGGAGGTCCTACCTACTCCTACAACCATCTAAGAGGAGGTCCTCCCTGTGTTATTGATGGTCAATGTGGAGGTATTACATGTGTCCATCTCGATTAGCATAAAATTTTTCCTCATTCTACTACAGCCAACTAACATGGAGGTCCTCCTCGTGCAGGTAGAATCAGACATAGAGGTCCTCCTCATGTTCTCATTAGCTTCGTTAGAGATCCTCTTTGCTCCAGCACTTCCAACAATGGAGGTCCTCCCTTCATATCCACTAGCAGGCATAAAATTCATCCCTGTGTTATGTTCAGCATATCAATAGCTTATCCTCTCACTTTATATCGTCAATTAGAATTTAAAAATCACTCCAATAATAACCCACACTGAGTTTCTTCATGTTTCAAAGATTTACCCTTCCCTTGAGAATCCTCTCAGGTAAGAATGGATAACTTTCACCGCTGATGGAAGAACTTTTAGAATCATAAAATCATTATTAATCTATTTTACATTTCCGATTATAAATTTTAATGTGACTTGATGATGGAGACTTCACCTCGCTCATTTGTATCATAATCTGGGGTAAGAAGGTGTCATGTATGCTTCATCCTCCTAGAAATTGAGATGTACCAGATCCCTAAAACACTTTATAGGTATATGTAGGAAGATGCAGATTCTTCTCAATTTCGAGGTCTTTCCATGAAGTTCCTTTTAACATCACCTAACTCATTCTCTAACTCAATTGGATATCATTTACAGTTATTCTATGGTTTGGTAGAAGTTAAGCACTAGCATGACCCATCATCAATGACCACCAACTTCATATATGATTCCTTGGTCAATACCCCATCTTTTAGAGATGTGATGATGTGGTTGGTACTATCCTCGAGGGGAAAACAAGTAAGAAGTGACATGTCATCTCATGAAATGTTCTCTAAACCAACCATGACACTGCCTCAACTATTAACATCAGTTCCATTTCAAGTTCCTCAACAATTCCTAGTCGAAGTGTTTGGTAAACTTGATCCATATCCCACTTCTAAACAAAGGATATTGTGGGATACCCTTATGATAGACCAGTTATCTATGATGTTCTATCCAATGTCTACTCCCGATTTTGATATCTCGGAGCTTATACCCCATTATGAGGTCTTTTGTTTTCTCCAGACCATCTGGGAGACACGTTACCACCTCCAAAACTGGTAGTTGGATTATATGAAGACTTGGGAGCACTCTGATGACATCAGCCAACAATGTCTCATGGTCAACCTCACCACACTCTAGTAGCTCAGAACCTTACATTTCCCAGCTATCACAATGTTCATTAGGATACATTCATCCAGAGAATCCATGTTCCCTATTGAATAATCCTAGAAGCATCTCCTCACATGTAGATCTAGGGTTGGGGTAGAATGTGGAACTCCACATCATCTTGATCCTACGACAGCTGGACCAACCTAGTATCATCAATTATATAACTTAAGGCATAGTTATGGTGAATATGGTCGATCTCATCCCACTAAATGTGAGATAAATTGGATTAGGTCCTACGTATGAGGACCCAACCTTCGAAAAAAACAACATTTTTTGGACCCATATGTATCGTCATGTGCTGGCCATGACAAGTGCTTGGCCTTGTCGAGCCTTATGAGTCATTTAACTTAGGTCTAAATCCCAATAAGGTTAAGGGAAAGGCCATGATTTCTAAACCTTCCAACCAATATGGTTCATTGTAGAAGATGTATGTCGATCCCTCTATGGTCTCCTTTCTCCAACAGCTTTCTAGATAGATATGGGTCATCGATGAGATTCTTTATATGCACCTGGCAGGACAGCTTCTAGACTATGGTGATCCTCGAAATGATCTTGTACCTCATCCACTAGGTCAATATGGTAATACTTAGGACCTCATTTTCCAATCAATGCATATTTTTAATATCTAAAATAATTTGCGACGGGCTATTTGTGATGGGGTCCCATCGCAAATAGCCCGTTGCAGCAAACACCGTCGCAAAAAAAGTATTTGCAATGGGAAAGGTCCTCGTCGCAAATAACCCTCTAATTATAAAAATTATATATATAAATACACTTTTTGTGATAGCCAGTCACAAATACTATTTGCAATGGGAAACCGCCCCGTCGCAACTAAGCCTTCGATTATATATATTATATATATAAACCTTTTGCGACAGGCCCATCACAAATAATATTAATAAAAATTTATATTTAGATTATTTGTGATGGGATCCTGTCACAAAAGGTCCCGTTGCAAATACTAATTTTGGGCGTAACAATTTTTAGTGGATTGACAGATTCTCTTTTCTCTGACGGCCCATTTACCTACAAATTTATCTCACTAAAATAACAATGAATAATCCTCTTGTAGGTACGCATATTCATTCTCGTGCATACAATAATGCATAAGCGTACCTACAAGATTATTCTTTATTGTGATTTATGTGTGAGAAACTTGCACATAAATGAGTCGTCGGACAAAAGAGCCCCCTTTTCATCGACGAATCATCTTCTTGTAAATTTCATTTCCTGAACACATTATAAAAAATGAAGTCCTATGAATGCATATTCAAACTCGTGCATACGTAGAATCATACTTTTCATGATTTTTTGAGTTGGTGAAAGATTAAAGGAGTAGATTCATCAAACAAAAAGCGTTCCATCAATCTATAGGAAATTGTACCAAGTTATTAAAAGTTATTACTTTCCATACTTGTTACTATTTTTTACGATTCTGTACTATTTTTTACTATTTTTTACTATTTTTTACTATTTTTTACTATTTTTTTACTATTTTTATTATTTTTTACTATTGTTTACTATTTATTACAATTTATTATAATTTATTACTATTTATTACTTGTTATTACTAGTAATTAATAGTTATTACTAGTTATTACTACTTATTACTAGTTTTTACTAGTTTTTACTAGTTATTACTTATTATTACTAGTTATTACAAGTTATTACTAGTTATAAGTAGTTATTAGTAGTTATAACTAGTTATTACTAGTTATAACTACTTATTAATAGTTGTTACTATTTATTACTAGTTATTACTAGGTATTACTAGTTATCACTAGTTATCACTAGTTATTACTATTTATCAATAGTTATTACTAGTTATTACATGTTATTACTAGTTATAACTAGTTATTACTAGTTATTACTAGTCATTACTAGTAATTTATGATTATTACTAATTATTACTAATTATTAAAAATTACTACTAATTATTACTATTTATTACTATTTATTCCTATTTATACCTATTTATTCCTATTTATTCATATTTATTACTAATTATTACTAATTATTACTATTTATTACTATTTATTCCTATTTATTCCTATTTATTCCTATTTATTCCTATTTATTACTAATTCTTCCTATTTATTTCTAAATATTCTTATTTACTACTAATTATTACAAATTATTCCTAATTATTTCTATTTATTCCTATTTTTTACTAATTATGCCTATTTATTCCTATTTATTCCTATTTATTCCTATTTATTACAAATTCTTTTTATTTAATACTAATATTGATTACAATTTATTACTCATTATTACTAATTATTCCTATTTATTCTTATTTATTCCCATTTATTCATATTTATTCATATTTATTACTAATTATTCCTAATTATTCCTATTTATTCCTATATATTACTATTTTTTAGTAATAATTTTTATTAATTACTAATTATTCCTATTTATTACTAATTATTCTTATTTATTTTTACGTATTCCTATTTATTCCTATTTATTCCTATTTATTCATATTTATTCTTATTTATTCTGAATTAATTTTAATTATTACTATTTATTTCTAATTACTACTATTTAACAATATTTTTCACTATTTATTACTAATTATTCCTATTTGTTACTAATTATTCTTAATTATTACTCTTTATTGCTAATTACTACTATTTAGTACTAATTGCTACTAATTATTCCTAATTATTAAAATTTATTAATATTTGTTACTAGTTATTTTTATTTATTCCAAATTATTCCTATTTATTCTCAATTAATACGAATTACTACTATTTAGTACAAATTATCATCAATTACTACTAATTATTAATAATTATTACTATTTATTACTAAAATACAGAAAACAAAACAATTTAAATTTAATTTAATTACAACTAATCTACAATAATTAAAATTAACATAAAAAATTAAATAACTACTAAATTAAATAAAATATAAATTCCTTTAAACTTGATCTCCTATTGATGTAACCGCCTTCACAACTTCTCCGTAAAAAAATTTAACTGAGACAATTTTTCACTATAAAATTCCAGTTTAGTGAGAGAGAGGAAGTGAGAAATGGGAGGAAGGGAAAGAAAAACAGAGGGGTTATATATAGGTTAGATTAGTTGTGACGGGTCAATTAGCAACAGGAATCCCTTCGCTAATAGTACTTTTTGCAGTGGGACCCATCACAAATACCTTCAACCGCATTAATTACGGGTGACAGTTAAAAGGTTATTTGTGATGGGTCCATCGCAAAAAGTGACCTGCAAAAACACCTTTTGTGATGGGACAGCATCCCATCGCAAAAACTCATTTACTGGTGCCGGTATTTGCCATGGGTCCCATCGCAAATACCCTCTGACTGACACACTATTTGCGACAGGGGACCCCCTGTCACAAATAACCTTCACGCGCTTTGGTGTGAATTCCGCGCCAAAGCGCGCATTACCTTTTGTGATGGGACCCCAAATCCCATCGTATATAACTTATTATTTGCGATGGGACGAACCCCCGGTTGCAAATAACCCCTAGAATGGACCATTTACGAAGGGAATTAATCCCGTCGCAAATACCCCGTCGCAAAAGACTGTTTTTTCCATAGTGATTTTATAATATTTGTTCGTCTGGATTATCATGAATCTATGGATGTTTCCACATCTCCTTCAGCTACTACTTCTACATCAACATCCCAACCATATACTTTTCAGAATGGAAGGTACCAACGATGCATGGGAAGGTTGATCACTACACTAGTGTCAAGCACATTTCACACCCTTAGTGATTTTATGCACCTAGAGATGGGGATAACCACCCAAATCTAACCTATGTTATATAATTCCCCATATGATTATCAACAGTATTTCATAGTGAACACTATCAAACTAGTAGATCGATACATGTTTTCCAGTGATTAGGAACATCCTGTAGATGTTAGGTATGTTTCGGGTCAATACCATTGTCGACGAAGCCGTGGACGTATGAGTCATAAATATAATTAGGCCAGAGCTTCAATACAAGACATTCATGTTACTAAGACTAGAAATCAAACTCATCATAGTGCTCAACATTCATATTCCTCTCATCTCATCACACTAGATTCACATCCATCGCCATTCATGTTACTCGATCAGGTAGAGCTAATTTGAATCTATCATGATCATCAATGTCTACTTGTGACCATACCTCAGACTTCTAACCATCCACTAATAATACATTTGTGTGGTTAAGCTAGTGTGAAGATAGAAATCCACCACACTTGCTCGAACCCACCAGTTCAACCAGCAGTTCCCATAACACCACCTTTTGGAGAGTGACTTCCTACAGGTAAGAATATGTATCTTGCATGAAAGTATGATGTGCTTAAGAATCATTCCAAAATTCCAACAAATATCAGGATTCTTGAATCCCACCACCTATTATATGAAATGCACTAATCCCTCATGGAGTCCTTTAACATCCCCCATTCATTTCAAAATAGAGGTAGCATCTATAGATACCTTCCATGTTGAGGATGTTGAGTGAGAAGAATACTGATCCAATATCTCATTCTCAAGAGATGATGAAGGTTCACCCTTTCAGGTCACATATGTCCTATGTAAATCATATGATAACATATTTTTGTGGAAGTCACCTTTTTCTCATCCACATAGGATTTGGGATCAATCTCATGCCAACAGGATGCTCCGCAACCTAGGACTACTTATAAAATAACTTAGTCCTTCTGACCTAAAGATTAATTTTTTTATTGGACTGATTATAGGTCGTGTGGCATGATTTTATAGAATATAGATTTCAGTAACCTGATTCTTAACACTTATTTCATGGTATTCACATATGAAACTTCCTACAATGTGCTGATGGGTTGACCCTAACTCTATTTTCATGAAAAAAATCATACCTCATGTCACCAATGCCTCCAATACCCCATCAACGGTCATGTGGGAAATATCCAAGGTGATGTATCTCCTTTTTCATATTGTGAATACCACTACATAGGTGGAAATTATTACAAGATCATGGAAAGCTTGTTCAGACAAATGAGGCTGAACACACTCTTACTATGGCCATCCCCTGGATGGAGTTGAACGGTTCCTTCATTCTCCCAATTCACCAGTTAGAGGCCTCAACCCTCAATATGGGACTACTTTGGAATCTCTAATATGATTTAAAGATTCATTTCCAAACACAATTAATACTGGATGATTACCTCATTTTCTTATACAGGAGAGGCTACAGTTATACCAGAACCTCTTACCAGTGTCAGGTATTGGGATGATTTCCCCATGGCTGCATCTATACATCACACCATCTTGTCTTTCCAAGAGTGGATAAGTTGACAAAGACTGATGTACCCCCATTGATGTGAAATTATCATGTGTGGGACCCATGAATGAAGGCCTAATGTGATTAATTCAATATCCTTTGTTTACATGTTTTCAAAAGTGAAGAAGTCTCCTGATAAAGGTTCTACCACTGCTCAAGCTGACACTAGCTTTTCCCCAAGATCAGTTAACTCATAAATAATTACTCTTATTGATGATCCTTTCACCTTAGATGATGAATAAGATTTATAGAAGGCCCCTCCAACATTTTAAGAGGGTACCTCCACCACCATCAATGATTTGGTATAGGTTAATCTTAGAAATGAGGCAGACCTGAGTCGCACACTAATCAGTGACGCCATGTCTAGAGAAGAACAACAGTAGTATGTGGATTTGCAAAAGAAAAATCAAGAGGTACTTTACTATAGTTATAAATATATTCCATGACTAAAACCCCAGTTCATCATTCACCATCTCGGTCTCCTAGTGAGTCACATAGAGATCAAACAAACTCCCAAGAAGATGTACCCATATCATGCTTTTATGGTCAAGGGTGAAGTTTATAAGCTCATAAAATAAGACTTAACCAAGGTAGTCTGGTACCATAGGTGGTTATACAACATCATTCTCATCATGGAGAAGAACAGATAGATTAGGGTGTGCATCAACATCCAGTATATCAACTATTACTATCTAAAGTATAACTTTCCCCTTCTTGTTTTAGTTCTACTTATGGATGAAACCAATAGATTCTATGATCTCTATATCATGGATGTATAATTCGGGTGTAATTAGATACATATGGTAACCAAAGATGAGTATTCCACCACCTTTAGGGTGTCGCAAGGAACCTTTTTTTATCAAGAAATTATCATTTTTTAAAGAATGTAAGGTCCCTCTGTCAGTTTTCCATGAACCATATATCTAACCCAGTTATCGGGACACTAGAAGAATTCTGCATGGACGATCTTTTGGTTAATTCTTGTTAGCATCAGGACCATCATAGATATCATGTGAAACTATTCATCTTGATATTCTCCCACTATTTAATTATGAACCCCTAGAAATGTTCTTTTGGGGTGAACTCTATGAGTATTCTCTGTTTCATTGTCTGATATAGAGGTATCGAGATCGACTGAAATAAGTTCAAAGCTATTATCTAGATTCCCCTTCTGAGCAACCATCACGATCTTTGAGGTTTCCAAGGCCACTTATCCTATATACACTGGTTTACTAAGAATATTTCTGGAAAGTGTAATACATTTTCTAGACTAATAAAGAAATGTTTCATCTACCAATTAGGTGAAGAGTGAAAGACTGCCTTTGAGGAGATAAAGAATTATTTGAAACAACCTCTAGTGTTGATGACACCACTTTCTGGAATGTTGTTGGTCCTTTATGTGACCACCCTGGAATTATTCCTCAACACCCTTGTCTCCTAGAATAAATGTGATGGATGGAAGAAGGGTTTATACTATCTTAGTTTCATGCTCCTTGAAAAAGAGTCCATATATTATACAATCATGATGAGCTACCTCATGCTTGTTTTCAATGGGAAAAATAATCGAATTTATCTATTACATCCTGAGATACAGTTTGTATCCCAAATGGATCTACTAAATTATATTCTAAACCACCCTATATTAACATTCCATGTAGCTTGTTGGGCAGTGATTCTTCAATAGTTCAACATTATGTTTTCCCACAATAGTACATCTAGGGTTCGGTACAAGCAGAATTTCTAGCCACCCATCTAGCCACTGAGGAGCATTCCTTGGATCTTGATTTTCTTAATGAAGATATTTTCTCAGTAGATTTTTCTATCCTATTTTCAAATATGCACTTCAAAGGTGCCTCTCAGAGTCCCAAAAGAAGGAGGCTCAATAATCCATGACTCAATAGATTAGGTCTGAGGATTTCCTTCATCATTCCTGAACAATAGATTTTCATTATTCATTCTTGATTTTAGCAGGTTACACAAAAAATGAGGCAGAGTATCAAGCTCTCATTACTAATCTTGAGATGGATCTAGAGACTTATGTTCCTCAACAAAATTTTATGGGGCCTCTAAATTAGTAATCATGAAGATCAACCTTGAAAATTTCATCAGAGAGACTGAGCTGGTTCCCCTGCTAAAGCACAGTCACAATCTTGTAGCCTAGTTCCCTTACCATCTATAAGTGACTGTTGTTCCTCGATAATAGAATGATAGAGATGATTCCATGGCCGGTCTAGCCACTTCTCTCATAGAACCTGAACATGGATATATATTACTTCATGCGGTACATCGAAGGATCATCTCCCCAGTTAGTGAATATAATAATCACAATCATTAGGTCAACCTGTATACTATCTTTACATTCACATTATATCCCTCAGATACCCCTATCATATTCATAGATGAAGCCACCAATTGTACAGTTCCTTTAATCGAGTATCTCTGACACGAGAATATCCTTATAGATAAAGCTGATCATGAAAGAATCCATATTGGTGGAGTGCATTTAACCTTCCATAGTTGTCCTAGCAATGATTGTATTCTCTATTGATGTGGGATTATTGAAATTATACTGTATAAAATTCATGGATATAATATTTCCCCAATTATGGAGGAAGTTCATGCTGATTCTCATGGTTCTATTAGGTAGGTTCAAAACACTCTCACCATATCCATTGTATGGGATACTTTTTGTCCCACCATATCCTATGGTTTCATCGGGGTTTCCAAGAGGTTCCACTCATTTCAAATTCATTTGAAATTTGTGCATCGACCACTGAAGCCCCTCCATACTACTATGTATTATTGGCCCTTTTGGATATAGGGACTCGACTTTGTTGGGCTATATCCACTAGTAAGAGTTCACTAGGTAAAGTTCATTATGACCGAAAAATATTTATTTCCTATGTGGGAAGTGTCAGTCCCGCTCAATAAGGTCAAGGATCAATAAATTTTATACTTCACGATCTCTAATATCATCCATCGAAACAGAGTCCCTCACCCAGTTCTCACCAATAACTACACTACATTTCACATATTTGAGAAAATGTAATTATATGATAAATACAACATCTAGTCCAACCATACATCTCACTACCATACCTAATAAAAAGGAAATATCATGGTGTTCAACCAGATACTTTATAACATTCTATAGATGATTTTGGCTCAAAACAAGAGAAGATGGTCAGACAAGATCCCTAATCCTCCTTGGGATTATTGGATGAGAACTCTGAATTCCTACCAGGTGACTCTGTTTTCCGTTGTGTATGGAATAGAGGCTTTACAGCCAATCATGATTCACTTTCCATCGCTCCATAAAACTCTCTATAATCGGATGACTATAGAAAGAGTAGTAGAAGTATATATATACAAGTAAAAAGCCCTCTATATGAATAGGCTCTAAGCCGTGTATAACCTGGGGGGGGCACTAGAACAAGTTATCTCAAGATTTTAACAAGAAAGTTCACCTCCACTCCATACCATAGGATAACACAGTATTGACTCTAAGGATACTAATGATACCTGGAAGAAAGATGGAAATGTTGGAGCCTATGTGGGAAGGACGCTACATTATTCCTATGGTTTTTCCCATTGGTGAACACTCTTTTATTACTGTGGATGGTGAGTGAATTACTCCTCCAACCAATGCCACGTTCCATAAAAAAAATTTCCTGAGAAAGGTTTTTCTCATCCTACATGATGATAAAATACAGACACCTTATGGTGTAAGATCCATGACCTCAAAATAAAATCCCTCTCATCCAAGAAACATGATGTTAAACTATGTTGTCATGTCCTACATGACGTTAAACTTTTATTATGTCGTATATGATGTTAAATTGTACAAAGATACATTATCATCTCACATGATACTAAACATCATTGTTTCATCTGTGATGATGGTAAACTGCATAACCATCCAATGTTAGATACACTATTACATTAAACTAGCAGTGTACGTTATGATCTATATAACCTTAAACTAAGATCTCTTCATCCGAGCAACATGTCATTAAACTGTGATGCACTATACCACTTAACGTTAAACAATTACATACTACCTACAAGATGTTAAACTATATAAGATATATGGTCCTTTACTCATGAACTTAAAATGCATATACCCCCACTATCAAAGCCATATAACAATAAAAAATGTGTCAACCTTCATCCTTACTACATGATAATAAGCAATGTGAGATTCAGGAACTATGTATGGCTTGATTACCATCTTTATAGGATATATAAAAATCCCCCGACATTTGGACTTCAGGTCCATACCAGTTTCAACTCCCCATTAATATGAATATTTGATGTGGATATGGGCCTCATAAGTCTTTATTTATGTTGGGTTGGTTACCTCACCATGCCACATATATCTAACAGAAAGGACACACCTTATGGTCTGGGAACTATGATCATAAACTAAGATTTTCAGAATTCTAGTCTAATAAAGATAAACACTATGAAATTTTCATCCTTATCACATGAATTTGAACTATAGGATATCCATGAACTATGTATGCCTTTATTTACATCCTTGTGGGATATGTTGGAATGCCCAAACATTTGGTCTTCAGGTCCAATCACTAGTTTATCAACCCTTTTTTATCCCTCTTCTTCTTTGTTTGGAATTCGTTCATTACCATACCATATTCAAGATATATATCGAGGTCTCATCTATTGATAAATGTTTTGGATACCTATATTGATATGACTTATTGGCATGCTCATATGCGCTATGGAATAGAACCTAGATTGTTGGTTCCTACGTGGAAACCCTCTCATTTCATCTCTATGCTTCACATGTCCCATTATTTGGGTCCCCATCGTTATTCATGTCGGAATGGACCCACTAATAGTAGGATGTTCATCCTAATAGATTTACTAACATCATGGGCCAATGAATCATAATATTTCGAATTACATTATGATATGGACTCCAAGGTTGGAATACAATCATTATCTCACCCTCATTTTTCAGCTCCCACCGAGGGTTACTTGATATGGATGTTATGTTTGGAATATGGTCAGCATTAATCCTCCATAATTACACCAACCCATTGAATCCCAAATATTTTATGTTGTTATTAACATCTTTTTTCACATTCCTATTTCTAGGAGGAACATTAACACCATTTTTTTAACCCTCTCTGCACTTTTACACATCGAGTAGGCCAATCAGCATCATCAGGACAACCTTATCCTAACTTATACATCCCCTTACTGTGTGATTCCCTGTGTCATAAGAATTCTCTCTACCACCTATTTACCACACTAATCATGTAACACATATCCTTAGGGGTCTTATATGGGTTTTACTCACATGTAATAATTTCACTCATCTCTATTCTCCAAACTCTATGACCTTAAACTAGGGGTTTACTTCATGAGAATATGATGTTAAACTGATTGTCCCTGTAGAATAATTACATATTCAAACTATGTGTGGGTTTTCATCAGAATGTGACATAAGTTGGAATGCATCATTTTCCCTCATTCATGTTAGGTTTTTCTTTTAAATTCCCCTACGTTCATTCCCATTAACTAAACCTCTAACTCTATGGTTCAAACTCAATGTCCTTAAACTAAGAGTTTACATCCTAAGTACATGACTTTAATATGAGCATCCAAGTCGTAACCTTTTGACTTGAAACTATGCAAGGGATTTCATGAGGTGTGTGTGGTGTGGTGTAGATTTACATGAACCTCATTCACATTGGTCTGCTTCATAGTGTGTAGCTTAACATTCCTACTTTGGATGCACCATATTATAGTTTGAGCTCAATGAAACTAAACTGTGATCCCCATTATCCTTTTTTCATGATGAAAAACTACATAATATCCATTTTCATTATTTTAAGACATTATACTATGCATTCTACATCCTAGATCTATGACTATAGACTATTAAGTTCCATGATGTCTTCACCAGAGTGGACATTTCCCCATGCATTTTCTATTTTCCATGACACCTTCAAGGGCAATGTGTGGCTTCATTCCAAACCTTATGGGTTATGTAGTGATACCCAAAGATCTCATTATTGGACCCTGCTTCAAGGTTACAAGCTCAGTACTTCATCCCCTTTTTGACTTGAGTATCATTTGGGATTATTTGTGGTGTGGATTGGGTCTTCTCGATCCTTATTCACATCATGTTGCCTCATGGCACCACATTACACATCTCCCCTTCTAGTCGAAACATTGTGAACTTAAACTATAATTTTCAGTGTCCATGTATCATAAAAGTAAACTATGTAATTTCTATGGTATTACCATTTAGAAGAATATCCCCCCCCCTTGGAAATGGTACCTTACCATCCTGGCAGTCAATAACTATGTCTGGCTTTATTCTTACCCTCATAGGATACATAGTGACACTCAAACATTTTTTTATCGAGCCCAGCCATAGAATCCTGGATATATCTTTTTCCACTCCATTGTTCTAGGTTCCCCCCTCAAGAATCTATGGTGTGGTGTGGAATTCACTTATACTCATTCATGAAATGTTGCCTTATGGAACCCTATTATACATCTATTTCATTAACGGTCTAAACTCTATAACATGAAACTAATATCTTTCATGTCCCAGTCGCACAATAATATACTACATGACACATTGGTCCTCACCACAATGCATTAAACTACATAGGTTCATCCAATTCACATGATGATAAACTGGGAACCAATGGTTCATACTCTATGAACATAAACTAAGAGCTTCTGGTTTGGACAACTTGACTTTTAAAATATGTGAAAGACCCCTTAGGAGCCTGATCCTTGAGGAAGGATATGATCTCTCATGTTGATGTTCCACACTGTCATGTTTGAATGACTGGTGATATGATACATGGAGCATCAGTTTCCATAGGGATATTTTCCCTACATCACACCCACACATAATGCATCCCATTATTTGGATCTCCATCATATTTTAGGTCTAAAGGTACCCCCTAATGCCAAGATGCTCAGACATAGGGATTGACTTAAATTTTTTGGCCAATGTCCCAGAATAATTTGAATGAAATTTTGAGAATTTTCATACAATATGAATATGGTCAGTGGCTGACCGTCGTTTATTTGTTCCCATTCAATGTAACAGGATATGAATGGTTTGTTTCAAATACGGTCAGTGATTTTCCTTGATCATTTCACACCCTCGTTATTTTCCAAATATCAAGCATAGTGATTCACAGTTTTTACCCCCTTCTATTTTTATGGATCTCCAATACCCTTGGTATTGTCCCTCCGTGCATCTGTGCATGTCAGGTGGGAATGTTGGTGTGGTAGGGATTATACCACCTGACATTTCCCTTCCATTTTTTTGTGATCTCATATGAAAAGGAACGGCTGAAATCACTTCTTACATACTGCATTGAGCATGGATCATGTGGTGTTAGGGGTGTTGGTAGGTTTGTACCCAAATATAGAATCTGAACAACAACGTGGTCCTAGTTCTACAACCTTAAAATAAGATCTATTTTGTTCAAGGAATATAATAATAAACTATTATTCATCATTAAGAACAAAGTTAAACTATTGTTTCCTTACCTCGAGACATTAAAATGGATGGTTTTTTCCTATCATATGATATTAAACTACAACATCATCATCCTAGCCACTTGATGAAAAATGGGAACACATTACAGTGTTCTCTCAAGAGATAACATCATCCTTGGAATTGGTTATCCACTATGTTACCTTTAAAGACCAGCACACAACTTGATTCTCATAGTGATTCATGAGAATTTAATCAAGGTCAAACCTCTTAAATAACTAGAAGAACAAAAGAAAAAATTTGAAATATCTAATTCCTCATCTCTTGTTACATGTGTCAGTAATGAATGAAAAAATCTCCCTCCAATAACTTCTTGTGTCTTGATTTCCATCCTTATGGGATATATAGGGATATCAGGATCATTGATCATGGGAACAACCACAAAATTATTTCCCCTTTTTCACATTGATTCTTCCAATTTTGTGCAATATTCTTTTAATCTACAGGATGTTTCATAACTATTTGTGGCATTATTCCCATCCTTATAGGGATATGTAGTGACTCATAGATGCTTTGTCCTTGGGCTTAAATTCTAACTATTTGGTCCAAGATCCGTGACCATGAACTGCAAGTAGTTAATCATAATATATCCATGTGACCCGTGGGATCTATTTTCCCTCATTCACATCAGGTTTTATCGTGTCTCAATAATGTACCCTTTCGATAAGGGCTATTATTTTTTTTCCAAGAATCATTTATTAATATTATTTTCCATGGTTCATGTAGGAAAAACATAAAATGTCTATGCATAAGGGTCTAAATCCCAATCTATGATGATACATCACATCCAAACCTTGAGTCCTTCTTGGTCTAGATTCTCTATCATCCTTCAAATCCAAACAGACTTGATAACGGTGAGGGTATCATGCCTCTTTGACTCACCTCTCATCTAGGTCTAACACCAAAAGGGATATTTGGTAGTATAAATTGAGTCTTGTTTCTTGAATATGGTCAATTTTTGATCCCATTATTTCATGTCCCATTCATACCTAGTTAGGTTATAGTCCTTCTATTTCAAATATGGTCAGCAGTTAGACTTTACACACAACTCACCATTTTATCAAGACCCTGAAAGATTGGAATTACACTAATCCTACCATTCTTTAATCATGGTGGGATTGCATCATTGGTGTCACATTCGAAGCACCCCACAAAATATAATGGAAACCACATTTATCATTCCTTATTTACTACATTGAGCATGGCTCACATCAGATTAGGAGTTTTGGTAGGGTGGCCCAGATATGTTTAGGCCACTTGGGGGTCAACATTCCCATGACCTTCAAATAGAAACCTAACATGGATATATGGTGGGTTGTAAGGTCTTATGGCCATTATGCATGTCAGGTTTTCCCATCATCGCATCACACGTTTCTCTTTTTCATTCATTCCCTAGTTTTTGTGTGGTGTGTATGCTTCTTTTGGATCATTTATGACTAGTTTATCTCCTTATTTTCATGTAAATATATTAGGGATATACATTATAGTCCATGTGACATGACTCTAAACAATTTCCTAGGGTCCATGAGGAATCACCGTAAACTAGGTACAACATCCTCACCACATGATTTTAAACTATGCCTGGTGTCCTCCCTACCATATGATGTTAGACTAAGTGTTCATTGCCCTTATTTTTATGACCCAAAACTATAAGGAATATTATGAACTCATCTGAGTGGTACCCTGCCATTATAATGTTCATTTATCACATTGTCCCCATATTTATTTCTCACTCGACATACATGATGACACTACCCTGGCTGGTAGTTTTGATATTGGTTTAGACCAACGCACCTACAACAATGAGATCCACATAACTAAGAAATAATTAAAATAGTATTGGAATACTTTAGAATGTTCCAACACTATGCATACTAAATATTAAGTCCCATTATTCAGATCCTCAACTTATTTCATGTTTGAAGGGACCCCATAATAGTAGTGTGTTCAGCTATTTGGATGTCCTACTCCTAGACAACACCCCGAAATATATTTGACGGAATTTTGAGTTTTGGACCATATTTAAAATATAGTCAATGGTTGGATCTCATTTTTTCACCAATTTAGGCTCACGGTATAGATACTACATTTTTATTATGGTGAATTGTTATTTTTTATCAGTATGCCATCATCATTGTGTTCTAAATTTTGGCCATTGTGATTTAAACATTTTATAATACATTTTATTAAGATTGTTAAAATTAACCTAGTATTATCCTACATTTTTACTAGAGCACATAGGGAAAATAATGTTGGATATATTGATATCTCTATTCTCCAGTCACTGTCACTCTCAAAATGAATACTCTGGGTAGTCATTCCATAATAGCATCCACTTGTATTCGATGAGTGGATGGAACTCTTATAAAAAAGTGGGTAATTATATGATCGTCCCTTGTTTCTCATATCGGGAATGACCCACATGAGAATAATTATTGATCATTAGTTTCATCACAGTTTTGATCAAGATGCATTAATTGAGACAATAAAATGATATTTCCATGAACACAGTGAAAAATAGATAAACTGGAAGTGTATGTTTCATAATAATTGAAGAAACATGGCCTTAGGGTTCTTCTCCTTCAATGGAATTCTTAAACTCTAATACCCATCAATGTGTGGCTTACAGGGTATCCTGTCATATCTTGAGTTCCCTCTCCTCTTAAAATGTAATAGAGTGAATCTCATTGGCTCTAATCTTCATCTGATCTTGTTCAGCATGGAGTTCTTCTAATTAAAATTTTGACAGTTGTAGTCACTCTTGGGATTCTGATTGATTGATAACAAATTTGGAACGAATTTTCACTTCTACTTCTAGTTATTGGATCACCTATTCAGACTCCTAGAGATTTAGGATATTTTCAAACATTTTCAAACACCAGAAAGTGTCCATGTTCTAGATAATTTCTCATACTTTCTCAATGAGGCAGTCTCGGACCAGCATGTGTAAATTCTATGTATCTTCCCCTCTAGCGAATGGATAACAGATCCAAACGTGGAGTGTTCACATTTTTCTAATCCACTCTAATTTTGTAGCTTTATTGATGAAGTGATTAATCATCTTCCATTCCCTGTACCAGGTATTCTAACTTCCCTCAATTTCATCAGAATCAGATTCATCCTGTTCTAGTATATCAAAAGTTTCATATTCTAAGAATTAATCAAGGAATTTTGTAGTTGGATATTACGATTACAATATATCCCATGGTTCATGATCCATCTTTTCCGGATGGTCGACATCACATGATTCTATTTCGAGGATGTTTCCCTAGCTAACTCCCAGTTACGCCCCACCTATGGTGCTACCAACAATCACAATTGATTGCCCGTTAGAAACCATAGTCTAGTAATCATAGATACTTGGTTCCATATGGACGGGCATCCATTACAAGAAATGTTCCTTAGGTCCTCTAACAATCCACAGCAGAAGAATGGTATCCGATCATAAGACTGTTCAGACAAGATCCATATCATTAAATTTGAGTGATCATATAGAAAGTATCACTCCACGATATTGAAAAATTATAGTGTTCATGTGATGGTTTCTCAAGAACTCTCCCCTATCATGTACTCAATGGGATACCACGGCATGACCCCCATATATTATGGCATGTTTTGAGGATTCTAAAGTGACTAACCTTTCCACCCCAATGATATTGGACTTTGTAGACACTATTTCTCTAGATGTGGGGCACGATTCTTGGTCCTTCACACTTGTCAACATTCCTCTATCCCTATCAATTGGGGAAAATATCACAATAACAACTTGCATAAGTGTAATTTAGTCAAGGAATAGACATGAAGTCAAAACAATAACAGCACATGGGGATGAGTTAGAGATTACTTCAATAGTTATACAAACTCTACTCAAAGAATATTCCTTTGAGGATAATATCTTGACTTCTTTCGGAGAGGATTTCAATGAAGCTGCTTCTTCATCAACCATTATGGGGATTTCCTCATTGACCTTTTCCCCCCAAAATCTACCTTACAATCAATCAAAGAGAAGTCTTAAAATATTTGAGCCTCCAAAACACCAAGGGAAGTCACGTTCGACAAAACTAGCACTCAATTCATGATACAACATGTGGTTCCTTAGAAGTTCAATATTTCCTAAAATTATATCATAGATGGCATCCCCCTCATCATGTGATGCATTGAATCCAATTTTGGGAAATATGATCCCTTATAAATTCATCTTGTACCTGTTCAAGTGATATTATAGGTTTTTGATGTTGGGAAACTTTCTGCAGGTGTCATCGGATTTCCACGATGTATAGGAAAAAGTGTTGTGAGAAAGAACCATATAATGGAATTTAATCCTAGGAGAATAAGGGAGAATCTACAAGAACCCCCTTGATGATTCTTGTTTTTTCTTGGTCCCCTTGGATATAGACACTTGTTATAGCACTATTGACTCCCTCTCATCACCTCTAATCATCCCTCGTCCATGATCTCTCGCCTTTGCTCCTACGGCCACATCACCATGATTCATGCCATTTCCGCCCTCAGGAAGAACAATGGCTACCACTTGATTGGGATTTCTCAGCCTGGGGACTGCCCTTTTTTAACGCCCCAACCCATGTTACTTAGAGTTGATGCATTATTACATAACATTGGCGTGATCACAAGGGATAAAATCTCAAAAGATATATCAGTTTTGTATCCTTTGAAGTACTAGATAAATTCATATGTTTTACATTACATTATAAAATGAAAAACAAAAATAACAATGTCTCTATTTACCACATTCATATTCTTTAGTCTATCCCTTATACTATCCCTATAGGCCATTCATTATATACTTCTACACATCCTGGAAAAAATAAAACATAGAAAGGGGTGAGCTCAGATGCTCAGTAAGGATAAAAATATAGCAGGAAATTTCAAAAATAATCATAAACATTTAAGGAAATGTATAATACTAAATCAAAAGCCTTTTAAACATAAAAGTTTACATAATATGGCCAATATAAATCAAATAATTCCATTTAATTATTCACATGGATATTCTACTAGTAAAATAATCACAGACAACATCAGTAGTCAATTTCATTATGATGTAATGCATAATTCCAGACTTCATAACCACATAGTCAAGGTCTTGTGCCAAGACTAAAAATAAGATTTTTCCAAGGCCATGTGCCAAGACAGTTGTTTATCTCATGATACCTACCAATGTATCGAGGAGCTATAGTAGGCTCCACCCGTCACATGCCAAGTCCAATGCATTCCTTATATGAAAAGGTTTAAACACAACATAAACATTCAAATTAAAACTAGCATACGAAATGTCAATACATTATCCATAAACCCCAAATGGTGTAAAAATAACTCATACATAGTCAAAAATTTCAAAAAAACCTCGAATACTATATGATTTTTTCTTATCATAATAAATCAACTTCAAATATGCTTAAAATCCATCAAATGATGTTGACATAGATGAAATAAAAACTTTTTTAGAGAAATATCTCTTTTTATTTTCAAATCATTTAAAATTCATATAATTATAAAAGAAAACATTTATTTTGAAAATATTTTTATAATTTTGTATGGGAAGCATCGATGATGTGATAAAGGTATAAAATAGCCGCACTGGCCATATATGTTTTAGAAAAAGACATATTTACCTTAATTTTGTTGAAAATATCATAAAGTACTTTGTTTGGAAAATGACAGAAAGATTCCTTTCAAAACATATATGGTCAAATAAGGGTAAAAATGAATTTAACCCATAGTCTAGTAAATAGTAAAAATGTTTCGAATTACATTTTTAAGAAAACAGGGATGTGGGTGATAAAGAGGCCTCATTAGATACTTACGTATTAACAACCTCAGATAAGTAAAGTGATTGTAGAATATACCCTTAACTTGTACTTTTACTTAGTAGATGGTATTTTAACCTACTATATAATAGTTAAAAAAATTTATTAAATAATACAAGAACTATATACATAAAATGATATCATATATGCTTCTCTGGTATTGTTTTTTTAATAATATTTCAGTAGTATCATCATTTCGGGAGTTAACTGATTCATTTTCCATTATATGATTGGTTTTGTAATCCATGATTGTTAGGGATATCATGTATTTTATTCATATAAAGAATGATATTATGTTCATAAACAGTATTTTTTTATCATAAAATGAAAATTTTCATGAATTTTTACGATGGGGAATGAATCTCATAGCATTCATGGAGACGGTAATCCGTACGTACGCACGAGAAACAAAATCATTATTTTGATGGTGAAATCATATGAAATTGGATGGTATATCATATATACAGAATCATTAACATGTTATATTTATTATTTACATCATTTATACTCTTTATTATACCCATCCAAAATAATGATGTGTTTGAATAACAAACTACACCATGACGTGGAGACGGTAAGTCGTACGTATGCACATGTATGGTGAATTTGTCATTTATAGGATGGAATAAATAAAAAATATTGTTGTACAATATTTATAAAAAAATAAATGTTTTTATTGAAGTTATTAATTTGGAATGGAATCAATGAAAGAGGATGTGGAAGAAGAAAAGAACTTGAAAGAGGGTGGTGAAATTATTACCTCTTCTTTGGGTGTTTCTTTCTATGTTGATGAAATGGGCTCCATAGGTTGGCTTTCTGATCCAAGTAAGGACTCTAGGATGATGCCAGGAAAGTTGGGAGGATATTTGTTCAGGTTTTGCCCGAGCCAATGTTCTTTGGAGGTGTGAAATTCAGAGAATGGGAAGTACCTTTTTATAAGATTGGTGAGGATCACATTAAGAAAAGTTTGAAATATTATTTTATAATAAAATCATTTTCAGATTCTATGGCTCCAAAATGATTTATTTTGAGGATAAACTGCGTATGGGTCTAAAATCTCTCAAAAAATATATTTTATATAGTTTTAGGTCACAATATTAACCTTGTCATTTAGATTTAACAATTTGTTAAATAGTTTGAAATTTACCATGTCTCTTTGTATTTTTATATTATATGGTTAATAATCTTACTATAAACTACAAAGAAAACCCCAAGTTGTTCATTATGAATATATATAACCTTATCTAAGTCCTTTTTCTGAACAATTTATTTTTAGGAATATTATTTTATTTAATAATATATTATCTGTTTTAAATACTCAATTATGTCAATTTTGACACTATTTAGTATTTGATTTTTTTGAAAGCCATCGAAACTTTATCACTTCGAATAAAATTACCTTAATCAATAATAAAATGTTATATTAACTTATAAAATTAGTGTAATTAATCATAAGACACAATTTATATTTATTTGGATATTTATAATATCAATTATTTTAATATTTCATTAATAAGGTAATTATTATGTCATCATTGTGTCATAAATAAGTAAAATTATTTAATGTCAAAAAATTATAAATAAAACACCATTATGTAGGAAATAGTTTTACCTTTCTAATTAATATTTATAGTCAAATTTATCTTATGTATAACAACATATTAAAAATTGTTTAGTTATTAAACATTTAATTTCACACTTTTAATTGTTCTTTAAATAATATAATAATAGATGCCCTAATCTAAACGAAGTTGACCAAAAGGATCATATTTTATTCCTAAGGTTGTTTTTGGTCGAATTATACTTTTCTAATAGAATCTGGACATGTTTTAGGGTAATTATAATATCATTTTGACACTTAATTACCATATTTACTATTAACCGTGGTCAATAAATGTCAAAAGTTACTATTCACCATAAAATATTTCTTTTATTGAAACACATTTTACATACTACTATCAATCGTGTCCCTTTTATTTTTGAAATTAAACTCACAAAAGCGGTAAAAATATGTTTTATGAAAATTTGTAAATGCTCTTATAAGGTGGCTAAAAGACAGTAAAAAGTTCAATATATTTTTATATATCTTAACTTATTATAAAATGACTCCAATGAATTACATTGAACATATATAGGTATTATGTATCTATTTTTATCTAAAATAAATTAAAATAAAATAACTAATTATTTAAATAAAATTACGGTTCTAAACAATAACACAGTGTTTTCACTATTCGTCAAAAATTAAATCTTCTCAGAAAAATACCAAAAATTCACCCTATGCTAATTTTGATATTCCAAATCCAAAAATGAAGTCCATTTTGAAAATTGAAATATATAAAATTTAAAAAAATGGATATTACTATTCATAATGGCTGATTTCATTGGTCGTGGTGTGTTAAAACTCCAATTTTCGTACAACGCAAGACACTGCATTATTCAAATTGAAACGTATAGTGGAATATTGGGGTGTTACATTCTCACCCCCTTAAAATAATTTCATCCTAGAAATTTCTAGAATATTACTGCATAAAATTATTTGGGTGTTTCTTCATCACAAGTTCCTTAGGTTCCAACATTTCGTCTTCCATCTTATGATTTCTCCATAGACCTTTCACTAGACGATTCATACAGTTTCTCATCACTTTTTCTCTGGTATCATGAATTTTGATAGGCACTTCACAATAAGACAAATCAGGTTCAAGTTCAATTTCTCCATAGGTTAGTACATGCATTGGGTCAAGCATGTATTTTATAAACAGTGATACATGGAACATATCATGAACATTGAAGAGACTTGGAGGAATTTCCAAATGATAAGGTTCAACACCAATTCGCTCTAGAATTTCGAAAAGTACGATGTATGTGGGACTCAATTTACCCTTCTTACCGAAACATATAACACCATTCCATGGAGATACATTCACGAAAATATAGTCTCCTACTTGAAATTCCAAATCCTTCCTTCGGTTATCGGTATAGCTCCTTTTCCTAATTTTGGATGCTTTGATTTGGGTTTGGATAACCTTAACCTTTTCCATTTATTCCTCAACATGTTCTGGGCCAATGAGTTTTTTTCACCAACATCATCCCAACAAGTTGGTGTACGACATCTTTTTCCGTTTAACGCTTCATATGGTGCCATCTGAATAATTGGATGGAAGATATTGTTATAAGAAAATTCTACGAGAGGTAAATATTGATCCCACATACCTTGAAATTAAAGTGAGAAAAAGCTCCAAGTGTATTTTATGGTTTGAATAGTCTATTCTGATTGTCCATTGGTTTGAGGGTGGTAGGCAGTGCTCAATCAAAGTTTAGTATCCAGGGCCTTCTGAATACTTTTCTAGAATCTTGATGTAAAATGGTATCATGATAAAAAAATCAATAGGGGTACTCAAAAAAGTCTTACATCTTCATTAATATATATTCTTGTTATACATTCAAGTGTTAAATCTTCTCTTATAGAAAGAAAATGTTCTGACTTGGTAAGATGATCAACAATGACCCATATTTCATCATTCCTTCTAGAAGTCTTTGGTATCCCCATGAAAAAGTCCATCGTAATATTATCTCACTTCCACTTAGGTATGGAATGTGGCGGCATGAATCGTCTAGGTTGTTTCCTTCCAGCATTCACTTGTTGACAAACTATACATCTTGACACAAAATAAGAAATATCCCTCTTCATGTTGTCTAACCAAAAATGTTTCTTTAAATCTCTATAAATTTTGGCACACCCATGGTGTATAGAGAAATTGGAGCTTTGAGTGTCATCCAAAAATTCCCTGTTTAGATCAGTTATATCAGGAACCCAATGTCTCTTACCTAATTTCAAAATTCCATATTCATATATGAAGTTTCTCAATCTCCCTTCATTCACAGCTTTAATCTTCTTTTGAAACTCCTCATCATCAGTCTGTGATCTTTTTAACCTTTCTAGAAAATATGGTATGGAAACCATTTGAAAGAGTATTGATGTTTCACCTTCCATATTTATTCCCATATCCATATTTATTAGATCTATTAAAAATATGATTCCTTTCAACTATCATCTTGTTCAAAACTCAATGATCATTTCTACTCAAATCAGATTCCACCTTATTTTCCTCCACCGGGTGGTAGGTTATAGTGCAATCATAATCCATGAGTAGTTCAAGCCATCGTTTTTGCCTCATGTTGACTTCTTTTTGTGAGAAAATATATATCAAAATCTTGTGATCAGTATAAACATTTTTCACCATAGAGATAGTGTCTCCATAATTTTTGAGAAACAATTTTAGATGCTAACTGAATATCATGAATAGGATAGTTTTCTCATTAATTTTTAGCTTTCGTGATGCATAGGCAATAACTCTATCATTCTTCATAAAGACACAACCAAGTCTGTTCTTTGATGCATCACTATAAATAACAAACCCATTGTTCCCTGATGGTAGAGTCAAGATAGAATCATTGACTAATCTTCTCTTCAGTTCTTCAAAACATTCTTCACACTATTTTGTCCAAAAAAATTTAACCACTTTATATGTGATCTTGGTTAATGGGTTAGCCAACCCGGAACAAATATGGATTAAAAGTAGATAGTAACCTACTAAACCAATAAAACAATGTACCTTTGTTATATTCATTGGTGCTGGCCATTCTTGGATTGCCTTGGTCTTTGAAGGATCAACATAAATTCCATCCTTAGAGACAATATGGACAATAAAAGAAATATGTTGAAGCTATAATTAACTCTTGATAAACATACCTTATAATTCATTTCTTTTGAGGGTTCTTAGAATAGTGTACATGTGATTTTCATGATTTCTCTAGCTTTTTTGAGTATACCAAGATATCATCTATAAATACCACTAAAAATCCATCAAGATATTCATTAAAAACTCTATTAATTAGATCCTTGAAGAGAGAGGTTGCATTAGTCGATATAGAACTAATTATTGTAAACTCATAATGCTCGTACCTAGTACAAAATGCAATTTTCAGAATGTCTTCCTTCTTCACACACAACTGATGATATCTAGATTGAATGTCAATCTTTGAAAAACATTGAGCTCCATGAAGTTGTTCGAATAAATCATCAATGTGAGGTAGGGGATACTTGTTCATTATTGTTATACCATTGATATCTCGGTAGTCAATACACAACCTCATAGATCTGTATTTCTTCTTAACAAAAAGAAAAGGGGCTCTCCATAGAGAAACACTAGGGAGAATAAATCCCATGTTACTCAATTCCTCTAGTTCATTATTTTTTTCCACTCATTCCACAGTGGTCATTCTATAAGGGGTCGTCAATATGGTACTTGAACCAGGAATAAAATCAATGGAAAACACAATTTATCATTCTAGAGGATGTCTAGGTAAATCCTCTAGAAACACATCAACATATTATTTCACAATAGGTAAATACTCTATTGTAACATTCTTTTCCTCACCCATAGTTATTTCATTCTATTATTCCCTAATAATTGATTTTAGTAGAGATACTAGGGGTGGATCAATATAAGAATTAGGTGGTGACATTTCTTCTCTAAAGATAGGGTACTTCTTATCATCATCAAAAATTGTATCCTCCTTCTTATGACGATAAATTTTCACAACATTTTCCAAAAGCCAACCCATTCTGATGATTATATAAAATTCAATCATGGGTATGACGATGGGATAATTAGATAAAGAACACTTACATGCCCTAATAGGAACTAATACACAAAAAATTTTTATGATGATACTTCCCTTGGGTGTTTTAAGAGACCACTCACTTGTTATGTCAAATTGAAAATATCTAATATTTTGTGAAATCTGGGAAGATATGAAACAATGTGATGATCCAGAATCAAATAAATAATTGGTTAAACTTGAGGAAACAATTAAATTTCCTACCAACACATCTTTCAAAGCTTCTACATATGCAGTACTGATCACATAAGCATGGCCTTGCTCCATTTTCCTTTTCTGAGGTAAGTTCCATTGCCGCTTAGGACATTGATTTTCATAATTCCCCTTTTCTCTATAATTGTAGCATTCAACATTGACAGCCTCTTTCCTTCCATTGCAATCACGAGATTACTGGACTTTTCCGCCAAACTTATAATAGACTCCTATTCCTTTCAGGAAAGTAGCAGGGTGTTACTCCCCACATTTACCACAGGACAGATATTCAATTTTTCCCTTATTCCCCTTATTTCCATTTCTAGAGTGTTCAAAAGATATCTTTTTCTCTTGCTTTGCTTTAAAGTCATAAGACTTAGAGAATTAATTTTCTATCTTGATAGTGCATGAGACAATATCTTCGTACGATGAGAAGGATAGTGAGACTAATTCTATATGGAGAAATGGTTTTAACCCATCAAATAATCGATCAAACTTACTCCTTGGGTTACATATATAATTTTTTTCATGCCTTGCTAACATTGTAAAGTAAGTCTCATACTTGGTGACATTCTCATCCTCCTTCAACCTCAAACTCAGAAATTATCATTCCATTTTCTCATGATGGTTACGAGGAAAGTATTTTTCTAAGAAAATCTCTTTAAACTCCCTCCATTCCATACATGATACCTCTTCATCCTCCTTTTTATTTTGGATCAATGACCACCATTGATCTGCATCTCCCATGAGGCAATAAACTACCATGACAACTTTTTCCCTTTTGTTACTCCCCAAAGCATGAAATATTTTTCTCTAAGGAACATATCCATTACTCAGCTACTAATGGATTTGAAATCCCATTGAATTTTGGTAGTTTTTTCCTCATGAAGTGTACTAACATTGATCCTCCACATTGTGGATCAGGGTGCTCCAAAAGGGTAAGTTTATTATTCTTACCTTGAGTGAGTTGTCCCAGTATGTTGATAAGATTATCAGCACCAATTTCATCACTAGATCCACTACAATTTTCTCTAGTTGGAGGGAAATCCCTACATCGATTACATGCATTGATATTGTTTCCATCCCTTCCAAAAGGCTCTATTTCTAAAATATGGCATACACTAGATTAGTTTATGAATCACAATACATAATTCTAAACTTGTAAAACACTGAACTTAAATTGAAATATTTATAGATATAATCCATAATAATAAAAATGTTTTCCTTGAGGATGTATATACACATAAATCCTTCATAATGGTTTGTAATGAAAATGTAAATTATCCTAAGCATATCCCTCGGGAGTGTTGTAACCAAGAGTGCAGCATGACCCGTTGTTGTGTACCAGGATACCTCAGGTCAAGCCCAACACTCCTTATTGGAGTTTTCACTCTTAGGTACATCTGTGCTAGCGCTTATTCTACCCGCTCATATCCAAACAGGGATGTAATGTTTGGAAAATACACAAAATCCCTACATTACCAAAATTCTAGGAAGTTCTTCAACACTAATCCCCAAAGTCTATCTTATGGTAATGTTCTCTAATCATAGTTTATCAAAATCTAGTTTCCTAGGTTTGTACTAAACTTTCTATGATACCATATATAACACCTCAACCCTAGTTACCCAGAGTCGGTGCATTATTTCATAATATTGTCATGATCACAAGGGATCAAATCCTGAAACACTAATCATTTTAGTAGCTTTGGATGTACTAGATACATTCATAAGTTTTACATTACATTATAAAATGAAAAACAACAACAAATTTGTCTCCATTTACCACATTCATATGCCTTAGTCTATCCCTCAGACTATCCTTGTCGGTCAGTCGTAATATACTTCTTCGCATCTAAGGAAAAATAAAACATATAAAGGGGTGATCTCAGATGCTCAGTAAGGATAACAATATATCGGAAACATTAATAAATAGGCATAAAAATTTAAGGATATGTATACGACTAAATAATAATCCTTTTAAACATAAATTATTGCATAATATTGCCAATATAAATCAAATAATTCCATTTACTTATTCACATGGATATTCTACTAGTCGAATAATTACATGAAATATCATTAGCCAATTTCATAATGATGGAATGCATAATGCCAGACATCATAACCACATAATCAAGGCCTTGTGCCAAGACTAAAAATAATATTTTATCAAGGCCTTGTTCAAATACACTAGTTCATCTCATGAGACCTACCGATGCATCGAGGAGCTATAGCGGGCTCCACCCATCACATACTCAGTCCAATGCATTCTTAAAATGAAAATGTTTAAACACAACATAAACATTCATATTAAAACTAGCATACAAAATTTAAAAACATTATCCCTAAACCATGAATGGTGTAAAAATAACTCATCCATTGTAAAAAATATCACAAAACCTTCAATATAATATGGATGTTTTGTATCATAATAAATCAACTTCAAACAAGCTTAAAATCCGTAAAAGGATGTTGACATAGAGGAAATAAAAACTTTTTCAAAGAAATATCTCTTTCTATTTTGAAATAATTTAAAAGTCATATAATTATAAAAGAAAAAATATATTTTTATAATATTATTATAATATTTTATTTGAAGCTTCAATGATTTTATAACGACATAAAATACCCGCAATTCCGTATATGTTAAAAAAATACATTCTTACCTTAATTTTTTCAAAAAAGTCAAAAGGTACCTTGTTTGGAAAACGACGGAAAGATTCATTTCAAAACATATATGGTCAAATAAGGGTATAAATGGATATAACCCATAGTCTAGTAAATATTAAAATGTTTTTTAATTAAATTTTTAAGAAAACAATGATTTGGGTGAAAAAGAGGTCCCAGTAGATACTTACTTATTAACAACCTCGGATAAGTAAAGAGATTGTAGAATTAACCCCTATCTTGTATTTTTACTTAGTTGGTGGTATGTTAACCTTCTGTATAATAGTTAAAACATTGTTATTAAATTATCCATGAACTATATACATAAATATGATATCATATATGATCCTCTAATATAGCTTTGTTAATAATATTTCAGTAGTATCATCGTTTCAGGAGTTAAACGATTCGTTTTCATTTATATTCTTGGTTACGTGTGCCATGATTGTTATGGATAGGATTTATTTGATCCATATACAGAATTAGATTATGTTCATAAACAATATTTTTATCATAAAATTAAAATTGTTCTTGAATGTTTATGATGGGGAATGAATCTCAATGCATTCATGGAGACGGTAATCCGTACGTACACACGAGTGACAAAATCATTATATTAATGGTGAAATCATATGTAATTTAATGTTATATCATATATAATGAATCATTAACATATTATATTTATTATTTACATCATTTATACTCATTATTATACCCATCCAAAATAATTATGTGTTTGAATAACAAACTACACCACAGCGTGGAGATGGTAAGCCGTACGTACGCACAAGTATGGTGACTTTGACATTTATAAGATGGATTGAATAACAAATATGGTTGTACCATATTTATAATAAAATCATATTATTTATAAGGTAGAGGTGTTTTTATTTTGGTATGGAATCAAAGAAAGAGTAAGTGGAAGAAGAAAATAACTTGAAAGAGGGTGGTGAAATTATTACCTCTTTTTCGTGTGTTTCCTTTTGAGTTGATGAAAAGGGCCCCATAGGTTGTTTTTATTATACTAGTAATGAATCTAGGATTCTTTTATGGAAGTTGGGAGGATATTTGGGCAGGTTTCGGGCGATCCAAATGGATTTGGAGGTGTGAAATAAAGAGAATGGGTAATACCCATTTATAAAAGAGGTGAGTGTCACTTTAGGAAAATCTTGAAATTGTATTTTATAATAAAATAATTTTCAGTTTATAATGGATCTATAATGATTTATTTCGATTATAAGGTGGTTATGGGTCTAAAAACTCTCAACCAGTAGTTTTTAGATCAGTTTAGATCACAATATTAACCTTATCTTTTAGATTTAACTCTTAGTCAAATAGTTTGACATTTACCATCTGTCTTTGTATTTTTATATTATATGGTTAATAATATTACTATAAACTACCAAGAGAACCCCAAGTGGTTCATTATTAATATATATAATCTTATCTAATTCCTTTGGATGAACAATTTATTTTTAGGAATATTATATTAATTAATAATATATTATTTGTTTTAAAAACAAAATTATATCCATTTTGACATTATTTAGTATTTGATTTCTTTAAAAGCCATAAAAAATTTATCACTTCATATAAAATTTATTTAATCCATACTAACATGTCATATTAACTTATAAAATAAGTGTAATTAATCAGAAGTCTCAATTTACATTTATTTGGATATTTATAATATCAATTATTTTAATATTTCAATAATATGGTAATTACTCCATCAACATTATGTCATAAATAAATTATATTATTTAATGTATACAAATTATAAATAAAATACAATTATGTAGGAAATATTTTTATCTTTCCAATTAATATTTATTGTTTAATTTATCTTATGTTTAACCAAATATTAAAAATAGTTTAGTTATTAGACTTTGAATTCTTCACTTTTAACTCTTCTTTAAATAAAATAATAATAAATGTCCTAATCTAAACCAAGTGGATTAAAAGGATTATATTTTATCCATAAGGTTGTTTTTGGTCGAATTATATTTATCCAATAGAATTTGGACTTGTGTTACGATAATTATAATATCATTTTTTCCCTTAATTACTCTATTTACTTTTAACCGTGGTAAATAAAAGTCATAAGTTACTATTCACCAAAAATTATTTTCATCTTATTGAACCACATTTTACTTACTGATGTCAATTGTGTCTCTTAGACTTTTTAAATTCAACTCATAGAAGCGGTAGAATTATGTTTTATGAAAATTTGTAAATTCTCCAAGAAGGTGGGTAAAAGACGGTAAAAAGTTGAATAAAATTTTATATATCTAAACTTATTATAAAATGAATCCAATGAATTACACTGAACATATATAGGTACTATGTATCTATTTTGATGTAAAATAAATTAAAATAAAATAAATAATTATTTAAATAAAAAGTCTATTTTAAACAATAACGTAGTGTTTTTCAATATTCATCAAAAATTGAAAGTTCTCAGAAAAATAAAAAAAATTCACCATATGCTATTTTTGATATTTTGAATCGAAAAATAAAGTCCATTTTGAAAACTAAAATTTATAAAATTTAAAAAAGTGGGTATTGTATTCATAACTTCTAGTTTCATTGGATTTGGTGTGTTAAAACTCAAAGTTTCATACAACGCAAGCTACTACATTATTTAAAGGGAAATGTACCATGGATGCTTGAGGTGTTAAAACATTTACTATCCTAGATCATGAACTTCTATATCATCTTTCCTAGGTGTGAAGTTATCCATCTCTGTGTATATTCATGAATTAGCCCAAATGTATTGGTTGGTGGTGGCGGCTCATTTCACATCTTCATGTCTTCCCACGTGAAAATCATCAAAAGATTCCATATCATGCATGGGTTTTCATTATGGCACCCTCCAATGTACACCCTTGGGGTTAGCCTCAGTAGATATATGAACTTCCTTGACACTCGGTGTGGAGTGTGTGTTTCACATATTGGTTTTTTGTCCACTCGTGCCACCAACACTCCACCATGAAAGGAAAATAGATTTGACTGATTCTTTATGGTGTCACTACCATCGTTAGTGAATTATATTGTTGTAAGATGTAATGCTTGAAAAATGAACTGGTCTGCCCATCCCATATTACTCTACAAATACATCAGACCTAGAATGAGCATTAAACTCCCTGAAATGTCTATGATTTCTGGTCAAAATATTATCAATGATGATGAAGGGGGGTTGAGGTATTCTTAACCTTTCATGTTTACTGCAACCCAGTTGTATAAGAAGGGTAATGTTCCACACACACAATGACCTTGTCCCCTAACTAATGTGACAAAGAAATTTCTAGGACACTTTCATCATTGGGATGCCCACATTATTGAGTAGGCCACTATCTAGCAACGCTGACATGATTATTGTACTTAGTTACACTCCCATGTGGGCATACCTCACTGGTAGAATCCATCCACATATGAGCTTTGAAATAAATATGACTAGCCAAACTATCAGTTTTATCTCATTTTTGATGTTATATCCCCACAATTTATATTTTTTATCCTCCATGATTCTCAATTAGGAACCATCCATGCCTTGATGATATCCTCTTGGAGAGGTGCATGGCCTCATTGTTAGTTTCATGGGAACTACCACTACTTAGGTTGTCTGATTTTCTAGATTGTTTATAAAGTAGATGAAATTTTTCATGAAATAGACATACCCGGTTGTCTACATGTCATTGTCTAATCCCAACACCAAGTATATCAATGCCTTCTCTAGAGACAACATTTGTTCTTTAGCCTCCAAATAATTATCATTAGGTAGAAACTCTTTATACATGCTACCCATATTCAGGATGCCCGCAATCGGATGGTGATCCAAAAGAAAGATTCCACCCTCCCCATGATGCATATGGAAGGTTTTGGTATCATGTTTCCATCGACTCATTCACTACGGTACAATATCCTTTGGTTGAGTGACATGGAATTTGGAATCCCATGCTACATCATATAATATTACTCAACTCAGCTAAATCTCAAACTCCTCACAAGATGCACACACCAAGTAAGACCATAACAATTTTTCCATGCAATTTATGCCATGATGAAGATCCCAACTGTCTATCCAACCCTTTTGATGATTCCAAAGCCCTGCCTTGATGATTGTTATGTACTATGAATAATATGTTTCTTTCACCAATGACTTTCCATTGTTGTTTTTTAGATGATTGAAGAGGAATTCTAAAGTGACCTAGGGATAGTCCATCTTGATATGGCCATTAGCAGCCCTATATAACTGATGCTTCCCCAGAGTGACTCTAAAATAGTTGGATGGATTGTCCCTACTCACCTTTAGGATAAAGACATCATTCCAAAAGATGAATTTTTAGTGGTATATGCAATTTGTGATACATATGTTTTGGTAGTGTTATTAGACAACTTCTAAGAATACTTTTATCATGTGACGATTAATCCGAACATCTTGAAATAATATCGAGTATTCTGAGAAGGCTATGGCTTTACTCAAGCTACATAGATTTTTTTTGGATGTATATAGGATATCATGGTGTTTATACTCATGGGGAGTTGTATGTGGATATTTTTTTGGGATGTACAGCAATAATAGTTTATGGGTGAGGTCCTCATGATAGAATGGATGTCAAAGAATCATATAATTTACGCACTCAGAAGCTAAGAATGGGTATATGGTGATGTTTGTTTTGTTATTTTAGGAAATGAAAGTTAAAAATGTAAAATTTTGGGGGTTTTATTATGATCTAAGAATGATCCATGGTTGTTGAAATTCATTGAGTAAAGTGAGGGTAATTACACTACTTAAATGGGGAGTTATAATATAGTCTTGGACATGTAGAGTAGAGTGTAGAGATGATGTAGTGCCATCATGATTTCAATGTGAAACATGTGAGGTGTACATTTGGTCTCTCAAAGGGTCTATTTTGGCCTTTATTGTGGTTGTTGAATTATCTATGAATTGTGTTTTTGATGAGGGTAGTTCAAAATTAATTCAAGATACCCATGTTAAAACATTTGAAGGGAATGGTAAGACATGATGTTGGTTTGTGGCATTGGATTTTTAGTCCTAGAACCACATAATAGATTGGGTATGGACTCCAATAGGTGAGTTTGGGATGAATTTGGAGTGTCCTTATGTGTGAACACATATTGTCCATGAAATTTAATGGTCTCACAATTGTGAATCTAAGTGTTCCAGGGGTGAGCCCACCAGGGACTTCCCAACTTAGTTATGAGAAAGGAACAAGTTTTGAGAGTTTTAATCCACATTCGATGGTTGATTTGGAGTTGAAATCATGTTTCAATGTTTAAAAATGTGTTTTGATTGAAAATTGAGTTTTCTTTAGTCTATTTTTGGATGTTGTAAGATCTTGTGTTAAGAATGTGGATGGGTGAAGTGGAGCATATAGGCGGTTTGGAGGGTAGTCGATGTTGTGATAGTGAAGTTATACTAGATAACATGGAATGGACTTGGTAGGTGTGGTGGATAATGATGATAGGACTCAAGTAATTAACCGTATTGGGAAGGTGATAAGGGATTTCTTTTTAAAATTGGAAGATGTATATTCTAGTGCAATCCATTCGGGGGTGGTCTGATGTGATATGGTAAACAAAATGGATGTAGTGAGTTGTGAATCACCATTGGTTGGGTTTCTATGGTGGAAATGTATTTCCTGAAATGAAGGTGATGTTAAGTAAGGTTAAGTTCCTCATAGTCCATGAATGGATAGTGTAGGGATGTACCCCATGGTATTTTTGACAGCAAGGCAGGGTGCTAATAAGGGGAAATGAACATATGGATGTTTGGGCTCTGTTCTTGGGGAATATTTCAGGTTTTTTGTAAGAGTTGATTTGATTTTCTTATTTACTTTTTCAATTTTAGAGGTTCAAACCACTAGAAGATGGATGGGAACGCTAAGGAGTGTGGAGTGGTTCACCATTGTGGGAAAGTGGTCTGTTGATGACGTACCCAATTTTGGGTTTTAAGGGACTTGAGTAAGAACCATTTTGGTGATTTGACCTTGATAAAAATAATTGACTTGGGTCTGATTGGTATAGATCCATGAGTGTTTTGGTTCTACCGTAGATGTTGTAATATTTAATGTGACCAGCAGGCCTCATGTTTTGGATCGATTCAAGTTGGGAAATGCGGCCAGAAATAATTAGTGTTCTCTTATGAGATTTAAATAGTGGGTTTATTGTTATTGTTTTGAAAATTTGGTAAAATGTAACCAAGTGATTTGTTCACAGAGATGGGAAGCGTTTCAAATCGAAGGGATGATGGTTGGATCTTCCATGATGATATACTGTTGTGTGAAATGTTCATTATGTTGTGAGTTAGGAAGTGTTTCCATGGATTACCTATGGAATTATGGTGGTTTATGTTTTTTTATAAGTTGGTAAATTATATGATGAGTACCCATATCATTTTTTCGATCATAATGACAATTTCTTGTGGGGAAAGATTATATTTATGGTTTAATGTTTTTTGGAAGCATGGTAATTCTTAAAAAGATACCTGGGAAAAAGAGATTGGTATGTAGGCTATGTGGCCCAATATCTTTTCATAGAAAGATCTTTGAAGCTTAGATGTGAGTCTCCATGATGATCTGTTGTAATTTGGGGAGGTTATAATGACCTGGATTCCATGAAGTTACGTCTATGGTTAAATTTTATTTGAACCAATTAAATTTGGATAGTTAAATGTTTACCAGTTGTATGAGGAGGTCAGATGGTGTTATGAGGGTTTGGAATATAAAAGAAATACAAATTTGGCTATCTATTGCATGTTGTACAGTTGGATCATGGTTAGAGATAGTCTTACACCCAAGTTGTGCCTTCCAGGATGAGGGGTCCACGGTTAAGAAAACCATGAAAAGGGGAAGGGATAATTGTGAAGGCCGAGGCAGAGGCATTCTGAATGGTTGATGGAATGTTTTTCAAACGGTGTGATCTTACCTAGGTTACAGTGGAGATCAAACCCTCTTGAACAAGGGTTGGAACAGGGCTGGAACACGGTTTGGAATACTATGTGGTCAAACTGTATGCCCCAATGAAAAGATTAAAATTACCAATCATCGCCCTTGGGATTTTAATATTACAACAGATTTCCTTCCCATTTCTCCCTCTTTGAACTTTAGTGACAAACTCAAGATACCAAATCTTCCAAACGTTGGTTCTATTTTGATTCTTGGCCATTTGGAGTTCCTTTTGTTTTGGATCAATGCTCTGGGTAATTCTAACACTCCCATTGCATCTCTCTTCTAGATTAGGGCACGTAGATTTATTATTCTTCTTCAAAAGACATAAACTCTCATTTTCCAGTGGATAGTACTTTGGGGCATCAAATGGTTCTTGAATCTAGATCTGTTTCTAAGATTAAGGGTGTTTTCATCACCCAAATTATAGGTAGGTTGTCTATAAGATATATCCCTTGGATATGAAGTTTACTTTTTCATGTCAGTTGGTGTTTGTGGGTTTATTTTCTTTTGAATTTGAAACCATTGATAGGGTATGGTAAAATGGATGGCTACATGGTTGGATGAAATACCGATGATCCATGTGGTGAGTTTTGTGGTTGATTAATCCAATTTAGGGCCACCCAAGGTTTGCACCAATATTCCCAAACATGGAAAATTGAATTGTTAAAGATATAATAGCCTTGTGGTATATAGAACCCATGATGAACATGTCGATATGAATAGTTAACTTAAAATTTTAATAAAGTTAAATGTTTCTAGAATTTTGAAATGGATAAATGGATTGATTGGATTATGATGAAAAGGTTTGTATGTAATAAAGTTGTTTTTCTAAGTGGTATATGAATTTTACTTGAAACACTTTTGTTGTTTAAGTCAAATAAGGTTATTGACTTGTTAAAAGGATAATTCTTATTTGTTGATAAATTTGTTAATGGGTTATCCTATAAGAATTAATGAATATATAATTTGGTCAATCATTGGTAATTTTCATACACAAATAAATTATTAGGGAATAAGGAAGAAAATACGTTAATTATTATATAAAATGAAAATGGTAAATGTTCCAATTGGTTGCTGCTTGGTGTTAAACCTACATTCGAATTTTCTATGAAATGTGATTGTTATATTTATCAATTGTGTATGGTTTCTGGAATAATATATGTTGTAAATGGATAAATAATAATGTGCACATGGCCTAGTGGTATGTGAGCTATTGATGTCAGGTTCGACGCCCATGGTTCATGTCTGAGTGAGGCTCTAAACCCCACCCATAGATAGAATGGGTTAGAGAAGCAGACTGAGGATCCATACCCCAAACTATTTCATTGGTTGAGACTACCAAGACTAAGGCTATAATGTACGTGTGATGTATTTTTTTGATATTTTAATCCCTACTGAGATAGGGAACTTTACTTATCCACTTTCCCATGATAATTGAATGACTTAGGCTGTTGTTGTAATGAGTGAATTTCCTAACACATGGAACCTGTAATGGAAATGAACATAGTAATGAGGACAGTATAAGGGATGAAAATGTGAATAATGATGGAAATGGATAATGTGAACATTTTTGACAAATGGTACCCAAGTTGGATTGTGTTTAACTATTAATTCTTTTCATACATGTATATACTGTCATTAAAGATTGTATATTTAGTAGGTATTGTTGATGGGGGACTATAGAGTTATACCCACACCTTGCATAGGATTTCCATGGGTACATGAGTAGATTTCTTGGTTTCTGGTCAGAACAAGGGCAAGGCCCTATTCTACGGAGTAGAGTTCTGTTTTGGATGTGCATTTATAAGGTTCAAGATTTGGATCTATGACCCTTCCAGGGAATTTTTCTTCTCATTTCAATTTTTTATATCACTTGAAACTATAGTTCATAACAGGGAATATTGCCCTTTTTTGGGTTGTACCCTATTTGGGAAATGGTTGGTATTGCATGTTTTTTATTATTTATTATTGTATAATATTTTTTGGCTATCCATTGTGTCTTACTCTGACAAAAAGGGTATATTATCCCCACGTATCACAATATTACCTCACTACAATTCGATAACCTCTCTTATAGAGGGAGGTGCACTTGAGGTCATGTGTAGAACCGACTCGGAGTATGATTATAGTGGCTCCATGGATGGGGATGTTACAATCACCATGCTTTAGAAGAATATACAAAAAACATTATTTAAATAATTAATTAAGCTGTTCATTATGGGGGATTAATGATTAATTGATATTGGTAATTTAGATATCATATTCTTAATTTATAGTATTTGTTTTTGAATTTTGATAGAAATATTTTAGAGGTGCCTTAAGATTAACAAATTGTGGAATGTATTAAGTTAAACATTATATATTATTATTTGTGGTTAAGGTATTATTTATCAAAATGGATAACTTGTTCTAATAATTTGGATTTTTTAATATTTAAAGGCCAAAGGAATTACTTAGGCATACAATCGTTCATTAAAAGTACTAATACTTAAAATTTAATTTTGAATATCCATCCTCAGGTCTAATAAATAAAGTGGAAATAGATCAAAGAGTTACCAATGGATGGGATTATACATATCAAATGGAATTAAATTATTCAAGTTTATTTTCCCCTTGTCATTATATGGATATTAAAATAATCTCTTGACTTTAAGAAAATGACCTTGAATCATTTCATACTAAGAAATCAATGTTATTTCAACTAACCATAGATTTATCATTTTCTATTGGTTATATTTCTCCTAACTATGTTTTCAATCACACAATATTAATATTTTGGTATTATATTTCTCTTCCATTTCAAAATATTCACTTACCACTAATCATCATCTATTTAGAAATAAATATTTTGATAATTTTTACATATCCCATTCTATCTTTTTATGAAAAAATTTTATTGACACTTGTTACGGAGTAGAACTTCCATAAAGAAATTGTGAAATTTAAATCTCGGTATTACAAATACAAATTTAATATTACAAGGATGGAATTTATATTATGCGGGATAATGTAAAACTAAAATATTTTTAAGTTAATATATATTTGATAGCGTACAAGATATGGAACTCCTAGTTTAAACAAATAATGAAACATTATTAACTAAATGTGATCATTATAACCTGGACATAAAATTTTATATAATGAATAACATTAAAAATATTATTGAATATATAATTCTCCTACTCATAATAAATGTATTAATTAAAAATTTTGGAATAATTATTTTTTTAGAAAAGTCATTTTTTCCTTCAATTTTTTTTATTACTTTCTATGAGTGAATAAAATAATAAATATCATGAAATTATATAAAATTTAGTCTATATGAAAATAACATTTTTGAAATCATTATATTTAAATTAATTTATGTGTAATTTTTGGGATTTTTCAAAATGGATAGGTTGTGTATTTAATAATGAAAAATACTATTTTTTATAAAAATGAAATTTTCTTTATATTAAAAGATCATTTTATGATTTTTATTTGATATCAACGTAAATTAAGTAATATATAGTTATGTATAATCTCAATAATAACATTTTATTCAACCATATACTCTGTTTTCTTATATATGCATTTTTTCTTTATACACATTTTTCATGAAAACTGTTTGTCATTACATTTTGTGTGATTAATAATAAATTAAATTAATAAAATTATTTGATGTGAATATTAAAAAATGGATTCTATATTTTTAATTAGTGGGTATATATTTGGTAAATATTTATCTTTTTAATAGTCAAAATTAATATTAACTATAATAATTTAGTTACCATGGAAACGTTAAATAAGTGTTTTGCTAAAAAATAAAATTATAAAGAATATAAAATCACCTAAAAACATGAAATAATCTTATTTTATGATTAAATATCATCCATATATATCAAATATTCGTTTATATTGAATTTTAATTCAATTTTTATTATAGTATTCCATTTTCACAATTTTATTTCAAGAAAAGTCAAAAATTCCACACTATTGTTTGTAAAAACTAAAATATTTTTATTTTTGTGTTATAAAAAGGATATGAATTAAAATAAATAGTCTATGTAATGACAAAATATTTATCCTAAACATGGTTATTTAATTTCTATTTATAGATATTTAATAATTACTTTAAATTTTTACTCAACAATGATGCATTAATTATTCCGTGAATGGTTCTAAGAAGTAAATGTTATTGGAAATATTTAAAGTAACATAATATGAATTAATATGTCATGACCCGTCCTCGGGGATCATGCCATGACTACCCCAAGCCCGCCTTCCATAGGCCAGGGGCTGGCGACTAGCACCAAAGGCATAAATCCTGATAAAAAGGGAAGGCATTGCCTTTAGGGAACGTAAACACACACACAAACCCAGAGTACAAGCAGAAGAAAACACTAAGTAAAACTGAAAACAAAAGTAGTGCGGAAATTACAGGGTTGCAAATACAAGCCCAATTGTAAAGTACAAGTAAAAGACAAAACATGTGGATGGTGACAAGCATCTCCCGGAACATCCACTCTGGATCCTACCTAAAGGGTAGGTACAGATAACCTCCTCAGCACCCTCGTCTGTCAACCTCCTACGGGTACTGACTCGTCGTGAGGTCCACCTCTCGGTAAAGACTTGTCGTGAGTTCCATCTCCAGGTTCCATCCAATCCTCGTACACTTGGCCTCCATTAGCATTGTCTGTCATCTGCATCCAACACAACGAGGTGAAGGCATAGCCCGTGCAGGGCTGAGTATAATGATACTCAGTAGGGACCCCAAGACCCTAAAGGTCTCACTAAATCCAACAAGGATAAACCATAATGAACGATCTCAACAAATAACATGTACTTAGGTATATTCCCATACATAAACCTATGTTATCAAGTAACTCATCTCAATCATGTGGAAAACACAAAGGTCATTGACTCAGATCCAACCATGATTTTCATTATGGAAACCACATTAGCTGGAGAACTCCCCCTCTGTCGAGTACAGTGGCCCTGTCACGACTCTGAGGCACTACTCACTAACCTTAGACTGCTGAGGTACTCCTCCAGTCTAGTATCGCGAGTCTTCTACCAAATAACAGGAGCTCTGTCTGTTGTGGGGTTGCCACCAAATATCGGGTGCTCCCCCTAATAGCCTAAAGAGGTACTACTCCTTTCGAGTACCGCAGGTCTAAAGCCAACTACCAGGCGCTCCTTCTACTTTGGGTCTGCCGCCAAATACCGGGTGCTCCGTCCACTGGGCTAATCGAATCACTTCAAGTCAAATCGGTCAAGTAGTCATCAGGTCTATAGCTACTAGGTCTCCGCACTCAGTATGCTCATATCTATGAGGGACCACTCCACGAGCTACTATTCGATACTTCCAAGTGTCACGTAATCTCATTTGGAAGTATCTCAAAGGACTGCCTTGTCATATGGGTTTCAACGCATCAGACGATACGTCAATCAGACGCCCGGTCTGTGAGTTATTAGCATTTCCGTTCCAGGGGCCCGATTGGTTTCTAAGATAAACCAACCCAATCATACTCTAAATGTGTCCAAACCTCAAGTGGTGTATTCCCAAATAACCGTCTCATCATAAACAATCCAACGTAATTGACGACACTTCAATCAGACGTCTGGTCCTTAAGTTATAAGTGTTTTATTACCGAGGGTCCGGTTGGATTCATGTTCGATCCAACCCAGTTGTACTTCAAATGACATCAGTTAACCAAACCGGTCAGACCATTGCGATCCATACTGAAAAACACAAGAAATCGACTACCCATTGGTTCAAAATGGATAGCCGGTGAAATGGTTGCATTTCTCTACAACACGCGCCAACTGGGCCTCGTGGGGCCCACTCCTCGGCCTCGAAATAAATATCCTAAATTGGTCTTAAAACATCCGTCTTAATTCCAGGGTCTCAATGTCGCAGACATTTCGTCATTCTGACACCGTATGAGAGAGATATGTCAGATACAAGATCCCGTAATAATAATATTATTATTATCACTGGGCGTTTCGTGGACCCGAGCCATGAACAAGAATTTAGTATCAAACATTAGACTTCAACTGACCATCTTAAAGACAGGATTACAACACCACTGATGGCAAGCCAATCGGACGTCGCACGCATGAGTTATGGCAGGTCGAAGATTTAATAATAACATTAAATCTATTATTTTCCGAGTGCTTCGGGTACCCGTTCCAAAAACTCGAAAAAAAAAGACATCCAATATTGAACTCAAGAATGTCTGTCTCGGATTCTGGGTCGCACTTCCACAGACGGTTCGTGAAACCGAGGTCGCACGAATAAGTTACAGTCGAAAAAGTGTTTTATGAACAAAATTAATAATAACAATATTTTATTATTATTATTAATTGTTTATTTAATTTATATTTCCAACTCTAAATTCAATCACGCTTTGTCCCCTTCTAGTGCGCTAGAATTTATCAACAAAACCCTCATTTACCATTTATTTCTCTTTTAAATTTTAATCCCTTTCAAATTTATTCTCTCTCAAATCTACCATATTATTCCACGTTCCTTTCTCCTCCAAATTTCATGCAGCCCTCACGAATCGGGAGCGTTGTGCCTCCACCTCACAAATAGCCTGCTTCTGCCCTACCATGCTGCTATGCCTCCGGTCCACTGCACCTTCGTTCTAACCCCAACAATTATGACGATCGCAGATTCTTGACCCTCGGATCGAGATCTCTGCATTCGTATGTCCCACTCAACGAAACATCGAGTTTCCAGCGCGCTTAATTATTTGACGATGAAGAACACGCGAAGAATGCATGGACCATGAATAAGAAAAGATCTCAGTTTATGTGTGGATTGATAGTCATGTTAGTTTTCCCATTGTTTTTGAGAATCAAGAACATGGGGGATTGACAATTAAATATTTATCATTTTTCAAGAATCTCAAATTCAGGATAAACAAGAAGAAAATTAATTCAATCAATTTTTTATTGATCCGCGAATTAAGTTATTTAATTCGCATTCATCATGAGAAATTAAACAGGGTTAAGGAATCCACAATGATAAATCCTACAAATATACGCTCAAGATTGAGGGTATAAACCACATAAATGAGTAATATAAAATATTCCCCTACCTCGCAAAGACATCGCACATCATCTATCACTGAAAGACGAACGTCACGGTAGATGGCATCGCGAAGAACGGCGTCGCAGAGAAGAGAAAAAAAGGTGCTTCGTCGTTCTTTGTGGAACCAGCGTCGTGGAGAAGAGGGCGTCGTTCTTCGTTGTAGGTGTTCTTTGTCGAAGAGAAGAACACATTCTTTATCTATATCTCCAGCTTTCCCAGGTTTTCTCCAACACCACAATTTCCCTACTAAAATAATATCTCTTCCTATTATTTTATTCTCACAATAATTGATTTAAGAATTAAACACTATAATTAATTAATTGGAAAATCCCCTTAATTAATTATAATGTGTTGTTAATTTAATTGGGAGGATGGTGGAGAGTTTATCAGACTTCATAAAGAGAATGGTTGTCACAATAAATGCAAGGGAGTTTAAGGGGGGTTTCAAGGAAGATGAAAGGTTGGGGATCATGTGGGCCCCACCTCACAAATATCCACACATGGGAATTTATTTAGGTGTGGGTCCCACCAATAACTTCCCTAAGGGAGGAAATAACCAACACTCTAATAAAATTGTGGACCACACAATTTTATTTAATTTAAGATTAAACCCCAAAAAATTAACTCTCAACCCACATAAAACGCAACTGCGGTAAAGGCCCCTTTAAGAGAATATTGGTGTTTCAAGTTCATAAGTTTCCTCAGATTTCAATTCCAAGCACCGGTTTAAAAGATATAACAACCTGATCGTACGTTTACTGAACGTACCTGAAACAAAGTTAAGAAAATTAATATCAGTCACCCTCGACCCGCGTCGGTCGAGGTTAAGCTATGCCTAAGTAAAACATGCCCCAACGAACCCAACGGTACTCTTAGAATTTCAATATGACTTACCGTATAGAAGTTATGAGTTATAAAATAAAATAATTGTCACTTAGTTATTTTATTTGAGGCCAAAAACTAACTTTTTTTGGTGGTGTGCGTCGACCAAAGTTAGTATCTTATTAAATAAAGAATACCCTCATGAGTTCAATGGTGGTCTCAAATTTTTAATCCGAGCTACTGTTTTTGAGTTATAAGAATTCGAAAAATAAAATAATTTATTTAATTATTTTATTTACGGTTATGTCATTTTTGGATTTTCTCAAAGGAGGTCTGCGCTAACTAAACTTATGTCACACCTAGGGTAAACCTGCCATCCTGATTACAACAGTGCCCCCAGATTTCTGATCCGAGTAACCGTTTAAGAATAATTCCAATTTTTCAGTAAAACTTCTTTCAAGCATTTATTTAAGCTTAACAAAACTTCAGAAAAAGATTCTGGGCACACCGGACCTCGGAATCAGGTGCTGTCAGAAACTTCAGACTCGTAAAATTCCAAATAAATTAACAAAAAAAATTAATTGAAATTTATAGGTCTTTAAATTTCCCCCACCTCAGGTCTTTACGTCCCCGTAAGGCTACAACACACACTAGGGAAACAAAAAGGTGGCACTGAGCATGAATCTGAGCCTCCCGCTCCCATGTTCTCTCCAAGAGGTTCCTGTGCTTCCAGTGAATGCGCACCAGAGGAATCGACCATCCATATAGGACCTGCTCCTGTAAATCATCGACCACCACCAGTACCTCCGTGAATATCACCCTATCATCAATGTCCATATTCCCATGGTCGATGATGTGGTAAGGGTCATGCACGTATTTCCTCAACTGAGAAACGTGGAAGACATCAGGCACCCCGTGAAACTGAGGTGGAAGGGCCAGACCGTAATCCACCTCACCTACCCTACTAAGGACCTGAAATGGTCTGATTAATAATGGATATAACATGTTTCCTCGGCTAAATATCCATAGACCTCATCGAGGTGAGACCCATAAGAAGACGTGCTCTCCATCCTTTAACTCTAGTGGTCTCTATCTCCTATCAGCATAGGACTTCTATCTACTCTATGCAGTCTTCATCTTCTCCTGGATGATATGCACTTTTTTCATTGTAGCATGAACCATCTCTGGTCCTACATGAGCTGCTAAGATTTCCCCTTTGTCGATAAGAGAAATCAAGTACCATCCCTTGGACGAACCATGTTCTTTGCCTAATACCGTCAATCCTGACATGAATGATACTATTTCATGCCATTGACGACATCGTAAGGCCTCGACACCACTACCAAGAGATCCAACTGTCACTCTCACCTCCAAGGGTTGAGTCACACTGTCAGCATCAGTGTCTGGTCATTGGGTCTCTTCCAATAGGAATATCTAATGTGAGGGTCAAGTCAACAGTTTTAAATGGAACCTATTAGTATTAACCACATGAAGGGTAGGAAAGAAAACGTCACAAGGACAAGTGTCTTTTATTACTGCAGCTCAAAGTACAAGACACATAACAACCACAAAGGTTCTCTCTAGCATCCTAGCATAAGTAGAAATGCATAGAGTAATGGTGTTGGCTCATATTCCTTTTAAACACACCTCGCTCAGTAGTACGAGCCTCAAAGCACTGATCGTATCGTATTTATCGAGTACCTAGAATGATCGGTACACCTCGATGAATACTCAGCTACTGACATGTCATCCTGTCGAAGCTGTATAAGCTCTAGAAAACTCTCAGCCACCTCCTCAAGTCAGTCCTTAGCCGCCTGTGAGTCGGGATTACCTCAGAACATGATGGGTATTTGATGTTGATACACATGTAAGGCACTAAGCCTACCTGTGTCATCTACTGGTACTGTCGGCTGTAGCTGCTGACCAACAGGTAGTGATATAGCTGGCACACTACCCAAAGGTACTATCTCAGGAATTGGTCCACGTACTGATGCCTCATCATTATGAAGACCATCCTCATGACCACTAACTGAAAAAGAATAGTAGCTAAGATATCCATCTACTCTACTAGTGTCTCAACTAGGTGGAAAATTCTAGCAATCGCCTCTAGCCAGTCCTCCACTGCCTGGGAATCTGTCTCACCTCGTAACCTCAAAGGTCTCTGCTTCTGGAACTCATGCAATGTGTTATGTCAACGTGCACCGTCCGCTAGTAAAGTTGGTGGCATCTGCTGCCCAATGAGTGGTGGTGCTGCTGGTACACCACCCAAAGGTGTCAACATAGAAAAGGGCTCTACACCGAATCCCCATCGCTCGGTGGGCCGTCATCGGGTACTCTCTCAGAATTCCAACTGACTGTCTGTGTGGAGGCATCCTAAACAGATGCAACACAGTAAAAGGATTTATACCTTTTGAGCTGACCTGGTTTGAGCTGACTTAATGAAAACATTTGGAAACACACATGAAATTAGTGTATTCGTGCACTGAGTCGGAAATTAGAAGACATGGTCCTGGTGTATGGATATGTCGGCCACCGCACAAACACAGGACTCCCTAAACTGAAAACCACACTCATAACTCTTAACATTATTGCTTCACAGAGAAGAAAATATCAGCGTCCTAAGTTCTGCAGTAGAACCGAATCCTCTGATACAAATTTTTCAAGAGCCATCCTCAGGGCCCGTGTCGTGACTACCCCAAGAACACCTTTCATAGGACAGGGGCTGGATACTAGAACCAAAAGTTTTAAATCCTGATAAAAAGGGAAGGAATTGCGTTTATGAAACGTAAACACACTCACACACCCTGAGTACAAGCAGAAGAAAGCCCTATGTAAAACTAAAAACAAAAGTAGTGCTGAAAGTAAGGGGCCGGAAATACAAGCCCAACTGTAAAGTACAAGTAAAAGACAAAACAGGTGGATGGTGACAAGCAGCTCCTGGATCGTCCACCATGGATCCTACCTGAAGGTTAGGTATAGATAGCCTCCTCAGCGCCCTCATCCGTCAACCTCCTCCGGGTACCGACTCGTTGTGAGGTCCACCACCGGGTACAGACTCGTCGTGAGGTCCACCTCCAGGTGTTGTGCAGTCCTCGTACACTCGACCTCCATTAGCGTTGTCCGTCACCTGCATCCAACACAATGATATGCGGGAATAGCCCATGTAGGGGTGAGTATAATGATACTCAGTAGGGACCCCAAGACCCTCAAGGTCTCACTAAATCCAATAAGGGTAAACCACAAAGAAAGATCTCAATAGATAAACTTTACATAGGTATATGCCTATACATATACCTAAGTTATCAAGTAACTGAAGGTTCCGGGTGCAGTGGAAGAACATGGGTGGATGTGCCCACTTGGCTTTTTGTCTTTAGAAACGATCAATCAGGAATCAATACGATGTTAAACGTTAGTCTCCACGGATCGAATCAAAAAAATAGACAAAGAAGATGGTTTTTCCCGGAACCACAAACAAGGATCGTTACAGGCTGATTATAGTTAATTTAATTAATTATAAAGAAATACCTTTTGGGTGTTCTTTCTTCGTTGATGTTCTCGATCACGTTGTCAATGTGATCCATTGTTTCATCGTAGAATCCAAGTGTAGACTCCCTCTAGCGGTGATCCACACGTGTACCTTGTATCTCTGGACGTTGCCAAAGGATTCTCCAGGTGCTAGCGTGGAGAAGCCTTTTCTTGCATTGTCTGCCTTAGATCGTCTTGATGCGATGGAAGAGGATCTCTCTCAGTCTTGAGAGAGTTCTTGGAGGAAGAGGTTCTTTCGGTCTTGAAAGAATTCTCCAGAGATGTTGTGCACAACGATTCTCTTGTGTAGGAAAAGAGTTGGGTTGTGAGGATATTTATAATCGAGTTTGAGGTTGTAGAGTTATGACAATAAATAAATGCATTATGTGTTTAATTTATTTCATTAACTCTTATTGAAAACCCCCATGTCGAATAATTAATTCCTTGACATGCGCTCACACTGATTATAATAAATATCATTTAATAAAATAATATTATATCCTCAAAACTCCGACTGGAAAAACTACACGGTGTGTAATAATAAATACATGGTGTGTGCTTGTTTTTCATTGAATAATACACAGAGTGTAAATTAGATGTACACAGTGTGTATATCTTGTTTTCATTTATTAATTTCCTTTCTAAAATAAAACTACATGGCGTGTAAATTTAATAATACACGGTGTGTACTTATTTTATTTTTCCTCCATCATTTAAAACAACTTAGGCTTCCTTGAATAATTATTAAACCACATACGGGAATAATATTTATTCAACTTGAGATACTTGGATAAACTTAGTGTGTGACCCTCTAGGCCTCTTTCTCGTTGGCATTAGACAGGCTTGCCTAAAGTCCAAGATTACTGTCTCGCAATGGGTCAAGGCACCCAAGAGAAAGAAATTGATGCCGCATTGACATATCACCTCATATGAATGCTTACTGTGTAATTTAATCCCTTTGTCTCGATATCTCATCAAGCAGGTTTCATGGCAGTGTCATAAACCTATATGTGTGATCTGTCGTTCTTTGACTACCTGAAATAAACTCGTCGTTTACACCATGGCTATGGAATTTAATGCGACAGTTCTATTTCAATCAAAGGGCTGAGATATCAACTTCAATAAATGGAAGGGACAAATCCTTCCTCGACTTATCCATTAACAACATGTCACTCGTGACGCACCCAACGTACCCTACTTCCCTCCAACTGTCTACGTGACGGTTTTCGTCAGTAAATCTATGTGCGTTAGTCATGACATGAGTAAATGATAATCTTTCAGTCTAAGGACCATTACACATGCTCGTAGATAGCAATATCCGATGACACCAAGACATGCGGAATTACTACTGGCGGGTATGTTCTCATAATCTCCCATCTTAGAGATTACCAAGTGCGAACTCAATGAGAGAGAGTCTCGTCTTCTTACGAGTACTCGCACATGATGGTCTGTATACTATGTGTCCTATCATAGTATGTCATCCAACTGCAGAACTTTATTTAAGAATATTGTTATAGCATTTCAAGGTTCTCATCATAGCGGGGATCTTCTATGACCTTATTAATGCAACAAATATTCTAGGACATTATTATATTATAGTCATGCAGAACAATGAACAATATATAATAAGTGAACATTTATGTAATAAAAGTAAAAAACAGTTGGTTATGAGGACACCAACCCTTAAAAACTCCCACTTGGACTAGAGCCAACTGCCTACGACTTTTAGTCCGCTAGACCTCACATGATGATCATGTTTCTGCTGAGTCAAGGCTTTAGTAAATGGGTCCTCCACGTTGTCTTCCATGGAAATACTGCTCACTGCAACTTCACCTCTCTGAGAGAAATCCCTCAAGAGATGATACTTCTGAAGTATGTGCTTTGTCCACTGATGTGACCTTGGATCTTTTGCAAGTTCCACCGCTGCAGTATTATCACAATAGAGTGTGATAGGATCTTTACTGCTCGGTACTACTTCCAGCTCTTGGATGAAGCTTCTCATCCATGCTTCTTCTTTAGCTGCCTCAGAAGCTGCGATATACTCGGAATCTGCTGTAGAATCTGCCACCACACTTTGTTTTGAGCTCTACCAGCTCACTACACCTCCATTAAAACTGAAGATGTATCCAGTCTGCGACTTCATGTCATCTTGATCAGTCTGGAAACTAGCATCTACATGTCCTCTAATGACTAGTTCCTCATCTCCTCCATAAACCAGGAACATATCCTTAGTACGCCTCAGATACTTAAGGATAGTCTTGGCTGCCATCCAATGGCGGTCTCTTGGATCATCTTGATATCTGCCTACCACACTTAATGCGTAAGCAACATCTAGCCTCGTACATAGCATAGCATACATGACTGACCCAATCACAGATGTGTAAGGGATCCTTGCCATCCTCTTTCTTTCCTCATGAGTCTGAGGACTCATTTTCGTGGAAAGATGAATGCCATGTGATACTGGCAACAATCCCCTCTTGGATTGTTCCATACTGAATCTCTTCAATATCTTGTCAATGTATGTACTTTGACTCAGGCCCAGCATTCTCTTGGATCTATCATGATGGATCTTGATCCCAGGAATATATGCCGCCTCACCCAAGTCCTTAATGGAGAAGCATTTATGCAACCATGCCTTAACGGACTGTAAGACAGGTACATCGTTTCCAATTATCAATATGTCATCAACATATACTATTATGAAAACGACTACACTTACACTAAACCTTTTGTAGATACAAGGCTCACATTCATTCTTAACAAAGCCAAATTCTATAACAGCTTCATCAAAACGAATGTTCTATGACCTTGAGGCTTTCTTTAATCCATAAATGGATTTCTGCAACTTGCATACCTTGTTGGCATCCTTTGGAGTCACAAACCCTTCAGGTTGTGTCATGTAGACATCTTCCTGGAGGTTCCCATTAAGGAAAGATGTTTTGACATCCATTTTCCAAATTTCATAGTCATGGTAAGAAGCAATGGCCAATAGGATTTTGATGGACTTCAGCATTGCAACTGGTGAAAATTTTTCATCATAGTCAATTCCTTGACACTGTCTACAACCTTTTGCAACCAGTCATTCCTTGTAGGTACGGACTTGCCCCTCCATGTCCAGTTTCTTCTTGAATACCCATTTATTACCAATAGTCTTTACATCAATTGGAGGATCTACCAAAATCCAAACTTGGTTTTGGTACATGGAATCCATTTCAGAATTCATGGCTTCTTACCACTTGGAAACGTTTGTGCCTTCAACTGCTTCCTTGTAGGTAAGAGGATCATCATTGTCAACCAATAATGAGTCACCATGCTCGATGACAAGAAAACCATATACTTCTGGTTCTCTCACCTCTCTCGTGCTCCTACGCAGTTCTTGTGTCTCTGGAACAGATTGTTCTTCCACGGGGCTTTATGGAATCTGTTCCTATACCAACTCATGTGTATCTTGAGCCTCGACTTCATCGAAGTCTATCTGGCTCCCACTATCTCTTTTGGAGATGTGCTCCCTCTCAAGGAATATGGCATGTCTTGCCACTGTAACCTTTTTGTCTGAGGGGTTGTATAGGTAATATCCCCTTGTTTCCTTGGGATATCCTATAAAGATACACTTTGTGCCTCGGGGTGCAAGTTTGTTACCTGAAGAGGCCTTAAAAAATGCTTCACTACCCCACACATGTAAATTCGATAACATGGCTTTGCGTCCACTCCATAATTCATATGGAATATCATTTATCGATTTAGTTGGTACTTGGTTTAGTATGTTCACTGCTGTTTGTAATGCATATCCCCAAAAGGATAATGGAAGACTCGCATGACTCATCATTGATCTCACCATGTCCAACAGGGTGCGGTTCCTCCTTCTACTTACACCATTCCACTGTGGTGTTTAAGGAAAAGTGATTTGAGATAGAATCTCAAACTCCCGTAAGAAATCAATGAAGTCTTGATTAAGATATTCTCCTCCTCTATCTGAGAGGAGTTTCTTATTATTCTTACCAAGCTGGTTCTCAACTTCATTCTTGTATTCCTTGAACCGATCAAAAGAATCTGACTTATACCTCATTAAATAGATATATCCATATCTACTAAAATCATCAGTAAACGTTATGAAGTACGACAACCCACCCCTTGCTTCAACTAGAAATGGTCCACACACATCTACGTGAACTAATTCTCGAAGCTCTTTAGCTTTTTCACCTTTCCCACTAAATGGATCTTTGGTCATTTTGCCTTGTAGACACGCATGACATACACCAAGTGGTTTTAGTTCGAAAGAATATAAATACCCATCTTGATGTAATTTTGTCAAACATTTCTCATTGACATGACCTAGCCGGTGATTCCAAAGTTGGGTGTGGTATGAGTCATATGAATTAACTTTGTTATCGATTTCCATTACTTAGTTTGTGTAGTCTAACACATAAAGGTCGTTATATAAATGTGCACTACCAAAAAAATGCTATCTTTATAAAAGTAGCAACATTCATTTCCAAACTTGAATATGAATCCATCAGTATCTAATCTGGATACTGAAATAATGTTTTTAGTAACAGAAGGCACATTATAAAAACCTTTCAAAACCAAGACCATCTCGGTAGGCAATGTGAGGTGGTAGTCTCCGACAGCTACAGTAGCGAGTCTAGCTCCATTGGCTTCTCGTAGATCTACCTCCCCTCGATCAATCTTCCTGAATCTACATGGTTCCTGTATTTGGATACAGATGTGAGCACCACAAGCAGTATCTAATAACCAATTAGTAGAAACAGATAGATTTCATTCGATAACAAACACACCTGAAGCTTCCCCTTGCATCCTTGGCTGGGTCCAGTTTTTCTTCCAGTGGCCCTTCTTGCCACATGTGAAACAAACAACATCATGTTCCTTTGCCTCCCCTTTGATCTTCCTTTTCATGGAAGGCCTTGAAGAAGCTTTGGGCTTAAATCTCTTCACCTTCCCTTTCCTTTTATTCACTATAAGGACAGAAGGCTTTTCACGCTTCATGTCATTGTCCACTTGGCGAATAAAGATAAGAAGATCAGATAGAGACTTCTCAATATTGTTCATGTTGAAATTAACAACAAAGTTTGAGAAGCTCTGGGGGAGTGATGCGAGAATGAGATCGGTACCCAGTTCTTCAGGGAGTTTAAACCCTAGAACCTCCAAGCGCTCAATGTATCCAATGATCTTGACTACATGAGGCCCAGCTGGGGCACCCTCTCCAAGCTTTCTCTGAAACAGAGCCTTGGAGAACTCAAACCTTTCCTGTCTTGCTCTCTCCTGGTATAAACCACGGAGGTGCTCAAGCATGTTGTAGGAATCCATGTCTTCATGAGACTTCATGAGCTCACTAGACATAGATGACAACATCAAACATTGAACATCGAGATCATCGTTCAAATGTTGATCATAGACCAGGAAATCTTCATCACTCGCCCCTGGGGCAGGAGAATCAGGAAGTGACGACTCCAGCACGTAAAACTTCTGTTCATGGTGTAGGATAACCCGATGGCTCCTAAACCATTCCTTAAGGTTACTGCCGGTGAGGGTATTGTATTTATCTAGTATTGATCGGAGAGAAAATGTGGTTGATGAGTTTGTCATCTTGATTCTACAATTTTAAAAGGGCAGATTTACTAGTACTTTCTTGATTACATTTTTATGAGAAATAATAAATTTTATTAAGTCCCCCACTATTTTATCAAGTCCCAATGGACCTCACCATTGAACTCGGAATGTCTAGTTTCATTGACATTCTTGTGGAAAAGATCCATATTCCCCTTCGCATAACCCCAAAAAGGGTTGGTCAAGCTATTTTAAGGTATTTAGGTAGGAAGGTCTTTGCCAACTGTGAGCTTACAGTTCCTTGATCTGTTGAGTGGACTCCCCAATCCTGAAATCCTGACTTGGATTTCCTCAACTCTTGCCTCCAATATTACATCAAGTCTAGCAAGGGCTACTTATCTTGATGTAATATGGTTAAGTCAACCTGAAACCTTTCATAAGGGCTTCCTTTATAAAAGTAAGTGTCCCAACAAGGGTTGGTCAAACACGTAGTTTTATTGAGTCTTGCCCTTAATCAAGTAACAGAAGGCTTGGCCTGACTTAATATGGTGTTTGAGTGATTTTATTCATTATGCATATCTTTGCATTATCACATGCGTGTTAATATTAAGTGATTCTTGCTTAAGTGATTAACCATGTTCCGATAATGTTTACGCATAGTCTGGTTTTTATTTTATTCCATCTTTGCATGCCTATTCATTTTATTAATTATGTGATCGCGACAACACATACATAATAAATAAACCATGCAATCAGATATAAATAAAATAAGATGGCATGATCATGATCTTCTATTGGTTAGCATATCTAGCGGTTTTGATAAGCTAACCCTGACCTAGGTAAAACACCTTGAACCTGATGGTTTGTGTTTTTCAGCTCCCACCTGTCCACCTTTGTATCATCTTGTGTCGGTTTCACCTCGGCTTCGGGATTTGAACCGTCTCCTCTGGCTTGGGAGATCCTCCATTACATGGGTTTACATTAAAGAAACCATGGGCACGCAGGCCCTACATTTTATTGGAAGAAGGCTTGCAGGCCAACAAATTTAAATTAAATAAATTTAAATGAAACCATACACATACAAAGGGTCTTTGGTCTAGATTATGATCATCCATAGTATGCAATGATATTTACGCATATTTAGAATTCAAAGTCTTTTCAATCGTTCTTTTATTTAAGATAAGACTCGCTCGAATTCAATTAATTATGATCTTATAATTAATCAATTCTTTATCTTAAATTCCTTTTGGAATTTCCTTTAGATTCTTCTCATCCATATTCCTTGTACGGGTCTTTGTACATTGGAGGAAACCTGGTGAAATTCCATTTCTGGAAAGTACACGGTGTGTAGTTTATAATTACACAGCGTGTATTTTTCTTTTCACCTTTTATCCAAAGTACACACCGGGGCTTTGGCGTGTTTTCTGTACTTTAAAAAATTTAGAGTACATGGCGTGTAGATGAATCATACACAGTGTGTACTTCTTTGTTACGTAGTAACCGGCCTGGCGATCCCATGTACGTGATACGCGGCTTATCTTTGTACATTGTTTCACCTGGGTCGGAACGGACTACGCGGCGTGTTGCTCTAACATACACGTCGTGTATTCCGGTTTCCACGCGTCGTTCAATTCTGGTCAACACGGCATGATTAAAACTTAGTCATAATCAATTCACACGGTGTGGTTTGGCAGACCAGTTCTGGTTCGTTGAACCTAAGTACGCGGCGTGTAGTTTTAATTACACGCCATGTAATCCCGTGTTGTACAGACAGAATGAGCGTCTCCTCCAGATGAGTTCCTCGTTTTTATTTTAATCAAAAATTAAAATTAAAAGGTCGTTTCTGTGATATGAATCGAGAAATGAAGAGGAATAATAGATCTCGTTAATTCAGATTTATAGAATGATTTATTTTGAATTGAATCAAATATGAATGCGTAAATTATCAACAAAAATTAAATAACTATAATCAACATTTTAACCTAGCTCTGATACCATTTGAAGGTTCCGGGCGCAGCGGAAGTGCGTGGGTGGATGTGCCCACTTGGATTTTTGTCATTATAAATGATCAATCCGGGATCAATACGACGTTAAATGTCAGTCTCCACAGATCGAATCACAAAAATAGACAAAGAAGATGGTTTTTTCCGGAACCACAAACAAGTATCGTTACAAGTTGATTATAGTTAATTTATTTAATTATAAAGAAATACCTTTTGTGTGTTCTTTCCTCATTGATGTTCTCAATCATGTTGTTAATGTGATCCGTCGTTGCGTCGTAGAAGCCAAGTGTAGACTCCCTCTAGAGGTGATCCACACGTGTACCTTGTATCTATGAACGTCGCCAAAGGATTCTCCGGGTGCTAGCGTGGAGAAGTCTTTGCTTGCGTTGTCCGCCTTAGATTGTCTTGATCCGATGGAAAAGGATCTCTCTCGTTCTTGAGAGAGTTCTTGGAGAAAGAGTTTCTTTCGGTCTTGAAAGAATTCTCCAGAGATGTTGTGCACAACGATTCTCTTGTGTAGGAAAAGAGTTGGGTTGTGAGGATATTTATAATCGAGTTTGAGGTTGTAGAGTTATGACAATAAATAAACGCGTTACGCGTTTCATTAATTTCATTAACTCTTATTGAAAACCCCCATGTCAAATAATTAATTCTTTGACATGTGCTCACGCTGATTATAATAAATATCATTTAATAAAACGATACTATATCCTCACAAACCCGACTGGAAAAACTACACAGCGTGTAATAATAAATACACAGCGTGTACTTTTTTTTCATTGAAAACCACACGGCGTGTACATTAGATGTACACGGTGTGTATATCTTGTTTTCATTTATTCATTTCCTTTCCAAAATAAAACTACACGGCGTGTACATTTAATAATACATGGCGTGTACTTATTTTATTTTTCTTCCATCATTTAAAACAACTTAGGCTTCCTTGAATAATTATTAAACCACATACAGGAATAATATTTATTCAACTTGAGATACTTGGATACACTTAGTGTGTGACCCTCTAGGCCTCTTTCTCATTGGCATTAGGTAGGCTTGCCTAAAGTCCAAGATTACTATCTAGGAACGGGTCAATGCACCCAAGAGAAAGAAGTTGACACCGCATTGACGTATCACCTCATACGAACGCTTACTGTGTAATTTAATCCCTTTGTCTCAATATCTCATCAAGCAGGTTGCATGGTAGTGTCATAAACCTATATGCTTGATCTATCATTCTTTGACTACCTGAAATAAACTCGTCATTTACACCATGGACATGTAATTTAATGCGATTGTTCTATTTCAATCAAAGGGCTGAGATATCAACTTCCATAAATAGAAGGGGCAAATCCTTCCTCGACTTATCCATTAACAACATGTCACTCGTGACGCAACCAACGTACCCTACTTCCCGCCAACTGTCTATGTGACGGTTTTCGTCAGTAAATCTAAGTGTGCGAGTCATGACATGAGTAAATGATAATCTTTCAGTCTAAGGACCATTACACACGCTCATAGATAGCAATATCCGATGACACCAAGAATTGTGGAATTACTACTGGCGGGTCTATTCTCATAATCTCCCATCTTAGAGATTACCAAGTGCGAACTCCATGAGAGAGAGTCTCATCTTCTTACGAGTACTCACACATGACGGTCTGTATACTATGTGTCCTATCATAGTATGTCATCCAACCGCAAAACATTATTTAAGAATATTGTTATAGCATTTCAAGGTTCTCATCATAGCGGAGATATTCTATGACCTTATTAATGCAACAAATATTCCAGGACATTATTATATTATAGTCATGCAGAACAGTGAAAAATATATAATAAGTGAACATTTATGTAATAAAAGTACAAAACAGTTGGTTCTGAGGACACCAACCCTTACAGTGACCCATCTCAATCATGAGGAAAACACAAAGGTCATTGACTCAGCTCAAACCAGGATTCTCATTATCGAAACCACAATTGCTGGAGAACTCCCCATTTGTCGAGTACAGTGGCCCTGTCACAACTCTGAGGCGTTACTCACTAACCTTAGACTGATGAGGTAATCCTCCTATCGAGTACCACGGGTCTGCTGCCAAATACTGGGTGCTCCATCTGCTGTGGGTCTGCAGCCAAATACTAGGCGCTCCCCCTAATAGCCTACAGAGGTACTCCTCCTTTCGAGTACAGCGGGTCTGCTGCCAACTACGAGGTGCTCCTTCCATTGTGGATCTGCTGCCAAATACCGAGCGCTCTATCCACTAGGCTAATCAAATCACTTCGAGTCAAATCGGCCAAGAAGTCATCAGGTCTACATCTATTAATTCTCTGCACTCCGTACGCCCGTCTTCGGTAGGGTCCGCTCCATGAGCTATGGGTCGATACTTCCAAGTGTCATGTAATCTCACATGGAAGTATCTCAAAGTACTGCCTCGTCATAGGGATTTCAATGCAACAGACGACGCGTCAATCAGACGCCCGGTCTGTGAGTTGTTAGTATTTCCATTCTAGGGACCCGATTGGTTTCTAAGCTAAACCAACCTGATCGTACTCCAACTGCATCCAAACCTCAAGAGGAGTATGCCAATATAACCGTCTCATCATAAGGAATCCAACTTAATTGATGACACATCAATCGGACATTCGGTCCTTAAGTTATATGTGTCTTATTATCAAGGTCCCGGTCAGATTCATGTTCAATCCAACCTGGTTGTACTTCAAATGACATCGGTTAACCAAACTGGTCCCACCATTGCGATCCATACCGAAAAACACATGAGATGGACTACCAATTGGTCCAAAACAGATAGTCAGTGAAAAGTTGAATTTCACCGCAACATGCATGAACCGGGCCTCATGGGTCCCACACCATGACCTCGACTTAGATGTCCAAAATTGGTCTTGAAACATCCATCTTAATTCCAGGGTCGCAACATCGTAGACGGTTCGTCATTCCGACACTATATGAGAGAGATATGTCAGATACAACATCCTGTAATAATAATATTATTATTATCATTGGGTGTTTTGTGGACCCGAGCCATGAACCAGAATATAGTATCGAAAATTACACTTGAACCGACCGTCTTAAAGATAGGATTACATCGCCATTGACAGTAAGCCAATAGGACGTCGCACGCATGAGTTATGGAAGGTCAAAGATTTAATAGTAATATTAAATATATTATTTTCTGAGAACTTCGGGTACCCGATTCAAAAACCCGAAAAAAAAAGACATCCAATATTGGACTCAGAATGTAAGTCTCAAAATCTGGGTCACACTACTATAGATGGTTTTTGAAACCGAGGTCGCACGAATAAGTTGCGGTCGAAAAAGTGTTTTATCAAAAACAATTAATAATAACAATATTTTATTATTATTAATAATTGTTTATTTAATTAATATTTCCAAATCTAAAATCAATCACGCATTGGCCCCTTCTAGCGTGCTGGAATTTATCAAAAAAACCGTTATTTACCATTTATTTCTCTTTTAAATTTTAATCACTTTCAAATTTATTCTCTCTCCAATCTACGACATTATTACATGTTCCCTTATCCTCCAAATTTCATGTGGTCCTCACGAACCGGGAATGATGGGCCTCTGCCTCGCACATGGCCTACTTCCTGCCTCTCGCACTGCTACGCCTCCGGTCCACTGCACCTTTGTTCTAACCCCAACAATTATGACGATCACAAATTCTTGATCCTCGGATCGAGATCTCCGCGTCTGTATGTCGCGCTCAAGGAAACATCGAGTTTCTAGCGTGCTTAATTATTTGATGACGAAGAACACCCGAAGAATGCACGGACCATGAATAAAAAAGGATCTCGATTTCAGTGTGGATCGATAGCTGTGTTAGTTTGGCAATTGTTTTTGAGAATCAAGAACATCGGGGATTGACAATTAAATATTTATCATTCTTCAAGAATCTCAAATTCATGATAAACAGGATGAAAATTAATTCAATCAATTGTTTATCGATCCGTGAGTTAATTTATTTAATTCGTGTTCATCATGAGAAATTAAACCGGGGTAAGGAATCCACAAAGATAAATCCTACAAATATACGCTCAAGCTCGAGTGTATAAACCACATAAATGAGTAATATACAATATTCCCCTACCACCCAAAGACGTCGCACGTCGTCAATCCGCGGAAGCTGAACGTCGCCGTAGATGGCATCGCGAAGAATGGAATCACTGAGAAGAGAAAGGAAGGGGCATCTTCATTATTCGTGGAACTCGCGTCATAGAGAAGTGGGTGTCGTTCTTCGTTGGATGTGTTCTTCGTCGAAGAGAAGAACACTTTCTTTATCTATATCTCCAATGCGTTCCCAGGTTTTCTCCAACACCACAATTGCCCAACTAAAATTATAGCTCTTCCTATTATTTTATTCTCACAACAATTGATTTAAGAATAAAACACTATAATTAATTAATTGGAGAATCCCCTTAAATAATTATAATGTGTTGGCAGTTTAATTGGGATGAAGGTGGAGAATTTAACACACTTAATAAAGATAATGGTTGTCACAATAAATGCAAGAGAGTTTAAGGGGGATTTCAAGGGAGATGAAAGGTCGGGGCTCGTGTGGGCCCCACCTCACAAATATTTACACATGGGAAGTTATTTTGGTGTGGGACCCACCAATAACTTCCCCATGGGAAGAAATAACCAAATCTCTAATAAAATTGTCTACCACACAATTTTATTTAATTTAAGATTAAACCCCAAAAAATTAACTCTCAACCCGCAGAAAACGCAACTGCAGTAAAGTCCCCCTTAAGTGAATACTGGCGCTGCGAGTTCATTGGTGTCCTCAGATTTCAATTCCAAGCACCGGTTCAAAAGATAGAACAACCTGCTCATGCGTTTAATGAACGTACCCAAAAAAGTTTGGAAAATTCATATTAGTCACCATTGACCCGCTCCGGTCGAGGTTAGGTTCTTCCATAGTAAAACACGCCCGAACAAACCCAATGGTACTCTCAGATTTTCAATCCGATTTACCGTTTATAAGTTATGAATTTTACAATAAAATAATTATCACTTAATTATTTTATTTGAGGCCAAAAAATAACTTTTTATGGTGGCGCACCCCGGCCAAAGTTAGTATCTGCTTAAATAAATAATATCCTCTCATGTTCAGTGGTGGTCTCTTGTATTTAATATGAGATACCATTTCTGATTTATAAGCATTTGAAAAACAAAATAATTTATTTAATTATTTTATTTACGGTTATATCATTTTTGGAATTTGTCATAGGAGGCCTACACCGACTAAACTTAAGTCGTACCTAGGGTAAACCGGCCATCCTGAGTACAACGGTTCCCTCAGAATTCTGATCTGAGTAACCATTTAAGAGTTATTATACTTTTTCAGTAAAACTACTTTGGAACGTTAATTTAAGCTTAAAAAAACTCCAGAAAAAGATTCTGGGAAAACCAGGCCTCAGAATCAGGTGCCGTCAAAAACTGCAGACTCATAAAATTCAAAATAAATTAAGAAAAACATTTCCTTGAAATTTCAAAGTCTTTATATAATAAATTATATCCAATAAATGTTTTGATTAGTATGAAATATTACCTTGGTATTACATTTTTATAATATTGTCTTATTATTATTATTAAATTGAAATTATTGATTTGTGTCAAAATTTACGATAATTAAATTTTAATAATATAATATTATACTAAGTTATTTAAAAATCATAATAATGTTAAATATGGAAAAATTGTATATGATATGGTAGAAAACATTTATCCCCTATTTATTTATTATCCATTATGAATCATTTTTGTCTAGAAGATTCCTGTTATAATTTAATTGTTTAATAAATTTCAGAAGTCTCCCTCTCCTCAATTATAAAAGAAAACCTCTCTCACTTCATTACCAATCATAGATCCTCATATATCAAAAATACCCTAAAAATTTATCTTTTTAACATAATTATACACTTTCAATATATTCTATAATTCTCAAAAGGCCATCCTTATAGCATTATGAGGAGATCTAAAGGAATCCTACTGAAGAAGAGGTAATTGCCTTTATTATATATTTCAAGTTAATTTATTGTTCTACTTCCACTTAATGTGAGTTTTACATAATAATATTTATTAATATATTATAATATATATATTTATATTTTATTATTATTATGATATGACCATATTCCATATTTAATGAATCCTATGAAAAACAAAAGCACTGCGCATGTGTAAGTACGACTCACCATCTCCACGCAGCAATGTAATTTTTTTCATCACCACTTTACTTGGATGGTTTTAATGATGGAAATAATAAATATATATGGTAATAATGAAATTATTTTTATTCTGATATATAAATAAATCATTCACCTCCTTACCCTTACAACCATTTATAAATGATATTGTCAATTGTGTGTACGTACAACTTAATGTCTCCATAAAGCGATGTGATTCATTTTCTATATATGCCTTTCAAGAATGATTCTAAAAATGTATTTAATGAATAAATATGACACATATGAACATAATATAATTATTTATATTATATAAATATATATTATGAACATTAACCTGAACAAATTAAACAACATGCATGGGAAAATGAAAAAGTTGACCCATGAATCAGGGGTAATAATGAAATACTATTAACTAATAGGTTATAAGATGATATAAATGGATAATATTAGTTATTATAAATATAAATATTGGTTTTATTATTATATTATTATCAGTTTCAAAAAATAATTTTAGAGGTTTTAAAACATTTTAATGATTTTTAACTTCTCGTATGGGTTTCTCATCTCACATTTACTTCTGTGAGAAATATCCTATATTCACTAATTTTTGTGTGTGTGTATACTTTACTTTTAATATATTATATCATGAAGACATTTTTATTAATGGTACTTTATGTTTCATTTGATGTTATTTATTTTGTAGATATTTGGATTCATATGAAACCCATGTGGTAAAATTTTATTTCAAAATCTCATCATTATTTATGATTGTTTATTTTTAAGTCTCTACTGAGGAATATTCTTCTTACATGTACATGTTTTTTAAAATTTATTTACAAATGTTCTCACTATTATCCTATAATTCATAAAGTTATTTCCCCCCATTTGAATTTTAAATATAATTTAAAAGGAATATTTATTTAATTTTCATTCATTGCACTTTTTGAATTCTCATACAAAAAGTATGAAAGTGATGTTTTTACACATTATATAGCTTGAATGTAATTTTTCACTATCATGAAACCTAAATGATTTGAATATTCCTTTACAAGTTCACTCGGTTCTATTCAGGTGAATTTATTTCATCATTACATAATGTTTTAATATTTTACACATTATATTCAAATTAAAAAAAAGAGTATTTTCCTTAATAAATATTCAGGTGATTTAATTATGTATTTTAATATATGTCAAAAATCATTTTTTTTGAATATTATTTTTAGGATGTACTATAATTATAACATTAATCATATTTATTTGGATGGTTTATGGTCATTTTGACTGGGTAATGTATTGATATTCCATATGATTAGATCTTCTACTATAGAAATTTGCTGATTCTGTTTATTAATATTGATTCCGTTGTATTATTTATTCAAATAATAAAAGAATTAGACTTAGTAAGTGATTATAAGGGCCTGATATAGACCTTCAATGCATCAGAAGGTCTCATTAGATAAACTATATATGTTTTTTAGTAAGGAATTACCAATTTATTTATATGTCATGGAACAAGGTGATGATGTTATTTTCTGAAGTCTAAGCCAAGGCCTCATGGACTGTTTTAGGTGTCTAATATTATTTATTCCATCATTATGAATTTTGCAATTGAAATTCATTACGATTATTTGATTACTTAGAATATACATGTATAATATTCAATAAAATGAATATTTAAATGTAATTATTTAATAATTATTTATTCCCACCATATTACCAATATTTTATTAAATAAATGGAATGTTTTTTACTTATTTAACCCACCATATTGATTATACTTGATTTATTCAGGATTTGTTTTCATTGTATAAAAAACCTTATGAAGTATTAGAAACCAACCCTTTCTTATGATTCCTTTTTATATGATTCTGGTTAGTGAGCTATAATCTATTTACGAGGATATGATAAATGGAATAACAATGTTTTCAGATAAAATATCATTTTTATATTATTTTTTCAAATTTATTTTAAATTCATGTATGTAACTAGTTTACCAAGACTATAATCCTTTTAGGCTCACTGAGATGTGGTGACTTTTAACTTATGATAATATAATAAATTTACAACAAGATCTAGGATAATAGGTCTAGGGTAATTCAATTCACATAATGTAAAATTCAATGAATAAGTAATATAACCCAAGGAAAATAAATTTGGTTAGGAAATTATTTACCACATGGTAACATTTATATAAATTCTAAAAAGATGAAATAATTAAAATTTAAACATAAAATTACATTAATTATTAATCAATCATGATATTACAAATCAAAGGGGTATTGTACGCACCATGTAAAAAATTTTATGTGCATAACATTAGAATATGCCTCAGTGAAGTGAAATTGTGTTGAATTCCTTACCCCACTCTTCATTCTTCATGATCATTACATAAACTCCAATATAATGGTTCTAGTCAAGTTATTAATTTATAAAATTACAATATTAATATTTATAAAATAATATATGATCCTCTTATAACATGTTATAACCACTTCATTAACAAAATTTCATTATTTTCATTATTTCTGGAGTTAATTTCCTTGTTTTCTCAGGCGTGTTTTGTTCGAAATGTTCTTGTCCATGTGTAAATAATATAGATCAATAATAAAAATAATTATATTTTTGTAATAAATATATTATTTATTTATTATTTACGTTTTTATAATCTTTCTTTATGGTTGTACATGTAAACTAAATCACATCGCTTTATGAGGATTGTCACCCATAGGTTTTCTTAAGCGAAAATATCATTCAATTAACAAGTGAAAGGATAAGTAATTTCGTAATATATTGATTTTAATGTGTAAATATCAATTCGTATATATCAAATATATTCATGGAATTTATCATCACTGACTTCCAGTAAAGCATAAAAGAAAAATGAATCTAATTGTTTTGCGAGGCGGTAGTCCGCCGTACACATGATTGATATTATCATATTTTAAACAGAATGGAAAGTAAGAAGGAATATGTGATATTAAAATTAATAATTTATAATAATACCATAAATAATAAAATTAATATGTTAATCCCATAATTATATCCAACTTTGAAAGTGTTCATGGAAAATGAATTACATCGGTTCATGAGGTGGTAGTTTGTCGTACACACAATCGATAGTTTTGTTTTCTATTTGATGGGATAAGAGACGGATATAGGTTAATAAATATATAAAATATAATATAATTCTATAAATATATAATCATTACATAATAATATTTTTAGGAGTTTTAAGATGAAATAAATTAAAAATGATCATTTAAAAATGTTACCTCTTCATCAAAGACATATTTAGGTTTGGACCAAAATCCTGAATAAGATGTATTTATGATAAAACAATAGGAATCAATAATTATGGATGTGAGTTAAGGTAGTTATTTTAGAATATATTGGGTGAATAAAATGTATTCCTACATTTGAATTAAGGAGGATAAGGGAAGTACTTTTAAAAGAGGGGTGGTCACACATTGAATTTTTAATAATAATCAACTAGACCAAAGTTTGTTTCATGCCAAAAACCTAAAAAATTGGTTATTATAGACCCTTAAAAGTTATAAGGTCAAAATATCATCATAAAATATTATTTTTACAAGTTTATATTCGTTTTAACCCTTATCCTTTTAGTTTAATCCCTTATAAATCTATTACTTCCATAACGGTGGTAATTAATATTTTATTCTTTTACTATCCATAATGATACAAAATTATTTTGAAATTATAAGATAATATAAATATGTCTTATTCATTATATTGAGTAACTTTTTCAAACAAAAATTCATTGTATTTTCAAAATATAATTTAGAATTAATCCTAAAGATGCAATGAAAAAGTGAGTTTCTAAATAGAAAACTCTCATACATTTAAGAGGTTTTAATATCATATTTCAATATGAAGTTGATTCCACAAAAAAATTGTATTTATAACAATATAATTAAAAAAATTACTTAAAAAAACTTAAAATATAATTTATCTTCGAAAAAAATTACAGAAAAGTTAGTTTTTGATAATATTCGTTATTTTTAACTATTCATCAAAAATGAAACATTTCAAAAAAATCTCAAAAAATATACAAAATATGAATTTTAAATTCTGATTCCAAAAATTAATATAATTTTTTTTGATTAAATTTAATAAAATTGTTAACAAATAATTTTTAATTAATAGTGAAAAGTATGACTAAACATCCATTAAAAAAATACAATTTAAGAAAACATTTCTATTTATCTCATATGATAATTATTTTTTTATAATCAATTTATGACCATAATTTTTATAATTTATATAGTAATACTCATACCATATAATTTAATAGCTAGGTTATAATTTTATACAATACGATCATTCATTTAGACTTTATGTAGTGTGTTGTGTAGGCTATAGAAGAGATTAAATGTAATTAAAAAGAAATATATTTTAAACTCTTAGGGTGTTAAAGTATTATCTAATAATGGTGTTTAATGTCATATATTCTATAAATACAAATATTCTTATTTAATAATCTTGGGGTGTAACATTCTCCCCACCTTCATTAAATTGCATGCTCTCAATTAGAACTTGAACATATAATTTGAGGGTTTTAAATTTTATTTTTCTGTTGAAAACCAACATCCTAAAATGGTTAATAATACTAACTCTTAAAAGAGAGAATGATAAATTAGAAAGGTCACATAGAATATAAAATAACATGGTTTCCAATTATGAAAACATAGTTGGGAAGTTAATATATAGACGTGAAAGAAAATCATAATTCTAAATAATTATTGAAGGTGATAGTGGTCATTGATCCCCAGAATTCAAATTATCAAGAGATAGTAAACAAAAACAAAACCATAAATCTGTGATGAGGCAAAGACCATTGATTTATGGAATATAAATTTATTTCGATAACTTTTTATAAAAATTAATTCACCTAAAGTTTTGGAATTCATTTACTATATAATAATATAAGTAATTGTTCTTACTTGATATATATTTATTTCAAAATCACAATTTGGTCATTTGGTTGTTCTTAGATCAATTTAAATTTCATCTTGTGCTCTGAGAAATGAATAATCCATAATTACTTTCTCATGCCTAAATCACTAAAATTAATTTATAAAAGATCATAAGATCTATATAGATGTGATATTATTTTTCCCTATTTATATAAATTTTCAAAAATCAATATGGTTATAAATAGTTTCAATCTATAAAAATTAATAGAAATATGATTGGTTCATCATTAAAATTTATTCATCAAATTGTTTAATTATAAACAATATATATTAACTAAAACATCGCATATGCCAATGGTAGGCATTAAACCCTTATCATCCTTCAGTTTTGGGTTTAAGTCCCACGACCTTACTAGATATAATGGGATGTCACCAGGTATGTGGTTTGTAATTTTTAAAATATCATATCAATATAATTAAAATAACATTCCATAATTATAGAGAATCATATTTAGTATAATATAAAATATAATAGAAACCTTATTGGATACCAATACCATCGTCTTAAGTCAATAAAATATAAGGTAATCCTTCTTCAAATATATTTCCCCTATATTAAATCATTAGTTATTATTCCAATAATAATATTCCAAAAATATATGTAAACATGTTATATTCCTACAAAATAATTTTTATAAAGGGGTGTTTAAGACATTAATCATATAATAAAAACTAAACTCATAAATTCATCATGTTATACCTACCATTAATGTCAATGAATACATATTTTCTTCAAAAAATTTAAACAATACATGGATATTTCATGGTACTTGTTACTAAAATTCCATTGATAAAAATTATTCTTAAACATAATTCCTTAATACCAATATATAAATTAATCAAATATTTAATTTTGACATATTCACTTCCTTGGTATAGGGGTTAACCATTTTAAGAGGGAATTGCATTGGATAATTCCAATGATCCACACATTTTAAATAAATAAATATAAATGCATCTTCAGGATGAAATTTATTTCCTTCTTTAAAATATTCATTTTTACACAAAAATCTATTATTTATTCCCTTCTTTCCACATAATAATTTTTTTCCATTCCTTTAATAGAAATTATTTCATGTATCATTAAAAATGTATGATCAAAAGGTAATTTAGCCTTCTCTCCACCATGGTATCCACCACTCATAATATTATATAAATCCATCATGGTCACCTTTGGTGAGTCTAAATATTGGTTGTGGTATAAGTTGTGAATAAAATTTTAGGTTGACTAATTAGTAATAATCATGTTATATTTCACTCTTCTAAACATCCCATTTTGAGGATCATAGTTACCACATTGTCCTTCATGTTCAATGTTGACCTGATTCTTTTAGGTTACAACCATTGAATAAAACAAAAAATAAAAATATGAGTAATAATAATCATAGTATAATGTTTGTATAATAATTTATATGATGAATAAATTGGGAAAAAATTAAATCAACGGAACATTATATTTAACCAAGGTCTTTCATTTTCATCACACTTTCAAATCCATCAAAATGGTTTGTAGTTCAAACTTTAATTATCCCTATAATATCCCCAGGAGTATAAAAATTAGTGCATAGTAAGGACCAATATCGTTTACAAATTATTTTTATAATTATGTATGATGTGAATTTTTCAAAGTTATTACCCTTTCTACATTTCTTCAAGAACCAAATCCACTTGTAGTGTTGATATTGTGATGTATTTCAGGAAAAACCCACAAAATATATACTTTACCAAAACATTAGGTTGTATCTATATATATATATATACTCAAATTATATTATAGGATTATGGTTCCGGGTATATTTTTACCTTATTCTAGTTCCATACTTTTCTTCAAAATTTCTTCTGGTACCAAATTTAATAGCGGAAATCCCAATAACATGGATTTAGTTTCAACTTTTTGACATTGGTATAAGTTCTAAGGAATCACATAATGTAGAACCAAATATTTTAGTAGTCTTCAAAAACTAGATACATAGAAAACTCCCATATTATATTTGAATATAAAATTTATAACATAATTTTATATTGATGATACCATTTTCCCCTCAATAATATACTTACAAATATTTATTATTACACTTCATGGATTAAAGTAAAAATAAATAAAGTAATGATGAGATATAATTGTTAGTAAGGTTTAAGAAAAGTGAAATCTTTCATGAATCGATAAACATAATCAACATGGAAAGGAAACTAACTGAACACACATTCCAATTAAATAATTTGACAATAATGATTAGATAATTCGTAATAAATATAGAAGAGTAAATATATAAAAACACAAGGAATTTAATCAATTAAATGACAATGAAATTTATCTAGAGATAATTTCATTGTGAACATGTCATTGATAATAATAACTCATTTTATAATGAATTAAATTCTTAATTATTTGATATCATGATCTCATTTGTAAATATACCTCAAATTTCATGACTTTTACTAAGATAATTTAACACTGATGGGGAGGTATAAACCAAAAACCCATTTAACTAAGGATAGTTAACTAATTAATCTCATGATACTACCAGTTCATCGAGGGTAAATCTATAACTATTCCCCACTGATATCTAAATGTAAAAATCATTTCTCACATATCATATAATCGATTCAATTTATAAACAATATGCATTATCATAAAATATCTCTATTGGGTAAATGATATAAATTTATCAATGTTTCACAATTCAATCAAATAAAATTCAATGAAAATGTCATATGTAGAAATGATATATGTTTAATGAAATAATGATATACATGATAAATAATATAGATATTTAGGATAAGTATATTTTCCAATGATCATAAGAAAGTGATTATTTCAAGAGCAAGTTAATGATTAAGAAAATGAATCAAGAAGGTGAATTTCAATACTTTACTTGGAAAATATGATCATAAACCATCCATTTAGAGAATAAGGTTGGTTTTAATAACACATATCCTGATTATAGTACATGTAAAAAAATGGGATGTTGTTCTTAATGAATATAAATACTATAAAAATATCATTAAAACCATTCATGGGGAAAATAATTGTTGAATTGTGAAAATAAATTTTTTTAATTAAATGTTCACAATAAATTTTGAATTATTTTTTTAAAATATAATTAAAATCATGTAAAAAAATTAGTAAATCGAGTGTTCTTGTTTGAGTGAAATTATTTGTATTTCATGAATGTTAAAAAATTGTTTCTCATTGTCTGTAAAATCCAAATTGGCCTTTTTGGAATATAAAATAAATATTACATTAATAAAATTTATGAATTAAATCATTGGTAAAAATTTCATTAATATATCATTTGTGGAATGATAAAAACATTTTGGAAAACATTTCAAGAAAACATGGTTTTGGAAAAATATTTTTCTATTGAACAGAAAAATTATGAAGGATTTTTTTACAAACATTTAATCAATAATTTCATGTTCCGAAGAGATGAGAATTTTAAAATTTCTTGAAAATATCATTAATGACCATAGAACAAGAAATTTAATTGGTGTACTATATAAAATCTAATTAATTACTTTCATGTAAATTTACAAATAAACAATCCCGAATAAAATGATATTGTAAAATAAACCATTACCAAGATCATTACATTGATGTGGGAATTAATCAATGTATAGATTATGTGTGTAAAATGTAAATCCATATAATTTTTTAAAGTAAATTATAATATTTTCAAAAGTACCTGCACACATAATCATTTAATGTGGAATAAAATGAAAAAGTCATATGACCCCGTGAAAAGAAATTGAGTTATGAAAGTCTTTACATCTTATTAACTTTTAATTAAAATCCTCTTCGATGAACTAATTCAAATTGAAATAGAAAATACCATGAAGTATTATTAAATAATGGTATAAAACTTTAATAGGGTATTATACACACCATATAAATGGAATTAGGTGCATAAAATTACAATATAACATAATGAGGTAAAATTGAAATGAAGTCACTTTTCTCATGATTCCTTTTGGTTGACTTTGATTTAATCTCTAGTAAAATAGTTGTATGAATGTTTTTAATATATAATAGTACTGTATTCATTTTATAAATTCATGTCTGATCCAATTATAATATTTTCACCTATTTGTTAATAATATTTCATTATATTCATTTTTTGTGTTATATATCTTGTTTTTTCAAGCATGTTTTATCATGAATGATGTAGTTATTATGTACGGGGTATATATTGATCATATATAGAATGATATTAAATTTATAAATATAAAAATTTCTTATTATATACTTTTTTATAATAATTATTGAAGGTTGTACATAGAAAATAAATTATATCGCTTAATGGATACTATAGGGCATACATATGTATGAGCAATGGGATAATACTCTCAATGATTCCTCAAACCATATTAAAATTGTCTACTAAGTAGGATTTCATATAACAAATGATTTCACAAACCATACTAACACCACCTTCTATGTAGGGTATCATACAATCGACGATACCACAAACCTTATTTTAAATCTAGTAAGATTAGGGATCACCCCAATCTTGTGCTAGTGAAGACAATACCATGATCCCAATATTGGGGATAATATATGATATAGCTTCCTACCCCGTCCTCCCTAGAGGGATAAAACAACTCTATACAATCTCATCTTATTTAGGGGGTTAGAATCATGTGTTTTTGATGTAATACAACATTGTACCATCAAAGGGATAGAACAAGGGACTCACTTAACTATTACTAGTCCAAAAATAACTAATAGAATAGAACTAAAACCATCACCTCAAGTAAAAAAATGATTCTTAGGGTACCCACACCTTGCTAAGAGGGGAGCCACACTCTAACAGCTCAAATAGTATGTGGGACCTACATCCTAAGATGGTACGGAAGAGTACCAACCCTGATATCTATCCTGTGATATACCCTAATAAAATACAATGATCAAAAACCATTTTGGAGTCATTATTCTCAAATAATGACATAGAGTATCTCATAATGAACCACAAAATATACCATTTAATTCTACATGAATAATTTCTCTGTATGGGCTACACATAGGCCTGACTCTGAGTCTTAAATAATGAGATACGCCAGGTGTAATTTTCCAATAATAGTGTATGACGTATACTATGGTCCACAGGAAATGTGATCCCACCTAAACACATGGTCACATCTTATTACACACTTCTTGGATTACCATGAAATCTTACACAATATGTACAAGGTTTACATGTTGTTTCTTACCTCACCTGAAAAACTAGCTATAACCTATCCCACATGGCTCAGCCAGCTGCACCTTTTACATGGCATGTACCCAAGTAAACAATGTGTCATAAATCACTAGGCACATAGTTGTTCCCCAATCTGATGATTTTGTACATAACCATATCTTCATGTCTCTAGCTGTGTACTTCTACAAGATCATTTCCCTTGAAACAACATACCTGAACATGTCCCTTGGACAAATGGATTCGGCCCACTACACGACGTGTAACCCTAGAACACATCATGTATTTCTTGAAAGTCAAATTCCCCAAATGGAAAGAACACATGATGTGTGACCCTACACTACAAATTAGGATAAATATATCAATGATGTTGATTATAGGACTATAAGAATTCTCTTATAATGGAAATAATTACTTGAGGGTGGTAAATTAAAATTAAAAAAACAGACTAAGATAAATAAACTAAACAAACTCAAATCCTCTTTATGTATGGTTATCTAAATCAGACCCAAATTGGTTAATAATGTCATGGAATTGGAACTAGGATAATTCGGATTATAATTGAGTGAAAATCATAATCTTTATATATCTGATCTATCAGAGTATAAGAATCATAATCATGATGGATATAATTATTTCAAAATTATAGTTATTATCATAGTCAAATTAATATAGATAAAACAAAAATAATATAAAGATGAATACAATTATTCACTTTCTATTTATTATGATGAAAAATATAAAAAATTTCAAACAACAAGTAATACAATAGCTAACTAAAGAAAGAATTAATTTCAATCTATTGAAATATGAACCTCTTTTATCCTTAAGTGTAATGTATTATATAACCTAGAATTGAGGAATCCACTGTTTTATACATACAATAAAGTGTGGATTTATGTAACTAAAAATCCTTCAATAAGATGATCATAATGGATTTGTCTTATTATCCCAAGACATTCTTAGTGTGATGATACGATTATCTGTCTACCTATCCATGGTAGCCCTAGATTCAATTGATCCGATTCTCTATCTTTCAATCCCCATAATCCCTCAAACTATATGATGATTTAATGTAGTTAAAATTAAAAAAATTCATAAGGATACATCTAGACAATGTTTTGATATAACATATCTCTCTAAATAATTACAAGAGTCTATGAATGAGATTTCCACACTAAGTAATCTTTATAAAATTTGGGAGATAATGTAATCCACAAGCATAAATATATTTAAATTACTTAGTATTTATAGGCGATCTCCCACTAGTTATATTTTAATTTCTCAAGGGTCATATTGCTGAGTTTGTTTCAACGACTTCAAAAACCAGAAAATTGACAGCTCGTAATGATTTTTCGTAACTGATATCCCTATATCAAATTGATTAGATCCAATATTGTGTTAAACACATTCCTTATATTACAAATAAATCTTTGAAATACAATTATAATCATCATTCAGTCTGATGGACTTCCTTACTATTTTCATTATGATAATCCTTATGAGTATCAATATGATTTTATTAGTACAGATATCAGCCCAATTATTAAGAATTTATTAGTATGATAAAATGGATAGAATGTATAAAGAATGGTTTTAGTAAAGTTGAGTATGATTAATTGGAAACTTACTCATTTTGATAATCTTAATGAATAGTGTAACTTTTATATTCATAATACATTATAACTTATTCTATGTATAGTAAAATATAAATTTTCTACATAAAAATTCCAATACACATAGAAAGTATAAATTTATTAATTTTTTTTAATAATGTGAATTTTATTTATAAAACAAAATGAATGAAAAAATAATATGTAAAACTTCTCACTTATTAATTTCCCCTTTTTAGAAAGTACAAACCACAAAAAATGAAAGAAATTTGACTTTGAAAAACTTACCTTCCCTTTTCTTTTTAGTACATATATTCAAATTATATCATTAAAACATTAACTCTCCCATTGTTTATAACAGTTTAGTATAAGACTATGAATATGATGGAGTATTAAAAAGCCCCACGTATAAGAAAATTCTTGAAATTATGAAATATTCTACCCCTAAGGATCATATTCTCCCACATTTATATTATATTCTTCCCATTTACAAATTTATCAACCATTCTATAAAATTCAACCCTTTGGGATTTTAAAAAATAATTTGTAAAATTCTATATTTTCCTCAAAATATCGAGAATAAAAAAATATAGAAAATAACTCAATAAATTAATGAATCATCCTCAAAAAAATATTTAACAATATTAATTGGAAAACATTAACGTAATTTATATATGTATGAAACATTAATTCATTTATAAAGAAAGTTTCAAATATTTCATATAAAAATACAATGAATGTTCAATGGAAAAATAGTCAATATTTCTTCATCAGATTCTTAAAAAAGGATTTGATCTTCATGAACTCAGGTCGACCTTATTTAAGATTCTCAAATTTCTATTCCAAAAACCCTTTATTCATGAAATCATTCTAAAGCTTGTTATTTTCCTCCTTCAAAAAGAATATTTTGGTTTCTATTTATCAGAGTCTATTCATCTTAACCTTTATACCAGAAATATACTTATTCAATGAAAAATCTTCCTCAGAACAATCATTAGTTGATTCTCAAAATTATTCCACAACATTACCCTTACAAACATGTGAGAACATAACTCATTGAATGAATTTTCTATTTCTACCAAACCCTCCTTTATAAGATCAAAATGAACATCATGATCCTTTATATTAGCATCTACTTGATGAATCCATTTGACCAATTACTAAATTCCTTTTTATGTTCTTGGTAAATTTCATGAAAATATTTCAAATCAACTTCGATATGAATCACCTTTTATGTTAAAATCACTATTGATTCCAAATCAGATAAATAATTTCCTGAATTAGATTACATCTTTTTTAATGTCTTAAAAATATGTATTTTTTTCCTTTATATCACTTTAATACATGAACTATTTAATCATATCCATCCAAAGAAATGGTTTGGGATTAATATGATTGAACTTCATAAACCTTAAGAAGTTATAGTCTACTCAATCCAACTTTTACTTTCATTCCTTTCTTCCTTTAAAACTTTAAAACAACTTTATCATCTCTCTTAGAAACTATTTTTTCATCAGAGGTTTCCATGATATCTACATCTTTGTTATTAGTTATTTCATCAAATCTTTGTCCTTGATTTTTGATCTTCTTTGTCATTCTTAAATAAGGACTCCGCCATTCATTATGAGGAGAATTCATCTTCTACAGAACTGTCATATTTTTTTCTTTTTAAACATTTGGGGGTAAAAATTATCATGATGTTGATGATTATTATGATTATTTATTATTACAATTATTTTTTCATTGTCATATTCCTCTTCATTCTCATCATATTTATTCTCAACCTCTTCCTCCTTTATTTCCACTTTAACCTATTTATATTAAATTTATTATTATTCTTCATCTATTTGTTTTTAATTTTTTTCATTCCCATAAAATTCTTTATTAATATATATATTAGGCTCCTATATAAGTTATCTAGCTATTTTAAAATATGTTTTTCCAACTAGTACTAGTTCTGATTTTTTTTTAAACATGTGGTGTCAGTTTTTAATCAAAAAACTCCATTCCTTTTTCAAATATAGAAATAATCTCAGAATGAAAAACAACAGTTTCATGATAAGATAATCCATCTCCTGGGTTCGTAAGATCATACAAAAATGTTGGTTTAACAACCATATCAAAACATCTTTCCACTATTCTGAAAATATTCTCACCAATTTTATCTTTAATTGAATTCTTATTTTTATTTTTCTCCTAGGATATTTCATCTAAGGTTTTGGAAGCATGGTTTTTATAGCCATGGAATCATAAGGGTCTTGTGAAATATAAGGATGTCCTGGTTTATTTACAACTTTTTTCATCTATTCATCGGGAATTCTCTTTTCATTCTTGCTCTTGTCCAAAGGATAAGTTTCTAATTTCATTTTTATTTTCCTCTCAGTGTTTCCTAGCTTCATTCATGGTTATACTACTGAAGCAGAACCAACAAATTTTTAAATTAACTTTTTTATATTTTTCATCAGAAAAAACCTCACACTATTCATTGTATCATTACTAATAAAATATATAATTTCTCTTATCAGATAGTATTTATTTTCTATTTTGAAAAAATCCTTCCACTTTTAAATCAATTCTCTTAAGAAATAAAGAATCATGATAATTTATGACTCTATTGATCCTGATGTGATATTATCAATAGTTTAGAAAATAACATACCAAATATATCATTCCCATGTTCCCTAAAAAAATCTAATATAGAAAAATCAAATACATTTCATGTATCATGATCTCCCTTCGTTAGTATGATAAACCCTTACATATATAAAACAAAAACATGGTTATGTAGTGATAGATGGGAATGGTTCTTACCTTTTCTACAATGATCAAACTGTGAATATTATGCCTACTTTTTATGAAATTATTCATGATCATCTAAAATTTTATGTGGGGTGAAATATTTTTCCCCTCCTAAGGATATGCCTATCATACATTCATCTTTCATAGAAGTAACTTATACTACATCCCATACATATAAAAAACATTTTTCAATTCCATATTGATGGAAATACCTAGTGGGGAAATAAATTTCATGTGAATGAACTGGGTAGTAAATTTCAAAACCATTTTCTAGTTTTTCTAGACATACTAATTCCCAACCTAGAAAATCGATGATCATTATCAAAGTAGAATCATATTTTTTTATAAAAATATCTTTCAACTATAATTTCCCTGAACATGTACCATTTCTTTTAGTATTCGGTAGATTCCCTCAGATTGAGACTTATATCGGTGAATTAGACAAAAATATGACTTTTAGGACTACAAAAATTTAAGGGGTCAACAATTTAGGAGAAAAAAACTATAATAGACATTGTGGAAAATGGGAGTGGGTCACCCTTGATATTGGAATCAGGTAGGATGGTTTATCTTCCATAAAAATCCAATGGTTGAGATTAATGAAATATAATTTGTTGTTTGATATTGATTCGATGAAATATTTAATGAAATTTGAACTCTTGAATATTTAAAACATTTGTCTGATTTAGAATGAATCTAAAAAAATCAAATTTTGAAATCAAAAAAATTTTTTTATAAAAATTAAATGTTTAAAAACAATGATAAAATAACTAACATAATGATATAGTGTAAAAAATAAATAATAGAGAATTGCCTCTTGAACATAATAATTCCATCAGCACTACTAACATGTTCTTATTGTTCTTTTTAAAGTAAACATATTATGACATTTTTTAGATAAAGACTATATAGAATATTTTTTATAGGAAAAATAAATCTATGAAATTTTATTATTAAAATAATAAAATAGTTTAATTAAGAATATAAATTATAATAAATTTCTGATCCTCAAAAGCCTCTAAGAAAATATGAATCCATATAATTTTATAATATTTTTTGAAATCAAGAATCTTTTTGAGGAATATGAAACTGAATGATTTAATAAGAAATATGAGTCTGGAAAAATCATTACAATAATGGTTTTAAGAAAAAATAAAATTTTAGAAAACATTAGTTTTTAAATAAAACATAAAACGTATGTTTTCCCCTATAAAAGGAGTGACATAATGTATACAGATAGGTCAACAAAAAATTTTATGAATGATTAATTTACATTAATAAATCCAACATTTTATTTCATATATTCAAATATATCCGAAGGGAAAGGTTTTGTAAATTGTTTTGCATATTGTAAGTTCATTCTGGTGAGTTTAAAATTATATATCTTTTAATATTGTGATCCTAATGGAAATTTTTTATTAAATAAATTTTTAGTACATGAGTTATGTAATGAGTTTTTACTTAGGTCAATGGCACTTGTTTTATCACTATGGATTTCAGTTTTTTGTAAAACTCATGTTGTAGTTATTGAGTGTGTGTTTCATCCATAACACTTGGGCAGAACAACTTCCATATACCACATATTCATCATTAGAAGTAGAAAGTGAAACTAAGTTTTGTTTAATACCTTACAATGAAACTAAATAATATCACATGATAAGAAATGTTTTGGACGTACTTTTTTATCCATTCTACAACAACCTAATTCAGCATCAAAAAAATTTATGTTTGAAAACATTTCTAGAATAATAGAAAATTACCCAATCCATAGATACCTTAATATAAGGAAAAATTCATTTTGATGATATTAAATTTTATACCTTTGGATTATAAGGATATATTGCACATAATCATAAAAAAACATTATATATATGTGACTGACAGTTAAGTGACATAAGCATTACATCATACTCTAAAAATCTTTTGGCCAACTGATTTCCCAGCTTAATAAAGAGAAATATTGTTTGAGGTATTGATGGGAGTACATATACTTTTGTAATAATAACATAAAAAATTTCATATGGATATATTTTAAATACTTATGTTGAAATATAAAATTTCCTTCTTTTTTTCATAAATTCAAAAACCAAGAAAATATGTTAAATCACCCATCATACTAATTTCAAACTTGAATTTCATAATATTTGCATAAGAATATATTAAATATTGTTGATAAAATCCAAATATAATTTCATCAACATAAATTTATATAATAATTTTTTTTATAAAACTATTTTATAAAAAGTGTTTGATTTGTGTCTCCCTTAACAAAATTATTTTGTAACAAAAATCATGTTAACCTAGCATAACATGATATAAGATCTTGTTTAAGTTCATATAAATTTTTGGTAAGTTTATAAATTTATTCAAAATGTTTTTTATATTTAAAAACATGGTGTTTTTCAACATAAAATTTCTATAGAACATATCTGTTAAGAAAAGAACGCATCACATCCAATAGAAAAGGTAAAAATTAAATATTTCTACAAATGATATAAGTATTCAAATATCATCAAGCCTTGTACTGGTGCATATAATTATTAATAATCTATACCTTATTGTAAATTATATCCCTTTAAAAAATTATTCCTTTATCATTGTCAATTATTCCACTCTCATTACCCTTTTTCTAAAAAACCAATATAAATAAAATTATATTTGTTTTTTAAGGTCATTCAACTAATGTATAGGATTTTGTCCTTGTAGATTTATTGAGTTTATCTTGCATATTATTGTAACGACCCAAAGTTTCATTAGTGGAAAATCCCTCTTGATCTTATTAAATGTCTCTTTATATAATTTTTTTTATAAAATTTAAAATTCATTGGTTTTATGATATGAATTATGACTGTTACTTTTATACTCGTTGAATAGTGATCACATGATTATTGTATATATATAGGGCTTTAACCCATCCAATTTTACTTAGACAAAGGAAGTGATGGCCTCATCTAGTATTATTTCCCCATACGAAGCCCATTTATCGGAGCTCGAAAAAGAGGTGGCGTCCTTGGGCTTCTCTCTTGACCAACCCCAAGCTGAGCTTCACCATATCAAGCTCGAACGGGACCATCTACGGGAGAAGTGGAAGTTGATATAAATTACCACTCGAGCGATGTTATCCGAGCTACCCCAAGAGTCTGTCACCATCTCACACCTTACCCTTAGGTCTTATGCGACTGTTTTAAGGTGTTATGTAACTAATCGATATTACTATGTTAATGTACATTATTTTTGTATATAATAATGTATATAATTTCTTGTCATTATTGATACATTGTAAATATTTTTTAAAGTACAAATGGTGTTTTTAGTTATTATTTAATTAAGAAATCTATTTTATTAACTTAATGGATTTTTTGAATTAAATAATATTTTAATGAAATATTATTATTATTATTAGATTAATTTTATTATATATAAATGATCATGTAATTGTATGAATTCCATTATAATTTTTATTAAGGTTTGAAATCCATTTTTGTCAAAACCCGTGAATTTTTTATAAATGTCAGTTTTAATTTTAAAAGTGAAAATTAACATATTTAGAAAATTATTTAGATAAAATAATTGTTATTTTTGGAATCAGGACGTCAAAATTATCCAACGGTGAATTTTTCATAATTTTCTGAGACAGTCAAATGTTTGAGTAAAAATTAAATACCGTTTAAATATATAATGTGTTTTATGACATCATAATGACCCAATAGTGATGTAATAAAATACTATAGTCTTTATCTTCGGCCAATATATGTTTTACCATTAAAATAATGTGATTTTTGGTTTGTTTGGATTACTTTTCAAAGCATTAATGGACCCCTCAAGACTTATTAAACACCTTGCCTTTTTAAATTAATTTCCATGGGAGTGTGACTCACCTCCACATAAGCAACACTAATATATTAAGAAGTTCAGACTATGGCCTTATAAAATATTGTTTTCCTCTTCCCTTTTCCAAAAACCATGGGCAAAACCCATGGGATGGTTTTTGGTTTGGATTAATTTAATATAAGGTGTCCCAAACCTAAATAATAAAGAATTCCCTCGCCTTTCCTATATAAACCCACCTATGCTCCCACATCCTCCTCACTCAAAACCCATGGAGTTCATACAACATCTTCCCTACTCTCTCTAGAGTCCTTCCAAGGTTCCCCAAGCTCCCAAGAAGCCTCTCACAAGCCTCTCTCTAGCCTCTGGAATCACACTTCCAAGTAAGGGTTTTTTTCTTCCTTTCTCATTTTTGTCCAATTTTTCTTTAAGATGTTTTTTCCTTTTAATTTCAATTATGAATGTTGGGGTATGGTTTATAACCTCCCTAATACATCCCTTTTTATGTTTGAATGATCGTAGACCCCTTTCCCTCTCATTATATGCCTCCCATGTACATCTGTTACTATGCTGAAATTCTTAAAGGAACTTCTCTCTCCTCATTTACATTCAACCAATAATTATGTATCATGAATCTAAATTCCATTAAAATTGTTGGTACATGTATCTATATGAACTAATTACTATCTATTACATGTATATATGATGAGGGACCCCTTTCTCTGTCATCAACCGTTTTTTATGAATTCTTATGTCACGTCGTTACGCTGCCGAAATCGCACCGATTTTCTAAGACAATGCCATTGTGGAGTGAATACCATGCCCATTTCTCCATCAAGAGTATTCACCTTTATGCACATTTTCTTATTGATTATAAAGTTTCATGTATGAATTCCACATTCCATTATCCTGTAATAAATGATTATGTTTTATGAATCTATGTTTTATGATCCTTGTGGCACACTTATGCATGAAATGAAATGTTTAAGAAGGGTTCGCCCTTATAGCGCTCCAATGCATTGGGTAAAGTATAGTATCATGATAAGTCACGTGAAATGAGTGTTGAATCATGATAATTCAAGTGCAAAGAGGCTTTACTCGTGCTTTATGTGAAATGAGGATTTACTAATGCTCCATGTGCAATGAGCCTTGGCTCATGCTAATTCCATGTTAAGTGTTGTTGCCACATTTCAATGTTATGATTATCATGATTTATCATGTTCATGTTTCTTTTATGCTCTATTGATATGCCTATTGTCTAACATGTATTGTAATCTTCATGTTATTCCATGTTTACTCCCTTACCGGGCTTTATAGCTCACCATTTTCTTATGCATGTCCTCAGGTTATGCCATGCAATGCTAAGTACGAGGGAATGTAGTGGTCATGTAAAGGAATTTTTCAATAAATATGTTTTATTTCATGTTTTAGGTGTTTTTGTAATGATCCTAAGCCCCAAAGACACTAAACATCTTGATCTTCTTTGTTGTATCAAGTGAAGTTTTATGTAATAAATCATGTTTAAGTTGTAAAAAAAAGCAGGGTTGTCATAATTATTAATCCAATCCACGTCACCTAAATCCTCATCAAGATTTATAGGTTCAACTTTGGAAAATAAAGAAAGATATTCAATTTCATTCCTCAAAGAACTTTTTGTTATAAATAGTTGACCAACATCACCAATTATCTTCACACTAGGATGATTCGTAAGAAACAACATACTTCTGGGATTTTAAAAATTCAGTTATTCAACAATATGTTTAAATTATTACTAAGGAGTAACTTAAAAAACATAATCAAGAGTTATATCCTTATGAGAAGAAATTTCAACAATGGTTGAAAATCATTTTTTAAAATAATACCTGAATATGTTGGTTGGGTTTATTAGTAAAAAAGGGATCCATTTCATCAAACATAACATGAACTACTTACTTAATATTAAAAGAATTTTTATTAAAAATACTATAATTATAATAATTAGTGTAATAAACAGAAAATATTCCTTCATCATATTAGGTGGCAAATTTAAGTAAGTTATCTATTTTATTGAATTTGAATACTTTTATGTAAGAAACATTTCATTTTCTTCTTGTCCAAAAATAATAAGGATTTTTATTAATAAAAGGTATAATTAAATCTCTTTTTATATAATAGTGGGAAGTACTATCAACTTAATCCTAAAAAAGGTTAAGCAATTGAGTATTCACTCAAGGTTTCTACATATTTCTTAAAGAAATCTCTTTATTCTTGCAACTACACCATTTTCTAAAGGGTTCAAGATGGTAATAAGTTAAGTTTAGTACCTTTATTTCTAGAAAAAATTTCAAAATCAGAATCAACAAATTCTAAAATAATATCTCTATGAATAGTTATTGCTGGAAAAAAATTCTCATTTTTAACTTTAGATAAAAAAAATTAAAATAAAAAAGGCTTCAGATTTCATTATGAAAAAATAAACACATATGTATCTTCAGTAATCATAAAATAAAAACTATACATGGTTTTTTCCTCTAATACTTTCTATTTGTGTAGGAAAAAATAAGTCTGTTTTCACTATATTTAAAGCATCATAATTTGAGACATCATTAATAGACTTAAGACATGACTTATGTATCTTACCTTATTTAGAAGGGTCATAAACTTTTGTATTATCAAACATGAGTTCTGGTAAATCCTTAATAATTCCCTTTTTAGTCAAATTATTTATATTTATTAAATTATTTTGTCCTAACATTCTATTCCATAACAAAGATGGATTTTACACTACCCTAAAGAAAGGTAAGTCTTATATCCAGAGGTCTACAGAGTTAAGTGTTCAAAAAAATTTCACTCGATTGGTAGAGAGAATAAATTCCTCCCTTGAACAAAATACTAAACATTTATCATTTATAATGTTTATAGTGTATCCTTTATCACATTATTGCATTAATCTTATATGTTTGTTCTTATGATGTTTATAAAAAAGTTTTGAAATAGTATCTTTTTCGAGAAGAACAATATTACCTATATTGATAACCTCCCCTTGATCATTATCTCCAAAATTTAATTTTCCAACTATTATTTTTGATAATATTTTTGATGAGGTATTTGTTTATTATAATGTTCCATGAATACCATATATCCTTGAACCATATATATTCAAATTGTTTGTACATTTATTATTATCCCGAAAAAAAAAAGAATAGATTTTACCCACACTAAATCCATCTTGTGTTTAGTAATGATAGAAAAAACCTTAGTAATAGACCTTTTGTTTGTATAAATAGGCTTTGTGAAATCCTAGTGATTGAAATTTACTTAATTAACAATTAGTTTTTTCATTGTCTGCCACATTGAATCCTCATGGAAAATGTTTCATTTTAGAAATAATTAAATTGTTACTAAAAAGTGGTTATTATATGTATAATCAGTTCCAGATCAATTTACTTGAGTTTTAATTTTTTTTTTAAAATTTTATCACAAATATCATTACATGTGGTAATGTTTAAAAAAAATATTTATCTAACTATATATTTATGATTTTTTTTAATAAAAAAATCTTTATCTTTATTAGTATTATTTTTATAATTAATTTTAGTTTCTGAAACATTTTTCTCCAAAACTACTTTTTAAAAATCATTAGAAATTGTTTCTTTATCATAAATATTATCATAATGGTTATTCAAAATATATGATATTTTAGTTGTAGAAATATTTATCCTTGAATAATCCTTAGCATGTTTTTTATTATCCTTAACAATTTTTCCAGATTTTACAATTGTTCATCTCAATTAATTTAGAAAACATGAAACTTTACCATAAGGAAGAATATAATTATCTTCTTTTGAGGTACATTCATTAATAGAAGATATTGAATACGTATCATCAGGATAATTATCACATAATGATATATTGGATTGTTTTCTAGTTGTTTTTACCTTATCTAGTAAACATAGATTAACTATAGATATATAGGAAAAAATTATTATGTTCTTCAACATTAAATATTCATTATTTGAATAAATATTAGAATAATAACCTCCATTATAAATCCACGTGTTCACATATTTTTTTCACTTTATAGGAATTATGTTTATAATACTTATTAGAATTCATTTATTAATTTTTTTTATTTCCTATTATTCTTCTTAGGCTTTATAAAATATGGTTTGATGTGTCAAATTGTTTACATTCATAACATGTGACATAATCCTTCTTGTCACCTTTATCCCAGGGACTCTTTTTGTAATGATATTGAAAATATTTCTTTCACACAATCTTCTTCATCCTTTTACCTATATTGGATAAATCATTATCTGATTTTTCATAAGTACTTAAATTAGATTGTGTAATGGATTTATTCATTCTTAATATAGAAACAACATTCTCAGCAGATTTGTCTTTAGGGGTAAGGAATTAGTAGTAAAAGGGGAACTTATATTTTTATTTTTATTTTTATCAAAATCACTTTTTAATCTTCCCTCACACTACATAAGGGTTCCAATAAGATCACTATGAGTAATAATTTTTATCTTCCTTATCTCATCAACAATAGTTCTATTTGATTGCCACATATTAGGCATAATATTAATAATATTTTCCACAAGTATCTCATCATTAGTAAATTTATGAGCAATAGATTGTAAATTATTTTTAATAGTCGGTAATATATGATGCATATTTTTAATAGATTCTGTTAATAATAATTCAAATCCTTGATAGTATTCTCTTAACATATATCTTCAAGTCTCAAAACTATAGATGTACCAAGGTGTGTAACATCAATCTTTTTCCATATAGCATTAGAATCTTCATAGAAAGAGAACTGAAAATAAATACATATTGTCATAGAACCTAAAAATGTATTCCATACTCTAGTTTAATTGATATTCCTATTTATCTTGATGGGTAAAACTAGTTACTTCCTTATTAGGAATCTTATAATATCTAGTAAAAATCCAAAAAGTCTCCACTCCTGTGTTGACAAAAAAGGTTTCCATCATGTCTGTCTTATACTCATAGTCCTAACCATCAAAGATATGTGGTCTATTAAGATTAATATTTTCTATGGATATGATATTACTTCATTGAGTATTGAAAATAAAATAGATTCAATTTTTCCATATATAAATGTTAGTGTAAAATTTTTTTATATCGAATCCTTAACAATATTTTTGTAGTAAATAAATTAAAAAAATTGGAACCTATAGTAGTAGAAACTTACCCTGATATCAGTAGTTGGATCAGTATATATATAATATTGATTATATGATTGTAATAATTTTCTTATAATGAAAATACATATAAGAGGTGTGGTTAATTATAATTAAAAACATAGTTTAAAATAATAAAACTAAACAAACCCAACCCTTATTTTTGTATGGTTATTGGAATCACACTAAGTCAAATTAATGTTTTAAAAAAATCAGAACTATGATCAGTTTGATTATATTGGAGTGAAAATTTTAATCACTATGGATATGATATATCATAGTACATGAATCATAATAATGATGGATATGACTAATGGAAAAAAAATAGCATAATCATATTAATATAGATAAAATAAATAGATTAGAAAGATGGATATGATTATTCTATTCTATTTAATGTGAAATAGTACATTATAACTTTTAAAAAACAATTAATACATTATATTACAAAAGAAAAAATGAATTTCATGCTATTAAAAGAGAAACCTCTTTTAACATTGAGAGTAAGGTAATCTATAACCCATACTAAATGTATCCACTATCTTATACATAGAAAAAAATTAAGTATTTCCATACTAATAAATACCATGATATGAATATCTGAATGGATCTATATTCCTATCCATTCAATCCCTCAATACAATGATTGTATTCTCTATCTACCAATCCCTAGGAGCCATTGATTCGCTGGGTCAAATTCTCTATCTCCCTATCCCTGGATTCCCTCAACCATTATGATGATCATATATAGTTATAATTAGAAAATGTTTATCACGAGACAACCATATAAGGTATCCATGGAATGACTCTCTCTGAATAATTACAAGAGACATAGAATGATATGTTAATGGTAATTAATCTTTATAAAATATGAGAGAAAAATTAATCTACCAGTTCCAAAGTCATCAAATTACTTGTTATGTTTAGGAATCTCTCAAAGGTCCTATTGTGATCACTCAATGGTAGTATTTTAGAGTTTGTTGTAACAAAATTAGAAACATGGAACTTGAAATATCATAATTATATGGTGTAATAGAAGTTCGTGCATCATATTTATTAATAGAATTACAATTTTAATGTTATTCCTCACTTTGGAAATAATACTTACAAATAATATTATAAACTTTATTCATTTTGACTTAATTCTTTGTTGTTGTCATTATAATATTCTATAAGAGTATTAGTCTGATTTATTAGTACTGATATCAGTATAATTGTTAAGGAATTTTCCGTATGAAAAAATTTACTTAAGTTCTAACTTCTATTTTTGTTAAAAGTGAGTCTTATTAATCAGATACATACTCATTATGTGAATCCTAATGGATAATATATATTTTATATCAATAATACTTAATAAATTATTCTATATATAATATAATATAATGTTTTCAAAAAAAATCTAAAACATTTAGTACATAAAATGTTAGTAAACATGATTTTAAGAGTGTTTTTTGGATTTCAAAAATGAAAGGAATGGAAATATAATAAGTAGAATTAATAACTCAACATACACACCATGTGATAGGGAATTTTGAATGATAATTCCCTACGAACTACCTGATACACCCTATTTTTGATGAAAATTCATAGATTGACCCTCAATTGATCCCTAATAGTCATAAAGGGTCTAATAACATCAAAAAATGCATATCATTTAGGATTAGGAATTAAAATTCAATTATTCCTAAATTGTGTATAAATGTTGAAGCTTCTGGTCAAATCCATTCTCTAAAACCAATGTACCATTATCTTGTAGCATTCATCATCATGATTGGAGTTCAGTGGAACCTCTTCCTCTTAGTTTCACCTCAGTTCATTTTCTACACAAGGGGGGATCTCCTCTACTTTATCATACAAATTCATGGGTGAGGGGAGGGTGCTTATTTAGTGTTATTAAATAAAAAACCATTTAACACACCTCCAACATGCCTCTGACCTGGAACTCAACACAGATAAATTTTATGTCATTCCTAGGGAACATACCACATTTTAAAATTAAATGTAGACTCTAAATCCTGATATATTAATCCCCTTAGCGGTTATTCAACATATAAAAAGAATGTACATATTCCTGATAAAATAGTTTTAATATTTTTAATATCACTATTTTGAGGCTCTTTGTGCCCCAGAATCCTATGCCGACTCAGTGCTTGTATTAATAAATATTCCAAAAACTATTCCGAAGTATTCTAGGTTAAAACCCAAGTCATTATACCATCACCACCATAATTATTTTCATCCCCAAAATTAAAATCCTATGTATATGGAGATAAACATATCTCTCCACTAGGACTCGAATTCTTGCGATCTAACCAAGCATTCTCATGCTAACTTCAAGCACTCTCTCAGGGGAACAACACTATCCAAACTACACACATTTTCTAGATCACACTCTACTGACATCTTGAAATAATAATGAACTTATATCATAATCTATGACATTTGGAAAACAACAAGCACCATGAACCATCTAAAATCACAAGGTCTAGCGGTATAACACCCCACAATCTTAACGTAGATACTAACACAGCCCAATAGCTCCCATCATCCCCTAGAGGAACTGCACCATGTTCTCCTCAACAAATTCACATAAAAATATAGTATAAAGAATATGAGGTTAACAAAGAACAACAAAGGTCTACCCTTTTTCACAAATTGTGCCATACTTGGCCCTATATCATCAAACCTCCAACTCAAAACCCATCCTTGAACACACAAGTCAAAGGAACTCATGCACCACACCTAAACACTATCTACTTTGGAAAACACTAACACTACCTCAAAATTATAATATCATCACAAAAATATGTCTTGGTGGGGGAAGAATCCATAATTCTTGTGATTCTAATGTTATTTCAAACTACACCATCATAGGGTTCTATCGATGCCCCACATCACCATATATAAGCCTTGAGAAAGATGTAGAATGAAAAGAGTACCTCACAAAAGTGTCTAAAAATAATAATATAGAAAGTCTAAAGAACAAAAACAATCCCTTTGATCATACTCAAAGCCTTTTGGTCATAGTCCTATACGTCTTACATCTATCTTCACCACCTGTCTTCTAGCTCCAAGAGCCGAACACACACCACATAGGTGTGTTGGTTGAAACACCCCAAATGAATGACACCTCTTATTTCACTCCCTCCTCCTCTACCAAATCCCACATTAATAATTTCCTTCTCTAAATGTTTCATATCCTTGGGTGGTTCATCAACCATCTCCCTCTTAGTAGAATAATGGTTTGGACAATCTTGAGAAATATATCCTCATTATCTAAAGTGTAGCATTTCCTCTCACATGTATAACCAAAATTGGTATGGTATACTCAAGCCTCAGATAATCCATCCTTGTATAATCTCCAAGAAAATATCATGCATGTATCATTGATCATGTCATCGGCTAGTAGCTATCGATGTCAAAGATCCTATTTTCCATGAACTAATAATCATTGTCTACTCATCCATAATTATCTCCCCCACCAAGGCCTCCTCAACTACTCTAGCATAGGTGGGAATGCACAATAATGTAATTGATTCCCTGATCTCCCACTGTATTCCCTTTAATAAGTCCATTGATCTAAAAAATAGAATAGAAACCTTATCAAGGGAGTATCGTGACAGGTCGGTGAACCTCCCCGAATACTATGTCATAGTTATGCTATCATTATAAAGCTGAAGAAGCTCCTAGATATGAACTGATCTCAACATGGATATATAAATCCCTTCCCTAAAGATACTACAAAACTCTATATAATTGAGTGTTTCCTTATCATGGGTTAGTGTCACCAAACACTACAATGTCTTTTCCATGACCTGCAGAAGACTCACTTCTAGGACACCCATTAGGTCATGAGGTTTTCTTACATGGTAGAAAACATGTGTCACTACCTCAATATAGTCATGAGATACATGGGGGTCCAGCACACTATGATTCCCTTTATTTATCTACCACTAAAACTCATGTAATTTACTTAGCCTATGGGCATCCTTGAACAGAAAAACTGGAAAAACTAGTAGCTCGACTATTGGGGGCTCAACTGGAAGACCACCCAGGGGTATTGCCTTTTCCCCAACTCCCTACACTGTAGCCTCAACCATGGGGGTATATTCATCCCAATCCCATCGATGAACCATGTCTGGATGTCATCATTGTTGAATCCTAAAATATATTCATGAAATATATTTTTCAAATAGAACATCTGGGTAGTTGACTCAAAAAAACATGGAACCCACAAACAAGTACTATATGATTCATGTGTCTAAATTTTCCTATGACAATTACATTAATAAAATAAGACAATAAGTAGGATATTAGAGTACTTTAAATGGATACATTAAACGATTCACTGGAAATAGAGTATCTGGACTAAATCATGTACTCAAAACACTTTATCACAACCTCTAAGAAACCCAATCCATGCTCGTAGCTGGACAACCTCTAAAATTCAGTCCCATAGTGGAACTCACTATGATACAACTCTATCATAACCCAAGGAATTTGGTCACATTCGATGAGTCCCCAAGCCCACCTCCAATATCTGAAGGGATGTTTTTTAGCACTTAGTGACCATATCACACACATGGAAGGCCTTTTCCTATAATACATAAATGAATTCTCCAACATATATCTCCATGAAAAATTGAATATATATTAAAAATTGAAAAAATACATGAAAACATGTATCCCAAAACTAGAGTATGATAGAATTGGGAAAAAGAAAAAAAATAAAATCCCACAAAAAACTATTAAGGTGTCCTACCTCCTTATATGATTGAGATTCCTATCAAATGAAACTTTTAGAAATCTCATTGCCCATGATATGTAAAACACCTCGGTATTTCTAGTCGGCCATGTTTTTCCCTCTGTGATTCCTCTTATGAATCCATCGAAAGGTTAGTCATTTTTACAAGACATGACATGGGCATGAAAATCCCAAGCCAAAGTGAGTATATTAATACCTCGTAGGAACCCAAAAAATCCCCAAAATAAATAGTTGCAATGTAATGTCAACAGTCCACATGACCCATCTAGAGGGAAACCAAACCCGACTGATACTCCATCTCGACCACTCATTTACGAATAATGACTAGTCATCCCTATACATTTGGAGTTTCAACCAATATAAGTGACAACACTACAATGAACCCCAAAAGACACTGAGATATAATCAACATAGTCTCCAAGTCTCATGAGGTCTTGATAACATATCCAACCACATGAATCATCTTGAGGCTCAATGTTAATGTTCATATAAGATAAAACATTCTAAAACCCTACCATCCCACATGGAACTCATCTGATATATACTGCTCCATTTTAAATAACTCATATGATAGAACATCCCCATTATCCTAGGTGAAATTTGTCTAAAAGAACATAGTCTTCAAATCTCTTCATGAATAAATTCATGTTGGAACATAGAATATCCCAATACCCAGATAGGGTATCTCACCCATACTAGATGGCGGATGACTATGACCCTACTATAACCATTATTTTCCTCGGAATTTGGGGATGACCTCCTTGATTAAAGGTTCAAACATTCCAATCGGTTTCTAACGGGTTTGTTCGTAGAACTGAAAACATTCAATGATTCCATATCCATTTGGACCTACATTTTAAAGGTAGGAGCTCATTAGTTGTGGACTGATGAGGCTTAGGAATTTTCATTGGTCAAGAGGATGGGAGGTCGGACTCATCACACCTTTTTGAGGGGAATTATTGTCTATTCTGGGACACTCTTTATAGATTTAAGTTATGTTCATGAATCCTTATTACATTACCAAGTATAAAATGATCATTACTTCAGATCTGAAAATCAATGATTAAATATGTAGGAAATTTAGAGAATCTTTTATATATATTCGAGGTTCTTCATCGATAGAGAATCATCTGTATTTATTAGAGATTCTTGGTCAATGGTATCCTTCGATACATTAAATAGAAGTCTCTTGGTCATTATGATGACCATGCTAGTTTCAAAGCCACTCAGTGTGGAACTTCAAGTTTATTGTCATTCATAAGGACATGGATTATTTCAGAGTTAGGATTGAACCAACAGATGGGGTACCTACATATCCTTTGTTTAGAAAAGGAATCATAACCCACGTAGTTCAAGTAAGGGAGTATGATGTTTATGATTGATGGCTCAAAGAAGGATTTCATAATTACTTTTACACTCTAAGCTCACGTGAGTCATGCTCGGTGTGAGAAACAAGAGGTATTGGTAAAAATCAGACAATTGTGCCATGAAGGATTCAATCATTAGAATTAATGTGGGACTTATGTATGTATGACTACCCAGATAAATGAAGATTAGGATTTACTTCAGGGAAGAAATCCAGGAACAGGGTCCATAAAGGTATATGTGCTTCATGGAGATTTGAATACTCTAAATTGGGGGTTACTCCTGAAAAGGAGGCCCAAATTAGGAGAGGATTTATGATTGGGTTTTACTCCTTAAAAATAATCCCAGGTCAAAGGTAAATTAGGACTGTTTAAGAGAAATTAAGACTGTGGCTTACTCCTGAAAAGGGAGGCCCAGGTTAAGAGACATGAAAAAATTAAGGGACTTGGGGCTTACTCCTGAAGAGGATGCCCATATTTGAGACTAGGGCTTATTCCCGAAAAGGAGTCCCAGGTTAAGAATTATGACTGGGGCTTATTCCTGAAAAAAAATTCCTAGGTTAATGAGATCTCTCATATTAAAGGATTAGGTTGAATGAATGAAATATCAATCTTTAGTGACATAAAGATGTGTAAATCTCTATGTTTTGAGATATATTCCACAGAATTCCTTTCAGATAAGGAAGTAAAATCAAGAAATCATGCCATAAATGGCTTTGAAGAGTGTCTTGAAGACTGAATCTTGAATTGGAGAGGTGGAATGGCGTAAGAGGGGTGAAATGGGCAAGAAGGGAACCCAAATAGGCAGGGGAGCGCAAGTCCTGGCAGGTGCGCAGGTACTGCATGGGCGCGCAAGTCCTAGTCGTGCAGGTATACCTACACGACACAAGGATACTTGCGCGATGGTTTACCGGCAAGGTAATACTTGAGCGACTCCTGTTTAAAGCCTTTATAATCCTCTTGAGGTTCTTACTGAAGAGTGGCGTGCAAGTTCTATTGAAGGAGTTAGGTGGCCCGCAAGTGTGTCCATTTCCCTTAAGGGATAGCCACTCATGCGCGCAAGTGTTGATGAGTTTCAACACTTAGTCCTTCCTCCCCTTCTTTAGATCTTCTGTTCTAGGTAAGAAATTACCTTAGAAGTGTTTCAGAAGCTTTGAGAAGAGACTAGGGCATCGCGAGCTCAAATCTGAGTTTCTGGAAAAATTCCTCCCAAAATGGGGGGACCACAGGGTCTATTTATAGGATGGAGAAGACCCTGGGAAATTATCACTTAGGACACGCAAGTTTACTTGCGCGACCATTGCAGCGCGCAGGTGTACTTGCGCGACCGTCGTCGAACTTGCGCGACCCTTGTGAAACATTCTTCTTATTCCTTCCATTGTCAATTTTTGATATTTTGTCCAAAGGTTTAATCACTTTGAGTTAAGATAATCCTATTTTTCAATATTTTGATTTTGTGATGAAAGGAGAATCTACAAAAGTCCCCCCTCAAAGTTGGATCCAAAAAGAAATTCGGATTTGACTCTAAGGAAATCGATAATCAAAAGGAAATTGGGGCACGCAGGGTATGGCGCGCAAATGAGCTTCGGGCGCACAGGGTCTGGCGCACAGGGATACGGGCTTTGATCATGCAGGGTACGGCGCGCAGGGTCATCAACTGTAGTGCTAGATCTGGAAGTGAGGCCTCATTCTCTTCCCCAACGGGAATTGAAAGCGAAGAAGCACAAGTCAGGGGGAAGGATCAGAACATGGCATTTCTTTAAGTGCATTACTCCTAGATTACATGCCCCCCTGTGATGATGATGTTGAATCAGACCCAGAGGTGCTTAAAGCATTCATCTTTTCACGACTCAAGGCATGGAACAACATATGGAAAATCATATCTGAGGTGCCTTTAGAAGAGCTATCATTGAAGATCCCTCGATTGTCATCCCAGTTTGTCATGCTAGGACTTGGCGGTTTTGGATATGAAAAGATCCATGTTGCGGTGAAATAGGTCATCTTCAGGAGAGAGCAGGAGAAAAAGTGTCGCGAAGATCTGACCAGGGTGAAACTGTTAGTTAACATTGGTGAATTTGAGGCTGCAGTATCCCGAGCTGAGGCTAATTATGTTGCCAAGATGAAGGAGATGAAGCATAAAATCAAAGAAAAAGTCGTCCAGCAGGTGAAGCTCCAGCAACAGTTAGATGTTGTTACTGGGGAACTTGATCAGCTCAATAATTAATTGGAGGGAGCTCAAATGAATGGTATGAAAGCCATTACAGATGCCAAGAAGGCACTCCAACAAGCTGAGAAGAGTGAAGCTGGTCAAGTGCACGAGCTTCAAGTAGCTGCTGATGAAGCTCAGGATGTTGTACATCAAGTGAAGACTTATGTTTATAGTCTTTTGTAATCTCCAGAAATAGAGAAGAGGCTCTAATCTGTGGATGTCCCTCTAATTCTTGTGCATCAATGAAGAGTACTTTTATCTTCAATCATTTATGCTTGTATTCTTTCGCTACCTGATTTAAATTTTACCTAAGCCAATAGGCCTAGTAAGCATAGTTTGATTTTTTTTACTAGGATTAATATAAATAACCCTACAAACTTTGAAACTCTTAATTGCTCAATATTACCTAAATCATACAAAATGTATGTTTAGTGAGCTACAAGTTGACTTTTATTCAGAGTTCCCTTGTCTTTTGTGGGTAGTTTAAAGTCATGCACGTCGGACATAAGGAGGATAATGTTTAATGTCGAAATAGATTTGACCTAATGAATTAGAATTGACTGAATTCTTTAACAATTTATTTGAAAAAATATTACAATAATCAAGTATGAGGGAAAAAATATGTAAACTATGACTTAAGAATATTTGAATCTGAGGAATGATATGAAAAAGATCTAAAAGGCATTAGAAGAAGTAGTTCCCAAGAATGAAGTTACCATTATTTAACAAACCTGTTAGAGGTTTGAATTATGTAGGTCCACCTAAGGGAATTGGCTACATAGTCAAATAATAGTATCTTTTGACTGAAAAGTCTGTTATGTGGACTGTTTATGCAAGGATGCCTAAGGACACATGTTGCATAGTCAGGAAAAAGAACTCTCAGAAATTTACTTTCTACTGCTAAAAGCTAGTAAAAGTTTATGGAGATTCAAATTTTCCAAAGTATAGATTTTGCTGTATAGAAAAAGGTACTTGAATATGGAGAAGATATTTCCAAACAAGATTATCGAAGAAATGGATGGATATCACTTCTACAAAGGTCTGACCCAAACGTAGGGAAGGAGAATATAAACCATAGACTAGAATTCTTTCAGATCATTAAAAAGGATATGGGACAAATATGTTAAGGATGGATATTTTTGTTTATCCCTACATACTTTCATTTAAGACAAATAAGGAAAAAAGAGGCTTTCTTCCCAAAAATGAAGTTACCGTTTTTTAAAAAACCCATTAGGGGGTTGAATTATGCAGGGCCACCTAAGGGCATTGGCTGCATAGTCAAATAATAGTATCTTTTGGCTGACAAGTCTGTTTTGTAGACTGTTTATGCCAGGACACCTAAGGGAACATACTACATAGTCAGGTAAAAGAACTCTCAGAATTTTGACATTTTTTGTGATTAAAAGTCAAGAAAAGGGTTATGAAGATATGAAAATATTTAAGGTTAGGATTATGACACATAAAGATGGGTATTTTCCAATGTATATAAAGATACACAGATCAATGCTAACCATAATCATTTTGTGGCTGGGTCCTGAATTAAAATTATGGACTTCACTACGTATCCCATAAGGATGGGAATCAAGCCATACGTAGTTCTTAAATTACAATTTGACGTCGTGTGGGACAAAAGGATTAGACATATTAGTTTAGGGTCATAGAGCTTGGACCATTATAAGAAATACACAGGGTGTGTTTTCATGGGAACTTTTCAGCCAAGGGAGTGAAAGTGGAATTTGGGGTTCAGCCCAAAAGACTTGGGACTGGATTCGAGGGACACTCGAACGTTCATACATATCCTATAAGGATGGGAATCAAGCCTATGTAGTTCTAGAACTACCCTCTGTACAAATTTGGTTTGTACATGTGATGGGTGAAAGGGGACTTTAGTACAATGATAGTTTAACCCAAGATAAAAGGTTCGGGCACTATCATTTATGCACATAGTCTTTGAAATGAAACATGATTGAAAAAACAATGTAAATAATGGTTCCCTCTCAGGTGAGGGTATCAAATAATATTGTAGTCTATTGTCATATTGGACAAAAGTGTTGTATAGTTTAACATCGTATAACAAGGACGAAAGTGAACCAATGTAAAGATATTGATTCTAAGGTAGGTTTCACGAATCAACATCATATGAGATGGAGGAGAACCGATGTGAACAGATTGGTTTTGGGCCTGGACCTTGGGAGGTTGCCTACGCACCCAGCCTGGAAGGCAAGGATCAAAGTCCACATAGTTCAATTAAAGAATGAATTAATGATCAAGTTGTTCTTGGGGATAATGACCTAAAAAAGGTGTTGGGACTTACAAATGGTTAGTAGCCTAGAGAGAGTGTTATGGTTGAAGTTTGATCTAAGCTCACCTGAGTCATACTCGGTGTGAGAAAAAAGAGGTAACAACAACCTTAACGATGCATTGTTTAATGTCATGTAGGATATATAAAGGGACTATGCGGTTTAAAGTCTTTCAGTTAGGACTATTGGTGCTACATAGTTTAGTGTCATGTAGCAGGGACAAATTACAGTTTAATGTCATGTAGGATGTATAAAGGGACTATGAAGTTTAAAGTATTGCAGTTAGTACTATTAGTGCTGCATAGTTTAGTGTCATGTATCAGGGACAAAGTGCATTTTAATGTCATGTAGGACGTATAAAGGGACATTCTGTACAGTTTAGCGTCATGTAGTTAGGATGAAGGGGAAAATAAAGTTTAATGTCATGTTGGACGAAAGGGGGACTGTGCAGTTTAATGTCATGCAGTGAGGACAAAAGAGTACACCATTAAACGTCATGTAGGATGAATTAGGGAACGATTTCCATAGTTTAAAGTCATGTTGGACGTATTAGGGACTTTTCACAGTTTAATGTCATGTTTGACGAAAGCGATAATAGTTTAAAGTCATATGCATGGACCGTGGATGATGAAGTTTAACGTCATTCTGAACGTAAGGGACTTCTGTACAGTTTAGCATCATGTAGTTAGGATGTCGTAGTTTAATGTCATTTGAGACAAAAGAAATACAAATAGTTTAAGGTCATATGTATGGATCGTTGCTGTATAGTTTAATGTCATATAGCAAGGACGATGAAGGGGACACAGTTTAATGTCATGTTGGACATATGTGCAAATAGTTTAGGGTCATATGCATGGACCGTTGATGATGCAGTTTAACGTCTTACTGGACGGTGGTGCAGTTTAAGGTCATACCGGAACATTGATGATATATTTTGTGTTTATACAAAATAAATCTTCAAAAATTTGGCATTGGTTGGAGTAGTGATGATTTCTCCATCCATTGAGATTATAGAATAATCTCTATTAGAGTAGACCCTATGTATTGAGTAAGGTCGTTCCCATTTTGGCTCAAGCTTGGGAGGTTTCTTTCCTGGTATCATTGGAGTTCTGAAAACTAATACCAATTCTCCCTGAGTGAATGAATGGAGATGAACATTTTTGTTAAAATCTCGTGCTATTCAATTCTGATAAACTTCAAAGTGGTGAAAATTGCAAAATATTTTCTCATCTAACCGTTCAAATTCTTTCAATCACTTTTTAGATTGTTCATCTGTAGATGATTGATCACAAATGGAAACTCTGAGCGAGGGTAATTGAACTTCAATGGGAAAGATAGCTTCTTTTCCATATACCAGTTAATATGGAGTTGACCGAGTTGCAGTGCTGGTGGTAGTCTGATAAGACCATAAAGCATGAAGGAGTTTATCAGTCCATGAATTCTTATCTTTACCCACAATCTTTTGTAGTATATTTGAAAGAGTCTTGTTAAAGGATTCTATTTGGCCATTGGCCTCTGCATGATACCGAGATGAATGGTTGGATTTGATGTTGTATTCTTGATACAACTTCTTCACCTCGGATGAACAGAAGTTGGTTCCATTTTCCGTCAATATGGTATGAGGGACACCAAATCTGGTAATGATGTTATACTTGATTAAGCTAACAGTGAATTTAGAACTAACTTCCTTGAGAGGTATTTCATTTTCCCATTTGGAAAAGAAGTCAGTAGCAGTAATAATGTACTTAAACTACTTGGCCGTAGCCGAAGGGTAAGGTACCACCACATCCATTCCCCATGTGGAAAATGGCCATGAGTATTTAGCTGTATGAAGCAACTATGGAGGTTTATGAATGAAGTTTTCATGTACATGGCATGAATGAAACTTCTTTGTGAAATCAACACAATCTTGTATCATTGAAGGCCAAAAGTATCCAAGCCTTCGAATCTGATCAGACAGTCTATGTCCAGACTGGTGGGCACCACAGACTCTTGCATGCACTTCTTTCATGACAGCCATTGTCTCTTCACCATCAAATAATCTGAAGAAAACTCCATCAAAACCATGTTTGTAGAGAATTTTCACTAGGTGATCTGGGCTATCATAAAGTGTAAAATTGACCACACATTGCCAGATTTATTCTTTCTCGGCTCTATCAGGTGGAAGTGTTCCATTTTGAAGGTATTCCCTGATAGGTGACATACATCTGGTAGTATGACCATACAGTTCAGGAATGGGACTAATTTCATTAATTTCCTCTGTTCTGATTCGAACATAAGGTGAAATTGCACGACGGTGGGCAATACTGATGGTTGTCTCGTCCCGATTTGGATCTTCCAGAGATGTGGATATATTAGCTAGTGCATCAGCTTGAGCATTTTGTGATCTTGGGACATAAGAAAATGTCATTTCCAAGGGGAATTCTGCCATTAACTCTCTGACGTAATGATCCAAATGGATTAGTTCTTATTTTCTGATGGCATAATCTCCATTTACTTGTTTGATTACCATGTCTGAATCACCTTTCACCTTTAAGTGATTCACTTGTGCTTGAAGCACTAATTCCAAGCCTGTGATGAGATCTTGGTATTCTGTTTCATTATTGGTACCACCTTCCCAAAATAAGAAGGAATAAGGTAACACTGCCTTTTATGGAGAAATGAGGACAATTCCTAAGCCAACTTTGTTGAATTTAGGATTTCCCATTTCCCTACCTGTTGGACTTCTAGAAGCACCATCAAAATACATTTCCCATGATTGAGGACTTTCTTGAATAGAGAATATTTCCTCATCAGGGAGTTCAATTTCTAAAGATGTGTCTTCCACTGAAGGGTGTTCAGCCAGGAAATCAGCCAGATCCTGGCCCTTTATCGCCTTTTGAGACACATACTGAGTGTCGAATTGCTGCAAAATAACTGTCCACCTTTCCAGACATCCTATAATCATTGGACGACTAAGGATGAATTTGAGCGGGTTATTATGAGATACCAATTGGACCTCGTGATGTTGCAGATAGTGTCTCAACTTCTGAACTGCAAAGATTAATTCCAGGAAACACTTCTCAATACTTGAATACCGGGTTTCTGCTTCAATCATAGTTCGACTGAGATAGTAGGGGTTTTTTTCATTCCCAACATCATTCTTTTGAGCAAGAAAGGCACCCAATGATCGCTCTAGAGCTGTCACGTAAAGGATAAGTGGTCTTCCGTCAATAGGTGGCATGAGTACCAGTGGACTCAAGAGGTATTTCTTGAGAATATCAAATGATTCTTGACATTATTCAGTCCACTGGTAAGTGACTCCCTTCTTCATCAATTTGGTGAAGGGTAAACTTTTTCCTACCAAATTGCTGATGAAAGGCACAATATAGGCTAAGTGTTATTGAAGTCCTCTTAATTCATTCAAATTTTGAGGAGGTTACATACCAAGGATTGACTTGGTCTTCTCAGGATCGACTTCAATACCATGATGGCGTACAACAAAGCCAATAAATTTTAATGAGGTTACCCGAAAAGCACATTTTAAGGGGTTCATCTTCAAATTATGTTTTCGAAGCTTGTGGAATATAACTTCCAAATCATCCAAGTGATTAGAACGTTGTTTGGATTTAACCACCAAATTGTCTACATAGAATTCAACACACTTCCCTAATAAGGGTTTGAAGATACGATGCATGGAACACTGATATGTTGCACCTGCATTCTTTAAGCCAAAGGGCATTACCCGATAGCAAAACAGACCCTGGGAGGCTCTAAAGGCTGTGGATTCCTTGTCTTCTGGAGCAATTCGGATCTGATTATATCTGGAATCTCCATCCATGAAGTAAAGTGCTTCATAGCCACCTGTTTCATCAATTAAAAGTTCTATAATCGGAACTGAGAAATAATCCTTAGGACAATGTCGATTAAGATCTCTGAAATCAATGCAAACTCTAATTTGTCCATTCTTCTTCTTTACAGGGACAATATTAGCCAACCACTTGGGATATTGAACTTCTCTGACAGTGTTGGCTTTGATAAACTTATCCACATCAGCCTCAATTTTTGAAGCATAAGTTGGGTGTATTCTTATCGCGGATTGCTTTAATCCTCGATGTTCTTCTGGTAAACCCAAATTATGAGTAGCAACATCAAGATCAATCCCGAGAATTTCTGTATAGTTACAAGAAAATATGTCTCAATTTTTCTTTAAAAAGGAAATATACATCTCTTTCTCTTTAAGAGTCATGGTTGCACTGATTAAAGTGGGGTGTGGATCTTCTTTTGTACCCAGATTTATTTCTCTAAGTTCATCCACAGTGGTAGAGATACCCTCTTCAAATGCTGGAGGAGCATCTCTAAGATCTTCCTCCTCTTATTATTCATGTGTTATTTCTTCCATTTCTACTTGCATAGTAGATGATAAAGCAGAATTTTCATGCTTAGAAGAGATGTCAAAATTTGCACATCTTGAAGAAGAAGATTCCATTTTCGACCCGATTGATGATGAAGGGTATTCTTTGGGTAATAAAGAGGAGATGATGGATTGAGAATCGACATAATTGTTCACCTCCAATGTTGCTCTAAATTCTCCTGGCCTAATTAGAGAAGTATAGACTTGTTGGATTTCAGCCGATGAAATGAAGGCGTCACCATTTGTGCTTTCATCACTGCTTGGTGGGTTACAAATTTCTCCCATGTTGTCTGGCTCGATTGTCGTAATTGACATTATGAATCTTTCCATAAGAGTATTTTGATTTGGGTCTATCTTGTCAATTTGATTGATAGGCAACACATATTCTATACTCACATGTGTAAACGGATTTACTGGAATCTTCTCCAAACCATATGGAGCATTAACTTTGGTAATCTCCTTTGTTGTGGATTTCTCCCTTCCCTTCATGTGATAGAATTACACCTCAATGTATTGAGACTCACATGTCTTGAATGGGGCCTTATCACCATAAAATGTCCCAACATGACCATCGAAACAATATTTTAGACATTGATGGTATGATGAAGGGATAGTCGCATGTTGATGTAGCCAGGGTCTTCCAAGCAAGATGTTGAAAGCTGAGTCTTGATCAACAACCATGAAATCCGAATTGGATACAAGATCTCCAAACTGAGTTCTTAGTGTATCTTCTCCCAGTGGTTCTTGTTCATTTTTATCATATCCTTTTAAAATAATGGTAGAAGGAGATAAATCAGATTCTGTGAGGCCCAATCGATGAAGTGTACGAATGGTCATGAGGTTGACTCCTGAACCATTGTCAATGAAAGCTCTTCGGACGTATATGCCATTGACCTTGCCAGATAAGTAAAAAGGTATAATATTCCCATGAACAATATCATCTTCATCCTCATCAGTAAAAGATATTATTGCATGAAATTCTGCATGATTATTCTCTATGTGATAGACTTAAGCTGCAGCAATTTCAGTTTCAAACTCCTGAGGACTTGATAAAGCCTCGATGAGTACTTCCCGAAGAACATTTGATAGATTCAAAGCATCCAAAATTGATAACATGGCTGGTACTTGGGCCAAGTGTTTCAATATATCATAATTTTGATCCAGAGGTTTGTGTTTCCCAACAAAAATATGTGGTTTAGAAGGTAACTTGGAAGAAGATGCTTTGGAAGTTGATACATCTTGTATTGGGATAGGAGTTGTCAATATTCTTGGTTTTGGAAGATTAGACCGATTAGATCCATTTACTTGCTGAGAGGAAGAAGATGGAACCTTCAACCGGTCTTCCAAAATAATTGTCCCAGGACTGAATTTTCTATTAGTAGAAGAACTTGCTTGTTCTTGCTGAGCTCGCTGAAGGGCTCTACCACGAGTTTTTGATGTGTACACAGTTCTAACAGGGGTAGAATTGGAATAGTGGTTTATGAAAGATCCACATCTTCCCCTGTATCCTGAGCCTCTAGAACTTCCTCTGATTCCCCTGTTTGATACAGGGAATTTAGGCTCATCCAAATCGAAACTGCGATTGGAATATGGATCTGTTAATTGAATCATATTAACAAAACCAAATATTAACTCTTCATCTGATGAAGACTCTGCCTGATTAGCCTGTTTAGGCTGTGTCATTTGGTGGGGCGGTGCCCGCAGATTTGAAGTAAATGGAATGAAGTCTGCTAGAGTCAAATACAACATAATCTATGAAACATACTCATCTTCTTTTGATTCTTTTTCTTTATTTGAATCATGTCGTTTCTTTGAGGACTTTCCCTCTGTTGAAGAGGGTTTTGCTACAACATTCATGGCAGAAGACACAATCTGTTTCATTAATTTTGTTCACAAAATAGCATGAGTTCAGTTTATTGTCTTTCTGACCATCCAATCATCATACTTTTGTGAATTTTTGCTTTTGACTTCTTGCCATTCTCCTTCCTCCTCTGGAACTGTAGCAGTAACACATGCTACCTGAGCTAAAGAACCTTTCAGTTTGACTTGTCCTGAGTCGACCATATTTTGCAGGAGTTCATTGGAGAAAAAACACTCCTGGATGGGATGCCCCAACATTTGATGAAAAGGGCAATAATTGTGACGGTCTTCATATCCTTCCTTGTTTGTCTCTTAGGCCTTGGCAATTGAACCAGATTATTTTCCAGAGCCGAAATGAAGTAACTAGGAACTTTTTCATTTCGGAAAGAGTATTTTTTACTCTTCAAATCCTCAAATTGTTTTTGTCTTTGATCTCTTTGATCATCTGGACGAAAAGGAATTTGTTGTTGGTGATCAGGAGGTGGATCCCTTCGAGAAGATGAAGGTTTTGAAGTAGAAACAGGTATAGGTGCCTGTTTAAGCATAACTATAGCAGTTTCTGCTTTACCCATTCTCCTTCCTGGAGCTGATGGAATTACATGAGATTTAGCCTTAGCCTATATAAAGGAATATTCAATCTGCTGACCGATTGAAGTAAGGTCTCAAAACCCTCCTATATATTTCACATGGATCAATGGCGTGCGTAATCCGTCACGCTAATTTTCCACATAGATTGGAAACAATTCCTCTTGAGGGAGTGACAAACATAGTGAATATGTTAATCCCTTCTAGCATGCAATGAAATCTGAGACCCTTTCATTCTCTCTTTTCTTACAGTTTGTAAGATCGAAAAATTTTGTCTTTGGAAACGTTGAGTTGAACTGAAGAAGGAAGTTTTGGAAAATTTCCTCCCATATGGTAATTGACCGGGATTGGAAGATTGTATACCAGACAAAGGTTGGTCCTTGCACGGTCCGTATAAAGCATCTATGTTTTTCTGCTACTTTCTGCTCCGAAGTTCCCATCATAGGATCACAACAAGACACGTAATGCGTAAAATGCTGTTCAGGGTCACCTGATCCATTGAAAAAAGGGAATACAAGGTTTCCAAAACTGGATGGAGGAGAGGTTGAATCTACCCATTCAGGGTAAACTTTCTTTTCTGGTTGAACCTGCACACATTTCCCTTCCATAGATTCTAACTGAGCTGTTAATGACTCAATGGTAGTTATTAACTTTTGAGAAACATCTTATTGAACTTGGACCTGGGTAGGTGCAATGACTGGAGCTTGGATAGATGCGGTGTTTGGTGTTGCAACTGATGGTAGCACTGCCAATTGTTGTTGCACATGACCCATAGTATTAGACCTGTGAGGGTGTACTGATAGAGGAGGATATTCTTGATCCATCTCAGTAGCTGCAACAAATTCCCTTGGCTGACGGACTCCAGCATGCTTAAGAAGAAGACTATCCTGAAGTAGTTCTATATTCAACCTCTTTAATTCCTTCATTTCTTCCTCCTGTTGTGAAAACCTTTTCCCTAGTGAGAGCGATTGGCCTTCTCTAGAGGAAGGATATGTAACCAGATTCTTTCCCCTCCCTTTGTTGGATCCATTTCGTAGAGGGGGAAGTGGGTTACTCAAAGGATTACCTAGGTTCTGAGTAATCCTTTGATTTCGTGTATGCAAACCTTCTTCATTTGTGTCGGTGCATACATCTTCCTGAGCAGGAACCTCTTCATCTGAGTCCCCTGAGTGATCCTCATCTGGTGGATCAACAACAACAGCATTGATGACATTGATTGATGCATAAAGCATCGAATCCCTTTTATCAGCATTTCTATGATAATATCTTCTTCCATGTCTTTGATGATACATTGCCTTTTGTTGATTTGATCCCTCAGGAACATCTTAATGAACCGTAATATGGAGGGAATCTCCTGATAATTTGGATCTTCATTCCTCTTGAGGCTTCTTCCCCAATCGATAAAAGACTGATTTTCTCGGAGGAGGGGATTGATGATTTGAAAAAGCCCCTAGTCCGGTGGATTGGGGTTGTTCCTGTTGTTCTCGATCAACTCCTCGAATCATATTTCTTGATTCTGAGAGTTGGTTTAAAAGATTCCCAAGTCTGGAAAGCTGGGGTGGCTCTTGACATGCTATGTCTGAGACTTTCTTAAAATCTCTCCTGATCTTGTGAACCTTAGTCCGGAAATTAGCTGGATGCATTAACCTATATCCACTTTTATCACCTAGTTCCAAAGACCGTTGGATGATTTCTGAAACTTCTTTCACTTGATGATGTGCTTTATCCATATGAGAGGCATGTTCAATATTCTCGTTTTCTTGATGCAGGAGTAATTCAACAACTTTTTCTCTGTATGCTTGATTTTGAGAGGAACTAGTTGAATCATGTTCTTGGGAAAGCTTTTGATTACAAACAAAGCCCGTTGACTTTGGCTAGCCATGCGAAATAACATTTCATGAGACCATTTTTGGCGGGCTTTGCTGACTGGAGAGAACAGTGAAATGTAGTGCTCCATGAACACCCCATTCTCTAACATGAATACCAGATGGGGTATTGGCAATTAACTAAAACAATCTTCTTAGTGCACCAAGGCATGAATGTTGAAGGGCTGTCTATTGCTTTTCAGCCTTCAGATATCGAGAGACTGGTAGAGATTCCAAATCAATCTGACGTTGTAACCCTTATATTATATTAAGATGATTTTCATATTCATCATAAGATAATACTTTCTTCTTAAACTGACAATTATTTTTCTATATGTTGAGACGAATATCTTGATTCCATCTTCTGTCAAAATATTTGGAATGTCATATTGAGAGTCAGCCAGAGGCCAAAACATGACTGGTACTTCACCTTTTTCCAGTTGTTTTCTCATGTTCAGAATTTCTTATTTATCATTAAATAAAGATTCCTCTACCTGATTTGACCAGAGCTGGTTCTTCCTTGTTACTTCATCGTATTCAACAAGATTGGTAGAGAGATCACTGATTAAACTAGAAGATGCATGACTTAGGGGTGGTTTGTAGAATGACCTACACCCTGTGCTATCTTCTGATTGAGAAAGTATTTCACCTTCTAGCGATGAAGCATCAGACATGACTGGTTTTTCATTTGAAAGTTCCTTAAGATAAGAGGGCTTTCTCGGCACTACATTGTCCACTGGAGCATTTTCCAGGTAATGTGCATCACTACTGCGGAGAGGACTTTCGTAGTGAAATTCATCATCATGGGGATGACCACCAAGGTGGGTTATAGAAAAAGATGAGATATCTTTATCCTTGGTCTTCTGACCACACAGAGGGTTCCTGTGGCTCTCATCTGAAGATGCAGCTTCTAGATCGACCGAATTTTCATGAATCAAGCCTTCATGAGGAAGTGTCTGTTGAAGAACTTAGGAATTAATGTTTCCACTGTTGGGAAATTAGGGAGTAGAATCTTGTATTCCAACAGATAATTGTCTAAGGTCTTCATGAACTCCAACATCGAGCAAGGCCTTGTTACAGGTTGGATCTTGATATTTTGACTGTGCTGGGTGGCTCTTCTTCTTAGAATCCTTCTTACTCACCTTGGAAACCACTTGTTGACAAAAGTGGCTGCTCTGAGCAGGTGTATGTGCCTGATCAGGAAAGATGGCCAGGTTAGGCTGACGATATCCACTCAAATCATGTGTATGTGCCTGACTTGGTTGTTCGTATGATATGGGGGAGTATGCCCCACAACCCTCTTGGACTGCAACAAATGTGTGTGTCTATTCTGGATTGAACTGTTGATGTGTCACTCCACTGGTAAAGATAGATTTATGTGTCTTTCCTGAGATGCTGCTAAAGCTGTTATAATATCCTATCAAGCGTCCAGGATATGAGCAGGGATTTGCTTCTGCTCTTTCACCATTGATAAAATATGCTTGGTGACTTCAGCTGCTGGAACGGGGATATATGTCCATTCCATGCTTGGAGTAGGTGTATGTGCCTACTCCTGTCCTCCTTTTCCTATCACTGAATCCAGACAGTACTCAAGTGTGGGGGCAGAGAGCTGAGTTTTCCACTTGTTTTTCGCTGGAGCTTTCCAACTGACTTCTCCGTGAGCTACCAAGCGAGACTGTTGGTAGGATTGATTAATACTAGCAGTTGTATGTGTCTGCTGATTGTACTTCGCCGAACATGGTTGATGAGCTCCATCATATGTAGTCAGATGAGCCTACTGACAAGATGATGATGTATAAACAGGTGTATGTTGCTGCCTATAGTACTCCGCTGAAATTTCCTGGCAGGATTGATGTGATGCTGCCAGATTAATCTGCTGGACAGCGGAATTAAAACGGGCAGGTGTATGTGCACGCTCGTTGCTTGTCACCAAGTTAGGATGGTGGACTTCTCCAGAGATGGAAGAGATTAGAACCTTCTCACTATTATCCGGATTTCTCTTCTGGCGATTCATCTTGCCTGCTCGGGTTCGAGGAACCTGAGCCGAACACCTGGAGTCGACACCCTCATCATGTTGAGGGCGCACTACTGCATGAGTCTGGCGGCGATTGTTGATGGGAGCCCTCGGGAAGGACTCCTACTTTTTTGAATTAAGGCCCTGAGGTACCTGCTCATTTACCTCCCCAGAATATGGGAGTGAATGGTGATTGTGTTCTGGGGATAATGACCCGAAACGGTTGAAGATGGTGGTTAGCACCGCCTGCTTTTTAATCACTGGTCGTCATTGTTCGGACGACCGGTGTGAGTTGTTCACTTGGAGGGCTTGTCGCGCAGCCTCCAGAGTTGGGATTGTACCGTGTTGATGGTACTCCTTAACCAGTGCATTTGATACCCAGCGTTGAAGACGCTGAGTAGGTGATGTCATCCTTAGAGCAGATGATGATCCAGCAGGAGTAGCAGCAATGTCATTTGTAGTAGTAGTATTCACAGGTGTGAACTTGAGAGTAGCCATTCTGGAAATGCAGAAGATCTTGGAAAAGAGTGCCTGTTTGATATAACAGATTTAATAAAGATAAATTCATCCACTACATCTTTGGATGAGCACATATGTCAATGATTATTTTTTTTGGCCCTCTCATTGAGTTTTAAATAGGGGCCTAACAAATAGGTAAGACAACATTTTAACTTGTTTAAGGATTCACGTCGGGCTCACCATTTTTTCCCTCGGAATTTGGGGATGACCTCCTTGATTGAAGGTTCAAACATTCCAATCGGTTTATAACGGGTTTGTTTGTAGAACCAGAAACATCCAATGATTCTATATCCATTTGGACCTACTTTCCAAAGGTAGGCGCTCATTAGTTGTGGACTGATGAGGCTTAGGAATTTGCATTGGTCAGGAGGATGGGAGGTCGGACTCATCACACCATTTTAGGGGAATTATTGTCTACTCTGAGACTCTCTTTATAGATTTAAGTTATGTTCGTGAATCCTTATTACATTACCAATTATAAAATTATCTTTCCCTCAGATCGAAAAATCAATGATTAAATATGTAAGAATTTTAGAGAATCTTTTATATGTATTCGTGGTTCTTCATCGATAGAGAATCATCTGTATTTATTAAGGATTATTTTTCAATGGTATCCTTAGACACATTTATATAGAAGTCTCTTGGTCATTATGATGACCATTCTGGTTTTAAAGCCACTCAGTGGGGTACTTGAAGTTTATTTTCATTCAGAAGGAAATGGATTATTTCAGAGTTGGGATCGAACCCGCAGATGGGCTACCTATGTATCCTTTTTTCGGAAAAGGAATTAGAACCCACGTAGTTCGAGTAAGGTAGTATGATGTTTATGATTGATGGCTCAAAGAAGGATGACATAATTACTTTTACACTCTATGCTCTCGTGAGTCATGCTCAGTGTGAGAAACAATAGGTATTGGTTAAAATTAGACAATTGTTCCATGAAAGATGCAATCATAAGAAATAATGTGGTACTTATGTATGTATGACTGCCCAGATAAATGAAGATTAGGATTTACTTCAGGGAAGAAATATAGGAAGTGGGTCCATAAAGGTATATGTGCTTCATGGAGATTTGAATACTCTAACTTGCGGCATACTCCTGAAAAGGAGACCCAAATTAGGAGAGGATATATGATTGGGTTTTACTCCAAAGAAAGAATCCCAGATCAAAGGTAAATTAGGACTGGCTAAGAGAAATTAAGAATGGGGCTTACTCCTAAAAAGGGAGGCCCATGTTAAGAGACTAGAAAAAATTAAGGGACTTGGGGCTTACTTCTGAAGTGGATGCCCACATTTGAGACTGGGGATTATTACAGAAAAGGTGGCCCAGGTTAATAATTATTACATGGGCTTATTCTTGAAAAGAAGGCCCAGGTTAATGAGATCTCTCATCTTAAAGGATGAGGTTGAATGAATGAAATCTCAATCTTTAGTGACATAAATATGTGTAAATCACTAAGTTCTGAGAGATATTCCATAGAATTCCTTTCAAATAAGGAAGTCAAATCAATAAATCTTTCCATAAATGGCTTTGAAGATTGTCTTGAAGATTGAATCTTGAATAGGAGAGGTGGAATGGATTCAGAGGGGTGAAATGGGAAAGAAGGGCACCCAAAAAGGAAGGGGCGCGCAAGTCCTGGCAGGCACGTAGGTACTGTGTGGGCGCGCAAGACATGGTCGCGCAGGTATACCTTCGCGACACATGGGTACTTGCGCGACGGTTTACCAGCAAGGTAATACTTTACCGACTCTTGGCTAAAGCCTTTAGAATCCTCTTGAGGTTCTTACAGAAGAGTGGCACGCAAGTTCTACTGAAGGAGTTAGGCGGTGCGCAAGTGTGGCCATTTCCCTTAAGGGCTGGACACTCAGGCGTGCAAGTGTTGATGAGTTTCAACACTTAGGCCTTCCTCCCCCTCTTTAGATCTTCTTTTCTAGGTATGAAATTACCTTAGAAGTGTTTCGGAAGCTTTGAGAAGAGACTAGGGCACTAGGAGCACAAATCTGAGTTTCTGGAAAAATTAATCCTGAAATGGGGGGCCCATAGGGTCTATTTATAGGCTGGAGAATACCCTGGGCAGTTATCACTTAGGGAACGCAAGTGTACTTGCGTGACCATTGCGGCGCGCAAGTGTACTTGCAATACCATCGTAGAACTGGCGCGACCCTTGTGCAACATTCTTCTTATTCCTTCCTTTGTCAATTTTTGATAATTTGTCTAAAGGTTGAATCACTTTGAGTTAAGATAATACCCTTTTACAATCTTTATATTTTGTGATAAAAGGAGCGTCAACAACCATAAAATGTCCTTTCACATAGATAAGGGGTCACCACAAGGACTATAAGGGAAGAAATGAACCTACTGTGGAACACCGAAGACCACATCTCATCATACATAGGATTATACAAAGGACCATTGGGGGACCCCATTAACCCAATCTAGTAACCCAAAATATATCAATCAGATAGGGGATCACACCAAGAAACACTAGGGGACACTACAAATCAAATCTAGAATCCATGATATCAAATCACTCAGATAGGGTATCTCCTGTCATGGAGAGTTTGTCATATTGATTCCACAAATCCCATCTTGTAAAACTATATAAGTACATGATCATACTATTGAAAATACAATAAACCCGACTGAAACAGTCTACTAATTAAGGGTTCATATACTCAATGAATCCAAAAACCCAACTGATACCTTCTATGTGTACGGGATCATATAATTGATGATTTCACAAACCCTACTAGGCTTATATATCAGCCTCCCCATTGGCCTGCTCCAAATCTATCCAAGATTATCCTATCAGTGGGATCGTAATCATATACTGAGTATGTAATTACATGTTGTAACCTCATAAGGATATACCATAGGACTCACTTATTCACTGCTTTTCCTAACATGACTAATATAAGTTACCTAGAACCATCACCTTATCTCACGAAATAACCACATGTAGGGTACTAAAACCCTGATAGTATGGAAACACCACTCAACAAGATATATGAGTCTTTAAGGCCTATATATTGAGATGAAAGGGTAGAGTAACAACCTCAATATCTATCCAGTGATCTAAAATTAACACCTTCTACAATCAAGAACTAATTACAAATAATTAATCTCAAATCATGCTAGATCATATCTCAAAATCCACCACGATGGGTACCGTCACACTCAATGTTGAAAACTGCTCGGGATAGGGTAGTCACAAGCCTGAATCCAAGTCACAGTGAAGGAGATACATCAGGAGGAATCTTCCAATAATAGTATATGGTCTGTACAATGGTCTACACAACATGTGACCCCGATTGAAAACCTAGATGTTTCCTCTTATTTACATCATGGCAGACCATGTGAGCATACACAACATGTACACGGTGTATATGACACGTCTCGCCTAACCTGGACAATTGGACATGCCCTCCCCCACATAGCTTGGCTAGTTGTGTCTTCTACATCTCATATACCCCAAGTACACAATGTTTCCTATCTAACTGGCCTCTTGGAAATTTCTACAGCACATGTATATGTAAAGAACCCCATGTCTCTATCTCTATCCATGTACGTCAACATGTCCGTACCCCTTAACATGGGTTCCATGGTCATGTCTCTTGGCCACCCAACATACACTCACTACACAGAGTGTAACCATAGTACATAATATGTAGTCCCCTAAAGTAATATTCCATGATTAAGAAGAACACATATAATGTGACCATGTACTTAATGTAGTGTGATCGGGATTTATAATTGATAATTCCCTGCAAACTTCCCAAAACACACCAGTTTCTACTGAAACCCACTAATCATCTCATAGGGGATCACCAACAGTCATAAAAGGGCTCTAAAACCCTAAAAACAATTATAAAGAAGGATCAAGGCATAAAACTCAAATATTCCCACCACATTGAAATTTTTTGAAGGTTCGGGTTTATATACTCGCTTTGAAGATTTCAAAATGTCACACATGAGAGATCGCTATCAGGATCGGAGATCGGCGATGCCGCATCTTCTTATTTTCACCTAGTTTTTTCCATTCTAAAAGGGGGAGCATCACTTATCCTCTATCACTAACACTCAATGGGGGTATTTATATTATTTTATTACATCAATAATCTCCATTTTAACACTTCTTTAACATGCCTCCATCCTGACACCTGACGCTGAAAGGTTTTACGTCACGCGAAGGGAAAACACCACATCATGAACTCAACTGCATCCTCAAATTCGCAATATGAGACTCCACTCGGGAGTTATTTTACATTTTGAAAGAAACATTTTTCACATGCTAAAATATATTTATTATTATAATACCATTCATCAAGGTCCTCTCTTCCCCGAAATCACATGCCAACATAGAGCCTAACTTCAAAAATATATTCCTTGAATTATTATGATGTCTGATAGGTAAAAACCTAATTCACTAAAATATATTAATCATTAAGAATAAATATAATCTCATATATTTAATAAATATTCATTAAATATATCTATATTAACTTCCATTAAATGTTTAAGTGAAAAATGAATCACATAATGTCATGACGCGGTAGTTTGTCATACACACAAGCGATCATATATTACATTAAACATAATGGAAAATAAGAAGGTATATGTGGTAAAAAAATTATATAAGTATAATAATACCATAAATATCATATACATGTATTGATTCCCTTATAATAGTTTTTCTTGAATTATGGTGATGAAAAATAGTTACATTGGTATGGGAGGTGGTAGTCCACCGTAAACAAGATCGATGATTTCGCTTCCAGTTTAATAGAAGTGGATATTAATATAGGTCATTCCCTAAGAATAATAAAATATTAACATATGATATATAATTTGTTATTATAAAATCATTATTTAATATTATTTGATGAAGGTGTACTAATAAATAAAACAAATAGTATTTTATAACAACATTACCTCATATTAGAATTACCTCTTTAGGTTTATAATAGAAGCCTTACTAGGATAAATTTCTGAAAAAACCATGGGATATAGAATAATTTTAGTGTTTAATAATGTAATTTGGTCTAGGATTTTCTGAACCAAATGGATTTGAATATGTGAATATAAGAGGATAGTGGCTTGCCTTTTATATCTGTGGGGGAGGACACACATAGAAATTATGAAAAGAGTCAATTAGATCTTTGTTTTTATCATTCCAAAATCATAAGAAAAGGGTAATTCATGACCCATATAAAATATAAAGTAAAAAATGGCCATTAAATTGGATTTTGACAAGTTTATAAGTCATTTTAAGAATTATCAGTTTAGTTTATGCCAGATTAATCTGTTTTACCTTAACCACAAGAATTAATTTCAACTTCTTCAACTATTTGTATTTTTCAAAAATTAAGTTGAACATATTTGATATTATAAATTATTATTGTTCAAAATATAGAATACATTTTTAAAAATTTATTTTACAAAAGTGGAAGAATCCAATTTAAAATTATACTTGAAGACACGATTAAAATTCCAGTTCCCAAAGATAAACTTTTTATAAGTATACAACATTTTAATATCCAAATTCAAAATGAAAAAGATTCAACTAACATATATTTTATATCTTTAAATATAATTATACTAATTTTTATTTAAAAATAAATTGAAATATAATTTATCATTGTAAATAATATAAAATAAAATGTAGTTTTTAATAAAAATGAATAAAAATCACTATTTATCAAAAAGGGAAACATTTCAAAAAAACCTAAAAATAGACCATCGTGAAATTTTTGTATTATGATTTAAAAAATGAAGGTAAATTTTTAATATAAAATACATAAATTTGGTCAAAAATTATTTTTAAATTATGTTGGTAGAGTGACTGAACATCCCTTTAGAAAAATACAATTTTTTCAATAAAAAAATTCCTTTTTTTGAAATGATTATTATGTCATTTCAAGTAAATATGTTACTATAATTTTTATAATTTAAATTTATATATTCATACTCTATAATTTATTTAATACTCTAAAATATAATTATAAATTAAAATTCATTTAGATTTTGTTTTTCATGTTCTGTAACAGATCGAAGGGATCATATTTATTTAAAATGAAATATATCATAAACTCTCAGGGTGTAACATTACTATCTAAAATCAGTGTTTAATATAATATGTTCTATAAAAATGAATCTATTATTTTAAAATATTAGTGTTTTACATTATCCTCACCTTTAATAAAACTCTTCATCAAAATTGGAAGGTTCACTTGTAAATTGAGGATTTAAAATTTAAAAAATATTTTACTGAAAATCCACACAGTAAAAGTGTTAATAAAAAATCGTCTTTAAGAGGGAGAGAGAAATATAAATAGTGATTTAGATTAAAAAATAAATGGGTTTCCAATTTGGGTAGTATATCTGGGAAGTGTTGATATAGTCATGGAATAAAAGTGTAATGTGTAAAAAATGAAAGAAGATAGAGAGGTCATTGATAACAAGAATGTGAATATTCAAGAGAAGGTCATCAAATAAAAAACCATAAATCTATGATGTGTCAAAAGACCATTTATTCATTTAAAATTAATATAATTGGATAACATTTGGGTTTCATGATCCTTTTCCTAATATTAATGAGCTTTGTTAATATCTAAGAGTATATGTAAATAATCTTACTAGATATATTTCTATTTTATATAAACTATTTCATCCTTTGGTTGTCAGTCGATCAATTTCCACTTCATCTGTTACACCATGAAATAAGTATCCAAAAATTATTTTTCTACCAAAGTCTATAAAATTATTTTTTATAGATCATAATATTTATATAAGTGGGACAGGTCATCCCACATATTTATAAATATTTTCCAAAAACAATATGGTATTCACAAGTTATCAATCAATAAACCACAAGTGTAACCACATTGGTTCATCATTAAAATTTATATACCAAATTGATTATGTAAAAAATAATTATATTAACCTGAACAACACATAAGACATTGGTGGGCACAAAACCTTTATCATAATTTTATTTTGGTTTCAAGCCCCACTGCCCTATCATATGTGATGGGTTGTCACCTAGTATGTTGGTTGTGCTTTTTCTAAAACCCTATTATTATAATTCCTATAACATTACAAAATTTTAATGAATAATAATTACTACAAAATAAAATATAATATAAACCTTAATAGTTACCAGTACATTAAATATTATTTCCCAAAAATATATAAGGGAATTTATCCTCAATTGGGTTTTCATATACTAAACCAAAAGGTCATATTTCACTAAATGTTTTCCAAAAATATGATTACTCATCTAATTTTCAAACCAAAATATATTCATAAGATATTTTTAAGACTTATAAATTATTATCCACATTAAAGTCATAAATATTTTATGTTATCCATAAATCTTATGTTAATGAATAAATATATTATTCTAAAATTGAACATAATCCTTAGATGTTTTTATGATTCTTATAACTAAAATAGCATTGGTAAAAATTATTATAAATTTTAATATTGTATCAAAATAAATTATTAATTAACCCATTTAATTTAAACATAAGTCAATCCTAGGTCTAGGGGTTAACCATTAGAATAGGTCATTGACTTAGATAATTCTTAGGTTCCACACATTTAAGACAAGGAATCGTAATAGATCGCTATGATGAAATTTTTTTCCTCCCATCATACTCATCATTTTCATTGGTAATTCATTACATTAAACCCTTCTTTTCCAAACATAAATAATTTTCCACTTCATTTGAGGTATATTATTGTGTGTCTCTTTCCACAATTCTGAGAATAAGAAAATTTATCCTCATCTTGACCATGGTATCAACCACTTGATCTCTCATATAACTCTAACATTATATTCTTTAGTTAGTCTGATAACTAGTTAAGGTATAGGTTGTTAATCATATTTAAGGATAAATTTTTGGTCATAATCATAATATCATTCACTCTTATCATTATCATGTTTGTCTGATCTTATTAACCATGTTTTCCTCCACGTTAAATGTTAATATAATTCATCCAAGTTCAAGCCATTGACTAAAACCAACAAACATAGTATGCGTAAAAATATTCGTTATAGAAAAATCATATAATAATTTATAGGATGTATAAATCAAGAAATATTATTTTCAATCAAAGAAACCTTAGTTTTAACCTAGGTTATTCATTTTCAATATTTGTTCAAATCCACCATAATGCTTTGTTAATAAAATTTTAATTATCTAAATCGTATCGCCCTAGAGTATCAAAACAGGTTTTTATTAAGTCACATTTCTATATACCAAGTAGTTATAAAGTCAAGATAAATATTCCTTTTTATGATTTATTTCCCCAGAATTCATTTTTCCTAGAACAATGGTTACATATAATACCCAGATATGGATTTATTTTTAGGAAAACATGCAAAATACATACCTAACCAAAACATTTGGATGTTCTTCTATAAATATCATCAAATTTTATCATGGGGTTTTATCCCCAAATATAGGCTTCCATAAATCTAGTTCCTAATGTTTCTTCTAAACATCATCTGATACCAAATATAAGGAACCTTACCCTAGTAACATGGATTCGGTGTTTACTTTATTACATTTTCATAAGATACAAGGAATCATATCCTGATGGGAAGAATATTTTAGTATTCTTGGTAAACTATATACATACAGGATTCCAATATTTCATTTGAATACAAAAATTATAACATTTTTTTGAGAATACGATTTTTCCCTCTAGAATTTCCTTGCATATCATTCTTATTAAACATTTTGGATTTCTAGAAATAGAAAAAAAATAATGGTGAGATAAAATTCTTAGTAAAGGTTAAGTATTATGGAATTAATCATGAATCAATTAGCATAATCATCTTGGAAGTTAAAAACCCAAACTCAAATTCAATTTAAATAATTATATTTTCATGATTAAATAATAAATAAAAAATATGGAATTTTAAATAACTTCAATCCCATTCCATTTAATCAATAAAAATATAATTAAATGAATTTATAGATAATATCATTTTTAAAGTATCATTGTTGATAATTACTGATTTTTTAGTGAATTAAATTCTTAATAACTAGACATCATGATCTCATGCATCATGATACCTCTACTATCAAGACAATTCACAAGATATTTTAAATTTTATGAGTTTTTATACACTAAAAACACATTAAACTAAGGTTGTACAACTAATTCATCTCATAAGACTACTGATGCATTGAAAGGATATGTATAAATTGGCCCCACACATATCTGCATGTCTAAAGAAATACTCATATATCTAATAATATATTTAAATCATGAACAATATTACTTATCTAAAGATATCATTATTGATTAAAGGATTTAGAGTTGACAATATTTTCCCATTCAATCATATAAATTTCAATGTAAAATTCTATATGTACAAATGAAAAAATGATTAAAAAATAAAAATACACAAATAAATAATATTGATATTTTTGTGAAATTTAATAACCAATGATCATAATAAAGTTAATATTTTAAGGGAATGTTGATGATTATGAAAATTAATCCTGAGGGTGAATTTAAATAATTTCCATGGTCAAGATGGCCTAAAAAATACCATATAAATAATTACACTAGAATAAATAAAATATATCCCCATATGAGTATAAGTATGTTAAAGTTTTATTGGCCATGAAAAATTGAAACACCAGAAAAAATATCTTTATAAATTTATTAAAGAAAATATAATTCCATTTTGAGAATCAACTTTTATAAATAAAATTTGATAAGACATTTTGATAAAAGTTTCATTTAAAAACAATATTGGAATATTTTTCAAATAATATTTAATATACTGACTGATATTGATGGTTATAAATTATGTACATTGCATATAATGTAAAATAAATCATTTCCCATTTTTGGGTAAATACCAAATAGGTCTATATTGGAAAAATTACATGAATATTCAATTCAAAAAAACATGAAGTAAGAAAATCATTTTTAAAAAAATATTTAATATATCATTTTTGGTATGTAATTTTTTTTTTGAAACATGGTTTTGAAAGAAAATTTATTTTCAACAGAAGCGATAAATAAACTAATATTTTATTAAACAAACTCAATCATTTTATGTACCAAATAAGTTAAAATTATAATATTCCATAAAATATTCATGAATGTATTGAGGATAATAACAGTTTTTTTAGCAAACAATCAAATTATTTCCTTCAATGTTAATTCATACATAAAAAATCCAATTTCAAATAACACTGTGAAATAAACCCAAAAAAACCATATCATTAATGTGGGTATTAATAAATGAATAAATTATGCGTATAAAGATTAATTAAACCAAATGCAATTAGAAATTAATCATAATTTAGAAAAAAATAATTTTAAGCATAATCTTAGAATATCCAAGATAATTAAGAATTAACATAAACAAATGATAAGAAATTGAGTTATGAAATTATGTACCACCTAGTAATTTTTAATTCATACCACCTTAGAGAATATAAATGAAAATTAGAGTTATTATACTATGAATTATTAATTAATCCTAATATAACATTTAAAAGGATTAGTAAATACACCATATAAAATAAATTAGGTTCAACACAGTATGATATGCCTCAATGAAGTAAAGTTGAGATGAAATCCATTACCTCATGCTACTTTTTATTTTAACATACTTTATACTTCTATATAATAGATTTAATAATTTTATTAATTTTTACCATTACCATATTCATATTTATTATATAATATATTATCCACTTATAAGATTTTACAACTCGTTTGTTTATAATATTTCATTATTTTCATTATATCAGGTGTTAATTGGCTTGTTTTATCAACCATGTTTTGTCATAATGTTTCAGTTCTTATTTATTGGATATATATCAATCTTATAAATTTTTATATTAATGTCATAAGTATAATATTAACTCTTTATATACATTTTCATAATCATTCTTGATTATTGATCCTTTAAAATGAATCGCATTGCTTCATGGAGACGATAGGTCGTACGTACACATGATCGATGATATCATTTCATTAACAATTGAATGGGTAATAAAGTGGGGGAAATATTAATTTTATAAAATAAATATAATTTCATATTTATCGCATATATTCACTAAATTTACCCCTATTGTCTTCCATGTAAAACATATATGAAAATTGAATCACTTCGCATTGCGAGCTAGTAGTTCATCTTAAACAAGAACAACATTATTGTATTTTAAATTGAATAGAGGATAACAAGATATATAGTGTATTAAAATTAGTTAATTATAAAAATGTGATTAATATTATATACATTTTCTAAATACATAATTATATCCATCCCTGAATTCTGGTTTGGGAAAACGAATTACATTGGTTTCCAAGGTGGTAGTCTGCCACGTACTCATGATTGATGGTTTAATTTCCCATTTGTTGAAAGAAAATATTGATATATGTAATAAGATTAACATAATAACCCCTAATTGTATGGGATATAAAGCTTTTATTATAATATCATGATTTAATATTATTATAAGGTTCTGGAATAATAAAAAAAAATATGATCATTTAAGAAAGATACCTCTTCTTTGAATGACCTCTATAGGTTTGGAATAAAAGAATTATTAGGATAGATTTATAATAAAAATAGGGATATAATATTTTTATATTGGAGTAATAATATTATTTATGTATGAATTTTTAATAACAAATGGATTTGCATTTGTGAATAGGGGAAGATAGGTTGTGGCCTTTTATATTTTAGGGAGAGGAAACACATGTAATTTTATAAATGAATCAATTATGCCCGATTGTTATTAGAGAAAATTCACCATAATGGGTCATAATTAACCCTTATATGTGATATGATCTAAATATGGCCATAAAATAGGTTTTGGACCAGTTTTTAAATCAATGTAAACCTTTTCTTTTTTTAACCCCATGTTAAATTGGTTTTTACGATAACAATGATGAAAAATTTTCACTTGTTTTACAATTAATAATTGTTAAAAAAATTAAGTAGAAATTTTTATATAATAAAATTAATTTGATTAGAAATATAGAATCCATTTTTTGAAATTCAATTCACATAAGTTTTTGAATCCAATTTAAAATTATAACCACATACGCAATGATAAAGGGGGTTCTAAAAGAAATAATTCTCATAAGTTTAGAAGGTTTTAATATAAAAATTAAATATGAAATTGAATAAACTAAAATAAATTTCATTTATAATTATAAATTAATCTAATTTTTTCTTTAAATAAGAAAATTTAGTTTATCTTTGATAAATATTTGAATAAAAATGATTTTTTTGATAAAAATATATATCTATCACTATTACTCAAAAAATTAATCATTTTAGAAAAAGAAAAAAAATTAACCTAAGATAATTTTTATATTATGATTTCAAAAATTATTTAAATGATTTCAACTAAATTTTCTAAAATTTTTAAAAATTAATTATAAATTATGGTTTCAAAGTGTGACTAAACATCATTTTAAAAAATTAGGGTTTTTTGAGAATATATGTTTTTTGAATGATTATCAGTTTATCTCTAATCAGTAGATAACCATCATTTTCATAATATATTTTGTTCGAATTTATATATATAGATTTAACACCTTGGTTATAATAGTATACAATATGATTATCCATTTATAATCTATGTTTCATATTCCGTAAGCTATCAAAGAGATCAAATTTATTTAAAATGAAATGTAACATAAAGTCTCATTGGGTTACATTATAAAATAAATTTGGTGTTGAGTATCAAATATAATATAAAACCTTTTTTTATTCTTTTAAAATAATGGGATGTTACATTGTAATGCCCTGGCCCCATTATCCAGGAGTCGATGCATTATTTTAATACATTGTCATGATTACAAGTAATCAAGTCCTGAAGGACCGATAATTTTAGTAGTCTTGGAAACAAGATACATACATAATTTCAACACTACAACTTTAAAAGTAAAACAACACTAATTTATTCCATTAGAAACATCCAAGCTTCCATGATTATTCCTTGAAGTCACTCATTACTAACTTCTTTATATCATGGGAAAATGAAACCTGAGGAAGGGGTGGGCTCAAAAGTTGAGTAAGAGTAAGTAATATAATAGAAGATAACATAAACATTTGGCATGGTTAATAATTGAAAACACATGACTTTACAAATAACAAACATGAACACTTTATGGCAGGAATATGAGCTGAGAAAATAATTCCACAATAAAAAAAATTCATGGGTATTCTACTAGTTGAATAACCACACGAAATATCAATATCTAATCCCATAATGATGGAATTCATAATGTCATACATCATAACCTCATAGTCAAGGCCTGGTGCCAAGGCTACAAATAATATAATATCAAGGCCTTGTGCCAAGAAAATAGTTTGTCTCATGAGACCTACCGAGGCATCAAAGAGATATAGTAGGCTCCATCCATCACATACTAAGTCCAATTCATTCCTCATATTAAAAGTTTGAAACATAACATAAAAATTCGTATTTAAACTAGCATACGAAATGTCAATACTTTATCCACAAACCATGAATAGTATAAAAATCTCACATCTACAGTCAAACATAACTCATTAAATACAATATGGACGATTGTATTGTAACATATTAACCTTAATCAATAATAATTAAGAATATTGACATATATGAAAATAATCATCACAACTATTTGATAGAAATATCCCCCTTTTTCTTGAAAACATTTAAAAGTCACACTGTTTGTCAAGAAGCCGTTTAAAAATAGATTTTTGAATCAATGTTTCCCAAACCACATTGAAAATTTTAAAAGGAATTTTAATTTTAAAACATTAATTTTCATATAAATAAATATTTAAAACCATTTTAAAAACATGTAAATTAATGAGAAATATTTAAAATAATATATCATTAAAACATTTAAAATGATATTTTACTCAGAGTTCCTAACCAAAAGAGAGACACTTGAATACAAATAATTGTGGTTATCAAATCTTTATTATATCATGAGAATAATGGGATTCATGATATACTTTGTCAAAGTACATTATATACACCATATAAAAGTGAATTGGTGTATAACAACAAATAAGCCTCAAAAGAATGTAAATTTAGATGAAATCTCTTATAAAGACTCTATCCTTATATGAAGGATAAATCAACGACATAATTATGTGTGACAAATATAAATACACTCAATATGATTAGATATTCAGTGTAAATAAATCATAGGTGACTCACACATATTCTTGTAAAAACAACACCAATGAATTTAATGTTTAACTCAATAAATAGAGATTGAGTTAAAATTACTCTAATCAAGTTCATATCAATCACTTGAGAATTTATCAATGGAGTTATTATGGGTATCAAAATTATATCCACAGAAAGGGGAGTGGAAATTACTACACAAATAATAAGTAGTGATTCCACACATAATCATGGAGAAAAATAATCAATGAAGTATGCGTAAAGCCCAATGAGTGGAAATTGAAATTTGAAATTCCCTTACCGATTTGGTAACTTATGAAACATACACCCCACGAAAGATGTATCATACAATGAAGATGTAAATAACCATACATTAAAGTATATTACAAAAAGAATACAATCAATGGTAGTATATAATACACCACATGTAATGAATATGTGGAGAATAATGGAAATCTCACGGAATTAAAAGTGCGATAAGAAATCTCTTTTCCACATTTTAATCAATCGAGTCGAAAGAAAAAAATTTAATTACCACCAAATGAATCATAGAATACCATGAATATAAAGTGAATCAGGATAATATATCAAATGTCAGTACACAATACACCACATGTAATAAATAAGTGGTGAACAATGGAAATCTCACAGAATTAAAAGTGAGATAAGAAAACCCTTACCTCAAGTCCAACTTGTAGTGTACGTTCCTTGTTGTTCCTGAATAATAAACATAAGATAATTTATACCTTATTAAGAAAATTTTTCAAGTTTATTAATCCTTTTATGTCACTTATTACCTTTCTCTAATAATTAGTTTATTATTTGAGTTCATATTGGATATTTTATCGATGTTCGGAAACTTGAGTAAAAAATGAACTTGTTTTAATTAGAATTTATCCATGTGGTCAAAAGTACATTATCTACAGAATGATATAAATTATTTAAATATCATATATATTTTTTATATACAGTATATATATATATATATATATATTAGATTACATAACATTCGGAGATAAGAAATGAAATGTACCATTCATGGAGATGATAAGTTGTATGTACGCATGGATGATACTTTCATTTCTATTTTGTATTTTAATGGAATTAAAACATAATGATAAATAGTTATATTATAAATCCAGTATAATATCATATATAATATCATTAATTATATCCTTTATATGTCCCACATAATTCATTAATGAGTCATATCATTTTGAGGGGGCGGTAGTCCGTACTTCCCCAAATGAAATTATCGCATTTTAACCATAATGGAAACCACAAAATAATGACATAAATGGAAAATAAAGAAGCATAAAGAAAAAATAAACATAATATATATATATATATATATCATATATAAATACAGTTCCATCTTATTGTCCACCATGAGAGGCGGTAGGAGATAATCGAACAATCATCGTTTCGTGAGGCGTTAGTTTGTCATACAAAGAAATAATGTGTTATTCACCAATTAGATGGAGGTGTGAGTAAGTGAAGTTCGAATAAATCTCATAAAAACATCCTAGTGTATTGAAGATATTTTTTTTGTTATAAAATAAAGAAATAAAAAGTGTTTAGGGGGTTGGATAAGTAAATTAATACAAAATAAAAAATAATAATTTAAGAGAAAGTGTTACCATTAATTTGGGTAACTTCCTTTGGTTTGAACCAAAAATACTTCTTGAAGTGCCTTATGACTAAGGTAAGGTTTCTAGGAGGAATATGTGGATCTTGAGAGATTATTTGGGTAGGGTTTTGATGAGCCAAGGGGCTTGAGATGTGTGTATAATGGGATAGAAGTGGTGTCTTTATTTATGGGGGAGGAGGGTCTCTTTAGGAATGTGTGAAAATATTATATTATTATATAGTGATACTCAGTTTATAAATTTCCAAAACTAATTAAAGTCGAATATATGACAACTAATGGTTGAAATAAAATCATCCAATAAGAATTTTATAGGTTTTGGATATTAGTTTAATATTAATAATCATATTTATTTATATCATTTATAATTAGGTAAATACTACATCAATATTATGTCATAAATAATTTAATTTCTTTGATGTATAAAAATTATAAAACAATTACCATAATTTAGGAAATGTTTTTATATTTATAATGATTATTTTTAGTCTAAACTATGACTTATATAACCCCATGTAAAAATTGATATACGAAAAGATATTTGTTAATGTCATTTTTGTCTTTACTTTAAGTTAATTAAAATAAAGTGCCATTATCATTCATAGGTGGCTCCATGGGGTGCCAAAATCGACCCAATGATGCCCACAGTTGGTCATGACTCATACAATAAGGTTAGTATAAGTTTTAAGGTAATTTTGTATTATTATAATATTCTTTTTACCTTGAATTACCCTATATACCTTTAGTTGCGGTAAATAAGAGTAAAAAGTTTATATTCACCAAAAATTATTTTCATATTATTAAACCAAATTTTACTTATTAATAATAACCATGTATGTATTATTTTTTAAATTCAATTCACAGAATCTGAAAAATTTTATTTAAATGAAAAAGGCAGTTTTTTAACTACTACTAAGTAGTTTCACTATTCATCAAAAATAGAAGTTTTTCAAAAAAATACCAAAAAATCATCCTAAGCTATATTTGGTATTAAAAATTCAAAAATGATGTCTATTTTTCTAAATTTAAATCATTTAATTTGTATTAATTAATTTAAAATTAATTTTCATTGTCAAAACAAATAGCATGTTTTTAAAAAACAATATTTATCAAAAGATTGACACTTGTTTATGTCCAATTTCAAAGTGAAATTAATTCCAATGACCACCATTAGATTAAGTGGTAAAAATATAATCTTATTAAATTTTAAAACCAATTAAAAAGATAATCTAAACATATAAATAAATTAGATCAAAAGGAACTTTTGAATTAAAATATAGTATTTTTTACTATTCATAAAAAAATGAATTTTATCAGAAAAATACCGAAAATTTACCCAAAGTGAATTTTGATATCCCGATTCTAAAGAATAATTTTATTTTCTAAAATAGAACATATAAATGTGGGAAAAACTATATTTAATGAGGTTTCAATATTTAAGGGTAGAAAATCGTCCTTTTACAGTAAATTATGTTTAAAATTATATTCATTCATATTTTAAGCCTCTAAATTTTATTGGATAAATGTAAAAACATTTAACAAACATATATAATCATTATTTAGTTAGTTATGTTCATTCCCTCCATTACAATGGCTATGAGTTAACTACTATTTAATATAATAATATTGTGTTATTAGTGTGCAACGTAAGATTTCAAAGAAACCCATTGTTGTGTATCAGGTATACCATCGAACATAGTGTCCCATTTAAATTAGAAATAATATTTAGTTAAAAAATATTAATAAATATGAAAAATGTAGTGTTCTTTATTTACTTGTAATGTTACATCCTTCCCCCCTTTTGGGAATTGCGTCCTAGCAATTTTAAAACTGGGCTTGGAAACTTCATTAAAAGCCCCACATCAGAAAAGAGTCAGTAAAAATATCACTTTAAAAGAAATAAAGAAATGTACAAAGGTCACCTGAGATAACCCATACTAGGATTCCATGTAGGAAAACATGGATATTGAAGATAAACTAAGTGTCAAGTTCTGAATAAGAGGGATAGAAACCATTATCAGGCGAAAGTTAAAAACAAGTAAACCAAAAACTTGTGATGGGATAAACGGTCATTAGTTTCCCAGTAGAAAAATTAAACAGATAACATTTTTGTTTTGTTTTATGTTCTATATCATAAATTTGAGGAATTTATTTATGAGATTGACTAAGAACATAAAGAGATATACTTACTTTTTAAGTAAATTTTCATTCATTAATAAATTTCTACCACCAACTCATCTTTTTTTCAAACAATGAGTATTCAAGATGAATTGGTCACAACGGAAGAGCTAGAATCAACTTCATGAGAGTCACATGATCCAAAAAGGATAAATAGTATATTTACCTTGTCTTTAAAGATTAACCACCATCAAAATGGTTAGTACAAGATCAGTTGATCCCCAAAAAGGATAATCCTTTAGAGAAAGAAATACAAATCTTAATTTCTAAAATTTAACCAACAATACCCCAATGTTAAATAAATACCATTAAATAAATGATTGTCCTTAAAATCCTTAAATATAATACAAACTAATATTGAAACCCAAAACTTATAAGTATTTGTTTATGTAGTCTTCCACATTAAATTGTATCTCCAAATGACATCGACTACCTTAAAGTCACATACTGAAAAGTAATTAACCAAATAACATATTCTCTATCGTAGGTTAATAATTTCCATAAATAACACAAAATATAGATAAAATCCACCATTATGACTCAATTGAAATCCTATAGTATTCTATTTTCCTTAGGTATATAGTGTTCCCAACAGAGAAAACATCTTTTAAAATAAGAGTTATCACTTAATCACCAAATCATTTTCCTATACTAAGGATATCCATTTGATAATAAATAAGGTCCCAAATAAAAATAATAAAATCATTTAACTAAAAATAATTTTTCACACTAACTAGGGACTTCATGTAGTTCAGTGGTAGGGGGTTAATCCCAATCGTGCTCTGGTTTTGTGTTCGATTTCCACATCTTTGTCTGACATGATGGGTTGTCACGTGGTCTGTGTGTTGTCCTTTTTCAAAAAAAATATTTTATAAAATTACCAAAATGAGATAAATTCATCAAAATAACCATAACATAATTTATCCACAAATTTTATCTCATGCCACGCATTTTCATCCCAAAATTTAATAACATGGAATTGCCTCAAACTCAATGATAATTTAAAAAAAATTATAACTATATCTACAAGAGAAAGATAATTCATCCTCAAATATCATTTTCACATGACAAACTATAGGGTTATAAATTCAAGAGAAAAGTATTCCAAAGTAATCCCATCAACAAGAGGACTAATATTATTAAAAATTTTTCCATCCATTTATTTCCACATAGCTTCTTCCTTGATCAAGAGAATATCCTATAGAATATGGCATTCACTCAGGTAATGGCCAAGTTCCCTATATTTATGGAAACTAACTGTAAATGGATTCTTGGGACCATTTTTATTTTCTTCCATAGTAATCTTCATTTTTCCCCGACAATTATTTACTTTATATCCTTCTTTCCCACACGTAAAGCATTTCATTATTCCATTGAGACACTTTCTTAGGTATCTCCTTCCACATTTCCTAGATGATGGAAATTGATGTTTCCTTTCTCCATGGTCTCCACTACTGGAGCTCTTATCATTCATCACCTTTCTCTTCATTGTTGATTCTGAGAGTTGGTATATTTATATGTTGTTGATCATATTTTTAGAAAAATTATTCGGCATAAACACGATTTCTTTAACACCTATCAATATTCCATTTTGTTGCTCATTTCCACCATTGTTCTCACCTTGTACATCATGCTCAATGTTACTATGAATTCCTTGGAATCCAGCCATTGACTAAAACCAGAAAGCATTGTGTGAGTGACAGTACTCATAAAATAATTTAAGGAATACCATGAAACCTTATTTTCAATTTAAAACACCTTAGGATTAACCAAGGTCATTTATTCTCATATTATATTAAAATCCTTCAAATCAGTTAGTAAATAAAATGTAAATTAGACTAAGCATATCCCCGAGGAGATTCGTAACCAAGAGTGCAACAAGACCCGTTGTCGTGTACTAGGATACCTCGGGTCAAGCCCGAAACTCCTTGTCAGAGTTTTCACTCCTAGGTACATCTGTGCCAGAGCCGCCTCTATCTGTTCTTATCCAGACAAGGATGTATTGCTTGGAAAATATACAAAATCCCTACATTACCAAAATTCTAGGAAGTTCTTCAATACTAATCATCAAGGTTTATATTAGGGTAATGTGCTCTAATCATAGTTTATCTAAATCAAGATTCCAAGTTTTGTACTAAACATATTCTGATACCAACTATAACGCCCCGACCCCATAATCCAGGAGCCAGTGAATTATTTTAATACATTGGCATGATTACAAGGAATCCAGTCCCAAAGGACCGATCCTTTTAGTAGTCTTGGAAACAAGATAAATACATAATATCAACACTAAAACTTGAGAAGTAAAACAACACTAATTTATTCCATTAGAAACATCCAAGCATCCAAGATTATTCCTACAAGTCACTCATAACTAACTTCATCACATCCTGGTAAAATGAAACTTGAGAAAGGGGCGATCTCAAACACTCAATAAGAGTAAGAAATACAGTGGAAGATAACATAAATATTAAGCATGCTGAATAATTTAAAATTCATGACTTTACAAATAATAAACATGAACACTTTATGACAGGAATATGAGCTGAGTAAATAATTCCATAATAAAACCTTATCATGGGTATTCTACTAGTTGAATAACCACATTAAATATAAATATATAATCTCATAATAATGGAATGAATAATGCTAGCCATCATAACCACATAGTCAAGGCCTTGTGCCAAGACTACAAATAATATTTTGTCAAGGCCTTATGCCAAGACGCTAGTTTTTCTCATTAGACCTACCGATGAATTGAGGAGCTATAGCGGGCTCCACCCATCACTTACTGAGTCCAATTCATTCCTCATATGAAAAGTTTGAAACATAACATAGACATTCATATTAAAACTAGTATATGAAATGTCAATAATTTATCCACAAACAATGGATGGAATAAAAATAGCACATCCACAGTCAAACATAACTCATTAAATACAATATGGAAGATACTATTGTAACATAATAACCTCAATTGAGAATAATGAATAATATTAACATAGATGAAAATAATCATCAAAACTATTTCAGATAAATATCTGCCTTTTTCTATAAAGCATTTAAAAGTCAAACTATTTGTCAAGACGCCGTTTAAAATATATATTTTTGATCAAAGTGTCCCATAACACTTTGAAACTTTTAAAAGTAATTTTAATTTTTTAACTTTAATGTCGATATAAATAAATCCTTAAAACCATTTTTAAAACATGAGCATTAATGAGAATGATTTATAATAATAAATCATTAAAATATTTAAAATGATATTTTAGATAGAGTTTGTAACCGAAATAGATACACTTGAATACAAATAACTGAGGTAATAAAAACATTATAATATCATTAGAATAAATGTATTCATGGTATACTATGTCAAAGTACATTATATACACCATATAAAAGTGAATTTTTTGTATAACAACAAATAAGTATCAATGGAATGTAAATTGATATGAAATCTCTTAGAAAGATTGTATCCTTAGGTTAAAGATAAATAAACAACATAATTACATGTGACAAATATAAATACACTCAATATGATTGGATATTCAGTTTATATCAATCATTGGACATTCACACATATTCTTATAAAAATGGCCCCAATGAATTGGATGTTTAACTCAATAAATGGAGATTGAGTAAAAATTACTCCTATCAAGATCATATCGATGACTTGAGAATTTATCAATTGAATGATTATGTGTATCAACAGTATATCCACAGAAAGGGGAGTGTAAATTACTATAAAAATAATAAATATTGATTCCACACATAATCATGGAGTAAAATAATCAATGATGAATGCGTAAAGCCTAATGAGTGGAAATTGAAATTTGAAATTCCCTTACCGATTTGGAAACTTATGAAACATACACCCCATGAAAGAAGTATCATACAATGAAGATGTAAATTCCCATACATTAATTTATATTACAAAATGAATACAATCAGTAGCATTAAATAATACACCACATGCAATGAATAAGTGGTTCATAATGGAAATCTCAAGTAATTAAAAGTGAGATAAGAAATCTCTTTACCACGTTGTAATCAATCGAGTCATAAGAAAAAAATTTAATTACCACCAAATAAATCACATAATACCATGAATATAAATATAATAATGATCATATATATCAAATGGAAGTACACAATACACCACATTCAATAAATATGTGGTGAACAATGGAAATATCACGGAATTAAAAGTGAGATAAGAAACCCCTTACCTCAAGTCTAACTTGTCTTGAATGTTCATTGTTCTTCATGAATAATAAATATAAGATAATTTATAATTGATTAAGAAAAATTTTCAAGTTTATTATTATTTTTATAACACTTATTACCTTAATATAACAATTAGTTAATTATTTGAGTTCATATTGGATATTTTATCGATGTTCAGAACTTGAGTAAAAAATGAACTTCTTATAATTACAAGTTTTCCATGTGGTCAAAAGTCCATTTTCTCCAGAATGATATAAATGATTTAGATATAATATATATATTATATTTCCAATATATATATCTATTTATAATAGTACATAAAATTTTGAGATATGAAATGAAATGTACCGTTCATGGAGATGGTAAGTCGTACGTACGCATGAACGCTACTTTCATTTCTATTTTGTATTTTAATGGAATTAAACCATAATGATACATAGGTATATTATAATTCTAGTATAATATAATATGTACTATCATTATGTACATCCTTTATATGTCCCACATAAGTCATTAATGATTCATATAATTTTGAGGGGGCGGTAGTCCGCACTTCCTCAAATGAAATTATCACGTTTTACCCATAATGGAAACCATAAAATAATTATATAAATGGAAAATACTGACGCATAAATAAATAATAAATATAATATATATATATATATATTAAATACAGTTCCATCTTAATGTCCACCATGTGAGGCAGTAGGAGATAATCGAACAATCATCGTTTCGTGAGGTTTTAGTTTGGCATCCACAGAAACAGTATGTTATTCACCTATTAAATGGAGGTTTGTATAAGTTTAGTTCTAGTCATTCTCATAAAAACATACTATTATATTGAGGATACTTTTTTTCTAATAAAATAATGTAATAAAAAGTTTTTAGGGGGTAAGAGAAGTAAAATAAATCAAAAAAAACAAAATAATTTAAGAGAAAGTGTTACCTTTAATTTGGGTAACTTCTTTTGGATTGAACCAAAAAGACTTCTTGAAGTGCCTTATTCCTAAATTAAGGATTCTATATGGAGTAGAGGGATCTTTCTAGATTAATTTTTCATGGTTTGGATGAGCCAAAGGGCTTTAGAGGTGTGTAAAATGGGTTAGAAGTGGTGTCCTTTTAAAAGGGGTGGGAGGGGCTCTTTAGAAAAGTGTGAAAATATTATTTTATTATATAGTGATATTCGGTTTCTAAATGTCCAAAACTAATTAATGTAAATTAAAATAAGACTCATGGTCTAAATAAAATCATAAAATAATAATTGTATAGGTTTTGGATATTATTTTAATATTAATAATCATATTTATTTATATCATTTATTAATGAGGTAAATACTACATCATTATTATGTCATAAATAATTTCATTTATCTGAAGTCTAAAAATTATAAAACAATTACCATAATGTATTAAATATTTTTAGATTTCCAATTATTATTTATAGTCTAAATTATGACTTATATAACTGCATGTAAAAATTGATATACTAATAGATATTTGTTAATGTCATTTTTGTCTTTACTTTAAGTTAATTAAAATAAAGTGTCATTATCATTATTAAGTGGCTCCAAGGGGTCCCCAAATATACCCAATGATGACCATGGTCGTCCATGACTCATAAAATAAGGTCAGGACAAGTTTTAAGGTAATCTTGTATTATTATAATATTCCTTTTACCTTAAATTACCCTATTTACCTTTAACCGCGGTAAATAAAAGTAAAAAGTTATTATTCACCAAAAATTATTTTCATATTATTGAACCACATTTTACTTATTAATAATGAATATGTATGTATAATTTTTTAAATTCAATTCCCAAAAGTGGTAAAATTTCATTTAAATGAAAAATTCTGTTTTTAACTACTAGTTAGTAGTTTCACTATTCATCAAAAATTGAAGTTTTTTAGAAAAATACAATAAATTCAGCCTAATATATATTTGGTATTAAAAATTAAAAAATTATTTCTATTTTACCAAATTCAAAACATAGATTTTTTATTAATTAATTTAAAATTAATTCCAGTTGTTAAAAAAATAGCGTGTTTTAAAGAAATAATACCAATCAAAAGATTGACACTTGTTTATGTCCAATTTGAAAGTGAAATTAATTCCAATGACCACCATTATATTAAATGGTAAAAATATAATCTAATTACACTTTAAAACCAATTAAAAATATAATATAACCATATAAATCAATTATATTAAAAGGCACTTTTGAATTAAAATAAATTACTTTTCACTATTAATAAAAAATGAATTTTATGAGAAAAATACCAAAAAAATTACCCAAAGTAAAAATTGATTTCCCGATTCTAAATAAGAATTTTATTTTGTAAAATGGAATATATAAAAGTGGCCAAAACTAGATTTAAATAGGGTTCACCATTAAAAGGTGGTAAATCAACCTTTTAAAGTAAATTATGTTTAAAATTAGATTCATTCACATTTTAATCCTCAAAAATTTATTGGATAAATGTAAAAACATTTAACAAAAATATATAATAATTTTTTATTTAGTTCTATTCATTACCTCTATTACAACGTCTAGGTGTTAACTACCATTTAAAATAATAATATTACATTATTAGTGTGCAACATAAGATTACAAAGAAACCCATTGTTGCGTATTGGGTATACCATTGAACACAGTGTCCCCTTTAAATTAGAATTAATATTTAGTTGTAAAATATTAATTAATATGAAAAATGTTGTGTTCTTTATTCACCTATGATGTTACATACATGTTATATGATTTCAACAATATCAAAATTATGACATGTTATGCTCTTATTATTGTGTTCTACCTGTTTTTCTATGAAAAAGTCATTACAGGTTTAATCTTGGTATTCCTGATAGGTGATAGTCATGGTATGTTTACCCCTTAGAGAAGTAATGTGAATGATTTAATGAAATGGTGATGGTGGACCCTCAAAAAAGGTAAAATCATGATATCCTTGTGGCCGAACAAAATACTCTATGCCTTGTGGATACTGAGTACACATGTCCTAAATCGATGCCTTGTAGATACCAAGTACATGTTTAGTAATCAAACTTACTGATTGACTCAAGACGTGATGAATTTAGGATTTCAAGTAGGGTATTGTTATTCTTATTCATGAATCTTGATTAATTTTGATATATTTGATCATTATTCCAGAAACATCCCAGAGTGGGTATAGACAATGATTGGGGGGCTAGTTAGTAGAAAAGTACCTTGTATGTGATTTTTATACCTTAGTGTTCATTTTTATCATCATGTAATACACCTATTATACCGATAATGATTACTTAAGGATCAATTGTTGGTTTCCTACTTGGTTTTATTACTAGAACCTTGTATAGTAATTTTGAAGTGTGTGTATACATTATGTAATTTGTTAGAGAAAGGGAAAGGGGTGTTTGGAGGATGAATGAGCTATGTATCATGGAGCTAGTAGAAAGGCTAGGATATAATCCAGTGGATACCATATCATTATTTATGTATCTACTGCACATAAACATTTGTTTGGATTCCCACTTCAGAAGCCCAATTTTTTATAACTGATTTTCCATATGTTACATTTTATATTATTTTATTCTAAATTTTTACATTGAGATGTTATATTTATTTATATTATTAGTTTAATGATTGATATAAAGGGAATATTCTTCCCACTAATAGATTTTTGACCAACAAAGGTTGTCTCCCCACTAATACACTATTGTAACACCCCTACCTAAACCATGTAATGTCTTTTCAAAAAATAAATAAAAACTATACAAGTGATAAATACACATACATGATTCAGATGGTTATTCGTCACTGATTCTTTATGAAAACATCAATAATAAATAAGTAGGTTTTTTTCTATTCACCTGTTAACATGATTCATGATTTTTTGGAAAGGATTGTTGTTCTTGATTGATGGTTTTTTATTATTGGTCTGTTTGTTATTTTGATACCCAAATATGTTCATGTTTATATGAGTTTTGTTAGACTAGCCCAAAATCATACATGCATTTGATCACATTTTGATCTTTTTTTCTACTATATATCTAGGATGACATGCTATTTTTGTAATAATATACATTAAACAAAATTGTTTTACAGTGTCATTTTAGGATTATTCTTTATATTAATTATAGGTGACCATCATGGTATGATTATCCTTTATAGTGGGAGTGTGAATATTGTATTGAGAGGAAGATGGTAGAACCTCACACATTTTATGGGAATGATAGCCTTGTGGCCTAATCATGAATATGATGCCTCATGTATACTGAGTAGAAAATCCCTAACTCAATTACTTGGTGATACTAAGTACTTGTTCTGTAGTTGTCCTTTTGTAATACCACAAGACATGATTCCTTGAGGATTCCAAGTATCATATTAACTTCCTTATATCCATTTCAAAATTACATCCAACGTATCTGATCATTCTTTATGAATGAAGATAAAGTTGGAATGTTATGGGATTGTGGTGACTTGGATAACACATGGGTGCTCAATAGGAATTTTTACACCTTCTTTCACGTTTATCATCATCATGTCGTACAAGTATTATTCATGTACACATTTTTTAAGGATGAATTGGTGGAATCCTGTTAGGTTTTATTATTATAAACATGAATATGAATGTGAATAATTTATGTATATGGATTTGAGTAAGGGAAAGGGAAATTTGATAGATGGTTGATCTTTGGATCAGGGAGATTTTGGTTCAACTAAGAAAAACACAGAAGGATAATGTAGTTTTATTTACCTATCTTATATAGTTAAACATCATTTTGGCTTTCAAAATTGCTATCACAGTTAATTATGAATTAAATAAAATATATACAATATGATATTATTTTCTTCTATATTATTACTCTAATTATAATTTTTTTGTTATATTTTTTTATTGATTATTATGTTTGTAGATGGAATGAAACAGTCGATATTTGGACCCTCACTACAAGTCAGAAGCCTCTTGTGTATGGTGAGGCATGAATGAGGTCTTTTAGATCTCTAGATTGGTCCCATTACATAGGATTTGGAAATTATAAAACCAACTTCATTCACCTAGTCCATTATAGAGAGTAACATGAACTCATGCATGACATCACATATGTAAGAGGTTTCCAACTAGCAGTAAGGGTTTGAAGTCTTTTAGTGGGGATAATATACTCTCAGTATGAATCCCAACACTAATAATATAAATAAATATAACTGATCATAGAAAAATTTAGATGAAAATAATATTAAATTCCATATATTTCATCCTATGAATAAATATATTATCACCCAATGTGGAAAGACAAAATAAAGTATAATTGTATCATATATGAAAATAAAATAATGGTACCCATTGGAGAAAATATGGGTATCTCCAAAAACTTCATGATCTATCACTTAACCATCTGTAATGGGACCATTTACCATTCTCAAATACCTATACACAAATTCTAAAAACAAATCAAGATGTTTTTCCATAATGTGAATACTTGAAGTTTCTAGGACACCACCAATGTTTCCATAAAAAAGGTGCATATGTATAATAGGTGTATGAAATGGTGATAATAAATGATAAGTATATAATAATGACCTAAAAAGCATGATTGATAAAAAATACACCATGATCCATAGCTGTACCTTTTTCATCTCCATAGGGGAAAAATGCTCAAAGTTATTTAAATTAATTATAACCTAGGCCTGAGTTAGTTGATATGCTACATGATATACTCTAGTCATTGAGTTATGAGTGAGGACACAAGTATATAACTACAGAACTTGTAGATAGAATCCAAAAGGCATCATTTTTTTGATTTTCTACATGGTATATTCAAGTTATCGAGTTCATGTATGGTCCATAAGGTTATCATGATCATACACTATGTAAGGATCCACCATCATTATCACATTATATTATACTCACTTCCCCTTGAATGGGTAATCATACCACAATGGTCTCCTATCATGATTACCTATAAGAAACCTCAAATGACATTGAAACTCACAAATAGGTAGGGAATAATATCAAAATCATAACAACACATCATGAGAATATAATAGAAAACATAAAACAACATATGATCAAAAAAATAATGATATCAATATATTCTTAAAAAAATTCATGGAAACAAGATAATATACGGGTATTATGATAATACACACTCCTATAATTAATCACCATAAATAATGATAAAAAATAATTGATCACGTCATGAATCAAGGACGAAAGAGTATACAAGGGCCCTAAAATGGTCAATAGCATCCTACCTCAAGACTATCAATGTTGTCATCATGGTTCATCAAATAATATCCATATGGTACACCACTGTTTTAACCCACTCAATGATCTATATGGATCCAATATTCCACAGTTCTATATTCCCTTGATTCCCCTAATATTTTTTCCTAACGGAAGAGTTACTGTTAGAAGAACCAAATCCCCTCAAAAAATATACAGTGGTATCTTCTTACAGTCGGAATAAATGTTTTAGATATTATGATCTAGGAGAAACCTATTCTGAATGGGTTTTTCTCTCCTGAATGTCACTTATATGATTATGGGCCCAATAACTACTTCCTCTCCTACCTCGTTCTAATAAAGAAGTAAGTGACATAACCTACTATAGAGATCCATGTAAGAGTCACCTGAATTGAATCATGGTATATGTTGTTGTATATGAAATCAACCATGTATAAGTGATCATCCCATGATGGAATGAAGTATAGAAACAAAACCTAAAGAATATAATCTAGTATAAAAAATTATGTGCTTTGAATTTTTGTTTGTTTGGGTATTGTATGCTAGGATCATTCTCAACTGATTCACAATGGTCTTCAGAAAAATATAATAAAACTGTTATATAAAATGTACATAACTTTTAGGTTATATTATTAGAGTAATTCCATGGAATCATGGAAAATCACAAATAAATATCATTCCCAACTCGTCTACTAAGTGTGTCTCATTTATATGTATGAAATGATGAACTTTAGTTAGTTGATCAACAGTCACTAAGATAGTGTTATAACCCCTCATGGTCCTTAGTATTCACATTTAAAATTTCATTATGATGTCTTCCCAATTCCACTTGGAAAATAAAAGTGGATGAAACAAACCACCATACTGCTGGTTCTCGACCATTATCCTATTTCAGGTTAGGGATTAAGAAGTGAATTCAACAATGTCCCTCTTCATCCTTTCCCACCATAATTTCTTCTGAAATTCATTTTAGATATCTTTATACATAGGATACACTACCCAATTAATGGATTTGAATTCCCTAATAAGATGTTCTATAATGGAAGAAGGGAATATAATTCACTCATGTATATGTATCACATCATTACCTTCCAACAACCACCTAGTTATCAAATTACCACCCACTAGTTGTTGTCGAATCACAAACCACATTAGATCAGTGTTCTATACAACATTTAATCAATATATGAAAGAATATCTAGCCACTATAGGATCACATTTCATTAAAGTATTTTACTAATAATCATCCACTATCAAGTTATCCAATAACCTCACTAGGCTCTATTTTTTCTTGAAATGTTGTGCACTAAATTATAGAGATTCCTCCATCTTATGGATAAGACGATTTACTATGAAGATACTATTACCTAGTTTATAGGCTATCAAAATGTTAAATGTATGTAGATACTCTATCTATCACCTCTAAATCATATTCAGTTCTTAATGGTTGATGATATATTAATGGATTTTGTTATATGTATAGAAAACAAACCATTCTCCAAATGGATAATTTTTATAAAACATTAAAGATTGAACCATGGATAACATATATAATCCATTAGTAGGATAGTTCCACACAAGGGGTTAAATATTATATAAACCATATGATATTACCTGTTATCTTTATGTCTTTACTTTCACCAAACCAAACCCAGATGCATCACTGTATACAACAAAACAGGTCCCTCGATTAGGAATTATCAACATTGTAGTTTTAGTGAACCTACACTTCAACTCAAGAAAAACATATTCACACTAGTTTTAACACTATAATATAGTCCCATATTCATAAGCACATTCTTGGGTGCTGATGAAGGGGATTAGTCCTAGATAAAAACATCGATATTGTCCCACTAAACCTAGAGAGATCCTAATCATGAACACCTTACAATGAAACATTTAAGGTATCACTACACAAAACATCTCTAGGTCCATTAATATATCATTATTAGAAAATAATAATCCATAATAATATAACCTAATGAATCAAAAAGTTACACTTTGACAACATAGCATAATGAAGATGTTCTCAATGTATAATTACTACAATCTACAGATGTCTAGAATGCTGCTTTGGGGAAATTGATTATATAAGAATTTCATCAAGGAAAATCATGATGAAAATGTACAGATATGTGTGGATAATCATATTCTTGGGAGTAAATATCACTCAATTTTCATTGAATAATCCAAACGACATCTGAAAATACATAAATAGCCCATAACTTCCCTGAAATGTGATCTTTGAGATGTCATCCTCTCTAACCTACAACAAGTGATATCCTAATCAAAGGTAAATATTATAGAACCATTGGGATACCATAACATATCATATATATTATTTATTGTGGGAAATGGATATATGTTTTCACTGGAAAAAAATTAGAATATGGTAATATAAATATAGATTTATACTATAGTGTGACTTGTATAGAAACAAGATAGTTTCACCAAACACTAAAGTACTCGGTCTGATAAATATCTTCTACTCCATGTTATTAGGTTTTTCCTTAATCATATTCAACTCAGTTAGTTCCATAAGATAAGGGGTATCAAAATGGGTTTCATACATGGAAAAAATTATCTCATTTAAAACTACTCTATCATTAGGGAAATCCAATGAAATCACCTTTAATGTCTTCTTGATAGAGATCTCTAATAAGATAAGAAAACAAGGGGATTCCCATAAACCTATTGAAATAGACAATACTACAATCTTCACTATGATCAGGATAACCTGACTCACGTTTGGACCAACCCTACCCACTTTCAGTTCCCATTATTAGGTCTTCACATACCTTTATACCTTGGGGATGTAAATTATACCTAGTACTGATATAAATCAATGAGATATCAAAATAATTTGTGTCAAATGGTGTATTGAGGGAGAGTGACACTTAAGAAAACATTAAAAATACATCATTTCTATAAATAACTTGTGTATATATAAAATAATGGGAATACCCTTTATCAAAAATAATATTTGAAATAATATCATATATGTGAATCATGGAAATTAACACACCCATACTAAATCACTACCAATAAAAAATAATAATTCACTCAATCACTTCGTAAATCAATGAAACAATAGTATAAAATCCCTCAAAAAGATAAAGAATATCCAATCTCAATATCATCCATGTTATCTGCATAGTTTTTCATAGAATCATAACATTAATCCTCCTTATTTATTATTCAATTCAAACCAGTCTACAAATATTACATAAAAGCATTCTGTTATATTATTTCAAATATAATATAAAAACTATAAAAGTGATTCTATTTTTCTCCCTCCTATATTATTTCCAAATTATAAATTTATTCAATAAAATTGGATAACTTTTTCAACCATTGAGAAATTCCTAATTCTAAATCCACCAATATTTTCCTCTGTTTGGAATAGTCTTGATTATACCCCGGATAATTATACTTTATCATCCTTTAATAATCAGGGTTGTTGTCATTTAATAATTATTTATCCAATTTTCTATAATATTAAGAAGAAATAAATTTATAAATAAATAAAATATTAGTATCCGACAATTTATTATCCCTTAAAACATTTTACATAGTATAGAGGAAAGAATGGGATATCTTACATGCTCTAAAACTAGAAAAAGAACCTAGTTTCATCAAAGAATATTGAAAACTATTGGATGATGGAATTATTGACTTCTTGGACACAATAAATATAAAAATAAAATACAGGCCCCAAGGGTTTCATATTTTTAAAAAAGAAACCACATATTAGTTTACATTAATAAATACTAAAAAATAAATTAACCACTATATTTGACTTTTACTCAAATCCTGAATACAATGAATTTTAAAAAATCTATAAATATGAGTTGTGAATTTTAAATGAGTCATGATTTTATTTCCCAGTATTTTAGGCTTTAACAAATAGTCATATTATATTAATGTAGGGTTATGATCTTGGTAAAATTGTGTCTTATCCATGCACTCAATTCCTAGTTGTTACTGATCAGACATGAATAAACTCAATTATTTAAGGATATGATGTAGATGTTAAATATTATCCCTTTTGGATTGGCATGATACTCGATACCTTGAAGATACTGAGTTAAATATAAATATCCTTATCACTAATTCTTGTTTATTTCTAATGTCATTGACCATTCCTCTTATATAGAGCCAATGTATATATAGTTGGAGCTTACGGTGGATTGGTTATCACATGGGTGATGGTTTTTATTTTTTATGATTTTATTCACATTTATTATCATTATTACATACACATATCACACATATTTACATTTGTTAAGGATGAATTGGTGGTGTCCTGTTAAGTTTTATTACTCACCTCTTCATGGGAATCTCAATACATGTGATGAATTGTTTCATAGGGAACCAACAATTGGAAAGGGCCTCATTGTATATGGTTGATTTAGGGAGCATAGAGCTAATACTACAGTCGGGATAGACACTATAAGATACTACATTTTTATATACATACCTTCTTCAATTATACTTTGCTTTGGATTTTCACTTTGTGATCCTTCTTATTTATCCACTACATGAAAAGTATGATATTTGATATTATTTTATTCGATACTGTTATAATGTGCTATTATTTTTATTTTTATTATTGGTGTATGTATTATTACTGAGTGTACAGTTTGCCTACTGTAGGATGTGTGATCCATACTACTTGTCAAGTGCCTCTTATGTATGGGGATTCCTGAATTAAGTCATGTGACTCTCTAGTATGGACCCAGTGGTTTGGGTGGAGGTCTTACAAAATTATATCAAAGAATAGTTTTCTTATTTCATTTTTGGAATAACCTAATATAGAGAAGAAATGAGATAATATGTGTGGGACTCGAGTAGTTTCTATGTTTGTAACCATCTCAGGTGTAGTGGACCTCTAATTTACCATTAATGAGAACGTTGTTACTATTTTATGACAATTTGGGAGTATTAATTCATCTTGACATTCCATATATGGTTACATTCAACATATATAACCATTATGTGGTTTATAGTAGTTCCATAATTTAATTTTTTAATTGAGTTATTTTTTTAGGATATATTCATATTCCTTGATGTGTGATATATATATATATATTCATTTTTTGTGATATAACTCTATTATCCTTGAATATTTGAAAATAATATTATTATTATGATTGTATATATGTGTGATTGTGACTCTTATGCAATTATGGAGAACATTGGTTAATGATATGAGGTATATAACTTGGATAATGGGTAGACTCTTAACGGAAAATTTGTGTGATAACATAGAGTAATTAATATTTTTTTTAGAAAATTTAGATTTTCTAATGATTCCTTCATATTTTAAAAGATTCCACCCCAATGAAGATTTATGTGATATTTAGTTGACATGGGTTAGGTTACTCCCACTAAAGAGGATACCTTTGCTCTATTACATGTTTTTTAGGAGGTTGCATTAGAGAATAATCCATCACCTATATCCATGGTGCATGAATTAGATACACCTTAGTTAGGATTCCCTTTACTTATTATTTCCCATAGATGCAGGCACTGAGGTATATGGTTTTTTATTCCAAAGACTTTAATCTACAAAATCCACCAACACTTCTGAGAACTAGACTTTTATATGATTCAAAGTACTAGATAGAAAAAATGTGGTTTTATTTGACTTCATTGAGACACTTGAAGATAATAATGTGAAACTGGAATTTTTTTCTATTGGGACCCTCCACATGGTCGTGGGGAATGATGGAATAAATTGGACGACGTAAGGGTATCTCCGAAGAGACTTAAAAAGTTCTATTAATTAGGGAGTTCATTCTTGACAAGCTAAAGGTGGATCGATCATATAATTTCAAGTTGCAACATAAGGGATTCATGAAAGTATATGTATACTTCAATCCTTTCACCAATATACTACATATTTCTTCTCACATAGATCTAAATGGTGTATATAAGTTTTATAATATTGATATTGGTTTTAATACTAATATCAGGTAACATGTAAGGACCATCGATCAAAATGCATAGCCTGAGGATTTATGTATGAAGTTGACTTTCAATAATTTTCTAGGGGAAGAAAAAGAAGTTTTTTTAACCTGTCAGTACTCAGGTATGTGGACCTATTACAGATATGATGAGTGTCTTGTTTGGTAGTAGGAAAATGAAGTCCATGGATTCATGGATGGTGAGTTTTACAAAGGTGGAAAACATTTTTTTTTTCTTCAACCCCCTTTATAGGAGTTAAAATTTGGATTTAATTATGGGAGGATTTGTAATTATCTCATGATCTATAAAACACATAAGATATATTGTTAACACTAACATAAAATCTACCATCTTTTATAGTTTTTATGTAAAACATCAAGGCTAATATTTCATAGGGGTAGAGGATATATTTGATAAACTCCCCATAGATATATATGGGGTCCTTAGTGGGAGGTTAAGATGATGATGACTCTGACTGGTCATATATCTCAGGGACAAGTTCACAAATCTAAGAAAGACTAATTTTATATAGTGTATCAAACTCCAAAAGATGATGGTGAGGGATTGTATAATATTTTAGGTATGATATTGATAACATATATTTTTTCCATAACTTTTATTAATTTTTTTGATTCCCATACCTTTATTTCATCACACTTTTTTATTGGAAAAGAATTACTTGTCATATTATCTTTTGATTTACTTTCCCATGATACACTGATTTCCATGAACCTAGATAATATTAAGTGATTCAAAAATTTACCTATAGTCATTCATGGATATGTATATTTTTTGGAATACATTATTTTAGATATTGTGAGAATTGATGTGATTATTTTTATGGATTGGTAATCAATCTTCCAAGATCACATTGATTGTAATCAGATATGGGTATCATTTACATCACTCTAGGTAAATAGGTAAGTGTTTATAGGAGAATAATAATGGGGAGTAGGTAGGTTTAGTCCATACATGATTCAACTTTGTATGATAACATTATAGATTTCTGGCTTGGCGCATTAATCCGGATTTGCGGTAGTAACCTCTTCCTTTCCTCCGGTTGTGGATCTCATTTAAAATGTCTTTCCAGATGATTTTATATTAATTCACCCTATTAGTGAAATTTTATTTGATATAGAGATCATTACTAGTGTGAAAACCATTTTGATACACCTTTAGAATATTTTGATGGTAGAGTTGAAGGACTTCAAGGTACAACATGAGGACTTGGAGTGGAAGGGATTTATCAGAACTAGAACATTACACTCTAGTGAACCTATTTCGTTTTAAAGAAGGAATATAGAATTATTTGAATCCATTTTGGTTACCAAAAGTATAATTAGTTTAAAATGAAGAATATATATCACTTTCAAAAGTCCAACCATCCATTTTATCAGTTATGGGAATCCAAGTGGTTTGTATTGACCCACATTCAATTGGGCTATCACTATTTGTGTGTTAGGGTAGAGGACATCCTTAAGACAGAATTTTGGAGAATGTATGATCTATAAATGTACTTGTGGATTTCATTTGTATTTTTAATGTATTATAAGAGTTCATTTCTCCCATGGAAAAGATCTTCCATCCATATCTTGACTTTTTCAACAGTTTTCATTAATAAAACCCTCATCTAGTCATAGACCCTAGAGTAACATGTTAGAAATATTGAGATAATCCGGATTATATTTCAAGAACATCAACATTATGCTAGGATGTAAAATATTTGGATCAAGGAAGTGAAATTATTATGGAATTTTGTGTCTAAGACATGTATATTAGTGGAGATTGAGATTTTTTTTATTATGATGTCTTGGAAAAATCACCAGAACATGTTCCTAGTCAAGATCCTTCTGGATTTTATGGGATACTACTAATTATTTATCCAGTACTTATCAATTTTATTATCACCCATGACTAAACTAATGAAGAAGGGAATAACGTTGCTGCGATTAGACAAGTGGGATGAAGATTTTATTGAGTTTATTAGAAGTTTCAAATTAGATATAGAATTAATAATTTCAATGCACGGGATCAGTTATGAAGTGTAATGTAATGCAGGTGGTGTTGGGTAGAGGTTTGTACTGATATAGATGGAGTTATTAGTAGTTTAGGGGTCGCATCATCTATGAACCCATGTACGGAACCATCCTAACCATCGGTTGGATCTGTCATCCCTTGTTTATTCGTTAAATATATTGAGAAATTATATCTTAGGTGATCAGTTAATGTTATACATAGAACACAAGATCCTTCACCATATCTTTACATAGTGGAACCTAAATTTGTGTAAGAGGAACTAGGTAGAGTATTTATAGATTTTGTACTCTTATATGTCTTAAGAAGAATTTATGGGTTAAAACATTGAAAATTATCTTATTTGTAAGAAATAGGTAGCATCAGATCATGGTGAATTGAATTTCAAGGAAATGTGAAACCAGTTGAGATTTATGTATGATTGTAGGGTGGATTCTTATGATGTCCATAGATCAATGACATGTTCTCTAGTGGTGGTCACATAATCTTTAGTAGACTAGGAAAATTCTGGATATGACACTAACCATGAGCATTCTGTGATGTTGGAACAACTAGTTGGGGTGATCTGATACCCTGATGGATATTATGCAAGGATGATGTGATACTTATATGAGGGATAATTTTGGTAACTTCTTTCATTTTAGAAAATATGATAAGAGACTTTCATACCTCTATGTCGGAGGCACATCCTTGGGATATAAATATGTGCCATGACTTTAGGTAGTAACTCTATTAGATTTGGTAGAATATGGACCTTGCTGGATTTGTTTCTTGATGACTTGCCTACTAGGGGAGGAATTTATCTCACCAAACATCTAGTGGTCTACTTCATCCACTTCTAGTGTCCATTTGTAAGTGGTATGATTTCAGGATGAAATTTGTTTTATAAGGATTTCCATGACCTTGACGATTGCTAACGCTACATGGGTGATTATTGATTGGATAATGAAAGTCTCACATTTCTTATTAATCCTTGAGAATCACATATTAGATGAGTTGGGAATATTTCTTCATCATGAGATTATATTATTCCATGTATTTAACTTGAGAATAAAATCTAATAGTGACGTGTGTTTTACAATATGGTATTGGTGGGGCTAGCAGAAGTCCTTAGGGACTCCCCTGAGATTGAGCACAATGTACGATCCCATGAAATTGGATAGTAGGATTGTGTGATCTCTATACTTGGGGGTTTGATTCAATATTATGTTAATGAATTTTGTGGAACTCGGGATGATCATCTACACATAGATGATATTTTATAAAAAAATTAGTTACTAGTATTTGTTTCAGATGGAACCTTATTTGGCTCTTAATGTGAGTCTATTTCATTCACCAAATTGTAATTATAAGGCTACTGAGGCAATGGTTGTGTTTCCTTGTATGAATTATGATACCTCTAAAATAGGGAGTTGATTTAAAAGAGTTTTCTCACAGCTCATAGAAGAAAAATAACATATTCCTACCATATGAGGGGATCTCTATAGTATGTTTTTTTATAGATTTTTCTTAATAGTTACAATTCAATTAAAACACTAATGTTTAAGAATGAATGTATAGAAAACCTTATGTTTTTTTGGACCATTCTACATCATCAAGTTGGTTGGGATAGTTGTGTATCATCTTTAACATTCTTCATGTTACCAAGGTATGGATGATGTGTTTCATAATTCTACGATCTATATCAATATTCCTGTTATAGATTGTAGATCTTAACAAGAAAGTCCTCTGATTGAATATGGTAAAACACTGATACATCATATTAATGAATGGATAGATCAAGGGGGAAATGAATGGGTGGGAGTTTGATATAATAACTCAGCCTTAAACATTACATAATATAGAAAATTATTTTATAATTAACATTTAAACATTCCCAAATATATTATTGGTTTATAGTTTTAGATAATTATAACACAATTCATACATATCAACCAACAATGATACAACATGGATATTATTAAAATAGTATCCATTTCATTCATAGTACGTAAGTTTTTAATAAATTGCAAAGACCCAAAAAGTCCGTTGAATTTTTTTTTAATACAAGGTATTTTTACAAGTCTGTGAAAATTTATGGTGCTTGATTCCGAGGCCCGGTGTGCCCAAAATCAATTTCTGAAGATTGTTTTGGGTACGTTCAGTAAATGTACGGTTGGTATTTTATAAAATTTGAATTGGTGCTTGGAATTGAAATTCGAGTGCACCGTTGAACTCGCAGCACTGGTTTTTTCTTAAGAAGACGTTCATCTCAATGGTAGTTTTTCAAGAATGAAAGTTATTTTTGGAGTTTTAAGAATAAAATTAAATAAAAATAAGTGTGTATATTATTTTTATTTGGTTTTTAAAACCTCCAAGAGAAGGTTAGGGGTGGGGGCCACCACACCATAACCTCTCATGAGAGGTTATGGTGGTGGGGTCCACCCGAGGATTAAACATATCTTTTCAATTAATGAGGTGGGGACCACGCAAGAATGAAACCCTTGAACTCACCATTTATGTAGCTACCACCCATTAAACCTCTTGAACTCCCTTAATTAATTTGTGCCTACACACAAGAATTAATTAAGTGGAGCCCCCCCCACCCCCCATTAATTAATTTTCCATTTGAATTCATGTCAACCATTAAAATAATGGATAATCTATTATTTATTTTTGTTTGCAACATTCTTTTGGTGGAATAGAGTAAGAGGAGACCTAGGCAGAACCATCCTCCCAACGAAGAACGCCAGCGACGCTTCTTCCTCGGTCTTCTACCCCGAACACTTTCCGACACACGATATTGAAATTGGGAGTGTGTGATGAACATGAGAAACAACGAATCGACATTCACTTTCCGCAACATCGTCAATGAACAACAATATGAGGTAGGGGTTGTTTTATGATTTGAGTTCAAAATTGTTCTATTCTACGTCGTTCACTCATGGGTAATGTTTTTTCCAATTGATAACACCATAATATGGAGGGCTCAGACCACATGAACATAGCTCGACCCTCCCCCTTCGTTTTTCCTCATTTTTGACGATCGCGATGGAGCAACGGCGGACGACATCAGACCGGCTATGGAGAAACTGACGGTGTAGGGCCGCCAGGTTGCTGGAAGGGCATAACACCATCATGCCATGAGGAAGAAAGGGATGTTGCCAGGCTGGGTTGCGGTGGAAGAGCGCGGTGCCGTAGCGCCACAGGGAGTAGAAGCGGGGTCGTGGACAGGTCGGGCTGCGGCTGAAGGGAATGGCACTGCCGCGCTGCATGGAAGAGGCGATCCGCAGCCAGGGCGGGTCGTGGAAGAGGAGTAGGGGCGACTGGCGTCGGGCCGGCAGCCGGTGGTGTGGAGCGGTTGGCTGCTTGGCCATCCGGGAGAAGAGGGACCCTGTTGGGTCCCACGTGAGCTGGACCAGTTCCACCTGGCACTGGTTGGGATGCCCACCCGAATGGCTCTTCCGTTTGGGAACCCGAGGGCGCGCGGATTCCCCCTATACACGACTGAGGCGGACCCCCCATGGGCTTCCAGGCTGCTGGGCGGTGAGCTGCCGGGCTTCCCACTTTGACTGGGCCGCCCCCTAGGGACGGGTCGTCCCCACAGTTCAGGTCGAATCCGCGGACCGGGTCGAACCCACAGACCGGGTTGGACCCCGGGTCGTGTAGGATCAGTTCGACTGGGTCGGACTGGACCCGAACCCACTATGGCCTATTTCACCTTTTTCCCCATAACTTGGGCTACGGGTGTCTGATTGACAAACCATCTGTGGTGATAGAAATATTAGAGAGAGAAGGATCTTTTGGCATACCCCTCTTGAGGTTTGGACATATTTGGGGTACGGTTGGGTTGTTTTGAACGTAAAATCCAATCGGGCCACTGGAAAGGAAATGCTAATAACTCACAGACCAGACGTCTGATTGACACGCCCGTCTATTGCGTTGAGACCCCTAGGACGAGGTAGACCCTTTCAATAATTCTACATGGGACTTTGTGACAGTCGGAGTATCAACCAGTAGCTCATGGAGCGGATCCTCTTGGAGATGAGTGAGTGGAGTATGGAGACCTAGTAGCTGGCTGATACCTAATGACTACTGACCATTCGACTCGGAGTGTTTCGACCAGCCTAGTGGGGAGTGCCTCTATGTGATGCGGCAGTCCTATAGTGGGGAGCGCCTCTATTTGACGCGGTAGACCAGTGGTACTTGACAAGAGGAGTATCTCAGTAGTCTATGAGGGGGAGGGCCTCTATGTGACGCAGCAGACCCATAGTGGGTAGCACCTATGTGTGATGCAGCAGACCCACGGCACTCGAAAAGTGGAGTACCAAAGTAGTCCATGATCATGGGAAGTGCCTCTGTGTGACGCGGAAGGACCATAGTAATCTATAGAGGAAGAGTACACCAGCAACCGAGGTTTCAATAGTTTGACTAGGAGTGTTACATGTTACCACCCCTAGAATAAAATCCTGGTTTTGATCTGAGTAAATGAATTTTGTGTTTTCCTCATGATTGAGATTGGTTACTAGATAACTTAGATATATATACGGGAATATACCTAAGTAATTGTTATCTGTTGATTTCATACTTTGTGGTTTATCCTTGTTGGACTTAGTGAGACCTTGAGGGTCTCGGGGTCCCTACTGATTATCATTATACTCACCCCTGCACGGGATATGCCCACGTCTCATTGTGTTGGATGCATACGACAGATTATGCTGACTGAGGAAGAGTGTAGTAGGACTGGACAATAGCCAGAGGTGGACCACTCGGTGTGACAGTACATGGAGGAGACAGACAGATGAGAGTGCTGAGGAGGCCATCTGTACCTACCCTTCATGTAGGAACCCCATAGGACGACCCCAATAGCTGCTTTACTTTTCTTAAGTTGTATTTGTTTTCAGTTGTACGTGTACTTTCTTGTTGGTCTTGTATTTCCGGACCCCTTTACTTTCCATTACTTCTTCTGTATATAGTTATACTTAGTGTTTTGCTTCCAGTTGTGTAATCTATTGTGTTTTTTTACTGTTATAAATACAATGTCTTCCAAGTTTAGGAATCTACACCTTTGGTTCTGGTTTCCAGCCCCTGGCCTATGGAAGGCGGGCTTGGGGTAGTCACGATACGGGCCTCAGGGGACAGGTCGTGACAAATTGGTATTAGAGGAGTTAGTTCTACCGTAGAAATTAGAACTCTTAACTTTAGTGTTGAGGGTTCTAAGTGTGGTTTTTAGTTCAGAGAGTCTAGTTTTGGTGCATGCAGCTGACGTATCCATACACCAAGACCCTGACTTCTGATTTCCGACTTAGTGCATGAAAAAACTGATTGTGTGTGTGTTTTTAAAAGTTTTTCTTTATGAAAGCTCAACCAGGTTAGCTCACCAAGTATAATCTTTTGACTGTGTCGCATCTGTTTCTTTCAGGATGCCTCCCCACATAGCCCCGAGAGTTTTACGAGATGACAGACAACGAGCGATGAGGCCTCGGTGCAAGGCCCTTTCCCAATGGAGGCACCCGGGGTACCACTTCCCATTGGGCCACCGATGCAACTAGCCCCAGTAGCAGACGATGCACACTACTTGAGCACATTGCATGAGTTCTAGCACCAGAGGCCACCCAGGTTCCGAGGAGAGAAGTACCCACAGGTAGTTGAGGATTGGATGGAGGCTCTGGTGAGAGTCTTCAGGTTAGTAGGGACACCGTCAGACCTTATGGTGATCCTTGTTGCAAGTCTTCTTCTAGAAGCAGCATGCAGATAGTGGAGCCTAATGCTCCAGGTGCATGAAGAGGTGCCACATCTATGGGACAATTTCGAGAGCCTATTCTGGGTGGAGTTTGTACCAGCCACCCTTCGTGTAGTGAGAATACAGGAGCTACTTCATCTGCACCAGGGTAGCATGATACTAGCAAAGTACTTAGAGAGGTTCAACAACCTCTCACACTACTCCACAGATATGGTGTGGGACCCATTCCTCAGGGCCTGGACCTTCGAGCAGGGGCTCAAATGAGATATCGGAGCCTCGATGATCTCCCTCAGCATTCCAACACTGGCAAGATTGTAGGACGGAGCCCTCTTAGTGGAGATTTTCCATGCTGAGTAGTCTCCGGCAGTGAGACCCCCCACTAGTCGATATGCAGGGGAGTCTTCTGCAGATGGCTGTAGACAGATGATGCAGATGTCTAAGAGGACCAGACCCATGGGTGGACAACTTCATGACTCAAGATCAGTTGTACGGGGCACCCGGGGTAGTGACATACATTCTAGAAGCAGACAGTGTTACTCATGAGGCGGGTATGGTCACATAGCTCAGGACTATCTGACCCGCCGTGCTGATGATCAACAGACAGTTTGGGGACCTCCTAGGCAGAGGTAGAGATTTGATTGTGGTGGTTCACAGGGAGCAAGAAGACGTGGCAGAGGAGCTGGTAGAGCAGCAGGTGGTGGGCGGTGATTTGAGGTGTTACCGGCACCACCACCAGGAGGACCAGCCCGACCGTAGAGAGTAGGTGGAAAAGGGAGAGCTCAGCTTCAGTCAGCTGAGGCATACGACCATCGAACTCCAGAGATGATTCTAGGTATGATATGTGTCTACTCCACCTTATTTGCAGTTCTTATAGACATATTTTCCAATCATTCTTTTATTGCAATAGCCCCCGTTCGGAGCTCGGAGATTCCGATGGAGCCGTTGGCTCGATCCTTACAGCTATAGACTCTTACGGGAGTAGACTCGATGATTATTCACTGGTGTCGGCAGTGTGAGAACACTATAGGAGGCGAGAGTTTCGTCTGGGAACTCCTCATACCGGTATTGAGGCCTTATGATGTCATCTTGGGTATGGAATGGTTATCTAGAGTCCATGCTCAGATCAACTATATTAGGCACAAAGTGCGGTGTGTCCACACGGATGGGACTATGTTCCCCTTAACCAGTGAGAAGGGAACCTTTGCAGCATATGACGAACTTACTCGGAGGAGGGTGTAGCCGATCACTCACCAGTTGGCTTGCCTTACCCTTAGAGCTGTTGATGTGGAGAGTCCGACTTATCCTATAGTGGTGGACCAGTACATAGATTTTTTCCCTAACGATGTTCCAGGACTACCTCCTCAGAGAGAGGTGGAATTATACATTGACTTGTACCCCGGGACGACATTGATATCTACTCAAGCGTATCGGATGGCTCCCGCTGAGCTTCGTGAGCTGCGGGTACAGCTGGAGGACTTGCAGGGGAAGGGATTCATCTAACCCAGTGTTTCTCCATTGGCATCCCCTATTCTGTTCTCCATGAAGGCATATGGGAGCTTGAGGCTCTGTGTCGACTACCGTCTCTTGAACCAGGTGTCTGTGAAGAACAAGTACGTACTCCCGAGGATTGACGACCTCTTTGATCAGCTCAAAGAAGCATGATGGTTCTCGAATATAGACCTCATATCAGGCTATCACCAGCTCAGAGTTCAAGACAAGTCTGTGCAGAAGATGACCTTCTGGTGTCAGTATGACCACTATGAGTTCTTGGTTATTCCCTTTGGCGTAACCAACTCTCCAGCAGTGTTCATGAGTATGATGAACAGGGTCTTCCAACCTTACCTCGATCGCATTTTTGTGGTCTTCATTGATGACATTCTAATCTACTAGACTACTAAGGAGGAGCATTCCTACCATATTCAGGTATTAATGGACACACTTTGAGAGCACCAAATTTATGGTAAGCTCTCAAAGTGTCAGTTTTGGGATTCGATAGGTTGAATTCTTGGGAAATTTCATCTCGGAGGATGGAGTTGCAGTAGATCCAGCGAAGATTGAGGCGGTACTTGGATAGGAGCCGCCCAGGAGTGTGACAAAGGTACACAGTTTTCTGGGATTGTCTAGATACTACAATAGATTCATTCCATACATCTCCATAGTTGCAAAACCACTATCAACCTTGACGAAGAAGGGGTAGCCCTTCGTGTGGTCAGAGAGATGCCAGCAGATATTTCAGGAGCTGAGGCAGAGGCTGACTAGTGCCCCTATCTTGAGGATTCCAGAGGAAGACGTAGGGTATGTAGTTTACTGCGATGCATCAGGGACCAGACTTGGGTGTTTCCTAATGCAGGAGCGAGCTGTGATTGTGTATGGTTCTCGACAGTCGAGAGAACACCAGAAAAACTACGCTACCCATGACCTGAAGTTAGTAGCAGTGGTCTTCTCCTTAAAGATATGGAGGCAATATCTGATGGGTGATAGTTTCACAGTCTACTCTGATCACAAGAGTCTCAGATATATCTTCTCTCAGAAGGACCTGAACCTGAGATAGCGGTGATGTCTTGAGTTCCTCCAGGACAATGACTTCGAGATAGTCTATACTCCTGGAAAGGGGAACATTGTAGTAGATCCATTCAGCATGTGATCTGGTATACAGCTACTAGGAGAGGCAAGAGATTGCTACCTTACAGATATCTTTTGTGGAATAGAGATGGAGTAGCCTTTCTGTAGTCTCTTACGGCCACTCCCCCACTTCTATAGTGAGTCAGGGAGGCACAGCATGGGGACGCTAACTACGAGACACGATGTGCTCAGATATCCACCAGGAAGGCACCTGATGGATTTTCTGAAGGTTAGGAGCACATCACCCTTTTTAGATGATGTACTATGGTTCCAGTGTCACTTCAGGAGGAAGTGTTGAGGGAGTTACACACTTCCCCTCTAGTGGTACATCCAAGAGTGGCGAAGATGTATGAGGACGTTTGAAGACAGCACTGGTGTCCTGGTATGAAGAAGGCAGAAGATGAGTTTGTCTCACGATGCCTCAATTGTCAGCTAGTGAAGTTGGAGCACCAGGTACCAGCAGTCTTGGTACAACCCTTAGAGGTCCCAAAGGGGAAGTGGTATGGGATATCCATGGAAGTTTTAAAGATTCTTCCAAGTACATCCATGAGTCATGACTCGATTTGGGTGATTATTGACTGACTCACCAAGTCAGCCCACTTCCTACTTATCAGAGAGCATGGATCAGTTGAGAGCTTGGGACACCTCTATGTACAAGAGATTGTGCATTTTCATGGAGTACCTTCTTCTATTGTCTCTGACTGTGACACACGGTTTACTTCCCAGCTACGGAAGGGGTTACAGGAGGATTTCGGAACATGGCTTCGCTTGAGCACCACCTTCCATCCTCAGACAGATGGCCAGACCAAGCGGACCATCCAAACCATCGAGTACAAGCTCCATGCATGTGTCTTTGACTTTGGTTCGAGCTAGGAGGATCCCTTAACTTTGGTAGAGTTTTCTTACAAAAACAGCTACCACTTCTCCATAGGGATGACACCTTTCGAGGCGTTTTACGGGCGACCTTACAGATCAATTTTGTGATAGATAGACCCTTTGGAGTCTGCACTGGTGGGAATAGAGATGGTACGAGCTACCACTAAGAAGGTACAGATCATCGAAGAGTGGATGAAGACTACACAGAGTAGGAAGAAGTCGTATGCTGATAGGATACGGAGACCTCTATAGTTTGAGTATGGCTACCACGTCTTTCTATGGGTCTCACCTCGATGAGGTCTACGGAGATTTGGCTGAGGTGGAAATTTTCTCTATGATTCATCAGACCTTTCCAGGTCCTCATCAGAGCAGGCTAGGTGGCTTACCACTTAGCTCTTCTACCTCAGTTGCACTGGGTGTACGACGTCTTCCACATATTTCAACTGAGGAGATACGTCCATGACCCATCCCACATCATCGACCAAGGGAAGCTGGACATCGATGATGGGGCGTCTTTTACAGAGGTTCTAGTAGAGATAGAGGATCGACAGGAGCGGGTCCTTCATGGATGGTCGATACCACTGATGCAAATTTTCTGGTAGCATGGGAACCTCTATGAGAGCACATGGGAGTGGGAGGATCAAATGCGAGCTCAGTACTCCCATTTGTTCTCTTAGTTCGAGTTGTAGCTTATGGGGATGTAAAGACCTAAGGTGGGGAGAATGTAAAGACCCATATGTTCTAAGGAATTTTTTTTAAATGTATGGGATTTTTACGAGTCTGTGAAAAATTGTGGAGCTTGATTCCAAGGCCCGGTGTGCCCGGAATCAATTTCTGAAGTTTTGTTCGGGTGCGTTCAGTAAACGTACGAGCGAGATTTTATAAATTTTGAACTGGTTCTCAAAATTTAAATCTGAGGGCACCGTTGAACTCATAGCACCAATTTTCGCTTAAGAATACTTTCGTCTCAATGGAAGTTGGTCGATAATGAATGTTAGTTTTGGAGTTTTTAAGAATAAAATTAAGTAAAAATAAGTGTGTAGCATATTTTTATTTAATGGTTAAAACCTCCAAGAGGAGGTTAGGGGGGGCCACCACACCATAACCTCCCATGAGAGTTTATAGTGGTGGGTCCCACCTGAGGTTTAAACACCTCTTGTCAATTAATGAGGTGGGGACCACCCAAGGATGAAACCCTTGAACTCCCCATTTCTGGAGCTACCACCCATTAAACCTCTTGAACTCCCTTAATTAATTTGTGCCTAAACACAAGAATTAATGAAGTGGATCCCCCCTTAATTAATTCTCCATTTTAATTCATGCCAACCATTAAAATAATGGATAATATATTATATCTTTTTGTTGGCAACATTCTTTTGGTGGAACGGAGGAAGAGAAGAGCTAGGGAGAATCATCCTCCCAACGAAGAACGCGAAGAACGTCGGTGATGATTCTTCCTCAGTCATCTACCCTAGACACTTTCCGATGCACGATGTTGAAATTGGGAGTGCATGATGAATTCAGTGAATGATGAATCGACGTTCGCTTTTTTCAACATCGTCAACGAACAACAATACGAGTTAGGGGTTGTTTTATGATTTTAGTTCGAAATTGTTCTGTTCTAAATCATTCACTCTTGGGTAATGTTTTTACCAATTAATAACACCATAACGTGGAGGGCTCGGACTGCACAAACACGTCCTGACCCTCCCCCTTCATTTTTCCTTGTTTTTTGACGACCGCGACGGAGTAACAGCGGCTCGCATCGGACCGGCCATCGAGTAACATGTGGCGCATGGCCGTCAGGTCGTCGGAATGGCGTGCCACCATCATGTCACGTAGAAGAAAGGGTCATGGATAGGCTAGGCCGTGGTGGAAGAGCGCGGTGTCGTCGCGCCACACGGAGGAGAAGGGGTGTTTCGGCCAGGCTGGGCCACGAAGGAAGGGCGCGGCGCCGTCGCGCCATGTGGAGAAGGAGATCTGTGGCCAGGACGGTCCACTGTTGAGGATCATAAGCGGTCGGAATTGGGTCAGCTGCCAGCGGTGGGGAGCGACTAGCCGCTCGGCTAGCCGGGAGGAGCGGGACCCCACTGGGTCCCACGTGAGATGGACCGGCACCACCTAGCACTGGTCGGGACTCCACCCGAACGGATCTATCGTTTGAGTGTCAGGGGGCACAAAGCTTCCCCCCGGACGCGGCTGAGGTGGACCCCCCGTGGGCCATCTGGCCGCTAGGCCGGACCCAGTGCGGGCCGGGCCACCCGCTCAGGACGGGCCGCCCACTCGGGCCTGGCCGCCCCCTAGGGTCCGGCCGCCCACTCGGGCCGGGCCGCCCCTCGGTACGGGTCAGACTCACGGACCGGGTTGGACACCGGTCTGGACACGGATCCGACCGGGTCAGTCCGGCTACGTCGGACTGGACCCGGACCCACTATGGCTTGTTTTCACCTTTTCTCCCATAACCTGGGCTATGGGTGTCTGATCGATGAACCGTCTATGGAGACAGAAATCATGGAGAGAGACATCTCTTTTGGCATACCCCACTTGAGGTTTGGACACAGTTGGGGTACGGGCGGGTTGGTTCGAACCTAAAATCCAACCGAGCCCCTAGAATGGAAATGCCAATAACTCAAAGACCAAGAGTCTGATTGACGTGCTGTCTGTTGTGTTGAGATCCCAATGACGAGGCAGGCATTTGAGATACTTCTACTTGGGACTTCGTGAGAACCAGAGTATCAACCAGTAGCTTTTGGAGTGGATCCTCTCGGAGACGAGCGAGTAGAGTATGGAGACCTAGTAGCTGGCTGGTACCTGATGACTTCTGACCTTCCGACCTGGAGTGTTTCAACTAGACCAGTGGGGAGAGGCTCTATGTGACGCGGTAGTCCCATAGTGGTGAGCACCTCTGTGTGATGCGGTATACCACAGTACATGATAGAAGGGGTTTCTTATTAGGCTATATGTGGGAGTGCATCTATGTGAAGCGACAGACCCACGGTGGGGAGCGTCTATGTGTGATGCCACAGACCCACGGTACTCGATAGGAGGAGTACCATAGCAGTCCAGGATAGTGGGAAGCACCTCTGTGTGAAGCGTCAGGCCCACAGTACTCTATAGAGGATGAGTACACCAGCAGCGTAGGTTTTGACAGTTTGACTGGGATTGTTACATGTTACCACCCCTAGAATAAAATCCTGGTTTTGAGCTGAGTCAATGACTTTTGTGTTTTCCTCTTGATTTAGATGCATTACTAGACAACCTAGTTATATGTATGGGAATATACCAAAGTAATGGTTATATGTTGATTTCATACTTTTTGGTTTATCCTTGTTGGACTTAGTGAGACCATGAGGGTCTCGGGGTCCCTGTTGAGTATCGTTATACTCACCCTTGAACGGGTTATGCCCACAACTCGTTGTGTTGGATGCAGATGAAGGACATTGCTGACTGAGGCAGAGAGTAACAGGACTGGATGGTACCCAGAGGTGGACTACTTTGTGTGACGGTACACGGAGGAGATGGACGGACGTGAGTGCTGAGGAGGCCATCTGTACGTACCCTTCAGGTCGGAACCCCAGAGGACGACCTAGTAGATACTTTTCTTCAGTTGTACTTGTTTTCAATTGTACTTGTACTTTCCTGTTGGGCTTGTATTTCTAGCCCGTTTTACTTTCCATAACTTCTTTTGTATATAGTTATACTTAGTGTTTTTCTACAGTTGTGTACTATGTTGTGTTTGTTTACTTTTATAAAAGAAATTCTTTCCCAGTTTAGGAATTTACTCCTTTGGTGCTAGTCGCCTGCCCCTATCCTATGAAAGGTGGGTTTGGGGTAGTCACAATATGGGCCCTGGGGGATGGGTTGTGACAGAAATCATGAAAAAAAATCAAGAAAAATATTCATGACATCCATCTTGGATTCCCATTTTCTTTTACCCATCATTAAACCCCATGATGAAAATTTTTAAACATTGATTGAGCACAAAAATATTAGCAAGGGACATAAAAATAAGGAAAGAAACCATTAGTTCATGAATTTATACAAACATTTGAAATGATTTTCACAAAGAAATACTTCTCAGCCATAAAGTTTCATATACTTAATTTCTAAAAACAATAAATTTTCATAAAAACTATAAAACTCAAATAAAACTGTAATGGTAACATGGGTAATTGCATACATAAAATTTTAACCCTTTTGGATACTATATGATTTGTAACCCTCACAACTCCCTTGAAATGTTACCCAGATTTCAACCTTATAGTGTAACCCTCTTGGTTGCCTTATGGTCTAACCATCAGAGTTACACTTAGAATAACCATTATGGTTAACATCAAACAAAAACATACCCATTTTATTGGATGGAGATGTAGCCCCCACCCTTCATAATAAACAATTACCATGAACTATAACATAATCATAAAACATGGACAATTGCAGCATAAAAAATTTTCTTCTAGAAAATCACTAATTTTCACAGAATATAGCACAAAAGAAAAGGAACCCCTTTTTTATGTAAATAAACATTTGATGTATTAAATAATACCTAAAAAAATTAATTCATCCTTAAAAATGGATAATCCTCTCATTCCATATATGTTAATAAGAATCGTTCATTATTTAATTTTTAAAGATAAAATAATGTGAATTTTTAAACGGAAAGTCCCTTACCTTGGGATTGAATTATTGAAAATGTGATAAAACCTCCTATATAATTTTTTAAAGAGTTTCATTAATTTAAAAGAGAAATATGTTCATATTCATAATACCTTATATAATATTTTTATAACATATTTCTACCAATTTATTTATAATATTTTGTTCTTTTTATTGTTTCAGGTGCTTTTATTTCATAGTTTCCACGGTTGGTTCATTATGTGTTTTCTTTTAAAATAAAAGTAAAAAATCATAAGTGTAAGGAAATAGTTTTAATTTTATTCCATAGTTCTAATTTATACCATATATCATTTTTTATATTATGATGATTCATTTGATAAAACATTAATGCAAATGATTTAATTTATTTGGGAGGTTTCTCTAACCATCACAGACATATAACATTTTGTATAATAACATAATTATATATTGGTTCCATAATATTATATAACTCATAATATCAATAATAAAAACTCATTTAAATATAATAATTTTTTTTGACAATCATTGATGGTGGTAAAAGAAATTTAAAACACATCATCCATAATGATGGTAAATCAACATATCATCGAAAACGTTTTCATTTTATATAATACGAGGAGAAGAGGAGAGGATAGAATATAAATATTTCAGTAAAAATTGACTTTAAAGTATATATTATATAATTCAAGTATCATGACACATGTATGAGTGGATTTGAGGACAGAATAATAAAATAATAACAAACATAAATTGAAATAAATGAAAATTAAAGACGATTTTGCTTATTAAATTCTTATCCTTGAGAACATCCTTAATGACCTTGGTTTTGGCCTTCTAGTGAGGAAAAAAAGGTATTATAGATGGGTATGATTCTTGTAAATAGAATTTGATGTAAATTCAATAATATAAAATGATTTTGAGGTGTGAGGATAAGTGGTGGGGGGGTGGGTATTTATAGTTGAGGAGATGATAGTTTTTTATTATTTTGTTCATTCATTTATTATATTGGATCAAGAATATGAATACTTTGATCCTTATAACTATTAATATTAAAATGATTAAGTATAGTTCTTTTGTTTTTTCGGATATCATCCATGAATTAGTAATTCATGAATTTGTTAAATACCATAAATTACCATATTTCACTATTAAAAAAATTAAAACCATTTTAGAAAAATCACAAAGCCTACCATAGCCATTTTTTTCTTATAATAAAAAAAATCTCCATTTTATGAAAATAATTTTCTATATATAAGGTATTTAATTTTTAATTAAAATCATCATTTATTCAAAAAATGAGGATTTAGAATTTCTGACAGATTTTATTACACTTTGAAAAAATACTTAAGGTCTCATAAAATTATATTATAATCATAAGACAAAGAAATATTAATTTATGAATCCATTTTATAATGATTAGTTTTTTAAAATAATTATATTAATTTTAAATTTATAAATAAAAATTTATGTCTCACAAAAATACCAATAGTGAATTTATATTTTTTAAAACATTTATTTAAATATTACGTGATATAAATATATCTTGTTTTCAATTATAAGATATATATATTTTATTTGAACTTTCATAGGTGAAGTTACTATTCTATTTTTATATATTCATTAATTTCTATATAAACTACTTATCTCATTATAAATTTATAATGAATTTAACTACTTAATTCCAAAATGAGAAAAATATTTTTTATATGTACCTAGGTTTTTACAATCTCCACCCCCATCTGAAATTACATCCTAGAAATTTTTATTCCCCTATTAAAAAATTTTGGGTACCTTACCCAAATAGAATTTTCATATTTCAATTATTCTTCTTGAACTATGTGGTTTCTCCACAAAACCAAAACCTGTTGAATTACTTTTTTCTGTAAGACATTCTCTATACGATTGAAAATATGAATAGCCTTTTCCCCATAAGAATTTTTTTCTTCCATTTAAACTAATTATGTGTTCAAATCATCAAATAAATTAGGAACATTCATTCATAACATCAAAACATGAAAAACATTATGTACATGAGATAAACTCTGAGTAAAATCTTCTTGATAGGAAACTGGAAAAACATTCTATAGGATTTAATAAGGCCTAATGAACCATAAACATAGATTTCGTTTTTTACCAAAATGGATAACACTTTTTAAATGAGATATTTTATGTATGACATGTTCACATACCATGAAAGAAATGTATTTCCTCTTGTTATCTACATAACTTGTTTCTTACTCTTAGATCCCTCATGTATTATTAGATCATCTTCACATTCTCAACCACTTACACTATAATTTTTTGTCCTAGAAACTTCAGTCCAAAATGTTGGATTTCGATACAAGTTTACAAGAAAGGACTCAAAAGGTTTCATCTGTATAAAACAAGAAAACTATTAATATAAGAAATCTCAACTAAAGATATTAATTAATCCCAAATTCTACGTAAATACATTAAATAAAAACCTAACATGTATTTCAATGTCTGAATTATTCTTTCTGTATGTCCATTGATGTGGTGGTGTTTTTATTCTTCTTTCCGCATTCTTTTTTAAATTTTTTGTTGACTTTTTAATAACAAGCCATTGTATTTTGTGTAATATTTATCAATTGTGGTATTTTATAAATTACATTATCAAAAATGTGTTTATGTATTAAAAGTGTGTTTCTGTTTATTTTTTAGGATTTTCCAATAATAAAGTTAAGTTGTTATTTTTAATTTCATTTAATTAATTATTTTTGTTATTTATTTCAATAATTTTTAATTCATTATTTATTCTTTATTTCGTAAATAAAAAACTCATTTTAGTATTTAGGCTTTTAATAATTTAATTGGTTTTAAAATTTTAGTTTTATTCAATTAGTATTTTTTATTCTTTAATTTACTTTATTAATTGGTTAATTAATTGGTTAAATAATTTAAGCAAGTAAGAGTATTATTTTAATTTGTTTTAAATTATTTTATTAAACCCAAATAAATTTATTCTTTTAAATGGAACAAAATTAATTTTGTTATCTGAATTTGTTTTATTTAGTTTTTAAATTTATTCTATTTAATTTAATAAATTTATTTATGAATTTATTTCTTAATTTTATTATAGTTTTTTTTTTGTGGTTTCTTTGACTGGCAGGTGTTGTGTGATGTGGTTTTTTCATGGTAATGGTGCCATCGTATTTCCTCCAAACCTATCTCACCATTTCATGAACCGTAGCACGTCACACCGTTTGATGCCTATAGAACCGTGGCAACATTTCAGAACTGGTGGCGCAAAAAATCTTCTCACCACCACCGCTTTTGCATTCCCCCACACACCATGTTTCCACACTATCCCATTGTTTTAACTTATGGTGATACCATTTCTATCACGGTGTCACCGTTTCCACCTCACTCATGGTGAGACCATGAAACACACACTCACGGTGGCATGTTTCATCATGTCCACCATATTAGTGTCCCACTGTTTTAGCTCATGTTTCACCATTTCTTTCACACAGTGCTTCCTCTACACCCTCACGGTTCAACACTTAGAGCAACATAATAGTGCCGATCTCATCGTTCCACGCACCAGCATCCAGGCACTGCTTCACACTCACCGTATCCCACACTTCACGGTGCCACCATTTCTGAACGGTGCAACCCCTCTTCTCCCTGCCTGACTTCATCAAGAATCGAAACACCAATTCATATAGTAACAACTAGCAGAGAAACCAAACAAACCAATTCATGCAGCAGATCAAACAAAATCTGTCACAACAGTGGTTCAACGTCAAATTTCAAACCTTAATCACCATATCTATGATTCTGGCTTCACCGTATGGCTACTGCTGCAAGCCAGCATCACCACCTACTGCGAGCCGACATCACCACCTACCCCCACCACACACCCCATGAGCTGACACATATCCCATGTGCCATCCGAGCCTTCGACCGATATCGCGTCACACCATCATTGCATCCTCGATCCGGGCCACTGCTCGCATCATGTTGCAAGTCCACACCACACTCACCCCTCAAAAAAACACTGCCCCTTTTCTCCCAAAATATCGGGGGAGAGCCGCCCTGCTACTACCCGAAGCCACCACATCACCATGCCACCTCTTTCCCTAGCCCGATCCACCACCTCGCTGAGACCACCCTGGTCGACCCTCACCTCACCTTCCATCCGAACCCGCACCACTACCATCAGCCTCCCCTTCTAACGTCGCAACCCTCTCCCTATGTTCTAGCTACACACCCACACAGCACCAAAACCCCCCTGCCGCACTCCTTCTCCCTCGCTGAACAAAACCACCCGACCCCCTCATTTCATCTTTTCATTATTTTTTTAGTTTCGTTTTTTGTTATATTATATTATATCCTATAATATAATATATATATATATATATATTATGTAATATATATGATATACTAGAAAAAAATTATTATAGGTTCAATAATAATAGTACATAATCTTTTATATATCATTATAATATATGTTATTAAATAAATATAATAGTTATTAGAACATATATTTGTAATAATAATATTAGATATTATAAAGTGTATATATATATATTAATAATAATTTTTTAAGTTGTGATACAATATAAATTATTTTTATATAATAGTTTCATTCTCTTGCTCATGTGAGTTTTTATGGTGTTTCATACAGGGGGAGTTGTTCGTATAGGTGGTGTCGGTGGTGGGCTAAGGGAAAAATAATTCCTGGGAAAATGTGGGGAATATGGAGTCCAATGAAAAAGTCGGAGTACACTCACTGAGAGTTCCCTTAAAGGCTGGTGACGTGCACATAAAAGCACAACACGTGGATTTTTGGCATGTCTGTTAGAGGGAAGGTTGCAGCTCGCCGCCTGGGAACTCATTCGTTCTGTTAGGAGAAACTACTCCAGTGATAAGAGTGGGAGGAGTGGGACTATGAATGTCCAATATGGAGACTGGGGAACACCTCAGGCGAGATTACAGAGACTTCGATGGGGTCATTAGCATTCATCAGGGGCACGAGATCATGGATAGACCCAGGGGCAGGACGCGGTAGAGAGGGCATCCATCCAGAATAGTGGAGTAGGGCAAGAGGAAATTACAATATTTTCCATAAGGAGTAGATTGGAGTACCGAGAGAAGTAGATCAAAGAATTCTCTCACCTCGATTCCTATGGTGGGACATCGAGTACATTCCACCATTGCATCCACCATTGAGCAGCATGAACTAGAAATTTCGAGATATCAAACAGGGAGACAGACTTCTTTATGTTTCTTGTGCTATGTTATTCTGTAACTCATTTCAACATAAACTTGTTTGATATTAATTATATTTCAAAACCAACCATTATTTCAAGCAAAATTTCCTTAGGGTGTATAAGTTGGCTGATTAGATTCGTTTAGTCTGATTCTTGCACTACATTCTTTTGGATCGTCTTTCTCTTACTGTTTGTAGTATGGTTTTATTTTCAAAACAACAAGGTTGAGTGAAAACCCATCTTGATTGGATCTAAATGAAAACTGTTTCAATCCGAGAAATTCACTGACAAGTGAATTATGCTCAAATGCGGGAGACGCACTGAACTCAACTGACAGGTTGAGCCCAGTGACAACTGACTTTTTAACACCATTGGATGGAATGATTTTTTACAGTAGATGGAATGTAAGTTTTATTTCATCACAAAATGACTAGACAATAAATATGGCTTGTTACTTTTAGTTAGATCCATATTTCTTAAACTTCAGTGCATGAATGAGGCTAAGCAATTTCGAATTGGAAGTGGACCTTCTCCCCCTACTCATTTATTGGTTTTTTTCACCACAATTTCTCTTGTTGTCTTGTCTGCTTCCTTGCACTCACCAGTTCACCTTCACTTATTCACACACTAATTCTCACACACCCGACTTCACCACCACAAACTATTTTTTCATGTTCTTGTGTGTGTTTTTGTTTATTTTTTTAGTTCTCCAAACACAAAATGAGGCCTCTCTATGGTTCAACCTAGTCTTTCCACTGTTCTAAGTAGTAAGTAGGTTATAAATTTTATTTTGTCACCTGTGTCCTACAATGCATGGTCATGCAAATTGTGGTGCTGTTGACAGGGAGGATAGGTGCGATATTTTATAAAAAAAAATTCACATAAAAAATCAAAAAAATCAAAAAAAAATCTCTTCAAAAATCAAAAAAAGAAAATTGAAATTAAAAGAAACATAGTGTAAAACTACTGCATGAAAACCAGGTCTATGTCTAAATACTTAGTACCTGGTAATCCTGAATTTGATAATCACCTCAAGGAAGTGAAAAATAACAAAGACAAGTTCAAAATGGAAGATAACATAAATGAAAACATTAACAACCCACTTCCTGAGAATTTGAACCAACCTGGAAAGATGAACCCACCAGAGAATGAGATAGCTGAGAGGCACAGTTTGAGGGAGTTCATGCTACCTTTAGTTTCTAGTAACCCTACATGTGTTAGACTCTCTCCTAGGTCCAGAAATTATGAGATCAAGAAATCTATGCTTAGTTAGCTTCTTACCTTCAATTAAATTCCATGTAAGGGCTCTCTTGACTTCATTAGAGCATTCTACTGTAGTGTCCAACAACTACCACATAGGGGTATCACTAAGGAAGAGCTTAAACATAGAGTGTTCCCCTTCTGCCGCAAGGGAAATTCTAGGACATGGTTTCAACAGTTAGAAGAAGAAATCTTTGTTACCTAGGATCAAGTTTATAATGCTTTCACTATGAAATTATGTCCTAGGAGGTTAACATCTGAAATTAGGCACAAAATTACTGTATTACTTCAAGATGATGGAGAACTATTTCATGAATCCTAGGACAGGTTTAAAGGTCTACTTAGGCAGTGTCCAAACCATCAATGTACACCCCAATTCCTCATGGACACCTTCTAAAATAACCTCACCCCTTACCACCAAACCATGGGGGATCAGTCTTCTGGAGGATACGTTAGTGATAGGACAACAGAGGTGCTCAAAAAAATCTCTAATACCTTAGCTCAAAACACCCAGCACAAATTCTCTTAGAGGGGAACCATTATGAGAAAGGAAATTGCCCCTAATCCTCAAGATGAAGCCCAAACTAATTTCTTCATTAATGAGAACCCACATCATACCATTAAGAAATAGTTCCACCACTATGGCATGTACGACCATTCTCAAAAAAGTTGTCCAAACATTGATATGCATATCCATCCACATGAGAGTGTCATCTTTGTTGGCTATAAACCTCAGATGCAGCCTAGGGAAGATCCTTTTTCCAACACCTACAATATAGGGTATAGGAAGCATCTAAACCTGTCATGGAGGGATTAGGGATTCCTCCGACATACTTCCCCTCCTAGATTTTAACAGCCTCCTAGGTAGTAATTCCAACCCCAACCACAACCTAAGGCTGAGTCATCCAACTCAAAAGATGAGGTGAGAGACATGTTACATCAGTTGATAGGGATTTTTTAAGAATAGAAGACCAAAAATTATCATGATAAAGTTCAAATGGATTCTAGAATGAAGAACTTGGAAATTCAAATGGGGTAGTTGGCTAGGGATGCTAGTAATAGAGAAAATTGTAGGCTGCCTAACACCATTGAGGCCAATCTTAAGAATAATTCCATGGCAATGACCACTATAAGTGGTCTCAAAACTCACCAAGAGCCTAAAAAAGAACCCCAAAATATTGAAAATGAAAAACTGGATGAAGCTGGAAACTCAAATCTGAAAGAACCAGAATCTGGAAAACTGGAGAACACCACTAGAATCCCTCTAGTTTCTATTGTTCCATCTCTAAAATCCAAAGAAAATGGCTTTTAAAACAAATACAATAAATGGGAGAATTATTTTAGGAGGAAGCTGTAGAGATACACCCAATTGTGAGGAATGTTTCCCCTGTAATCCCTTTCCCACATAGAACTAAAGAGCCAATTCATGATTCTGAACTGTTGAAATTTTTGAAAGTGGTTAAAAAGATGAACATCGATATCCTATTTTTGGAATCCTTGATTCAAAGCCCTTCATATCTGAAATCACTCAAGAAAATCAGTTCATACAAAAAGAAATTGGAAGAATTTGACACCTATAGATTAACAGAAGAGTGTAGTTGTAACACCCGAGATTTTTATGAGAAATATTTTGTTTTTATGTTATATACATCATCAAAGGAATATTTCACTACACACAACACTAGCTTGGCTTTCTTTACACGCAATCACGACCTTCCTCGATAGCTTGCATTGTACTCAATACCGAGTTTCACTAAACAATGATATGCTATTAAAATATTATTAAAACTAGCCGTTATTAATAGTAATACCCTCTTTTGGAAATTTTATAAATTTTATTTTTCAAAATGGACTTCATTTTTGAATTCGAAATATCGAAATTAGCCTAGGGTGAAATTTTGGTATTTTTCTGAAAACTTTCAATTTTTTATGAATAGTGAAAACACTAGGCTACTGTTTAAAAACCAACTTTTTATTTAAATAATTATTTGTTTTATTTAAATTTATTTTAGGTCAAAATTGATTCATAATACCTATACAAGTTGAATGTAATTCATTGGAGTCATTTAATAAGAATTTTAGATACATAACAATTTTATTGAACTTTTCAGCGTCTTTTACCCACCTCCTAGGAGAGTTTGAAAAGTTACATAAAACTTAATTTTACCGCTTCTGGGAGTGGAATTTCAAAAATCAGAGAGAAACGGTTAACATCAAGGAGTAAAATGTGGTTCAATAAGATAAAAATAATTTTTTTGTGAATAGTAACTTTTTACTTTTATTCAAACGGTTAAAAGTAAATAGGGTAATTAAGGGTAAAAATGATATTATTATTACCCTAACACATGTAATTATTCTATTGGATAAGTTTAATTCAACAAAAAACCCATAGGGTTAAACTATTATCCTTAAGGTCCACTTGGATTAGATTAGGACATTTATTATTATTTTATTTAAAGAAGAGTTAAAATAGTTAAAATAGTTAAAATCAAAGTTTTATAACTAAAACATTTTTAATATAGGGTTATAAATAAGATAAATTCACCAATAAATATTCATTAGAAATATAAAAATATTTCCTACGTAATGGTATTTTATTTATAATTTTTAGACTTTAAATAATTTAATTTATTTATGACACAATGATGATGCAGTAATTACCTTATTAAGGAAATACTAACATAATTGATATTATAAATACCCAAATAATTGTAATTTGAGACTTTTTAGGAATTGAACTAATTTTATAGGTTAATATGACATATTATTATTTATTTATTTAACTTTTTTCGAACTAATCATGCTGTTATGATTTAAAAAAATCATTTACCAAATAGTGTTAAAATTGACATAAAATAGTTTTTAAAACAAATATTATATTATTAATTGTTATTTTATTCCTAAAAATATAAGGTTCGGCAACATGACTTATATAAGGTTATATATATAAATTATTAACCACTTGGGGTTCGTTTGGCTTGTTATAGTAAGTTTATTAACCATATATTGTAAGAAAACAAGAAGACATGGTAAAAGTAAAATTATTTAACATAGAGTTAAATCAAAATGATAAGATTAAAATAGTAATCTAAACTTGTATAAATTCTATTGGTTGAGAGGATTTCGACCCATCCCCACCTTAGCTTCTAAATAAATCAATTTGAAGCTATTAAAAACCGAATATGACTTTATTATAAAAAAATATTTTAAGTTTTTACTAAAGTACCCCTCTCCTCCCTTATAAAAGGGAACCTCCTCCCTCTACTCCTCACACCACTTTGAGCCTCCAAGATCGGTCAACCCCAGACAATTTCTCTTCTCCACTTTCCTAGAAACATCCTAGAGGTCCTGGTCTTCTTCAAAGACCATCTTTAGTTCCCTAAGAGGAGGTTAAGAAGAGGCGCTTTAACGAAGAGGTAATGCCCGTTACCGATTCTTTCAAATTTATTTCTTCTTCTACTTCTTCATTTTTAGTTGTTTCATTATGAAGTAATGACATAAGTATCACTCATATACTTATATTTTATTATAAATATGAAAAAACCCCTATTTGACCTTCTATCCATCCTACGGAAAACAAAATCACTACGCGTGCGTACGTACAGAATATCGTCTCCACGTCGTGGTGTAATCTGTTTTCCACTACCACCTTACTTGGATGGGTATAATGTTGTAAAGAATAACTATATATGATTATTGTAAATTTATGTTGATTCTGAAATAGTATAAATACACTTCAATACAATTCCACGATCATGGGAACGATATCATTGCTCGTGCGTACGTACGGCCTACCGTCTCCACGATGTGATGTGACTCATTCTACATGATCTTCATTGAATAATGATTATATAAATGAGTTGAATGAATAAATATGATATATATTACACTAATACCATTCTGTAAATGAGGTATCTATAACCTAAAAATAAGAATAAGAATTTATTCGACAGAACACGCATAAGAACAAAAAGCAATAAACACCTGAATAACAAGTAACAATGAAATATTACTAATAAGAACCTAAGAATATGACCATATATGATATCATAAAAATGATTAAAATTATTTAATAAGTAAATAACATTATTTAAATCATTATACAGGAGGTTCAGACATGTATGAAGAAAATCGGACCTAAGGTAAGGGAAAATCTCACAATCTCAATTTTTATCCGAGATTGTTTATATTTCGGTAATTATTAGGGCATAGTTATCATCCACATCCATGTTTTTTCAACATGTAATATTATTTCTATCATACTAAAATTTTTTAAATCCAATTTTACCCTTCAGTGAGTTTTTAGTAAAAGATATGAAAGGAATCTTTTTTCGTTTTTCGTACGAGGTACTTTTTCACTTTTCTGGCCAAAGTACGAGAAGAATGTTTTCTTTAACTTATACAGTAGGACTGGATTTTTAGAAAATTATTTCCATGAAGCTTACTTTACAAGTTTTCAAGTTTATTTTTAATCAACTTTCTTTTAGTTTAAAATTATATGACATTTTAAACAAGGAAATTGTTTTTGAAGTAGAAAGGATATTTTCCTCAAGAATGGAGTTCAAGCATTTTATCAAAATTATTTTCCATCTAAGATAATATAGGGTTCTTTTTATATACCTATTTATACATTTATTTGATTATGTTATGATGGAATTATTTTTATGAAGTCATTTCATCTTATATGGATTATGTTATGATGGCACGATGTTTAAGAATCCCATTTTTATTACATGGGTTATGCTATGATGTATGATTTATGATTTTGTGGCACAGATAAGAATTGTTTCATTATGAGATGGGTGGGACCTATATCTCCCTCCAATACATTAGTTAAATATTTATATCTCATGAGATAGACATGGCTGGAATGGCAGGTTAATCCGGTTCAGTGAAACAGGACTGAAACGAGGAGTGAACTCAGTTCAGAAATGGAATTCATCCGCTAAGATAGTCTTGGAAATGAGTCTTGACTACTAAGAAATGATTATCTATGATTATGTGTGTATGCCACAATGTTTCATGTTTTAAGATATGATTATGTGGATTAAATTTCACTACCATGATTTATCCCATGTTATGATATTTTGATCTCTTTTGCAGGTTAGTATTTTCAAAATGCTATGTTCTTATGAATTTGATATTTCATTTTTTTTACCCTTACTGAGCATTTGACCTCACCCTTTTGTGTTTTTTCTTTCCCCAGGTTAGGAAGAAGGTTATTATATAGGGTATACCAAAAGGGACTCTAGATATGATGAAATAAATAGGAGACAATGTAGATGATTTATGAACTAGTTGTTTATGTTTCCCAGTTTCTAAAGACACTATACCTATACGGTCCTACCGTGGTTTTGTTATATTTTGTAGTAAGTGTGCTTCAATTTTGATGTATTAAAAATGTATGTAAGGTATGGGTCATTATAGTTTGTATCAGAGGAAAGGTACAGTCAACGTTTGTAAACTAGGATGTGAAAGCCTTAGTAAGAACCCTAAGGATAAGTCTAAGCATAGAACACAATCTTAGTGTTTTAGAAATGTCCATGAATAACCTATGATAAGACCTTAAGTGTGAAATTTTATGTTTGATTGTGTGGTTTTCCTATTATGATTAGTGTTTCTCACACAATGCTTATTTGTTTTAGTCAATGGATGGAACCTGAAGGAACCGTGTTAATGCGGAATGCGACAGGCAATGCAATGATTGTCCCCATGAGCAACCAAAAGTTATGGGAGATGGAATGAAAAATATTTTAGCCATGCTCACACAAGTTTCTCAATCTATGAATCATGCAGGACTTCCAGACGAGAAACGGAAGGAGAAACATTCTGTTGAATCTTTCATGAGGGAGAGTCCACCTTCATTTAGTGGGTCTACTGATCCATTAGTGGCTGAACAATGGATTAGTACCACTGAAAAGATATTTTCAGTTCTTCAATGTTTTGTACATGATAATGTCATCTTAGCAGTATATCATTTGGAAGGTGAAGCTGATCAATGGTGGAATCTTATCAAGAATATGAGTCAAAGGGATATGAAATTGAGTCCATGTAATGGGACGAGTTCAAGAACTTATTTTTCAATAATTACTTCCCTCGTATTCTTTGAAAAAAAATGGAGGATTTTCTTGAACTAAAGAAAAAGGACGATGAATATATCGGTACCAATAAAGTAAATTTTACAAGACTTGCAACGTATACTTCTGGGATTATTATCCAACCCGAGAGTAAGATCAATCAATTCTTTAGTGGCTTAAAACCAAGTCTTCGAAGGGCGTTAGCCATAAGGGACTTCAATAACTATGAGGAAATAGTTCGATGTGCTCTCAAGGTTGAGATGGAGATTGGAGTAACCCATCAGTCATATGGGGTTGATAAGAAGAGAAAAATGAAATTCAAAGAAAAATATAAAGATCACACTGAAAAGAAGATGAGTTTCCCCTTATTCTCAAAGTGTGGAAAGAAGCATAGAGGGAGTTGTCTTAAAGGGACAAGTAAATGTATCAAATGTGGAAAGGAAGGCCATCGGGCATTTGAATGCCAAAATGATGGGAAGAGGATTTCTTGTGATGCGAACAAAGAAAAATCTACACAGAGTGAACCTCTTACACTTCAATGTTACAACTGAAAGGAAATGGGGCATTATGCTGATCAATTCCCTAATCCAAGGGTTGTTGATGATGATCGACATCAACAAACTCTTAAGGATAAATATAAAGGAAAGTCACATGCAATTTCTATCAGCGATGTGGAGTATGGCAGCGAAGTTGTAAAAGGTACACTTACCATCCACTCTAAAGTAGAAAATGTTTTATTTGATTCTAGATCCACCCACTCTTTTATTTCTGAAGAATTTTCAAATGGTATCGCTGTATTACCTCAACAATTAGATGTTGAGTTAGCTGTGATAACCCTTAATAGCACAATAGTCGCATTAAAAGTTTATAATTCCTCTCCGATTGAAGTTTGTGGGAAAGTGCTTCCTGCAAATCTTGTGATCCTTCCTATAGTGGAATTTGATGTGATTCTTGGCATGGATTTTCTTTCTTTATATGGAGCTCATATCAATTTCCAAATAAGGGAAGTCAAATTTCATATTCTTGATCAATCTATGATTGTCTATCGATGCAAGGATGAACATAACCTTCCAGTGTAAATTTATTCCATCTTATGGGTCTTGATTCCACTAAATGAAGGTTATTTATCTCAAATAGTTGGTGAGAAACTCACGATTAAGAATATTCCCATTGTACGAGAGTTTGATGATGTCCTTCCGGAGGAATTTACAGGTCTTCCACCAAATCGTGAAGTTAAGTTTTCAATAGAACTCGTACCGAGTGCTTTTCCTATTTCAAAGACACATTATAGAATGGCCCCAATTGAGTTGCAGGAATTTAAGAATCAACTCCAAGAGAATCTTGATAAGGGATTCATACTCCCTAGTGCATCACCTTGGGGAGCACATGTTCTGTTTTCTAAGAAGAAAGATGGATCAATGAGACTCCGCATTGATTATCAAGAACTTAACAATATCACTATCAAGAACAAATATCCTCTCCCACGCATTGATGACTTATTTGACCAACTATGTGGAGCTCAATACTTTTCCAAGATTGATCTTCGTTCAGGGTATCATCAATTAAGGGTCAAAAGGGAGGATATACCAAAGACGACTTTCCGTACAAGGTGTGGACACTAGGAATTTATAGTGATGCCATTTGGTCTTACTAATTCCCCTACTATCTTCATGGATCTAATGAATAGAGTCTTTAGAGACTATCTTCATCAGTTTGTGGTAGTCTTTATAAAGGATATTATTGTCTATTCAAAGAGCAAGGAAGAACATGAAGATCACTTGAGAATTGTATTGAAGACCCTGATAAAGGAGAAGCTTTATGCCAAATTTACCAAGTGTGAATTTTGGATTCAAAAAGTTGCATTTTTGGGTCACATAATCTCAAAAGAGGGGATATCTGTGGATCCAGCAAAAAAAAGGTTATAAAAAGATGGTCGAGACCAACAATAGTAATTGAGATCCAAAGTTTTCTTGGTTTGGCTGGATATTATCGATTTTTGGTGAAATATTTTTCACTATTATCTAATCCACTCACCAGGTTGACTCAAAAAGAAGTTAAGTTCATGTGGACAGAAGAATGTGAAGAGAATTTCAAGGAGTTGAAAAGAAGTTTTTCCAGTGCACTTGTACTCACACTACCTTGTACTGGAGAAAGGTTTGTGATATACAGTGATGCATCTAAGAAGGGGCTGGGGTGTGTTCTCATGCAAAACGATATGGTGATAACTTATGCCTCACGACAGTTGAAAATACATAAGAAAAAATAACCAACTCATGATTTGGAGTTAGCTGTGGTAATCTTTGAATTAATGATTTGGAGGCATTATCTTTATGGTGAAAGGTGTGATATTTATACTGATCATAAAAGTTTAATGTATATTTTCACACAAAAGGAGCTGAATATGCACCAAAGAAGATGGTTGGAGTTGATTAAGGATTACGACTGCTCAATTCATTATCACCCTGGGAAAAAAACAAGGTGGAAGATGCATTAAGATGACAAGATCATGCTAGCTTATCCATGATGAGGATCACAAAAGATCCAATATTTATGTATTTAGAAAGGATGGATCTTGGAATTATAATGGAAGGGGATAAATCTTATCTTTCTCAAATGAATGTTCAACCATCTATACATGTGATGATTAAAGAGGCACAGAAAGAAGATGTAGAGTTAAAAAACAAGGTGAGAAATGTTCCTAAATTCAACCTTGATTGTGATGGGATAATAAATTTCAGGAATCAGGTATGTGTTCCTCCCATCCACGAATTAAAGAAGGAGCTTCTGGATGAGGCTCATAGTTCTTCATTCTCTATTCATCCTGGAAGCATGAAGATGTATAGGGACCTGAAAGAGTACTTCTGGTGGGATGACATTAAAAGAGATGTTGCTGAATATGTCTCTTGATGCTTGGTTAGTCAGAAAGTTAAAGCTAATAGACAAAAGTCTAAGGGAATGTTACAACCATTACCCATACCCGAATGGAAATGCTAAAACATCACTATGGACTTTGTCACCGGACTTCCTAAAACATCCAAAGGCAATAATGCTATCTGGGTCATAGTTGATCATCTTACGAAGTTGACACACTTCATTGCTATTAGAGAGGATTTCTCTCGGGATCAGCTTGATAGGATATATGTAAAGGAAGTGGTAAGATTTCATGGAGTACCACTTTCCATTATATCTTATCGGGATCCGAGGTTTGCCTCAAAGTTTTGGTGAAGTCTTCAGCTTACTCTGGATATAGAGTTGAGTTTTAGTACTACTTATCATCCTCAGACAGACGGTCAGTCTGAGAGGACAATTCAAACTCTAGAAGATATGTTGAGAGCTTTCTCTATGTATTTCAAAGGAGGTTGGGATCAACACCTACCTTTGGTGGAATTTTCTTATAATAATATCTATCACTCCAGTATTTAGATGGCTCCTTATGAAGCTCTCTATGGAAAGAAATGCCAAACTCCAACTTGTTGGGATGAAGTTGGGGAAAGAAAGCTATTAGGACCTGATCTTGTTGATGAGATGGCAGAAAAGGTCCGATCTATTCAACAACACATAAGAGCAGCTCAGAGTCGACAAAAAAGTTATTTCGATAACCGAAGAAAAGACCTAGAGTTTGAAGTGGGTGATAAAGTGTTCTTACGAATATCTCCTTGGAATATAGTAATCAGATTCGGAAAGAAGGGAAAGCTGAGACCTAGGTATATCGGTCCTTTTGAAATATAGGATCGTGTTGGGAAGGTAGATTACCGATTGGCGCTTCCACCAAATCTCTCTCAAGTTCACTATGTGTTCCATGTATCTCTCTTGAGAAAGTACATACCTGATCCTTCACATGTACTCAGCTCAGAAGTTGTACCGTTGGAGCAAGATCTTTCTTATGAAGAACAGCCGATAGAGATTCTGTATCATAGCGAAAAAGTCCTACGGAACAAGACCACTCGCTTGGTGAAAGTTTTATGGAAGAACCACCAATTAGAAGAAGCTACATGGGAGCTTGAGGATATTATGAGGGAGAGGTATCCTCATCTGTTTGTTACAAAGTGACGAATTTTGAGGGCGAAATTCATTTTAAGGGGGGTAGAATGTAACACCTGATATTTTTTTGAGAAATATTTTGTTTTTATGTTATATAAATCATCAAAGTAATCATTCACTATACACAACACTAGCTTGGCTTACTTACAACACAATCATGACCTTCCTCAATAGCTTGCATTGTACGCAATACCGAGTTTCACAAAACAATGATATGCTATTAAAATTTTATTAAAACTAACCGTTATGAATAGTAATACCCACTTTTTGAAATTTTATAAAATTTATTTTATCAAAATGGTCTTTATTTTTGTATTCGTAATATCGAAATTATCCCAGGGTGAAATTTTGGTATTTTTCTGAAAACTTTCAATTTTTGATGAAAAGTGAAAACACTGGGTTATTATTTAAAAACAGAATTTTTATTTAAATAATTATTTATTTTATTTAAATTTATTTTAGGTCAAAATTGATACAAAATAAATTTATAATTTGAATGTAATTCATTGGAGTCATTTTATAATAATTTTATAGACATAAAAATTTTATTGAACTTTTCAGCGTCTTTTACCCACCTCCTAGGAGAGTTTGAAAATTTATATAAAAATTAATTTTACCGCTTCTGTGAGTGGAATTTTGAAAATCCAAGAGACACGATCTACATAAAGGAGTAAAATTTGGTTAAATAAGATAAAAATAATTTTTGGTGAATAGTAACTTTTTACTTTTATTTACCACGGTTAAAAGTAAATAGGGTAATTAAGGGTAAAAATGATATTATTATTACACTAACACATGTCCTAATTCTATTGGATAAGTGTAATTCGACCAAAAACAACCTTAGGGATAAAATATTACCCTTTAGGTCAACATGAATTAGATTAGGACATTTATTATTATTTTATTTAAAGAAGAGTTAAAATAATTAAAATCAAAATTTAATAACTAAAACATTTTTAATATAGGGTTACAATAAGATAAATTATACTATAAATATTCATTAGAAATATAAAAAGATTTCCTACATAATGGTATTTTATTTATAATTTTTGGACTTTAAATAATTTAATTTATTTATGACACAATGATAATGCAGTAATTACCTTATTAAGGAAATATTAACATAATTGATATTATAAATACCCAAATAAATGTAATTTGAAACTTTTTATGAATTTAACTAATTTTATAGGTTAATATGACATATTATTATTGATTTAATTAACTTTTTATGAACCAATCATGATGTTATGATTTTCAAAAAAAATCAATTACGAAATAGTGTCAAAATTGACATAAAATAGTTTTTAAAACAAATATTATATTATTAATTGTTATTTTATTCCTAAAAATCTAAGGATTGAAAATATGACTTAGATAAGGTTATATATATTAATTATGAACCACTTGGGGTTCGTTTTTCTTGTTATAGTAAGTTTATTAGCCATATAGTTTAAGAAAACAGGAAGACATGGTAAAAGTAAAATTATTTAACTTAGAGTTAAATCTAAATAATAAGGATAAAATAGTAAGCTAAACTGATCTAAATTCTATTGGTTGAGAGTATTTTGACCCAAACCCACCTTATCTTCTAAATAAATTAATTTGGAGCTACTAAAACTGAATATGACTTTATTATAAAATAATATTTTAAGTTTTTTCTAAAGTGCCCCTCTCTTCCCTTATGAAAGGGCACCTCCTCCCTCTCCTCCTCACACCACATTGAGCCTTCAAGCTCAGCAAAACCCTGCCAATTTCTCTTATCCTCTTCCCCAGAAACATCCTAGAGGTCCTGGTCTTTTTCAAATACCATCTTTAGTTCCCTAAGAGGAGGTTAAGAAGAGGCGCTTCAAAGAAGAGTTAATGTTTGTTACCAATTCTTTCAACTTTATTTCTTCTTATACTTATTATTCTTTTGTTGTTTAATTATGAATTAATAACATCAGTATCACTAATATACTGATATTTTATTATAAATATGAAACAACCCTATTTCACCTTCTATCCATCCTAAGGAAAATGAAATCACCGCGCGTGCGTACGTACAGAATACCGTCTCCACGCCGTGGTGTAATCTATTTTCAACCACCACCTTACTTAGATGGGTATAATGGTGTAAATAATAACTATATATGATTATTTTAAAGTGATATTTATTCTGAAATAGTATAAATACACTTCAATACAATTCCACGATCATGGGAATGATATCATCGCTCGTGCGTACGTACGGCCTACCGTCTCCACTATGTGATGCGACTCGTTCTACATGTTCTTCATTGAATGATGATTATATAAATTAATTGAATGAATAAATATGATATATATTACACTAAAACCATTCTGGAAATGTGGTATTTATAACCTAAAAAAGAAGAATAAGAATTTATTCAACAGAACACGCATAAGAACAAAAAGCAATAAACACCCGAATAACAAGTAACAATGAAATATTACTAATAAGAAGATAAGAATATAACCATATATGATAACATATCAATGAGTAAGATTCTGGAATATGTAAATAAAATTATTTAAATCATTATACAGGAGGTTCGGACACGTACGAAGAAAATCAAACCAAAGGTAAGGAAAAATCTTGCAATCTCAATTTTTATCCAAGAATGTTTATACTTCGGTAATTACTAGGGAATATTTATCATCCACATACTTGTTTCATCAATATGTAATATTATTTCTATCCTCCTAAAATTTTTTAAATCCAATTTTACCCTTCAGTGAGTTTTTAGTAAAAGATATGAAAGGAATCTTTTGTCATTTTTCGTATGAGGTACTTTTTGACTTTTTCGGCCAAAGTAGAGAAGAATGTTTTCTTTAACTTATACAGCATGAATGGATTTTTAGAAAATTATTTAAATGAGCTTCCTTTAAATTTTTTCAAGTTTATTTTTAATCAACTTCTTTTAGTTTAAAATTATATGACATTTTAAACAAGGAAAAGGTTTTTGAAGTAGAAAGGATATTTTCCTCAAGAATGGAGTTCAAGCATTTTATCAAAATTATTTTCCATCTAAGATAATATAGGGTTCTATTTATATCCCTATTTTTACATTTATTTGATTAAGTTATGATCGAATTATTTTTATGAAGTCGTTTTATCTTATATGGATTATGTTATGATGGAACGATGTTTAAGAATCCCGTTTTTATTACATGGGTTATGCTATGATGTATGATTTATGATTTTTTGGAACACATAATAATGGTTTCTTTATGAGATTGGTGGGACCTATATCTCCCTCCAATTAATTGGGTAAATATTTATATCTCATGAGATAGACATGGCTGGAACGACAGGTTAATCTGGATCAGTGAAACAGGACTGAAATGAGGAGTGAACTCGGTTCAGAAATGGACTTTTTCCGCTAAGATAGTTTTGGCAATGAGTCTTGAATACTAAAAAATGATTCTCTATGATTATGTGTGTATGCCAAAAATTTTCATGTTTTAAGTTATGATTATGTGGATTACATTTCACTACCATGATTTATCCCATGTTATGATATTATGATCTCTTTTGCAGGTCAAGATTTTCAAAATGCTATGATCTTATGAATATGATATTTCCTTTGTTTACCCTTACTGAGCATTTGAGCTCACCCTTTTGTATGTTTTCTTTCCCCGGGTCAGGAAGAATTTTATTAAGTAGGATGTTCCAAAATGGACTCTAGATATGATTAAATAAACAGGAGACAATGTAGATTCTTTATGAACAAGTTGTTTATGTTTCACAGTTTTTAGAGACACTATACCTATACGGTCCTACCATGTTTTTGTTATATGTTGTAATAAGTGTACTTAAATTTTGAAGTATTAACAATGTATGTAATGTATGGGTTATTATAGTGTGTAGTCTTGTATTATAGGATACCTCCCAAGCTTCAGGACCCAGGAAGCTTTCTCATCCCTTGCACTTTTGGAGATAGAGGTGGTAAGTTCAACTTTTTTTGTGATCTGGGTGATAGAATTAATCTGATTCCACTATCACTTTTTCAAAACCTGAGATTAGGAGTTCCCTAACTCACCATTATTGTGTTACAACTTTCTGATAGTTCAATTACTCATATAGTGGGTATGGTTGATGATCTGTTAGTGGGAGTAGGAAAACTATTTTTTCCAGCTGACTTTCTTATCATTGATATGGAGTGAGACTAGAAGGTTCATATCATTCTTAGTGGGAACTTCTTGGCCATAGGGGGAGCTGTGATAGATGTGTCCAAGGGAAAACTGAATTTAAATATGGGTAAATAGAAAGAATAATTCAATGTGTTTAGAAAAATCCAAGAACCCACCCACCCATCTTTCCCTAAAGATGAGATGTTAGTTGTTTAGAGTAGTGTTGATAAGGAGGAAGAGGAGTTTCTGATAATGGTAGTCGTAATCAATAGTGTACCGGAGATCCGTGCTACCACCTGCATGGGGATTAGCTCAAGTAAGGAGAGAGAATTTTTTGATGAGTACGATGGTGAATTTTTGGAGAACTTAGATGAGTTTGTTTTGGATCACATTCTTACCCCAAGAGAGGATTCTAAATTTGAGGAGATCTTTTTTGGAATCTCTAACACTGAGGAAGAAGCCTTCACTACTGCCTTCTTTAAGAGGCATCATGAAGACCTTGGTCCACCTATTCCCATCTGTCTTCCCTCAAGCATGTCACCATCCACCCTTGAAATCAAACCCCTCCCTGCCCACCTCAAATATTCCGTTTTCGAAGATAGTTCCACCCTCCCTGTGATCATTTCATCTAACCTATAGGTGAGTCAAGAGAAAAATATGCTTACTATTTTGAATAATTACAAGTCAGCCATAGGTTGGTTGATTGCTGATATCAAGGGGATAATTCCATCCTTTTGTATGCATAAAATTCCCATGGATCCTAAGTGTAAGCCCAGAGTAGAAGCCCAAAGAAGACTCAACCCAAACATGAAGGAAGTTGTGAGAGAAGAAGTGATTAGGTTGCTTGATGTTGGAATAATGTTTCCCATTTAAGATAGCTCCTTGGTCAGTCCTATCTAGGTGGTACCCAAAAAGAGTGGAGTGACAATGATCACTAATTAATAGAATGTGAAAATCCATACAAGAGAAGTTAATAAATGGAGAGTTTGTATAGACTATATAAAATTGAATGCTACCACAATAAAGGATCACTTTTCCATGCCGTTTTTGGATCAAATTCTATAGATATTGGCAGGAAATGAATTCTCCCGCTGTCTTGATAGTCATTTTGGTTACAACTAGATTGTCATTGCATCTGAGGACAAAGTGAAAACCAACTTCACCTATCCATTTGGGACATTTTCCTACCTACGGATGCCCTTTTTCTTGTGTGGTTCTCCTGCCACTTTTTAGAGGTGCATGATGTCAATTTTTTCAAAAATTATTTAAAGGATAATTGAAGTGTTCATGGATGATTTTTATGTTTTTGGAAATAAATTTGAGAACTATCTGACAAATCTGAAACTAGTGTCAGAAAGGTTCCAAGATACCAACTTAGTTTTAAACTGGGAAAAGTGCCAATTAATGGCCACTGAAGTTATAGTTTTGGGACAAAAGGATTCTAAGAATGGTATGGAGGTTGATAATGCTAAAATTTAGGTCATACAAAAGCATCCCCACCTGAAAATGTTAAAGGAATCAGAAGTTTCATGGGACATTCTAGGTTCTACAGGAGGTTCATTAAGGACTTTTCTAAGATTACTAGACCCATGTGCTCCCTTCTGGTTAAGGACAGACCCTTTGTCTTCTATGAGACATGTCTAGGGGCCTTTAATCTACTCATGGACAAGTTTACTACTTCACCTATAATCACTGCTCTCGACTAGAATCTTCCCTTTGAGGTTATGTGTGGTGCTAGTGACTTTACAATAGGAGCTATGTTAGGATATAGGAAGGATAGGAAAATTCATGTTATTTACTATGAAAGCAAGATGTTGGACAATGCCCAAAATAATTATTCTTCCCATTAAAAAGAGTTGGCTATTGTGATGTTTTCATTTTAATAGTTCCGGTAGTACTTGATAGGATCAAGGATCATAATTTTCACAAATCATTCAGACCTATTGTATTTTCTTGATAAAAAGGACTCAATGCCCAGACACATGAGGAGGACCTTGTAGTTACAGGAGTTTGACTTAGTGATTAAGGACAAGAAATCAGTTTAGAATGTAGTTGTAGATCATCTGTCCCAATTTCCCAATTCTCCAAGTAAGGAACCAAAAGAGATCAACACTTCTTTCCTTGATGAACAATTGTTTGCTGCTTCTATATAGGAGTCTGCTTGGTTCGCATACTATGCCAACATTCTGGTAGCAGGATTCATTCCCAAGGATCTCTCACACAACCAAAGTAATAGGTTTATATCTAATCTGAAATATTATATTTGGAATGACCTTCTTCTCATTAGGAAATGTACTGATGGGATTTTGAGATGATGTGTGGTTGAGGATAAGATTTTTCCCATACGTGATATCTATCATTCATCACCGTTGGGTGGACACCATGGAGGAGAAAGGACTGCATAAAAGGTTCTACAGGCTGGCTTCTACTGGCCAACACTTTTTAAAGATTCTAGGAGTTTGGTTATTGGCTGTGAAAAATTTCAAATGATAGGAAATGTTGGAATAAGGAAGGAACTACCCAAAACGTTATTCTAGAAGATGAAATATTTAATGTGAGGGGCTTGGACTTCATGGTACCATTCCCATATTCTTATGGGAATGAGTACATTTTGGTTTTGTGGATTACATGTCCAGGTGGGTTGAGGAAGTATCTCTTCCCTACAATTCAGCTGCTAGTGTTGTGAAATTCATCAAGAAAATCATCTTTTCCAAATTTCATATTCCATGAGAATTCATCACAGATAATGAGACTCACTTCATGAATTATAATTTCAAAGGTTTAATGGAGATGTATGGGTGATCACATAGGACAAGAACCACTTACCACCCATAGTCCAGTGGGCAATCAGAAGTTTCAAACAGAGAGCTCAAATAGATTTTAGAGAAAACAGTTTCTAGCACTAGAAAGGACTGGTCAAGGAAGTAAGACGAGGCCCTTTTGGCCAATATAAATACATAGAAGACACCTATACGGATTTCAACATATAGGCTACTCATTGGGAAAAAATTTCATTTACCTGTTGAGTTACAGTAGAGATCTCATAGGGAAGTGAAGGCACATAACATTGATTTTAAGTCTACTGGTTTGAGGAGAATGTTAGAGCTGAGTGAGCTAGAGGTGATTTGAAGAGATTTCGATGAGAATGCTGAAATTTACAAGGAAATAAAAAAGGCTTTTTAGGACTCAATCATTCAAAATATGAATTTCAACGTTGGTGAGGGAGTCCTCCTTTTCAATTCTAGATTGAAGATGTTTCCAGGAAATTTGAAGTCTAAGTGATCAGGACCCCTTAAAATTGTTAGAGTATTGGTTAATGGATATGTTGAGCTAGTTGGAGAAGAGAATCGACCATTCATAGTCAATGTTTAGAGGATAAATCACTACTTAGAAGGGTATCCAAATTTCTTTGCTTCCATCTCTCTGTTGGAAGAATGAATTGATTCAAGTCTAACTGAGGACTATAAACTCAATGTTGCATGGGAACGTACCGATGGTTTCTTAGTTGTTTACTTATATTTTTTTCAATAATTCTAACCTATGATTCTTGTTCTCTAGTTTAACTTCTTAAATTCTTGATGGTGCCTCGTGATCTAATATTCTATTAGAGAGAGAGTTGCTACCACCAGAAACATAGACAAGAAAACTAATGGGCGAAATCCACTACATTATATGGATAACATTTCATTCTACTCACTCTCTTGGGTTACATATCATGAACTTAAAACTCTGATTTTTTTTTAATTTTTTAAATTTTCGGGTTAATGAAGAGGACTTACAACCCAGTGCTACTGACGAGGATTTGTCTATGGAATTTAGTGTTAAATCTCCTATAATTCAAGGAAGTGTTCTTCTTACCTTTTCACATTTCATTACATGATTAATCTTCATTGTGAATTAAGTGTGGGGTAATTCCCCCTAATATATGAAAAATGAACATGTTTTCTTGGATGGGTGTTTAGCTGCTAGTATCTAGAGAGTTTAAAAATTTATTTTTTGTTGATTTGTGAAACATGCTTGCACCCATTTCATTCAGTTTCATTATGTTGTTGTTGGACATCACTGTTAATCATGAAACTATTTGAAGTAAATTGATAAAAAAAATTGTCTGCTCTTTAAAAAAATTCAATGCATGAACATTTTAGGAAATACAGTTGTTGTTGAAGATGGTTGGTGGGGTGGGGTTCTTCTATTTTTGTTTTTTTGTGTTTTTATTTTCTTTCACTTTTTTGTGGCAGAGAAAATTATTGAACCTCATTACGACCCCTCCATATCCTTTTTCAACTAAAATGTCTATATGTTTTGAATATAAAATGTCTCTCACCTTAATAGTCAACATTAGGGACATTGTTGGTTTTATGTGTGGGGGAGAGAGGCCATAATAGTATCATTTCAAATTTCCCCTTATTGAACCTGAAGTTTATGTTTATTTGTTTGTTTTAAGCAAATATGGTCAATTTTTTTCAAAAATGGTTCAAAATAAATTTATAAAAAAATTCAAATTCTTTCATAACATTATAGCCATTGGAGGTTCTCTAGTACTTCAATTATTTCTGGTTAGTGGATAACTAATTAATGGATGTTAAGAGTGGAATTTAGTCAGAAACTTTTAAGCATGAGTGATTGCTGAGTGGAATTGTTCACTTTCTCGGTGAACCTTTCTATTTAGGAACTGAGGATGGAAGTGTGATAGGATAAGTTTTTTGGGATGATGATCATGAAATACTGTAATGGGAAGTTCTCACTCGAACCTAGGTTACTCACAATGTTTGAAAAAATAAAAATAGTCAATCAGTTTTGGAAGTCAACTCGGTTGATTATTAATTAAGTCCTTTGTAACAGGAGTAAAATGAGAAAATGGAATCCCCTGGTGATTATCTTAGACAAGGTGCACTGGGTGCATTTCTGTAAATAAATAAAGCCAATTTCAATCTTAATAAGTGTTATGAATAGTTATTTGCTCAGGGAATATGGCTGGGAAAATGGAAATAAAGTGCCCTTATCAAAAATGAACTCATTAAGGTGAGGGGAATTTTGAACCCAGATGAAGAAAAAATCATTTTACTTGGTTAATTTTACATTTGAGTGAGTCAATAAAGTGATGAAATTAATGGAATTTAGTTTTTGGAACCTTATGATGGTGAAAATGGAAGGTTCCCTTGGTTAAGTTCTAAATTCCACTTCATCTAACCTGTCAAAACTCCTTAATTTATAGATTGAATTGGAAATTGATGTAGGACAGTAAATGAGTACATATAGGAGGCATGAAATACTTGATAGTGTATGGATTTGTGAGGCTATTTACTTCCAGAGAGTATTTAGAGCTAGAAAGAACATCATTTTTGAACTACCTTAAAAATCCTGACTCATTGTTTGGTCATGCTCCACTAGGTATTACAATTTAATCATTCATTCTTTGAACTAAACTTCACAAATCATATTTCTGTTTTAAAGTCAAAGGCATGTACTTGTTTGACAACAAACAAAATTTTAAGTGTAGGGGAGTTTGATGTCGTAGTGTTTTCATTATCCTTGCCACATTCTTTTTTATAATTTATGTTGACTTTTTAATAAAACCATTGTATTTTTTGTAATAATTATCAATTAGTTTATTTTATAAATTACATTATAAAAAATGTGTTTATGTATTAATATTGTGTTCCTGTTGTTTATTTTTTATTTTTTTTCAATAATAAAATTTGGTTATTTTTAAATTTCATTTAATTAATTATTTATGTTATTTTTTTATTAATTTTTAATTAATTTTTTATTCTTTATGTTGAAAATAAATAACTCGTTTTAGTTTTTAGGATTTTAATAATATAATTAGGTTTAAAAATTTAGTTTTATTCAATTAATATTTCTTATTGTTTAATTTACTTTATTAATTGGTTAATTAATTGGTTAAATAATTTAAGAATGTAACAATATTATTTTAATTTGTTTTAAATCATTTCATTAAACCCAAATAAACTCATTCTTTTAAACAAATCATTATTAATTTTGTTATCTAGCTTTGTTTTATTTTGTTTTTAATTTTATTCTATTTAATTTAAATAATTAATTTATGAATCTATTTCTTCATTTTATTATAGTTTTAATTTTTTTTGATTTTTTTGGTTTGTTTGACTTGCTGGTGTTGTTGTGTGTCGCGGTTTCTTCACGGTCATGGTGCCACCATATTGCCTCTAACCTATATAACTGTTTCAAGAACAGTGGCACGTCTCACCGTTCGATACCTATATAATCGTGGCACCGTTTCAGAACTGGTGGTGTGACATATATTCTCACTGCCACTGCTTCCGCATTCCCCCACACACCATGTTTCCTCAATGTCCAACTGTTTTAACTTACGGTGCCACCATTTCCATCATGGGGTCACCGTGTCCACCTCACCCATGGTGAGACCGTGAAACACACACTCACTGTGGCACGTGTCATCGTGTCCACCATATTAGTGTCCCACTATTTCATCTCACGTTTCATCGTTTCTTGCACACACTGCTTTCTCTACACCCTCACAGTTCCACACTCACAGCAACATAATGGTGCCTATATCACCGTTCCACACACTAGAACCCAGGAACCATTTCATGTTCACTGTATCCCCAACTTCATAGTGCCACTGTTTCTGAATGGTGCCACCCCTCTTCTCCCTGCCTGACTTCTGCAAGAACCGCAACACCAATTCATATAGAAAAAAGCAACAGAGAAACGAAACAAACCAATTCATGGAGAAAATCTAACAAAATCAAGCACAACAGAGGTTCAGCGTCAAATTTCAAACCCTAATAATCAGATTTAAGATGTCGGCTTCACCTTATGGCAACTACTGTGAGCCAACATCACCACCTGCTGTGAGCTGGCATCACTACCTTCCCCCACCGCACACCCCCTGAGATGCCACACATCCCATGTGCCATCTAAGCCTTCGAACGATGTCACATCACACCGCCGTTGCATCCTCTATTTGGACCGCCGCTCGCATCACCCCACACGTCCACACCAAACTCGCCTCTCTGACCCAACACCACCCCTTTTCTCCATCAATATTGTTGGAGAGCCACCATGCTACTATCTGAAGCTGCCATATCACTATGACACCTTCTTTCCCCAGCCCGCTCCACCACCTCGCCAAGGCCACCCCGATCGACCATCACCTCACCTTCCAGCTGAACCTGCACCACTGCCTTCATCCACCCCTTCCTGCACCACCACCCACTCCCTGCGTTCCATCTCCACACCCACACAACACCTACATCCCCTACCGCACTCCTTCTCCCTCGCCGAATAGAACCACCCGACCCCTCCATTTAATCTTTTATTTCTTTTGTTAGTTTAGTTTTTGTTATATTTTATTATACCATATAATATAATATATATATATATATATATATATTATTTAATATATATTATATAATATAAAAAAATAATTATAGGTTTAATAAGAATAGTACATAAACTTTTATATATCATAATAATATATGTCATTAAATAAATATAACAATTATTAGAACATATATTTGTAATAATAATATTAGATATTATAAAGTATATATATATATATTAATATTTTTTTTAATTAGAGATATAATATAAAGAATTAGTATATAATAGTTTCATTCTATGACTCATGTGTGTTTTTTTTTGGTGTTTCATACCGGGGGAGTTGTTTGTATAGGTGGAGTCAGTGGTGGGCTAAGGGGAAAATCATTGTGGGAAAATGTGGGGAATATGGAGTTTTTTGCAAAGGGTGGGGTACACTCATTGAGAGTTTACTTAACAGCTTGTGACATGCACATAAAATCACACCACATGGATTTTTGGCATGTTTGTCAGAGGGAAGGTTGCAGCTCGCCACGCGGGCACGCATTCGTTCAGTTAGGAGCAATTACTCCAGTGACAAGCGCGGGAGGAGTGAAACTTTGAATGTCCAACGTGGAGACCAGGGAACACCTTAGGTGAGATTCATGAGACTTAGATAGGGTCATTAGAATTCATCACGGGCTTGAGATCATGGATAGACCCAGGGGTAGGACATGACATGGAGGGCATCCATCCAGACTGGTGGAGCAGGGCAAGAGTAAGTTACAACATTTTTCACCGGGAGTAGATTGGAGTACCAAGAGAAGTAGAACAAATAATTTTCTCACATCGATTCCTAGGGTGGTACATTGAGCGCATTCCAGCATTGCATCCACCATTGAGCAGCATAAACTAGAACGTTCTGGAGATCAAGCAAGGAGACAGACTTCTTTATGTTTCTTGTGATCTGTTGTTCTGCATCTCATTTCAACATGAACTTTTTTGATCTTAATTCTACTTCAAAACCAACCATTTTTTCTAGCTACATTCCCATGGGGGGATAATTTGGTGGATTAGATTCATTTAGTCTGATTCATGCACTACATTATTTTGGATCGTCTTTCTCTCACTAATTGGAGGGTGATTTTGTTTTCAAAACAACAAGGTTGAGTGAAAACCAATCTTGATTGGAACTAAATGAAAACTATTTCAGTATGAGAAATTCACTGACAAGTGAATTGTGCACAAATGAGGGAGACACACTGAAATCAACTGACAAGTTGAGCCCAATGACATATAACTTTTCAACACCATTGGATGGAATGATTTTTTACAATCAAAGGGCTATAAGAGTTATTTCATCACAAACTTACCAGATGACAAATCTCGCTATTTACTTTTAGTTAGATCCATATTTCTTAAACATCAGTACATGAATGAGGCTAAGAAATTTGGAATTGGCCGGTGGGCCTTCTCCCCTACTCATATATTGGTTGTTTTCACCAAAAATTTTCTTGTTTCCCTGTTTGCTTCCTTGAACTTATGAGTTCACCTTCACTTCCTCACACAATAATTCTCACGAACTCCACTTCACCACCACCAACAGTTTTTTCTTGTTCTTGTGTGTGTTTTTGTTTAGTTTTTTTAGTTCTCCAAACACAACATGGGGCCTCCTTGTGGTTTGAACTTATCTTTACACTGTTCTAAGTAGTATGTACATTATAAATTTTAGTTTGTCGCTCGTGCCATATGACGCGCGTTCATGAAAATATTGGTACCATTGCTGAGGAGGATATGTAAGATATTTTTTAAAAAAAATTAACATATAAAAAAAATAAAAAAACACATTAAAAATCTTTAAAAAGATAATTGAAATTAAAAAAAAACATAGTATGAACCTTTTGCATGCAAAAAAGGTCTATGTCTGAATACTTAGTACCTGGTAATCCTGAAATTGATAAGCACCTCACGGAAGTGAAAAAGAACAAATACACGGTCAAAATATAAGATAACAGAAATGAAAAAATGAACAACCCACTTCCTGAGAATTTGAACCAGCCTTGAATGACGAACCCATCGGAGAATGAGATAGCTGAGAGGAACAATTTGAGATAGTTCTTGCTACCTTTAGTTTCTAGTAACCCTTCATTCATTAGACTCTCTCCTAGGTCTAGGAATTACGAAATCAAGCAATATATTCTTAGTAAGCTACCTACCTTCAATTGAATTCCTATTAAAGGATCTCTTGAATTCATTAGAGCCTTCTACTATAGTGTCTATCAACTAACACATAGGGGTCTCACTGAGGAAGAGCTTAAACATAGAGTGTTCCCCTACTTCCATAAGGGCAATGGTAGGACTTTTTTTCAATAGTTAGAAAAAGAAATATTTGTCACATGGGATCATGTTTATAATTCTTTCACAATGAAATTATATCCTAGGAGTATAACATATGAAATTAGGCACAAAATTACTAGATTCCTACAGGATGAAGGAAAACTATTTCATGAATCCTGAGATAGGTTTAGAGGGTTACTTAGGTAGTGTCCAAACCATCAATGTACACCCCAATTCCTCATGGACACATTCTACAATAGTCTCAACCCTTACCACCAATCCTTGGTGGATTAGTTTTCTAGAGGAGACTCTGGTGATATGACTATAGAGGAGCTCAAACAAATCTTTAATACCTTAGCTCAAAACACCCTGAACAGAAGCACTAGGAGGAGAACCATTGTGAGAAAGGTAACTGCCCCAGCTCCTCATGATGATGCCCAAACTGGTGGCTTCTTTAATGAGAACCCACATCATACCCTTATGGAATAGTTCCACCACTATGGAATGTATAGCCATTCTCAAACCTGTTGTCCAAACATTTATATGCTTGTCTAGCCTCTTGAGAGTGTTGGCATTGCTAGGAATAGTCCTCGGATGCAGCCTAGGGAATATCCTTTTTCCAGCACCTAAAATCAAGGGTATAGGAACCATCTGAACCTGTCAGAGAGGGAGAAGGTATTCCTCCAACCTACTACCCCTCATAGATTCCAATAGCCTCCTAGGCCGTAATTCCTACCCCAACCACAACCTAAGGCCAATTCATCCAACTAAAAATATGAGGTGATAGACATGTTATATCAGTTGATTGGTAGGTTTCATGAACAAAATACCAAAAATTATTATGATAATGTTAAAATGTATGCTAGAATGAAGGAATTTGAAATTAAAATGGGGTAGTTGGCTAGGGATTCTAGTAATAGAGAAAAGGGTAGGTTGTCCGGCACAACTGAGGAAAATACTAGGGAGAATTCCATGGCTATGACCACTAGAAGTGGTCTCAAAACTCACCAAGAGCCTTGGAAAGAACCCCAAAATGCAGAAAATGAAAAACTAGATGAATCTAGAAACTCAAATCTGAAAGAACCTGAATCTGGAGAAACTAGACAACACCACTAGAATCCCTCTAGATCCTATTGTTCTGTCTCAAAAACCCAAAAAAATGGCTTGAAAAAATACAATAAAGGGGTTAATTTTTTTGAAAAGGAAGTTGTTGAGATTCCCCCAAATGTGAGGAAATTTTCCCCTGTAATCCCTTTCCCACAAAGAATTAAGAAGACAATTTTGGATTATGAACAGTTGAAATTTTTGAAAGTGGTTAAAAAGATGAACATAAATATACCATTCCTGAAAGCCTTGATTTAAAGCCCATCATATATGAAATCGCTCAAGAAAATATATTCAAACAAAAAGACATTGGAAGAATGTGTAACCTACATCTTAACAGAGGAGTGTAGTGCAGTCTTGCAGAATAGGACACCTCCTAAGCTTAGGACCCAAAAAGAATTGCCATCCCTTGAAATTTTTGGGATAGAGGTGGTAAGTTCAATTGTTTGTGTGATCTGGGAGCTAGTATTAATCTGATTCCACTTTCACATTTTCAGCACCTAAGATTAGGAGTTCCCCAACCCACCACTGTTGTGTTACAGCTTGCTGATAGGTCCATTACTCATCCATTGGGTAGGGTTGATGATCTTTTAGTGGGAATATGCAAACTCGTTTTGCCTTATTAATTTATTATCCTTGATATAGAGTGTGACCAGGATGTTCCTATCATTCTTGGTAGGCCCTTCTTGGACACAGGGGGAGATGTGACAGATGTGTCCAAGGGGAACCTTATTTTCAATATGGGTGAACAGAAAGAATAATTCAATGTGTTTAAGAAAATACAAGAACCCACCCACCCACCCTTCACCAAAGATGAGATGTTAGTTTCTGAGAGTAGGTTTGATAAGGAGGAAGAGGAGTTTCTGAGAATGATAGTCGAAATCAATAGTGAACATGAGATCTCGGATACCACTTGCATGGGGATTAGCTCATGTAAGGAGAGAGAATTTGTTTATTATTACAATGTTGATTTTTTGGAGAATATAGATGAGTTTTTTTGGAGCAGATTGTACTTGGGAGAGGATTCTAAATTTGAGGAGATCTTTTTTTTGGAAGCTCTACAACTGAGGAAGAAGCCTTCTCTACTACCTTCTTAAAGAGGCAGCATGAAGACCTTGGGCCACCCAGGCCCAACTGTCTTCCCTCAACAAAGTCACCACCCATCCTTGAACTCAAACCCCTCCCTACCCACATCAAATATTCCTTCTTAAGAGACAGTTCCGCCCTCACTATGATCATTTCATCCATCCTAGAGGTGAGTCAAGGGAAAAATATGCTTACTGTTTTGAAGAATTACAAGTCAGTCTTAGGCCAGTCAATTTGATGATATCAAGGGGATAAGTCCAGCCTTTTGTATGAATAAAATTCCCATGGAACCTGAGTGTAAGTCCAGAGTAGAATCCCAAATAAGACTCAACCCCAACAAGAAGGAAGTTGTGAGAGAATAAGTGATTAGGTTTCTTGATGCTGGAATAATTTTTCCCCTTTCTGATAGCCCCTGGGCCAGTCCTTTTCAGGTGGTACCCAAAAAGAGTGGAGTGAAAGTGGTCACTAATGTAAAGAATGGGAAAATATAGACAAGAGTAGTGAATAAATGGAGAGTCTATATAGACTATATAAAATTGAATGCTGCCACAAGATAAGATCACTTTCCATGTCGTTTTTTGGATCAAATATTATATATATTGTCAGGAAATGAATTATTATAATTTATTGATGGTTATTCTGGTTACAACCATATTTTCATTGCACTAGAGGACCAAGTGAAAACCACCTTCACGTATCCATTTGGGAAATTTTCCTAGCAGGGAGTTCCCTTTGGCTTCTGTGGTGCTCCTGCCACTTTTCAGAGGTACATGATGGAAATTTTTTCTGACATGATTGAATGGATAATTGAAGTGTTCATGGATGATTTTTATGTTGTGGGAAATAACTTTGAGAATTATCTGACAAATCTGGAACTAGTGTAAGAAAGGTTCCAAGAGACCAACTTAGTCTTAAATTGGGAAAAGTTCCAATTCATTGCCACTGAAGGAATAGTTTTGGTACACAAAGTTTCTAAGGGTATGGAGGTTGATAATGCTAAAATTGAGGTCATACAAAAGTCGTCCCACTTGAAAATATTAAAGTAATCAGAAGTTTCTTGGGACATGCTGGTTTCTACAGGAGGTTCATTAATGACTTTTATAAGATTACCAGACCCATGTGCTCCCTTTTGATTAAGGACAAACCCATTATCTTCGATGAGACATGTCTAGGGGCATTTAATCATCTCAAGGAGAAGTTTAATACGTCACATATAATCATTAATCTTGACTAGAAGCTTCCCTTTGAGGTTATGTGTGATGCTAGTGACTTTGCAGTAGGAGTTGTGTTAAGATAGAAGAAGGATAAGAAACTTCATGTTATTTACTATACAAGAATGTTGGTGGATGATGCCTAGAATAATTATTCGTCCACTGAGAAGGAGTTGCTACTGTGATGTTTTCTTTGGAAATGTTAAGGTAGTACTTGATAGGGTCAAGGATCATAATTTTCACAGATCATTCAGCCCTAAAGTATTTTCTTGCAAAAAAGGACTCAAAGCCCAGACTCATGTGGTGGAACATGCAGTTACAGGAGTCTGATTTAGTGATTAAAGAAAAGAAAGGGCTTGATAATGTAGTTGAAGATCATTTATCCCAATTTCCCAATTCCCCAAATAAGGAACCAAAAGAGATAAAAACCTCTTTCCCTGATGAACAATTGTTCGCTGCTTATGCACAGGAGTCCGCTTAGCTCATAGACTGTGCCAACTTTCTATCAGCTTGAGTTATGCCCAAGGATCACTCAAACAACCAAAGGAAGAGGTTTATATCTGAGCTGAAAAATTATATTTGGGATGGCCATCTTCTCTTTAGGATGTGTGCTAATGGGATTTTGAGAAGATGTGTGGTTGAGTATGAGATTATGCCCATACTTGAGAGCAGTCATTCATCAGCTTGGGGTGGCCCCCATGGAGGAAAAAGGACTACTCAAAAGGTTCTACAGGCTAGCTTCTTCTAGCCAGCATTGTTAAAAGATTCTAGGAGTCTGGTTATTATCTGTGAAAAATTTCAAATGATAGGAAATGTTGGAAGAAGGTAGGAACTACCCCGAAAAGCTATTCTAGAGGTTGAAATCTTTGATTTGTGGGGTTTGGACATTATGGTACCATTACTATCATGTTATGGGAATGAATACATTTTGGTTGCTATGGATTACATGTCCATGTGGGTTGAGGAAGTATCTCTTCCCTACAATTCAACTGCTAGTGTTGTGAAATTCATCAGGAAAAACATCTTTACCAAATTTGGTATGCATCAAGAATTTATCACTAATAATGAGACTCACATCAATAATTATAAGTTAAAAAGTTTTATGGAGAAGTATGGGTGCTCACATAGGACATGAACCACTTACCACCCATAGTCTACTGGGAATGTAGAAGTTTCAAAGAGAGACCTCAAATAGATTTTTGAGAAAATAGTGTCTATCTCTTGAAAGGACTGGTCAAATAAGTTGGATGAGTCCCTTTGGGCCTATACAACTACTTATAAGACTCTTATAATGATTTCAACATATAAGATACTCTTTTGGAAAACATTTCATTTACTTTTTTAGTTACAGTAGATATCTTATTGGGAATTGAAGACGCTTAACTTTGATTTTATGTCTGCTGGTGAGAGGAGACTGTTAGAGCTAAGCGAGATGGAGGAGATTTGAAGAGAGTCCTATGAGAATTATGAAATTTACAAGGAAATAAAAAATTCTTTTCATGACACAATCATTCAAAATTGGAATTTCAATGTTGGTGAGAGAGTCCTCTATTTCAATTCTAGATTGAAGTTGATTCCAGGAAATTTGAATTCTAAGTAGTCTGGTCCCTTTACCATTTTTAGAGTATTTGTTAACGGATCTGTTGAGATAGTTGGAGAAATTAATTGACCTTTCTTAGTCAATGGTCAAAGGATAAATCACTTCTTTTAAGGGAAGCCAAAGGGCTTGGCTTCCATCTCTCTGTTGGAAGAATGAACTGATACAAGTCTAACTGAGGACTATAAACTCAGTGTTGCATGGGAACTAACCCATGGTTGCTTAGTTGTTTACTTTTATTTTTGTTCTTAAATAAATCTAACCTCTCCTTATTGTTCGCTAGTTTAACCTATTAAATTATTGATGGTGCATCCTTATTTGTTGTTATATTAGAGAGAGAGTTGTTGCTTCCAGAAACTTGGCCAAGAAAACCCAAGGGATAAATCCACTGCATTATATGGATAACATTTCTGTCTACTCACTCTCTTAGGTTACTTGTCTTGAACTTAAAACTTTGTAATTTTTTTACTTATTTAAACTTGCAAGTTAATGAATCGGAGTAATAACCCATTACTATTGACAAGGATCTATCGATATAATTTAGTGTTAATGCACCAATAATTCAAGGAAGTGTTGTTTTTCCCTTTTTCACTTTTCATTACCTGCTTAATCATCACTGTTTATTAAGTGTGGGTTACTTCCCCATAATCTATGAAAAAATAACATGTTCTCTTGTATGGTAAATTAGAGGCTAGTATCTAGAGAGTCGAAAATATTATTTTGAGTTGATTTGTGAAACATGCTTGCACCCATTTCATTCAATTTCATTATGCTGCCGCTGCACAACACTATTAATCATGCTACTATTTGAAGTAAATTGATAAAATCATTTGTGTTCCCTTTAAAAAATTCAAAGAATTAACATTTTAGGAAATACATTTTTTTTAAATATGGTTAGTGGGGTTGGGATGTTTGGTTTTTGTTTGTTTGTGTTTTTATTGTATTTCACTTTTTGTGTGGAAAAAATAAAATTTGAACCACATTGCGACCCCTCTGTATCATTTTTCAGGTGAAATGTCTATCTATTTTGATATTAAACAATCTCCCACCTTGAGAGCAAACATTGGGGATGATGTTTTGTTTTATGTGTGGTGGAGAGGGGTCATACTAGTGTCATTTCAAATTCCCCCTTCTTGAACCTGAAGTTTGTGTTTGTTTTTTTTAAAAAAAATATGGTCAATTTTTTTCAAAAAAGGTTCAAAATCAGGTTATAAAAAAGTTACAAATTCTATCATCACTTTATTGCCATTGGAGGTTCACTGGTACTTCAATTATTTCATGTTAGTGGATAACTACTTACTGGATGTTGAGAGTGGCATTTAGTTAGAAACTGTTAAGAATGAGTGATTTTTTAGTGTAATTGTTCACTATCACTATGAACCTTTCTGTTTAGGAAATGAGGATGGGAGTGTGACATGATAGGTTTTGTGGGATGATGATCATGACTTAGTGTAACTAGACGTTATCACAGGAACCTAGGGGACTCACACTCGATGAAAAAAATAATAACAGTCAATTAGTTTAGGAAGTCAACTCAATTGATTATTAATTAATTCATTTGTAACTAGAGTAAAATGAGAAAATGGGATCCCAAGGTGAGTATTTGAGACAAGGTGCACTGGGTGCATTTCTGTAAATAAATAAATCCAATTTAAATATTAATAAGTGATTTTCATAGTGCATTGCACATGGAATATGGCTGGGATAAATGGAAATAAAGTTCCCTTATCAATAATGAACTCATTAAGGTGAGGTAAATTTTGAACCAAGATGAATAATGGACAAGTTAACTTGGTTAATTTTTCATTTGAGTGAGTCAATAAAGTGATGAAATTAATGGACTTTAATTTTTGGAACCATAGGAAGGTGAGAATGGAAGGTTCCCTTGGTTATGTTTTAAATTCCACTTCATCTTACCTATTAAATCTCCTTGAATTAGAGCTTGAATTAGAAATTGAAGTAGGACAGTAAATGAGTACATACAGGAGGCATGACATACTTGAATGTTTATGAATTTTTGAGGCTATTGACTTCTAGTGAGTATTTGAAGCAAGGTAGGACAACATTTCTGAACTAACATGAAAATCATGACTCAATGTTTGGTCCTTCTTCTTTGGGTATTAAAATTTAATCATGCATTATTTGAACTAAATTTTACAAATCATATTTCTGTTTTAAAGTCAAAGGCATGTACTTGTTTGAGGAAAAACAAAATTTTAAGTGTGGGGGAGTTTGATGTGGCATAATTTTCATTCTCTTTTCCACATTCATTTTTATATTTTTTGTTGAATTTTTAATAACAAACCATTGTATTTTGTGTAATATTTATCAATTGTTGTATTTTATAAATTACATTATAAAAAATGTGTTTATATATTAATATTGTGTTTTCGTTTTTTATTTTTAATTGTTTTTCAATAATAAAATTAAGTTTTTAATTTTAATTTAATTAAATTAATTTTTTTATTTGTTTCAATAATATTTAACTCATTCTTTATTCTATATTTTTTAAATAAATAACTCATTTTAGTTTTTAGGATTTTAATAATATAATAAGCTTAAACAATTTAGTTGTATTCAATTAATATTTCATATTCTTTAATTTACTTTATTAATTGGTTAATTAATTGGATAAATAATTTAAGCAAGTAACAATATTATTTTAATTTGTTTTATATTATTTTATTAAACCCAAATAAATTCATTCTTTTAAATGAAACATAATTAATTTTGTTATCTAGATTTGTTTTATTTAGTTTTTTATTTTATTCTATTTAATTTAATTTATTAATTTATGAATATTTTTTTTATAGTTATAATTTATTTGTTTTTATTTGTTTGGATTGTTTGACTTGTGGTTGTTATTGTGGATCATGGTTTCTTCATGGTCATGGGGCCACCGTATTTCCTCCAACCAATCTCACTGTTTCAAGAACGGTGGCACGTCGCACCGTTCGATACCTATAGAACCATGGAACCATTTCAGAACTGGTGGTGCAACATATCTTCTCGCCGTCACTGCTTCTGCATTCCCCCACACACCGTGTTTCCTCACTATACCACCGTTTTAACTTACTGTGCCACCATTTCCATCACGGTGTTACCGTGTCCACCTCACTCATAGCGAGACCATGAAACACGCACTTACTGTGGCTTGTGTCACAGTGTCCACCATATTAGTGGCCCACTGTTTCATCTCATGATTCAATGTTTCTTGCACACACTGCTTTCTCTACACACTTACGGTTCCACACTCACAACAACATAACGGTGCCTATCTCACCATTCCATGCACCAGCACCCAGGAAACATTTCACACTCACTGTACTTCCCACATCACGATGCCATTGTTTCTGAATGGTGCCACCCCTCTTCTCCCTGCTGGACTTCTTCAAGAACTGCAACACCAATTCATACAGCAACAAGAAGCAATGTAATGAAACCAACCAATTAATCGAGAAAATAAAAAAAATCAAGCACAAATGTTGTTCAACATCAAATTTCAAACCCTAATCACCATATCTAATATGTTTTCTTCACCGTATGGCTACTATGGTGATCCGGAATCACCTCCTGTTGCGAGATGGAATCACCACCTGCCCCCGCCGCACACCCCCTGAGCTGCCACACATCCCATGTTCCATCTGAGCCTTTGACCGATGCTGCATCACATCGTCGCTACATCCTTGGTCTGGGCCGCCGCTCGCATTGTGCTACAAGTCCGCACAACACTCACCCCTCAAACCCAGTGTCACCCCTTTTCTCCATCAATCTCGGTGGAGAGACACCCTGCTGCTACCCGAAGCTGCCACATCACTATGCCACCTTCTTTTCTTAGCCCGCTCCACCACCTCGCCAAGACCACCCTAGTCGACCGTTTCCTCACCTTCCATCTGGTCCCACATCGCTACCTTTAGACTCCCTTTACTGCACCGTAACCAACTCCCTGCGTTCTAGCTCCACACCCCCACACCACTGACACCCCCTGCCGCACTCTATCTCCCTCTCCAAATAGAACCACCCGACCCCCCATTTAATCATTTCATTCTTTTTAAAGTTTAGTTTTCTATTCTATTTTATTATATCATCTAATATATATATATATATATATATTATGTAATATATATGATATACTATACAACAATAATTATAGGTTTAATAATAATACATAATATTTTATATATCATAATAATATATGTTATTAAATAAATATAGCATTTATTATAACATATATTTGTAATAATAATATGAGATATTATAAAGTATATATATACATATTAATAATCTTTTTTTCGTAGAGATATAAATTAAAGAATTTTTATTTAATAGTTTCATTATCTGACTCATGGGAGTTTTTTTGGTGTTTCATACAGGGGGAGTTGTTTTTATAGGTGGAGTCTGTGGTGGGATATGGGAAAATCATTCGTGGGAAAATGTGGGGAATATGGAGTTCATTGCAAAAGGCAGGGTACACTCACTCAGAGTTCACTTAAAGGCTGGTGATGTGCACATAAAAGCATGCCGCATGGATTTTTGGCCGTTCTGTTAGAGGTAAGGTTACAGTTCACCGCACAGGAACTCATTTTTTCTATTAGGAGAAATTACTCCATTAACAAGCACGAGGGGAGTGGAACTATGAAAGTCGCACATGGAAACTAGGGAACACCTCAGGTGAGATTCTGGAGACTTCGACAAGGTCATTAGAATTCATCATGGGCACAAGATCATGGATAGACCCAGGGGAAGGGCACGACATGGAGGGAATCCATCCAGACTGGTGGAGCTGGGCAAGCGGAACTTACAACATTTTCCATCAGGAGAAAATTGGAGTACCGAGAGAAGCAGATCAAAGCATTGTCTCACCTTGATTCCTAGGGAGGGAAATCGAGCGAATTCCAGCATTGCATCCACCATTGAGTAGCATGAATTTGAACTTTCAGGAGATCAAGCAGGGAGAAAATTTTTTTTGTGTGTCTTGTGCTCTGTTTTTCTCTAACTCATTTCAACATAAACATCTTTGATCTTAATTCTATTTCAAAACAAACCATTATGTCCAGCTAAATTCTCTTGTGGGGGGATAAGCTGACTGATCATATTCGTTTAGTATGATTTATGCATTGTATTCTTTTGGATCATCTTTCTCTCACTTTTTGTGTGACATTTTTATTTTCAAAACAACAAGTTTCAGTAAAAACCAATCTTGATTGGATCTAAATGAAAATTATTTCAGTCCATGAAATTCACTGACAAGTGAATTATGTGCAAATGTGGGATACTCACTAAAATAAACTAATAATTTGAGCCTAGTGACAATTGAAATTTTAACACCATTGGATGAAATGAATTTTTACAATCGAAGGACTATAAGAGTTATTTCATCGTAAACTTACCAGACAAAAAATATGGCTAGTTAATTTTCGTTAGATCCATATTTGTTAAACTTCTGTGCATCAATGAGGCTAATCAATTTCAAATTGGCCAGTGGACCCTCTCCCCTTACTCACATATGAGTTTTTTTCACCACAATTTCTCTTGATGTCTTTTCTACTTCTAATGCACCTGATTTGTGTATACATTTCAACATATATAATTGACAATAAATTTTTTTTCAGAAAATATCTATTGTTTTATGAACATATTATTTGATTTTGGTGAGTCTATTTACTTTCATCAGCTTTCTGGCTAAATACACGGATCAAGGGAAGTTTGTGAAAATTTTGAAACTACACGGCGTGTACTTTCTATACACGCAGTGTACTTTCTATACACGCCGTGTATATCCAGACAAGGACACGGACCAAAGCTGGGAGTACACACCCATGTCACCAGGCAGAGATTCACGCCGTGTGGGGTGGCGTTCCAGGTCGTGTACCACTTTCTAGAAGCGGTGGTTACTGTGAAAATTCTACACGCCCATGTGGCCGTTGAAAGTGACACGGCGTGTTTAAATTTCTACACACCATGTCTGCTGTTCTAGAAGGGGCTGGCGGGCAAACTTTTGATACTACATGCCGTGTATGGTGGTGTGGAATGCCATGTACACTCAACTTGCAGGCGGCGTTGTGTTCAAAAGTCAAAGACAGCATGTTTGGCCACCTGCCAGTGGAGAAATTGGGGCCAAAACGCGTTGATGAAAAGTACACGCCGTGTACTTTCTATACACGGCGTGTACATTATTTTTTCTATAAAAAGAGGCCTTGGCCTACAGATTTTTAGTTCGAAACCTTTGGAGGAGGGAAGAAGCTCTATTGCTACCATTCCCGAGACACCATGGTGCCGTAGTTCCACTACTCCACCTTCTGAAACCCTACCTCAACGCTTACACGATGAATCCGTCAGGTATCACGTGTGTCATTTCTCCTCCACTTTCTATGTGTAACTAAACCCCTCACGTTGGGGTTGTGGATGAATGGATCGTAATTTGTATGTTGTTTTATATAGTTGTGTTTTATCGTTGTAATTCATCTTACTCTTCTTAATCTACTATTAAATATAACTGAGAATTCTGACCTGGACCAAGGGAATAATTCTCAGCGATACAAAGGAAATGTAACAGTGAAAACATCCATGACCATTAGAAGGATTTCACCAATTCAAATAATGGACTGAACTTAATAAAGAAGTAAGAAAACTAACTACCGGACTAAGGAGTCAACTGCTCTAATTTCAAACAAGAGGAACCGGACCAAGGAAATATTGTAACAAATCAAAATCCAGAATGATTGAATTATTATGAACAACACAACCATTTAAACAATCTGCATAAAACATCCTTAATCACCACATCCCCGACACGTCGTTTCTTCCCATTTTAAAAGCTCTTAAAATATACCCTTTGTTTTCTTTCAAAATGTATCCATTTCTTCAATGTAAATCAATTTAGTTTCAGTCAAAACCCAAAATCAACCCAATCGATTCTAAATTCTACATACTTCACCTAGTTAAGTATTAACTCAATTGAATTCATGCACGCCATGGTTCCCTGCTGATCGACCCCGAACTTAAGCTATACTAAAGTTCTAAGAATGGGTAATTAATTTGGGATGCCTAAAACTTCAATCAATGAAAGCGAGGACCAAATTTTTTTCACTGTTTCCGGGGAACACCGTTGGGTTTTAGTGCTAAGATTTAAATTGTGCTAATAAATGATTTAAGTGAAAATAAAAATCCAAAATTATCAAAAATCTCTTTTCTGATCCCATTTAATTTTTTCACTTTTACTTTTCCCTTTTAGGCCTGGTTTTTGTTTTTCTGTTGTGCAGAGCTTAAAGTGTATTTTTAGAAGTTTTACATGATGTAGAAGCACCGAGTCTTCAGAATTAGTTCCGCTTGACCCGGAAATCGAACGGACCTTGCTTCATCGTCGGCGTACATGGATAGAAACTCACAACCATCAACCACAACCCATGGAGAATAATCAAGAGGGAGCACCAATCATAGATGCTGCGACTGAGCATCAGTACCAGGATCAGCAGCCTCCCGCTGCTGGTCTACCGGAACAACCTCCTGGAGCCTTCATGGAATTACTCCCAACGGATTACCAATGGCAGCCACAACAACTCTTTCCATGACCATACTTCGCCCCTCAGGAGAAGTTCATGCAATCTCCACCCCATCAACAACAACCTCCAAGACGTACCCTTGTGGAGTACGGACTTCCATCAATTCACAGAGCTGATACGGGCATTGTTCGTTCTCCGATCTAGGCCCATCACTTCGAAATCAAGCCTGCTATTATGCAGTTGATCCAGAACACAGTCCAATTTGGAGGCCTGGCCAGTGAGGACCCGAACTCTCATCTCTCCAACTTTCTAGAGATCTGCGACACCTTTAGGTACCATGGTATGTCAGAGGATGCCATCCGTCTTCACCTATTCCCCTTTTCTCTATGGGAGAAGATGAAGGACTGGATCAAGGGGCTACCACAACGATCTATCCTCACCTGGGAGGAGCTATCCCAGGCGTTCTTATCCAAGTACTTTCCACCATCCAAAACAGTGACACTCTGGAATGAGATCCATAACTTCCAGTAGCACGACACCGAGTCGTTATACAAGTCCTGGGAACGCTTCAAGGAGATGTTACGAAAATTCCCCCACCACAGAATCCCACTCTGGATGCAAGTCCAGACCTTCTACGGAGGACTTACCATGAATAACAAATCCATGGTGGACACTACTGTTGGAGTCATGGTGATGTTGAAATCCCCCGAAGAACTATTCGAACTACTGGAAGACATGTCATCCAACAGCTTCCAGTGGCACTCTGAGCGGGGGACTCAAAAGCGAGGTATGCACAATATTGTCGCTACCACTATGTTAGCTGCTCAATTGGATGATGTGTCCTAGAAAATCAGCGCATTGAACCTCAAAAGAGCATCTCAAGTTCATGCAGCGCACCATCCAACATGCGGCGATTGTGGTGATAACCACATCATGGGAGAATGCCCGGGTTCGACTGGAGGCCCTTCAACGAGCGAGGTGAGTTATGTTTCCCAAAATCCAGGGCCCAACCAGTACCAGTAGTACCAGAACCCGGCATGGCGAGATCAACAGAACACAGGCTGGGGCCAACAACAGCAGAATCCTCCACCCTAGCGACCGCCCAGCTACAACCAGCCTCCATACCAGAACCAATACCAAAGGCAGAAAAAACCCCAGTAGGGTCCTTATTAGCAACAAAGGTATCAACACCCTCGTCCACAGCATCCAGGACAACAACCTCCTCCACCGGCTCAACAACCACCTCAGCAGGAGAACAGCTTAAGGTTAAAGGATCTAATGACTAAATTCATATTTAGTGCTGAGACTCGGTTCCAAAATCAAGAAGCTTCGATTAGAGGCTTGGAGAATCAGATTGGCTAGCTGGAAAACCAACTTTCAGGGAGACAGCCCGGTACACTACTGGGGAACACTGAAAAGAACCCAAGGGAGGAGGCTAATGTGATCATGCTCCGGAGTGGAAAATAGATCCAACAGAACTAATCAGCACAGAAAGGTCCATCCACACCAACTATTGATGAAAAAGGTAGAAATACCGACCCCTCCTCATCCAAAAGCCTGCAGAAGGAGGCTTTGCAAAATAAATAAAAGGAAGTAATCCAACCATTCAAGCCTTCCTTACCTTTTCCAGAAAGATTGAAGCAGAGGAAGCTAGGACACCAGTTTAGCAAATTCATGGATGTGTTCAAGAAGCTACATATCAACATCCAATTTGCAGAGTCCCTGACTCAGATGCCCACCTACGCCAAATTCATGAAGGAAATCCTCTTGAATAATAGGAAGATGGAGGATTTGGGCGTTATTGAACTAACAAAGGAGTGCTCCGTGGTGGTTAAACATTCTATTCCTCCCAAACTCTAAGATCCAGGTAGTTTCACCATTCCTTGTACTATTGGATCTTGCGAGTTTGGGAAGGTCCTCTCCGACTTAGGGGCCAGCATAAACCTCATGCCCCTCAGAGTTTTCAAGAAGCTGGGACTCAACGAGCTCAAGCATGCCCACGTTGCCCTTCAACTTGCTGATCGATCCATCAAACACCCAAAGGGACTACTGGAGGACGTACTGGTCAAAGTGGGTAGTCTGATTCTCCCTACTGATTTCATCATCCTCGACATGGGGGATGACCAGGAAGCACCTCTTATACTTGGAAGACCTTTCTTGGCAACTGGGAAGGTACTGATCGATTTGCACCAAGGGGAGATTATTTTTCGGGTAGGTGATGAAAGAGTTTCCTATAACATCCTCAAATCAATCAAAACTGCTTCCTTATCAGAGCATAAGGACTGTTATGCAGTTTCCACCATGGTTAATCATTTTAGCGAACAAGGGGATGATCTGGGATGTTCTTTTATTTCAAATAATTTAACTATTCTAGATATTCTATTAGCAGAAGCGCCAGAAGACTTGCAATTCATAGAAGGCCAGGGCAGACACTATTGGAAGCGTGCAGTTGTTCCTAATAGTTTGGAACGGGACAAGGTGCAACCACTTGTGCCTTCGATTTTAAAGGCGCCTGAACTCGAACTGAAGCCTCTTCCTTCTTCTCTCAAGTATGGGTATCTGGGAACCAATAAAACTTTTCCTGTTATACTTAATGAAGAACTATCAGAGGACCAGGAAGATTCACTTATGCAGGTTCTCAGACAGCGGAAGCATGCTATTGGGTGGACAGTCGCTGATCTGAAGGGCATCAGCCCTACCATTTGCACTCACAAGGTGTTACTTGAAGAAGGTGCCATGAAATCTCGGCAACCACAACGGCGCTTGAATCCTCCCATGAAGGAAGTTTTCAGGAATGAGGTGATCAAACTATTAGATGCAGGCATCATCTATCCCATCTCAGATAGTCCGTGGGTGAGCCCTCTCCAAGTGGTACCCAAAAAGGGGGTATCACTGTGATTTCAAATGAAAAGAACGATCTCATACCTACACACACTATCACGGGCGGGCGAGTCTGTGTGGATTACCCGAAGTTAAACAATGCCACAAGGAAGGATCACTTCCCCTTGCCATTCATGGATCAAATTCTAGAGAGACTAGCAGGTCACAACTTCTATTGCTTCCTGGACGGTTCTTCCGGCTATAACAAAATATCCATTGCTCCAGAGGATCAGGAAAAGAGCACATTCACTTGCCCCTATGGAACATTTTATTATCGAAGGATGTCTTTCGGCATGTGTAATGCCCCCACCACCTTCCAGCATTGTATGTTGGCCATCTTCCACGACATGGCGGAATGAATCCTGGAGGTATTCATGGATGATTTTTCTGTTAACAGAAAATCATTCACCATTTGTTTATGACACCTAGAGATTTTTTTGGAACGATGTGAGCACACTAACCCAGTCTTAAACTGGGAAAAGTGTCATTTCATGGTGAAAAGTGGCATAGTCCTTGGCCACAGAATTTCAGCGAAGGGGATTGAGGTGGACCCAGCGAAGATCGAGGTCATTTCACGACTACCTATACCGACTTCCGTCCGAGCCATGCGCAGTTTCCTCATACCTATCTATTATGCTAGGAGGACGCTCAATGAGGCACAGATCAACTACACTACCACATAAAAGGAGATTCTTGCAGTGGTTTTCTCATTTGATAGGTTTCGTTCTTACTTAGTGTTGTCTAAAGTTATTGTTTATACTGACAATGCAGCACTAAATTACCTAATCAACAAGAAAGACGTGAAGCCCTGATTGATTCGCTGGGTACTCCTCCTGCAAGAATTAGATCTTGAGATCTTATATACGAAAGGGAGTGAGAACTTCATTGCTGACCATCTCTCCCGCCTCGAGCTGCCTCATTTGGAGAATGAGGAAGATCGGGAGATCAAGGAGTATTTCCCTGATGGTCACCTCTTTTCGATCAATGAAACACCTAGTCCATGGTATGCTGATATCGCAAATTTTCTGGTTAAAGGTGTCGTTCACCCCTACCTCTCCTTCCAGCAAAGAAAAATATTTTTCTCTGATGTGAAATGGTACTTCTGGGAGGATCCTCTGCTATTCCGATCCTGTGCAGATGGAGTGATCCACTATTGCATCCCGAAGAATGAAGTTCATGGTGTCCTGGAGTTCTGTCACACCTCACCAGTAGGAGGACATCATGGGCCAGACCCTACCATAGCTAAGATCTTGCAGTCTGGATTTTTCTGGCCCACCATGCACAAAGATGCCCGGGCCTTTATTTCATGTTGCGATTAGTGCCAGAGGACAGGTAATATGGGATGTAGAGATGAGATGCCCCAGCACCCCATCATGGAGGTTGAGATTTTCGACGTCTGGGGCATTGATTTCATGTGTCCCTTTCCCCCATCCTTTGGAAACACTTACATCTTGGTCTGTGTCGACTATGTCTCCAAATGGGTGGAATACACTACTACAGCTCACGACACAGCCAAGGTAGTCATAAATTTCTTAAAGAAAAATATTTTTAGCAGGTTTGGAGTTCCACGAGTACTGATCAACGATAGAGGGACCCACTTGGACAACACACTGATGAGAGGAATACTGTCGAAGTATGGAGTAAAGCATCAAACGGGGACACCATATCATCCCCAGTCCAGTGGACAGGTAGAGCTCTCCAACCGTGAGATCAAGTAGATCCTGGAGAAAACAGTGAACACTTCGTGGAAGGACTGGTCCAAGAAGTTAGATGATGCCTTGTGGTCCTATCAGACTGCTTTCAAAACCCCACTGGGAATGTCCCCATTCCACCTCGTCTATGGAAAACCCTACCATTTTCTAGTAGAATTGGAACCCAAAGCCTACTGGGCCATCAAAGCCCTAAATTTTGATTTGAAGGCAGCTGAAGAGAAATGGAAGTTCCAACTTTCGGAACTAGATGAGATTCGATTAGAGGCATATTATAACACCAAGTTGTAAGAGGAGAATACAAGATCCATTCATGACCGGATGATATCACGAAAATCTTTCCAACCCTGTGATCATGTACTTCTCTTTAATTCTCGTCTTCGCTTATTTCTAGGGAAGTTAAAGTCACGCTGGTCGGGACCATTCCACGTTGTCCGAATATTCCATCATGGAGCGGTAGAAATTTCCGGAGAAGATGGTCAACCATTCAAGGTAAACGGGCAGCGATTGAAATCTTACCATCCTACAGAAAACATGGTGGGAACGTTGTCCACCATACTCCTCATGTAAGCAAGGTAAGTAGGTCGAGTCAATGATCTAAAACAAAGGCGCTTCCTAGGAGGAAACCTAGAGGTTACATGCCGTGTCCCACTTATTGACACGGTGTGTACTTATCTTTTTAATTTCTAATCATAATAATATGAATCTCTAGAATAACAAATAAATAACCAGGGATGATGCCGGTGTCGATGGAAAAGCCACTGGAGTGTATTTGAGCCGTTCTCGGTTCGAATCCTCCTGACCTACCTTCGGAACGGGGTTCCTCTTTTTATTTACACGATGTTTGTAGTATTTTCCATATATGTATCTATATAAATGTGTTTAATAAAACCCATGATGGGGATGGACTTGTTTTCTAGAATTGTAATCTGGTTTCATAAGACCCGGGTTCGAATCCAGACAACCGTCCCATTTCCATCATTTGTTCTTGTAATAAAACCACACGATGTGTATCCCTAAATATGCTGTGTGCGCCATAATTCTTCAAATATAAATTAAAAGCGTTTTAAAAAATAATAAATTTCATGCAGGTGAAGTTGGTGGATTGGCAGAGTCTCGAAATCTGGTTTAAAAGGCCCGGTTTCGAATCGCGCTAATCTCCCCGCTTCACCCCCATCCATTCTTAAATAAAAACCACATATCGTGCTTTTCTTTCTTTCCATGTGTATAGGCCGTATATATTAAATATATATATATAAATTTAATATGAACAGCAAAACATCCTTTTCTCCAGTGGGTGAGGGCGTTCGTTCGAATCGGCCGATCGCCGGTTTGAATCCTGCCCCAAGCACTGGAACAAAGGTTGTAACACACTTTTTCTCATTTTAAAATACACGACGTGTATTTCCCAATATACGCCGTTTATAGGTTTATGTATAATAGGATTTGTAGATATATTTATTTTATTATTAATAATAATTATTATATAGTTCACTATAATAATTATATGTTGTAATTAAAAAAACGGGATACACGGTGTGTACCAAACATACACATCATGTACCTCATCTATATAAGCCACGGTCCACCCGGCTTGAGGCCTTGTAGCACGATCACCCCTTTTCTCTCCTTTATTACTGTTTCTTCTCCCGAATGCAACCTGATCCCCCCTTTTCCAGATCCATCGATTTGGGGAGTTTCAAGTTCTGATTGTTCTTACATTGTGATCATCGATCCAGGTACACCATTATACACCCTCTGTTTCAAGTTTTTGGGCTCGTTTAGGATGTTTTTCTAGATTGGCCGACCATTCAGCTTCCGCCAGTACACGACCACAAAATGAATAAAACACGCCGTGTACTTATGTACACGGCCAGACACAAAATATTTTGAAATTTGAATATACACGGTGTGTCTGTTTGGTACACACCGTGTCATTTTCATCATGCCGGAGTATACCTTTGCACACGGCCTCACCCACCATTTTCATACACGGCGTGTATGTTTGGTACACACCGTGTAGACAATTTCCCTTGGCCCCTCCGTGTGTGGCACATAACATAGCTTGTCACCCCATGTTCTAGTACACATCGTGTGTGTTTGGTACACGCCGTGTCTGTTATTTCAGTAGCTAGCCCATGTCTCACCCTCTACATGGCCATGTTCTTTGTGTGCAGTCCACGTCGTGTCCAGTACCTACATGGCGTGTATTGTTTTCTCTGAACTGATTAAAACATGGCCGTGTCATTTTTTCCACACGACCACCAACACTGTGAGTTAACACGGCGTATATGTTCTATACACGCCGTGTACTTTTCCATGGTATGTTTTTCTCCCTCGGCGTGTCTGACCAGAGAACACAGGATACTCTCCATTTTTGACTAAACACCGTGTACTCTGGAGTACATGCGGCGTACTTTTATTTTTCAGTTTTCTCACATTTTCTTTGTTTTGTTTTCTTTCCTTTTTCTTTTTCTTTAGTTTTGTTTTCTATTTCATTCTATTTCAGGATATGGCAGATCACGATCATTCATGCGGGAAGCGGCCAGCCTCCGCTACTGAGGGCGAGGAGTCCAGTTATCATCATATCCGACTCCGACCACCTACGCAGCCAGACCCCAGCGCTCTAGTCTTTGAGCTCCCTCCACTAGTCGTTCTGCCGCCACTCACTCCCTCCGATTAGGACGAGACTTCTTCTACAACACCAGCTACCACTTTCTTTGTACTATCATCCTCAGTAGTTGGTCCCTCTTCGAGCACACCTTCCACTGAGCCACCTTCTACTTCAGCAAATCCACCTTCAGAGCCAGACGTTGCTGCTACACCGGCACCTAGGCTAGGACTTGCAGGTGTTCCCTATCCCTACACGGTATTCCCGGTCACCGACCTCGCATATGACAGGTTCTGATGCTTCTCTCATCGGCCGATACCATTGAGTGGTCTGTACCTCGACAGCAGCATTCCACAGCGGCTCAGTATTTGGGAGGAGTTGGAGGTGCTTCTTGGGCACACCGCACTCCTTGATATTTTCCAGGTTAGCACTCTTGTGTTCCGTGATTTATTTTTGGAGTTTGCGGCTTTGTTTGAGTTTGACGGAGCGGAGTACCGAGAGACACCTGGCGATGCGGTGCCCGTAGTTCGATTCCAACTAGGTGGCTGATGTTTTTCTCTGATGATGATGGGGTTTCACCGAGGGTGCGGCTTCTACCCCCATCCTATCACCCCCCCCATTTCTGACTTGACCCGGCCCGATCGGTCTGACCTCGTTGCCATGTGGCGAGAGATCATTGGGCCTAACCACCGGTACTCCCCCACTTCTCAGAAGAGCACACTTATGGCCGACCTCGTCCTTCGCTTCACCCACTGGTGCTTCAGCACCATCCTCTTCCTCCTCCATGAGGATATAGGGGTCTTGACCGGCCATGAGATGGAGCTTCTTACCTGTGTCATCCGGCACGCCTACCTGGACCTCCCCTATCTTACCACCTCCTATTTCCACTCCATGTTTACTGGCCGTCAGCGCAACCTGAACAACGGGTTTTACACCACCCGTATTGCCCACCACTTAGGGGTATTCGATCCCTCTTTGCCTCATGATTTGATAGGTTCACCCCAGCAGATGGACTTCCTCATGCTCATTCGCATGGGATTGGTCCGAAAGCAGGGGGTGCCTACATCTTTGCTCAGGATCAAGCCCCACCACCTGCTGACCCCCCTTCCCCAGCTGCTGACCCTGCCCCAGCTGCTGCCCCCCATCCTATCACCCCACCCCCTCCAGATTCCCCACCTCACACACCTCCTATTGACCCCACTTCTTCGGACCTTACTTCTTCTATCCCATCCCCTATCCCACCTACCCCCGCACCCATGGTCGATCCGACCCTTTCCCTCCATCTAGCCACGATGGAGCAGAAGTTAGTTCGTATCATCAGCCGCCAGGACACCATTGCACACCATTTGATTCATCTGGACGGCCGCCAGGACCGGATGGAGCATCTGTTGGTGCATATTGCTCAGCATCTTGGTGTTCCACTACCTCAGCCACAAGCATCTGCCTCCGTTCCTGGCCCTTCTGCTTCTGCTCCACCATATCCTACACCAGCCACTGATTCCATTCTGCTGACTATGGTGAGCTTTGCTGCTACCACTTCTGTCAGGCCAGGGCCTGATGGTGAGCTGTCTTCGTTGAGTCCAGCCCCTACGGCTCCTCCTTCTTCAGCTCCCCTTCTCGATGCAGAGTCAGCACCTCCCACGTCCACGCCTCCTGAGCCGTCTTTGATGGCCGATTTTGTACAGGATGATGCCTCCCCTGAGGTGACCCCATGATGGTGACATTTTTCTTTATCTTATATATCTCTTCTGTCATTTTCTGTGCTGTGATATTGTGCATGTTTGTAGTATTCCTTTTCCTCGCCGGTCACAGGTATCATGGAGCACCTTGGGCATCACTTTTTCATGAGGGGATTATTTTTTCATTTCTATTTTCTTTCTTTTTGGATTTACTTCTTCCCCTGCATTCCCCCATTTTCGCCCATTTCTCTCCATTTCCCACCCTTTACCTTAGTATTGCACTTGGTGGACCATGTGCAATATTATATGTGGGGGAGCATCTATATCATTCACCTTAGTCTTTTCCCTTAAACGAACCTAGGAGACATCATTATTAGACTCTATATTTGAAAATTTAAAGCAATGTTGGTTAATCAATCTTATAAATTCTAGAGTTATCAGTAGGAACTTTTGGAAATGTTGCACGCTTATTTTAGTTATTAAGTACTTTAAAATGATTGATGATATAGTTTCAATTGAAACCTTCCATCCTTGATTAAATTACATTAATTAGGCTAACCATTTATATGGATGTCATGAACTGATTGTCCCTTTATTATTTGTCCACTCCTGAGAGGTATTTTAAACCCTTTTTCATATTTCTTTTCTAATACACTCTTTCTTGAGAGATTCTTAGGATATGCATCACTACCAGAATTTTCATGTTTTTCTTTGCGAAACATGAATAAATTTTCGAATTAATTTAACATGATTGAGGCATTAGATTGTTTCAACCCCTTTATCTTGTGACCTACCCTACATTTAATCGTCGTTAACCCCATATAAGCCATGAACAACCTTTATAGGAAGCCACATTACAATACTATTTCCCTTCCTACCCTATTTCTTTTTAATCTTTACCTGATTATTCATTTAAGCTTTAAAGAAATAGTTGGCAACACATGGCATATTTTTGTGTATAGCCATGAAATAAAGTGTAGGGAGTGCCTCTTGATTATTTAGGGCAGAATCGGTACCAAACATCTACTCATTGTATCCATAAGGGTTTCCCTTGTGTTTTGTTGTTTTGTCTTAAAAACAACAACAAACAAACAAACAACAAGGGGACCTTATGCTTATGAACCCTACCTGCCTAAGGAAGATGGTGATGATTACAAAAGCATTTGACTGAGATTTTGAAGGATGTATTTTTCACGATCTTTACTTTGAATATCATGAAATGTTGTTTAAAGGAATTACCCTTCCTTTTTCAAGCCTCAGAATTTATTTTCACATCTCAACCTTCCAACCATTAGCCACAGAAACATTTCAACCTTATTGATAAAGCCCTCATTATTTTTGTAATTCAATTTTTCTGAAGTAGAGAACAAGATATCTTGAAAACCTATGGATAGAGTGTATATACCGTAGATTGAGCATAACTCTGAATAAAAATATCTTGAGTGTGGAGTGTGACTTTGACTGGTAAGGTAAATCATCAAATGACATTCTTATCTTTGAAAGGTTGAAAAATGTGTTGAAAGAAGATGAGAGTGGTTAATTGCATTATATATGAGGCATGATTTTAATATCTTATGAATTGAATTTTTTTGTGCCTTCTATAGTTTTTCTTCAGTAACTTTATCAGTTATTCGTTTGATTAATTGGACGCCTTCCTTTTAATGTATAGGCTCTCTTAATTAGATGTTGAGATTTTACTTGAGGGAAAGCAAATGACTAACTGTGGGGGAATTTGATGCACTTGATTTGTGTATACATTTCCACATATATAATTGACAATAAAAACATTTTTTCAGAAAATATATGTTGTTTTATAAACATATTATTTGATTTTGGTGAGTCTGTTTACTTTCAGGAGCTTTCTGGATAAATACACGGATCAAGGGAAGTTTGTGAAAATTTTGAAACTACACGGCGTGTACTTTCTATACACACCGTGTACATCCAGACAAGGACACGGACCAAAGCAGGGAGTACATGCCCATGTCACCTGGCAGAGATTCACGCCGTGTGGGGTGGTGTTACACGCCATGTACCAATTTCTAGAAGCGGTGGTTACTGAGAAAAGTATACACGCCCATGTGGCCATTGAAAGCGACACGGCGTGTTTAAATTTCTAGATGTCGTGTCTACTGTTCTAGAAGGGGCTGGTGGCCAAACTTTTGATACTACATGCCATTTATGGCGGCGTTACACACCATGTACACTCAACTTGTAGAAGGCGCCGTGTTCAAAAGTTAGTGACGGCGTGTTTGGCCACCTGCCACCAGAGAAATTGGCGCCAAAACGCGTTGACGAAAAGTACCCGCCGTGTACTTTCTATACACCCTGTGTACTTTAATTTTTCTATAAAAAGAGGTCCTGGACTATGGATTTTGTATTTCGAAACATTTATAGGAGAGAAGAAGCTATGTTTCTACCATTCCCGAGCCACCGTGGTGCCGTAGTTCCACTACTCCACCTTCCGACACCCTACCTCAACACTTAAACGATGAATCCATCAGGTATCACGTGTTTCATTTCTCCTCTACTTTCTATGTGTAACTAAACCCCTCATGTTGGGGCTGTGGATGAAAGGATCGTAATTTGTATATTTTTTTATATAGTTGCGTTTTATCTTTTTAATTCATCTTACTCTTCTTAATCTACTGTTAAATATAACTGAGAATTCTGACCCAGACCAAGGGAAGAATTCTCAGTGATACAAAGGAAAAGTAATGGTGAAAACATCCATGACAATTGTATGGATTTTAGAAATTCATACAATGGACTGAAATTAATAAAGATGTAAGAACACTGACTACCAGACCAAGGAGTCAACTGCTCTAATTCCAAACAAGAGGAACCAGACCAAGGAAATCTTGTAACAAAAAAAATCCAGAATGATTGAATTATTATGAACAACACAACCATTTAAACAATCTACATAAAACCTCCTTAATCACCACAGCCCCGACACATCTTTTCTTCCCATTTTAAAAGATCCTAAAATTTACCCGTTGTTTTCTTTCAAACTGTATCCATTTCTTCAAAGTAAATCAATTTAGTTTCAGTCAAAACCCAAAATCAACCCAATCGATTCTAAATTCTGCATACTTCACCTAGTTAAGTACTAACTCAATTGAATTCATGCATTCCACGGTTCCCTGTGGATCGACCCCGAACTTAAGCTATACTAAAGTTCTAAGAACGGGTAATTAATTTGGGATGCATAAAAATTCAATCAAAGACAACGAGGACCAACTTCCTTGCACTCACTAGTTCACCTTCACTTCCTCACACACTAATTCTCATGCACTCCACTTCACCATCACCAACTATTTTAGCTTGTTCTTGTGTGTGTTTTTGTTTTTTTAGTTTTCCAAACACAACATGAGGCCTCCATGTGGTTCGACCCTATATTTCCACTGTTCTAAGTAGTAATTAGGTTATAAATTTTAGTTTTTCTCCTGTGCCCAATGACGCGTGGTTGTGCATCCACCATATTGAGGTTGAAAGGTTTTTTTTGAAATTTAATTCAACTCCCAACAACTTCTAAAGGACTTTACAAAAGATATAATTAATACTGGCATCAGAGTCAGATAAAAGAGTGTGAAAAAATCCATTTGAACTAAAAATATATTTATGGTAAAGCTTAGAAATTTGATCAATATTATGTGTGTCTAGGATAGGAATGAAATGTGTAGATTTAGTCCTCTGATCAACAATAACTCAAATTTCATTATAACCATGAGAATTATTTTGTAGTCTCACCATGAATTCCATAGATATATTCTCCCATTTCCATTACGATACTATCAAAGGTCTAACAATACCATTTGGTAGTTTTCATTATACTTTAACCTATTGAGAATTCAAACTTTTCATTCTAAAATTTGAAATATCTCTTTTCAATCCATGATACTAGTAATACTCCTGAAGAACCTTGTACATCTTAGTGCTTACAAGATGAATTAAAATGAATAACTATTATATTCACATAAAAATTCATTCTTCAGTTGGGAATCACAATCCACACATAATCAATTTTCAAATCAAATGACACAATATTTATCTACATTAAATTCAATAAAATAACCTTACATAACCAATTCTACCTATTTTGTAACTAATTGTTAAACATTAATGATTTCTTAATTAATTCTGATAGACAAGACTACACTAACACATGAGCAAAAAGGGAATTATTTTCTTCACTAACAAATTCCATGAAAAAATTTATCAAATCATAAATCAGGGTTTTATGTTCCAAAAATAACATGGTTAATGATTCTTGTTGTTTTAGACTAAAGGAATCTAAAACCTTGTTCGCTTATTGCAATATGTTAACTGATCATGAAATCAAAATCCATTATCAGTTCTAGTCATTTTCCATGCCACATGTTCAATTCATTCTATGTAAATATATACTTCAAACTTTTATGGTTATTATATATTTAAAATTTTGATTCATATGAATTATGTCGACAATTTTTGAAAGTGAAAACCACAGCTGCTAATTCTAGATCATGTGTGGGATAATTTAACTCATGAGGCTTTAGTTGTCATAAATCATAAAAAATTACCTAATCATTATTCATTAGAACAGTACCAATTCCAATGAATGAAACATCTACCTAGATGAAAAATTCTCCATTTCAAAAAAGAATATCCAAATCAAGAGCATTCACCAATTTTATATTTAGTTCCTTAAAAGAACATCACATTCTTTATCCAAATAAAATTAACCCCTTTCATGTTAACATAGTTAGTGGGTAATATAATCTTGAAATGATTTCAAAAAACCATCTCTAATAACCTTATAATCAATAAATATATGAATATCTATGAAATTTGTGGTCTTGGTCCTTCATCGCCAACTTTTTTGGCAGGATCAACTGTTATTATAATAACCCTAGTTTTATTACACATTTAAATGTTATTTATTAAATAAACTCTTCACCTGATACAACATGGAAGATTAAGTTGTCTAGTGTCCTTGGGGATTAGTAACATTACATAATAACTTAAATAATAAAACACACAACATCTTTATTGAAAACATCCCATATATAACCATGAAATTCCCTCTTATTTAGAATTTAATGGGATAACCTGCTGACATACATGTGAAAAGGGTTATCAATAATGCCTAGTAATGGGGTAAAATAAGATTAACATGAAGAATAAAATACATGTTAGGAAATAGGCATATCAATTCCGCATAAGAGAGCATGAATATAATTTCATGATATAGCAAGATTATCATAACAAGGAAATGTGGAAGCAACACTTAACATGGAATTAGCATGAGCCAAGGATCATTGACCATGGAGCATGAGTAAACCCCCATTGCACATGAATTAGGATGATTAAATACCTTTTTCACTTGAATTATCATGAGTAAATCCTCATTTCATTTTACTTATCATGATATTAATCTTTACCCAATGCATTAGAGCACTATTAGGATGAAAACCTTCTTAATTATTTAATTCCATGCATAAGTGTGCCACATGGATCATATAACTTGGACTCATTAAACATAATAATTTACTCAATTATAAAGGAATGTGTAATTCATACATGAAACTCTATAACGAATAAGTAAATGTACATAAAGGTGAATACCCTTGATAGAGAAATGGGTATGGTATTCACTATAGAATAACATTTTCTTGGAAAAACGTGGTGCCATTTCAGCAGCATATCAACATGACATAAGAATTTAAAAAAATGAGTGATAAGAGATAAATGAGTGTCTCATCATAGTAATATTTAATGTATAGTAATGGGGATATATTGATATATTTCCCAACAAATTTATTGGAATTTGGATTCATAATACAAAAGAATTTCTTGAATGTAAATGAGTAGAGAGAAATACCTTATGGAATTTTGGCATGGTAGCACGTATTCCTGGAAGGAATCGATGATAGAGAAAGGGTTCTATAATCATAAAAAAATTAAGAGAAAAATATAGGGGTAGTTTTAAATCATACCCCAACATTTATAATTAAAAATAAAAGGGCATTACTATATTATGAAACTTGGAAAAAATGAGAAAGGAATGAATCTCTTACTTGGAAGTTTGATCCCAAAAGCTTGGGAGAGGCTTCAGAGAGGCTTATTGGGATCATGGGGTGCCTTGTGTATAATCTTAAGAGAGGAGGGAAGATATTGGACAAACTAAAAATTATTTTAGTGAAGAGTGAGTGGGAGCTTGGTTTGGTTTATATAGGATAGGGGAGGGAATTCTTTATTATTTAGGATTTGGACACTACACATTTAACTAATCAAAACCACAAACCATCCCATCGCTAATTCACATGGTTTTTCCAAAGGGGAGTGGAAAAAAATATTTTATAAGGACAATTTCTGAACATCTTAATATAATAGAGTTGCTTATGTGGAATTGAGTCACACTCTCAAGGAAATCAATTTAAAAAGCTAAAATGTTTTATAAGTTTTGGAGGGTCCACTAAGGCTTTGTAAAATAATTAAAACAAACCAAAAATCACATTATTTTAATTTTAAAACATAAATTTGTGAAAAATCATGTTTATAATATTTTATTACATCACTATTGGGTCATTATGATGTCATGAAACATATTGTATATTTAAACGATATTTAATTTTTACCCAAAAATTCAACTATCTCAGAAAAGTATAAAATATTATCCATTGGATAATTTCAACATCATGATTCTAAAAATAATATTCATTTTATCTAAATAATTTTCTAAATATGTGAATTTTTACTTTTAAAATATAAATCGATATTTATCGAAAAATCATGGGTTTTGACAAAAATAGCTTTCAAACCTTAATAAAAATTACAATTGTATTCATAAAAATTATATGATCATTAATACATAATAAAAAGTAATTTAATAATAATAATATTTTATTAAAATATTTTTTATTTCAAAAATATATTAATTTATCAAAATATATTACTTAGATGAATGTTAACTAAAAATACTACTTGTTAATTAAAATCTATTTACAAAGTAACTATAATAAAATCAATGTATATTCTTTATTATATACAAAAATAATGCACATAATAATAGTTCTAAGGTATTTTTACATAACCCCTTATAAAACCCACATAAGACCGAAGGGTAAGGTGTGTGATGGTGACAGACTCTTGGGGTGGTTTGGATAACATCGCTTGGGTGGTAATCTCAATCCACTTCCACTTCTCTCGTAGGTGGTTCCATTCAAGAATAACATGTTGAAGGTCAGATTGGGATTGGTAAAAGGTTATTCCCAATTACACCACCTCCTTTATGAACTCCAAAAAACGGGCTTTGTACGGGGCAAGTCAACTGGATGAGGTCATCGCTTCCTTTGTCTATGTAAATTGGATTTTTTAAAGCCATATATTTATACTAATCATGTGATCACTATTCAAAATATATATTAGAAATGGTAAAATTCTAAATGTTATTTTAAAATCGAAAAGATAAAAAACATAGAAGTGAATATGTTATATAACAATTTCACATAATAATACATTTAATTAGACCAAGATTAATTTTCATTGACAGATGGTTGGGTCGTTACAATCATCCCCCTTAAGAAATTTTTCCCTCGAATTTTCATTTTTCTTCACTAAAATAGATGCGTGTAACTATGCTTCATCACTTCTTTTGATTACCAAGTTGCATCTTTAGATGTGTGGTTTTTTCACAACACTTTCATGAGGGGCATTGTCTTATTTCTTAGAACTCTTTCCATGGAATCTAAGATCTTCACTAGTTTCTCCTCATATGAAAGATAATCCTCTAATTATACTACCTCTAAAGATAGTACATGTGAAGGGTCTAGTATGTACTTCCTAAAGAATGATACATGAAATAAATCATGTAATTTGGCCATGGTGGGTGGAAGTGCAAGTCGATTGGCCACATCCACGACACGCTCAAGAATCTCGAAGGGGATGTGGTACCAAAGACTCAACATACCTTTCTTTCCAATCCTCATGACCTTATTCTATGGAGATATGCATAGTAATACCATGTCTCAAATTTTAAACTCATGGTCTTGTCGACGGTTATCTGTATAACTTTTCTATCTACTTTGGGCTACCTTGATATGCTGCTGAATGGTTTTCACCTTCTCTACCATTTCATTGACCATTTCAGGTCCTAGTATCTTACGCTCTCTGACTCCATCCCTACACATGGTGTTCTATACCTTTCCCATAAATAGATTCATAAGAATCCATTTGGATTCTTGAGTGGAAATAGTTGTTGTAACAGAACTCAAATTGATAATGATGTTTATCCCATCTACCTTTGACATCCATGGAGCATGCTCTCAACAAGTCCTCAAGTGTTTGAATAGTCCACTCATATTGGACATTAGTTTGAGGATGATAATCCATACTGAATTTCAGCTTTGTATCTAAAGCATGATGAAGACTCTTCCAAAACATAGAGGTGATTCTTGGATCTCGATCGGATGCAATTGATTGCGGTACTCCATGAGACCTTACCATGTCTCTGATGTATATCCATTCATGTTGATCCAATGAGAAGTCCTCTTGTATCAAAATACAGTGAGTTGTCATTATAAGACTATCCAGAACAACCCATATAGTATTGTTTCCTCTAGATGTCCTTTGAATTCTAGTGACAAAGTCCATGGTAATGTTATCCCACTTCCATGTTCATATGGGTAGTGGTTGCATAATCCTCTTATACATTTTCCTCTCATCCTTCACTAACTGACATACCCGACACATTGATGTATAATCAACAGTATCTCTTTTCATATTGTCCCACCAAAATTTTTCTTGGATATATTGATACATCTTTGCGCTCCCCAAGTGAATAGATAAGGTTGAGCTATGCGCATCATCTAGAAGCTCCTTCTTTATCTTTGAATCATATGGTACACATAATCGTGACCCAAATCTCACAATTCAGTCTATATCAACCACATATTTTTAGTGTTTCCCATTTCTTATAGATTCTACCCTTTTTAGAATTTACACATCCTTTCTTTGAGAATCCTTTATTTTCTCCATGAGGTATGTTTGAGAAATAATTTGAGAAAGGATTGATTATGTTCCCACATTAATTTTTCCCATGTATATCCTCTTCAAATCTAAAAGGATTAGATCCTTTTAAATTTTCATCTTTGAAAAAGACGCATGATCGTTTCTATATAGAGAATCCACTACCTAGTTTTCATTACCAGGATGGTAGTGGATTGAGAAGTCATAATCCTTGATGAGTTCCATCCATATTTATTTTCATGTATTAATCTCTTATCATGTGAATATATATTTTATTCTCTTGTGATTATTATATATCTGACACTTCTCTCAATAGGGATAATGCCGCCTGATTTTCAAAGAAATGATCACAACCGCCAACTCCATATCTGGCATGGGATAGTTTTTCTCATGGATTTTCAGCTATTTTAAGGCATAGGATATCACTTTATCATTCTGCATCAACACAAAACCAATTCCATTCTTTGAATAATCACTAAATACTACAATCATTTCTCCAATTTTGGGTAATGTGAGCACAAGCATAGTGATAAGACTCTTTTTAACTCCTTGATACTCTCTTTTCTTTCATCACTCAATGAAATATTTATTCCCTTCCAAATTAGCTTGGTAAGAGGGCTGGAAAATCATGATAAATTTCACAGAAATCGGTGATAATATCCTTCTAACCCCAAGAAAGTATAGATATATGTTACCAATGTTGTCCTCGCCCATCTCTAAATTGCATTTCTCATGGAGGGATCCATAGATATCCCATTTATTGTGATGATATGACCTAAGAATGAGACATACTTCAAGCAGAACTCACACTTGTTGTACATTTCATAGTGCTTCTCCTTTCGCAAGGTTTCTAGTACAGTTCGTAGATGCTCCTCATGACCCTACATGGTTTTGGAGTATATAATAATATTGTCTATAAAGACTACCACAAATTTGTCAAGGTAATCTCTAAAAACTCTATTAATCAATTCCATGAATATTTCTAGGGCATTCATGAGTTTGAAAGGCATTACTATGAATTCATAGTCCTCGTATCATATACAAAAAGCAGTCGTGGGGATATCCTCCTTCTTCACCCTTACTTGGTAATATCCCAACCATAGATCCACCTTGGAGAAATATTTTTCTCCACGTAGCTGATCAAAAAATACATCAATTCGAGGAAGTTGAAACCTGATCTTAATCGTGATTTTATTGAGCTCATGATATTCAATGCAAAGGTGCATTGACCCATCCTTTTTCACGACGAAGAGGACTAGATCACCCCATGGTGAAAAACATGGGCACATAAACCCTTTATCCAGATTCTCTTGTAATTTTTTCTTAAGTTCCTCTAGCTCCAAAACATCCAACCTATAGAGAGTCTTGGATATTAGAAATACCCCAAGTGTAAGTTCAACTGAGAATTCAACATCTCTTCTAGGAGGAAGACCATCCATTTTCTCATGAAACACTTCAACGAATTCCCTCACAATAGTCATGTTTTCAAATATGGTTTCCTCCTTGGAATAAATCATCTTAGCCTGATATGGATGCTCATAAGGTTGTAATATCCACGATTGAGATGATGGTACAAGATAAGATTCATCTTCCTCCTTTCCCTTGTATAGAATTGGGTGTCAATTATCTATATAGAGAGTGATTTCCCTCTCACGGAATTTTATGTTGACTCTATATAAGGAATGCCAATCCATGTTGATAATTGCATCAAATTCCACCAGAGGGAATATGATGAGTTTCACTGGGAAGTTCAATCCACCGATTATGACAGGGGAGGAGTTATATTCATGGGATTCAAAGATTTCCCCATTTTCTGTACTCACCAGAATCTTTACTTCCATGATTTTTGGTGGAGTTGGGATTGTTCTACTAATATTTCAGGATACAAAAGAATTCATTAATCCATAATCAAAATGAATGTTTTCTATTCTGGAATGAATAACTAGCGTACTTGTCACCACATTGTTATTGGGGTTCACTTCGGCAGTAGTGATGGCAAAAGATCTCCCTTGCTACCTTGGAGGTTGTTGGTTGCCTCAAAAACCCCTAGGCTTAGGGAACAGATTTGTAAGGTGCCCTGGTTCTTTGCATTTGAGGCAATAAACAAGGTTTTGAGGTTCAAATGGAGCATTACTCTCCTCTGTTGTAGCCACAAGTTTTTATTTTCAGTAGTTAATGGCTTGGTACCCTTCTCATCCACACCTAAAGCATTTCCTGGTCCCCTTTAGAAATTTTTTGAGGTGATTCTTTCCACACCTTTGGCAAGTGGGGTTCTGGATTTTCTTAGTAACGTTGGACTTATCCATCGGACTTACAAAATCTAATTCCATCATAAACTTCATATCCCTATGATACCACTGATATTCTCTGATATCCATATCAACCTTAAGGTAATATCAGACAATTTCCTCATAGTTGTTGAAGTCATGGATCATCAGGGCTTTCATCAGGCTAGGTTTCAACCCACCAAAGAAGAGGTCAACCTAGAATTTAGGGGTAATGACAAATCCAAAGTCATATCGTACAAACCTTGTGAATTTTTCCTTATACTATTTGATAGTTTCGTTGTCTTTTTTTCTTTATGAAAAAGAAGTCCCTTTCCATCTTATGCCGGAGGGGGTGAGGAAAATATTTATCCAAAAATATTTTCTGAAAATCCTTCAATTCCAATGCCTTGATCTCTTCCTCAGGCTTCATATTTTTTTATCAATTTCCACCATTGATCAGCTTCACCCTCCATAAGATAATCATATAGAATAACCTTCTCGTGTACAGAACATTGAAGGATGGAGAATATCTTTTCAATGGAGTTGATCCATTGTTCGATGATTGAGGGATTAGATGATCCATTAAAAATAGGATGCCTTTGTCTCCTGAAGCTCTCGATTATGACTTTTTCTTTTGTGGGGGGGGGGGGGGTTAAATGTTCAACATGACCAATGATTCTATTCAAATATTCAATTAACTAAGTGTGTATCATGACAACATTTGTGATTCCGACTCCAATCAGATTGTGCATCTCATTAGAACAGTCATCACGTTGGTCTTTACATTGTTTGTTAGACCAAGTACTCTTATTACCGAGAATTGGTTAGAATAAAAGGAAATTTAGCAGTAACACATAAAGGGTTATTCAAGGACAAAACAGATTACTTATAAATAACTTTTATTTCCTTAGCTTATGAATCTATAGGCTTAAATCTATGATATCCATGATCTACTTTCTAACATATATTCTTATGGGAAATTTTTTAATTGCATTAATAATGGTTCATACTAAGCTTGTGAATTTAAAAAAGCATATACCCCAGTTGTGCCATCACCAATAGGGAAACAAGTCTCATTATCATGTACCAGGATACTCTGGGTCAAGCATGAAACTCTTTTTCAGAGTTTTCACTCCTAGGTACATTTGTGCCAGAGCCGCCTCTACCTGCTCGTATCCAGATAGGGATGTATTTTATTTATAAACAACTTACTAAATACTCACCAAAATTTAGGTATGCTTTTATTGTACATAGTCTTGTATCTAAGGCTTATCTAGGGTTTTCTAATCCTAATACAAAAAATAACTAAACCTATCCTCTGATACCTACTATAACAACCATTCTTTTTATAAAAAACTTAAACATTCTTTATTACATAAACTCTTCATGTATAACAACATGAAAGAGAGAGAGGTCTAGTGTATATGTGGCTTAAGAACATTTAATAACAACTTAAAACAAAAAACAGAAAACATTTTTATTGAAAAATTACTTTACATAACCACAAAATTCCCTCGTACTTAGCATTGCATGGGATAACTTGAAGACAAACATTTGAAAAGGGTTAACTATAAAGCTCAGTAGGGGGTAAAGAAGGAATATCATGTAGTGTAAAATACATGTTAAGAAATAGGAATATCAATGGAGCATAGAAGAATATGAACATAAAGGCATGATATAGCATGATTATCATAACATGGAAATGTGGAAACAACACTTAACATGGAATTAGCATGGGCCAAGGCTCATTGCACATAGAGCATGAGTAAACCCTCATTTCACTTGAATTAGCATGAGTAAATTATCATTTCACTTGAATTATCATGAGTAAATCTTAATTTAACTTGAAGTATCATGATATTAATCTTTACCCAATGCATTGGATCACTATCAGGGAACACCCTTCTTAAACATTTCATTTCATGAATAAGTGTAATCATGGATCATATAACATGGATTCATTAAACATAATCATTTATTCCATGATAATGGAATGTGAAATTCATACATGAAACTCTATAATCAATATGAAAATGTGAAAAAAAATTAATACCCTTGATAGGTAAATGGGCATGGTATTCACTGCACAATGACATTATCTTGGAAGAACGCGTTCCAATTTCGGAAGTGTAATGGCTTGGCATAAGAATTCATAAAAATGGATGATGGGAGATAAAGGTGTGTATCATAACATGTAAATGAAATAGAAAATAATATGGTTATATAGATTCATATCCCAATATAATTAATGAAATTTGGATTCATAATAAAAAATAATTTCTTGAATGTAAATGAGGAGAGAGAAATCTCTTACAGAATTTCGGCATGGTAATGGGTATACATGGAAGGCATCGATGAGAGAGAAAGGGGTATATCCTCATTAAAAAATAAATTGGACAGTATAGGGGAGGTGTAAAATCCTACCCCAACATTTATAATAGAAAATAAAAGGTCATAACTATATTAAGAAACTTGGATAAAATGTGAAAGGAAAGAATACCAAAGGCTTGGGTGATGCTTGAGAGAGGCTTATTGGGAGCTTTGGATGCTCTGGGAGGACACTATAGAGGTGAGGGAAGAGTTTCGACGAACTCCAATGGCATTTAGTGAAGAGAAAGTGGGATCTTGGGTGGATTTATATAGGAAAGGAGAAGGAAATCTTTATTATTTTGGTTTGGGACACCACACATTAAACTAATCAAAACCACAAACAAACCATGGTTTTTGCCCATGGTTTTTTCCAAAGGTAAGTGGGAAACAATATTTTATAATTAAAATGGCCTATATTCTTAAAATAATAGGTTTTATTATGTTGAGGTGAGTCGCACTCTCAAGGAAATCAATTTAAGAATCTAAAATGTTTTATATATCTGGGAGGGTCCACTAAGGCATTGTAAAATAAATAAATCAAACCTAAAATCAAATTAAATTAATGCTAAAACATATATTGGCTGATAATAATGTTTATATTATTTTAGTACTTCACTATTGTGTCATTATGATGTCATAAACCACATTATATATTTAAACGGTATTTAATTTTCACCCAAAAATTCGACTATATCAGAAAATTATGAAAAATTAATTTTTGGATAATTTTGACATCCTTATTCCAAATATAATATTCTTTTTATCTAAATTATTTTCTAAATATTTTAATTTTTACTTTTAAAATATAAATCAACATTTATCGAAAATTCAAGGGTTTTGACGAAAATAACATTCAATCCATCATAAAAATCACAACTATATTCATAAAAAATATATGATCATTAATAATTAATAAAAATAATTTTAATAATAAATTTTTTTATTAAAATATTATTTAATTAAAAAATCCATTAATTTATCAAAATATATTTTTTAGTTGAATATTACCTAAAGATACTTTTTTTCTTTAAAACTTATTTACTAAGTAACAATAATAAAATGAATATATATTCTTTATTATATACAATAATAATGAACATAATCAAAGTGATAAGGTCTTGTCACAAAACCTCTTATAACACACACATAAGACCAAAGGTTAAGGTGTGCGATGGTGACAGACTCTTAGGGTGGAACAGATAACATCCCTTGGGTGGTGATCTCAATCAACTACCACTTCTCCCATAGGTGGTTCTGTTCAATATTAACATGTTGAATATCTACTTGGGATTGGTCAAGAGCGATGCCCAATGATGCCACATCCATTCCGAGCTCCAAAAAATGGGCTTCATACATGGAAAATATACTGGATGAGGCCATCACTTCCTTTTTCTGAGTAAATTTGATTTGTTAAACCCCTATATTTATATTAGTCATGTGATCACTATTCAACGATTATATTAGAAATGGTCACAATTCATAATCGTATTTTAAAATAAAAAACATTAAACCAAAAAAGTGGAAATTTTATATAACCATATCACATAATAATACATTTAATTATACCAAGATTAATTTTCAATGATATAAATTTTGATTGTTACAGTTATTCCATCCTTATTTACAATGTTCCCTAGAAAATAAATTTGATGCAACAAACAATCACATTTGATAAATTTTCCACATAAATTATTTTCATTAAGTGTTTGTAGAACAATCCTTTTGTATTTTTCATAATCCTCATAACTTTTTCAATGAACTAAAATATCATCAATAAGAACAACAAATAACTTATCCAAAATTCATATAAGAGTCTATTCATAAGATCCATTAATACAAAAGGGTAATTTTTCAAACTAAAGTGAGTAAAAAGAAAATTGTAACTACCATATCCTGTTTGGAATGATATTTTTTGGAATTTTATCCTTTTTTACCTTCTACTGATGGTACTGTGATCCCACATCAATGGTTGAAAAATACTAAGATTTCTAGACAATATCCAAAAAGTCATAGACATGAGGCAATGCATACTTATTCTTAATTGTATTATTATTAAAAGCTCTATAATAAATTAAAATACTCATATAACCATAATTATTTTAAATGAAAAAAATAAGACCACACCATGGTGATGTTCTAGGATGAATGAAACATTTATCAAGAATCACCTACAAATTATTTTTCAATTTAAGAAGTTCCACTTGAGACATTCAATAACGGTTTTTTGAAGAAAAAAAATTCTTCCAAGAATTATGTCAGTGGTAAATTCAACTTCCTCGCCATGTATAACACCAAAAAACTCATCATGAAAAATATCCAGGTATTATTTTACCACCATCACATCATTAATCTAAACATTTCCCTTATTTTCAAAAAAAATGTGGAAGAGAACTTTTATTTTCATATTTTAATTTTTTCTGGATTCCTGATATGTTATGAATGGTACGGGTTCATTATTGTATAAAAACTAAATTTTTAAAAAAAACCATTATATCTACAATAAATAATAGCATGAAAGACAGAAAACCAATCCATACCCATAAAACATCAAAATACACTATGGAAAAACAACATGGTTTTCTATTAATTTATTTCCAAAAAAATAATAGAAAGATTCTTATAAATAATTTTATCAATAATATTTGCCAATGTGTTCTAAACATATGTTGTGGTTTCATTTATTGAGGTGAAGTTTTCAATTTACCAGAAACATTATTAGAAATAAAGAATTGTGTAGACCCTATATCAAAAAATATATTACAAAAATATGAGTAAGCAAAAAATATATCTCATAGCACTTCATTGGATGGAACAACAATTACTGATGTGTTTTAATAGGATTTCACTTCACCTTTATTCTTATAATATGGTTGTTTTCCATCATTCATATATTTATTTGGGTAGGTATTTGTTTAATTCCCCACATCACCACATTTAAAAAAAATTACTATTTTCTTATCAGAATTAAACATAAGATCATTTTCATTGTAATCTCATTACATATGTCCAAACATACTATATAGAAAAAACATCCAAAATTTGTTAAGGCGTTCCCCAAGGTTATTTTTTCGACACATTAAAAAAATAGAAAATATACTTTTTTACCATCAGATTTATTTGATTGATTCTTACCCATTATTTCCAATCTGAGAATTTTCTTATTCATATTTTGGAAGTAAACATGATTATTAGAAAACACCATTTCTACCCTCTTAGCTCATTTAACATGGTTCTCATTACATTTTAATATTTGGGAGGCCAACTCCATTCAATATCATGTCTTCAATAAAGAATAAAAATAACTAATTAAACCCCCATGATCTCAAATAATATTTTAAGAATACCTTTCCAATCGAGTGAAGTTCACATCATTCATGGATAGTGAATCTTCATCCTTTTATTAAATTCCCAAAATTACTTTTCCATAATAAGTTGAACCACCTTAGGAAAATATTTTTAAAGAAACATATTCTTAAATCCATCCCATTCCAAAGCATAAATCTCCTCTCAATCTATGATATTATTGACCATTAACCACCAATATTCAGCTTCACCTTCATAATATTAAATAGAAAGACTAAACATTTGATTATATTAACCCCCATTAAATATAATATCTTTTCATGTTCTTTAATACACCCTTAATCCACCATTGGTTGAGAAGATCCACCGAATGTATAAGGGAATTGCCTCATAAAATATTCCACTATCATCAGTTTTTTATTGGTATCTCTGGTTACTCTCCTACATATATTAAACTACCATTTATAGACTACCTCAACCAATCCATTGTTGGAACCACTTTTTGTATAAGGTTGTATTTGTTGTCAATAGTTGTCAATGCAGATCAAAATGAAGGAGATCATGAAGTACTCCGATGAAGTAGAGGAGTGGTGATTCAGACGATTGTTGTATTGATCGGAAGTTCAAAGAACATGTGTCAAAGGTGATACATTGTTTACAACAATGCAGAATGTGAGGTATAAGCCATCCAAGGATGATCAAAGAAGAATGAGGTTTTTGGATGAAGTTCATGCAATTACTCATGATCGCATGAGAACCATGCAAGAGACTTCCTGACGAATTGAATCGGTTTGCATGAAGTACATCATACCGGTTGATGAAGAAGACAATGTGCAATGATTGGACTTCTGAGATAGTCATGAACATCACATTGTCATAGAAGATGATGATGCTAAAGCTGTTCCTTCAAAGACTACATATCACAATAGTGGAGGTTGTGATAAAAGCAGAAGAGTTGTTGAAGTATACAGATCACCAAGATGAAGCGCTGTTGAGGTGATCGTCCTTGTCGACAAAGCAAACAAACAACATACAAATTTGTTGGCAAAAGTGTTTCTATGGAGGCAGGTCGAGTTCGAGGACTGTGGAATAATGATCCATGTTTTTATTCAAGGAACGTCGACAAAGGAATGGATGATCTGGAGGCGGACTAAAAGAGCAGATACAAGGTGGCGCCGTTTTCCAGTGTTTGCCAAATTTTTGGGCCTCAAAATCAGAAAATGAAGACATGGATTGTCTGCAAAAGGAGGTTCGCACAAAAAGTAAGTGGTGCGCGAAATATAAGGGGATTGCGCGAAATACTTAAGTTAGGCGCGAAAAACAGCGGGATGCGCGAAATAGTTTTTCGCGCAAACAGTGTTTCGAAATCAGAGAGGTGAAAAATGGAAAAGGCATGGGCTGCGCGGAAAATCAGGGATGTGCGCGAAATACTTAAGTTGGCCGCGGAAAACAGCGGGATGCGCGAAATAGTTTTTCGCGCAAATGATGTTTCAGAATCAGAACGTTGAAAAATGGTAAAGGCATGGGTTGCGCGAAAAACCAGAGCTGTGCGCGGAAAAATGGGAAGGTGCGCGTAATTCAAAGAACTGAGAGACAGTTTTACGCGCAAGAAAGAGGGTTTTACGCGTAGGATAAAAATCGTCTATAAATATGAGGTGAACCCATCTCATTCAGAGAGGCTCGACACTTAGACAAATCCTGAGCTCCGGTGCGCGGAAAAGTTAAGGTCCAAAGGGTTGCGCGAAAAAGAAGGTGTTGCGCGAAAAAGGAAAGTTTTGCGCGAAAAAGAAGAGTTGCGCGAAAAGCCTTTTACGCGACAAAAGTTATTTTTACGCGCAAGGTTTTAATTTTACGCGCAAGCCCTCGGGAAGGGTGCGCGGAAAATTTGGGGGTCCTGCAAGCTTTTTGACAGGTGCTTAGCACTCTCAAACCTGCTTTGCGAAGAGTAGAAGAACGATCGTGCAACCAAAATCTGATCTGCACAGAGAGAGAAATATATCGATACACTCTGGTTTCAGAATTGGGAATTGAAGGAAGAGAAGGAGTTTTAGTTCATTCAGGTATTGCACTGAAGAAGAAGATTGATTTCAAAAGAGCATCAACTCAGGACTCTGATGCAAGCAAAGTCTCATGCTGAACAGGAGACAAAGACTTCAATGCATATCTATTGAAAAGACCTTCACGTCTATAAACTGAGTGAGACTTCACCACCGGCAGTGAGCCAGGGGGAGTCAACGGGAGTGACCCGAGGGACGCAGTGAGCTATCCCTAAACAATTGTAAAGGCAGTGAGCCTGGGACAGAGTGTCTGTACCCGAACATTTGTATCCGCAGCTAGTGAAGCATAGTGGATTTAGGTACGACCGGCAACCTGTCGGCGTATACTCCTTGGACGTAGCCCTTAGTGGTGAACCAAGTAAAAATAGCTATGTCATCTGTCTCTGCATGTGAATGTTTAATTGATGATCATATCCATCATACAGGTTTATGTAGTTCCTACCAACGTGGGAACAAGATCCACAACTAAAAGAAGAAAAAGTTGCCACCCTGATTCACCCCTCCCCTCTCAGGGTGTCCCGGGGTCCTACAAGTGGTATCAAAGGGAGGTTAACGTATGTTGGATATTCTCCAGTAATTCTATTGAGAAGAGGATTTGAGTTTCTTTCCTAAAGTCAACAATGAAGAGCAGTCTTGATGAAGTTTCTGAGCAGACGTCTACATCTAGCAAGACCATGACAAACAGGAAAAAGAAAGAGAAAAAGCAGCTGAAGAAGTCCCTCATATCCAAAGAAGATGCAATGTCTTGTTCTCCATGCCATTCCAATAATGAAGAAACATCGGGCTTGGAAAGTATCGAGCAGGTGGCTCAGAATTCTTCCAGAGGAAAGGATGACACCCCCTATTCAAGCTTTCAGGAAAAACTCAGAACATATCTGCATGATATTCCAGAAGAAAGGGTTGCTATTATCTGTAGCCTATTTCAATCTATGCAGGTTGAGATCACTAGACTTGAAAGAGAAGCAGACAATATGGAAAAGGGGCTGGAAGGAAAAATTATGGAAAGTATGAAGCTCACCAAACGGGTGAAAGCCCTTGAAGAAAAAGGCGAAGTCAGCAATACTCTGGAAGAACGGATCCATGCACTTGAAGCTGAGTTGAAGAAGAGCAATGAAGTCAAGAATTTCTGTTTGGAAGAAACTTCCATTAAATTCAGGGAACTTGACTCTTTGTTACAAAACAAAGTTAAGATGCATGAAGATGAGGTTGAAAGGTTGAAGAAGACTTGTGAAGAGAAGATGATCACGATTGAAGATCAGAAGATCATCCTCAATATTGTGGGTCAAAAATTGGAAGCTCAGTTGACCAAGATTGAGAACACACATATTGAGACTTCACAAAAGAATGAAATGAGTGATTCTTGCACTCAATGTTCGTTGGAGGAGTCTAAAGCCGAAATGCCTCCAACATGTGATAAGAAGATTATGACCACTCTTGATTATCCACATCAAGAATTAGTTGCTGCTGGTACTCAATGCTCATTGGAGGATTCTATAGTCAAAAGACCTCCAACATGTGATAAGAAGATCATGACTTCACTCTTTGATCTATCACAAGCAACTGAGAAACTGAAGGTACCATCCAAACCATCTTGTACTCATATTTCTAAATACACTCCTACAATCAGTGCAGGTGGGAAGAAAAGTTCTAAACAAGTATGGATGAGGAAAGGTGAGAAGAAGAAACCTACCACCATGGCTAGGGTGGATGGGAAGAAAAAGGAGGAAGTGGGTTCCTCAAATAGAGGACAAAATATTAAGCAGATGGCCCAACAACTTAATACAGAAGACACAAAGAAGAAAAGATTTGTGGGTCAATGTTGGTGCTGCAACAGATTTGGGCACTGTGCATTGGATTGTCTTTATAATCCCTTACATGGAAAAGCACAGAGAATGCATCTATCAAAGAGAAGGAAGCCAGAGAAAAAGAAGCAACATCAGCAGGTCCAGAAGCATCTGTTTACTGCAAACAGATTTGGAATTCTTGATAACATCTGTGATGTATGCAACGACAGCGGTCACAATGCAGACACATGTCCATATCAACATGCTTTCACTATTGAAAAGAAAAGAAGACCTCTGATGCCGTCAAAGAATGAAGCAGCTACCTTGGGGAGAAATCAGAAGAATGTTGTGAACACACATTTCCCCAAGAAGATCTCAAGTAGGGATGCTGAGAAGACCCAGGATTTTAGATCCATGCAATTTAAGGGTCATTCATCCAAACGAAACACTAAGTGGGATGAAACTCAGAAGAACCCATGTGGAAGACCCAAACCAGCTGCAAAAGTTCCCAATGACATGTTGGTCATCTGGCCAGAAGATTTGAATAGAATGAGGAAACTTGAAGCTGAAAAGGCCAAGGCTGGTGACAAAGGAAAAGGGAAACTTTCACATGATGAAGGCACAGTGCAGGAGAGATTGAAAACAAAGAGAAATGCACGTGTCAAAGAAGTTCTGTGTGAGAGATGCAATAAGTCTGGTCATATTGCAAAAGGTTGCCTAACCTTAATACCAGAGCAAGAAGCAGTCATTAACAGGAGTAAGAAGTTATCTTATATGTTAGCTGCTAAGCAGTACAATTCCTCACACAAAGTAGAAGAGAATGTGAAGAGAGCCATGCCACACCAACAGATGTCGGAACATATGTTTAAGTGTGTAGGCATGAAGACTGGACCGAACAAAGGAACATGGTTGAGAAAAGAACCTCAACCATGCAAGTCTTGCTGATGAAGCAAGGATGATCCACCTTATTCCCGTAATCATTTGTGTATTGTATTTGTGCTAACAATGCAGGGAATTGAAGGTGAAGCATACTCTCAGGGGGAGAACCTGAGAAGTAGTGAATGCTGTCAACTCTTGATAGCGAATCTGAAGAAGTTTCCATCCTTAGTGGATTCTTCAATTAATATTCAAGGATTATGATGATGAAGGATCACTCTTGATGAAGATGATGAGTAGTTTTTCCCTTGAGGGGGAGAAAAATGAAGAAGCTTCCATAATCACTGTCTCAATCAATATCAACTCCAGGTGGACTCAAAAGCAGTTATTCTGTGAATTTCTTGAAGAACACGCAAATGGAGAAGGTATGTCATTTCTCAATCACTATCCCTTGGTTACTCAGATCAAATATTATTTTACAAAGGGGGAGTAACTGAATTGATCAGTGACATAAAGAGAATGGAAGTGCCCCAAGGTCACTTATCCTGCCAATTGCACTTGAATGTTTTTGATCTATTTGCTGAAGTGAGCGCAGGAGTTTCAGGTTGATTATTCTCTATCATAGTTGATCTTCTTCTACCTGGAATTAAAGTGGTAAACCCTTGAAGACAAGATACATGAGTTATCATCTAATGTTGGTATCATGATCTGTGGATAATGGACAGCCTTGTTGACTTAATCAAATCCTCTTGTTTTCTACATCGAGCATTGCTCAAGTAGACTTAGAGTGAAATGATTAATGAAACATTGCTTAAGTGTGGATTGATACCCTCCCCACCATGTGCTTTGTATTTCTTGTCAATAAGGGGGAGAGAAAGGGAAATGCAGAAGATTCTCATTTTGACATTGATGGATTCATTTCAGAAGATGTTTAAGGTATTGACAACAAAATACAAAGGGGGAGATTGTTGGAACCACTTTTTGTATAAGGTTGTATTTGTTGTCAATAGTTGTCAATGCAGATCAAAATGAAGGAGATCATGAAGTACTCCGATGAAGTAGAGGAGTGGTGATTCAGACGATTGTTGTATTGATCGGAAGTTCAAAGAACATGTGTCAAAGGTGATACATTGTTTACAACAATGCAGAATGTGAGGTATAAGCCATCCAAGGATGATCAAAGAAGAATGAGGTTTTTGGATGAAGTTCATGCAATTACTCATGATCGCATGAGAACCATGCAAGAGACTTCCTGACGAATTGAATCGGTTTGCATGAAGTACATCATACCGGTTGATGAAGAAGACAATGTGCAATGATTGGACTTCTGAGATAGTCATGAACATCACATTGTCATAGAAGATGATGATGCTAAAGCTGTTCCTTCAAAGACTACATATCACAATAGTGGAGGTTGTGATAAAAGCAGAAGAGTTGTTGAAGTATACAGATCACCAAGATGAAGCGCTGTTGAGGTGATCGTCCTTGTCGACAAAGCAAACAAACAACATACAAATTTGTTGGCAAAAGTGTTTCTATGGAGGCAGGTCGAGTTCGAGGACTGTGGAATAATGATCCATGTTTTTATTCAAGGAACGTCGACAAAGGAATGGATGATCTGGAGGCGGACTAAAAGAGCAGATACAAGGTGGCGCCGTTTTCCAGTGTTTGCCAAATTTTTGGGCCTCAAAATCAGAAAATGAAGACATGGATTGTCTGCAAAAGGAGGTTCGCACAAAAAGTAAGTGGTGCGCGAAATATAAGGGGATTGCGCGAAATACTTAAGTTAGGCGCGAAAAACAGCGGGATGCGCGAAATAGTTTTTCGCGCAAACAGTGTTTCGAAATCAGAGAGGTGAAAAATGGAAAAGGCATGGGCTGCGCGGAAAATCAGGGATGTGCGCGAAATACTTAAGTTGGCCGCGGAAAACAGCGGGATGCGCGAAATAGTTTTTCGCGCAAATGATGTTTCAGAATCAGAACGTTGAAAAATGGTAAAGGCATGGGTTGCGCGAAAAACCAGAGCTGTGCGCGGAAAAATGGGAAGGTGCGCGTAATTCAAAGAACTGAGAGACAGTTTTACGCGCAAGAAAGAGGGTTTTACGCGTAGGATAAAAATCGTCTATAAATATGAGGTGAACCCATCTCATTCAGAGAGGCTCGACACTTAGACAAATCCTGAGCTCCGGTGCGCGGAAAAGTTAAGGTCCAAAGGGTTGCGCGAAAAAGAAGGTGTTGCGCGAAAAAGGAAAGTTTTGCGCGAAAAAGAAGAGTTGCGCGAAAAGCCTTTTACGCGACAAAAGTTATTTTTACGCGCAAGGTTTTAATTTTACGCGCAAGCCCTCGGGAAGGGTGCGCGGAAAATTTGGGGGTCCCGCAAGCTTTTTGACAGGTGCTTAGCACTCTCAAACCTGCTTTGCGAAGAGTAGAAGAACGATCGTGCAACCAAAATCTGATCTGCACAGAGAGAGAAATATATCGATACACTCTGGTTTCAGAATTGGGAATTGAAGGAAGAGAAGGAGTTTTAGTGCATTCAGGTATTGCACTGAAGAAGAAGATTGATTTCAAAAGAGCATCAACTCAGGACTCTGATGCAAGCAAAGTCTCATGCTGAACAGGAGACAAAGACTTCAATGCATATCTATTGAAAAGACCTTCACGTCTATAAACTGAGTGAGACTTCACCACCGGCAGTGAGCCAGGGGGAGTCAACGGGAGTGACCCGAGGGACGCAGTGAGCTATCCCTAAACAATTGTAAAGGCAGTGAGCCTGGGACAGAGTGTCTGTACCCGAACATTTGTATCCGCAGCTAGTGAAGCATAGTGGATTTAGGTACGACCGGCAACCTGTCGGCGTATACTCCTTGGACGTAGCCCTTAGTGGTGAACCAAGTAAAAATAGCTATGTCATCTGTCTCTGCATGTGAATGTTTAATTGCTGATCATATCCATCATACAGGTTTATGTAGTTCCTACCAACGTGGGAACAAGATCCACAACTAAAAGAAGAAAAAGTTGCCACCCTGATTCACCCCTCCCCTCTCAGGGTGTCCCGGGGTCCTACATCCATTACTATCAGAAACTTCTCGATTCCAATTTCCACCATTCTAGGTCTCATATTCAGAATCCTCATCGTGTCTTCCTACTCCATCTTCCCTATTTTTTCTATGGAAAACCATTCTGAACAGACATATCATAAATGAATAAACATGGTAATCATTAAATTATACGTCATTTCATATATTCCCTTTGTTAAAAATAATTTATAGTATTTCATTTAAATTATTTTATCACCTAAAGTTATCTAAACCATTATCTAATAACAACTATAAGGATCCACCATTAAAAGTTACATAATCTAGTACATTCTTTAAGAATTCACTTTATTTCATTTTCAATGCCCTTTTATGATTAGTGTTTTACAGATTTATGACATAATGTACACATATCAACCCATAATGATGCAATGTGGGTACTACTAAATAGTATCCATTTCACCTATAATAAAAATATTTTTAACAAAATAAGAAATATTTTCATGGAAAATCTTCATAACATTCATCTTGGTTTTTAATTTTCTTCTAACCGTCCTTAAAATCATTCAAAAACGTTTTTAAACATGGGATGAGAAAACAACTCATTAAGGGATATAAAAATATGGAAATATACTATTAGTTCATGAATAATTAGAAATATTTGATATAATTTTCACAATGGCATACTTTTCACCCATAATGTATCATATTCATACTTTATGATAAAACGATACTTCTATAAAACATAGAAAAAAAAAACTAAACCATAAATGTAGAATGGGTAAATACATGAATAATATTTTAACCATATTACCTATTATATTATTTGTAACACTCACGGCTACATACAATGTAACCCTCACAAAAACCCTACGATGTATCCCTCATGAATAACTTACGGTAAAACCATCACAGTTATACATTGAATAGCCATTATGATAAACACATAATATAAACAAATAGCATGACCTTTAGGGAGATATAGGTCCCACCATTCATCATATAATATTTCCATGAACCAGATCAAAATCATAAAACATGAACACTAGAATAAAAAAATTCTTCAGGAAAATCACTTTTCATAAAAAACTACAAATTAAATTCCAAGGAAATCATCTTAGATTTAATAAAAATATAATATTATAAATAAAACCTCAAATAATTTAGTCTTAATTATATAATTATAAGTTTATCGCTCCATATAAGTTAATAAGAAACATTCTTTTATGAATTTTGTAATTACATATTAAAGAGTATTTTAAAAATGAATGCCCCTTACCATAAGTTTGACTTCCTTGAAATGTGTTAAAAATAACGTATAATGATTTTATGAGTGTTATTAATTTATTAAAAAATTATATTCATATTTATATTAACTTATATTATATTTTTATAACATATTTTCATCAATTTATTGATAATATTTTGAAATTTTTATTGTTTGTTGTACATTTATATCATGTTTTTCATGGTTGGATCATTATGGGTTTTCTTATCAAGTGGAAGAAAAAATCATGAAGTTGAAATAAATGGTGTTGATATGATTCCATTTTATTAAATGATACCATATTTCATTTTTTTCTGATATGAGAATGATTTGGTAAATTAAATAGTAATGAAAATGATTTAATTTAATTTGGTGATTTTAACGACCTTCGAAAACTTATATCATTTTATTTAATATAATTTTTATATATTGGTTATATAAAATATTATATTATATGTTATGTATTATAAAATATTATTTAATTTAAATAATGGTTTTATAACCATCCTTTAAAGAAGTAATATAAAATTAAAACTCATCATCCATGATTACGATTAATCAAGACATCATGGGAAATATTTTCATTTTTTAGAATAAGAAGATAAGGGGAGAGGTTTAATGAAGAATATTATTTTAACAAAACAAAATTATATTATATTTATTATAATATACTTATAATGTCACTTGTATTAGGGTATGTGAGGATATAATAATAAAATAAAATAAATTTAAAAGAAAAAAAAGAACATCAATGAAGATTTTACTACTTCAATTCTTCCCCTTGAGAACCTCCTTAAAGACCTTTTTTTAGACTTTTGGTGATACCATAAGGTCCTGAATGTGGGTAAGAGAGTTAGTACTAGAATTGAGTAGAGATTAAACAAGATACAAGTCTTTATAGGTGTGAGGAGAATAGGTAGTGAGGGGCTGTATTTATATTAGAGGATAAGGGTGTGTTTTTGTTATATTTATTAGTTTATTATTTTGGCTCAAGACTATAAATAGTTTGAAATTTATCACTAAATATATTTAAATAATGAATGAGATTTTGAGATTTGATACATACATAATACATACATAATTTATGACTCAACAATTCATGAATTTGTTAGATACACTAAATTACTATATTTCACTATTCACAAAAATTCAAATATTTTAGAAAAATTCCAAAAATTCAACCTATCATTTATTCAACATATATATTAAAAAACTTATTCAATTTTTTGAAAATAATTTTATAGAGATGAGAAATTTATTTTTAAATTAAAATCTTCATTTATTCGAGAAATATTGATTTTAAAATTATAACTGAATTTATGACACTTTGAAAAATTAAATATGGTGTCATAAAATTAACTTATAATAATAAAATAACATAATATTAATGTATGAATATATTTAATTAAGTTGATTTTTTTAATAGTTATATTAATTACTAAATTTTAAATATAATTTGTAGTGTCACAAAAATACCAACACTTAATTTATCAATTTCAAAACCTTTTTTACTTATTCCATGATTTAAAAATTAAATATTTTCACTTATATTATATATAAATTTTATTTATACATTCATAGTTGAGGTTACTATTCTATTTAAATATATTCAATAATTTTTATAAATACCACTTATATCATTATATATTTACAATTAATTTAACTATTTAATTCCAGAATGAAAATAATTTATTTTATAAGTACCTAATTTGTTGCATTTGAGGTTTGATAATAGTGGATATAAATATTTTAGAATAACTTATATAGATTCCTCTTAAGTAAGATAATTCATTATAGGGCGAGAATGTTAACATTCTAAGATTATAAATGAGAAAACCCCGTTTTAATATAATCAATAAATTTTTTTTGTAATATTTAATAATTTTAAAATTAATTTTTTTATCCTAATGTATAGAATAGGACCTATGTAAAGGTAAATACCTTTCACCTACATGAAGAATTTTTTTAGTTGTCTAAGGAAAATTTTTATTTAAATGAGTTTTATATTTGAAAACTGGCCACATTTAAAGGGTATGATTATTTTCCACCCACTATATAATGGTAACTATCTTTTTCTACGAGATATGTATTGGTAACCCTGGCTACATTTAAAGTTAACAATATTTTTTCCAATGGTCAAATAAGGGTAAACCAAAAATGTATAAGGTTATTCTATCTTATAATTAAAGGTATCTCCGCATATCTAATAGATGCATAAGGGTATCCTAGTATCCTCATTTTATTTTTTATGGATGATGTAAGTGTGTAACCATATTTCCAATAAACAATTCTATTTTTACGGAAAATGATATTTAAAACCCTATTTATGTTGTCCTTCATTCTAGCTAAATATTATAATTTTATTCCATGATATTTAAAGGCCATAATCATTAGTAATCAATTTTTGAATCATTTAAAATTAATAACTCTTATTTATATTGGCTTTTGAATGTTCCACAATCAAGACTTGAATAAAATACAGACTAAATGGTCTATTTAATTTGTAGTTTTTAATAATATGAACTAGTATGTAGTAGAATTATTAAAAATATAAGAACATTGTTTCCCATTATTTTCTATCTCATATTGAGTCTGGGTAGTCCAAAGTAACTTTATTGAAATTATTTTAATCTTCTTTGATCAAATGAGGTTTTTCTTTTAGTTTCTAGTTGTGGAAGAACTCCCATTATCTCGTATTTCTTATGTACAATGTTTTTATAGGACAATTCAATGTGGGATTCTGTAATTTATTTTATATATGAATTTAGTTCATCCTATTATTTCTTGAAAAATTGGATAATGAATTATTGACTGATCATAACTCTGATAATCAAATAATGATATAGTATTATTATCCCAGGTATATCAAAAATTATTATTGAGAACGGAAATTACTACTTTAGGTAAAATAAAAAATATCTATGAAAGAAAAGGTTAACACATGTTATGGTTTAAATAAATAATTTTAAAATTATCCAGGGATAAAAAGTTTTTATCACATTTGTAGTTTTTATTTCAATTGGAAATAAAATATTTAGAGCTAGTTCTAGGATTTTTTAACAGAGAATTTTGAACCGATTAAAAAATGAGAATCCTTTTTATGATTATTACCTAATAAATATTTACAATAACATCAAAATTATTTTGGTGGGATGTCATTTGTCATTTGGAGGAACTTCTATACTCATATTACCATGATTAAGGATATGATTCCATGGATTTCCTTTCATGATTCATTGTGATTTCATATTGGCCTGTGTTCGGCCCTGATACCAATATATGATCTTGTTTCCATGAGTATTGTTAGTGTATATTGATATCAGGATTGATGTTAATCACCTTTTATTTTATGTTTTTCACTATAATTTCTTGATTACATGTTATTCTTGAATTATTATAATCTACATGTTTATGTGTTATTATGTCATGTTAGGTTTCTTATTGGTATTCTTGATAGTAATCCATCATCATATGATTACCCCTTATAGGATTAGTATCCAAGGCATGCGGAAACGGTGATGTTGTGAGCTTACATAGGGAAAGAGCATGACATCTTTATGGACTGACCATGAACATGATTCCTTGAGAATACAAAGTACATATGATGGATCTCTATGTCTTGTAGATATTAAGTACATGATCAAATTCATCCTTCAATAATGAAAGGATTCTCAGCGCCATGAGGATACCACCTTTAAAATCAAAAGTCTTATGGATAGTTTTTGATTACGTCTAAAAACATTGATCATTCTATTGGAATAGGGATGAATAAGGACCAATCATGGATCGTGGTGGTTTGGTTAGCGCATGGGTTCTTGATATTTAGTTCATGTTATTTCTTATTCATTTAATTTCATAACGGAATACAAATGTTATACATGTTCACATTTAAGGACACATTGATGGTGTCTTAATTTTTTTTACCAACACCCCAAATAGGCATCCTTATGAACATTAATTATTAATCTATAGGAATTTTAGAAAAGTAATGGAGACTATAGATGATAGTTGAGTCATGGATAATGGATCTTTTGGTGGGTCTAGGAGAGACTCTAGAGGATAAAAAAGTTTTATATACTTATATACTACACTCATTCATTTTTTTGGATTTCCACTTTATAATATAATTTATTTATCAATTTTATGGAATCTATTACATTTTATATTACATTATTTTTTATTAGTTATCTGATTTTTTGTGTCTATTTATATTATTGTTTCATGCATTGATACCGAGGTTTTAGTCTCTCCACTAACTAACTTCAAACCCTCACAACTATTCTAAATCCTCGTGTATCTGGGGATGTGCACAAGAGGTCATGTGACCCTCCAAAATGGACCTGGTGGTGGATTTGAGTAAGGTATCAGTCAAGGGGTCTCTAGAAAAAATTGGTGTAATCCACAATCCATATCTTGGGCTTCCATTAAATTTGATGGCCTTAGTAGACCCCAACAGTCATCTGGTGGCACAAGCATAACATCAGTAATTCTCCCATGCCCACCAGTTAGCTGGTGCGCCTAGTCTAGAATTGTGATTATTATTCCCCATAGAATTAGAAAAGAGAAATTTTTTTAGCACCTTTATGTCCCAATTCAACATCTCAAGGCCCTATTCTAAAATTTAGTCTCCCCCTCATGAATCTTGGCTCTCCCATTCTCCCCCCTTGTATCTCCTTGATTTAACTGATCTGATAATACTAAAATGATGAGACTTATTTAAATATATGTAAAATATATCTTTATTATTGATATTTCAATAAGTAACTATGATGTATAACTATAATATACAACAATATAATGATGAATTCTCTTTTTATTTGTACAATGGTATTGGATCTATCAAGATGATGTTATTCCTTGATCAAAAAATTGACTAGTGAATATGATTCTTATCTAGGAAAGTGTTATTAAATTGTTTTTCGAAACATTTTATCAATATAATATTGATTTTATATCATTAATAGATTGAATAATTTTTGGTAGATCAGTGTGGTATTCATCGATTCAATAATAACACCCTTGACTATTGATATAACTCTCACGAACGATGGGAATTTCCTGGTAAGTCATCACAAATCGATCATCTACAAACTCTCTAATTCTTCAATTTATTTTCTATTGAGTGATTTCTAATTTATTAAAGTTAATTGGTTAAAATCAAGGCTCTATTATTTAATTAACCATTAATTCATGATCTATTCTTTGATTGATAATGGATCTGAGGAATTGGATTGGATTCCATCAATTTACATTATAATTGACTCTGCTGAAGGAATATGTATGGTGTATGATTCTTTATTCACTTTATTGACATGTATTTATCTTGATTCTAGACTCTAATCATGGTTATTAATGAATTGAAACTGAAATAGATATCACTTCATGTGTGAGCTCATTCTCTATGGGTGTGTAATATGTTTATTGTTTGATCCTAGATGAACTATAGAGTTATTAATAAAAAAATTACATAGGAGGTTACATAAAATTTATAGATATTGTATACATTCATTTCCATTTCTTAAGAGTGTATTTGTATTATTTTTTTCCCTTTATGAGTATGATAACATGTGAGTGTGTGCGGAGCCCATATGACATTTTTTATGTGTGAAGCCATGGTTCTTCTTAAGTGTCTTGTTATCATGATTGATATTGATAAAATTTTGTTATATGTATGCTATTATTTGATCATAATTATGTTTTATGCTTATATTATTATTATCTACCTTACTATGTATATTAACATACCATTTGATTTTATTCATATTTTTTATAATATGTGACTATTTTATTCTGATTACCCATTAGAGGGGGGTTGTGAATGACATCTGGTGATAATGATGATGTTCCTTTACAAATGGATGCTTCATTACAGCATTGTGTCCTATAATATAACCTGATTCCTGGTGGATATAGAGTATAAAATATATAACTCAATGCCTTTTGGATAACTAGGTTAAAATTTGGGAATTGATTTCTTGACGAAAACAAGTACTAAGATGGAACATGATGACTTATGGATTATGAATACATTTTCACTATTTGTCCATATTTCAAAATTCAAGACTCAAGACCTTGACGATACTAAGTATAAGGTATCAACCCTAATGTCCAATTCTTTTTCATTTTTGATGATCTTTTATCATCCATCTGACAAGGAGTTGAGGCAAGTACAACTGGGACTCATGGTGGCGTCGTTAGAAAATAGGTGATCGATAGGTCATCGTTTATTCTTTCTTGTAAGTTTATTATAATCATATAATTACACCTATTATACATATTAATTTTTGACAATGATGAATTTATGGTTTCATGCTATGTTTTATTACTCACACCCAATATAACAATTGTATTACACATAAAGAATTTTTGTATAGCGATATAGGTAAGGACAAGGGGATTATGGTTTTGTTGAGGAGCATGGAGATGGTGGGGGACCATGATAAAATCTTAAGGAATCCACACAGTTTTCATTAATTATTCATTATGAACTTTTACTCTTGTTTTTCATTCCACACAGGGATATTATTTATTTAATAATTTTACAACGTGTGAAGCAATAAAATAATTTATTTCCTCTATTCTAGTCCAAGCTATTATGATTTATTTCTATAATTTTTTCATGGATATGATACATATGGTATAGTATCCATATTGAAGAAATTCAAACCATCACTGTTAATATGTATCCTATTTTATATATGGAGGTGTAAAAAATGCTAAGTTATACACTAGATCATCCATAGTAGTCCATGTAGGGGATTTAAAAAATGTAATTCATTGATATAGATCACCATTTCTATTTTAGAGAGTAGCATGACCCCATTATATCCTCCCCATAAGTAAGTGGAATCTGATTAGAAGTGGGGGTTAGGACTTCCATTAGTTGTAACTAAACCCTATTTATCAATCATTTCACAAATAATATTAATAAATATTGCATCCTATGGAACTAATGTACTGGAAAATAATACAAAATGTCATATATGTCATATAATTCATATAAAATGGGATACCAAAGTTGTTTGAAAATTCAATGTATAAGTGTAGTAGATTAGTAAATAAAATTTTGGTATCCTATGTATTCTACCATAGTCCCACCTTATTCTTGATAATCCATGGATCATCCACCTCCCATAGGCCAATCTCCCTTACTCGAATCCCAATACATAACGACTACATGTTCATAAAGATTCACATATTGGGTGTGAGTAAAAAATCCTAGTATAACACCACTATTGTGTCATTAACAACTGTACATGGGTAAAATAGTTGTATTCCATGAATACAATAATTTCACAAGAAATCCAAAAAACTATATACTAAGATATTAAGGGCTAACATGGACCCCTTGAGACTTGGAAGTACCTGATTTATCTCTATAACATAAGAACTGTCAATGATATTAAAATTAAATAGAAACTATCTATACTTATATCGATATTATTCTTATTATTCATATGGCATCAAGTCTCAAGACAATTCACAAGTCTAGAGAGAATACATGTTGATTTTATCCCCAAGGAATCAAACTCTGGTATTCCTACTCAACATCTACAAGACATAAAGTTTTATATATAGACCAAATTTCTGTCATGCTCCTACCATTTGTAATGGTCCACCATAATCATTTCCACACACCATAGACACTCCCCCTCTAATAGAAAATACTACCAAAACTTTATGCTATTAGGAATACCAAGATGAATCCCATAAATGAATGGAATCACACAGACATGTAGAGATAAATAAGGTATATATAACATGTCATCATGATTATATAATAGAAAAAAAGAGTACAATAGTCCATTTAATTATAATAGGAGATAAAGAAAAAATATTATAAAAGGGGAATAAAATTGTACATAACCTTTTACATAAATATTTATTATGTTATCATCTAGGTTCCTTAAGAAATCATCACTCGAATCATATCTACATATTAATATGTTCAAATAGCTCACCAAATATTCTTTAAACCAGTTACAATATTTTATTTTGAAGAATAAAAAAAACTCTTCATGTGAATGTATTTTTATAAATATAAGATAATTTAGATATTATTTATTTAGACCAAATCATAAGCTAATAGTTTCTTTTTTATATAAAAAATATTCTTAAACAATATTAAAAATTCTCCTTCTTGGAAAAATCCTAATCATACCCATGATAATTATCCATTGAAATTAGTTTAGAATTTTTTTTATCATTAAATAATTTTTTATAGTTTTATACATATTTTAATGAACTAGATACATAAATAAAAGAAATTACATAATCCCCCTACAATTATCCCTTTGAAATATTTTACCCTGTAAATATGATTGAAAGGGTGATATTTCATGACCAAAAACCGTAATAAAATGTTTCTTTGATTGTGGAAGATTATCTATTATCAGATGAAGGAATTTTGGACTACCTAGACTCAATATGAGATCAAAAATGGAGGTTATCAAGGTTTAGATAATTTTAATAATGATTTTATGTACTTCTTCCTAGAATTAAAAGATAAAAATTAAATTAACTATTTTTATTTTCTTTTACTCAAATCGTGAATGTAGGTAATTTAAAATAAACAAAAAAAATGAATAAGTATATAATAATTTATGATTTTATTTCCCATGATTTCAATATTTAAAAATGTGGAATTACATTATAGGCTCGAGTGGGGAAGAAGTAAATTAATCAGATTTAATATATTATCAATCTCAAAATTATGGTTGTGTAATGGTAATATGGTTTTACCCTTAAAATACCATAGTTTTTTCATGAGACTATTGGGATACCATAAAAAATCCTTTATAAATTATGGGATAAAATTTATCATATGATAGATTAAACATACACCTCAAGGGTTCACCCATGAGTAACCATTCAAAAATTCAGATTAACATTACATGGTTCATGTGTTAGCCATACAGAACTCATAAAAAAAGAGAGTTACCTTTAGGTAACATCTAGATAATAATATTTTCCTTATAAGGTGATTATTTAACCCATATAAACTCAAATAAAAAAGGTACTACCTTTAGTAAAATCAAAAATAAACTCTATTTATAGGTATATGGAATTTAACATTACTTAGGAAGTACTCGATAAATAAGGGTAAAAAAATTAAATTATTAATTATTAATATTTCATAAAAATAACTTAGCAATTATATTAAAAACATTATACCATTTTAAAAATGATATTGTCCCAATTTTACCGTTATAATGGAATTTCATCATTGAGATGTTTCTCTAGAAGTCTTTCATAACCAGCTCAGGCCAATGAGCTCGGGCACCACACTCACACAACCATATTTATTCTAGGATTGGTCAATGTTTTCATAAGATCTAGATAAGGTGTACCATCTTCCCTAATAGTATATTCTTTCTCTAATCTATAATATACACTAGGTTCTCTGTTTATGATGTGTCAGGCTCCTCATCAATATCCTCAAAATTGATAAAATTCATGGGATTGAGAATGTACCTATGGAGACGAGACATCATAAATACATCATGAATAACTCTATAGTGATAAGGAAGATCCTGATTGTATGCCACTATCAAAACTTACTTAGTGATCTTGAAGGGTCCAACACTGCATGACATTATCTTCCAATTTTTCCTCAAATCATTAGTGGCCTAACTGAGGAGTCACACCCATCAAAACATGATCACCTACAACGAACTCCAAGAGAACCCCCCTATAATTGGAATATGAATTATGCATGTTCTAAAATGTAGTAATACTCATCTAGATATTACACAATCTCTCATAGGTCTCTTATACCAAGCTATAACCCAAAACTAATTCCTCACCAACCTCATTCCCACAAAGCGATGAATGACATAACCTATCATATAGAGCCTACTAAAATTTAATATGAATTGATGTCGTGTAGATATTATATTATGTAAAATCAAAATATTTTAGGTGATAATACCATCCTAAAATTATGTATAAGTTGAAAGATAAAATCATATTCTCCTGTATACAGATCATCCACTCCAATTTTTTGTATGTTTGGGGATGGTTTGTTGTGCACAATCTTAGTAAATTCCATAAGGCCTTCCAAAAACCCAAAAAAAATGTTAATGTAAATCATGCATCTATGTTAGATAAAAAACTAAATGGAAGTCCATTTATTTATAATATCTCATGGGAATATATATTTCTATCATATCGACTAGGTGAGTCTAATGGATAGATAAGAAATGGGAAACCTTCAATTGATTATAAACAATCCCAAGGGAAATTCCATTACTCCTTAGGGACCTAGGAAAAACCATAACAAACTAAATCATGGTTTCATCCCACTCCTACATGGGAATAGTATTTTCATAGAGTAAAAAAACTAGGTTACTAATGCTCAATATTTATCCTCTATAAGGTAAGGCATCTAAAATAAAAAATCCAGTAATTTCCCTCAACATCCCTAGCCAATAGAACTATCACTAGAATTTATGGTACAACTTCATCACTCTATGATGTTCTATACACATAGTGGTATGGAAATATCTCATAAAATCCGAGAAAATTGAATCAGAGACTTAACCTCTACCATTTATAATTATCACAAATGTTTTGTCGAACAAAAACCCTAGTATTGGATATGCACTCGCTAGTAGTTTTTACATTATAGAACACTCTACATTTTTATCCAATTAACCCATTACATGGTCAAGAAATGATGATATTCCAACCACTAGACAAAACAAAATTTACCCATGTTCCTTAGATTTATTGACCCTCCAATTATCCAAAAATCCCATCATGCTCCATTATTCCTCTGTAGGTCATTCACAAAGCTCCTAAGATTTCTATATCTTATGGCTAAGAGAACCTAACATGATGTTAACATTACATAGTTCATAGGCCATCTCAATGTGGAAATTCATTAAATATTAGTCACATTTAATGTGTATTAGGTTTATTTGTCACCATGTAATGATATAATGGATTCAATTATGGTTAGTGTATAAAACAAACCTCTAACGGAAGATATAGTGTCACCAATACTTTAATTCATGGATCATGATAGCCAAATACATGTCCTGGGAATGATAGTTCGACTCATGGGGTCATAGATAATGTAGCCCATATGCTACTACCCACTCCTTCAATATTAGCACTTCTTACAAAATAGCACCAAATGAATCGATGAATATAGTGTAATTAATCCCTATATTGGGATGTATCAATACCAAAGTTGTAGTCAACCTCCTCTTTAGATCAAGAAACACATCTTCATATTGGTTTGGACTCCGTACTATTACTCCCTTCATTATAAATGAACTCATGAGTGATGATAAATGTTATATTTCTTGGATTATAACCACTTTTGGTGTAATCTATGAGTTCTTTTTGTGATATTTTAATACTGTTCAATTTTCTTTTTTTACACATACATATGGCATAAGACCTATAAAATAGAAAATACCTTTTCCCTTTTAACAGTTTTATTTATTGGGGTTTCATAAGGGTAATACCATATTTATATGATTTTTAAGGGTAAATCAGTTGATACATAAGGGTGAGATTATTTCCTAGTGGATTCATAAAGGTAACTCTATTTTTCTATTAGTTGTGTAAGGGTTATCCTGGCACTAACTACAGGTAAAAAATATTTTCTAATGGTTATATAGGGTTAAACCTTAGATGCGTAAGGGTAGTATAGAATATGTTTAAGGGTAACTTATAATTTTTAAAGAATACATAATAGAAATCCAGTACCCTCATAATATTATTATAGGGTTTTAAGGTTAAAACAATGTTGCCCTTATGGAACACTATTTTTGGGAAAAAATTTTATTTTAAAACATATTTACCCTATTATTTTTCCCATATCAATCCTATAATGTAATTCAATGATTTTCAAATTTTGAAATCATGGAAAATAAAATCTTTAATAATTTAAAATCCATAACGCATATTTGTAAATGTTTTCAAATACTCAACATTTATTATTTGAGTAAAAGAAAAACTAAATTATAAAAATATTTTTTAGTTTATATTGCTGTGAAACACTAAATGATTTAACTCTAAAAAAATAATAATCCTCTCTTCCAATAATTTATGATATTATATTATGTATGGGTAATCCAAAATTATGTTATCCAATATTTCAGAATCTTTTTAATCAAACCAAGTTCATCTTTATGTTTTCAAGCTTAGAAGAACTACCTTTATCCCCTATTTCTAATGTACAATGTTTTAAAGGGATAATTATAGGTTAGATTATGTAATTAATTTTATTTATGAATTTATTTCTTCATAAATTTATTTCAAAAAATGAATAAATAATTCTTAAAAGATAATTTATTGGATTATCAAATAATGATAAAGTACAATTTTCATAGGTATAAAAACGGGTTTTTTCAAAGAAAGGATATTATTACTATATATAAAATTAATATTTTATGTAATGAAGAAAATATTAACTCATTTTATGGATTAAATCATTAATTTATCAATTATACAGGAGAGAGATAAAAAATATTTTTTTCAATAGAGTTTTTATATATTTTTTCAAATAAAATGATTGAATTACTTTTAGGAATACATTAAGAGAAGTTTGAAATGATTAATATATGGAGGTGATTTGGGTGATTATTCCTTGATGAACAATAATGATAAGGTTAATAATCATGATGTTTGAAGTTCCTTAACGTTATAAGTCAATTCTATATAATTTTTTCCTTGATTAATGATGTGCTTTCCAGGCATGTTGTTCATGATTCATGGTAATTTCTTATGAATATGTTTGTGGTTGGGATACACATATATGATATTTTTTTGAAGAGTATTGTTATATTATCTTCATATAATTATTGATTTTGTTCACATGTAGTTATATGTTTTCTATTATATTCTCATTATATAATGTTATGATTTTCTTATTATTTCTTACATGTTGGTTTGTTACCAAAATGTGAGGGGTTTCTACATAGTATTTGTGAAAGGTGACCGTTGTGGTATGATAATCCATTTGATGGGAGGGGAGTGCACAATGTGCCAAAAATTCAACAGAGGACACTCACATATGTTATGGGCATGATTTCCATGTGACCAGTCTTGGAACATGATGAATTGTAGATACCAAGTAGATATACCATATCTCGATGGATTGTGGATATAAAAAACATGTTCAATAGTTAACCTTGTGGCCTGAATCAAAATTTGATGCAATGGGGGTAGAAAGTAGAATATAGATATTAGTGTTTCTATTTCCTAATTACATATAACATCTTTGATAATTATACGATCATATAAATGGTGTTGTTATGGTCAAGGGTCATTATGGAATGGTTTTCACACCAGTTCTAAGTATGTGGTTATTACATATTATTTTTCATTCATTATCATTATAGAGAACATATGTAATACCTATGAACATTTTATAAGGATACATTAGTTGTGTCCTATTGGTATTTATTACTGACACCCTACATGATCATATCAACACATATGTAGAATATATATATATATATATATATATCCCATAAAATGAAAAGGGATCATGAAATATGGTTGAGAAATAAAGGAAGGAGCTTGTGGCATGACCTAGAAAAACTCTAGATGATACAATTTTTTATTTATACATATATTAATCTTATACTATGATTTAGACTTCTACTTTGGGTACCCATTTATTTATTGATTATATGACATATATTCTCTTTGATGTTGTTTGATTATTTATTGTTTCTCTTTATTGTATTATTTTTTTATATTATTAGTGTAAGGACTGGTACAATGGTTATAGTCTCCCCACTGAGGTACTTTGGACACAAGATGTTAGTTGGTACCCTCTTTCATATAGGGAGGCTTGTATTTGGTTATTTTATTTTCAATAATAGGCTACGTTGTTTGTGAGAGGTTGTTACAAAATGGTATCCCAAATTTCTTTCTTACATTTTGTACTAAACTATGAAACAGTAGAAAAGAGATAGGTTCTGTGGGACTTGTTTAAGGGAGTTGAAATGTGCTTTTTCAGATAATTTGTAACAGACCTTTGATTTACCATTGATGGGAATCATGTTACCTTCTAATGAGTTTTTGGGTTTTTTAATGCATCATAACTATCCATATGCTATCAAATTTTGTATATAAAAATTTTGTCTGTTTTATAATAGATTGTTAATTTCAATTCACATTTACATTATTTATTAAAGATATACATGTATCCCTTGATGTATGATATATATATTTTTCATTTTGTAGTGATATATCTATACTAGTATTAAATATTTGGAAATTAGCATGTTATTATGTTTTTATATATGTTTTTTATTTTGAATAACAATCATGGATGGGGATGATTGAACAATCATAGGGTAAATACAATTGGATATGGTTAAAATATTAAGAGAAACATTGTTTGATCACATATACTGAATAAATATTTTTCTATAATGTTTTTTTATCTAGTGTTTCCTTTATGTTACAGATGATTTCTCCATGACGTAGAATCATGGGACTATATAGGATGTGAGATATATTATGCTTCCAATGGAGGATGTTCCTATATTAGAAGAAAAATTAAGAGATTGTTGAATTGTATTCTATTTATCCTTATTTATGGCTTCTGTATTAGGTCTTATTTTGATAAATTATTCTTCTGTGTTAATATCCTTAGGATAAGAGTTATGAACTATGGTAGAATATTCCTAACATTCAAATCATATATTCTTCATCCATCTATAGCACTGAATTAACCAACGATGTTGAGGAATGGGTTAAAATAATTGTTAGAGTTCTTGAACCAGTTGAGAATATGAAGGGCCAATTTGGATAAATGTACAACTTACATGTTACAAATGTTCCTCATTCCTTTATTTGTGCACAATTTATTTATAGACTGACATTCCATTCATGTATTCATCAGTGCTAATTTTCTTAGATACACCATTGTACATGAAATTATAAAATATTCTGTTATTCCTAGAGTATGCTATAATCATTTCCAATTATGACCGTATGTGGGACATCTTGATACTAGAGATGAAAATCCGTGATGTTATTATCTGCATGGATTGGCTAACCACTTTATCTACTGACATTAGTTGCTATCTACGAGGGATACCATTTTTATCACCCCAAGGAGATAATTTATTAATGTTTGGTGAATCATAACATTGATTAGGTTGGGATGGTATAGACATGAATCATATAATAATGATCAAAACAAGGATTGGGGGTTTCAGACTTTCATCCGGTTATGTGGTAGTCCCCTCATATTTTCATCCATATGTTGATATCTCTTATTAAATCTTTATAGATGACATGATAAGATATCCCATTTACATAGCAGTTTAATTTGACATATATTTTATTCCCAAATTCAATTTGGATACCCCATTATCATATAGAATTGTTCTATTTTATGTAACTCAAGAGACAACTCAATGACTTAGTGTAGAAGGGATTTTACAAGATGAGTACTTCACCATGGGGTGAAATTTTTTGTTTTTAAGAATAATTGAATATAGTCACTGAATCTGCATTTATTACAAAAAGATAAATCAGCTGATAGTGAATAATATATATTGGTTAAAAATGATTTAATATCACTTCGATCAGTTATAGGAAACCAAATAATTGTCAATGATTGGCCTTTTATCAGGCTATTACAAGTTTGAAGTTAGAAATGAGGTAATTCAAGAGAAGGATTTTCAGAGTAGGTGTCAAATATATGAAAAAAATTTATTCCATTTAGACTAATTATTTTACCATCATTTTTCATGGTTATAATAAAAAATATCTCCCACCCAAGTCATCACACGTTCATCATAGTTTCTATTGATTACATCATCTTCTACTAGTCAAACCTAGATTAGCATTCTAGACATCTTGAGATAGTCTTGAATATGCTTTCCACACATCATCTTTATCAAAATATATAATTGGGTTAATTTTGGATTCATGAAGTTAAATTCAATGGGAACGTAGTTTCAAATATAGGTACATCCATGGACAAATATAATGTTGAGGTATTGATGACTTAGATGCATCCTACAAATGCCATCAATATCCGCAGATTTTTTTCTATAGTGAGACACTACAAACATTTTATCCAATACATCACTCATTTATCAAAAAAATTGATTTCATTAATAATTAATGAAGTAAGGATAATGTTTTCTGAACACAATTAAGGGGAATTTCCTATCTAGATGAAGAGTTTGATTACAGTTCTAGTATTTGTACTTCCTGAGACATAGATTAATTATGTGGTATAATGTGATTCATCGGTTGTTAGATTGGGGGAATTACTAATACCAAAATATTTAATAATATATCAAAATTAAAATAATCTATTACCCTATAAGAATACCTATCTTACCCATGACATGGATCTTGAATCCATTTTCAAAGCTTTTAAGTGTTGGAGATATTATATCTTTAGTGAGAGGTTTGTTGTCTATATTGAATAAATAAGCTTCTTTTATATATTTACACAGCATGACCTAAACATGAGTCATAATTTTTGGGTAGAGTAAATAAAAAATTTCTACTTTGATATAGACTATAAATCATTTAATATAAATTTTATTAAATATGTTCTTAGCCATAAGTCAATGGCATCTCAACACCATGGTGAATAGACATCAGAGGAATAATGGCACAAAATTTTTTTTGGTCGACTAAAGATTGGATGATTCTTAAGATCATGGTTTGATGGAATGCTCTCTTATCTTGGTCCCATTTTCTTTGGTATACATGGTAATGTTGGGAAAACAAACTTACACATAGTGTATTGTGATGTGGGAACTGCTAGCGGGTGGTGATATGATGCCCAAGTTTTAGTGGGATGATCAATATGTGGTCCCCGCACATGAGATAGTTTTAGTCCATTCATAAATCATATAAAATTTAATGAGATAATTCAATACCTCTAAATTTATAGAACATCCATGAGGGATGAATATATACCATGAATTTAAGTGATAGATCTGGTGGTCGAGATTATAAGGGATATTGATTGTGTTATTTTTTGATGACTTTCTTGCTAGAATATAAAGGTTTAGAACCATTATTATGGTGGTTTTTTACATCCAATTAGTGTTCCCATACTGAAGTGTGAGGAATTCAAATTAATTTTTTAATGGGCGTTCCGAGGAATAAGAGTATTCATGAGAATTTAAAGGTTATTGTTCCTAATAAAAATGAAGTTTCTCATTTCTTAGTGATCCATGAGACTCACTCAGTAGCAGGTATTTGAAAGCTTTATTTGCTTGATATATTAGGGTTTCATAGAATTACCTTGAGAATTGTATCGAATAGAGAGGAACATTTAATGTTGTGGTTTTGGTAGGTACTATAAAAATCCTTAGAGACATTGCTGAAATTGGGAATACTGTACTATCCCCATGGAGATGGATATTCATAGCTGATTATTCATGTACTAGGGAATATTCATCTGGATTAATACCTAAACATAAATATATATTTGGATGATCTATTAGCCTTAGTTGAGTTTATATAATATACTAGTTATGTGGATTCGATTCAGATGGCACCTTGAAAGACTCTTTATGTTGGCTTATTCCATTCACTGATTTCTTGTAATGAGGCTACTGAGGTAGTAGTTATAGAACCCATCTTGTTATAAGAGACATCTGAGAGAGTAAAGAAAATATAGAATAGGTTTATCATATCTGAAAATATATATATGTATTACGCCGATTACATAAGGAGACCTTTGGGATTTTCTTATGAAATGTGGTATTTCTTAGAGTATCCCCTCTATTTGAAAAAAAAACATTTAAAAAAACAATTTAATATATAACCATACTAGTTGAGGAAAATTGAGATCAGAAAGTGGGTTGGGATAGTGTCATACCATCTGAATCTTTATTTTCTCTAGATATGTATGCATGACATGTTTCCGGATTCTTGTCTCTAGAGTTTCATGCCAAATTTCATACATGTCATTTACTATGCTGATGTGGAGCTTGTGACTAATTCATCATACATGGATCTCCCAGTGTAGATTTTATATTGGATAAAGAATTCTCTATGATAGAAGATGGTAAAACATATCTGGATCCAATTGAAGCATTAAGGGATCTAGGAGGAAACAAGGATGTATATGTCAGATGTTTGAAATCAATGTCCTATGTTTTTTGAGCAAGACTGCTACTTAAAATTATAAAAGATGAGAAGTCATTAGAGTGGGAGAATTGTATAATTCACTATTATTATGTGTTATAAAAATTCAATTTTGATATTATCTATAAATTCATTTTGTGAAAATCTAATAGTTTTTGTTATCATTTTTTTAATGTAATATATAGAATAAGGATTATGTGATGGTAAATTAAATCATCTAATATTCATGGGGTTTTTTATATTGGTGTGAGGATAACTCTTTATTTATATGAGTTGTGTAGTTTTAAACAATTTTTTTTATGGGTAAAATGAATTTCCATATTTTTTTTTAGGTAAATCCATTTTTTCATTGAGTTTCCTATGGGTAACCCTATCACCACTTAAAGAAAAACTTAATTTTCTACAGTTTTTATAGGGTCAAACTCATGAAGTGTATGGGTATTCTATGCATTAAAAAAAGGTTAATAATAATTTAGAAAAAGACTTATATGTATAACCTAGTATCCTAAAATTATATTCACACGTTGTGTATGGGTAAAACCATGTTACCCTTATACAACACTCTTTTTTGTTAAAAAAATATTTTAAACCCTATTTATGTTCTTTTTCTTCCCTTCTCAACCCTGTGATGTATTTCAATGATTTTAAAATCCATGAATCATTGGAAATAAAATATTAACTTGTATAAAATTCATAACTCATATTCAAGGATATTTTTATATTCTCCTCATTTAATATTTTAGTTCAAGAAAAACTAAATTTTTATTTAAATTTGTAGTTTTGAATGTTCTGAAAGAATAAAAAACTTCTTTATTAAAATCATCTAAACCCAGATTCCCATCATTTTGATAACCACTAAAAATTTTCAATTAAAAATTCCTTTATATTATATTTATGAATCTTATTCGATCAAACCAGGTTCCTCTTTGATTTTCTGGGTGTGGAAAATCCCAATTTATCTCCTCATTTTGGGGAATAGTTTTTTAAATGAATAATTCAATATAGGATTCTATAATTTCATTTAATTATTAATTTATTTCTTCCAATGAATTTTGGAAAAATTATATAAATAATTCTTCAATGATAATAACTTACATTATCCTAGAATTATAATGATAAATATTTTTGTATAATAAGGATTTTTCTTGATCGATGAAGTTATTATTCCATTTAAAATAAAAAAAATTCTCTAAGAAAGAAATGATTATTTCATGTAATGGACTAAATGAAATATATAGAATTTATCCATGATTGAAAAAAATATTATCACTCATAGATTTTATATTTATTTTTGAATATAAAATAATATAATCGGTTCAAGGAATCTTTGGGGAGTGGTTTGAGTTGATTATTATGAAGATATGACTTGGGTTAGGATTCCATAAGAAACCATACAGATAATGTTGAAAATCTAGAGTTCGTAAGTTACATACCATTTTTATTCCCTTTTATAGTCTTATTGATTTTGATCAAGATTTTATTTCATGAATTTTTTTTCTTCATTGATGATGATGTCTTATGGGTGTGTGTGTGTTTGTGTGTTTTCATGCTCATATATAATCTTGTTTCCATGGGTGTTTTTAAGTAACATGATATATTTCATGTTTTTAATCACACTTATTTTTATGATGACATTAAATTCATTCCTTATTATTCCCTACCTATTGGTGTGTTACCATTCCATTAGAGTATTATTCTTGTCATTCATGATAGTCTATATAATGCATAAATAAACAAGATCCCAAAGTCATAGATAAATTTGAAGTAAAAGTGTGTCAGATAAGTAAATAAAACTATAGAATCCTTCAAATTCTATCTTGGTCCTCCCACTAGTTCTATACTCCATTAACAAACCATCATCCCTGTGCCCCTTTCCTTCATGGATCCTAATACATAAAGTATTCACAAGTATCGAGTTTCCCAATAAGGTTATGAGTAATAAAATCCAATAGGACACCCACAATGCATCCTTAAAAAAATATTCACATGAATAATAGGTTTATTCCATGATGAAAATAAATATGAATGTAATCTTAAAAACCATATATAGAGAACCCTTGTCCTAACCAAGCCACCATGAGCCTTAACCATTCCTCTTTCATCTCCATTACAAAAGAATAATCAATGATTTCAGAAGTAATCAAGAACTATCCACAAGGATATCAATATCCTACTAGGTATCCTCACTGAATTGAGTCTTCATTTAGGACACAAGAATTCCAACTGAACATGTACTTGGTATCTATAAGTCATCGATTTATGGAATGTCTACTCATTATCTGCAAGGCATTTAGTTCTCGATCTGTCCACAAGGCCATTATTCCCCTACTATATTTAGGGGTTGACCATCATTATTTCTACCACCATATGAAATCCACTTCTAAGGGTTAATCACACCATGATGTTCACCTATCACTATACCAAGAAGAAGCCACAAAAATTCATGGTATAACACCAATTAATATAGGATAACAAAACAATAATAACATGTAATCATGAGCATATGGCGGAAAACATATACCAACGTGTTTTTAATATAAATAATAATATCAAGATACTCTATAAATAAAAATGTATATAATATCGTATATGTGTATCATAGTGATTTACACACCCATAAGAAATAACCAATAATCACAAATGAATATCCCATCCATCACATCATATATCAAGGTAATGAGAGTATACAAGGGACACCAGATAGTATGTAATTTCTTACCTAAATATTTTTGATGTTACCATCAAGATCAACATGGAGTCATCCCCTGAATCACATACATCTATAAATAGATGCAAACATATCCAAAAGGATTCCTAGAACTGATTCTATTATTTTATTTCTTAAAATAATTAATTAATCTACATGTGATAGTAATTTTTATCACTAATAAATAATTTATAAATTATTATTTTATGCTATTCCAGGAGATAACAATTTCATTATCAGAGAAAATTATACTTGTACATGGGATAATAATTTCACCTCTCTATGATAATCTTATTTATACATGATATAATTATACATTATACTTATTGTAATCACGGTTATTATAATTCAAAAATTCATTATAAATTTTACTAGAAATATGTTGAGGAACTAAATTCATAAATAAATGGAATTATATAATCCCACTTATAATTATCCATAAAAAATTTTCTAATGAAAGATGATATAAAGGGGGTTCTTCCTTACCAAGAAACTAAAAGAAGAACTTGGTATGTCTAAAATAATTTTCTTATATCATGGACGAATGAAATTTACACTTCTCCAACTCAATATGATATCAAAAATGAATTGAATCAAGGTTCAAATATTTTTACGAATGTGACCACATAATAGTTCATAGAATAAAAAATTATAAATAAAATTTAACATTTAATTTTTATATAACAAGATTCTTGAACACTAAGTCATCAAAAACATCCATAAATATGAGTTATTAATTTTAAAATAATCATGATTGTATTTTCCATGATAATAGGATTTAAAAATCATGGAATAATGTTACCATCCAAATATGAGAAGAATAAGAATGTCAACGTGGATAAAAATATTTTTTTCAATTACTAAATGTTTTGTAAGGGAGATATGGTTTTATATATACACACCCCATCATTTTCATGTGAGTTTAATGGGGCACACTTATACATCCTTTAAAAATTATGAATTCCCCTTATGCACTAGTTAGACTATAGTTTTACATCAAGCATTTTCCACTGCATAACCTTTTAAAAATATGGGTAACCATTATGAAAATACTAGGTTAACCTTCCATAACTAATATAAAAAGGGAATTTCCTTTACCCAGTGGCTATAAACTCATATTACCCTCAAGTAGAAACTATATTACACCAACAAAACTCATATATATAAGAATATTCCTTTACATAACACCAAGAAAACACCTTTTGTATGTGTAAAAGGTCGTTACCATTACATAGTCCATATTCCATATGTAATTGAAAATTATTAAACATGAAATTTAATAGTTTATATATCATATCAAAATAGTTTCTTCGGGAACCATTTAATATTAAAATTCTCACAATATAATGACTTCCCATCCTCAATAATGGTCTCCTGTGGAATTCCCCAAACAAATTAGTCCAATAATATCAAACATCATACTCTCCCTCTCATGTTCCATCCTAGATCATTCCATTATACCATAGGATCTTGATAAGTGGTATCATATTCCCATATAGGACTTTATCAATGAAATATAAAATCCATAACAAGCTCTCCATGTATGATATGTGAGGATACATCTCAATAAATTCATAATCAATGGAATGGATGATATTAGTATTGTACAACCAAAGTTGAGACACATGAAACACAACATATAAACAACAATATAAAGGAGGGATATTGATATGGAAATCTACTATCCCAACCCACTTGATGTTCAAACAATATCTACCATGGAATAACACTATCTTCCCTTAATTCCTCAAATGGTGGTGGCATAATATATGATTAATCTTAAATAAACTAATTTCTAACATATAAGTCCAAATATCTCTTTATCATGATGTAAGAAGTCTTCTTCTTATTTATAGTTATGACTGACCTCTTTGGAATCAATAGTACTCTCTCACAGGTCTCTTTCACCATGTTGGGTCTCAAAACTGTTACCATTCTAGCCTTGTGCAAACAAAGTGGTGGACATCACTTCCTACCATGAATATCCTTGTAAGGTTTCATAAAAATTGAAACATTGAAATATTGTTTTATGTAAAATCATCCAAGGCTTGGTGTTGATCCCCAGATCCTCCAAAGACTATGGTGAAAGACTGAAGAATATCCTATATTATATGAATCTTCTTCTCTAAATATTTGTCTGTCTAAGGATATCTAACAATGTAAAATATGAATTAATAACATAAAGTGTTTTCCATAGCTTCATGAACTAAAATATAGGACATGAATATCTGTCAAATAAAATGATGAATGGAACTCCATGAAAGAGTACTTCCTTGTAAAAAATAGGTCTAACATCTTATCTACTAAGTGAGCCACAATTATCATTTTAAAATGAGAAACTTTTCTTATATAATCAATAATCACTCAAACTGCATCAGAACTCCTTAGAGTACTAGGAAACCATATCAAAATTTCAATCATGAAATCCTACCATTTAAAAAAGCTAATATAAAGAGACTAGAGTAAACCACTATGACATAGGTGCTTCACCATTATCCTATATTAGGTAAGACATCAGGAAACAAAAATAGAAATGTCACACTTCATGCCTAGACACCAAAACATTCACCTAATTTCATTATTCATCTTCATATCTCCATGGTGTACTATCAAATTATAGTTATGGAAGCCTCAGATCAAGTCATCCCTGAAAGAATCATGGACAATAATTCTTTCACATATAAGGTTCACATCTATGTCATCTAATAACCACCAAGCTATCAGATCACCACCCACTAGTTCTTCCAGCATCACAACACAATCTAGGTCACAATCCTATACACCATATAATTGGTATAAAAATTAATATGTGTCCACCCCTAGAAAAAATTTTGTTGACCATTGGTCCATAAAATCATCACCATCCAATTAGCCAACAAAATACTCACATGCAATAGTTTCTTGGTGTGAAATGCACCAAGATCTGTAGCTCTCTATAATGTATGGATAAGATAATATATAGTGATTTTACATTTACATAATGTATATTAAATCTCAATTTCATGAATTTATAGATATTCTAACTATCAACATTATCTTAATTTTAGGCCTATTTGAATGAATATATAATAGAGCCTCTTATAGACAGTGTGGACAACAAGAATTGTGTTGAAGAGATAGTTTCACCAACAAAAAAATTATAGAACATAGTTTATAGATTCAAGTCATATTTTGGATTGTTCTACTTATGTGTTCATAGATGATGTGACCCATAATCTTCTATATGCTCTCTCTACAGCAGCACTTCCCCCAAACCTAGGCATGATGCATCGAAGTACATAGCATTACTAACCCCTAGTTCAAAAGGTATCAATACTAGATCTATAGTCAATATCCTATTTCTCTTATGAAATTAATATTCACACTGGTATGACTAATGGAACCTTACTCCCTTATTTATCAGTGCATTAAAGGATGGTTATAAAAAGAATAATCCCTTAGTAAAATGTTTGTAGTATCACATCAAACCCAAAATGCTCTTGATCGTTTTTTTAAAGGTTGGGGTCGAAGACTCAATTTATTATTAAAGAAAATACCTCTTTAGAATAGGTAGAGGAAGAAACAGTACATAGACCGAAGGCCCAAGGCCAAGTGTCCTGAATACAAGGCTTGAAAGCCCATTTTTTGGCTCAAAGGACCCCTCAGTGAACAGTAACGCTACAGTAACCGCGCTTCTACAGTACCGCCGCCGCTGCTACAGTTCCCGCTGCTACTATAGTACTGCTATAGTACCAGAAATTTTCCCCTGCCCGGATTTGATCCTAGGTCTTTTTGATTCCAAGAAGAATCTTGTACCACTAGTGTACAAGTTTGTTGGATTTTTCTAAGGTTGGGGACGAAGCCTCAATTTATTATTTAAAGAAAAGACCTCTTTAGACTAGGTAGAGGGAGACCGATTACATAGCCTAAAGACCCAAGGCCAAGTGGCCTGAAAACAAGGCTTGAAAGCCCTTTTTTTTGCCCAAAGGACCCCTCGGTGAACAGTACTGGTACAGTACCCACACTACTACAGTACCCCCACCGCTAGAGTACCTGCTACAGTCTCTCCGCCGCTACAGTGTTTCCTCTGCTATAGTGCCACTGCTGCTACAGTACTGCTATAGTACCCAGAAATTCTCCCCTGCCCAGATTTGATCCTGGGTCTTTTAGATGCCAAGCAGGAGCCTGTACCACTAGGGTACAGCCTCATTGGCCTCATGATCTCAAACATGTTTTTCAGATATGTTAAGAACATCACTACATCAAACATCCCTATATAAATGGATAAATCAATCTTAGACACTAAATGAAACAAAAATTTCCCCTCTTGAAGCAAAAAAAAATGACACTTTCATTTGTTGGGATAAATAATATTCTCTTAAAGTGTACTCTATAATATCTCAAGATAGCTGGAACATAGCTATGGGTTTGATGAGTTGATTAGGATGTAGACAATGAACCCAACGATGGATGATTAAAAATGTGAATGTATAGTATATCAGCATGGTAGGTGTATTCATCAGTCCAATTATAATTACTATGTACTTTTATATCATATGTCTTCTCTGAAAATCTAACATTGGGATTCCCTTCCCTTTAACTGAAAAATGTTGATATCCTAAACAAAGGTAAATCTTTTAGAACCATTGGGATGAAAAAAACTAATCAAAAATGATGTAAATCCTTGGGTAGGGATATATGTTCATCAGCGTCACCTGATTCAGCTTCATGTAGTCTACGTAGAGTTTATGACTAACATCCACCTCCTTGGAAAATCAAAGAGGTTCACCCCAATGTGAAGTACTCAACCTGATAAATCACTCACATGAAACGTTATTGAGATAAAACTAAATCACCTTCAACTCGACCATATCCATATGATAACCTCCTTGGAAAATCAAAGAGGTTTACCTCAAGGTGAAGTACTCTACATGATAAATCACTCGCACAAAAAGTTATTGAGATAAAACTAAATCACCTTCAACTCGACCATATCCATATGATAAATAGGTATCAAAATGGGTTTCACACTTCAAATGAGATCTATCTTAAATTAAACTCCATTAACATGGATAGGATTGATGAATTCATCTAGGAAGACACACTGAGATAGAACCATAACATGAGGAAAAGAGGAGGGGACTACCATTGATATTATTTAATGATACAAGGTAAAAATATTCATCATGATCAGGATGATATTACTCTAATATGGATCAACTATACCTTTATCTAGTTACTATTTAGTGATCATAATGAACTTACCTACCTTGGGTGATGTAAACCCTAAATCTCACCAATAGTAAGCAATGTGAGCTCGAAAACTGTTCATCCAATCCATTTTAAGAATCATATAAATATCATAATCTCTAAAATCATTAATTATCATAGATTTATATAAAAATAAATTATTATAGAATAATCTATGCATTACTGATGATGGTCCTCTTTCATTCCCAATGGTGTAATGAGGGAGAGAAACTCAGAATAAAACATGACTCAAAATCTATGTCAAAAAATAAATTCTTTAAATTTAAATCAATTTAAAACTATAAAAACATGAAATAAACTGGAATCACAAACTAATACATTAGATTCAATACTATTTCAATGATTCCAGTATTTATTTCAATAGATTCCTTAGTATCTTGGGGGGCTCTAGTAACCTAGAGGGATAGAGAATGATGGAGTTTAATGTCAATTAATATTCTACCAATTCTTCCCCATTTTAATATAATATGATCATTGTCTATCAAATACTATAAAATTATTTTTTAATGGTATAACCAATTTATATCTACATAACTCTATAATGAAAAATAAAAACATCGCTCATCTGTACGTGGTGACTACCACCTCAAGGAGGTACATTATTTAACAATTAATAGATTCTATAGTAATGTATAACATAGATATATTTGAAATAAAATGGTTAATAAAAATGAAAAATGTTATAAATAATGTAAAAATTTAACTTGATTTAATTATTTATGTTGATAAAAAAGGTACATGACAAGTAAGACTTGAGGTAATGGATTTTACATAAAAAATGGTCTGAGCCTTTTTAAGTATTACTAATGAATCGTTTTCTTCTATATAATTTTTTTTAAAATTATTTTATAGAAGATAATATTTAATAATAAATGGTTTATAAAATTATTTGATTATTACCATTTTATTTCGTTAGAAAGACTAAAAAACAAATATTTATGTGGTTTTCCAAATGAGAAACTTTTTTATTGTAGGTGAGAGAAGAATGTTTTTTTATATATACATCATAAATGGAATTTAATTTCTTTGTAGATATAATTATTTAACAATATCACTAAATAATATTATATTTTTTATTTCAAATAAAATATTTCCTCCAATATTTTTGGAAATTTATATTAATTATTATCAAATGAGAAAGATATTCTTGGGAACAGTTTTACATCTATTATCAATAATGTGCCAATAAGTGTTTGGTGAGTGTGAAGGAAATGGGGATTCTAGTAGAATTGATATTGATTCATATAAATAAATAAGATGTCCCACATGGACAATTTTACTTGGTTAATGTGAATTTTATTGATCCTATTGTGAATTTTATAAGACTTGTTCCAAATAATAAATCAACAATGAATTAAACAAATGATTACCATGAAAATATTTATTTTCATGTAGTTAATAAGAATTTCATTTTCAAAGAAAAAATTAATAATGCATGAGAAAGAAGAGAGAATTGTTAGTTTGTATTGTAATATTATCAAATTCATTGAATTTCATTTATATAATTAGATATTTTTATAATTATTTTTATGCATGACTCATTTTAAAAATAGGTCCATCCCATAGGGCTTCCCCAGACCACATGAACATGGGATAATGTGGGACATAGAAGTTTACCATTATAAATTGAGACATCCTAGGATATCCTACAAGTGAAATAGGTTGGAATATATCTAGCATGGGACCATTTATAAGGCCCATAGAGTGCATTCTTCAAGGCTAAAAAAATTTATGATTTAATACTATAGGACCAATGTAAGTTGGTGTGTGTATGTGTGATGGGTGTTGATCCCCCATAGCCATATCAGGGGGTTTCTATTATATTTATCCAATTAGATAGAGAAAACCCACCTTGAGAAAGATATATGGGATGGATGAAGTTCATTATAAACTTATAGAATTTAAAATCGATGTAAGTTTTTGTATCCATCCAATCAATGTGATCTACACAATCGAATCAAATTTTCATTTTTCTTCATCCTCTACAGACATATGAAAGGATTTTCCCAATATAATTCAAGATGAAACACCATTTAATGTTACTGTATATATTATTGTCAATGGAAAGAGGTATTTGAGATTAAACTAAATTTATTCTATAAATATAATTTCATTTATTCATGTGAAGAAATTTTGGAATGAACAATGGTCAAATGAAAAAATATTTACAAATGGAACTCAAAAAATGGAGTTGTTTGATCTTATGTACAAGAGAAGCATGTGATTATGGAATGAAGGTGAGAATATCACTACAAGGTATATCATTGTCTCGTATAAGATAAAATATATGAAATTAGATGTACATTAGAATAAACCTGAATGACTCAGGTAAAATAAAATATGATTCAATGTGGAATATTTTTAGGAGTCCTCAGAGTGGATTAAAACTCTGATATGAGGCTATGTAATCTTCCTGTTAATAATGGTCCCCAAATGATGAGGTGAGTTTCTTATTGAGATAAGAGACTCACATATTTTCATATAAAACCATTGCAACGCAAGACACGAGATTCATGAGGATTAGTTTTTGTCTAGATTTGATTGTGTGAGGGAAAAGGGAACATATGTGGATGTCAACATGTGAATTCCAAACTCATTTTGTTTCATGAAGAACTGGTTTCTATTAAGTGTTCCTAGTCCATGTAATTTTTTTTACAACTACGTGGTATGATACACTTATACATTATATTCATCATTGATAAGAAACTATTGAATAAAGATTACTATTATTGATATTTTTTTAGAGATATTTTTGTGAGAAAACCTATGCTTGGGTGAATTTCATGAGGAATCATGGAAGAAGAAGAAGAATAGTGTGACACTCTTACATGAAGAACCTAATGTTTCAAATCTTATTTTCATGATGACAAATTGAGAGGGTCGTATGCTATTAACAGTGCATGTTTGTATATATATTTTCATATAGACATTATTTCCTAAAAATTAATGTCATTCAATATAAAACTACAGTGTTAATGTGAAAATAAACAAAAATAAACTTAGTGAATGCATGTAAAATAATTTAATGCACATTCATTGAGAAAAAAGTGAAATTTTTATGTCATTACTAAATTAAAACATAAAAAGCATTATAATATTGAGATACCTAAAGTAAATAAGAAAAAATATATCAAAAGAAGAAATATAATCTATTCTATATTTTCTAATTCCATGAAACTCACGAATGAGTAAAATTTTATTCAATATTGTGAAAGTATTAATCTTGTATAAAATACATAATAATAATTTTTTCACTTCTTGTACACCAATTAAGTGCGAATGGGACAACAGTAGAAGGAATAATCTACACAAGCATAGTTTCGCATCAGAAACTGGTCATTATAGGTAATCATATTTATTAAACAAGTAAAAAATACATGAAAAATTGTTTTTATTGTACATTAATAAGTAAAAGAGGAATTTAGATCCTATAATCTCAAAGAGGATGATCATATAATATTTTTATAGTGGATCAATCCTTGAAAAGATGTGATTTCTTATTGTTGGTTATGGAAGTATGTAATGTCTTCAAGTTGTATCCTGGATCAAATAAAGTATCTCAGTTGGAGTAGGATCAATATGTATTTTTATTCGATCCAACAAAAAATGGAGCCTCTCAATTTGAGGTCGATAAGAAGTATTTCTATTGGAGTTTAATGCAATTCCATTCACTAGTTTGAGAGTTGAGAATCTATAACTAAGGGGAATTATTGGTTTTAGTAAAGAGTATGCATTATATAGAACCTTGTAAGTGTTTTTTATTCTCTGTATCTATTATTATTACTATACACGAGGTGATATTAAGAGATCATATTTAGTGGATTGATAACATTAACAAGTTCAAGTGTATTAATTGAATGAAAATGAATTCATAAAAAGAAACCACTAATTCACCCCACCCTTCTTAGTGGTAAATATGTCTTTAGGATCTACAAGTTTTATACATGGATCGATCACCTATAAATAACCAAGATAGTCTTTATGAATTTAATATTTCATCAAATGACTGAGCAACCTCAAATAATGATTTATTATATGAATCAGAATAATTGAAAAGAAATAAAGGTGAAAAAGATGAAGAAGAAACTCAATGTTAATAAAGATACCCATCTAATTATAGGTAAATTTAAAGGTACAACATAAAATAATTCTTTTAATTACGATTCATCAAATGAATCCTTATCAAGTTACAATAAAGAGTTATTACTTTTTGATAATAAATTTGAATTCAATGAACATCTAAAGAAACATCCAAATGAATTTATGAATTTTATTCTTGGATGTTTCAAGTATCTTCGTGTTAATAAACTATATCTCGAAGAGGATTTTAATGTCATGTTAGAGACCTAGGTTAAAAAGCATGGAATATTCATTACTCTCATAAAACATGAGAAATAAAAGAATGAAATAATATATCTTTTCAATGAACGTTATGATGAAGCTACTGAAGGATTGAAAAGGAGTGTGTTTAATAAATAATTCCTTGGGATAGTGTTTGTAAAATCATTCCATTAAATTGATTAAATGAAAAAAATTGTATGGTTGAAATATAATTTATACTATTTTATCAATCTAACATTTGGAATATTCTTGAAAATAATTTGCAAGAATCATAAATAATTCATGGAAAAATAAATGAAGAAGATGAAGAAGAACTGGGAAGACAAACTGTGATCTGATTAAGAAGGAAACAACTTCTTCAATGTGAAGTGTTTAGAGCTATAGGTGGGAATAAAAAATCATGTATCAACAAAATATTGAACTTCCCCAATTTTTTGTAGAATATATGATTCCATTAATATTTTATTGAGGATCATGATTCCAAATAATGTATGATATCATTCTCAAATCAAATGTAATCATCCTCCATGAGTAAATCGTCTCATGACTTAGAAAATTTCATATACTCAAATGTTGTTTCAAGTGTTGGTATATGTTGTAGACCAAATTCTGGGAAATTATGGAAGATAAAAAATACCTATTAACTCACCACATCATCAGTTTTTGTGAAAATATTCATTAAATTATGTTCAATAATAAGTGTCTAAAAGATATTTGGTTCCACCAAAAAGAATAAAGGTTCATATTCTTGGAATCCTAAACATACCTCTCCCCAAATTAAGATAAGAATGATTGTAGAATATTATTTTTGTTACAGGAAATTTGGGAACAAGGCCTGGGAATCATAAAATAACAAGTAAATTTATGAAAACAATAGAATTACTGTATTTAGGTGGAGAAAAAATGATTAAAATTGAACAAATTCACTATATAATAGAACTACAAATAAAATAAATCCATCAACAAATAATACATTTAAACGATCTAAATATTTTGTTGAGTGTTAAATTAGAAGACTTAAATATTATGAGAATTGTTGGTATGTACCAATCATGATCAAATATTCTAATAATATGACGAAAAGACGCCAAAAAATGGAAAGGTAGATGATAAAATAAGGTGAAATGTTAGTCATGAAATGTAAAACAAATAATAAGGATATTAAACAATTTGGAACCAAAAGGAATAATGGTGTGATGATAAATTCGTCCAAATTCTCATGAAAAAATATCCATGAAGACCTAAAAATATTTTTGTGTAGATTTATTCATAAGGGCAAAAAAACTGATAAATTATTTAAAATAATCCTAGAAGATATTCAATATATTGATAAAGGGAAAATGATTCAATAGAAAAGTCGTTTAAAGTCTTATCGAGATTCTGAGAAGAAATAAAATGTAATGAAAGAATATATAGTTGTTTATCAAAAAAATCAGAAATTGGATAATCGCTTTGAGGATGATAAAAATGATCATGTTAAATAGGAGAAATATATAATAGAAACTAAGGTGAAAAAAGTTTTACACCCAAAGAATAAGTTTATGGGAAGAAATATTATAGTCAAATATATGTTACTCATATAAAAATAACTGTTCAAAGTATCTTTCTATATTGGTATTAGTTGAAAAGAATGTCCCAATGTTATAGGAATATCTCAATTTAAATGTTAGTAATGAAAAAAAAGAGGTCCCACAACATTTCCATATATATATATATTAATACATAGGTATTGAAATTTAAGTAATTGAAGGAGATTGAGTCTTCCCTTTTGGGAGAGAATTGATGATATTAAGCTATTAAATTTTCTTCACATATTGAATTTAGAGCAGCAAAAATGATTTTTAAAACTGGAATATGATGTATATCAATCATACATTTATACCTCATTATTAATTGAGTTAATCATATCAATTAAAGGGGGGAGGGTAATTATTTGATCTCAATATAAGAAAAAATGGGATATATATCTCTTCAAATAAACTTTATACTTTCTATGTTGATGTATGTGTACTATTTAGTACTTTATTGATAAATATTATAATTTCCAATCCCATTAATCAGAATTGTGAGTTTCTAAGAAAGATTTAACAAGCAATGTATTTTATTGAATTCAGAGACTCCCATGGGTATATCTCTTATTTTCTACACTACATTATCCCATGTAGACTTTTAGTTGATTAACTAAAGTCTCTTTACCAAGACAACCATGTGATATCATTCCAATCTACGAAGTGATCATATTATTTTTATAGAAAGGATATTATCATGTTTTAAAATGAAAAAATAGAAGATAAAAATCACTGAGTTAATATTTTAATTTTATTTTACAATGGGGAGAATGTTTTTGATCCCATATATTTCCTTTTTATATGTGAAAAAGGTAATGATAAGAAAATACAAAGGGGTATTTTTGGGACCAATTTTTCATTTTTTGTAAATAAAATTACAATATATGTCTGGTGAATTTTGATGAAGTTGGGATTCCCATAGAAATGTTTTGGATTAATATAATGTAATTAAATGGATTTCTTTGTAAATTATCTTGGGTAAATTTATTGGTTTTATAAGTTGTTATTAAGATTCTAAGACATGTGAAAAGAGAATAAATTCACATTTCATACAATAAAGTAATAAAATAGAAATATTTATTTTCTGGATGTGGAGAAGAATTAAATCTTTCATCCAAAAATAAATTTCTAATTCATGAGGAATAATAGATAATTAGGACTTTGGATTTTCATTTTATCTATATATTAGAATAATATTTCAATACATAGATATTTCTCTATATATTTTTATGAAGGCCTCGTTTAAAAATTTTGGCCAATCAAAGGGGATGCTAAGGCTAGATACACGCATTAATCATGTGGGACTTGGATGAAAAACACACCAAGGGGAACCTTACTAGGTAAGAATGTATGTGGTAGATTTGGGTGCATGGACCACCTAGGCCTATGTATAAGGGCTTAAGAGCGCACACTCGAAGGTGTACAGAGTTTGTTCTAGAATCTTGTATACTCAATGCATTGTGGTGTGTTAATATGCGATGGGTGTTGGGCCCCCATATCTATATCATGAGGTTTTGATATAAGATTGACAATAAGATGGAGTGAATTCACCTTAAGAACCTGTAATGGGATAACCAATGTGAGTAGTATGGATCCCATGTTTAAAATAATATAATCATTTCCATATCCATCCAAAAAAGTTGTCTTTGTCATCTAATCTAATCCTCATATTGTCTTCTTCCTCAATAAATCCCTAAAGAATTCTTCTCCCCAGTATTCAGTCTAAACCACCATTGATCAAAACCAGTTATAATTTGTGATGTTTTTGATTGAATGAGGTATTTGATATCAAAACCAATTCATGTATTAAATATAACATCTTCCATGCATGAAAAGGAATTGTGGAATGAAAGGATTAAAACTAGAAATGAAGTTGCATATGGAACTAGAGTAATGGAGTATTTTGACCTTCTATTCATGAGAAGAATATGATAATCGAGTGAAGGTGATGATATCACTGTAAAGGATATCAAAAACTTTCATAAAATAATGACCATGAAATTTGGTGTACACTATAATAAAACCATCTGACTCTGTTGAAATGAAATATTCCCCAACACATCATATTTTTCATAGTACTAAAAAGGATTAAAACACATATATGATGTAATATAATCCACCTATAAATAAATATCACCGAATGTCAAGGTGAATTTATTCTTGAGATAATAGGAACTCATTTTACCAGTGACCAAAAATATTACTACAAGAAACTAGTTTTGTGAGGATGAGTTTCCTCATATATTTTCATGCACAATAGAGTAGGTAACCCAAGTTTCAGTGAACTTTTACACTAAAAATCATTCTATTTTGAAAATAACTGAGATTTTAAAGGCATTCATTGTCTATGCAGTTTATTTGTGAAAAATATGGAAGTTTAAACTTAAATATTATATTTTTGAAGGAGAAGAAATACTTGTGTGAAGAATATTATTTATATTTTTTCATGAAGCGGTTTTCATGAGAAAATTGTAACTTTGGTGAGTTTCACAATGAAAATTGTAAGAATAAGAACAATGTAAAACACTTTCATTAAGGACTTGAGGTTTTATACATAATTTCTAAGAAGACAGGTTTATACGGCCTCACACTTTGAAAAGTGGTGTAAGAATTTTCATGGTCATGAACACGTGATTTTCTTAGAGTTGAAGTAATTGAACATAAAAATATATTGTCACAAAGTAGAATGTGTGTGAGTGAATGTAAAAAAATTCCATGCACATACATTGAGAAACAAAGTGAAATTATAATTTCATGCTTACATGAATACGTAAAAAAACGTAGGAAAATTGAGATACATGAAGTAATTAGATCATAATATAATAATGAATGACATATAATGTGTGCTATGTTTTTTGGATTCAATTAATCTCATTACTAAAGTAAAAATTATTTTATATTTTTAAAGTATTAATATTCCACAAAATAATCAAGAGGAATTTGTGTGAACTACATAAAAAATTATTATGTGGGTTTGAGACTTCAACAGAAGGAAGAATCATACTGAGAATTATTTCTCTAAGGAAACTATTCATTATAAGTGATATGATTTATTCAATAAGACCAATAAACTCGAGGAGTGGTTTTAAAAGGAACATGAATTTGATTATAGGCATTTCAGATCCAACAGGATCATCGGGAAGATCGTGGATTCATCCTATAGAGGATAAAGAGTTCAATAGGGTTTAAGTATTCTGGTTTGTTCTATATGTAGTTTAAGTATTCTAGTTGGAGTCAGGACTAAATATAGTCTCTCAGTTAAAGGTTTAAAAAAATACTTTTGGTTATACATAAAATGAAATACAGTCTCCCAATTCGATCTTGAGTATAATTATTTTAGTTTGATCTGAAATAAATTGTATTCACTTGTTTAATATTGAATAATCTCTAACTGTGGAATAATAGTTAATAGTATGTAGTAGGATCTCTGCTGAAATTTAGAAATATTGTGTACTTACCTCTCTATTATTACTACTGAACGCAATGGGATATTGAGAGAAAATATTTAGTGGATTGAGAAACTTAACATGTTCAAGAGGATGATTTGAAATAAAAATGAATTTGTAAAAATAAACCAATGATTCACGCCTCCCCTTTCAGTTGTCAATATAGCCTAGGAATCTACAGATATTTTCTTTAGTTTATGTGATAGTGAATATGATTTTTTATATGGGTTTAAAATAATATTTCATGAATTTTTAGGATGTCGATTCAAGATTCTATGTGATTTATGTGTCTTATTGTCCTTGAATATTTATAATGATGACAAGTGATCCAAAACTAACTCTCCACTACTTTGGGTGATGATTATATCCTCTAGAAAATTATGTTGGAATTAATCAAGAATAAAATTCCATTTATATGGGTTATTGTAAGGGTTCTGTAAAGATGATTTCCCAAGGTAGCTACCTATATTTTATATGATTTATAATGATTTTTTATATAAATCCTCTTATGTCAAAAGTTAACTAATGATATTTTGTTTAAAAGAATGAATATTCCCAATAAGAGTAAAAATTAATTTTTTTCAAGAATTTTTCTTTCATGTGATTTTATATTTTCGAAAAAACCATCTTATTTGTGTTTCATTCCATTATGTTTTCTTATATTGTGTTTTATAAAGAAAAAAATTGGAAGTAAAGAAGATTTCTTGTGTAAGTAAATGGTTATTTTCACTCAAAGTATATTATATTAAAGGAAAACCTCTTATATGATCTCATGGTTTTTAAATTGACTAACAAGTTTATTTTATTCAATTTTTAGGTCCTATATAGATATTTTTGTTATCATACAACATTTTAAAATGTATTTCCTAGTATTTTAATTATGATAAAGAACTACGATTGTGTAAAGACCCGTAAAATTCAAGGGAAATTTTTTCTTAATTTTCTTTGGAATTTTACAAGAACGCGGTTTCTGACGGCACCTGATTCCCAGGCCCGGAGTGCCCGGAATCAATTTCCGAAGTTTGGCTCGGGTACGTTCAGTGAACGAATGAGCGAGAATTTCTAACTTCTGAACCGGTGCCCAGAATCAAATTCCGAGGGCACCGATGAACTCGCAGCGCCGATATTCGCTTAAGGGGACCTTTTCCGAGGTTGCGTTTATTGCGGGTTGTAAGTTAGTTTTTGGGTTTTAAGAATAAGTTAAATAAAATTTTTTGGATACAATTTTTATTTTTAACTTGTTGTTTTAAAACCTCCCAAAGGGAGTTAGGGGTGGGACCCACAACCACTTAACCTCCCTTGGGAGGATTAAGTGTGGTGGGGCCCACACGAACCCCAACTCCTCATCTTCTCTCAAAACTCCCCTATAACCCCTTTAATTAATGTTTGCCAACATGGTTTATTTAATTAAGGTGGGTTGATTTGAATTTCAAACTTTTGAAATTCAAGTTGATTTTTGTGTAAATAAAATAAGCCTTAGCTTATTTTATTTTGGTTAGCCATCTTGAGAGGATTTGAGAGCTCCTTCTTCTTCTTCAAGCATTGACGAAGAACACGAAGAACATTCAACCTCCGACGAAGAACGCCGCTCCTCTCTTCTTCGTAGCCGGTTGTTTCCGAAGATCGACGACGCCTTCCGTGTCAACGAAAGGGAACGCCGCTTCCTCCTCGGACTTCCTTCGTCGGCTTATGAAGATTCACCAACAACGTACCTCTTCGTCAACGGAGTTGACGAACGTTTACCGTGACGCCCGACCTCCGCGACGTTGTCTTCCGCGGGTCTTTGACGATCATCGATCTTGAAACCGAGGTAGGAGTTTGTTGTTGATTATTTATTTACTCTTGTTCTTGGTTCTAGCATGATAATCTCGTGGATAAATATTTAAGGGTTATTATCTAACGAGAGGGGGGTCGGACCGCACAAACACGGCCGAATTCCCCCTCCTTTGTTCTTGAATATTTTTTTTATATTCTTATGGATGAACAAGAAGTCGTGGTGTCGTCGCACCACGCAGGAATCGCACGGCTATTGTTGTGCGGCGCCGTCGCGCCACGCCGCGGAAGTTTATCAAGAACGCGACGCCGTCGCGCCGCGTCAAGGGGAACCTAAGACGCCGCGACCGGAGCGGGGCCACGGCGGAGGGACGCGATGCCGTCGCACCGCGCCGAATGACGATGGTCGCGGCCGGTTCTGGGCCGTGGTAGAACGAGAGGACCGGTGGCTAGCTGGGCCGCCGGTGTCGGATGCCGGAAGGGGGGACCGGCCTTGCCGGTCCCGTTGAGGAAGATCCGGCCGGCCATGTTGGGCCGGCCGGAAGGGAGAAGTGCCGGGGGAATTAATTCCCCCGGCTGGCCACAAACCGGCCCCCCATAATGGGGGGGCCGCGGTTACACCAGGGGGGGGGGGCAGCGCCCCCCCCCCCGTTTTCCTCAAGGCAGGCCCCCACGAGGGGGGCCGGTTTCCTCCAAAGGCGCGGCTTCAGTCGCGCCGCCAGCAAGGAGGGGCGGGGGCCTTGCCCCCCGCACGTGGCGCCCGAGCCGCGCCCAGGCCGCGCCGCCGCTGGCCGGGCCGCGCCGCTGCGCCGCCTGCCGGGCCGGGTCAGACCCAGGTCGGGTCGACCCGGTTCGGGCCGACCCAGGGGGGTCGGGCCAGGTCGGCCCGGACCCGGACCCCCCGTTTTCGAATCAATTTCGGTCTTTTGCCCATAACTTGAGCTACGGACCTTCGAATGACGAACCGTCAGTGGAGATGCGATCCTTGGATCGAGACGGTCGATTCGGTATATCGAACTCAACGTTTCGGAATACTTTGAGTTCGGACGGGTTGGTTCGTACACGAAACCAACCGGGCCCTCGGAGCGGAAATGCTCATATCTTAAGCTACGGACGTCTGATTGACGTGACGTCAGCTTTGTTGTGTTCCTCTTAGTGAGAAGGATCTTTTGGCATACTCCGCCCGAGTTTTGGACGCAGGTGGAGTACGGTCGGGTTGGGTTTGCCTTAAAAACCAACCGGGCCCCTGGGACGAAAAAGCCAATAACTCTCAGACCGGGCGTCCGATCGACGCGCCGTCTGTTGCGTTGTGTTCCTGTTGACGATACGGAACTTTTGGATACATCAACTCTGGACTTTGTGATAGTTGATGTATCAGCCTCTCGGCTCGTGGAGCGGACCCTCTTGAACGAGCTTGCTGTGTGCGGGAACCCTAGTGCTGGCTGCGACTGGGACTACTACTGCTACTGCTACTTCTACTGTGACTGCGACGATGACAGTACAGAGATCCTGTGTGGATTCGACGACGACTACAACACTCAGCGATCCTACGTGGATCAGTGCTACAGGTCCTGGGTGGGCCCGATCCTATGTGGGTCTTTGCGCTCAGCGGTCCTGTGTGAACTAACACCTACATGTCCCGTGTAGGCCCGATCCTGTGTGGGTCTTTGCGGGGGTTAGATACCTATCGATCCTTCGTGGGTCCGATGACTTAGATGGATCAGAGATCATCTTTATCGTCTTTTGATGATGTATACCTGTGTGAGATGAATCCTGTTGTTTTACTGTGTGGATTGTGTTGTGCTATCCTGTGTGGATTTCGTTTTGCTTTCCTGTGTGGAATACGTTTACTTTCCTCTGTGGACTGAGTTGTACTTGGGCTCGGAGGTTGGAGCGTATTGGGATTGATGACTTAGGTATATGTATGGGCATATACCTAAGCAGTTTCGGTTGTTACTTCATGTTTGTATCTATCCTTTGTGGATTTTGGGAGACTTTCGGGGGTCTCGGGGTCTCTACTGAGTAGCTTATACTCACCCCTGCACAGGCTATGCCCGCACTACGTTGTGTTGGTTGCAGACGACGGACAGCGTTGATCTTGGCTGAGGCTTGCAGACCAGGACGGTACCTGGAGGTGGACCATTGGGCGGGACGTGTTCGGAGCAGACGACGGGAATCGAGGAGCAGTGGAGCTATCTGTACCCACCCTTCAGGTGGGATTTCCAGTGGACAGCTCGGTGTAGCTGCTTTTACTTTACAGTTGTTGTTTTCCCTTTCGAGTTGTACTTTACTTTCAGTTTGGGTTTGTATACTGGCCCATTTACTTTTCCGCACTTTCAGTTGTACTCTGTTTTTACTTAGTGTTTACTTTCCTCTTGCTTACTCTGTGGTGTTTGTTTACTTTACAAAGGCAATGTCTTCCCTTTTTACCGAGATTTACGCCTTGGTGCTAGTCGCCAGCCCCTGGCCTATGGAAGGCGGGCTTGGGGTAGTCACGGATGGGAGCAGGTTCACCTTCACCGGCGAGAAGGGAGCCTTTACAGCACAGGATGGACTTCCGCGGAGGAGAGGACAGCCCATCACTCATCAGTTGGCTAGCCTCATCCTTGGAGCAGTTGACGTGCGGAGTCCTGGTTTTCCTGCAGTGGTGGATCAGTTTGCGGATGTTTTTCCCGACGACGTTCCAGGGCTACCTCCTCGCAGAGAGGTAGAATTTTATATTGACTTGTACCCCGGGACAGCCCCGATATCCACTCCAGCATATCGGATGGCCCCCGCCGAGCTTCGAGAACTACGGGTACAGTTGGAGGACTTACAGGGCAAGGGGTTCATCCGACCCAGTGTTTCACCCTGGGCTTCCCCGATATTGTTCGCCAAGAAGGCGGACGGGAGCTTGCGACTTTGTGTTGACTATCGTCGCCTAAACCAGGTGACGGTGAGGAACAAGTATCCGCTACCGAGAATTGATGACCTCTTTGATCAGCTCAAGGGAGCACGGTGGTTCTCGAAGATAGACCTCAGGTCAGGCTATCATCAGCTCAGAGTCAGAGACGAGGATGTGCAGAAGACGGCCTTCAGATGTCGGTATGGCCACTATGAGTTCTTGGTTATGCCTTTCGGCGTAACCAATGCTCCAGCAGTGTTCATGGCTCTCATGAACAGGATCTTTCAGCCATACCTTGATCGGTTTGTCGTGGTCTTCATCGATCACATTCTGATTTACTCTACGACTGAGGAGGAGCACGCCTATCACTTGCGAGTTGTACTAGACACACTCTGAGAGCACCAGCTTTATGGTAAGCTCTCGAAGTTCCAATTCTGGATACGTGAGGTCCACTTCTTGGGACACGTTATCTCTGAGGCGGGAGTTGCAGTGGATCCTGCGAAGATCGAGGTTGTGTTAGCATGGGAGCCACCCGGGAGCGTGATTGAGGTTCGGAGTTTCTTGGGACTAGCTGGATACTATCGGAGATTCATGCCAGACTTCTCTAGAGTTGCGGAACCACTCACATCTTTGACGAAGAAGGGGAAACCCTTCATGTGGTCAGACAGATGTCAGCAGAGCTTCCAGGAGATGAGACAGAGATTGACTAGCGCACCTATCTTGAGGTTTCCGGAGGAGGGAGTAGGGTACGTAGTTTACTGTGATGCATTAGGGACCAGACTCGGTTGCGTCCTGATGCAGGAGCGGGCAGTGATCACCTATGGATCACAACAGTTGAGGCCACATGAGTAGAACTACGCTACCCATGACTTGGAGTTGGCAGCGGTGGTCTTCGCTCTGAAGACATGGCGGCACTATTTGATGGGAGAGCTCTTTACAGTCTTTTCTGATCATCAGAGTCTCAGGTATATCTTCTCGCAGAAGGACCTGAACCTGAGACAGTGGCGATGGCTCGAGTTCCTCCAGGACTATGACTTTGAGATAGTCTATACTCCTGGGAAGGGGAACGTGGTAGACGATGCCCTCAGCAGGAGGACGGGCATTCAGCTACTTGAGGAGGCGACAGAGCAGCTAGCCTCTTTGCAGATATCCTTCGTGGATAGAGATGGAGAAGCCTTCCTTCAGTCTCTCACAGTCACCCCTCCACTACTGCAGCGGGTCAGAGAGGCACAGCGTGAGGATGCTGACTGTGAGACACGACATGTACAGATATCCTCGGGACAGGCACCTGATGGTTTCTCCCTTGGAGCAGAGCACTACATCCTTTTTAGAGGATGTACCATGGTACCAGTCACTTTGCGATAGGAGGTGCTGAAAGAGTTTCACACTTCTCCTTTGGCGGTACATCCTGGAGTGGCGAAGATGTACCAGGACCTCAGACAACAGCACTGGTGGCCGGGCATGAAGAAGGTTGTAGCGGAGTTCGTTTCTCGATGCCTCACCTGCCAGCAGGTGAAGGCAGAGCATCAGGTACCAGCAGGCTTGGTACAGCCCTTGGAGGTCCCAGAGTGGAAGTGGGACGGGATATCGATGGACTTCGTGACTGGACTTCCACGCACCTCCAGAGGTCACGACTCCATTTGGGTGATTGTTGACCGACTCACCAAGTCGGCACACTTCTTACCCATCAGAGAGCAGGGCTCAGTGGAAAGCTTGGGACGTCTCTACGTTCAGGAGATTGTGCGGCTCCACGGCGTGCCATCATCTATCGTCTCCGATCGAGATGCTCGCTTTATTTCCCGGCTATGGAAGGGGTTACAAGAGGCGTTCGGGACACAGCTACATCTGAGCACAGCTTTTCACCCTCAGACGGATGGTCAGACGGAGAGGACCATTCATACTCTCGAGGACATGCTCCGCGCATGTGTCCTCGACTTTTGTCGTAGCTGGGAGGACCACCTACCCTTGGTGGAGTTTGCGTACAACAACAGCTACCACTCCACCATCGGGATGGCACCATACGAGGCATTGTACGGCCGACCATGTAGATCTCCTTTGTGCTGGACAGACCCTGGGGAGTCAGCACTTGTGGGACCGGAGATGGTCAAGGCCACGATAGAGAAGGTCCAGGTCATCCAGGAGCGGATGAGGACAGCTCAGAGCCGGCAAAAGTCATACGCTGACAGGAGGTGGAGGCCACTAGAGTTCGAGGATGGCGACCACGTCTTCTTGCGGGTCTCACCTCGACGTGGTATACGGAGATTTGGACATGGCAGAAAGTTATCTCCGCGCTTCATCGGACCCTTCCAGGTCCTCAGCAGGATTGGTGAGGTGGCTTATCGCATGGCTCTACCACCTCAGTTGCACCGGGTGCACGACGTCTTTCACGTATCTCAGCTGAGGAGATACGTGCATGACCCGACGCACATCATTGACCATGGGGAGCTTGACATCGACGATGGGGAGACTTTTACGGAGGTCCCGGTGGAGATAGAGGATCGATAGGAGCGGGTCCTACGTGGGCGATCGATTCCTCTTGTGTGCATCAGATGGAAGCACGGGAACCTCCAAGAGAGCACATGGGAGCGGGTGGCTCAGATGCGTGCTCAGTACCCTCATTTGTTTCCCTAGTTTTTGATGTATCTTTATGGGAACGTAAAGCCCTGAGGTGGGAGTAATGTAAAAACCTGTAAAATTCAAGGGACATTTTTTCTTAATTTTCTTTGAAATTTTACAAGAACGCGGTTTCTGACGGCACCTGATTCCGAGGCCCGGAGTACCCGGAATCAATTTCCGAAGTTTGGCTCGGGTACGTTCAGTGAACGAACGAGCGGGAATTTCTAACTTTTGAACCGGTGCCCAGAATCAAATTCCGAGGGCATCGATGAACTCGCAGCGCCGATATTCGCTTAAGGGGACCTTTTTTGAGGTTGCGTTTATTGCGGGTTGTAAGTTAGTTTTTGGGTTTTAAGAATAAGTTAAATACAATTTGTTGAATACAATTTTTATTTTTAACTTGTTGTTTTAAAACCTCCCAAAGGAAGTTAGGGGTGGGACCCACAACCAATTAACCTCCCTTGGGAGGATTAAGTGTGGTGGGGCCCACATGAACCCCAACTCCTCATATTCTCTCAAAACTCCCCTATAACCCCTTTAATTAATGTTTGACAACTTGGTTTATTTAATTAAGGTGGGTTGATTTGAATTTCAAACTTTGGAAATTCAAGTTGATGTTTGTGTAAAAAAAATAAGCCTTAGCTTATTTTATTTTGGTTAGCCATCTTTAGAGGATTTGAGAGCTCCTTCTTCTTCTTCAAGCATTGACGAAGAACACGAAGAACATTCAAGCTCCGATGAAGAACGCCGCTCCTCTCTTCTTCGTAGCTGGTTGTTTCCGAAGATCGACGACGCCTTCCATGTCAACGAAAGGGAACGCCGCTTCCCCCTCGGACTTCCTTCGTCGGCTTACGAAGATTCACCAACGACGTACCTCTTCGTCAACGGAATTGACGAACGTTTACCGCGACGCCCGACCTCCGCGACGTTGTCTTCCGTGGGTCTTTGACGATCATCGATCTTGAAACCGAGGTAGGGGTTTGTTGTTGATTATTTATTTACTCTTGTTCTTGGTTCTAGAATGATAATATCGTGGATAAATATTTAAGGTTTATTATCTAACGAGAGGGGGGTCGGACCGCAGAAACACGGCCGAATTCCCCCTCCTTTGTTCTTGAATATTTTTTTTATATTCTTATGGATGAACGAGAAGGCGTGGTGCCATCGCACCACGCAGGAATCGCACGGCTATTGTTGCGTGGCGCCGTCACGCCGCGTCGCAGAAGTTTATCAAGAACGCGACGCCGTCGCGCTGCGTCGAAGGGAACCTAAGACGCCACGGCCGGAGCGGGGCCGCGGCGGAGGGACGCGATGCCGTCGCACTGCGCCGAATGATGAAGGCCACAGCCGATTCCGGGCCGCGGCGGAAGGAGAGGATTGGCGGCTAGCCGGGCCGCCGGTGTCGGATGCCGGAAGGGGGGACCGGCCTTGCCGGTCCCGTTGAGGAAGATACGTCCGGCCATGTTGGGCCGACCGGAAGGGAGAAGTGCCGGGGGAATTAATTCCCCCAGCTGGCCACAAACCGGCCCCCCATAAAGGGGGGGCCGCGGTTACACCAAGGGGGGGGGGGGGTAGTGCCCCCCCGTTTTCCTCAAGGCAGGCCCCCACGAGGGGGGCCGGTTTCCTCGAAAGGCGCGGCTTCAGCCGCGCCGCCAGCAAGGAGGGGCGGGGGCCTTGCCCCCCGCACGTGGCGCCCGAGCGGCGCCCAGGCCGCGCCGCCGCGCCGCCTGCCGTGCCAGGTCGGACCCGGGTCAGGTCGACCCGGTTCGGGTCGACCCGGTTCGGGCCGACCCAGGGGGGGTCGGGCCAGGTCGGCCCGGACCCGGACCCCCCGTTTTCGAATCGATTTCGGTCTTTTGCCCATAACTTGAGCTACGGACCTCCGAATGATGAACCATCAGCGGCAATACGATCCTTGGATCGAGACGGTCGATTCGGTATATCGCACTCAATGTTTCGGAATACTTTGAGTTCAGACGGGTTGGTTCGTACATGAAACCAACCGGGCCCTCGGAGCGGAAATGCTCATATCTTGAGCTACAGACGTCCGATTGACGTGCCGTCAGCTTTGTTGTGTTCCTCTTAGTGAGACGGATCTTTTGGCATACTCCGCCAGAGGTTTGGACGTAGGTGGAGTACGGTCGGGTTGGTTTTGCCTTAAAAAACAACTGGGCCCCTAGGACGAAAAAGCCAATAACTCTCAGACCGGGCGTCCGATCGACGCGCCGTCTGTTGCGTTGTGTTCCTGTTGACGATACGGAACTTTTGGATACATCAACTCTGGACTTTGTGACAGTTGATGTATCAGCCTCTCGGCTCGTGGAGCGGACCCTCCTGAAAGAGCTTGCTGTGTGCGGGAACCCTAGTGCTGGCTGCGACTGTGACTACTACTGCTACTGCTACTGCTACTGTGACTGTGACGACGACAGTACAGAGATCTTGTGTGGATTCGACGATGACTACAACACTCAGCGATCCTATGTGGATCAGTGCTACAGGTCCTGTGTGGGCCTGATCCTGTGTGGGTCTTTGCGCTCAGTGGTCCTGTGTGAACCAGCGCCTACAGGTCCTGTGTGGGCCCGATCCTGTGTGGGTCTTTGCGGGGGTTAGTTACCTATCGATCCTTCGTGGGTCCGACGACTTAGATGGATCAGAGATCAACTTTATCGTCTTTTGATGAAGTATACATGTGTGAGCTGAATCCTGTTGTTTTCATGTGTGGATTGTGTTGTGCTATCCTGTGTGGATTTCATTTTGCTTTCCTGTGTGGAATACGTTTACTTTCCTGTGTGGACTGAGTTGTACTTGGGCTCGGAGGTTGGAGCATATTGGGATTGATGACTTAGGTATATGTATGGGAATATACCTAAGCAGTGTCGGTTGTTACTTCATGTTTGTATCTATCCTTTGTGGTTTATCCTTTGTGGATTTTGGGACACCTTCGGGGGTCTCGGGGTCCCTACTGAGTAGCTTATACTCACCCCTGCACGGGCTATGCCCGCACTATGTTGTGTTGGTTGCAGACGACGGACAGAGTTGATCTTGGCTGAGGCTTGCAGAGCAGGACGGTACCTGGAGGTGGACCACTGGGCGGGACGTGTTCAGAGCAGACGACGGGACCCGAGGAGCAGTGGAGCTATCTATACGCACCCTTTAGGTGGGATTTCCAGTGGAATGCTCGGTGTAGCAGCTTTTACTTTATAGTTGTTGTTTTCCCTTTCGAGTTGTACTTTACTTTCATTTTGGGTTTGTATACTGGCCCATTTACTTTTCCGCACTTTCATTTGTACTCTATTTTTACTTAGTGTTTGCTTTATGTTTGCTTACTCTGTGGTGTTTGTTTACTTTACAAAGGCAATGCCTTCCCTTTTTACCTGGATTTACGCCTTGGTGCTAGTCGCCAGCCCCTGGCCTATAGAAGGCGGGCTTGGGGTAGTCACGGCACGGACCCCGAGGGCGGGTCTTGACAGATTGAAAATCATGGATATTTCTCAAGGAAATGAAAGATTTTTTTCTTTAAACATATTTTATTATGGGGGAAAATGGATACATAGTGGAATCATCAACTGTGTAATGTATGGGTTTTCAATTCAAGAGTTACAACCTACATATACAAAACTATAAACATGAAATTGACTTCATGAATGTAATAAAATGGATTATTGATTTAAAAAACTATATTTTTTACTTTTTTGGGTCAGTTTTTTATATTAAGGATTCAACATGTCGATATATAGTACAACACTCAATTTTATCTAATCGAGAAATATTGATTACCTTGATGTTATAGAGAATTATTTGACAAGAATTATAAAAAATACCGAACCTTGGAACAACTTATTATTCTCAAACAAATGGTCAATCTGAAAATATAATTCCAAACATTGAAGTTGTATTAAAAAATGATAGATGGAATTATAAGTAGGATAGGATCCACAACTTCTATATTGACTCATACATTTATATTCATAATTTTTATTTTACATAAATTTAATTTTTTGAATATAATATAAAACACTTAGACCACATAATAAAAACTAACAATACATTATTTTAGTAATTTATAAAATTATATTTAATGATTAATAAATGCAATAAAATATGAAAATAATAAAATAAGTAAATAAACAAGAAAAAATTAGATAATTTCACTCATCTAGAATAATAAAACCTACAAATAAAAATGTAAAAAAATAAAATAAAATATATTAATATAATTAAAATTTATAAAATTAATAATATAATCATGAGAGAAATTGATGTGAATGATGAATAAAGGAAAGAATATATATATATATATATATATATATATATATATTATTGGAAATCAATTTGAATGTTGGAAATATTACCATTTCAATAGTGATCAGACCATTAAGAATATTAACATGGCTATCGGAATAATAACTGAATATTTAGATTATAAAATAAATATTTAGGTTTCTTATAAAATAAAAAAATAATTAATTCATATCATTAATGAATTAAATTAAATTGTAAAATATCATAAAATATATATTTGAAAGGAGTCAATAATATTATTTCTAGCTAATATAAAGTATTTATTTTAATTATAATAAAAAAATTATAAACAAAGTTTTGGTCAAAAAAATAAATATAATTAATATGACACTAGATATATTTATAAAATTCATAATATAATTTTATACTACCTAATATTGATATGGGAAATATGTTATCATGTCCCTAAAATTGGTGTTTTTTAAATTAAAAAAATTAATTGAAAAATACCTTTATCATATTTTTAATAGAAAATGGAAATATGGATAACTTTTTGTAATTAAAACATTGAAATTTGGTAAAGATGATGTTTTTTATTTTTCATATATAATTCAATTCTGGGGTGGCTAGTAAAGTACAGTGTAAGTATCATACTTTGTAATTGGTTATATGAATTAATTTTTAAGGTTTATATAATATATATAAATTTTTTAAAGTCTAGTTTATTTTTTATTCACATTCCCCTTACCATTTAATAACATTTTAATCACAATTTTGAGATATAATATTTTATTTTAAAACACTTCTCTTATCCTCTTCCCCCCCCCCTCGTAGAATAATTTATATTTAATTTTAATAAACTATTCCTCACCCAAACCCAATGAAAATAACTTACACATATTCTAATATATTTTATAAGTGTTTTTTATGATCAAAATTCCTTTTCATTTTCCCTATTATGTTATCTATGATAAAAATATGAAAGAAGAGGTACCTATCTCAAATGAGATCTTTTAGGTTCTTTTATTCATATACCTTCACTATATATATTATAATAATATTAATATAATGAAATTAATATAATAATTATACAAAAAAATATTATATTATGGTAATTACTATTATCTAGGTTCCTCTCATTTATTCATAAAATAAAATGTTTCTCATATTACAGTCAGATAACATTTCCTTTTGACGATATATTTCGATTTACATCACCACCATCATGGATGGTTTTAATAATGATTTATGGTAACATGTGATCTTGTTTAATTATATTCAATATTTTTTTTTCTAATATAATGCGTAAATAATATAAATTTTAATAAAACCGAATAAAATTACCATGGAAAAAAAACACACTTAAATAAAATAACCAGTAAACGGTAAAATTTATACTCACTAAAAAAACTTATTTATTAGAATATTTGATATTTAAAATCATTGGAGATTATGGAAATATATTAACTATATTAAATTTCAATTTTATTGTTATGGACTCTCTTTTAGAAAACATACTTTATTATCACGAAAGTGATGAGACCTCAAAAAACCAAAAAAACCATCCTCCATAATGTGAACATGAACATAATATACATATAAAATGATCATAAATTAATATAAAATAATAATAATAAACAAAATATACTTGAAATTTTTTTGAATCAGGTATTTAGTAATTTTGATTTTATTATACATGAGTTTATATGCACGTACTGATGAAATTGTGTTCAGAAGTGGGGAACTCCAAACCACCCTATTTGCTTTTGATTTATGATCTATTTATAAAATTTTTCTCTCCCTATTTTTCACATGTGAATATTAATTATTCTTTATATATATTCCTTACACATATAACCATTTTTTCCTTTTTTTATACATAATGTTTTTAGTTCCCTTCTAAAGCATTCTATTAATGCAAACTGATTAATGGTTACTTAATTTTTCTTGTATTTCATTTAATGTATCATTCATTGAAATGATATTCTATTTATATATTTCAAAAAAATAATATATATTTTTTGTAAAAAAATTAATTCCTATTTTTATAGAAAAAACTCTGCTTTAACCTTTTTTAAATGTAATTTACAAATTTCATAAATAATCGTTTAAGAGGGTCGATTATTTTCCAAATTCTCTACTAATTGCTTTTGAATTTCTCTTCACATAAACTCAATATTAAATGTAAATTATTTTTTATTAAATTATAAATATATTAAAAACTATATTCTCTTATATTCTTGGAAATGATTATGATTTTCCATTTGGTTATGCAATGAGATAAGATAACGTGACTCATTTCCTTCTCATGGGGTTTTCAAATTTTAATTATTCGTATATTAATTATTTATAAGGAATAGATATATGTTTACATATTATGATTTTATTTGTATGAATGTAACTATACATCCATTTATGCATTGGGAATTTTTTTCATCACAAGAGATACCATGTATAGAGTACATGCAATAATTCCATCCCACTATGTTATGTTCTTCTCATAGTTATCCTTGACATATACATTTGATGGAATATTTTATATTACTTATAAATTATTATGATTCATTGACTATGTGATATATTCTCAATTATATAACACTTCCATCTGATTAGGTATGATCCTCCTACTCAATTAAAATCTGTTATGTCTATTGACACATATGTTTTTACATCATTAACATGTTTGTTAACTTTATTGGAATATTATCTCGCACATTTCATTTATATATGTCCCCAAGCTATCATATTTTGTAAAATAACATCTATATGATTTAAAAACACATTTTTTTAATTGAAATAAGTTGGAAATAATTTATTTTAATTTTGATGTATTATATGTAAAATCTTTCATCAAAAATAGACCTCCATATTTTTAGGTTTTGTTTTATAGATTTTTATGTCAATAATCATGATATAGAACATGTTTGGAACTCTATTTTTAATATTTATTATCAAATTAAGTCCTTGTTATTTTTTGGATTAAGATAGATAACCAAACAATAAATATACAATTAATTACCTTGATTAAATCCCACAAATTCATAAGTTTCGATATAGATGTTATTTATGAGTTGTTACTTATATGTTTATAGTTTTACTTTAATATTTTTATTAATTTGAGTACTCATATACATATTTTTCATTTATCTAGTAACTAGATAAAAATGGGATAAATAATCTCAATAGTCAATATAATTGTCAATGTTATGATTCCAAAAAGATATTTTTCAAATTGTTAGAGAAGGATTTGGGAAAATGTTAACTACAATTATAAAACTGACCCAGTTTATTAATAATAAAAAGAGTCATGTGTAATTACCTCCTACTCCAAAAGGAGAACAAGTAGATATTAATTCATTTTTGTGACAAATGCCTCTAAATTTGTATGGATATTTTGATCCCCTAATTGTGGAATAATGGATTAATTCCATTGAAAAAGAGATTCATTATTGTTCAATAATCTAATCAATAAAATGTTATTTTTTCCTATGTTTATTATTATGATAAGATGATTAGTGGTGAAAATTTGTCAAGATTATGAAATAAAAGAATGATACTAGATAAATGGAGTTGGATGAATTCATGAAAATATTTTTCAATAAATATTCTCTATACACTCTCTATCCTAAAATATTTTGGATGTCCCTTAGTGTAATGAAGTGAACTTGTCTAATTGGAATACCATTTTAAGGAATAAATTGTGTATTAAGTAATATAGTTATAAAAAATCAATTCACTACTTTTTTATTTTTTACTGTCAAAAAATATTACATGTAATATTTAAAATACAATTAAGCATATTATCCATTTATATTATAATTGTTTTATAGTGACCATAAATATTATTATATGTTAAATGTTACGATAAAGTCCAATTTATACAAACATTAGAAGTGAAGGCCTTAACCAGTAAGATCATACCATATGATGCCAATTTATCTAAGCTAATGAGTTACATGGAATCATTGGGATTTTCCCTATAAGAATCATATGCTTAGATTCAACAACTGAATCTCAAGAGAAATCATTTATGAGGGAATTTCAAGCTTATTGAGATCACATCTCTATCCATGTTTAGTAAACCATCTCAAAAAGCCCCATCATCACACTCCAAACTCATAGAGCGTGTTACTAGATTAAGATCGGTGTATGTATCTAGACCCTACAAAAATTAATTTTTATAGTGTATTCTTAATAAAATAATTATTGTGTTTATCCATTTTCTTATTAATCTATATATTATTTTATAATGATATAAATAAATATTATATTTTGAAACCAAAAAAAATTACTTTTGGGAAATATATAGTCTCAATTAATGAACCCTTTGATAAATTCATTAATTTTGAAAATAAATTTAATTTTTATAAATTATTATTATTAAATAATTTTTTCATATAATGGATAATATAATTTAATGGTCTCCAATGTAATTTTTATAAAGTTAATAATTTTTTTAGTGACATAAAAAATAGTTTTTTCAGTATATAAGGTTTTTTTATTTAAATGTAAAAACTATATTATTTAAAAAATAAATATTATAAAATAAATATTATTTTTGAAATTTAGAGGTTGACATTATCCAATTATAATTTTTTCATAATTTTTTGAGATAACTGGATTATTGGGTAAAAATTAAATACATTATAAATATAAGTTATGTATTATAATATAATGATAGATCAACAGTGATTTAACAAATACAATAAAGGGAATCTATGACCCAAAATTTTTTCACCATTGAAATAATTTTTTTATGTAATTTATTAATTTTTATAGAACATTAAGAAATTCTCGAAAATCTATTTTATATTCTAGGGTTTTAAAAAAAAATTCCTATGAACATGACTCTCTTCTACATCACTGATGATAATTTTTTAATATGTTCATTACATGTCCTTATAAAATAATTATAACTAAAACTATTTGGAAGAAACCATGAGAAAACCATGGGATGGATTGTGTTTTTGATTATTTTTTCATATTGGTTCTAAAACCTATGTTTATAAATTAATTAAAAATTTACCTCTATTCACTATAAATACCCACCCAACCTCCAACTCTTCTTCACTCAAACCCAATTTTGTTTAAATTTCTTTTCTATATCATTGTATAAATATTTCCCATTGTTTTTCTAATATATTAAGAAACTCCTCCCAAGATTTTAGATGTTCTATATTAAAGTATGTGAATTATATCCACCTATTTATTTAAGAACATTCTTTGAGTTATTCCTTTTGATTTATGATTTTTCATCTTTAAATATGTATTTACACATCACTTTAATTTACTAATGATTCCCAAGTAATGGGACACCACATTTAACCTCATTAAATCATTATATAAATCATAATGTACACATGTTATGCTACCAAAATTATTATGTGATTTATCATGCCAAAAATTTGGGTTGTGTAACCCAACCACATTAACACTCAATGGAATTAACATAGAAGTAACTAAAAATATTTTTTAGGACACCCACTTATTTAACTAACAATACTTAACCAAGGTATTAAATGTGGTGAAATAAATCCTTATGGTGTATGATCTATGAGGGAAAGAATTCATATATATGATATGAATGTGACATGTGATCCTGAATTATATTACCATCTAATAAATTGGGAAATGTTTTTATCTCAAGATATATCATGTTATAATAGGAACACTATGTTATGATTCCTCAGTGGTTATACTTGACTTATGATATAATTACATGCTTTTGTTATAACATCATTCTTGGGTTTTATAATTTTATCATATTATGTTATTATTTTATTAACAAGTTTATGATTATCACCTATGTTTTTTCCTTCATATGCCTCTTGAATCACATTTATTACTTTAATCCTCAAAGTCTATGATTATTCACTTTCTTTGATTTATATATCACCCATTTCTTACACACATCCCTAGGTTATCTCGTGTAGTACTGGAAGATCGATAAAAAATAAGGGCACGTTTTCCAGTTTTTAAATTAATTTTTCATACCCATGTTTCATGTTTTTATTATATTTATAATATTACCCAAATACACCAGTTCTCAAAATATTTTGGTATTTTATTATGTTTTTCTTAAATATAATATGGAAGTAACTAAGGTATATAAGATATTTGGGTTTTCATAGTTGGTATAAATGAAATGTATAGTTATTATTGGGTATTATAATTATAAAAACATAGTAAAATACATAAGGATAAGACTAAACATATGAAAACAACAATAAATTTTTTTAATGTATATATTAGCTGGTATACATGAAACAAAATCTCTTTTTGAAAATTGTAAGTTGATATAGCTCTAGCATAGTTTTACCTAGGGGTAATTACCCTAAAAAAGGACTATTGGATAGTAACTCAATAATCACTTAGTACGTGAAAAGGAGGCCTTGTTTTAAACCTATTTTTAACTATCAAGGGATATGTTTTGGTAAATGAACAGGATCCTTATTAACCATATGTAAGGGAAAACAATTTCCAATAAAATTTTAATTAGGATAAAGATAATGATATATATAGATCGAAACCTACAAATTCCATGGTTAAGGAAATATATATTTTATGATTTATCTATTAAATTATTATAGTTTCTATTTTATGTGTGCAATATTTCAATAATTTTTATCCCTAATTTTACATTATTTTTTGAAAATGGTTGAAAGTGGGAGGATATGAGTGAACAAACAGTTTCATAGGTAGTGTGTTGACATAATAAATGAAAATCTCTAACTGATGGGAGCTATTTATTAGAAATTCATGAAAATAATTACTCAATTAACTCATGTTTTTAACATAAAACTAAATTTGAGGTCAAACTCACATATCCATAACAAAGATAATGTTGCAGTTGAGACCATTATGTTATACGGTCCTCTAACTTTCAGTGGATAATTTAATCCATTTAAAATGTAAAAATAGATCAAATCCAATTACATTATCATCTCCATACTTTAATTCTCTATGAAAGAGAAGGTTGTGATATATTTTAATCATATTTTGGTAGAATCTGATCAATATTGGAAATTGATAAATATTACGAAGCCTATGGGTGAGATTGATGTGATGGAGTGGAAATAATTCCGAAAAATAATATTACATAAATATTTTCCTTGTACTTTATAACATCAAAGAGATAGGGATTTTATAAAACTTATGAAAAATGATCAAAAATCTATCATAGAATATGAGGTGAACTTTATAGTACTTTCACAATAAACTTCAATTTTGTTCACTCGTCTCAGATGTAAATTGGGTCACCTCTTTAGTGTTTAAAATCATATTCTGTGAAAATATATTTTAATTAGAGACTTTTATAGCCTTTTTAAAGTTTTATAATCTTAATTAAAATTCAAAATAGATATTAGAAAATCTCAATGGTCATGCATGACAAGGGATATGAATAATGTCTTGGATTTTAATTCTAAGAGAGCGATGGAGAAATATCCCCATGGAATGAAAGTTCAACATCCCACTTGTTAAAAACCCATGAAGAATAATCCTAGAAATTATATCAAGGGGGAAAAGGAAAATCATTAGGTGTGGGAAGGAAGGGAACCAAGATATAAAATACTAATGGTATAAACATGCTAATTTGACATAATAAAGTAATACTTAAAGCACACATAGTTTAAACTAAGTAACCCCTTCTTTTCATATTTTTAGTATGTAATGTGTTTGGGAAAATTTTGGGAGGGTTTAGAATATTTTTGGAATGTTTGGGGGATTTTATAAAGGGTAATGTTTTGAGAATTCTTAGTGGAATATTTTATACTCTAATATAAAATAGTTCAATGTTAAACATGGGATTCTAGGTTAGTACATAATTAGGCGCACAGTTTGTCCTGACCATGCGGCCACCCAAGAGAAACCATGTGAAATGTGTTATAGTTCTTCTGCAAGGTTTGTACATGGTTTGTTTAAATGTGTATGTCAACATTATTAAGTGATTCTTTAGGCAGACATTGGTGCATTGTTTTCAGAAAGTTTGCATAACCTTGTGACTAACCACACATGGTTTAAAATTGAGATCCTAAAAAAGTAGATCCTACTTGGATTTACCCCAAATAAACTTTTTTCCCTCCATTTTTACCCTAATTATATTTTTCATCCTTCTAAAGGGTGTGTAATCTCTCCTCTTTAAATAGGAAACAATCCTATGAAAATTCATAGTGCATCAAAGCCTAATTTCCTTCTTCGTTTGTGGTATTTTTTCTTAGATCTTATTTCCTTCCCTCTCTAAAAATCCTAGATCTTGAACATTGGGGAAAATCTATTAATTTTTATGCCAATCAGGATGAAATATAGTATAATTAATGTTAGAGAATTAGATAAAATGTTGGTATTTGAAGATTCAAAATAGCTATGTTGAAGAATTAGAATCATTCATTGTTTTCACCATAATTTTATATGTGGGTGGATTCACTCTCAACTCCAATTCTTAGAAATTTAATTATTAGATTCATATCTATTAGATTCCATGAAATTGGTTGTGAATTTTATGTGAAAATAATGGGATAAACCCTCTTTATTGATGATTTTTTTTCATGGAAATTGATTTTTTTTCAAAAGTGTTTTGTTTATGAATTTTAAAATGATGATTTTAAAATGCGGATTTTTTGGATTTATGGAAAAACATTTTTAGGAAATTATTTCAATAGAATTTATTTTAATTTGAAATGGGTTTAAATGGTTATTTGGAAAGTTTTTTTATATGTGGGTTGGTGTGAGTTTATGATTTCAATGTGAACATGGATAAGGGGTGTGTACCATTGGGGTACAAAGGAACATTATGTTAGGTAAGGTGTATGCATCATTGATACAAAAAGAGATTAGACACATAGTGATGACTATGTGTATGGATGTGAAACCTCTAAAGAGTGTGTAATTTTTACTAATAAATTCATGTTTCTGTGTGTATTTGTGAATCATGGAATCAGTATACCAAAAAGGAGATATAAAATGATTTAATAGTTGTTTGGTAGATTTCTATGTAAATTGTTTGGTATTTAAATTGTTTTATATTATAATATATATTTTTTCAAATTTTTTTATATAAATTATTTATATAAATGTGATAATATGTTTTATATTGGTGGAGTGAGTAGGGAAGTCATTTGGGGATAGCCTACTAAGTTTCATTACTCACCCTTTCGTTGGCCAGTTGGTGTTTTTGAAGATATTTTTTATCGAGACACGATTATATATAAATCATTACATTTATTTAGTGGTGTGTCGTGATATAAGGGTTGTATTGCTGGAGTTAGATCTTGGAGAATTTGGGCAGTTATTTTGATTGTGTCTTGGAGTATATGTGTTTATTTTGTTATGGATTCCTCTTGGTACTCTCATATTGATGTTTTTATTGTTTATAGATTGATATTTCTTAAATTGTTATCATGCATCATTGTGGTTTTTATTTTGGCATGCTTTGTTGTGGTTGCTTAATTTTCATAGGGAAAATCATACCCTAACTATTTTTAAGCCATTAAAATTTATTTTCTGCCTTTGTAATATTCTGGATTTCGCTAACGTCCAAGAAATATCCTACATCCATCTCAAGACAATAACGATGTGTGGGATGTTATAAGTTGTATCATCTTTTTCAGTCCATGAATTATAAGTGGAATTAGTTTTTTCTATCCTTGGATGTTGTTTTTTCAATCTTGGAGTTTATCAATCATTCCTAATAAGTCCTATAGTTGGGATGGTATTATGGAGTAGGATCATCGTGACAAGAAATGTGGAGAATTTAAATTCATAACTAATATATTATTGTTCAACATCAAGTTACCTGGGAGTAGCATAAATAAGTGTTTTGGATACACTTATATGTTTTATAATATCATATTAATGGGTTTTACAAATAATATGAGTGTGTAATTAATTATTTAAATAAAATCCCACTTGGAGTGCATATTTCATTTTCAGTAATGATTTATGATTTTATGAAAATGATCTGATTTTTGAAAAATGTTGGAATTGTTGTCAAATGTGATATTTTGAAAAAAAATCGATTTTTATATTTTAAAAATAATTAATTTTCAAAAGTACAAGGGAATTCTCAAAATGGTTTAAATAAGAGATGTGTAATTTTGGAAATTCTTGTTGTGATATGTGTGATTTTGTTGAATTTTAAATTGTTATGCCTTCATTTGTTAGATATTGAGACTTATGGTGTTTTTTGTGTTTTAAAAAATAGTAATTAGTAGGCATAAAAGAAACTAACAAAAATATGCTACTAAGAATGTGGTTTCACCTAAGATATAGGTAAACCAATAACTGGTTAAGTGTATAGTCCAATAGTTTTAAGCTATGGATTGAGGGAACTGAACGGATGATCCCAAAAAATTGAATCATTAAAATTTAGTTCCAAAAGTAGAGTCAACATATATTTTTGGGTGATTATGAACTAGAGAAGGCCTAGTTTTGGATGAAATGAATAAATAAAATATTTTATATCCTTAGTGCACCATCAGATATTAAAGAAAATTTGGTGAGGTATATACTAGAGGATATTTCCCACCAATGGTGGGATTTAGTAGTTCTGGCTTATTTAGACCATGGAATTTCATTGGAGGAATTTAAAGAATTGGTCAAAAAATTATATCTTCACATTTTTTTTGAATTGCGAGAATGAGTGACTTTTTCATCTTAAATAATAAAATCCTATGAGTGACATAGTATGTGTAAATATTCATAAATGTAGTGTTCTTTCCAACTAATGTTGTTTCTAGTGCTCTGTATGGAAACACATTTTTGAATCAGGGTTGAGGTTGAAAATTCGCTCAAAAATTCATGTTCTCTGTGTAATAGATTATATAGTGATAGTAAATAGAGTGATGGTGGAATAAAGGTACATATCAGGAGATATGGGTGAATGGATCATGTTGATACCTATTGGAAATGGTAGGAACTCTAATAATGGGATAAATGGAAAGAGGGACACCAATTTCCAAGGAATGACGATGACTTAGAATCAAATATATAGACCAGTGAATTTTCCTCCAAGTCGCTACAGTAAAAATGGTTGTTTCTAATGTGGTTATTTCAACCACATGAAGTGAGAGCTGAAAAAACAACTTATATAATTCCACAATTGAAACCAAATAGGGAATCTTTGACGCCATTATTACAGTGATCTAGGGTCGGGTGTTCAAGAATTGTCTCATGTTTCATAGACATTATATGTTTCAATGGGATGAGGTAAAAAATAATTCTAACGAAAATAACTTAGATTTCCATGGTGATTATAAGAAGAAAATGAATTCTAAGGCAGGAAAATCTCAATAGGGCAATATAGAACAAAGTTCAATGAGTAAGCAATGATAAGGAGTTCATTAAGTTGTTGTAGATGATCTGTCTAGAACACCGATAGTGAGAGGTATGTATCTTTTAAATTATACCCCTTTGTAGATTTTTTATATGGGTGCATCCCATTTGTTTATTTATTCTCATTTTGTGGATCTTATGTGATTAAATGTTAAGATGATGTATTTATTTTTGAAACACAAAACTCCTCTTAGTCAAAGAGAATGCCAGCCCATTACGTGCATTGAATATTATATAATTATTGATGGAGATGAGATGATATGGAATTTTTATATGACTGATATGGATGTCTATGACATAACCATAGGTATATATTTTTTGACTTTGTTCAAGGTTCACATTTCGAGTTAAACTCAATGGGTCAGTTTTACGACTAATAATGCAGTCAAGAAACTCTTAAAAGGGGAATGGAATGTAACACCCAAGACTTTTATAAGAATTTTTTTTTATTTTATATAAATCATCAAAGTAATCTTTCACTTCACACAACACTATCTTGGCTTCTTTACACGCAATCGAGGCCTTCCTTGATAGTTTGCGTCGTACGCAATACCGAGTTTCACTAAACAACGATATGCTATTAAAATATTATTAAAACTAGACATTATGAATAGTAATAACCACTTTTTGAAAATTTGTAAACTTTATTTTACAAAATGGACTTTCTTTTTGGATTCAGAATATCGAAATTATCCTAGGGTGAAATTTTGGTATTTTTCTGGAAACTTTCAATTTTTGATGAATAATGAAAACACTAGGTTACTATTTAAAAACCAACTTTTTATTTAAATAGTTATTTATTTTATTTAAATTTATTTTAGGTCAAAATTGATTCATAATACCTATATAAGTTCAATGTAATTCATTGGAGTAATTTTATAATAATTTTAGATATATAAAAAGTTTATTGAACTTTTCACCGTCTTTTACCCACCTCCTAGAAGAATTTGAAAATTTACATACAACTTAATTTTACCGCTTCTGTGAGTGGAATTTCAAAAATATGAGAGACACGGTTGATGTCAGTAAGTAAAATTTGGTTCAATGAGATGAAAATAGTTTTTGGTTAATAGTAACTTTTTACTTTTGTTTACCAGGGTTAAAAGTAAATAGGGTAATTAAGGTAAAAAATGATATTATTATTACCCTGAAACATGTTCTAATTCTATTGGATAAGTGTAATTCGACCAAAAACAACCTTAGGAATAAAATATGACCATTTAGTCCCACTTGGATTAGATTAGGACGTTGATTATTAATTTATTTAAAGAAGGGTTAAAATAGTTAAAATCAAAGTTTAATAAGTAAATAATTTATAATATAGGGTTATACATGAGATAAATTCGAATATAAATATTACATAGAAATCTAAAAATATTTCCTACATGATGGTATTTTATTTGTAATTTTTCGACATTAAATAATTTACTTTATTTGTGACACAAAGATGATGCAGTAATTATCATATTAAAGAAATATTGACATAATTGATGTTATAAATACCCAAATAAATGTAATTTGAGACTTTTTATGAATTACACTAATTTTATAGGTTAATATTATATTTTATAATTGATTTATTTAACTTTTTTTGAACTAATAATTTTGTTATGATTTTCACAAAAATCTATTACTAAATAGTGTCAAAATTGACATAAAATAGTTTTTAAAACAAATATTATATTATTAATTGTTATTTTATTCCTAAAAATATAAGGTTCGGCCAAATGAATTAGATATGGTTATATATATTAATAAAAAACAACTAGTGGTTCTTTTGTCTTGTTATAGTAAGTTTATTAACCTTATAGTGTAATAACACAAAAAGACACGGTAAAAGTAAAATTATCTAACTTAAAGTTAAATCTAAATGATAAGGTTAAAATAGTAAAATAAATTTGTCCAAATTCTATTGGATGAGAGTATTTCGACCCACCCTACCTTAGCTTCTAAATAAATCAATTTGGATCTATTTAAAACCGAATATGGCTTTCTAATAAAATAATATTTTTTGTTTTTCCAAAGGTGCCCCTCTCCTCCCTTATAAAAGGGCACCTCCTCCCTCTCTTCCTCACACCACTTTGAGCCTTCAAACTCATCCCACCCCTACCAATATCTCCTCTCCACTTCTCTAGAAACATCCTAGAGGTCCTGGTCTTCTTCAAAGACCAATTTTAGTGCCCTAAAAGAAGGTTTCAAAGAGGCGCTTCAAAGAAGAGGTAATGTCCGATAACGATTCATTCAACTTTATTTATTATTCAAATTATTCTTCTTTATTTGTTTCATTATGAATTAATAACATCAGTATCACTCATATACTGATATGTTAATATAAGTATAAAACAACCCTATTTCACCATCTATCCATCCTACGGAAAACGAAATCACCGCGCGTGCGTACGTACAGAATACCATCTCCACGCCGTGGTGTAATCTATTTTCCACCACCACCTTACGTGGATTGGTATAATGGTGTAAAGAAGGAATATTTATTATTATTGTAAAGTGATATTGATTCTGAAATAGTATACATACACTCCAATACAATTCCACAATCATGGGAACGATATCATCGCTCGTGCGTACGTACGGAATACCGTCTCCACGATGTGATGTGACTCATTCTACATGATTTTCATTGCATAATGATTAAATAAATGAATTTAGTGAATAAATATGATATATATTACACTAATAACATTCTATAAATGAGGTATTTATAACCTAAAAAGAATAATAAGAATTTATTCGACAAAACACGCATAAGAACAAAAAGTAATAAACACCCGAATAACAAGTAGCAATGAAATATTACTAATAATAAGCTAAGAATATGACCATATATGAAATCATAACAATGAGTATGATTCTGGAATAAGTCAATGACATTATTTAAATCATTATACAGGAGGTTCGGACACTTACGAAGCAAATCGGACCTATAGTAAGGGAAATATCACAATCTCATTTTTATCCGAGATTGTTTATACTTTGGAATTTATTGGGGTGTATTTTATCATCCTAATCCATGTTTCCTCAATATGTAATATTATTTCCATCCACCTAATATTGTTTAAATCCAATTTTACCATTCTGTGAGTTTTTAGTAAAATATATGAAAGGAATCTTTTGTCGTTTTTCGTACGAGGTACTTTTTGACTTTTCCGACAAAAGTACGAGAAGAATGTTTTTTTAACTTATACGGCATTAATGGATTTTTAAAACATTATTTCCAAGAATCTTCCATTACAAGTTTTCAAGTTTATTTTTAATCAACTTCTTTTAGTTTAAAATTATATGACATGTTAAGAAAGGAAAAATCTTTTTGAAGTAGAAAGGATATTTTCTTCAAGAATGGAGTTAAAGTGTTTTATCAAAAGTATTTTCCATATATGATAATATAGGGTTCTGTTTATATCTCTATTATTACATTGATTTGATTATGTTGTGATGGACTTATTTTTATGAATTCCATTATCTTATATGAATTGTTTTATGATGTCACGATGTTTAAGAATCCCATTTTTCTTACATGGGTTATGCAATGATGTATGATTTATGATTTTGTGGCACACATAAGAATGTATCATTATGAGATGGGTGGGACCTATATCTCCCTCCAATGCATTGGGTAAAGATTTTATATCTCATCAGATAGACATGGTTGGAACGGCAGGTTAAACCGGTTCAGTGAAACAGGACTGGAACGAGGAATGAACTTGGTTCATAAATGGACTTTGTCCACAAAGGTAGTCTTGGCAATGATTCGTGAGTAATATTAAATGATTCTCTATGATTATGTGTGTATTCCACAAAGATTAATTTTTTACGTTATGATTATTTTGATTACATTTCACTACCATGATTTATCCCATGTTATGAAATTATGATCTCTTTTGCCGGGTAATATTTACAAAATGTTATGTTCTTATGAATATGATGTGATTGATATTTCTTTTGATTACCATTACTGAGCATTTGAGCTCACCCTTTGGTATTTTTTCTTTCCCCAGGTCAGGAAGAAGGTTATTAAGTAAGATATTCCAAAATGGACTATAGATATGATGAAATAAATGGGAGACAGTGTAGACTCTTTATAAACCAGTTTTTTATGTTTCCCAGTTTCTATAGAAACTATACCAATACGGTACTTTCATGGTTTTGTTATATGTTGTAATAAGTGTACTTAAATTTTTAAGTCTAACAATTTATGTAAAGTATGGGTCGTTATAGTTGGTATCAGAGTAAAGGTATAGTCAACCTTTGGAAACTATGATGTGAAAGGCTTAGTAAGAATCCTAAGGATAAGTCTAAGCATAGAACACAATCTTAGTGTTTTAGAAATGGCCAGGAATAACCTAGGATAATACCTTAAGTGTGAAATTTTATTCTTGATTATGTGGTTTTCCTATTATAATTAGTGTTTCTCACACTATTCTTCTTGGTTTTAGTCAATAGTTGGAACCCTAAGGAACCGTGTTAAGGCGGAATAAGACGGGAAATGAAATGATTGTCCCCCTAAGCAACCAAATGTTATGGGAGCTGGAATGAAAAATCTTGTATCCATGCTCACACAACTTTCTCAAGCAATGAATCATGCGGGACATCCAAACGAGCAAAGGAAGGAGAAACATTCTGTTGAATCCTTCATAAGGCAGCGTCCACCTTCATTCAGCGGGTCTACTAATCCATTAATTGCTGAACAATGGATTAGTACTACTGAAAAGAAATTTTCAGTTCTTCAATGATCTGAACTTGATAAAGTCATCTTAGCTGTGTATCGTTTGAAAGGTGATGCTGATCAATGGTGTAATTTTATCAAGAATACGAGGCAAAGAGATGAAATTGAGTCTATGGAATGGGACGAGTTCAAGAACTTATTATTCAATAAGTACTTCCCTTGTATTCTTAGAAAAAAGATGGAGAAGGAGTTTCTTGAACTAAAGAAAAAGGATGATGAATCTGTTGGTACCTATGAAGCAAATTTTACAAGACTTGCAAGGTACGCTTCTGGTATTATTATCCAACCTGAGATTAAGATCGATCGATTCTTTAGTGGCTTAAAACCAAGTCTTCTAAGGGCGTTAGCCATAAGGGACTTCAATAGCTATGAGGAAATCGATCGATGTGATCTCAAAGTTGAGATGGAGATTGGAGTAACCCATCAGTCATATGGGTTTGATAAGAAGAGGAAAATGGAATTCAAAGGAAAATCTAAAGAGCACACTGAAAAGAAGATGAGTTTTCCCTTATGCTCAAAGTGTGGAAAGAAACATAGAGGGAGTAGTCTTAAAGTGACAAGTAAATGTTTCAAATGTGGAAAGGAAGGTCATCGGGCATTTGAATGCCGCAACGATGGGAATAAGATGTCTAGTGATGCGAACAATGAAAAGGCTACACAGAATGCACCTACTATACTTCAATGTTACAAGTGCAAGGAAATGGGGCATTATGCCAATCAATGCCCTAATCCAAGGGTTGTTGATGATGATCGACGTCAACAAACTCTAAAGGATAAAGACAAAGTAAAGTCACATGCAATTTTTATCAGCGATGTGGAGTACGATAACGAAGTGGTGAAAGGTACACTAACCATCCACTCTAAAGTAGAAAATGTTTTATTTGATTCTGGATCCACCCACTCCTTTATTTCTGCAGAATTTTCTAAGGGTATCACCGCATTACCTCAACAATTAAATGTTGAGTTAGCTGTGACAACCCCTAATGGCACAACAGTCGCATCAAATTTTTATAATTATTCTCCGATTGAAGTATGTGGGAAAGTTCTTCCTGCAAATCTTCTGATCCTTCCTATAGTGGAATTTGATTTGATTCTTGGCATGGATTGGCTTTCTCTATATGGAGCTCATATCAATTTCCAAAGAAGGGAAGTCACATTTCATATTCCAGATCAATCTTTGATCGTCTATCGATGCAAGGATGAACATAACCTTGCAGTGGAAATTTCATCCATCTTATGGGTCTTGATTCCACTAAATGAAGGTTATTTATCTCAAATGGTTGGTGAGAAACTCACGATTAAGAATATTCCCATTGTACGGGAGTTTGATGATTTCTTTCCGGAGGAATTGCCGATTCTTCCACCAAATTGTGAAGTTGATTTTTCAATAGAACTCGTACCAGGTGCTTTACCTATTTCAAAGACACCTTATAGAATGGCCCCAATTGAGTTGCAGGAATTGAAGAAGCAAATCCAAGAGAATCTTGATAAGGGGTTCATACGCCCTAGTGCGTCACCTTGGGGAGCACCTGTTATGTTTGTTAAGAAGAAATATGGATCAATGAGACTCTGCATTGATTATTGAGAACTTAACAAGATCACTATCAAGAACAAATACCCTCTCCCGCGCATTGATGACTTATTTGACCAACTACGCGGAGCTCAATAATTTTCCAAGATTGATCTTTGTTCAGGGTATCATCAATTAAGGGTCAAAAGGGAGGATATTCCAAAGATGGATTTCCGTACAAGGTATGGACACTATGAATTTATAGTGATGCCATTTGGTCTTACTAATTCCCCTTCTATCTTCATGGATCTGATAAATAGAGTCTTTAGAGACTATCTTGATCAGTTTGTGGTAGTCTTTATAGATGATATTCTAGTATATTAAAAGAGAAAGGAAGAACATGAAGATCACTTGATAATTATATTGAAGACCCTGAGAAAGGATAAGATTTATTCCAAATTTACCAAGTGTGAATTTTGGCTTCAAAAATTTTTATTTTTGGGTCACATAATCTCAAAAGAGGGGATATCTGTGGATCTAGCCAAAACAGATGTTATCGAAAGATGGTTGAGACCAACAACAGTAACTGGGATTTAAGGTTTTCTTGGTTTGGCTGGATATTATCGACGTTTTGTGAAAGATTTTTCACGATTATCTAATCCACTCACCCGGTTGACTCAAAAAGGAGTTAAGTTTTTTTGGATGGAGGAATGTGAAGAGAATTTCAAGGAGTTGAAAATAAGGTTATCCAGTGAACTTGTACTCACACGTCCTTGTAGTGGAGAATGGTTTGTGATCTACAATGACGCATCCAAGAAGGGATTGGGGTGTGTTCTTATGCAAAATGATATGGTGATAGCTTATGTCTCACGACAGTTGAAAATCCATGAGCAAAATTACCCAACTCATGATTTGGAGTTAGCTGCGGTAATCTTTGCATTAAATATTTGGAGGAATTATCTTTGTGGAGAAAGGTGTGACATTTATACTAATCATAAAAGTTTAAAGTATATTTTCACACAAAAGGAGTTGAATATGCGCCAAAGAAGATGGTTGGAGCTGATTAAGGATTACGACTGCTCAATTCATTATCACCCTGGGAAAGAAAACAAGGTGGAAGATGCATTAAGTCGACAAGACCATGCTAGTTTATCCATGATGAGGATCACAAAAGATCCAATATTTATGGATTTACAAAGGATGGATCTTGGAATTATAATGAAAGGGGAAAATCATATCTTTCTCAAATGAATGTTCAAACATATATACATGTTAAGATTAAAGAGGCACAGAAAGAAGATGTAGAGTTACAAAAGAAGGTGAGAAATGTTCCTGAATTCAACATTAATTTTCATGGGATAATAAAGTTCAGGAATCGGGTTTGTGTTCCTCCCATCCTCGAACTAAAGAAGGAGCTGCTGGATGAGGCTCATAGTTCGTCATTCTGTATTCATCGTGGAATCACGAAGATGTATAGGGACCTTAAAGATTACTTCTGGTGGGATGGCATGAAAAGATATGTTGCTGAATATGTCTCTCGATGCTTGGTTTGTTAGCAAGTTAAAGCTGAGAGACAGAAGTCTAAGGGGATGTTACAACCATTACCCATACCCGAATGGAAATGGGAAAACATCACTATGGACTTTGTCACAGGACTTCCTAAAACATCCAAAGGAAATAATGCTATCTGGGTCATAGTTGATCGTCTTACAAAGTCTTCACACTTCATTGCAATTAAAGATGATTTCTCTCTGGATCAGCTTGCCAGGATATATGTAAAGGAAGTGGTAAGATTACATGGAGTACCAATTTATATTATATCTGATTAGGATCCGAGGTTTACCTCAATGTTCTGGCGAAGTCTTCAGCATACTCTGGATACAGAGTTAAGTTTCAGCACTGCTTATCATCCTCAGACAGACGGTCAGTCTGAGAGGACAATTCAAACTCTAGAAGATATTTTGAGAGCTTGCTCTATGGATTTCAAAGGTGGTTGGGATCAACACCTACCTTTGGTGGAATTTTCTTATAATAATAGCTTTCACTCCAGTATTCAGATGGCTCCTTATGAAGTTCTCTATGGAAAGAAATGCAGGACTCCAAATTTCTAGGATGAAGTTGGGGAAAGAAAGCTATTAGGACCTGATATTGTTGATGAGATGGCAGAAAAGGTCCGATCTATTTAACAACACATAAGAGCAGCTCAGAGTTGAAAAAAAAAGTTATGCCGATAACTGAAGAAAAGACTTAGAGTTTGAAGTGGCTGATAAAGTGTTCTTATGAATATCTCCTTGGAAGAGAGTAATGAGATTTGGAATGAAGGGAAAGCTGAGCCCTAGGTATATCGGTCCTTTCGAAATATTGGATCGTGTTGGGAGGGTATCTTACCTATTAGCGCTTCCACTGAATCACTCTCAAGTTCACGATGTGTTCCATGTATCTCTCCTAAGAAAGTACATACCTGATCCTTCACATGTACTCAGCTCAGAAGTTATACCGCTGGAACAAGATCTTTCTTATGAAGAACAGCTGATAGAGATTCTCGATCATAGTGAAAAAGTCCTACGGAACAAGACCACACGCTTGGTGAAAGTTTTATGGAGGAACCACCAATTAGAAGAAGCTACATGGGAGCTTTAGGATATGATGAGGGAGAAGAATCCTCATCTGTTTGTTACAAGTGACGAATTTCGAGGGTGAAATTCATTTTAAGGGGGTAGAATGTAACACATGAGACTTTTATAAGAAATGTTTTGTTTTTTATTTTATATAAATCATCAAATGAATCTTTCACTACACACAACCCTAGCTTGGCTTTCTTTACGCGCAATCGCAGCCTTCCTTGATAGCTTGTGTCGTACGCAATATCGAATTTCACTAAACAACGATATGCTATTAAAATATTATTAAAACTAGCCGTTATAAATAGTAATAACTACTTTTTAAAATTTTGTAAATTATATTTTTCAAAATGGGCTTCTTTTTGGATTCGGAATATCGAAATTATCCTATGGTGAAATTTTGGTATTTTTCTGGAAACTTTCAATTTTGATGAATAGTGAAAACACTGAGTTACTATTTAAAAACCGACTTTTTGTTTAAGTAATTATTTATTTTATTTAAATTTATTTTAGGTCAAAATTGATACATAATACCTATATAAGTTCAATGTAATTCATTGGAGTAATTTTATAATTATTTTACATATATAAAAATTTTATTGAACTTTTCATCGTCTTTTACCCACCTCCTAGGAGAATTTGAAAATTTACATAAAACTTAATTTTACCGCTTCTATGAGTGGAATTTCAAAAATCCTAGAGACATGGTTGATGTCAGTAAGTAAAATTTGGTTCAATGAGATTAAAATAATTTTTGGTGAATAGTAACTTTTTACTTTTGTTTACAGCGGTTAAAAGTAAATAGGGTAATTAAGGGTAAGAATGATATTATTATTACCCTAACACATATCCTAATTCTATTGGATAAGTGTAATTCGACCAAAAACATCCTTAGGAATAAAATATGACCATTTAGGACCACTTGGATTAGATTAGGACATTTATTATTAATTTATTTAAAGAAGGGTTAGAATAGTTAAAATCAAAGTTTAATAAGTAAATAATTTTTAATATAGGGTTATACATGAGATAAATTCGACTATAAATATTAATTATAAATATAATAATATTTTCTACATAATGGTATTTTATTTTTAATTTTTAGACATTAAATAATTTAATTTATTTATGACACAAAGATGATGCAGTAATTATCATATTAATGAAATATTGACATAATTGATGTTACAAATACCCAAATAAATGTAATTTGAGACCTTTTATGAATTCCAATAATTTTATACGTTAATAGGACATGTTAGTATTTATTTAATTAACGTTTTTAGAAGTAATCATTCTGTTATGATTTTCACAAAAATCAATTACTAAATAGTGTAAAAATTGACATAAAATAGTTTTTAAAAAACATATTATATTATTAATTATTATTTTATTCCAAAAAATCTAAGGTTTGGCCACATGACTTAGATAAGGTTATATATATTAATAATAAACAACTTGGGGTTCTTTTGGCTTTTCATAGTAAGTTTATTAACCTTATAGTGTAAAAACACAAAAGGACACGGTAAAAGTAAAATTATCTAACTTAAAGTTAAATCTAAATGATAAGGTTAAATTATTAAACTAAACTTGTCCAAATTATATTGTATGAGATTATTGAGACCCATACCCACCTTAGCTTCTAAATAAATAAATTTGGATCTATTTAAAACCGAATATGGCTTTATAATAAAATAATATTTTTGGTTTTTCCAAAGGTGCCTCTCTCCTCCCTTATAAAAGGGCACCTCCTCCCTCTCTTCCTCACACCACTTTGAGCCTTCATGCTCGACCAAACCCTGCCAATTTCACCTCTCCACTTCCCTAGAAACATCCTAGAGGTCATGGTTTTCTTCAAATACCAATTTTAGTGCCCTAAAAGGAGGTCTCAAAGAGGCAGTTCAAAGAAGAGGTAATGTCTGTTACCGATTCATTCAACTTTATTTCTTCTTACACTTCTTCTTCTTTAGTTGTTTCATTATGAATTAATAACATCAGTATCACACATATACTGATATGTTATTATAAGTATAAAACAACCCTATTTCACCATCTATCCATCCTACGGAAAACGAAATCACCGTGCATGTGTACGTACGGAAAATCGTCTCCACGCTGTGGTGTAATCTATTTTCCACCACCACCTTACTTGGATGGGTATAATGGTGTAAATAATTAATATATATGATTATTGTAATGTGATATTGATTCTTAAATAGTATAAATACACTCCAATACAATTCCACGATCATGGTAACGATATCATCGCTCGTGCGTACGTACGGAATACTGTCTCTACGATGTGATGTGACTCGTTCTACATGATTTTAATTGCATAATGATTATATAAATGAATTTAGTGAATAAATATGATATATATTACACTAATACCATTCTGGAAATGAGGTATCTATAACCTAAAAATAATAATAAGAATTTATTCGACAAGACACGCATAAGAACAAAAAGTAATAAACACCCGAATAACAAGTAGAAATGAAATATTACTAATAATAAGATAAGAATATGACAATATATGATATCATAACAATGATTATGATTCTTGAAAAAGTCAATGACATTATTTAAATCATTATATAGAAGGTTCGGACACTTATGAAGCAAAATGGACCTAAGGTAAGGGAAATATCACAATCTCATTTTTATCCGAGATTATTTATACTTTGGAATTTACTGGGGTGTATTTTATCATCCACATCCATGTTTCCTCAATATGTAATATTATTTACATACACCTAAAATTGTTTAAATCCAATTTTACCATTCGTTGAGTTTTTAGTAAAATATATGAAAGGAATCTTTTGTCGTTTTTTGTACGAGGTACTTTTTGACTTTTCCAACAAAAGTATGAGAAGAATGTTTTTTTAACTTATAAGGCATGAATGGATTTTTAAAACATTATTTCCAAGAAGCTTCCTTTACAAGTTTTCAAGTTTATTTTTAATCAACTTATTTTAGTTTAAAATTGTATGAAATTTTAAGAAAGGAAAAATCTTTTTGAAGTAGAAAGGATGTTTTCTTCAAGAATGGAGTTCAAGTGTTTTATCAAAAGTATTTCCCATGTAAGATAATATAGGGTTCTGTTTATATCTCTATTATTACATTGATTTGATTATGTTGTGATGGAATTATTATTATGAATTACTTTATCTTATATGAATTGTTTTATGATGTCACGATGTTTAAGAATCCCATTTTTATTACGTGGGTTATGCAATGACGTATGATTTATGATTTTGTGGAACACATAAGAATGGTATCATTATGAGATGGGTGGGACCTATATCTCCCTCCAATGCATTGGGTAAAGATTTTATATCTCATGAGATAGACATGGCTGGAAAGGGAGGTTAAACTGGTTCAGTGAAACAGGACTGGAATGAGGAATGAACTCGGTTCAGAAATGGACTTTGTCCACTAAGATAGTCTTGGCAATGAGTCTTGACTAATAAGAAATGATTCTCTATGATTATGTGTGTATGCCACAAAGCTTCATGTTTTATGTTATGATTATTGTGATTACATTTCACTACCATTATTTATCCCATGTTATGAAATTATGATCTCTTTTGCAGGGTAAGATTTCCAAAATGTTATGTTCTTATGAATATGATGTGATTGATATTTCTTTTGTTTACCCTTACTGAGCATTTGAGCTCACCCTTTTGTATGTTTTATTTCCCCAGGTTAGGAAGAAGGTTATTAAGTAAGATATTCCAAAAGGGACTATATATATGATGAAATAAATGGGAGATAGTGTAGATGCTTTATGAACCAGTTGTTTATGTTTCCCAGTTTCTAAAGACATTATACCTATACGGTCCTTTCATGGTTTTGTTATATGTTGTAATAAGTGTACTTCAATTTTTAAGTACGGACAATGTATGTAAAGTATGGGTAGTTATATGGAATGTAAAGGAATGTGCAGTGAGATATTTGGAACCAAATTTTGGAATGATCATGAACCCTTTGGTAGCATTGACTTTGGAATTAAGGGAATAAATCGATAATTAGAGTGTTCTAGCAATTGTTTATCAATTTCCAGAGGACTTTCCATAGAACTTCTCAGGGTTTCCACCCAAAATATAAGTGTAATTTATGATTTATCACCTTCTAGGGACTATTATTATCTCCCTTCCATATTATTGTATGGAACTAAAATAATTAACTAAAAGTGTAGTTGGTAAAGATGGAAGGAAAAAAGTTCATTCCATCTAGAACATCTCCATGGGTAGCACTAGACTTTTTTGTCAAAAAGGATGATGGATATCTTGGGTTGTGGGACTATTATCATAATATTAACCATGTTAAGATAGATAATCATTATCCAATTCCATTCCTGGATGATTGGTTCAATAAATTGAGGGGATCCTGGTGGTTCCCTAAAATTGACTTGAAACTGGGATATCATTAATTGAGCATTCTGAATGGGGTATTCCAAAGACAGATTTTGGGACTAGATATGTCCACTATGAGTATGTGGTGACACCTTTAGGTCATTAGAATGGACCATTGGTCTTCATGTATTTGATGAATCAGATATTTTAGTGGTATCTGATGTCTTTTATGATGGTATTTCTGGATGACAATTGGTGTATTCAAGGACAGGGTATGAGCATGATAACTAATTCATGATGGTGTTCGGAATCTTGTGTAATCACTTTTTGTGTCAAAAACTATCAAAATTTGATATTTTGACACAATAATTAAATTTAATTGGCCTTTTAATATTTAAAATTAGGATATCAATGGATCTTGAAATGATTGAAGTCGTTACCTCTTGAAAACTAAAAAATAATGTATTTGATTTACATAGTTTAATTTATTAGGTTGGTTACTACCAACGCTTCTTTCCTAATTTTTCATGACAAACTTCACCTATGAAAACCTTGACCAGTAAATATATTCCCTTCAAATGGAATTAGGAATATTAGAAGTTTTTTATTGATCTTAATGTTCACATTAAATTAGCACCAATCTTGATATTGTCGAAATTAGGATAAGGGTTTGTGGTGTATTTGGATTCTTTGTTATTTTGGTTTGGATGTGTTTTCATATAGGGATATCATGTGGTTGCTTATATCTCATGGAAGTTACAGTTTCATGAGAATAACTACCAATCACACAATTTGGAATTAGTTTCCATAGTCCACGATTTGAAGACTTCATGTCATTACCTAATTGGTGATAAATTTACAGTGTTTATAAATCATAAAAGCCTAAAACATATTTTGTCATAAAATTATTTCAATATAATCCAATGAATATTGATGTAGTATCTCTGAATGTTCATTTTTAAATTCATGTATACATATGGTAATTTCAGTTTGGTGGAAGATGCATTAATCATAAATTCATATGATTAGTTAGAAAAGGGGGATTCAGGCCAATGGTACTTGATGTTAATGATATCCATCATGTACTTGGATTGTGAAGAACAAGGTAGTGAAGTGGTTTTATTTCTATTTTTATAGGTTAATTATTTGGTTGATACAGTTAAAGAATCATATAAATTCTATTTAGAATCTATTTCAAAGAGTTCCAAACTCGATTTTTGGGCGACCATTAAGGGTTAGGTGCTAAATGGGAGTTTTTTTTTGTTTTTTCAAAATCATGTGGTCATACCTATGGATTTTCATGAACAATATCTTCATGATTACCACTCTTTGAGGTAGGATATTCATCTGGGAATACATAATATGTATAAGGAATTGAAGAAATTTTTTATGGGTCCATATAGAAAGGAAGGTGTTTGATTTTTTTAGATACATAACTTGTCTACAAGTTAAGGAAGAGCATCAATAAACAACATGTATATTGAAGTATTTACCAATTTCTATTTTAAAATTGGATTATATAGCCTTGGATTTGGTAACGTTTCTCCCAATAATGGTTTGAAAACCAAAATCCATATGGGTGATAGTGGATTGGCTCACAAATTTGTCTCATTTTATCTATATTGATTAATCTCAAACACTGGATGAATTTTCTAAAATCTATTTCTGAGAATTGGTAAGGATGCATGGAATACCATTTTTTATAGTATCAACCCCAGATTTGAGGTTTATATATCAATTTTGAAAAGTCCTTTAAAAATCTATGTAGACTATGTTGCCTCTGAGTACGACATATCATCCTCAGAAAGATGAAAAATCCAAATATATCATACAAATGATGGAAGAAATGTTGCAGGCTTATGTAATATATTTTTGTGGCTCATGGTAAGAGAATGTACTATTAGTATGGTTCTAATATAACAGATGTAATCATGAATTTAAACATATGGAACTTTTTGAAGTGTTGTATGGGTGTCCTTTTAATTCTCTACATAGTTGGTTGGAAGCAGGTGAGGCTTCACTATTTGGACCCAAATATTTCCAAGAGATAATGGAGATTATTCAGTCAATCAAAAAATAGATGGAGATGGCTCAGATTCATTAGAAATTTTATGTAAATCATCATAAATGTCCTTTTTCATTCGAGTAGGGTGAACATGTATTCTTGAGAAACTATCTATGGATTGGGCATAGTGATTTTGGAAAATTGGGAATGTAATCTCCATGATACATAAGTCATTTGAGATACATGAACAGGTTATTAAGTTAGAATAATAGTTAGATTTTCCACCATGTTTCAGTGAGGTGATTAATATATTCTATATATCTCAGTTGAAATTATATCAGCTTAAACGTAACCATGTGATTCAATGGGATAATGTCAAACTAAACCCAAATTCTTCATTGGTACATGTTCTATTAGAAATTTTGGATAGGAAAGTGAAATTATTTCAGGGAAGACCCATCATTCTAGTGTAGGTTTTGTTGGAACATGGTAAGATTTTGGATAAAATTTTTGAATAAGAGAATTAAATGGTCACAAAACGGCCCAAACTCTTTAATTAGAATAACATATTTATACTTTCTAAGGATGGAAATGATTATGGTGGGTAGAATTTAAGACTCCCAGGATTCATGTAAGTAACCATTTCATTATTTTAGTTTATGTATGTAAAGTGTTTTTATGATGTTTAAGATGGTTTGGATGAATTTTGGAATGTTTTTCATGATTTTATAAAGGTCCACGGTTTGAGAACGATTAGTGGAAACCATAAAAATCTTATAAGAACCCGTGAACGGAGAAACATGAGCTTCGGGACAAGCATAGGGATAGTCTCACATTGGTCTAGACCATTAAAACACCTAGGAGAAACTATGTGAAATGTGGTAGAGGGATAAGTTATAGATGGACTATAGCTTTTCAAATTGTTTAGGCCAACATGGTGAGTTGATTCCTAAGGTAGAGGCTAGTAGACAGTTAGTGTATGGTTTACAAATTATGTGACTAACTGTGAATGGTTTAAACGTGAGATTCTAAATTTCACTATAATTTTCACCAAATCAACTCATTTTCCTTCCATTTCAACCATAATTTTATTTTTATACCTCCAAAAGGTTTTGGAGTCTCTCCTGTTTGAACAAGAAGCAATCTGTTTGTAATTCCTAGTGTATTGAAGCCTGATATCCTTAATAATCCTTCAATTATTGTTTTTTTCTTATATCTAATTTTATTTCCTCCCTTAAATACTAGAATTATTCTATTGTGTATAGATCTATGATGTTGGATGCTAATCAAGATGAGATATGGTGCTGCTAATTTTATGGAATGATATATAAGTTGGGTTTTATAGATTCGACATAGTTTTGAGGAATAATTAGTGTCATTCATCATTTTGTGATGGTGTCTTTGAGTCTTTGGGTTTGTTTGGTTGAAGTTTCAACATGGTAATCTAATTTGGTTGGTTTGATTTGTTATACCTTGAGATGCCTTAAATTTTATTGAAGCAATATAGTGGTTTTTTATGGTATCCTTTATAGGATATTTTATTTTAGAAGGTCAAATCATCCCCCCCACTTTTTTGAAGCCCTTGTCATTTATTTCCAACTTTTGGAATCTTGGGGATGTCACGTAAGGATAAGTAATATCCTACCACCTTCTCAATCCAACCAGGAGGGGAATGATGTTCATATACTTCATTATACTATCATACTTTCATCTAATTTTTCAAATGAAATGAATAAGGATGTTATGAAAATCAATGCAGTAATATTGGGATTGTTGATGATAACAGGGGATAACAACCCCCAAGGCATGGAGGGGGTGGTAAAGATTACACCTTTACAACTAATTTTGTGGATACTAAAAATGGTTTAGTGGAAGTTACACAATATATTCATTCATGAATAGATATTTTACTATTTTAATATTGTTTAATGTAGCTTTCGATATCATAGAAGTTTAGTAGAACTATTCAAACACAACCACACAACATGGAACTGGAGCAATATGTGAAAGCGGTAAATGAGGAAATCCATAAATTATATTTATGTAACATCTAACCTATATATATTTTAGTAATGATTTTCTTATAAAACCTTATGATACCCCATTTATTGTAAATTTATTATATTCTACGTATGGATTGGATTTCTTTTTATAGAACCAACAAAAAATTTCAAGAGAAGGAAATCACCCTCTATAACATGAATCACTGTATAATTTTATATATGTGAAAGGATAAGGATGAATATTATTTTCAATAACCATATAAAGTAAGGATATTATTTTCTATGAGAAATAATATCCTCCTAAAATGATTTATACTAATGAAAATATCATCCTTGAAGACATTCCCATTATGATGTGTTCAACTGATTCATTTCCAAAATAATTTTTCAATCCTCCTCCTAGAAAAGAGATTGAGTTCTTTAACAAATTTATAAAATGATATTCTTTAATATCCGTGAATATATATATATAATGTTCATTGTTGATCATGAGGATTTAAAAGTTAAATATAAGAGAATCTTGATAAAGTGTATATACACCCTCGTTCTGCACCATGGGGTGAAATAGTTATTCACATCAACAAAAAAGATGGGTCAATGTAACTCTCTATTGATTATCATAATATTAAAAATATCACAATAAATAAAAATTACCACCTACCAATGATTGACAATTTTTTTAATCAGTTATGTGGATCCTGGTAATTTTACAAGATCAGTCCTCATTCATGATATTATCATGTAAAATTAAAGAAGGAAGATATCCCATGACTTCTTTTCGTACAGGGTATGAGAAGTATGAGTTCTTATTGATTCCATTTGAACTCACTAATGAAATATCTATATTAATAAACATAATTAATAGATTTTTTAGGGATTAAAAAAAATTGAAAGTGTTTATAGAAGAACTTATTATTTACTCCAAATGCAAGGAGGTATATATGGATAACTTTAATATTGTGATGATGACCTTGAAAAAGGGAAACAGATATGTAAAGTACAGTAAATGAAAGTTTTGGATGGATAAAGTAACATTAATACATCATTTCATCTCCCCTAGAGGGATATCTATGGATCATTCCAAACCATAGGCGATTAATGGATTGCCAATACCAACATTTGTTACATAGACCTATAGTTTCCTTAGATTAGCTTAGTATTATAGTTTATTTGTGATAAAAACTACTCATGGTTATCAATGATATTAACCCTGATAACAAGGGACTAATTTCTTTATGGATAGGTGACTATGGGGACTGTTATAAATATATTTTGAATATGATAATCATTGCACCAATTCTTATATTACCCACTAGTAAAGAAATATTTTTTATCAATAATGATGTTTCCAAAAAACTCAATGATTTTTTACATTATCAGGATGAAAAATTAATAGTATATATTCCCCACCAATTACATATCAATTACGAGCACTACCCAATTCATGTTATATAATTAGATATAGTGATATTCAAATTGAATATTTTTAATCATTATCTCTGTTGGGAGAAGTGTGGGATATTTAAATAGTTCATAAAATCCCCAAGAATATATTTATAAAATGGATCTCAATATGTTCCAAAGAAGGTGGTTAGATCTAATAAATTATTAGGATTTTTAGAAACATTACTATATGGGGAAGGAAAATGAATTGAATGATTCTTGGTGTAAAAAGTATCCCACAACCCTAACCATTTGGAGGATTGAAAGGGATCCAATCTTTTAGAAAATACAATCAATGAATATGGGAATCATTAACATAATTTCATCCCACCATACTCAAATAACTAATCAACTATCCATTCTTTAGAGGATCAAATATTCCCTAAAATATAAATCAAAGATAAATAAATGTTGTGAATATTTTCATGTTTATATTTTCCAAAGGAGTTAAATGGTTTAGATCATTGATATGTGTCCCATAAAAACTAGAGATGAATATTGAATATATGGATGATGTGCATACATAGACCTTATCTATTCATCTAGGGATATATGATATGATTAGAGATCTAAATAAAAACATCTAGTGGTATGTCATGTAGACGGAGATTGAAAAATTTATATCTCAATGCTTGGTATGTGGACAAGTCATGGATGAATGGAAGAAGTCTCTACGTATGATGAAATCATTTACCATACTAGAATGGAAATGAGAAAACATAACCGTGGATTTTATACTAGGGATCTCCAAGAAATCTCTGAAAATAACACCATCTAGGAGGTAGTCGGTCACCTTAAAAATTACTCCCATTTCATTTTTCTCATGGGATATTTCCCTATTGACCAAATTTCTATGATATATATATATATATATAATGTAATTTTTAAGAATAAATGGAGTTCCAAAATCAATTATACTTAATCGATATTTGGGTTTTACCTTGAGGTTCTTGATAAGCATTTATACTGAATTGAATATAGAACTTGGTTTCAGTACTGCTTATCACCCTCTAAGGGATGGTCATTCTAATAGAACCATTTAAGCTCTAGAGGATATTCTAATATCATGTTCTGTAAGTTTATTGGGATACTAAGATCAAAACCTTCCCTAAGATGATTTCTCATATAATACAATTTCCATTATAGTATTCTAATATTTCCATATGAGTCACTATATTGGAATATTTTTTTGGACTCCAATATATTGACATGTTGATTGAGTGTAAAATATTATTGGACCTGATCATATCCATGTAAAGATAGAGAAGGTCCAAACCATTCAATAACATATGAATTCCACACAAATTCATTAGAAAAATATATATGAATAAAATTATCAATGAGACCAGGAGTTTGATGTCTTAGATAAAGTTATCCTCCATTTATCACTATTGAATAAATTCCTAAGGTTTAGGAAAAAGTAAAATCATAGTCCAAGATACATTGGACCCTTTTATGTCCTTGATCACACCAGATATTTGGAATATTGACTAACACTCTAACAACACATATCGCAACAACAAGATGTGTTCCATTTATACCTATAAAGGAAGTATATATCATACCCCTCACATGTAATAATCATATATTTGGGTCCATGATTTAATTTTCTTTCATACATGTAGTAGTTGGTGATGATATTAGATCGTAGAGACATATTTCTACAAAACAAGACAACTCATCAGATTAAAGCACAATGTGGAACCATAGGTTTCAGTAAGAAACTTGGGAATTGAATAAGATGATGAATAGATGTAACCTAATTTTTTTAGTGTATGAAATTATATTTAAATGGTGAAATTTCTGAGAGGGGAACAATCTAATGATGATAAATTTTACAAATTATATTCTATTTTTAAATGAAAAATTCTTTATTATGAAATATATTTATAACAAAATATGGGATTTTTTTATATAAGACCATTATAAGATGTATCAAATTATATTTAGAACACCATTATAAATATTAACTATTTATAATTTAGTTATTTTGGAATTATTGTTATGTTTTTTATATATTAACATTTATGATAAACATTAATCGACATAAATAAAATAACTAATTTCATCAGCCAATAGGATTTTTCTCTAGGATGAAAATTTATATAAGATTGTAAGGGAGATAGAATCATTGGCCTTTTTAATTAACTAATACTAGGATAATATTCAACAACTAAATCTTCTTTAATACCATTTTTGTTGGAATTTCCATCTTATTAAGACAACAACCCAATCCATGTTCACCGAATCGCCCAATGAAATAACAACCATATTATACCTTTCTCACATATCAGAAGATGATGTAATAATGAATTTTGAATCTAAAACCAATTAAAATTATTTTATTATATTTTATTTTTAATAATATAATGATTATATTCATCTCTTTATGTTATTAATTTATAAATGATTATATATTATGTTTAATAAACATTAAAGTTTTATTTGAAGATATCAGAATTCTATTTTTGGGAAATAAATAGTCCCAAATGAAACACACATGTGATAAAATAAATAGTTTTTTTAATAAATGTAATCTAAATACAATATTCTTGTTAAATGAAATTTAACTAAAATGGTAATTTATTTTAATTAATTCCAATGTAATTTTTATAAGTGTCGGAATGTTGTTAGTATCTTAAAGAAAGTATTTCTAAATAAATAAGGTATTCTGTTTAAAAGTTAAAATTATAATATTTAGAAATTTTTCTTCAAAAATTACCTTTATTATTGAATTAATTTGTTTTAAATTATCAAATGGTGATTTTCCCAAATTTTTTAAGACAATTGATTTTTGGGTTAAAAATAAGTGCGGTATAACTATACAGTCTATATAATGACTTTATAATAACCCTAAATTGATATATTAAGTACTATGAATGTAATAAATGATAAAATATAGGTTTAAACTTTAAAATAATGGGTTTTTGAAGTTATTTAATTAATTTTATAATCCCTTAATGAAACAAAAAAATCCTATATTATAATATAAGGATTTAAAATCAATTTTTTTGCGAACATTACTAAATTCAAAATCACCAATGGTATTATTTTAACATTTTTGGTTCATTTAGTTATGAAATATTAAAAAAATACTTTTTATGTTAGAAATCATGGGAAAAACTATGTTATGTTTTTTTAATTATTTTATCCTATTGAGTCCAAAAATATGTTTAGAAATTAATATAAATTTTCCTATATTTTACTATAATTTCCCAAAAAACATCGCACACCAATTCACTCAAAAACCATTGATCAAAAATTTACATTCCCAATAAATCTATAAATACCTTCAAAGGTGTGACTAATCTCTTAAGAATATCCTCCAAAGATTTTAGATGTTTCCTCTTAATGTAAGGGGATTCTATCCTCCTCCTATTTATATAAGCAATTTTTTTTGAGTTATAGTCATTTATTTAAAATTATTCATGTAAGAATATGTTTTTATATATAAATTTATTGTATTTGTGATTACAATGTAATTATATAAATCTTTTTTCTCTCATTAAACCCTTTTGTAAACCATTTTGAACTCATATTATGTTGTAGAAATTATCCTCTAAATTTTTATGCCAAACAATTTTATTTTTATACCCATCCCTAATTCCTATCAATGGTATTCACATAAATTTAAAAATCATTTATTAATTACTGAATCCCAATTATATAACCCATAATAAATAATTTTTCAATTAAATGTGATTAAATATATCCTTATTTTGTATTATCTTTTTAGGACACAAATTTATATACATTATATAATTGTGATGGGTGAGACTCGAATTATATTTCCCTCTACTGAAATGTGTAGTGATTTATCCCATGATATACCATGTTTAGTACATTATAAGATATCCTCATAACAAAATGTTATGATAACTTATAACCATCATCTTTATTAATGATGTAATGTTTTATATTTCTCTTACATTTCAATATTTTGTTGATGTTATAATCTAATGTCATTCTTCAATTTTCAAAATTATGATTCTCATCACATTTATATCACCTAAGAAGGCATCTTATCTCAGATTTATTACTTTCATCTTATCATTATTTTATTATTCCCTTACTGGAATTTATATCTCACCCCTTTTGTATATATGACCCCAGGTTATGTCATATAGTATTAAAAGATAAAATAAAAATAAATTGATCTCTTTGAGTTTTTAAACCAGGTTGTTGTTCCCATGTGTCATTTTAATTTTCTATGTATATAATTTACTAACCACACTAGGGCTCCTTATATTTTGGGACATTATTAAGGGAATATTTATGTAATAAATCATGAATTAAAGAGTAAAATAGAATTGAGTTTTCATACTCAGACTCATGAAAATTGAGGATTATTGAATTATGTGTTCTTAAGAAAACAACACAAAGTATGAATAGTATATCTCTATCCTTTACATTGACCACAAAAGTAATTTAAAATGATTTTTTAGTATATAAAATTCAATTCTATAAACATATTTAGCAATTATAGTCTTTTTTAACTATGATTAAATGGAATGATGTTCCATTATTTTTGAAATACATATTAGTGATTCTCAATGTTCTCGTGGTAATTGAGAAAAAAATAAGAATGATGGAGGTTAATTATGTAGTATAGTTTGAAAAAATTTATTGATGTGAGAAAATTTGACTACCCTCATGACATAATTATAGGATGAAGAACCTCTAAAACTGTATAGATGGTATAATGAGATGATTCAAAGGTATAATAAAGGGGAATCAAGCTAATGAATATGAAAGTAAGATAAATAATAACAAAAATAACATATATTGATGGAATGATTTTATTAATCACACAAATATGATATAATATTTCATCTAAAATGAATATGGACACTATTTAATTAATCCCACAAAGAAAAGGGTAATAAAGGAAAACAAAACAAGAAAACCTTCATAGACAAGAGATAAATGATAATAATATAATAAAACACTTTATTTGGTAGATCAAGAAAAAGAATTAGTGATAGGTTTACTTATTATACATTCATTATTTTACATCATCCTATTTGTTTCACATTCTAAAACTTATTTTATATAATACAATTTTTGTAGAAAAATTAAAGCACTAACAGAAGACCCTGAGGTTGAGTTCTTGTAGAAAATAATAACTGGTGCACTTATTTCATCTCAAGTATATAAATCATACAAAATTAAAACTTTGTTATGAATTAACTAAAAATCCATAATATACACCCTTTAACTGAATTCAATATTGTACTTTCAACATTAAATTCAAATATAGAAAAATCACTTTCTGTATCGCAAATCATCATATCATTTTATACAATTGAAAGGGAAATTATGAATCCTCCATGGAAAAGAATTCATGATCATTGATATTATTAACCTAAAAGAAATCATATCTAGATGAAATGAGAAAATGGAGAGGCACATCCATAAATATGTTCCCATTTTAAGGGATTATAGTAATGTATTCCTTGAAATATTTCTTGGTTGTTCTCCTAATTAAGAGGTTGAATTCTCCATTAAACATACACCTAGAGCTCTCCTCATATCCAAGAATCCCAATAAAATAACACCAAATGAATGTGAATAATTAAAGAAAAACTAAAATAGAATATCGAAATGGGTTTTATATACTAATGTGCATCACCACGGGGTGTTCTGATTATCTTTTAAAAAAGGATGTGTAAATGAATCACTATATTGATTAACTTTGACTTAACAAGATCCTGATAAAGATAAACTATCACTTTTCATGGATAGATGTTTTTACAATCAAATATGAGGGGCTCAGTAACACACTATGATTTTAGAATATATTAATTGTTAATTAAATTTTAATAGTTTGATATCTTATTGTACACACATCATCAGTATTTAAAAAAACATGATATACTATATAAATTTTATTATTTTATTATGATAGTATTAACCTAGTAATTATTTTTTGTATATATGAATAGGAGTACATGAATAATGAAATTTATGTAGATAATTTTTCCAAATAAAAATGTAGTTATTAATTTCACAAAAATATGAACTCAATTTGTAATGATTTGGATGGAATAATATATGTTTAAGAACAATTAATGTTTAAATTGTGAATTTTTCTATAAAATAAGGATTTTCTTATATTATGTAATTTTTATTAGAATATAATTTTTTTAATTTAATAATAGGAGTTTAATTAAATGATCATAATTTCTTAATATATCATATATAAATTTTATTTGGTTAATTTTTTTATATTTTTCTAAAATTCTTGATTTATGGGTCAGTAGTGAAAATACATTATTTACAAATATTGTCACATTTATGACATTTATATAACATAAAAAAATTTAAAATTTAAGAAAAGAATTGATCCAATAAATAAATATTTAAAAAAAATTTAATTTAAGTAAAAATGTAATTTTGAACTCATAAATCTATGGTTTATGTTTGGGAAACCTAGGAAATATTGTTTTAAATAAAAAACTTTTTTCTATCTATCTCTTTAGATCAAATTTTCAAAAGTTTCCTTTTAGTTATGATTTTATGTGAAAGTAAAGGAAACCTCCTTTTATTTAAAATAATCCAATTAGTTCCACAATAATTTACATTACACATCATTTTGGAATAGAATCAATCTTATTCTTAAAAATTTAGTTTTTATAAAAAAAATGTGTTCTCATTATTTTTTTTGAACATAAATTAAAAATTATTATCATAAATTTTGGAAATTCAACCATATAAAAGGAACTCTATATTTAAGAACAAAATGTTCTATTTTATTGATGATCTAAATTTCATTTTTGGTTATAACGAATTGTAACCACGGTATAAATTTATCTCTAGGGTTAGGGTTAAAAGGGTTAATATAGGGGTCAAACCAACTGAAAAGGTTTAAAATACCAAAAAAACATATCATATATATATTTTTGTTTATTTCTTCAAAATTAATCTTATCATCAATGATATGGAATTTTTTTTCAACTTCACTTGAGTGATACATATATTATATAACAATGTTTCATGTACTTAATTGTTTTCCACCTACCTATCTTAAAAAAGGGAACCTCTTCTTCTCACATATTATAAGGACACAGCCTTAAACATTAATTATTATTGAACTAAATGAATAATTCACATTGAGGATATTTTCAGGTTTAGAGTTTTACAGAATTAGGACATAAATATTACATCTCAAAGATTACAAAGTAGACACATCTACTCAGGTTCGATTTTTTAACAAAAATAAAAACTCTTGAACAAAAGAGTCATGTCTAGTTCCTTGTTTTAGATAGCCTAACATTTCTTTGATCACATCCTTGACCCTATTCAACTTTATTTCCTAGGAAAAACATTTCAAAAAAACGTTGGATGAGCATAAAAATCTCAGTAAGGGTTATAGAAATACGTAAAGAAAACATTAGTCCATGTATACATAAGAATCAATGAAATCATACATTACTCATAAAACATAAGCAATTTAACATACCTTATGAAATCATAAGATTTACGAATAACTCATAGAAATAATAATCCATAAAGGTAACTTGAGGCATTCATAACATTCTTACATAGGGAGTAACCCTCATGGTTACGTTTGGAGTACCCATCATAGTATATTCCCTAAATCTCTTCGGAGAAACCTTTGTATTTAACCCCTTCGCGTTACCCAATGCATTGGAGAGCTATATCGGGCTCACCCACCCTTAGTTTATCACAGAACCACTCGTATTCATAAAAAATGCCCAAGAACCATAACATAATCATAGCACATAACTTAAGAATAAAGGTAAGATAGCATTCCCATATTGCAATAACAATATAAAATTTTAAGATATTTAAATAATGAATCAATTTTAAAAACCATTTTCAAAACCATTTAAAATATTTAATAAAGATAGTTGTGAATCAAAGTTTCCCATACAACTTTGAATATTTTAAAATTTGAAACCATTAATATCCATATAAATAAATCCTTAAAACCATTTTGAAAATATGGATATTAATGATAAATATTTATAAGAATAAATCATTAAAACATTTAAAATGATATTTTAGTTTAAGGGTTTTTAATAAAATGAGAGACACTTGAATACAATAATTGAGTAATAACATTTATTTAGAAATTTTTAATATAATGGGAATAAATAGATTCATGATATAATATTTCAAAGGATAGTACGTACACCATATACGAGTGAATTTGTGCATAACAACAATGAAGTCTCAATAAGAATGTAAAATGAGATGAAATCCCTTATAAAGAAGGTATCCTTAAATTAAGGATAAATCAATCTCATAATTATGTGTGACAAATATAAATACAGACAATATAAGTGGATATTAAGTGTAAAACAATCAAATGTCATTCACACATATTCAAAGGATTACATATTCAATAACTACATGTTGAACCCAAAGAAATCTAAATTTGGTTAAGAAGTTCCCTTGGTAAAATTCGACAGCCCAACGACGTCACTTTAAAATTAAGAAAATGAGTTGATGAGACAAAAAGGGTATCTCATTACTTAGAAATAAATTTTACATCAATAGGGATATAGAAGAACATATCCCAACATAATAAGATGTAAAGTAAAAGATATAACAAAAGAAGTCTTTTAAAAAGAGGAGGGTGAAAGGTTCCCTTACCGATTTGGGAAACTTTTGAAACGTACATCCCATGAAAGAAGGGTAATACAATGAAAATGTAAATAACCATAAATGAGAGTATATTATACAAATATTAAAATAATGGGAAGTACATACACAACACAAAAGGAAATAGGGGCCAATGTAGCATGAATCTCATGGGAATAAAAAGTGAGATGAAAATTCCCTTATGAAAATTCGGCAGCCTAACTACTCCACATAAAACTTCCAAAAAATGGATTGATGAGATAAAATGGTCTATCATCATGTTAACATAAAATTTACTGAAAGGTTAATATAAAATAACATCCCACCAACATAATAAAGAGGAGCTTAAAGTAAGTTACATAAAAAATTGTACTTAAAAAGAAAGAGAGAGGTAGGATCCCTTACCTCAAGTCCGACGTGTTTTGTTCATTTCTTTATATTCCTGAATAATAAACTTTGGTCAATTTATAATTGATTAAGGTCATCCTTTAATTATTATTATTCATTTCATATCACATATTATAATTTCATAATAATTGGTTAATAATGTGAGTTCATATTAGACGTTTTTGTCGATGTTTAGTACATGAGTAAAAAATGAACTTGTTTAAAAATGATTGTACATGTAGTTATAAGTAAATAATCTCTAGAATAGTATTAATGATTTAAATATCATATATATCCAGTAAATATTCATTTTATACTATTCCATAACATTTTGAGATAAAAATAAATGAAATGCACCGTTCATGGAGACGATAGGCCGTACGTACGCATGAACGCTACTTTCATTTCTTTGACATATTAATGGAATTAAAAATAATTGAGATATATATATTATAATTACAGTATAATATATATGTTTTATATTTCACATAAGTTTATTAATTTCATTCTTTATACATTCTATGTATTGAAAGAACGAGTCACATCACTTGAGGGGGCGGTAGTCCACACTTCCTCCTATGAAATTATCGCATTTGCACAACATGAAAAGCATAAAGGTATGTTTTAAATATAAAATAAAGAAGAATATGGAAAACATAAATATCATATATATCATATATAAAATTAAGTGACATCATAATGGCCACCAAGAAAGGTGTTAAAAGACGATTGAACAATCATCGCTTCGTGAGGCAGTAATTCGCCATCCACAGAAACAGTATGTTCTTTAACCATTAAGTGGAGGTGTGTGTAAGTGTAGATAGAATAATTCACATAACAACATCCTAGTATATTTAATATAATGGTGTTGTTCCAAAATAAAGGAATAAAAATATTTTAGGGGTTTGGAGAAGAAAAATAAAACAAAAGAACACAAGTGAATACATTACCTTTAAATCGGGTAACTCCTCTTGGTTTGAACCAAAAGGGTTTCTTGAAGAGAATTCTGCCAAAGGTGAGGCTTCAATGATGAAGAGAGATATGTAGAGAGATGAAATGGGTAGGGTTTGGCCGAACCAAAGGCTTTAGAGGTGTGGGTAAGGTGGTAGAGGTGGGGGCCTTTCATAAGAGAAGATGAGGGGAACTCTTGGAAAGTTATAAAATATTACTTTATTATAAAATAATTTTCAGATTTTAAAGGTCTCAAAAGGATATATTTAGAGGATAAGGTGATAAGGTTTCTCAATCCACACATCCAATAGGTTTGTTACAAGTGTAAGACTTATATTTCACCCTATCTTATCATTTTATTTAAATCATTCATTTATGAGGTAATCACTGCATCATCATGGTGCCATAAATAAAATAATTTATTTAATGTCTAAAAATTATAAAAAAAAATATCATGATGTAGGAAGACTTTTTCTCATTAAGAGTACTATAATCAATTTTTTTAGAATCACCTAATCCACAAAAGAGAACTATATATTTCCCATGCCATTAGATCTCAACCAAAACCAAACCAAAAAGTTTTGTACGAGGTCAGATAATACCCAAAAAGGATATTTTTTTTACAAAAAGAAAAACTACTCCTAATATCCAAAATTTTTCAAACAAAACCAAAAGTTCAATGAAGACCATTCAATAAAAAAATTGTCCATAAAATTCTTCAAAGTAAACCCAACTAAGATTGAAACCAAAATATTTAAAGGATTTAATCACATAGTCTCCCAAGGTACAAATTAACATTTATCTCCAAATAACACCAGTTGCTCTTAAAGTCTCATTATGAAAAGTAATTAACCTAATCAAATATCCTCAATGATAGGATTATAAATTCCGTATATGACCCAAAATCAACTTACTCTTGATTCATAAAATCATCTAACTAAAAAATAATTAGTCAAACTAACCAGGGACTTCACATAGTCCAGTGGTAGGCGATAAATACTAGTCACACTTTGGTTGTGGGTTAGATTCCCACAGCTTTGTCCGACGTGACGTTTTGTCACACGGTCTGCATGTTGTCCTTTTTCCAAAACAATATAATTCTTCAAAAATTCCCCAAAATGAGATAAGATCTTCAAAAATAACCATAACATAATTTAACCTCAAGTTTATCTCATGTCGTTCATATTCCGCCATAACGTATAGTAACCCATAATAACCTCAAAAGTAAGGATCATATAAACCCTAATGGTTAACTTTATAATTATTACCTGAACATCCATGTCGAGTTGGTTCTCTCGTACATGATGCATTAGAGAACTCACCACGGTTCAAGTGGTTGATCATGACTCCTGATAGTTGGTTTATAATAACCACGATATTTCTCATTGAAACCCCCATTTCATCTACTCTCTTAATCAGAGAACCACCATAATTTCCTTCAAACCCATTGTCACTTTAGTTCCTGCTAGATCCATCCATTTACTAAAACCAGAAATGACAGTGTGAGTATATCAACAAAATCATCATGTACTAAAGAGGAAGATAAACACTAAGATATACCAATCCAAGTTATCTCAAACTCATTCCAACCTTCAAAAATAACAATGACTCTATCTAATATAATAACCATTGTGGTTATATACAACTTTTCACGTAACACTCTAACCTCTAATGTTATCTAAACTGTCCTTTGATACCAACCATAAAGACACAGCCTTAAACATTACTTATTATTGAATTAAATGAATAATTCACATTGAGGATCTTTTCAGGTTTAGAGTTTTAGAGAATTAGGAAATAAATATTACATCTCAAAGATTACAAAGTAGAAACATCTACTCAGCTTCCATTTTTTTAACAAAAATAAAAACTCTTGAACAAAAGAGTCATGTCTAGTTCCTTGTTTTAGATAGCCTAACCATTCCTTGATCCCATCCATGACCCTATTCAACTTTATGTCCTGTGAAAAACATTTCAAAAAAACATGGGATGAGCATAAAAAGCTCAGTAAGGGTTATAACAATACGGAAAGAAAACATTAGTCCATGTATACATAAGAGTCAATGAAATCATACTTTACTCTTAAAACATAAGCAATTTAACATACCTCGTGAAATCATAATATTTATGAATAACTCATAGAAATCATAAGACATAAAGGTAACATGGGGCATTCATAACATTCTTACATATGGAGTAACCCTCATGGTTGCGTTTGGAATGCCCATCATAGTATATTCCCTAAATCTCTTCGAAGAAACCTTAGCGTTTAACCCCTTCGCGTTACCTAATGCATTGGAGAGCTATATTGGGCTCATCCACCCTTAGTTTATCACGGAACTACCCATCTTCATAAAAAATTCCCAAGAACCATAACATAATCATAGCACATAACATAAGCATAAAGGAAATATAACATTCCCACATTGCAATAACAATATAAAATTTTAAGATATTAAAATAATGAATCTATTCTAAAAACCATTTTCAAAACCATTTAAAATATTTAATAAAGATATTTTTGAATCAAAGTGTCCCATACCACTTTGAAGATTTTAACATTTAAAAACATTAATATCCATATAAATAAATCCTTAAAACCATTTTGAAAACATGGATATTAATGAGAAATATTTATAATAATAAATCATTAAAATTTTTAAAATGATATTTTAGTTAAAGGGTTTTTAACAAAATGAGAGACACTTGAATACAATAATAGAGGAATAACATTTAATCAGAAATTTATAATATAATGAGAATAAAGATATTCATGATATAATATTTCAAAGGATAGTATATACACCATATAATATTTAATTTGTGCATAACAATAATGAAGTCTCAATAGGAATGTAAAATGAGATGAAATCCCTTATAAAGAAGGTATCATTAATTTAAGGATAAATCAATCTCATAATTATGTGTGACAAATATAAATACACCCAATATAAGTGGATATTAAGTGTAAAACAATCAAAGTCCATTCAAACATATTCAAAGGATTACATATTCAATAACTACATGTTGAACCCAAATAAATCGAAATTGGGTTAAGAAGTTCCCTTGGTAAAATTCGACAGCCTAACGGCGTAACTTTAAAATTAAGAAAATGAGTTGATGAGACAAAAAGGGTATCTCATTACTTATAAATAAATTTTACATCAATAAGTATATATAAGAACATATCCCAACATAATAAGATGTAAATTAAAAGACATAACAAAAGAAGTCTTTTAAAAAGCGGAGGGTGAAAGGTTCCCTTACCGATTTGGGAAACTTTCGAAACGTACACCCCATGAAATAAGGGTCATACAATGAAGATGTAGATAACCATAAATGAGATTATATTATACAAATAGTAAAATAATGGGCAGTACATACACCACACAAAAGTAAATAGTGTCCAATGTAGCATGAATTTCACGGGAATAAAAAGTGAGATGAAAATCCCCTTATGAAAATTCTGCAGCCTAACGGTGCCACATAATACATCCAAAAAATGAATTGATGAGATAAAATGGTATCTCATCATATTAAAGTAAAATTTACATAAAGAGGAATATAAAATAACATCCCCCAACATAAGAAAGAGGAGCTTAAAGTAAGTTACATAAAAAATAGTACATAAAAAGAAAGAGAGAGGTAGGATCCCTTACCTCTAGTTCGACTTGTCTTGTTCGTTTCTTTATATTCCCTAATAATAAACTTTGGTAAATTTATAATTTATTAAGGTCCTCCTTTATTTATTATTATTCAGCTCATATAACATGTTATAATGTTATAATAATTGGTTAATAATGTGAGTTCATATCAGACGTTTTTGCCGATGTTTGGTACATGAGTCCAAAATAAACTTGTTTGAAAATGATTGTCCGTGTAGTTATAAGTAAATCATCTCCAGAATAGTATTAATTATTTAAATATCATATATATCCATTAAATATTAATTTTATACAATTCCATAACATTTTGAGATAAAAATAAATGAAATGCACCGTTCATGGAGACTGTTGGTCGTACGTACGCATGAACGCTGCTTTCATTTCTTGGACATATTAATGGAATTAAAAATAATTGAGAGAGATATATATTATAATTCCAGTATAATATATATGTTTTATAGGTCACATAAGTTCATTAATTTCATTCTTTATACATTCCATGTATTGCATGAACAAGTCACATCACTTGAGGGGGTCGTAGTCCACAATTCCTCATATGAAATTATCACATTTTTACAACATGAAAATAATAAAGGAATGTTTTAAATATAAAATAAAGAATCATATGGAAAACATAAATACCATATATATAATATATAAAATACAGTGACATCATAATGGCCACCATGAATGGTGTTCAAAGAATATTGAACAGTCATCGTTTCGTGAGGCAGTAATTATCCATCCATAGAAATAGTATGTTATTTAACCATTAGACGGAGGTGTGTGTAATTGTAGCTAGAATACTTCACATAAAAACATCCTAGTATATTTAAGATATTGTTTTTGTTACAAAATAAAGTAATAAAAATAGTTTAGGGGTTTGGAAAAGCAAAATAAAACAAAAGAACACAAGTGAAGACATTACCTTTAAATCGGGTAACTCCTCTTGGTTTGAACCAAAAGGATTTCTTGAAGAGCATTATGCCAAAGGAGAGGCTTCAATGATGAAGAGAGGGATGTGGAGAGATTAAATGTTATGGGGTTGGCTGAACCAAAGGCTTTAGAGGTGTGGGTAAGGTGGTATAGGTGGGTGCCTTTTATAAGAGAAGAGGAGGGGCACTCTTGGAAAGTTATAATATATTACTTTATTATAAAATAATTTCCGGATTTTAAAGGTTCCAAAATGATATATTTAGAGGTTAAGGTGATAAGGTTTTTAAATCCACCCATTCAATAGGTTTGTGACAAGTTTAAGACTTATATTTCACCCTATCTTCTCATTTTATTTAAATCGTTCATTTATGAGGTAATCACTGCATCATCACGGTGTCATAAATAAAATAATTTATTTAATGTGTAAAAATTATATAAAAAATATAATGATGTAGGAAATATATTTATATTTCTAATGAATATTTATAGTAAAAAATATGGCTTGTATAAGCCCATGTAATAATTGTTTTAGTAAAATAATACATGTTTGTGACATTTTAATTTTTACTTTAAATAAAAAGTTATTAATGTCATTTTCCAACCAAAGTAGCTCCATGGGGTCCCCAAGTTGACCCACATATTTTATTGGTCGGACATGACTCATCCAATAATGGTAGGATGCGTTTCAAGGTAATTTCATATTATTATAATCTTATCTTTACCTTAAATTACACTAATTACCTCTAATCGTGATTAATAAAACTTAAAAGCTACTATTCACCAAAAAATTATTTTAATCTAATTGAACCACATTTTACTTCCTAATGACAACCATGTATGTCGGATTTTTTGAAAATTAAATCATAGAAGTGGTAAAGTTTCATTTAAACGAAAAATCAGTTTCTTTATCCACCACTTAGTGGTTTCACTATTCATCAAAAATTGATGTTTTTAAGAAAAATACCAAAAATTCACCCTAAGCTAAATTTTATATTCGGAATTTAAAAATGATGTCTATTTAACAAAATTCAAAATATATAATTTGCATGAATTAATTTAATAATCCATTCCCATTGTCAAAACAAATAGCGTGTTTTTAAGAAACAATATCTATTAAAAGATTGACACTAGTTTAAGTCCAATTTCAAAGTCAAATTAATTTCAATGACCACCATTGGATTAAATGGTAAAAATATATTCTAAATTCACTTTAATATCAATTAAAAAAATAATCTATACATATAAATAAATCATATTAAAAGGAGGTTTTGAATTAAAATGCAACATTTTCACTAAAAATGATCTTTATCGGAAAAATAACAAAAAATTACACAAAGTAAATTTTGATGTCCATATTCTAAAGAAGGATTTTATTTTGTCGAATAAAAAATAAAAAATTTTCAAAAGTATATTTAAAAAGGGTTCTCCATCAAAAGTCGGTTAATCGAACTTTTAAAGAATATTAGAAGATTTATGCTTAAAATTGGATTCATTTGCATTTTAAGCCTTTAACATTTATTGGGTAACTGTAAAATATTTAACAAACATATGTAATCATTTTGTAGTCATTTCTGTTCATTCCCGCCGTTACAACGGCTAGGCGTTAACTATTATAATATTATTATATTATTAGTGAGCAATGTAAGATTTCAAAGAAACTCGTTGTTGCGTATTGGGTACGCCATCGAGCATAGCATTCCCTTTAAAGTAGTATTAAAAGTTTATTCACAAATATTGATAAACATTAGAATGTAATATTATTTATTTACCTGGGATGTTACATCCTTCCCCCCTTTTGGGAATTTCATCCTCACAATTTCAAAATTGGGCTTGGAAACTTCATTGAAAGTTGCACATCAGAACAGGAGTCAGTAAAACTATCACTTTAAAAGAAAGGGAGATAAGTACAAAGGTAACCCAAGTTAACCCATACTATGATTCCAAGTATGAAAATATGGATATGGAGGAGAAAAAAATGGGTCATGTTCTGATGGAGAGTGATAGTAAACGTGTCTAGGAGAAAGTTAACCACAAGAAAATCACAAACTTGTGATGGGTTAAACGGTATTCAATTCCCCATTAGGAAAAGTTAACTGAAAACATTTTTGTTTTAAGTTACTCTTCATTGAGGAATTTATTTTTGACCTTAACTAAATCATAATGATACATACTTAATTTTCACGTAGACTTTCAAATTTTACTAGATTCTTTAATCAAACTCAAATTTTCTCCAAAAGACGAGTATTTAGGAAGTCTTGTTCGCATTAAGAGTACTATAATCAACTTATTGAGAATCACCTAATCCACAAAAGAGAACTATATATTTCCCATGTCTTTAGTTCTCAGCCAAAACCAAACAAAAAATTTTAGTACGAGGTCAGATAATACCGAAAAAGGATATTTTTTTACAAAAAGAAAAACTACTCCTAATCTCCAAAATTTTTCAAACAAAACGCAAAGTTCAACGAAGACCATTCAATAAACAATTTGTCCATAAAATTATTCAAAGTAAACCCAACTAAGATTGAATCCAAAATATTTAAAGGATTTAATCACATAGTCTCCCAAGGTACAAATTAACATTTATCTCCAAATAACATCAGTTGCTCTTAAAGTCACATACTGAAAAGTAATTAACCTAATCACATATCCTCCATGATAGGTTAATAATTTCCGTAGATAACCCAAAATCAACTTACTCATGATTCATAAAATCATCTAACTAAAAAATAATTAGTCAAACTAACCAGGGACTTCACGTAGTCCAGTGGTAGGCAATAAATACCAGTTGCACTTTGGTTGTGGGTTCGATTCCCACAGCTATGTCCGACGTGACGGGTTTTCACACGGTCTGTGTGTTGTCCTTTTTCCAAAACAATATAATTCTTAAAACATTTCCCAAAATGAGATAAAATATTCAAAAATAACTATAAAATAATTTAACCTCAAGTTTATCTCATGTCGTTCATATTCCTCCATAACGTATAGTAACCCATAATTACCTCAAAAGTAAGGATCATATAAACCCTAATGGTTACCATTACAATTATTACCTGAACTTCCATGTCGAGTTGGTTCTCTCGTACATGATGCATTAGAGAACACACCAAGGTTCAACTGGTTGATCATGAATCATGATAGTTGGTTTATAATGACCATGAGATTTCTCATTGAATCCCTTATTTCATCCAGTCTCTTAATCAAAGAACCACCACAGTTTCTTTCAAACCCATTCTCACTTTGGTTCCTGCTAGATCCATCCATTTACTAAAACCATAAATGACAGTGTGAGTATATCAACAAAATAATTATTTACTAAAGAGGAAGATAAACACTAAGATATACTTATCCATGTTATCTCAAACTCATTGCAACCTTCAAAAATAATAATGACTCTATCTAATATAATAACCACTGTGGTTATACACAACTTGTCACTTAACACTCTAACCTATAATGTTATCTAAACCGTACTTTGATACCAACTATAAGGACTCAGCCTTAAACATTACTTATTATTGAATAAAATGAATAATTCACATTGAGGATCTTTTCAGGTTTAGAGTTTTATAGAATTAGGACATAAATATTACATCTCAAAGATTACAAAGTAGACACATCTACTCCGCTTTCATTTCTTTCACAAAAATAAAAACTCTTGAACAAAAGAGTCGTGTCTAGTTCCTTGTTTTAGACAGCCTGACATTTCTTTGATCTCATCCTTGACCCTATTCAACATGATGTCCTGTGAAAAACTTTTCAAAAAAACTTGGGATGAGCATAAAAATCTCAGTAAGGATTATAAAAATACAGAAATAAAACATTAGTCCATGTATACATAAGAATCAATGAAATCATACTTTACTCATAAAACATAAGCAATTTAACATACCTCATTAAATCATAAGATTTACGAATAACTCATAGAAATCCTAATACATAAAGGTAACTTGACGCATTCATAACATTATTACATAGGGAGTAACCTTCATGGTTATGTTTGGAATACCCATCACAGTTATTCCCTAAATATCTACAGAGAAACCTTAGCATTTAACCCCTTCGCGTTACCCAAGGCATTGGAGAGCTATATCGGGCTCACCCGCCCTTAGTTTATCACGGAACCACCCATCTTCATAAACAATGGCCAAGAACCATAACATAATCATAGTACATAACATAATCATAAAGGAAATATAACATTCCCACATTGCAATAACAATATAAAATTTTAAGATATTGAAATAATGAATCCATTCTAAAAAAACATTTTCAAAATCATTTAAAATATTTAATAAAGATATTTTTGAATCAAAGTGTCCCATACCACTTTGAAGCTTTTAACATTTAAAACCATTAATATCCACATAAATAAATCCTTAAAACCATTTTGAAAACATGGATATTAATGAGAAATATTTATAAGAATAAATCATTAAAACATTTGAAATGATATTTTAGTTAAAGGGTTTGTAACAAAATGAGAGACACTTGAATACAATAATTGAGGAATAACATTTAATCAGAACATTATAATATCATGAGAATAAAGATATTCATGATATAATATTTCAAAGGATATTATATACACCATATAAGAGTGAATTGGTGCATAAAAACAATGAAGTCTCAATAGGAATGTAAAATGAGATGAAATCCTTTATAAAGAAGGTATCCTTAATTTAAGGATAAATAAATCTCATAATTATGTGTGAAAAATATAAATACACCCAATATAAGTGGATATTAAGTTTAAAACAATAATAGTTCATTCACACATATTCAAAGGATTACGTATTCAATAACTACATATTGAACCCAAAGAAATCTAAATTGGCTTAAGAAGTTCCCTTGGTAAAATTCGACAGCCTAACAGCGTCACTTTAAAATTAAGAAAATGAGTTGATGAGACAAAAAGGGTATATCATTAGATAGAAATAAATTTTAAATCAATAAGGATATAGAAGAAAATATCCCAACATAATAATATGTAAGTTAAAAGTCATAACAAAAGAGGTTTTTTAAAAGAGGAGGGTGAAAGGTTCCCTTACCGATTGGGGAAACATTCTAAACGTACACCCCATGAAAGAAGGGCCATACAATGAAGATGTAAATAACCATAAATGAGAGTATATTATAAAAATACTAAAATAGTGGGCATTACATACACCAAAAAAAGGAAATAGTGTCCAATGTAGCATTAATCTCACGGGAAAAAAAGTGAGATGAAAACCCCCTTATGAAAATTCGGCAGCCTAACGGTGCCACATAAAACTTCAAAAAAATGGATTGATGAGATAGAATGATTTCTAATCATATTAAAATAAAATTTAAAGAATTATTAATATAAAATAACACCCCCCAACATAATAAAGAGGATATTAAAGTAAGTTACATAAAAAATAGTACTTAAAAAGAAAGAGAGAGGTAGGATCCCTTACCTCAAGTCCGACTTGTCTTGTTCATTTCTTTATATTCATGAATAATAAACTTTGGTCAAATTATAATTTCTTAAGGTCCTCATTTAATGATTATTATTTAGTTCATATCACATATTATAATTTTATAATAATTGGTTAATAATGTGAGTTCAAATCAGACGTTTTTGTCGATGTTTTGTACATGAGTCAAAAATGAACTTGTTTGAAAATGATTGTCCATGTAGTTTTAAGTAAATCATCTCCAGAATAGTATTAATGATTTAAATATCATATATATCCAGTAAATATTCATTTTATACTATTCCATAACATTTTGAGATAAAAATAAATGAAATGCACAGTTCATGGAGATGGTAGGTCGTACGTACGGATGAACGCTGCTTTCATTTCTTTGACATATTAATGGAATTAAAAATAATTGATATATATATATATATATATTATAATTCCAGTATAATATATATGTTTTATAGGTCACATAAGTTCATTAATTTCATTCTTTATACATTCCATGTATTTCATGAACGAGTCACATCACTTGAGGGGTCGGTAGTCCACACTTCCTCGTATCAAATTATCGCATTTGCACAACATGAAAAGCATAATGGTATGTTTTAAATATAAAATACAGAAGCATATGGAAAACATAAATACCATATATATCATATATAAAATACAGTTACATCATAATGGCCACCAAGAAAGGTGTTAAAAGAAGATTTAACAATCATCGTTTCGTGAGGTAGTAATTTGTCATCCACAGAAACAGTATGTTCTTTAACCATTAGATGGAGGTGTGTGTACGTGTAGATATAATACTTCACATAACAAAATCCTAGTATATTTAAGATACTGGTGTTGTTACAAAAGAAATGAATAAAAATATTTTAGGGGTTTGAAGAAGCAAAATAAAACAAAAGAACACAAGTGAAGACATTACCTTTAATTCGGGTAACTCCTCTTGGTTTGACTCAAAAGGGTTTCTTGAAGAGAATTATGCCAAAGGTGAGGCTTCAATGATGAATATAGGGATGTTTAGAGATGAAATGGGCAGGGGTTGGCCGAACCAAAGGCTTTAGAGGTGTGGGTAAGGTGGTAGATGTGGTGGGCCTTTTATAAGAGAAGAGGAGGGGCACTCTTGGAAAGTTATAAAATATTACTTTATTATAAAATAATTTTCGGATTTTAAAGGTCCTAAAAGGATATATTTCGAGGATAAGGAGATAAGGTTTCTAAATCCACCCATCCAATAGGTTTTTTACAAGTGTAAGACTTATATTTCACCCTATCTTCTCATTTTATTTAAATCATTCATTTATGAGGTAATCACTGCATCATCACGGTGTCACAAATAAAATAATTTATTTAATGTCTAAAAATTATAAAAAAAATATCATGATGTAGGAAATATTTTAAGATTTTTAATTAATATTTATATTCAAAAATATGTCTTGTATAACCACATGTAAAAATTGTTTTAGTAAAAAAATACATGTTTTTGACATTTTAATTTTAACTTTAAATAAAAAGTTATTAATGTCATTTTCCACCAAAGTGGCTCCATGGGGTTCCCAAGTTGACCCATGGATTTTCATGATCGTCCATGACTCATACAATAAGGTTAGGACATGTGTCAATGTCATTTTATATTATTATTACATTATCATTACCTTAAATTACACTAATTAACTCTAATCGCGATTAATAAAACTTAAAAGTTACAATTCACCAAAAAAAACTATTTTAATCTCATTGAACCACATTTTACTTCCTAATGACAACCATGTATGTCGAATTTTTTGAAAATCAAATCATATAAGTGGTAAAGTTTTATTTAAATGAAAAATCAGTTTCCTTATCTACCACTTAGTGGTTTCACTATTCATCAAAAATTGATGTTTTTCAGAAAAATACCAACAATTCACCATAAGCTAAAATTGATATTCTGAATTCAAAAATGATGACTATTTTAAAAAATTTAAAATATATAAGTTGCATTAATTAATTTAATAATTCATTCCCGCTGCTAAAACAAATAGCATGTTTTTAAGAAACAATATCTATTAAAAGATTGACACTAGTTTAAGTCCAATTTCAAAGTGAAATTAATTTCAATGACCACCATTGGATTAAATGGTAAAAATATATTATAAATAAACTTTAATATCAATAAAAAATATAATCTATCCATATAAATAAATCATATTAAAAGGAGGTTTTCAATTAAAATGCAACATCTTCACTAAAAATGATATTTATCGGAAAAATAACAAAAATTTACACAAAGTAAATTTTGATGTCCAAATTCTAAAGAAGGATTTTATTTTGTCATGTAAAACATATAAAATTGAAAAATTATATTTAAAAAGGGTTCTCCATCAAAAGGCGGTTAATCGACCTTTTAAATAATATTAGAATATTTATGCTTAAAATTGGATTCATTTACATTTTAAGCCTCTAATATTTATTGGATAAATGTAAAATAGTTAACAAACATATGTAATCATTTTGTAGTTATTTCTGTTCATTCCAACCATTATAATGACTAGGCATTAACTATTATAATATTATTATATTATTAGTGTGTAATGTAAGATTTCAATGAAACTCATTGTTGCGTATTGGGTACGCCATTGAGCATATCATTCCCTATAAAGAAGTATTAACATTTTATTCACAAATATTGATAAACATTAGAATGTAATATTATTTATTTACCTGGGTTATTACACTTATCCACACCAATTAACATAATTTTATTCACTATTATATATCCAAATTATTTATAAAATATTATCCACACATCCTAGTGTCTATAATATCTCTAAATGACCATTAAATGAGGGATTATTGTATAATCCAAAGGAAGATACCTAAACAAAATTTAATATTCATTATCGATCAATTTCGATTTTCATTATTCCCTAACCTCCATTAGATATTATATATCTATATGAGACCATATAAATTATTATTTTTACAATAAAAAAAATATTTATATATTGATATTATAATCATTTTCTATGTATTTTACTTCTAATGGAAAATAAAAACATCGCACATATGTGTGGAAGGTCTATTGTCTCCATGAAGTGATGTATTTTAATCTTCTTCAATACATCTCATATATTTTTATGTTATAGGATTTAGGGTTATATAGTATTTTTATGACATTATAATGAATATTTAAAGATAATATATTATCTAACTTCTTACCCTCCCATCAATGGGAACCCGATAATGTCGCTCAAGTGTATGTGTGGACTGCCACCTCCATGTAGAGATGCTATTTTTTCATTTCTACTTGAAATTGATATTAAATAGGACGTATATAATGAATATATATGATATATAGATTATATTATTATGATTATATCAAATATAAATGTTATCTAACTTTCGTTTTTTCATTCCATTGTAATGTGAAAACATAACTGGAGTGTACAAGCGGACTACCGCCATCACAAAGTGTTGTAATTAATTGTTCTTGAAACCTTATATAGATAAAAGTATATTGAATGAATGAATATGGTATTTCTGAAATTATTATATCTTTGAAGATGATTAAACTTGAGCACAAAAAAGGACCTAAACCTTTAAGATAAAACTTCCAAGGGAAACTATGTAATATACACCCTGAATGTTATTTTTAATTAATAATTATTAATTATGGGTAAAAGGAAATATTAAAAGAATAATATATTATAATATTATTATTAATATTGATCTTTTATAAATGAATAATAAATATTTATTTATTATACATGAGTTTTAGAACATGTACTATGATATTTGGGACCTATGGTTAGAGATTATGTTATAATCTCATTTCTTTTTTGGATTGTCAATTTTATATTTTCATTGAGGAAAATTATGTGATAATTATATTTTCAGCCCATATAATCTTCATTTATTTATCGAATATTTTTTCTATATGTAAATGTTTTAAAATTATAATCTTCAATAGGTATGAATTTATCTACAAATGTTTTAAATGAATCATTTTTAGTTTTTTTATATATGAATCAATTGTTACATTAGGACTCATTTTGATTTTTTAAATGTTTTATAATGAAAACACAATTCTCATTTTCTAGGAACCTTCACTATCATATGTTATGCAAAGAAAAACGGTTGATTTCTATAATTTTTAAGCAATTTTTAAATGATTTCATAAAATATATTTCTTATCCCTTTCAACAACCTTTATGGATTATTATGTTTTCCTACGGATATGTTCTTATGATACAATTCAAAATCATTCACTATATTTCTTATCATTATAACATTTTATGAATTATTTCAGGATAAATTTTTCTTTCAAATGGGTTAATTACAGTATAATTAAATAATGAATGTTTTTTTACCACGTGGAACACCTATTTTTGGTTTTTATTATTTAACGTGATGGACCATAATTATACATCCCTTCAATTAATTGGGTAATTTTTTATAACTCGTGTGATTAATTTAAAATGGATATCTATGCCCATTGAAAATGGTTATATGAGTGGGTAATCCATTCCCATAAAGGTTCATAAGTTTTTAAACCATGCATATTACGTAATGAATCTCTTTGTGTGTAGATTTGACATATGATTTTGTTCATGGGTTTTTAAACCTAGAATATTATCTCAATAATTTCTTGTTTGGTAGACTTGATATTTTATTTTTGTGCTTATGTTTATTACAAAATTTATATACCAAAAACGTATTACTTATGATTATGTTATACTATTATGGATCATAGATAATTAATGATTTTATTTACTCTTGTCAAATCACACCCCTCATCATTTTCTTGAGAGGAAGTGGAGGTGCTACTAGGCCTCATATGACATACCCATGACACCATTGATTAGAAATAAATGCAGAGGCCCTAAAGAACATTTTATAAATTATTTACCTTTCTTAAAGATAATTTTCCAAGAAAGAATTATTTATAAACATAAAATCCTATGTATGATGCATGAATACAAAATAAAACCATAATCAAAACTAAAATGATACATAATATCAGATTAAAAGCTGAAATTAAACATCATACTATAAAATAACCAAAATAATAATAAAATTTAAATACCAAAAAATCCTCAAAATATGGAAAATCCATAGATTTATAGGATCCAACTCGTCATGTCATGCCTAGAGTATGAAGAAGCATCATTATAGATCTAAGATACCTTTCCTTTACTTATGTATCAATAGATGACATCGAAAAACACACAAAATTTCCAAAGAAGGGGATGACTCTAAACTCGGTAAGATTTCTCCGAAGACATCCCATCTAGTTCCACATGAAAAAAAATATTTTAAAAATTAAATATAATATTTTTAAATGGGTTTAAATAATTGTTTTTCAAATAAGGTTAAAATTTATAAGTAAAACATTTTACCAAGTATAAAACCTTTATCAATTATTTACCCTACCCATAACAATGTCTCCACATACACACATGAATGCTCATGTTACAGCTCCATACTCCTAAGCGGTCTATCATCAATCCACCAAGTCATTGCAAGATAACTAATAAGAGATCCCCTGAGGGCACAAACCCATTTCATAAGGTTATATCAATGAATATACTCACACTAACAATGTATGCAAAATTCCATGAAAATCCATTTAACATAAAACCATTATCCATTTAATAGATTTAAATGAAAATCTTCCACCCATAAAAACAAAACAATAATTTCTAAAGACATCATTTTAAAATTATTACTAAATGGAATTTCAAACAAAACCATAAATTTCCAAAATTTCAATTCCATAACCCAAAATATGTATCCATCAAGATTCTCACAGGGATTTTACAAGAATTCCAAGAAATTAACATAATCAAATCAATGTGTCCATGTTTTATGATAGGTGGAGATGATATAGAATGTTCCTACCTTTAAATAGTTGGTGAAAAAGAATAATAGAACTAAAAAACTCAAGATCCCTCCTTAGATATTCTTTACTTCAATGAATCCAATCATAACTCTTCAATAACCCATCATGAATTACAAATCTATCTATAAAGGATAATATATATGGTTCTAGGAAAGAGGATAAGAAAATATCTAAGAGGAGTGGTTAATAATGATGACTTGTTGATGAATCTAGATATAGACCAAGCTTCAATTTTCAAAAGAATGGCTTCTGGTTTGAATGGGTCATCTCTCAAATCTATGGAGAAATGGTAATTAGAGATATATTTTGATTAGGTTATTTATGTGGTTATCAGGATTTAATTTGGGATAGATCCAAGAATATTGGGGATACAACGATTCTCCACATGGTTAGGTCATAATATTTGGAAAATAATTTTCCAAACATGTTGTGCTATTATTCCAAGGACACACCTCACATAATTATTAAAACCATGACCCATATATGATCTCTAATCAAATTACGGTTTACTAGTTTCAACTAGGAACTCACATGGTATGACAAAATTGTGTGCCAAACATGAACCTACCATATTAGTTCCAACACTTGTTTCATGGTTTCAATATGGTAGTTCACGATTACTACTACCCATTTATAAACTATTCACCTCCAAAAAGACCTCTAAAACTTGACTAAACCATCAAAAAAATCCTCGATCATAACCCATGTATTTTAAAAACTCAAATTAAATAATAAAATGTTCATATTAAGGAATAAATGTGTGATAATGTCTCCCAGTAACTGGTATTTACTCCCTTGAAATGTTAATAAAAAGTTATTGTGAAAAAATATTTGTCCACTACTCTTACGTTTTATTTTCAGGCTCCCATGTTTCTTCATATATCTAACCATGTTTCCAAAAAAATCTTACTAAATTAATTTTTTTCCAATAAAATAGATTCTATATTATATCAAAAATCCATACTAGAACATGAATCAATGTATCATCCATTTTATGATCAATATGATCCCACTGAATCACATAGTCAGGATCAGTTTGGTATATTTTCAATTGAGATACATGAAACCGATTTTACATAAAACTGAACCTTGGAGGTGGAGAAAACTGATATTCAACATCTAAACCCCATTTTGAAACCTTAAAACTTATAACTTACTAAGAAGAAAACATTATTTTTTTCCAAAATGATAATTCTTAAGCCTTAGGAGGATTTTCAAGAACACATGATCACCCCCTATAAAGAACAACAGCTAATGAAGGTGATATGTGTATGATTTTTGATGACTCTGAGTCATCTCTATCCATTTTTTATCATCTAAATTTTATCTGTTGTATCATTCACAAGGCTAGATCCAAATAGAAATGTCTCACCCACATTCATCCTACAAAGTGGATAATGATAGGGATGCTAATAAAATACTTCAATAGGATCCATATGTATCATGTCCTAATAAGTGTTACTATATGAGAACTCTGTTAAAGGTATATTCTCCTCCCATGAGGCACCAAAATCTGTTACACAAGCCCTGATCATATCCTTCAATGTCTAGATCATCCTTTCTGAAGGTCCATCTATTTGAAGATGATAATCAATCCCCATGGTTAACTATGTTATGAGTGATTATAGAAAGGATTTACAAAAATGAGACATAAACATGTGTTCTAATTCAAGTAATATTGTGACTTGAACTCCACACATATTTAACATTTCTTAAATGTCAGGTTTGTACATGTATTACACTATATTAGTTTCATGAATAGGTTTAAATGAACCGATATTGAGAGATAAGACCTTATCACCCATATGGAATCATGATTCCAAACCATCCATGCTAGAAATTTTACAAAATCCATATTTATGTACTCCCATTTACACACCAAAATAGGTAAATACTGTAACATACTAGCTGGCTATTGATGCTCCACCTTGACCTGCTGATAGGTAACACATCTTCAGACATACTTCACTATAAATATTGTCATCCCAACACAAAAAACAATTATTTCAGTGATTTAATCTTCTTTTCAAATCCACGATGAAAAAACCACCAATAATGGTCGTACAAACTAAGATGTTGTTCCAGATAAGAAAAAATTGAAACCTTCTGATCTCTAAACCATAACATTGAACACCAATCCAAATTTTATCCCTTAATGGTCTCCCCATAGTTGATTTTTGAACTCATAATAATTCATTCAGGATCATATGTTTCATCATTTATAACATGATAAAAAAATCATGAATAACAGAAATGTTATAGAAACAAATAATGTCACCTTGTTGAGAATAATTATAAGGCATATTATCTATGGCTAATGTAATATATAATTGATCTAATGCCTCTTTTTCAAACTGATAATATGACTTTACACTCACAAAATATTCTATGTACATCCCTTTCCTAATTATATACCAAAAGTCAATGTGAATCATTTGATGATATTATAACCATCTACATTTCTTTATATTCAAGTCACTTTGTGAAAAAATGTGATTCAAATTTTTTTCTTTATACACAATAAATTTCTCACCAAAAATTTATAGATGCTATTTATTTTTATGTCATGAACTATAGGAGAAAAATTTTAAATTTTGTATTGGGTAGTTCTTCTCATGAATCTATAACTTTCATGAATTGTTTACCAAAAGATTATCTCTCTATATTATGAAACATCCCCATACAGATCATGATGCATCACAAAATACTATAGATTCGGGTCCAAATATTCGATACATTAGGATAGGTGATGATGTAAGTCTAATATTATGCTCTTGAAATGATTTAAATAATTAATGATTCCATTAGAAGGAATGGCATTCCTCATAAAAGTTTACATCGATGAGGCCAAATTTGAAAAAAAAATATAAAAAGTATCTATATGATCTTGATAATCCAGGGAAACTACATATCATAATTGAATTCTTTAATGTCTTCCAAAAGATAACATATTTTATCTTTTTTGGATCAATAAAAACTCCTTTTTTTAAAATTATATTCAAGGTAGTGTACCTCTTTTATCCAAAAGTCAGACATATATATCTTTGTATAAAGGTTATTCTCTCACAAGATACCCAACACTATATCCAATTGTTTCTCATTATTCTCTATTATACTAGAATATACTAGAATGTCATCATAAAATCCCTCTATTATGGAATCTAGATTAGTTTGAATGATTTGATTCATAAATTCTCTAAATGTAGATGGTGAATTTGTAATACTGATTTTCTTAATAATTAATTCATAATATAAATATCTACTTCTGAAGGATGTATTCAAATTAACCTCCTTAAAAACATGTAGTTAGTGATATATCAAACATATGTAAATTTTAGATACCCACTCGCCTACCATTAATTTTTCAAAGAGATAATCAATACATGTAAGAGTAATCTGATTCTTATTAATAACTCTGTTAATCATACAATGATCTATAGAGACCCGAACTATTATACCCACATTCATCACAAAAAGAAATAGAACCACCCATATAGATGTTAACATTCAAATGAACCCTTTACTTTTTAACTTTTCCAATAAAATTAAATTACATCAATATTATTTGTTATATACAATAATATGGAATTAAAATAAGACATTTCCTCGGTATGAGATCAATCTTAAACTCCACTTAACTTTCGATTGAAAACAAAGAAAAAAAATTAGGATAAATGTCACGATACTGGTCAATTATAGTTGGAAATTATATAACTATGATATCTTCCATATTTTTCTAATAAATCGCATTTAAATGATAATATATTTTCCAACCATCATTTCCAAAATTTCTTAGCTACATGCCTTTACATTCCGATCTCCTTGATAGATATTCATGGCGTTATTAAGAGATTTTAATTTATCCTTATAAGAATAATAGATGATATGGGACCTATATAATGAAATTCAATCCATATAAAAAATAAAGTCATTGAAATACACATTAATAATAGAAAAATCCCAAACGAACTCAGGACCATAAGTATTTATATAAAAAGAATTACACATAACGTCTTGACACTATATTTGATCTGGTTGCATTTTTAGTTTCAAAATATAAGTCACCATCTCAACACAAAAACTGATATGATTAATATCACGATATGAAATAAATTATTGGGATATGATCATATAAAAGAAGTCTATAATAAGTTTGGAATTTAGAAGAAACATGTCTCTCACCATAGAATTACACCTTTGATCATCCCTGATTACTTGATTAGATCCATATAGTTTCTTACACACTGTGATTTTCCCTTTGTTACCTTGTTGAGATTGAATTGGTTGATGAGTCTTGGGGTTCCTAGAATTTCCATTTCTTTCTCTATTATAGTGTTGAGATTTATTCTGTTGAGCTCATATAGTAAAATAATATGGTTTCTAACAAAGATAAAATGTGCCTCTAGAACCAATCCTTAGAGCATTGTGATAATGATGGAAAAGATGTTTCATCTGGTTATAAATCCAAAAATCTATAGCTGCTATCATATAACCTCGTTCTATATGCTTAAAAGATCAATATTTTAAACATCCAAGCTTTATTTTTGGTATTTGAGTAATTTTTACTAATCCCTTGGTCTGATTAAAAAGATCTCTACCACAATGGAAGTAGGTGTCCATCTTCCTCGTATTCCCAAAATTAGGGTTCTCAAAAAATCCTAATAGAATAAACATACTCCCTATAACTTTATATATTTTAATATACCATTCTACTACCATTTACATTTTCACCACATCTATATAGTCTATAATTGAATGAACATTAATCTTTGATAATATTTCCATTCTCAACCATAACTCATTACTGTGTTCCTTTGAGGATACACTAATAGAAAAATCTAGGGAAAATTAGATTAAATTAATCAATTTTTTCCACATACTATGTTATTAAGAGATTTTGTTTCCTAAAATTAAAGATATCCATTATTTGACCAATCTAAAAGTTATGGGGATATAATAATTTAATCAAAATTTCTATAAAATCCTCTCATGTTATTCCTTTGTTAACTTTAGGTTCAACTGATAAATCCCACCATTTAAATTATAGATCTTAAAAGTTTATAAATTTCCAAAATTTCATTTAAATATGCTAGTGTACCATATAAATAAAATATTTTATTCAATCTATTAAACCAAACATCATCTTTTTCCAGTTTCGAATCCCCTCGAAAGATGTGTGGGTTTTACTCTACGAATTAAACCTAATGATACACTTGTGATGGATAATCATTCTGATTGACCCTATCCATAGCCTGAAAATCATATATGATACTATGAAGTTACTCTATGTTTACCTATAGCTTAGGTGAAACTACATTCTCTACATCCTCTTTTAGTTGATTACTATGATGTCTACATGATTTCATTCAATACATAGTATAATAATTTATTTATTATCACTCACTAGTAACAAAATGATTTGGAATTCCAAGTCACTCAATCAATTCACATAATAATCATAAATTTCCAAAATAAAACCACAATAAAAAATTTCTGATTGTTTTGTAAAATACCACAACCATTCTCATGAAACTAAACCCATTTTAAAAAATTTAAAAATTTAGAAATTTTTTTTCCATTTTCATAAATCATTATACATTGAATTGAAAATGTGGTCTTAATGGTTAGTCATAATTTAAAAGAATTTTATGCAATAATAATAATCTAAACCTACGAAAATGAAGTGAAAATACAATTATAAGTGTATCCAAACTCTTTTTTAACCGAACTACCTGGGTAACATGAATTTCCGCATAAGAAGGTTAGCTATAACTTTTTATGCCTGAAATTTCAAGTTATAAAATCATATATCCTTTCTAGAAAAACAACTCATGGAATGAAAAATAATAATATAATTTTTCCAAAAAAGAAAGATACACTGGCCAAGATTGATATAATTTATCCCAAGAAGACAAACGAACCAACCAAGATTTCTACAATTTATAAAATCATGCCCCTTTTCACTGTCTTGAGAAGAGGCTTACATTATCTTTAGCCTTATAAGAAATCACCATGACACCAAAGGCTAGTAATAAATTCCAAGTCTCTCATTAGAATTTTTGGGAACGTATTCCCTTTTAAAAGTTAAAACACTGAGACAATAAAAACAAAAATCTTCTAATTCATTACATGATGCGTGATAATATAATACAACTCAAAAACATAACCAAAACCTCAGACAACATAAGAGTCTAATAATAAACAAAATTACATATAGTTAAATAACCAAAATGCCAAAAAATCATAAACAAAAAAGATACATAAAAACAAAAACACCCAACTAGCTCCAAGATCTGACCCCACAATCGATTCCCATTGTATCAAGATGAATAAAAAATAACTAAGATACCTTTACTTTACATATGTCTCAAAATTTTAAATATGAAAACTTAGAATATTTCCTAGGTAGGATGTATTTATAAAAACAATATATTTTCCTATTGACTTTCTAACTCAAAAAACTAGAAAAAAACATGTTATCACAATTTATATAAAAAATTAAAAAACTGTTTGAGCAATTTTTTATAAAAAAAACCACTTCCAATGAAAAAATATTAAAACCTATGAAAACATTCTCAATTACTTTTCATACTCATAACCATGTCAGGAAACACACCTCTTAATACCTAGGTGATATTCCCAAACTCATGATAAGTCTCTTTCTGATCCACCGGGTCTCCACAAGGTGACTAATGACAGGTTCTCTAATAACATATTCCCCCTCCATAGAGTTACGTCTATGAATGTACCTATATAAACCATATATGTGAAATTCCATGTAAAATCATTCAAGAAAAAACCATTCTTATATTAAATAATTCAAAAAAAACATTTTTTTGCCATTAATATAATACCATAATTTTTGAAATCATTATTTATAAATATTCACCATATTGAAATTGGAACAATATATAAATTTCAACAATTTGAAATAAATAATAAAAATGAGGTTAAATCAAGATTTATACATGTATTTCACAACAATTTAAATAAATTCATGTATGGAAATCTATGAGTTTGCGTTATAAGTCAAGTGGATATGAGATTGAATCCACAAATCTCTTATCTTTTAGTGAAAACAATGAATGTCAGTACATAAATCTATATCATTCCATGAGTGTTATTTCCTTAAATAGATCCAATTATAACTCATCTAGTACCCATAAAAAACCCTAGATATATCCATAACATAATATATATATATATATGGTTTCATGAGAGAGGATAGTAAAATATCTAAGATGAATGGTGACGAATGATGACTGACCAACGAATCATGATCTATAATGCACTTTTATTCACCTTAGAATCACATTTGGGTCAAAGGGGTTAATCTATCAATCCTATGGAACAAAAAAAATTTGATATTTAGTGGTATTAGTTTATTAAATAGTGTCTTAGGAGTAAATATGGGTAAGATACAAAAACTATTTGGAGCGAAATATACTCTACACGGTTAGGCCTCGTGGTTTGGAAAACTGTGCACCAACCATGTGATACTAGCAGTTTAAAGACACAACTCACACAATTAGACAACCCATTAACAAACCATATTTTCCATTTATTTAAGATTCTTTTCTTCCCTAGACACTGTCTTGGTTGGTCCAAACCATGTGCAATCTATGTACCTTTCCAGTTTCTCCCAACATATGTGGTATGTTTTCTTACAGATGGTGTATGATTTATACTAACCATTCACCTAATGAAATACCTCATAAAAATTTATAATTCCCCTATAATCTCCAAAAACGTAGCAAAAATATTTTAAAATATGAAGTTACAAAATTAAATTATCATGTACCTGAAACTTGAGATGCTACAAAACTTATTCTCAGGACATATGTCCGGACATATGATTTATGATCATTGACAAAATGGATATGATTTTCATGATTTTCATTAATTTTTAAATACTTGTATATTTATCTTATTCTCACATATTAACTTAAATTGATATATCCCATGTTTACCCATAATGAGATCCCAATATAACCCCTTCATATGATTTTCATTTCCTCTTGTTATAAATAATGGTTTAAAGTTTAATATTTCTAAAAAGGGAACAATTTTATAATAAATATAAAGTAGATGTTGAATAAAATTCATAAAATTTGTTTATTATTTATCTATTCTTCAAATACACTACATCATATTTTTCCCAAAAATATATTATTGTGATAGGAACTAAATATTCTGTAAAAATTATAAAATATTTATGTAAGTGATGCTTGGGTAACTATAGTTTGTATAATAAAAAACATGTAAAGAGTGTGATTTTTTTCCAAATACGGGTTCTTGAATATGGGGAACTATATTCGGTGTCATATTATGGATTATATATTTTTGGAGGATAAGATTAGAATACTTTAGTTATTTCCCTAGGAATAACTGTAATTATAGGAAAAAATAAAAATGTTTTCAAAAGGTATATATTGTGTGGTATCATATCAATAATCTCCTTAAAAATTGACGTAGACTTAGGCCCAGATGCACTCATCCGTAAAAACCCTATAAAATTATTGTTGGGTGTTAACACAATAATCACAAAAAATATAGTGAAGAGGACTAAATTCACTCCTATTTTGACACTCCCAAGGGGAATGCTTTGTTTAATTTACATTATCATTAAAATCCATTATGTAGAATGAGATGATAAAACCCATGACGACCAATGATAAGAATAAGTAGTATAGGATAAATTCTAAAGTTTCATGGTTTGATGATAATGATTCAAAGTTTAGAAAATCAATGAAATGGGTTTCCTTCTCTCTTAATTTTTCACTTTGATTAATTATTTATGATACTCATACTCAGCTTTTATTCTTCAATGGCTATAATTTTTAGTAATCTTGTTAATGAATAATGATATATACAATACAATAACCATCCTCATGAGAAACTAAATGTACTATGATCTAGGATAAAAAAACATATGGTTATTCTCACCCAACTCTCTAAATCTATGAATGGTAAGATGAATCATGATCCACATAAAAATTCCCAAAGGAAGGAATAAATACAAATTTATCATTTTATAAAATAACATCCACCTCCCTTTAGTGGGTCCTCTTATCCACTTATTTAGGAGCATTTAATTAATGTAGAAAATGATATTTTCATTTTATGTTGGTCAGACCAAGGGAAGGTTATTTCAAATATCTATTTTATAGAAGGGTATGTTGATCAATGGTGGGATATTATCATGAATTTGATTTCAATTTAATAAATTGGATCTATGAAATGATAATAGTTTTAGAATGTATTTTTCAATATGGTCTATTTTTCAAACACATAACACTAAAATAGTTGTATACTTTCTTGAAATATTACTTAGATAGGATGAATCCATTAGCACCTATGAAAAAATTTCCCTATAATTTTATGGTATTCTTCTAGTTTTATTATCAACTATTAAATCAAAATTTATCAATTAATTAATAGTTTAAAACCATGTCTATAAAAACTAGTTATATATAAAATACATTGATATCTCTAAATAATTCATTTTATTTTCTATAAAAGTTGAAATAGATATTATATGCTCTCATATCTCTCATGGTTTTAGATACAAGAATAGAAAAAATTATTTTAAGTTAGATTCAAATAATAAAACCCATGGAGGAAATATATTTAATTTTATTATATTCTAAAAATGTGGGAATAAATTAATAGTAAATTTACTTTTATAAATTTTAAATGATTCAGGTCTGGAAGAAAAGGATTTCAAGAATATGAATGTTGGGGATTAATGGTTGGAAATGAAGCTTAATCAAATGCACCACCGACAATCCAATTCTTTATTTGTGAGGAGTATGAACACTATAAAAATAGATACCCAATGATGAAATCTCATAATGCATATTAGAAATGTCATATGGATAAATTTTTGGCAAATTCATAAGTAGTTATGGATGAATATGAAGAAACTATGAATAAAATATAAATGTAATAGAATGTTAAGAAATTTCATGAAAAATATTTATTAATGGTTTATGATAGAAGTTGAGTGACTGACATGTATAGTGTTATGATGCAATGATAAGACATTTAAGGGTTGAAATTTTCAAGATGGATCATAACATGAAATATATCAACACCATTTTTTATCTTAAGTGATTGTATTTTAAAGGTTATTAATTATATCTGGATTATTTTTAAGGATATTTATTTAACGAATGACTGATATTGATATTTGGTTATTATTGTTGTGGTTTTTGGATATTAATGTGTTATCTCTCCAATTGATGGTTTATTAATACTCATGAAAATACTATTTATTTTTGTAAATGTATAGAGATAGGAGGAACAACATTCATTCTCTTTTTGATCTTATGACCTATTAAAAGATAATTTTATTGCAACATACAAAAAACCATCATGTTTATTTATCATGTGACATGAAGTGGAGGAGAACAACCGCTTGAAAAATATACAAAGGATAAAATTGTAGGAACAAATAATGTTATTATATTTCCTCACATTCTATATCTAGATAATAAAATAATTCCTCAATTTGAAGAATATTTATAATAAATCATTCGAGTCTTATATGTGAAATATCACTTAGCTATCAAGGTATGCTTTTTGTAACATATTCAAAAGTATGAGTCTCATAATAAATACATGGTTTGAGAAATATATTTTAAAATATATGTATCCAAGTATTAAAATATACATAAATTCATTTTAAAAATTAAATATAAATTATTTTGATTGAAAGTTATTTCTTAACACAAATGTTTATTTATCAACCACACATATAGATTGACTTTGAAAATGTTTTAAATATTTTTCTATTAAAAAATAGATAAATATTAAATAGAAACAATTTATTTAAGATGGTAGAATTTAAAGCCTCAATATTTTCTAATATATTTCTCTTTAAATAAGTTTTATTCATTTAAATTGTTTTTTAACATGAATCATCATTATAAAGAGAACCATGATTAAATATTGAAATATTATTTTTTAAAATATGATCGTTGAAACAATGCCCTTGGTTTGGAGGAATTTAATGTGAGTAACGAAATTAAGATATATAAATAGAAATTTTTTCCTAATATAAATTTAATAATTAATTCTTAGGTAATAATTACTTAATTTGGAATTATATGGATGAAATCATAAAATTTTAATAATAGATAAAGTTTACAAGGGGATTTTCTCTAAAAAATTGAGTCCTATTTATATTTTGTATTTTCATTTTAAAGATAAATTTATAAATTTAAATTTTTTATTACAATTAAATAATTATATTTTATAAATCAAAATATCAAAATTCTCTTATGAGTATTTTTTTATAATTTTTCAGAATTGTTAATATGAGGGGTGAGTAGTTAAAATAGTGATTTTACAAAAAATTTCATTATCATAAAATTTTCATGATATAATAATGAATTTAAATTTTATCTAAAATTTTTTGTAGAATAAATAAATATTTAATACATAATATAATCAGTTTTAAAATTTAATTTTGAACTCATAATCTAATTTTCAAATTTTCCAATTCTATGTAATGTTTTTATGAAAACAAAAACTATTTTTGTTTTTTTTCTTGTAATAAAGATTCCAAAAGTTTCTTATATATTTTAATTTTACATGAATGTAAAATCAAACTCATTTTAATGAAAAATAATCCAATTAATTCCATAATAATCATCATTAAACATTATTTTTGGTATAAAGTCATTCAAAAAATAATTTTTTCTCAAAATGGGGTTCCATTGTGTCATATGAAGTTATATTAAAAGTAATTTTTAAGTCATTTGGAAGTTGAATACATGATAATGGATTTAAAATTTGGGATTATTTTCTTTTATTAAGTAATTTTTTCCATTTTAAATTAGCTTACAATAAATATTAACCCTAGAAAAAAGAATATCACAATAGTATGGGGTTAAAGGGTTAATGATGGTGTTAAACTAGTTAATATGGTTTAAAATGACTCATAACATTAACCTTAATTTTATTAGTTGATTTTATTTCTTCCAAAATAATATTATATTATAAAATATCTCCATCTGGATCCACTAGACTAGAGTAATAAATATATTACATAATGCAGTTCTATATATTTACATATTTTCTATCCACCTCTCTTATAAAAGAGAACATCTTTTCCCCACTTCTAAAAGCCACATGATCACCTTATATAAAATAATATATTCAAAAAATATATAAACTATGAATCTTATTGGTCATTGTAACACCAAGAAACCATCTCAAGAAGGCTTAAGGTGCAAGCACACAGAAGATACCCGATGAAGAGGTAATTGTCTTTATCCATTTAGTGTGATTTTCATTGTTCATTAAATTACTCAAAATAATCTATTATCATATTTAAAAGATATATTCAAAAAACACAGTATAATAGAATTTTTTTTATTTTAATGGTATATCCATTTTATGTCTCTTTTTTATCTAATTAAAAGTAAAAAAATTGGAATGTGTATGAATGAACTATCATCTCAATGAAACCATGTAAATTGTTTCTCATCACCACATCTCAGGAATGGTTATAAAAATATATTTAATGGTTATATAATTTTTTTAAGAAATTATTATGATTATTTTATGCTAAAATATTATATATTTTCTTTCTCACCTTTCTGCTAGAAAATGATAATATCTATAATCCCTACGTCTACACTAGAGTGATGCTATTATTTTTTCCATATATCATTAGATAAATGATTATAAGGGTAAATTTAATGAATATATATGATAAATATGATATAAAAATTATTCTTTAGAGGTTAATTATTATTTACCATTCATTTATTCCATATATTCAAAAGTGAAAATATCATTTGTTCATACATGAGGACTATCGACTGAATAAAGTGATGAAATTAATTTTTAATCATCATCAAATGTGATTGGTAAAAAAAATATATAAAAATTAATATTATATTTATTACATGATTAATATTTTATAAATGATGATTCTATGATTGAGGTTTACAAATCAAAATCACGAAACTGAAACATGCATAGAAAATACAAAATTGCACAATCCAAATATTGATTTTAATAGAGTATTATTAATAATGTAAAATTTAAAATAATAGTATAATTATATATTTTAAGATAAAAATGAATATATTTTATTTATTTATTTTTAATAAATATATATTTATTAAATAGTAATTTAAGGCCCTATAGAAAGAAATCATGGACTTGAAGAAATGTTTTATATTATAATCTCATTTATTTTTAATATATTTGATGTTAAATTTTCATTAAGGGAAATTATATGATCCTTATAATTTAAACCAAATAAATTTTATTTTCTTTTTTTTATTTCATTTTTTCCTTTCTTTGTCATCTCTTTGTATCTCAAAATTATAGACAAAATTTATTAATTAAGACACAACATTAATTTTTTTTGAGTCGGGAATCATTCTCTTCCTCATAAATGTTCTTCTTGTTATTTTATTTATTTTATTACCCATATTAAATTTTATTAATATATCATATTATTTACCATTGACTATATTTACTAACTTTTAGTAGAAATCATTTCAATGGGTTTTCCTACAACTAACATTTGACCTTTTATTAAAGTATAAAAAGAATATTCTATTTTAACATAAATTTCATGAAATAATTTTCCCATATCTTTTCTTTCCATTATCTTGAATCTATAATTACATGTTTCACTAGTATTATAATGAAGTGATTATTCCTATTTTTCTTGGAATATTAGTTTTTAGTAGTTATAGAAATAAAAAGGATCATTTACACTTTATTTTCAATGTGTCTGTTAAAGGAATTTATAAAAGATATTTTTCATATATTTGAATTTTTTTATAGATTGTTATAATTCTCTAGGGATATGATCTTATGATACCAATAAAATTATTTATTTATATGGATTATGATAATTATGGTTTAAGAATTATTTCATTATTATCATTTATTTCCCAATAGTTATTTATACTATAATGAAAAGATGAATAATTTTATAATCATATAGAGCACTTATACATTATTTTAATTATGTGATAAGAGAGATAGAAATTGTATATCACTCGTTTTAATTGGGTATATCTTGAATACTTCTAAACGTAAGGGCACATGGTTATTTATCCTAGACCTAAGAGGCCACACAACTGGGATACCTGAAACCAACAAGGTATATGGTTGGAAAAAATAAAAAACAAGGTACACAGCTGGTCAACCCAACCCTATTATCTAATAAATGGCTTGGTATGTATCCTCAAAATAAAATTTGGTACACCAGTGTCCAACCAAAGCCTATTATGTGATTTATTTCTTGGTGGGAGTCCTTTATATATGATTTCTATTATTATTCTAAAGCAATAGTTTTTGGCCCAAATATATGTCTTATTCTTATGTTATTCTTTCATATATAATGATTGATTAATGAATTTTCCTCACATTAATGACAAATCCTTATTCTATGAATTATTATTTGTAACCATTAACTAAATGTTAATGATTTTTATAATATTTTATTAGGTTAGAATACCCTTATTCATATCCTACTCTCACTTATGATCCTTGATTTAAATCTACCATGTTTACCCTTACTCAGAATATGAGCTCAATATTTATTATATTTTTCACTTTCCTAGCTTATGATGATTATTTTTATGCATGACTTGTCTATGAAGGGTACTATTTTATAAGTTATTTATTGGATATGTTGAAGACATTTCATCCAATATGTTTATTATGTATCAAGTCTCTAAATAAACTATACATTAAGGTTCTTAGTCCTGTATTATTTTAATGAGTACTAAATATTCAACTAAATTTATGTATCATTTGTGTACCTGATGGGCAATACTTTATGGTTGTTATCATGACATATATAAATAGTATGATTTTTTCTTGATATTTTGGTAAATACATTTGGGGTATTATAGGTTGAGCACTTTTCTAATGTGTATCATTTGTTAGGATATCATCTACATAAGGTAAAAGTGGTAGATATTCCCTAGAAAGTATTTTTGGTAATGTATAAACACTATGAATTTATAGTAACTGAATTTGGACTCATATTTACTCTAAACATGTTCATGTAATTTATAAAAAGAAACATTATAAATTACATTGAAAATTTTGTGGAAGTATTTATAGATGATATTCTCGTACACTCTAAACAAAATATGAACAAGTAGAGCATTTTATTTCTATGAAAATGACTTTGAGAAAAGATAATTTATTTAAAATAAATAGTGATTGTGAATTTTTGACGAATTTTATGTCATTTGTGTGGAATGTTATCAGTTGAAATGAGAAACCTATTGATCCATCAAGGAAAATGGCAGTTGAAGAGTTTTCCAGAAAAAAAATATAATAAATATTTATAGATTCCACATATTCCCTAGGAACTATTGATGAATTTTTAATAACTAATTATGATTGTAAAACCCTCTAACCATGTTAAATATAATTGGTGTGATTCGTTTCATGATTATTTAATGTGAAGATATATTTATTTAGCTGAATAAAATGGGAATAATTTCAACTAAACTCAAAGTAACCTTATAAGGAGAAGGATGTTTTATATATATTGTTTTATAAAAGAAAGTATTAGGTTGTATACTCTTGAAATTTGATAAGTTAATAGAATATACATTATGTCAGTGGAAAGTTCATTAGAAATATTATCTAACACAACAGTTGGAGTTAATTATATTAATATTAGAATTAATTATTTGATTCATTATCTTAATGGATTGATTTGTGAAATATATACATATCATAAAATCTTGAATCATATATTAATATATAAGGATATTGATATAAAATAAACAATATGTTAAGAGTTGATCAAGGACTATGATTGCAAAATCTATTATGCTCATGTAAAAAAGTGGTAGATTATCAATATAGAAACTATTATCTAATATTATAGATGATGAATATTGAGAATGATACAATCTCATTGGACATGGAAAATATTTAAATTGGAATAATAATGGAATGGAAAACATCTTAACATATAAAAATGATTTCTCAACCATAAATATTATAAAATATTAGAAATATCAGAGGTAGGATATGATGGTATTAATGAAGGTTAGTTAAATAAGGAAATGGAATATCATAGAGTTCAATATTTACAAAGAATGGTTTTTAGAATTTAGACATGATTTTTTGTACCATCAGATCCTACGATAATAATAAATCTATTAAGTGATGCTTATATCTTGACATTATTTATTGACTCCAGGAACACAAAGATATATATAGATCTCAGATGGAACTTTTGGATAGTAAATATAAGTATATTTATTTGGTATTTTAAAATGATAATAATGAAAGTAAAATCCCAATGGGATTATGAAATAATTATCCATAACTACAAGGAATGGGAGAACATCACAAAATATTTATTCACCACGCATCATAACACATCTAAAAGAATTAATTATGTATAGGTTTTAGTATATCATCTTAAAAAATTTCCTCACTTCATCACCCTTTATAAATACTTCCACTCAATCATCATGAAAAGACCTAAATTTTTGAAGTGGTGAGGCATCGTGGAACACCACTATCAACTGTATTTTATCATGATCATATGTTCACTATAAGATTCAGGAAATTTCATTAATATTTTTTCAATAAATTTTTTAATTTTTAATATATCCTATCTCCCCCAAACAGATAGACATTCTGAATGGATAGTCTATATGGTCGAGGATATTTAGATGTCCTACTCTATAGAAATGAATGTACGCTAGAATAAGTATATCCCATTATTTAAATTATCATACAAAAATAATTTCCTCTCAATAATTTAAATGTATCCTTACAAATTTATATATGTAAAGTGTTATAAAACTTTAACATGTTTGGATTATGTTAGTGAACATAAACTATTATCTCCTAAACATTTTAAATAATTTTATGAGAATGATAAATCCATTAAAAACAAATCCAATATTGATAGAGTTCAAATGATTTCTCCAATTAAAATCATCAATGTTACTTGATGTTTGAAGTTAGAGATAATGTATTCATTTTCATTATCCCTTGGAAGAGAGTCATGGGGTTTTGGATGAAAGGAAACATAAGTACTCGATATATTTTCCCCTTTGAGATTCCTGATTGAATTAGAAATTTAGCCTATAGAATACCACTCAAACTAATCCTATATCTAGTTCATGATGTGTTCCTTTTATCACACTTTAGGAAATACATTATATATCACTCACATGTAGTAAATATGATGGTTCTACAATTTCATAATGATAGATATTATATGGAGTACCTGATAAAGAACCAAACTATAGAGATAATGTCTTATACAAAAAGATAACTCATTTTACAAAGTATTATGGAGGAACTATAAGTATGATGAGGAAAAAAAGAACCACAAGAATAAATAAAAACAATCTCTTTTTTTGTTTTTCATCATAGTTTATAAAATTAAATTTTTTAGATAAAATCATTGAGGATGGAAGTTTTTAATAACATAGAATTATATATATAGAATTTTCCTTTTGAATAAATTCCATATTTAGAAACATATTATAAAACGCTTTAACCTCATAATAAAAAAATCCATTTTATCTAAATTCATAAAATTAAATTTATGGGGAAAATATTCCTAATTATAGTAATAAAAAATCAATGGAAAAAATTACAAAATCATTAAATTTTGGATCATTTTGGTATCTTGGAATAATCACACTTGGGAATAATATTTTTAAAAACAAATAAAACCTCATTAATGTAATAAAATGTTTTGAAAAAGAATAATAAAATATTGAGAAAAATATATGTGAATTATGAATGAAAAAATATGAGGTATTTTTAAGATATAGAAAATCCATGTAACAAATTGGAAAAATGACAATTGGAGTAGTAACATGATCATTATTAATAGTAACATCTATATCAGAAAATTAATTTGGATGTTTGACTGGGAAAATAATTTTTGGGTACCTTAGGATAGAAAATTATAAGAAATTTATATCCTAATATGTTAAATAAAATTGTCAAAAATGAAAACATAAGTATTTAAGAAAAATAACCTTCAATTCTATTTTAGAAAAAGTTATATATTTTTAATTTTCTGTAAAAACCATTTTTAAATTTAATTTTTTTTAAAAGATATTAATTTACATAAAACTATTAAAAAAACTCTATATTTTGATATATATAACAACATAATTTTATCCTTATTAATTTTGATGAGGATCAGATATTTGATCACATTATAAAAATTAGTAATTTTCAATCAATAAAAATTTTATTTAATTATTAAATTTCACATATTTTAAAACTTATTTTTGGTAAAATGGATTTTATTTATATAGTCCCAATTTCAAATTTTTTTAGGGTGATTTTCTATTTTTCATGAATTATAAAATAAGATGGTGAATCATAAAATACCATATATATACTATATTTTGAAAGAGTTTATGTGAATGAATTATTGTGGTTTGTATAATTTCAATAAATTGTTAATTTATTATTCAATATTAAATATAAATACCCCTAAAATTTAATAAAAAGTTTTATCATATATTTTAAGATATAATATTTTATTAAAAAATTTATACTAAAAGAGTCATCTCTTATCCTTATAAATACCACTCCCCTCCATCAATTTATATACCATTTAAAAATATATGTCCTTTCCAAAAATATGTTTGGTTGAAATATATAATGTAACACAAAAGAGGGGGTGAATTGTGTCTTTTCAAATTCTTCCACAATTATAACTTTTAAAACCCTCTGTAATTTTTATGAATATTCATTTTTTTCTCTTCTATATGAAAATATGAATCCGATAAAACAAAATAAAAAACACAATGTTTTATAGTGGTTTGGGGAATAAAGATACCCTAGTTCACTCTAGAAACCACTATCTCTGTGAGCTTGTTAAATTTCACTAGAATAGATTTCTTTTCACAAGACTAAGAATCCATATCTGAGTCTAGGAATTTGAAACCTTTAAAAAAAGACTAAAAACAATGTCTCCGGGTTCCTTAAGAGAGAACCAATTATCCGCAGATTATACCGAGAATCTGATACTCCACCACAATTGAGAATGATCAATTTAACTACAATAAATCAAAAAGGTTTGATTTGTAAGGTTCAAGTTGATCTTCACAGTTACAGTAGAAAGAAAATGAATAATTATGGATCTTCATCTTTAAAAAAGAATATATTCAAGAATTAAATAGACTGAATTGATCCTTATTGAAAAAATATCTTCAATAAGGCAGAAACTTAAACAGCAAAAGAAGATTGAACATATATATCTCTAAATTGTAGCTTCGTTTATAATGGAGCATTAGTTTCAGAAGCACTGTAAAATATGATTTCAATAACATAGTCACATATGGAAATTTATTATCAAACACATTTATATTTTCTTATATATAATGAAAAAAATATATATAGAATAGAAAATGTGATTCAGTCTTCCAGATCCTGAAAAATATCCAAATTAATCATAGATATTCACATTCCAAAATAAATAGGGGAGTGGTAACTTCCCTTATAAATATGAGTGTTTTTTTATTCTAATGAACATGGTTCTTTGAAATAATAAAAACAATCCTTGAATTGGTCATTAATTATGACTTGATCATAGAAGCACTCTTGATTAGAAAACACAGCTTGAAAAGCATCATCATTGAAAACACAATGTAGGGTTGATATGTGTAGCGTAGGGTTCCCCTCTATAGTATAGGGTTTTTTCATAGTGTAGGGACAATTTTCAGAGAATGGGTTTCCTTTTTAGAGTGTAGGTTTCCATTTCTTATCGTAGGGATGAAAATCCATATATTTTTCCTTGTTATAATAAATTCAAGAACATATCACTGATTAGCCACAGGTTCAAATTTTGCACATGTTCAGTATGAATAGTAAATCTAGAATTAAAATTATTGTTGTTGATCAATATTTTTAACGATTCTTTGAATGTAAGTATGTTGATCCAAACACAAACTGTCTTACCATAACATAGGGTTGATACCATACACAAGTGTTTCACTTCTTAGCATAACGTAGGGTTGATGAACCATATTTTTACTTTCAAAACATATGGTCGAACGTAGTGTTTCCCGTTTCATTGTTGTAACACTAAATTCCTTAAAACATTATATAAATTATTGTATAACTTACTCAACAAAAACTCATTATAAAACAAACAAGGGTATTTGTGAACATAAAAAACCATCATAAATTATAGATTTTGGTTGAGAAAATATATACCCAACAATATCTTCACAAAAACCATAATTTAATTCATAACAAAATTTAAAGAGAATATAGGATTTGTAAACCAAAAAAATTATAGAAAATATTTTGATATTTCTATTTTACATTATTATTTTGATAGAGAACAAAAGATGCTTGTAAGGGAAATATTTTTATTTTTTGGTTTGAAAATATTCTCCTCAAAGGGTGTTCATTGATATTCACCCTCCGCCTTTTATTCCCATTATTAATTTTTCCCCCTTTTGTGATATCAAAAAGATGGTTTTTAAAAAATAAATAACATAATCCACATTTAATATGGAACTAAACTATTATGAACATTTATAAATATTAGAATAAGAAATGAAATATTTTATTTATATTTTAATCTAAATCGAAATCTAAACTAGAATGGAAACATAAATGTAAATTAAAACAAATTAAAATGTTTGAAAAGTTAGATTAAAAATAACAATTATTCAAAGTGTTTTCAAAATTATGTGCTTCATTCAGAAAAGGAAAGGAAATAGGGTTCTTCATTATAAGGAAGAGTTTATACTATAATGATTATATCAATAATATTCAAAATAAGGATTTGGAAATGGTTGTTGAATACTTCTGACCATTTTTGAAGTAGTTTCTTTGAATCATTTCCAACCATCAAATTTTCCACAATATTGAATTCTAAAAATTCATTCACAACTTATTCTGACTAGATGAAATATGTCTACTTGTCCTTGACTTTATAACGAACTAGTCCCAACTAGGATCCTTCGAAAGTCAATTGACTAATCAGATGCCTCTTATTAACCAGTAGAACATTTAAATGAATTTTATCACATTCAAGAGTGTATATCCTATCATTCAACTCATCCAGTATAGAGGTAATAGCTTTAAAAAAATTTAGCAGTTTTTGTAGTGTTTTTTTGGAAGAGTTAGACGCTCTATTGATTTCCTTGAGAGATTGAAATTATCTCCCAATCATAAACATAAATTTATCAAGATCAGTCTTCTCGACAGAATCATCTTTTAACAAAATAATCTCTTCACATTTTGTTCATAGTCTATTTACAATATCCAATAGAAGTGATATTTTATTTTAATTCTCTTAAATGATGATTTTTAGCTACAAACCAAGATATCAACACTAAAATAGCTATGTATTCTTCAAAAAAAATTCTCAGCTTCCAAATGCTCTATAAGAAAGAAGTTATGAGACTTTAAAATATTGATGTTCATAACTAATGCTTACCAAGGGAATCAGAAGATTCATAATATAGAGTGTCAGGGTTAGGAATAGATTCCTTGTGATGAACTTTGACCAAGTCCAAACATGGATATTCATTATCAGTTGGTCTATCTCATAAGTTAGAACTTCTAGAAACATAATAATCATGAACATAAAGATTTATAGGATTTTGGATATATTCCCTGATAAGTTCATGACATTCATCCTCTTTCTCAACATTCATATCCAATGTTTTCTCAGGATCACCTCCAAGAAATTATTCAACTATAGTCTCTAGAACATGGAATAAAATTATTATTCTTTTCTGAATCAGATATTATTATGGCCTTTAATTTTCTACTTATTTCGGCCTCTATCAAACATATCCATCTAGATGAATCATCCGTTTCTACCCCTAAGAATCTACCAAAAATATCTTTTGTCGTTCTACACCAACTAGCATCAAGAAATGGCATGAATTTCTCAAAACAAAACCAAGCATCTTCACAGTTCCAACATTCAATGCATTGTTATGGTGATAAGATATACCAATGAACATGTTGACAATATTTCCTTTCCTTCACAAGAAAAAATGAAATTATCCTTACTTTGGGATAATATCCAATCTTTACATCTCTGTGACAATATTGGTTTAGATATCTTATCAGAAATCAAGAAAAATTAAACTTAACATTATTAAGAAATAAAAACATGATATACATTTCTAGGTTAAAGACTTTATCAAGATCATTAGTACTTGGAAAAAATCCCATATTTAATAAAATTCAACATCATGTGGTTATGAAGAGAAATTTAATTTAACATTACCTTATTAAGAGTTATTGTTCCACACAAAGAAAGTATAATATCCTTAGATGAATGTCTTCTAATACAGATATTCCTTAAATCAAATTTAAACTCCCCCTCATTTGGAAAATGAAGCATCTTAGCCATTTACACATATGATAATGAAAACTTAGATTCATTAACCTTGTATAAAATTGTGTCTTTTTTTAATCAAAGACTAAAATAAGCATTTATATAAATTCTTTAACTTCTATTTCATATAACATTTTCATGTTATTTTCTCAAAAAGTGTAAAAAACCTTTAAATCACATATATTCCTTAAGAGAATTATTTTTAGAATCTAAATAACCAAAATCAATTAGCTTTCCCTACAACACATTGTGATATTTCCCTAAATCATATACATTTCTCTTTAACTCGGAATCCACAGATCGTCATGAGGTTTCCATTTCTAATGAATTTCGAGACTGAAGGGATTGAAGGTTTAGGGTTTCAGTACATGATAAACGAAAGAGAGAGAGTTACTCTATAAGTCGAGAGGACGTGTAGGAGAGTAGAAAGAGAGTAGGATATGGAAAACTTTTTTCTTGCACCGATTTAGGGTGTACTCATTATGTTTTTAATTTTGAAAATGAAAATATAATAAAATTTAAATTAAAGTATTTTCATAAAAAAAGGTAATTTAAGAAAATTAAAAATGAATAAAATAAATATTACCAAAATAAAAACATAGATACTAGAAAAAGTACATTAATAAAAAATCTCTTTTACTAAAATATTCCTAACTCCCCCTTAATTAAAATCAAAACTAACACTGGGAAGTTTTTTAGTAAAAATATCTACTAATTGATATTTTTTATTATCAAATTAGAAAGATATATCCTTTTTGAGGACATGATCTCTTAGAAAATGATGATATATATCAATGTGTTTTGTCTTAGAATGACTTATTGTATTTTTTTTAAAACTTTATAGAGCTAGAATTATCACATAAAATATTTATACTATTAATGTTTAGTCAAAAGTCTAGTAGAGTTATTTTCACCCACAATAATTTTTTATATAAACTACTAGTAGAGACATACACTGATTTAGTGGTTGATAGATAAATTGGGTGTTGTTTCTTAATAGACCATGAAAAAAATGATTTTCTGAAAAAGTGGCAGGTTCCTAAGGTAATTTTTCATTCTAATATACAACCTCCAAAGTAATCATATTAATAGGAAATCAAATTATAATTATATTTTTTGTGTTATAGAAGATATTGAAATATCTTAAAATAATTCTAACAGCATCATGATGGGAATCCTATAGATTTTATTTAAATCTAGCACAAAGACATATAGAAAACATAATGTTCGGTCTACTAATGGTAAGATATAAAAAACTACCAATCATACATCAATATTATTTTTTTTCAACTAGTTTTCTAGCTTCATCCAAATCATGTTTTATTTTGGTAGACGTAGGAGTTGTATATATATTAATGTTCTCAAGTACAATTTTTTTTTTAATAAATCAATTATATACATTATTTGATTTATAAATTTTCCAAAATATTTTTAATAAATCTAAAATCCTAAAAAGAAAATTAGTTCTCCCATAATAATAATTTAAAATTCTTTTTTTTAAAAATTTGGAAAATCATTACAAGTATTTTTATTAGTTTAACCACAAATAATATCATCAATATAAATGTGAACAAGTAAGAATTTAGAACATACAGTTTTTAAAAAAAAAATTGGAACTTCCAATACAGTAGTAAAATCAATTTTTAAAATGAACGAACATAATATTTTATACCAAGATCCAACTACTTTTTTGAGTCCATAAAGAGATTTAGAATGGTTAAAAATAGAATTTGGTTTTCGAGAATTTTCAAAACCTGGGGGTTGTTCAACATAAACATAGTCCATTAAATAACTATTTATAAAGGAAGACATAGAATATATGTATGATATAATCAATAATTCATATGAGATACATAATCTAAATGATTATAATGGATTTTAATCTAGATAAATGGGAAAAGGACTCATCGTAATTTATAGCTTCTTCTTGATAATATCCTTTAGCTACTAATCCAGATTTATTTCGAGGCATGATCCCTTGATCCTAATGGTTATTTCTAAAGACCCATTTGGCTCCTATAACTAGATAATTGGTTGGTCTCTCTACTAGTTCCCAAACATCATTCCTTTCTAACTAGTTTAGCTCTTCTTGAATTGAAAATATTTAACTCTCATCATCTAAGGATTCTCTAATATTCTTACATCCTAATAGAGATAGAAATGTAGATAATTCAGAAAGTTTTCCAACTTTTCTTCGAGTTCTTCTTCCCAGGTCTAGGAATCCTATAACAGTTTCTAGAGGATGGTTCTTTAGAGTTATCGACTATTTGGGAAAGATAGATTTAGGTTCTTGAGTACCATTTTCTTATGAACTAGACTAAATTTTATTAATATTATTCTCAAAATAATTTCTAATGGTTTCAAGTCTCATATTATGAAAAGAGTCATTAAAATCATCAGTTTGATCATTCTTTTTAATAAAAGGGTTAGTATCATCTAACATCACATGAACTGAATCTTCAACAATCCTTGATTTTTTATTAAATACTCTATAAGAATTAAGGGAAGCCGAATATCCCAAAAATATTCCTTCACCTTCTTTTGGATCAAACTTCCAATTATTGTCTGTAGTATTCAACATATATACCTTGCATCTATAAACATTAAAGTATATTACATTGGGTTTTATATTATTACTAATTTCATAAGGTTTTTTTGAAAATAGACTTATTAAACAATATTCATGACGCATCAGGTTGTTCTTATAGATTCTTCTTAATGTGAGGTGGGAAAATTATATTCATTCAGCGTAGTCCTTTGCATTTCATGAATAGTCATATTTCTTCTTTCAACTATTCCATTTTATTGAGGGGTTATTATTGTAGAGAAGGTGTGTTTAATATTCATATTTGATAAAAAATAATTAAATTCCTGATTTTAATATACTCCACCGTACTCACTTATTAATGAAATTATTTTAAAACAATTTTCATTTTGAACAATTTTACAAAAAAAATAGTGAAAAAATCAATTTTTGTTTTTAGAAAATAAACCCATTTATATATAGAATAATCATATATTAAAACATAGACATATAAATTTCTAGCCAAAAATTATACCCTTTCTGGTAAAAACAAATCAAAATGGATAAGTTTTAAATGTTTAGATCTATCAGTTTTGTTAATATATTTGAAGGAAGATTTGTGTTGCTTTCCATAATTGGAATGCATCACAGAATCTGTCATTGTCAAACATAAGACTAGGAAAGTCAGAAACTAACTGTTTCTTGGATAATTTAAATAAATCATATAAATTATAATGTCCATGTCTTCTATTCCGAATTAACGATTAATTTGTCCAGGAAGTTAGACAATAAAATTCTATTTACATAATAAATTTAAATTCAATGTTAAAAATTTTAAGTTCTAGGCAATCTAAATATAAGTAACATATCTTTAAATATAGAGAAATAATTCTTCAAAAAGTAAACATAACAAAAAACATCAAAATGTTGAGAAATACTTATCAGGTTTTTATTTAAACCTTGTATATATAGTATGTTTTTATTAAGAAGGTATTTTGATTTCCAACCATTCCAACTCCAATTATTTTTTCCCTTGGAATTGTCACCAAAAGTGAAAATACCTCTAAAATGTTTTGTTAGTTTATGAAAGTTTGATAGTTATCCACTCATAAGCAAAGAAAACCCACTATCCATATACCATATAGCGTTTAATTCATGTGGCATGTTTCCTACAAAATTATTAAAATGGATGATTGTTTTAGTACCCATATTTTCTTGGGTCCAGCAGTGTTAGCTTTCAATGATCTGGGAATCCATATTTACATTATGTTTTGAAAACTTATATTACTTTATTCAGAAAAAATTGTATAAATAAAATCTTTTTAATCCAACTAATTTAAATATTTTAAAATATTAATTATTAGTGACATGGCCATTTGTTGCACAATTATAATAGGTTTCTCTTTTTAGAATTAGGCACAAAATAATTTTTATACAATTTTTTCGCCCTTACTTAATAGTCCAAATATTTCCCTTTTAATGAAATTATTTCCTAGAATATCATTTAAAGTGTTTTCTCCTTTATTAAAAACAAGAGTATCACACTTATGAGATTATAGTTCATCCTGTAATATTTTTATCATTTTTTCATGATCAGCACAATTTGTAGTAGATGAGTAGAATTTTTAAATCAAGTCATGATGTTGTTTTGATAGAGTGTTTCTTTCACCTAAAATAATATTTTGAATATTTTTAAAATATTTATGTTTATTTAATACCAAATTATATTTTTATTCTATCATAGGACAGTAGGATACAAATTTATCATTTTAGAAACTACTGGTTTCAGAATGAGAAGAGTACTAAGTTTTTACCTATTCATCATCATCCATTAAAAACATATTGGACTTATGATTTGGTTACACATTATCTAAATTAGACGTTGAAGGTATAATGGATTATTTATACATAGTCCATGTAGCTTTCATTTCAATTTTTCTTTTGTGCTCAAAATTAGCATTCTTTTGATATCTCTTTTCTTGTCTTTTTATTTCAACTTGCAGCTAAGGATAGTTAGGTCTAATATGATGCAATTTATTATTTAATAATATATGAATTATCTTGGTTCATTTTCATCCTTATTGAAGGACTTTTTGATTCCTATTTTCTTCCTATAAAATGTACTAAACATTCTATCTAGTTATGTTATTTCTATTTCAGAATCTAATGAATTTGAATTCTTCACTATTTTGACTTATTGCTTTAATATTCTACAATGTTTTTGAGATGTCACATTTAGAGTAGTATTTTCTTTTTTCAGTATAATATTATGATATTCAGCTTCACCCTTCAATTCCACTTCATATATTATCATTGTACCAATTAGTTCTTTCATTTTCAGATCTTATATAGGTTATGATTGATGAATTATGACAGATATTTCATTCCATTTAAAAAGTTTTACTCTTAGTACTTTTAAGACTTCATCAGATTTTTTAATGGGTTTACCTGATGATATAATATTGTTGATAATCTCTATAATCCTTCCATACATCAGGGTGATTCTTTCACTATCAAACATTCATAATGTGATGAATTTTAAATTTTTTTAGCATATCTCATTTGTCCGACATTATCTGTTCTTTCATAAACAACTACAATAGTTTTCCATATTTCATATGAAGTATGAAATTGTGATACATGATTGAAATTATTTGGTCCATGACCATAGATAATAGTATTCATAGCTTTATAATTTATATAATATTCATATTTTGTTGTTATATCCCATGTTTTTAATTTTTCAAGAATCTTATAAGGAGTAATAATTTTTTATAATATTTAAAATCCAAGATTCTTGATATAGATAATAATTTGATATTTAAATCATCCATAACTTCACCATTAAAACAAGGAGCACATACCATTGAAATTCCTCTTTCTAGGATTATTCATTTCCATATTTTTATAGACATAATACTTTTCATCTCGTTATAGCTTTATCTAAAAGCTCTCCTATAATGCCAGTTTTTTTGTTGGAATATACAGAGTAACACAAAATAGCGGTGAGTTGTGTATTTCTAAATTCTTCCATAATTCAGGCTTCTAAAAACCTTTATAATTTATGCAAATATGTAGTGTTTTTATTCTATATGAAAATATGCAGCGAATAAAAATTAATATATAACACAACGTTTTATAGTGTTTCAGGGCACAAATATCCCCTAGTCCACTCTACCAATCACTCTCTCTATGTTCTGGGTAAATTTCAATAGAATGGTCCTCTTTTTACAAGACCATGAATCAATAACTGAGTCTAGGAAGAAGACATGTTTAAAAAATACTAAAAATAAAGTCTTAAGGTTATTTAACAGAGAACCGGTTATCCAATATATAGATCGAGAAGCCGATACTCCACCACAATTCAGTACAAGTGGTTGAAAATCTAATAAATCAATAGACTTTAATTTTTTTGAATCAGGTTTATCTTCAAAATTGTAGTAGTAAGAAACTGACAATTGATGGATCAAATTCTTCAAAAACTAATATCATCAAGAATCAATTAGTCTGAATCAATCCTTGTTGAAAAAATATATTCAATAATTTTGAAACTTAAACAATAGTAGAAGATTGGACATGTATATCTCAAATGTGTAGCTTCTTTCAGAATCGGTAATTTATTGAAGCAACACTGTAAAAAATAATTTCAATAATATAGTCACATATTTTCATTTCTTATCACACACATATACATTTTTGATGAGATACTCTGAAAAAATATATTGAACAAAAAACATCATTTGGTATTCCAGATACAAAAGAGTTTCCTAATTTATCATGGAATTTCAAATTAAAAAATTAACATGGGAGTCTTAAATTACCTTCGAATTAAGAGTGATATTTTATAACGAACAAGGTTCTTTGAAACAATCAAAACAATCCATGAATCTGTCTTTAATCATGACATGACTATTGCAACAATCTCATATGGAAAACACAGGTTGAAGAACTTCACCATTGAAAACTCAATGTTGGGATGATATGCATACGTTAGGGTTCCATTTTATATTATAGGGTTCCTTTTTCTAGCATTCGGTTACTTTATTTAGTTAAGGGTTTCTTTTTGTACCATTGGGTTTCATTGCATAGTGTATGGTTCCTTTGCATAGTGTAGGGATGAAAATCCATATGTTTTTTTCCTATCAGCATAAAATCCTGAACATAGAATTAATTCACCATATGTTCAACTTTCTTGTATGTATGTTTTGAATAGTAAATCTAAACTCCAACATAGGGTTTCTGATACATATATATGATTATTCTCCCAATGTAAGGATGTTGATCAAAATGAAAATTGTCTTAGCATAGCGTAGGGTTAATAACATATGAAATTGTTTCATATCTTAGCATAAAATAGTGTTCCTGAACCATATTGTTACATTACAAACAAAGCATCCAAAATAGTGTTTCCATATTCATTCCCATAAGGTCAAATTCCATAAAAAAATTTAAATTCCTGTAAAACTTACTCAACAAAACGTCATTAGAAAAAAAAACATGGGTATTTGAGAACATCAAAATCATCCTAAATTATATATTATTGTTGATACAATAAATTCCAAAAATAATACACCCAATTAACATTACAATTATTTTATCCATGTTATAGTGGCTTTGGTCTCATCAAAATACCATTCTCATTGCCCATGTTGTTTATCAAAGGAGGAGATCAAAAAAAAAGTGGTGATTGTCTTAGTAGATCTCTTTTATGTTTTTTTCTTCTACCTACCCAAAATATATTCAATACCTAAAACTATAATGAAATATGATTCATAATTATACAAAAAATTATACATTACATTTATATCGATAAATAAATTCCTCTCAATAATTTATAAATGAAAATATTGCTTACATTACGGTCTGTTCACAACATCCATGGGCAACTTATTTCATTTTTAATCACATCCTCTGTGGATGGTATTAATAATAAATTTAGGGTTAAAAATAATAAAATATGTATATTTTATTTTATTTTTTTATGTAATGGGTTAAAAAACATTAAAATTAAATAAAACTATTTATTTTATTGATGGTCTAAAAAACCTCTAAAATGAATTGGCCATTAAAAGATAAAATTTACACACTATAAACCATTATATTTTTAAAAAAAATATATTTGATATTTATAACTCTTGAAACATATATAAATACATGAAATTTGTACCATTGATCTTTCTTAATTTTTGACTCCTTTCACAATAATATTCATCATTATCATGAAATAAATGTGTCCTTGGAACCATGAATCGAACACCCCTACGGTAATGAACATAAACATAACATCCTAGAAAATTTCCATAGAAATATAATACAATAATTATAAATAAAATATTCTAGAAAAATATTATAAATAATTTATTTAATAAATTTAATTTTCTTAATCATGATTAAATACACACATAACATGCATGTCAAAAATTAAGGTATAACAAATCTAAAACTACCATATTTTTTTGAATTATTCTTTCTTAGTCTCTATACCTCCATTTATCTCTATTTTTTGTCACATTTAATTATTCTATATTTAATATATATGTTACATACATATATTTCTATTTTTACCATTATTTACTTGGTATATGAAGTTTTTTCAAGTTCCCTTGACACTCTTTTCTTCCAAGAAAACAAAATAAATCGTTATAATTCTAATCAATATTTCATTTCATGTATCAAACTTTTGATGTCTTTTATGATATAAAATTTACCTAATTAATGGCTATTTTATTGAAAACTATTCTCACTCATTTATATTTCATGAAATTATATTATGTTTTTAACTTCTCTAATTTTCACTACTAAATTCTTAAAAAATCATTTAAGAGGTTAATTTATATACTTACTCCTTCACTATTTTCCTGTTATTGTTTTCCATATTAACTCTAAAATCAAGGAATTAAATTATTTAATAATTTATGATATAAAAAAAATTAATACCCTATTTTATTTTCAATATTTATGATATACCATTTGGTTACGCTTTAAAAAAAGATTATGTGACCCATTTATATCTCATGGATTTTTTTTTCTAATTATTTATGTATTATTTCATCATACGGGACACATACACATATATTAATTATTACTTAATAAATGGAAAAATGTTTATAAAACCAATAATTAAATGGTTAATTATTTCTTCTCATGAGATATCATGAATGGTTTCTTGTTGAATAAGCTTATCACAATTGTTATATTTTATTGGTAGTTAGACATGACATATTCTTACATTTTCATTTTTTATGTTGTTCCCACCTTCTTATTATGTCTTAATATTATTATATAATCTCTATTATTAAATTTATTTTTATGATTATATATGGTCCTCCTCTTTTGTGGAATTATCCTATACCCCTTGACTCATATGGTATAACTTATTATCAATTCTGTAACCTTATTGGGATTATTAACTCAATTTCTTTTATGTATTTCCTTAATGTATTAGATTCAATAATAAAATATCATGTAATTTCCGAGAAAATTATGAGGTTAAAAATAATGTTGATGTAGTTCATTTTTATTTTTATGTAATATTTATTGAATATCCTCTGGATATTAAACCTATTGATTCCTCATAATTTAATTTATTTTCATATTTAAAATAAATTAATAATATATGTATGGACTATAGTTGATATACCATAACCTATCAAAGATATCATACAATAAGAAATTTTACACTATTATTCAAAATGAACCATATTAGTCTCTTTAGGGGAATAGTTGAAAAACTCACACGTCTTGGTATGATGTTTGATAACATAATCTTACAGGATCAAATATTTTTCATGAAATGGAAGATATGATTCAAATAATTCAGTGAAATATTAAAACAATAGAAATTTGAAATACGATCTAAATTTACAACCATTTATGAGATTTTGAATTTTATATTGGAGACAAGGCGTTCATTTGAATATCAAAATGGAATTGGGTTATGAGATTTGAGAACAAAGCATTCAACCATGGATTATGTGGGCCATTAAAAATCCTTTATCATGTGGGCACAATATCTTATCTCTTTTCTATTCCACAAAACCTCTACCAATTTTATGATTTGTTCTATTTATCACTTTTGAGTGAGTATATAATTTACCATTCAGATGTAGTGAAATCAAATGTAGTAAAATTGAATATAATTTCCATTTTGGTGAAGGTCCAAATCTTGGATCATATAAATAATTTATAACTAAGATTAGAAATCAATAGGTTAATATTCTCTAGATAAATAATAAGATTGAATTATAATGGTGGGAAATATAATTTTTCATGTGAATAAGTATACTATTTTTTAATGATGATAATGTAATTATTAGTTTTAAATCATTTTAAGGGAGTATAATGAAACACCCTATGATTTTAATTTGTTTTTCTCATAAAAAAATTATTATGTATTTTATATCATGTGATAAATATAACACTAAAAAATGATAATTGACATATTTCATATGGGGATGGTAGCTTATCTCCATGTTGTTCCACCAATCTCTCATCAATTCATTATCTTTTCTATGTATGACTTTTGAGGAAGTAAATATTAGACCCTTAACATGTACTAAAATAAAATATAGTAATACTGGAATAAAATATCTTATATAAGTACTGACTAGATAATGAATCATAGAGGTAATGTATAATGAATCAAGACTAATCACTCAGTTAGTGTTCCCTAGAGGAATAATATATTTGATAAAAAATGTGGGAACTAGAAGTGCTAATGAGACAAAATTGGCCTATTTTTCATCATAGTAATGAAATTTATAGGGTGTAATTGTTTTATGGGGTGGAATATAACACCCTGTTATTTCAGTATTTATTTCATATTAAATAAATATTATGTATTTCATATCATTTGATATATAAAATAGTAAAATTAAATGAGCATCGGCATGCATCATAATGGTAAAATATAATGAAAAATGAAATTCCTTAAAAGAGAAAAAATTAAATATAATTACAAAAATTAATACTAGAATGAAACCATAAGTAAATAAAAATACTTAAAGGTTTAAAGTCTCCTTATCATGAACTTAAATGATGAAAATGACAACGATGATAATTATTGATGGAATATAACATGTAATAAACATGATAAAATATTAATAAAGAAAATATAGAATATGATGAATGATCTTACAGATATATATATATATATATGGATATGTATAGGACTGTGATATGAATGTTATGTATATGGTCATTCGTTATGTGGTCATTATTATTTTGAAGTTGGATATATGGTTATTAAAAATACTTTTATCCAATATCTATACTGAAATAATGTTGTTTTTAAAAACATATTAATAAAAGTATAATTCATATATAATAAATTATTGTGGAATTAAATAAAAAATAAAAATTTAATTAAAATGATCCTCTATAATGTATATATTTTTATTTATTACATATTATTATTAAATAGTTATTTAATGTTTCCAAAAAAATTAAAGATTATAAAACTAATGGAATGATAAAATTAATTTTTAAAAGATACAAAAACAATTTTATTGGTATGTGACTAAAATCCAAAAATGTTAAAAGGGGTATTTTAAAAAAATATAATTTTTTTGTATTTTTATCATAATAAATCAAATTTATCACATTGAAATGATTATTATAATGACAATTAATGTGTGAAGGTATTAAAAATATACTAACACTCATTTAATTAGTAATTGATTATAAACAATATTAATAAAACTTATCATTTAAAAATTCATTTTTCTACGAAAATAGTTTTCAAATATATTTTAGGTCTTCATTTAAAAGTTAAATTTATCATATTTTTAATTTTATTAGTTTATATGGATATAAAATTTTTAAAATAAGTTACCAAAGTTAAAAAATTTATTCCATTGGGAAATTCAAAATAAAGGGAAAAGGTTGAATTAAAGTGTAAAGACCTAAAATATCTATAACCCAATCAATACATTACGATTTGGAGGGAATGAATTACCCATTACATTATTTTTTCACATTTGATCAAAATTACTTGTTAAATTAAAAAATTTCACCTTATATAATGATTTTTATTCTAAAATTACATTTATAACTCAACAATAAAATTACCCCCCCTCAACAAAAAATAATTTTTCTATTATAACAACCACACCCCCAATATCTCGGAGCATGTTTCTGATTTATTAAATTATAACAGATACATTGAATAAAATTGATAACTACTGATTAGTTGAGTAATTTTGGAGAACCATATTAATACATGATACCCATTTTATATTGGAAAAATAAGATAAAATATAATATATAACAATAACAAATAAACTATAACCTTGAAATCACATTCGAAGATATATTCTTCATATCCTTGTGATAGGAAAAATAATGGTTAACTAAAATACCCAGTAAGGGTTAACTATAATGGAAGATTTCATGAATCATCAAGGAATGGTCAATGTGGCATGGTAAATAACTAAACACACATGACATTTATATAAACTGACTGCATGAAAAAATAAGTCATAATCAATATAGAAAGGTAAATAATAAAAACACATGTCATCTAATAAAAATGGGATTCTTAAACATCGTTCCATCATAACATAATCCATATAAGATAAAACGACTTCATAAAAATAATTCCACCATAACATAATAAAATAATTGTAAAAATAGGGATAGAAACATAACCCTATATTATCTTAGATGGAAAATAATTTTGATAAAATGCTTGAACTCCATTCTTGAGGAAAATATCCTTTCTACTTCAAAAACATTTTCCATGTTTAAAATGTCATATAAATTTAAACTAAAAGAATTTGATTAAAAATAAACTTGAAAACATGTAAAGTAATCTTCATGGAAATAATTTTCTAAAAATCCATTCATGTCGTATAAGTTAAAGAAAACATTCTTCTCGTACCTTGGCCAGAAAATCCAAAAAGTACCTCATACGAAAAATGACAAAAGATTCCTTTCATATCATTTACTAAAAACTCACTGAAGGGTAAAATTGGATTTAAACAATTTTATGAGGATCCAAATAATATTACATATTTAAAAAAATGGATGTGGATGATAAATATGCCCCAATAATTACCGAAGTATAAACAATCTCGGATAAAAATTGAGATTGTGAGATTTTCCCTTACCTTATGTCCGATTTGCTTCGTACATGTCCGAACATCTTGTATAATGATTTAAATAATTTTATTGACTTATTCCATAATTTTACTCATTGTTATGATATCATATATGGTCATATTCTTAGCTTCTTATTAGTAATAGTTCATTGTTATTTATTGTCCAGGTGTTTATTTCTTTTTGTTCTTATGCGTGTTCTGTCAAATAAATTCTTATTCTTCTTTTTAGGTTATAGATATCTCATTTCCAGAGAGGTATTAGTGTAATATATATCATATTTATTCATTAAATTCATTTATATAATCATTATTCAATAAAATCATGTAGAACGAGTCGCATCACATCGTGTAGACGGTAGGCCGTACGTACGCACGAGCGATGATATCATTCCCATGATTGTGGAATTGTATTGAAGTGTATTTATACTATTTCAGAATAAATATCACTTTACAATAATCATATATAGTTCTTCTTTACACCATTATACTCATACAAGTAAGGTGGTGGTGGAAAACAGATTACAACATGGCGTGGAGATGGTATTTCGTACGTACGCACGCGCGGTGATTTCATTTTCCGTAGGATGGATAGAAGTTGAAATAGGGTTGTTTCATATTTATAATAACATATCATTATATTAGTGATACTTATTTTATTACTTCATAATGAAACAACTAAATAAGAATAAGTATAAGAAGAAATAAAGTTCAAAGAATCAGTATTGGACATTACCTCTTCTTTGAAGCGCCTCTTCTTAACCTCCTATTAGGGAACTAAAGATGGTCTTTGAAGAATACCAGGACATCTAGGATATTTCTAGGGAAGTGAAGAAGATAAATTGGCAGGGGTTGGCCAATCTTGAAGGCTCAATGTGGTGTGAGGAGGAGAGGGAGGAGGTTCCCTTTTATAAGGGAGGAGAGGGGCACTTTAGGAAAAACATAAAATATTATTTTATAATAAAGTCATAGTCAGTTTTCAATAGCTCCAAATTGATTTATTTTGAAGATAAGGTGGGGCTGGGACTAATTACTCTCAATCAATTGAATTTAGACAAGTTTAGCTTACTATTTTAAACTTATCATTTAGATTTAACTCTAAGTTAAATAATCTTACTTTTACCGTGTCTTCTTGTTTCCTTACACTATATGGTTAATAAACATACTATATCAAGCCAAAAGAACCCTAATTGGTTCATAATTAATATATATAACCTTATCTAAGTCATTTTTCCGAACCATATATTTTTAAGAATAAAATAAAAATTAATAATATAATATTTGTTTTAAAAACTATTTTATGTCAATTTTGACACTATTTGGTAATTGATTTTTTTGAAAATCATAACAGCATGATTAGTTCAAAATAAGTTAATTAAATCAATAATAATATGTCATATTAACCTATAAAATTAGTTAAATTCATAAAAAGTCTCAAATTACATTTATTTGGGTATTTAGAATATCAATTATGTTAATATTTCCTTAATAAGGTAATTATTGCATCATCATTCTGTCATAAATAAATTAAATTATTTAAAGTCTAAAAATTATAAATAAAATACCATTATTTAAGAAATCGTTTTATCTTTCTAATTAATATTTATAATCGAATTTATCTTATTTATAACCCTATATTAAAAATGTTTTAGTTATTAAACTTTGATTTTAACTATTTTAACTCTTCTTTAAATAAAATAATAATAATTGTCCTAATCTAATCCAAGTGGACCTATAGGGTAATATTTTATCACTAAGGTTATTTTTGGTCTAATTACACTTATCCAATAGAATTATGACATGTGTTAAGGTAATAATAATATCATTTTTACCCTTAATTACCCTATTTACTTTTAACCGTGGTAAATAAAAGTAAAACATTACTATTCACCAAAAATTATTTTTGCCTTATTGAACAAAATTTTACTCCTTGATGTTAACCATGTCTCTCATATTTTCAAAATTCCACTCACAGAAGCAGTAAAATTAAGTTTTATGTAAATTTTCAAACTCTCCTAGGAGGTGGGTAAAAGACGGTGAAAAGTTCAATAAAATTTTCATGTATCTAAAATTATTATAAAATGACTCCAATGAATTAAATTAAACTTATATAGGTATTATGTATCAATTTTGACCTAAAATAAATGTAAATAAAATAATTATTTTTTTAAATAAAAAGTCGGTTTTTAAATAGTAACCCAGTGTTTTCACTATTCATCAAAAATTGAAAGTTTTCAGAAAAATACCAAAATTTCACCCTAGGCTAATTTCGATATTCCGAATCCAAAAATGAAGTCAATTTTAAAAAATAAAATTTATAAAATTTAAAAAAGATGGTATTACTATTCATAACGGCTAGTTTTAATAATATTTTAATAGAATATTATTGTTTAGTGAAACTCGGTATTGCGTACAACACAAGCTATCGAGGAAGGTCGCGATTGCGTGTAAAGAAGGAAAAGATAGTGTTGTGTTTAGTCAAAGATTCCTTTGATGATGTATATAACATAAAAACAAAATATTTCTCATAAAAATCTTGGGTGTTACATTCTACCCCCCTTAAAATTAATTTCGTCCTCGAAATTCGTCACTTTGTAATAAATAGATGAGGATACCTCTCCCTCATCATATCCTCAAGATCCCATGTAGCTTCATCTAATTGGTGGTTACTCAATAAAACATTCACCATGCGAGTGGTCTTGTTCTGTATGACTTTTTCTCTATGATCCAAAATCTCTATCGGCTTTTCTTCATAAGAAAGATCTTGCTCCGGCGGTACAACTTCTGAGCTGAGTACATGTGAAGGATCGGGTATGTAATTTCGTAGGAGAGATACATGGAACACATCGTGAACTTGAGAGAGATTCAGTGGAAGCACCAATTGGAAAGCTACCTTCCCAACACGATCCAGTATTTCGAAAGGACCAATATACCTAGGGCTCATCTTTCCGTTCTTTCCAAATCTCATTACTCTCTTCCAAGGAGATATTCATAAGAACACATTATCACCCACTTCAAACTCTAGTTCTTTTCTTCGGTTATCGGCATAACTTTTTTGTCGACACTGAGCTGCTCTTATGTGTTGTTGAATAGATCGGACCTTTTCTGCCATCTCATCAACAAGATCGGGTCCTAATAGATTTCTTTCCCCAACTTCATCCCAGCAAGTTGGAGTTCGACATTTCTTTCCATAGAGAGCTTCATAATGAGCCATATGAATACTGGAGTGAAAGTTACTATTATATGAAAATTCTACTAAAGGTAGGTGTTGATCCCAACCTTCTTTGAAATTCATAGAGCAAGCTCTCAACATATCTTCTAGAGTTTGAATTGTCCTATCTGACTGACCGTCTGTCTGAGGATGATAAGCAGTACTGAAACTCAACTCTGTATCCAGAGTATACTGAGGACTTCACCAAAACATTGAGGTAAACCTCAGATCCTGATCAGATATAATGGAAAGTGGTACTCCATGAAATATTACCACTTCCATTACATATATCCTAGAAAGTTGATCCAGAGAGAAATCCTCTCTAATAGCAGTGAAGTGTGCCGACTTTGTAAGACGATCAACTATGACCCAGATAGCATTATTTCTTTTGGATGTTTTAGAAAGTCCAATGACAAAGTCCATAGTGATGTTTTCCCATTTCCATTCAGGTATGGGTAATGGTTGTAACATCCCCTTAGACTTCTGTCTCTTAGCTTTAACTTGCTGACAAACTAAGCATCGAGAGACATATTCAGCAACATCTCTTTTAATTCCATCCCACCAGAAGTACTCCTTCAGGTCCCTATACATCATTGTGCTTCCAAGATGAATAGAGAATGAAGAACTATGAGCCTCATCCAGCAGCTCCTTCATATATTATTCTTTTATAATATATTGTCACTAGTTTTTTGGTAATAATTCATTAATTTCATTGTTTCTGGTGTTAATTGTATTAATTTCTCATTCACCATCCAAAGCTAAATTTTTATAAAAAGAACTTTTATGGAAAAAGTGTGAAACCTTACGGTTCAACCAAAGCCATCAAACACAATAATAGGAATCATAATTATTAAAGACAACCTTAACCCATTATTCCCAACCTCCCTATATAATTTCTAGGAAAGATCTCTTACCTCTTTTTTCTCATTACCTTTGATAATAACTTTGAATTTATGGGCCAATTGATCCCATGTGTGTAAGAACTCCTCCATTTTTATCATATTAGATTTGAAGCCTTTGGTCATAATTAAATGCTGCTTGGAAATCCAGTCACTCTGCTTCATATTTTTCACCACTTGGATTGGGCGCTCGTTAATCTTTTCCACATCCTCCCTAGAAGAGAGAATAGGCAAGGCATTTTCCAGCATCTCTTCATCAGAGTTCATAAAGAGGTCCCAAGATTTATCTAGGTCCTCTACATCTCTTTCCTACTATGGTCCTAAAAGTCTAGCCAAATAATCTTCACCTGCTTCAGCCTCCATACCACCCATCCCTGGAAATCCAACCATGGAATCATGAACTCGTTCCAAGGTTTCCTCCCTCTCTGCTCCCAAAAGGCCTCCCTCTCTATCTAAGCCATCAACCAGCACTGAACATGCCTTCACCTCAGCTCTTCCCTTCCAAGATTTTCAAAACTCTGTAGAATTATGCTTTCATGCCTTTCCAAAGGCCTATTTCACACTTTTGGACAATGAAGAATCCCTCGACTTGCCATATATACCCTTGCACACTGCTTTTCCTGATGATCCGGTTACTATTGTGTTTGGGATGTTTGACTAGTATTTACGAGATCTTGATTATTTATCCCCCTTGGAAACCGGAAAATTCTCAGTTACAATGTTCCCCTGTTTCCCCTTCCTCGATCCAGTATCATCCAAGACATCCTGTTCATAGTCCATTTGAGGTTGGGATTCCCCATCTGTTTCACTTGGTTCGTTGTCTTCCGACTATCTAAACCCGACATGTTTTCTCTTCATTTTTGGAATGACAGTTTTCTATCCTCCAATTTCTTGCACTGGCATGGTTAAGCAAGCTGGCTGCACAAACCCATGACCCATGGAATGGGGCAGTTTGTTAGTGTCTTCACAGGCTTCCTCCTCCACCTCCCTCTCCTTGTAATCATCATCCTCCATCTCCTAACCATAACATCATTATATAGTAGTTCAAAATGTTTGTCCATCTAAATGGTATCCATTTCACATTAGGGTCTTGTCACCCTTAGAGGCTGACTAGACCCACTACCATCCTAGGGAGCCCCAATAGGATCCTCCATACCACCTGCTCCACCTTGAGTGTCATAAGCCACCATAGTACCCTCGCTAGCATCTTCCCTGGGATTCCTACTCACCTGTAAATACCGCTTTTTCCTATCAAAGATAGTCTTAACCTTTGGGTCATTGGGAATCACCTTTGTTGTTTTCTTCATTGCAGCATCCACCGAGCTCACATGACAAAAATCCTTACTGGTGCATCGATCTGATCCATCATGGACAAATTATTCCTCATAATCCATTGCAGGACCAACACAGGCAGCATGGAATTCCTTTCTCATATCTTGTGACTTCGTTCTTGGAGACCCTCTACGATAAGCCAAAGCAACATGTCCCAACTATTTGCACAAAAGGTAGTAATCAGACTAGGACTCAGAACCCACAGCTTGTCTCCACTAGAATTCCTGACAATTTTTTATCCACACCCAGTTTACTAGTGTCTTGGAGATGTCGACCTCCACACAGACGCGAGGGTAGACGGGGTGACACACTGCATATGTTCTGCTATCATAGTAGAGGTACCAACCAAACAAGTTCCCTAAAAGATGCATAATATAGGGGTTCATAAAGGATAATGGGAGGGAAGTGAAGTTTACCCATATAGTCGTAGATGGATTATCGCGTTGCATATGGAATTCTAAATTCCACTGAAGAATTTTGAAAGAGTTTCCACACCAAAGAGGAGCCTTGGACCACACAATAATAAGATCCTCTCTCTATCCACAACGAATCATGACATGTCATTGATCAAGAATCCCAATAATCCTGCATTCCTGTAAACCCCAGGACTCGAAGACAAAGCATTTGAATGCACTAATAGAAGTTTGGCAATTCCGAAATCGAGCCACTTACATTAGGAAGAAGATATATGAGGCTCTATAGACCATAGATGGAAATAAAGAGAGTTGAGGAGATCCATGGTATATATCTAGTACTTTCAAGAGAATCGAGATCGAGGGAAATGGGGGTAGGAAATCTTGACTTGAGAAAGGTAGAAAAGGGGGAAGGCAGTCCTTAGTATGTCGTACGTATGCATGAGTGATGTTTCCATTTTCCAATGATCATTATGAAAATAAGGTAAGTAATATATAATATTTCAAAAATTATAATAATATCAGATATAAAATTTTATATATTTATATATATCATCCATGTGGTTGAGTGATGAGAAGATAGTATTATTACTTTATAAAGGTGGTACTCCACATGTACACAAATGATTTTATCATCTTTAAGTGTGTGAAAAGGTAATAATATAAAATGATATATTATCTCCAAATAATTATAAATATATTAATAATATCATAATTATGACATTTATATCTCATATTATCATTAACTTTATCCTTACAACCTACCATTGGAAGCATCAGTGAAAGATGAATCACATCACTTCATGAAGAGGTATTCCACCGTACACATGGCCGATGTTATCGTATATCAAACAGAATTTTAGGTAAAAATACATATATGATATTATTACTATAGAGGTTAAAATTTTATAAATATAATAAATTCACATTATATCCATAATCATACCTAGATATGAAAGGTGGTAATGGAAGTATGAATGGCATCGGTTCATGAGGCAGTGGTTTTTTGTACACATGAATGATGATTTCATAAACTATTTTATGGAAGTACATAAGGATGCAGGGTAGGAAATTTTTTGAAAAAAATACTCGTGTATTTAATATATTTAGGTTGTTATATCATAATGTTTCGATAAGAATTGAATGAGGTTAATAAGGAAATAAAATAAAGATGATTATTGAAGAATATTACCTCTTCTTGGGGTATCCTTCATAGGTTTTCACTAAATCCTTACTAGGATGGATATACATAGAAAATAATTCTTCTAGGGTGCAGGGAGGGAATTTTTAATGTTATTTATCTAGGTAATTTTTGAAAAAAAAGTTATTTATGGTTTTTGAAAAGATAGGGGAGTGAGTTTTCTTTTATAGATGGGGAGGAGTGTCATTTTATTAATATAAAAAATTATCCACTATTGGGAGGTATCCATTAACTCATGTTTCACTTAAATATATAATTAATGTCCTGATGGATTATATGGTCCATAAAAACCTCCATAAAAAACCCCATTTTTTAAACATTTTTTTCCTTAACTTCGAATTCTCATGATTTTTACCATTTTTGTTTTTCACAATGGTAATTAGTTTTTTTAACCTAGAAAATATATCATTTAAAAATAAAATAAAATGATCATTACTAGATTTTTTGGACCAAAGGATTATAAAAATTAAATCTAATTTATAAAATAAAAATACTATGTGTGTTGAAAATCAATTATAACACAAGTGAAAGTAACATGAACAAACACTTTTTAAATCTTAACCATGCTAATAGTGTTTTTACTATTTAGCTGTCAATATTTTCATTATAAAAGAAAATCTTTCCCATTAATGGAGAAGATTTGTTTTTCATTAACATATTTAAATCACATGGCAGAATATATGATTCTTATAAATTTTTAAACATTTAATGAAATATTATTTATTATAAAATAACATTATTTTCAAATATAAAATTATTTATTTAACATGAATTAAAAAATATCAAGAAAATGATGAAATTAAAATATATTATTTTAAAACATATTTGAAAAGACATAATCATTTAAAAATTTAATATCAGATAATAAATCACTCAATTTTATACACCTTAAATATATGTCGTATTATTTATTTTAGTCAATTATTAACTAAATAATTACTACATTGGTGTTTCATATGCATTTAAAATAATTATTTAATATATAATAAATTAAAATAAATATTCACGATATCAAAAAATCATTTATTTTCCAAAATTATATTTATTACAAAACATTTGTTTTTTCCCTCTCCCAAATCTTTATAGATATTAAAAGTAAATAAGATACTATTTTTTCCTTATATCCTTAATTAAAATATATTATGGGTCATATTCAATGGAAGGTTGAATAAAATTTCCATATTTAAATTAAATTAATCTAAAAGGCTGAAATAAACTCATATAATAAAATTAAGATAATAATATAGGTCATTTCACTCTTATCTTTTTATGTTAACCCCATAGTAAGCTCTTTTTTAACTTAACTGTGGTAATTAATTTTTCTAAATTCACTATTAATTTCGGCCAAAAAATTAATTGACCTTATTATAAATTATAAATTATGATGTTTATAAATATATATTCCATTTTCTCAAATTTAATACACTGATGTGGAAAATTTAAAATCTATATTTATCTCATAGTCACAGTGAAAAAAGGGTTTTTAAGAGAAACTTTTTAAAAGGACACAATGTTTCTATATATGATTTCAATATAAAAATTATTACAAAGATACTACTTTAGATTAATATATACAAAACTGAAATGATATTACTTTTAAACCAATTTAAAATATAATTTATCCTTATAGATTTTTTAAATAAAAAGGTTCTTTTTTAATAAAATTCCAAATTTTTCAATATTTATATAAAATGAAAATTTTCATTTAAAAAACTATTCTTATGTTAATTTTGATATTAATATTTTTAAAATTAATTTCATTTTATGAAATAAAATTAAAAAACTATTAAAAATTAATTCTAAATTAACATAAAAACATGACTAAACTATGATTAGTTTAAACACAATGTTTCTTTCACAACAAGATATCAAAAAAATTGAATTTATTCTAAAATAATAATAATTTAAATTCTTGGGGTGTTACATTCCCCTCACCATAAATAAATTGCATCATCAAAATTTTAAATTGATCTTTAAAATCAATGGTTTGACATTTGAAAAAACTAGGGATAAAAAGCTTGCATTGTAACAAGGGTTAACAAAATATCTTCTTAATAAGATATGAAAGGGAATAAAACGATCATATTGAATAACACCTAAATATGTTTATATGTTGGAGAACATTAGTGTCTATTGAAAATATAGACACGGAATAAATGTGTAAATATTTATATTGGGTTATTTGGGTCATTGATCATGGGAATGTGAATGATGAATCGAAATGTAAGGGGATCAAAACCATATATCTGTGAATATATTAAAGAATATCTAATTCATCAGATATGAATGTAAGAGGATAATTTTTTTATTTCAATATCTCTATCCTAAATATGAGAATTACTTTTACTATCTAATAATATATTAAATATACTTACCTGGTACATTTCTATTTAATAAGAATAATTTATTCCATTGGTTATACTTCGATCAATATCATATTCATCCCTTACTCCATGAAATGAGTATCCAAAGATAAATTTTATATTTCAAAAGAATTAAAATTAACTTTTAATGGATGGAAAGATCTTTTAAAATTGAAAATTTTTTCTTTCAATCTCTAACTATTTTCAAAAACCAATTTGGTTATCACATGTTATCCAATATGCATAAATCTACATATGGGGAGGTAATACACTAAACTCTAAAATATCATCCAGTGTTCAACATAATCCATTTCGTAAATGGTTAAACATATGTCTTTTCTAAATGGTTTTGATCTATAACATTATAAACAAGGTCATTGAATTTATAAAATGAACTTATCATTATTCCCATGAAAAATATGATATATCTCTTAATTATTAAATAAAAAACAAGTGAATACCCTAATCATGTATTGTCTTAAAACATAGTGATAACCTGAATTACCAAAACTCAATATTAAAAACATTAATTCCGCTTTATTCATTAAATAAAACATATGTTACAAGTTATATTCAATTATTCAAAAAAATGTTTTTAACTCCATCAATGCTATCATAATCCACTTTTTCAACAAATCATTAATCAGTTTCAGGGTAGTTAGCAGTATATGGTTTACATTATCCACAAAAATAATCTCTTTATCCCAATATTGTTATCATAACATCTGGAAAAAATTAAGGGTTATATTTTCCTCAATCATTTTTTTTCTAAGAGGGTAAAATTTCCACTGAATCACTTGTTATAGTACCATTCAACACATTCTTTCAATACCTTTAAAAAATATTACTTTAGTAATGTCCTTATCCATTTCACAATTACTATAACCAAAGTAACTTTTCTAACATATTTCATGGATCTGAATACATTATAACATTAATCATTATGATTTAGTTTTATATATAGCATGAGATTGTCCTTGATCCCTTATATTATTCAGAGGTATATTCACTTTATGCTTACAGAATTCATTTTTATAATGTCCTATATATTTATAGTTAAAATAGTTAATTACAATGTCTGCTTCCATCCCTTTTCATCCCTTTTCCTGGGGAACCATTTCTCCACACTTATAACAATCTACCAATCCCTTAAAACATTTCCCAGTGTGGTTATTTCCTCCATTATCCCAGTGGGAAAATCATTCATTCCCTTCTTCCAAATATCACTTTTTTTATCTTTTATCCTCTTCTTCTCTTGATTCTTTTCAAATGCATAAGACTTAAAGAATTATTTCTCTATCTTGATAGCACAAAAACGTATTCATTATATCTAGAAAACCTTTTTTAGAACATTTCCCATAGAAAATTTGGATTAATACTATCATTGAAATGGTAAATCTTGTACTTCTTGTTTCATATGTAATCTAAATCATAGGTTTATGGACATAAGATGTCATCTTCATTCTACAGAACACAATATTCCACCTTTTTCTTTAAACTAATTAACATTATATTCATCTATGTTTTTCACTCACAAGGGAAATATTTTTCAAACAATGTCTCTAAAAAATATTTCTATTCCATGAGTTCTATTTCCTCTTCCTCCCTATTATTCTTGATCAATGACCCCCATTGATTAGAATCACCTTTGAGACAATACAATACAAGTGTAACCTTTCTTTTTCACTACATTCTAACTCCCTAAATATCTTCTACAGATTCTTAATTAATTACTCAGTTACCATTATATCAGTACTTCCACTAAATGATGGGGTCCACTATCAAATAAAGTAACTCAACGTAGGAGAATCTCACCGAGTAATAGGTTTTTCTAGTTGGGAAAAGTTTTTTTTCTAAAAGTGGTTATGATACCCTAATATATCCAAAATTTTCTCAATTATACCACCATCTATATTTTCTTAAATATAAGGGAAATATCTATATTTTATGAATATATAGATACCCTTTTTTCATCAAGGTCCTTTATCTGAGGAATGGAATATTCTGGATTAGATCATAAAATTATGAATTTTAAATAAAACTATATAATTTATAATATGGAATAACACCTTTAATAAATTACAATATATGAATTTTTTAACTCATAATAATAAAATTTGGATTCTTTGAGGATATATTTATTTACAAAATCTAGTTGATAAGGTTTCTACTAAAATTTATCTAATACCAACTGTAATGACTCTGACCCTAGTAGCCTGGAGACATTGTCTAGTTTATTATATTGGCAACGATGCAATGAATAAAATATACAATGACCTATTAGTTTAGTAGTTTTGTAGAACCATATACATACATGATAAATATTTTATATTGGTAAAACAAAATAATACATAATAACATAAAATAATTTTCATACATGAAAAATAATTCAATGATATATTAATTATATCCTATGGAAAATCAGAAAACAAGGATGATCTAAAATTCTAAGTAATGGTTAAGTACATTGGAAGCATTAATGAATCATTAAAGAATAGTAGATATGGAAAGGTAAATAAAATAACAAACATTATATTTACAATAATTTATTCCATGAATAGATAAGGAATAATCAATAAAGATATGTAACTAACTGGAACTCGTGACATTTAATCCATAAAGTAGGAATGAAATGAATACAAATATAATATAATTATTATGACCTCATGGATAATAATAACTGAATTTTAAGTGAATTAAATTCATAATTATTGGATGTTATTATCTCATGAATCATGATATATATACTATCAAGACCTTTGAAAATATAATTTAAATACTACACGAAGAGACCATTTAATTTTACCAGTTTAATTTTTCTAATGATACATGCTGATACATCCTGGGGGTATATTATACAAGGCCCCAACCATCACTAAAGGTCAAAAGAATTCCTATTCATGGTTTTCATGGCCTGAGTATAAAATTTTCAATGGATTTGAAATTTACCTCTACTTTTATGTCTATACCGAAGGGAGTTGTGGAGTAAATTTGTTCTCTATGAAAATTATTGGTGAAATTTTTTATTGTTTTCTTGTTCCTAAAGGGGGTTCCACCGTTGACACGAACACTGGTGGTTTTATATTTGAATACTAATTCTTTGGTGGTATAACCAAATTAGTTAGGGTTGGGAAATGGTGTTTCAAGGTCAAAGTAAAGTGGAATAATTGAATTAGGCTAGTTGGTGGAACACATTGGGTTTATTATCAGGTTTGATGTGAGGGAGGATATAATTCCCCATCCTTAAACATTACTTAATCTTGATATATTTCAAGAATACACCTTGAGGATCTTTTCAAGTTTATATTTTTAGAGAATTAGACCATAAAACATGCATTACATCAAACATTTAAACAAAGTGGTTAAAATAAAAGATAGTATTCATTTTTTTCATCAACAGAAACATATTTAAAATAAAACATGGATTATTTATTGAAACTTCCTTGACACTATCATCATATCATGTACCATTCCCTTGACCTGTGAAAAACATTTCAAAAACTTGGGATGAGCATAAAAAGCTCAGTAAGGGTTATAAAAAATATGGAAAGGAAACATGAGTACATATATACATAAGAATGAAATCATAATTTTCCCATAAAACATAAGAACTTTAACATACATCATCAAATAATTAATAAAACATATAAATCATAAGACATAAAGGTAACTTGAGGAATTCATAGCATTCTTATGTAGGGAGTAACCCTCTTGGTTACGTTTGGAATACTCATCACAGTATATTCCCTAAATCTCTTCGGATAAACCTTGATGTTTAACTCCATCGCATTACCCAATGAATTGGAGAGCTATATCGAGATCACCCTCCCATATTTTATCACGGAACCACCCGTCTTCATAATAATTCCCAAGAACTATAACATAATCATATCACATAAAACATGCATAAAGGAAACATAAAATTTCCACTTTTCAATCACGAGATATCAATACAACACATTGATATAAAAAAATTATGAAAACCATTTTCAACACTAAAATAAAAGAAATGTAAAACATTGTATTTATTTTTCATTCAAAAAAAATTATGGCTTGAAGAGGAAGCCGAAACTCAAATAATGGTCACGGCGGCGGAGAAGTCGTTGTCGCCTCATACGTACGACAAAAAAACATTCCCTATTTTCCTTTAGTAAACGCTTCGTATAAAAAAGATTGCTTTTGAATAAATGTAAAATAAAAGGGGTTTATACACTGTATAAAAGAAAGTTGTGTATAAAATATAATATGCATCAATGAAAGGAGATTGAGATGAAGTCCCTTACCTCGTGTCCGACTTGACTCGATCGCTCTTTAACCTCATGAACAATAATCATGAGTTAATTTCTACTTTCTTAAGAACCATTTTCAAGTTCATTATTCCTTTTTATATCACTTATTACCATGTCATGAACACTATGTAATTATTTAAGTTAATAATGGTCGTTTTAACGATCACTGGTACTTGAGTCAAAAATAAACTCTTTATAATTTCAAGTTGTTCATCTATCCATTATATCCAAATTTATATTCATTATGAAGATATCATATATATCATATATATCCATTATATACATGCATTTATAATATTACATAACATTTAGAGGTAAGAAATGAATTTCACCGTTCATGGAGACGGTAAGCCGTACGTACGCAAGACCGCTACATTCATTTCTATTTCATATTTTATGGAATGGAATCATAATTACATAAAGGTATATTATAATTATAGTATAATTTCATATATAATATCATTAACTCCATCCTTTATACGTCCTATATATGGCATTAACGAATCAAATCACTTTGAGGGGGCGGTAGTCCGCACTTCCTAAAATGAAATTATCGTGTTTACCCACAATGGAAACCATAAAGGTATGCCAAAAATGAAAAATACAGAAGCATAAGGAAAAAAATAAACATAATATATTTCATATATAAATATAGTTTCATCTTAATGGCCACCTTTTAAGGTGTTAGAATAATATTTGACAATCATCGTTTCGTGAGGCAGAAATTCACCATCCACGGAAACAATGTGCTCTTTAACCAGTAGATGAAGGTGTGTGTAAGTGTAGCTCTAATAATTCTCATAAAAACATCCTAGTATATTGAAGATACTGGTGTGGTTACAAAGTAAAGTAATAAAAAAGATTATGGGGTTGGAGAAGCAAAATAAAATATAAGAACACAAGAGAAGACACTTCCTTTAAAACGGGTAACTCTTTTTGATTTGAGCTCAAAGGATTCCTTGGAAAGACTTCTGCCAAAAGTGAGGCTTCTAGGAGTAAGAGAGGGATGTGTAGAGACCAAATGGTCAGGGGTTGGCCGAGCCAAAGTCTTTAGAGGTGTGGGTAAAGAGGTAGAGGTGGGGGCCTTTTATAAGAGGAGAGGAGGGGCACTCTTGGAAAGGTATAAAATGTTACTTTATTTTCAAATGAGTTTTGGGTTTTAAAGGTCCCACATTGATGTAGCTTTAGGATAAGGTGATAAGGGTTCTAGATATAATAATCCAATAGGTTTTTGACATGTTTAGTTCTTACATTTTACAATATCTTTTCATTTTATTTAAATCGTTAAATAATGAGGTAATTGTTGCATCATCATGATGTCATAAATAATTTAATTTATTTAATGTCTAAAAATTATAAAAAAAATAATATGATGTAGGAAATATTATTAGATTTCAAATGACTATTTATAGTCAAAATTATTACTTGTATAACCCCATGTAAAAATTGTTTTAGTAAAACAATACATGTTTGTGTCATTTTTACTTTTACTTTAAATAAAAGGCATTAATGTCATTATCTTACCCAAGTTGCTCCATGGGGTCCCACAAATAGTCCCATGGGTTGTCTTGGTCGACCATGACACATCCAATAAGGGTAGGACATGTTTCAATGTCATTTCATATTATTAATACATTATTTTTACCTTAAATTACACTAATTACCTCTAATCGCGATTAAAAACTTAAAAGTTACTATTCACCAAAAAATTATTTTAATCCCATTGAGCAGAATTTTACTTCCTAATGACAACCATGTATGTAGGATTTTTGAAATTCAAAACACATAGGTGGTAAATTTTCATTTAAACGAAAAATCAGTTTTTTTAAGTACCACTTAGTGGTTTCACTATTCATCAAAAATTGAAGTTTTTCAGAAAAATACCAAAACATCACCCTACGCTATATTTGATATTATGAATTAAAAAATGATGTATATTTTAAAAAATTAAAAACATATAAGTTACACTAATTAATTTAATAATTAATTCCCATCGTCAGAACAAATAGCGTGTTTTTATGAAGCAATATATATCAAAAGATTGACACTGGTTTAAGTCCAATTTCAAAGTGATATTAATTTCAACGTCCACTAATGGATTAAATGGTAAAAATATATTCTAATTTCACTTTAAAACCAACTCAAAATATAATCTAATCATATAAACAAATTAGATTATAAAGAGGTTTTGAATTAAAATACAATATTTTTCACTATTCATTAAAAACGACCTTTATCGAAAAAATACCAAAAATTTACACAAAGTAAATTTTGATGTCATGATTTGAAAGAGGAATTTTATTTGGTCCAATATAATGTATAAGATTGAACAAAAATATATTTAAAGAGGGTTCACCATCAAATGGCGATAAGTGGACCTTTAGTGAAAATTAGAGTATATATGCCTAAAATTGAATTCTTTTAGTATTTTAAGCCTTTATCCTTTATTAGATAAATGTAAAAACATTTAAAAAACTTATATAATCATATTTTAGTTATTCCTATTCATTCCCGCCAATACAACAGCTACGTGTTAACTACCATTTAAAATAATATTATTTTATTACTAGTGTGCAACATAAGATTTCGAAGAAACTCTTTGTTGCATATCGGGTACGCTATCGAACATAGAAACCCCTTTAAAGTAAAATTAATAGTTAATTCGTAAATATTAATAAATATGAGAATGTATTATTCTTTATTTACCTGGAATGTTACATCCTTCCCCCCTTTTGGGAATTGTGTCCTCACAATTTTACTCACTTATCAAAATAAGTGGGGGTATTTATCCCTCATAGCATTTTCAGATTCCCACATTGCCCCTTAAACCATATGGTTTTTCCACAAAACCTTTACCTGGTGAATTACCTTATTTCAAAACACTTTCTCTCTTCGGTCAAGAATATGGACTGGTTGTTCTTCATAAGAGATATTCTATTCCAACTGAACTACCTCTAAGATCAAAACATGATATGGATCTGGTATATACATTCTCAACATCGAAACATGAAAAAAATTGTGTACCTAAGATAAACTCGGAGGTAAAGCCACTCGGTAAGCAACTGATCCAACTCTCTCCAGAATTTCATATGGTCCAATGAACCTTGGACTCATCTTTCCTTTCTTACCGAATCACATCACACTTTTCCATGGTGAAACTTTGAGAAAAACATGATCACTTACCTCGAAAGATAGATCCTTCCTCCAGTTATCTGCATAACTCTTCTGCCTGCTCTGAGCTGTTCTCATGTGTTTCTGAATCAAATGAACTTTTTTTTCCATCTCTTCTACCAATTATGGTCCCATCAGATTCCTTTCACCAACTTCATCCCAAAAAGCTGGAGTTCGAGACCGCTTCCCATATAATTCCTCAAACGGTGCCATTTGTATACTGGAATGAAAACTATTATTATATAAAAATTCAACCAAAGAAAGATGTTGGTCCCAAATTCCCTGATAATCCATCGAACAAGCACATAGAATATCCTCCAAAGTCTGAATTGTTCGTTCTGACTGCCCATCTGACTGAGGATGAAAAGCTGTACTAAAATTTAATTCAGTACCCAACGACTTCTGAAGGCCTTTCGAAAAGTTAGAAGTAAACATGGGATCATGATCAGATAAGATGGATAGAGGAACTCCATGTGACCTAATTATCTCTTTAAAATACAATCGAGAAAGTTGATCTAGAGAGAAAGTATCTCGAATAGGAAGGAAATGAGCAGATTTAGTAAAGCGGTCAACAATAACCCAGATTGCATTATTACCTCGAGATGTCTTCGGTAATCCCACAACAAAGTCCATGGATATGTTTTCCCATTTCCACTTTGGCACTGGTAAAGGCTGAAGCATACCTTTCGGTAACTGCCACTCTACTTTAACCTACTGACAAGTCAAACACTTCATAGTAAAATCAGCAATATCTCTTTTCATTTCATCCCACCAGTAATACTCCCGCAGATCTCTATACATCTTAGTACTTCCAGGATGAACTGAAAATAGGGAACTATGAGCGTCACATAACAACTCATTCTTCAACTATGAATCACCAGGCACACATAATCTCTTCCCAAACCTCAAAACACAATCATTATCAATATTAAATTCAGGCAATATACTCTTCTGAACCAGCTCTACCTTTTTCTGCAACTCACTGTCTTTCTTCTGCGCTTGCTTAATTCTATCTGATAGAGATGATCTCACTGATACCTGAAACAAAATAGAAGAACTTCATACACCAACAACTTCAATTCCAAAGTTCATCAAATCAAAAACCAAAGGATCTCGTTCCAAAGGTAACATGGTTAATGAAGCATTACTTTTTCAACTCAAATCATCAGCAACCTTATTTGCTTTTCCCAGATGGTAATAAATTATACAATATTAATCCATGATTAATTCTAGACATCTCCTCTGTCTCATATTCAATTATTTCTGAGTAAATATATACTTTAAACTTTTTTGATCGGTATATATTTCACACTTTACTCCATACAAATGATGCCTCCAAATTTTTTAAGCGAAAACAACATCATCTAATTCCAAATCATGTGTAGGATAATTTACCTCATGAGTTTTCAACTGTCGTGAAGCATAAGTAATTACTTGATCATTCTGAATTAGGATGCAACCAAGTCCTTTAAATGAAGCATCGTTGTAGATAACAAACTCACCATTCTTGGAAGGTAGTGCCAAAACTGGATCATTTACCAATATTATTTTCAGTTCCTGAAAACGATCATTACATTCTTTTATCCAGATAAACATAACACCCTACCGAGTTAGCTTAGTCATTGAACTAGATAACCATGAAAAATTTCTAACAACCCTTCGGTAATATCCTACAAAACCAAGGAAGCTACGAATCTCAGTTACATTTGTGGGTCTTGGACATTCTTCAACAACCTTTTTTTTTCCAGGATCAACAGTTATGCCATTTTTTTTAAACAATGTGACCAAGGAAAGAAATTTGTTGCAACCAAAACTCACACTTCCTGAATTTTACATACAGTTTATTTTCTTTAAAGTTCTTCAAGATAACCATTAAATGACTTTCATGCTCCTCCTTACTTTTATAAAACACCAAAATCTCATCAATAAAAACAACCAACATTTTTTACCTGAGTCAACTGAGTCATCACTACAAGAAACCATTTAGTTCTGATTCTGACCATCTGAGGATACTGATTTGAAAGTTCATTTCCCTCTATATTCCTTTCCAGAAAATCTATTATGTTTCCTCTATGAAAAACCATTCTTAACACAGAAATATCTTAGGATAAGCAACATGGTAATATTCAAATGCTATATCATTTCAATCATACCATAAATTAATTTATAATTTAACAATTTTCTAACTCCTAAAGTTGTCTAAACCGACCTCTGATACCAACTATAAGGACTCAGCCTTAAAAATTACTTAATCTTGATATATTTCAAGAATACACCTTGAGGATTTTTTCAGGTTTAGAGTTTTAGAGAATTAGACAATAAAACATGCATTACATCCCACATTTAAAAAAATTGGTTACAATAAAAGATAGTATTCATTTCTCCCATCAACGGAAACATATTTAAAATAAAACATGGATTCTTTCTTGAAACTTACTTGACACTATCATCATATCATGTACCATTCCCTTGACCTGTGAAAAACATTTCAAAAACTTGGTGTGAGCATAAAAAGCTCAGTAAGGTTTATAAAAAATATAGAAAGGAAACATGAGTACATATATACATAAGAATGAAGTCATACTTTTCCCATAAAACATAATCACTTTAACATACCTCATCAAATGATGAATAAAACATGGAAATCATAAGACATAAAGGTCACTTGAGGCATTCATAACATTCTTACATAGAGAGTAACCCTCTTGGTCAAGTTTAGAATACACATCACAGTATATTCCCTAAATCTCTTCAGAGAAACCTTAACGTTTAACTCCTTCATGTTACCCAATTCATTGGAGAGATATATCGGGATCACCCACCCTTAGTTTATCACGGAACCACCCATCTTCATAACAATTCCCAAGAACCATAACATAATCGTATTACATCAAACATTCATAAAGGAAACATAACATTTCCACTTTTCAATCATGAGATATCAATACAACACATTGATATAAAAACATTATGAAAACCATTTTCAACACCAAAATAAAATAAAAGTAAAACATGGTATTTATTTTTCATTCAAAAAAAGTTATGGCTTGTAGAGGAAACCGAAACTCAAATAATAGTCACGGCGGCGGAGAAGTCATTGTCGCCACATACATACGACAAAAAAACATTCCATTTTTTCATTTAGTAAATGCTTCATATAAAAAAGATTCCTTTTGAATAAACATAAAATTCAATGGGGTTTATACACCGTATAAAAGAATGTTGTGTATAAAATATAATATGCCTCAATGAAAGGAGATTAAGACGAAGTCCCTTACCTCGTGTCCGACTTGACTCGATCATTCTTTAACCTCCTGAATAATAAACTTGAGTTAATTTCAACTTTCTTAAGAACCTTTTTCAAGTTCATTATTCTTTTTTATATCACTTATTACAATGTCATGAAACCTATGTAATTATTTATGTTAATAACGGTCGTTTTAACGATCATTGGTACTTGAGTCAAAAATAAACTCTTTATAATTACAAGTTGTTCATGTATCCATTATATACAGAGTTATATTCATTATGAAGATATCATATATATCATATATATTCCGTATATATATGCATTTATAATATTACATAACATTTAGAGGTAAGAAATGAAATACACCATTCATAGAGATGGTAAGGCGTACGTACGCATGAACGCTACTTTCATTTCTATTTCATATTTTATGGAATGGAATCATAATGACATAAAGGTATATTATAATTCAAGTATAATTTCATATATAATATCATTAACTCCATCCATTATAAATCCGATATATTTCATTAACGAATCAAATCACTTTGAGGGGGCGGTAGTCCGCACTTCCTAAAATGAAATTATCGTGTTTACCCACAATGGAAACCATAAAGGTATTCCACAAATGAAAAATAAAGAAGAATAATAAAAAAATAAACATAATATATATCATATATAAATATAGATTCATCTTAATGGCCACCTTTTACGGTTTTAGAAGAATATTTAACAATCATCGTTTCGTGAGGCAGAAATTTTCCATCCACGGAAACAGTATGCTCTTTAACCATTAGATGAAGGTGTGTGTAAGTGTAGCTCTAATCCTTCTCATAACAACATCCTAGTATATTGAAGATACTAGTTTTGTTACAAAATAAAGGAATAAAAAATGTTTAGGGGGTTGGATAAGCAAAATAAAACATAAGAACACAAGAGCAGACACTACCTTTAATACAGGTAACTCTTTTTGATTTGAGCTCAAAGGCTTTCTTGGAAAGACTTCTGCCAAAAGTGAGGCTTCTAGGAGTAAGATAGGGATGTGGAGAGACAAACTGGGTAGGGGTTGGCCGAGCCAAAGTCTTGAGAGGTTTGGGTAAGGAGGTAGAGGTGGGGGCCTTTTATAAGAAGAGAGGAGGGGCACTCTTGGAAAGGTATAAGATGTTAATTTATTTTCAAATGAGTTTCGGATTTTAAAGGTCCCACATTGATGTATTTTTAGGATACGGTGATAAGGGTTCTATATATACTCATCCAATAGGTTTTTGACATGTTTAGGTCTTATATTTTACATTATCTTTTCATTTTATTTAAATCGTTAAATAATGAGGTAATCGCTGCATCATCGTGATGTCATAAATAATTTAATTTATTTAATGTCTAAAAATTATAAAAAAAATACTATGATGTAGGAAATATTTTTATCTTTCCAATGACTATTTATAGTCAAAAATATGACTTTTATAATCCCATGTAAAAATTGTTTTAGTAAAACAATACATGTTTGTGTCATTTTTACTTTTACTTTAAATAAAAGGCATTAATGTCATTATCTTACCCAAGTGGCTCCATGGGGTCCCAAAAATCGACCCATGGGTTTTATTGGTCTTCCATGACACATCCAATACGGTTAGGACATGTGTCAAGGTCATTTCATATTATTAAAACATTATTTTTACCTTAAATTACACTAATTACCTCTAATCGCGATTAAAAACATAAAAGTTACTATTCACCTAAAAAAAATATTTTAATCCCATTGAGCAAAATTTTACTTCCTAATGAAAACCATGTATGTCGGATTTTTTAAATTCAAAACAAAGAGGTGGTAAATTTTCATTTAAATGAAAAATCAGTTTTTTTAAGTACCACTTAGTGGTTTCACTATTCATCAAAAATTGAAGTTTTTCAGAAAAATACCAAAACTTCACCCTAAGCTATATTTGATATTATGAATTCAAAAATGATGTCTATTTTACAAAATTCAAAACATATAAGTTACAATAATTAAATTAATAATTAATTCCTGTCGTCAGAACAAATAACGTGTTTTTATGAAACAATATATATCAAAAGATTGATACTAGTTTAAGTCCAATTTCAAAGTGATATTATTTCCAACAGCCACTATTGGATTAAATGGTAAAAATATATTATAATTTCACTTTGAAACCACCTCAAAATATAATTTAATCATATAAAAAAAATTATATTAAAAAGAGGTTTTGAATTAAAGTACAACATTGTTTACTATTCATTAAAAAAAGAACTTTATCGGAAAAATACCAAAAATTTACACAAAGTAAATTTTAATGTCCCAATTCTAAATAAGAATTTTATTTGGTCCAATATAATGTATAAGAGTGACCAAAACCTTATTTAAAGAGGTTTCACCATCAAAAGGCGATAAGTGGACCTTTAGTGAAAATTAGAGTATATATGCCTAAAATTGAATTCTTTTCGTATTTTAAGCCTTTATCCATTATTGGATAAATGTAAAAACATTTAACAAACATATATAATAATATTTTAGTTATTTATATTAATTACCTCCAATAAAATGGCTACGTGTTAACTACCATTTAAAATAATATTATTTTATTACTAGTGTGCAACGTAAGATTTCAAAGAAACTCTTTGTTGCGTATCGGGTACGCTATCAAACAAAGAAACCCATTTAAAGTAAAATTAATATTTAATTCATAAATATTAATAAATATGAGAATGTATTATTCTTTATTTATCTGGGATGTTACAGAGGATGCCTTATCAAAACCATATTTGAATTTAGTTAATGTTATCCATAATTTTTTCACTCTCATTTTATTATGATTAGTATTATAATATGTAACACTTAGGGTCTGGGGGCATAAGAGAAGTGTTCTTTCTAAGCTATGTAAGTGCAACAACATCAAGAATCCATTGCTGTTATTTTGGAACCAAAACAAGGTATTGATTGAATTTTTTATTTTTTCAAGATTATTCATTTTTGAAGTGTTTAAATTATAATCCAAATAACATGAATATTTTTATTTTTTGGAAATGTGGTGTTTCAGTTGATATTGTGATGACATCCTCCAAATTTATTTTGATTAAAATAATTGAAAACGTAGAAGAGATATTCTTCTCCACTATATACGCTACCTTTGAGGTCTTGTAATGATAGGTTCTTTGGAAAAAAATTACAGTTGTTTGAATCAAGTTGTTTACCTTAGTTTTATGGGGAAAACTAAAAAATGTTTGTAGGGTATATTGAATGGATGGATGTGTAGGATTACTGATTTATGAAATGAAATATTTCAATGATTTTATGTATTCTATGTGTTTTATGGAAATGGTATATTCTAGATAAAAATATACATTGTGCATTAATCATTGTGGACCCATTAGGATTTGGTGTAGGCTTGATTGATGCCTCTTAAAACTTCAATGAGTGGAATCTTATAATCGAGCCTCAGTGAATCCTCTTATAAGGCCTTTTCCTAATCAATCACAACTCTCAATGATATTATAGAAAGGGTATTATATAAATAATAGGTTATTTATTCCATGAATTAGAATAGTATGGAAGATTTCCTTCAAACAACTAAGGAGTCATGGGATCATCTAGAGGAGGGTGTTGCATGAGTTAGTCTAATTATGTGGTTTTAATGCATGAGAATGTATATACTAGAGTTGATCTCAAACACAATGATAGATTACTTCAATATAAAAGGAATAAAGGAATACATTTAAAAGTTATAGGATTGTTTGGAAAATGAATTGGTTGATGATGGGTTTGTTTTATTGGTGGAAAAATAAATTTTATGGATGATAAAATTATGGATATTGAGAGGGTTTGTAGAAAAAACCCACTAGCCGTTTGGATTAAGTAGTGTGTATAAATACTTCTTATTTTCATGATTTTTTTAATGAAAAAATGATTCAATCAGAGGATTAATCTAAAATGTGAGGATGGATTATTAAATTTGGACATGGTGGAGGTTGGGAAGATTATGGTGGACTATTTTGGGGAGATTTTGGAAAGTACCAGAAATGGTGGAATACAAAACATCATTAAAGTATAAGAGGTATTCATCGTGTTTTTGCAGAGAATGGTGAAATATAGAAAAAACGTTATATTGATGGCTATTCTGAAGGAATAAGTTATAAAAGATATGTTTTTTGGAATGAATAAGGATAGTGAAGCTAGCCCTGGTGGATTCTAAAGATCCTTCCCTACATAGAATTTTAATATCATTAATGTTCAAGTGGTGGAGAAAATGTATGATTTCTTCAAAGGTGGACTATTGAATCAATCATCATGTGCATCTAGAATTGTTTTAATACCCGTGGTGAAATATATTACTACTCTTATTTTGTATAGGAAAATTTTATTATGTAATTTTTTATACAATATTAATTCTAGTCTCACCAATTTTAGGCTTAGTAATTTCTTACCAAGACTTATATCTTCATAACTGCAGGGTTTTTTAAAATGGAGAACCATTTAATGGGAAATTGGTATTGCTAAATAAATGTAAGAAGATAGTAATAAAAATGAAATTAGATCTAATGTTACGATTAAGCTATATATAGAAGATTAAAATTATAAAATTTAATGGTGAGTAATCATTATTTAAATGAGGAAATTTGGTTTTCATGAGTGATTTTTTTGGTTTGTGTTTCAGATGATATGCATCACCGTGGATTACCATCTCTATTATGGGAAGAGATTTTTTCTTTTTCAAATCAATTCGTGGAGTGATGAAAGAGGATATATTATCTCCTATTATATTTATCATAGACCTAGAAGCACTTAATAGGAACATTCATCATGGATTATAGGATGGAAGGATTAGGCCTTATATAAATAGGTTCAGATGTATCATTGTGTCACATTTAATGTTTTCTGATGACATGTTGTTTTTTATCAATAGCAGGTAGTTTCTATTTACCAGGTTCAAAAAAATATTGACAACATATGGAATAATAAGTGGTTGAAGCATGATTGAGATGAAATGTAGTGTCATCATATTAAATAAATTTTTATAAATACATAGCAATGCAACATAAGAATAGTTGGGTATAATAGGCATCCCCTGCCAATGGTCTACAATGGTACCCCTATTTCAAATGGTAGGATCCTAAATGTTATGTATAATGATTTCATTAATTATATAAAAAGATGAATATGTAATTAGAAAATTATATTTCTGTCATTTGGAAGAATAATTATACTGATCAATAGTGTTCTTATATCCATAGGAATGCATGTTATATCTATAATTGATCCTCATAAGGGGGGTTACTTCTATAATTTAAAAGGTAAAGACTGTATTTTTATCGGATGCTAATTATTATTTTTTCATTGTGCATCATAGAAGTGTATAGCCAGAACAATTTATGGGTGTGGAATTTTTCTAAGAAGTGTGGAAGAAACTATACACACCATGAAAGCATGATAGGTGTGGGAATTCATTAAAGGAAATTCATTTTTGGGAAATTTATATAAGGGTAAGGCATGAAAAATATTGGAGATAATGGAAATGTCAATAAAGGGATATGTCAAGTATAATTTTGTGCATTATATAAAAAATAGAGGACTTAAATGGTATAGATCGTTAGATTATGGGACATAGAGACATTAATATGTGGAAGATGAAATGAGTAAGAGGGAGGTTATTCTATCTATCATTTCCACTCCCAAATATCTCTTTAAGTGAGGCTATTAATTACCCAAAAATTGTGGAAGCTATCCTAAGTCACGATAATAATAATTTCTATGATATAATTACACTAGTTGATAAAGTAAATATGTGAATTTTCCAGCTTCGACCTCATGAAAATTCAATGGGATAAATTATAAAAAAATGGTTTATACACATTGTGTGAGGGATGGGTATGAAGAGAAGTTGTGGTGTATAGAAATTATAGATAAGATAAATTTATTAGTTTTTAGAATAATGAACCAATCTCTTCCAAAAGAAGAACATATCCAAATGAAAGAAGTGGTTTTGGCCTCATGTTTTCAAAGTTGTGAATGACCACCTTAGGGAGAAATGTGGCATGTGTTTTTTCCAATGTGATTAGGAAAAGGGAGTCTATAATTTCATAATGGATGTAATGAAAATTAACTATAGTGGGATAAAATGTATGGGGTTATTTATATGTTCTTTCATGGTGTGGTTCCTCAGGGAACGGAGGTCAGGGGGCATGGTATTACATTTCCGGTTGTTTTCTAGGTTCGTTGGGAATCCAAAAACCATGCAAGGGAAGTAAAAAATAATTATTCATTATTTTTTTAGGTAAGGGTGATGTAATTAGTGTTAAATAAGTGGGAAAACGTCAAGGTATGGATGAACTCTTTTTTTTTAGGAGGAACCATTTCGTACTGTGTAGGGACATGGATGACATGAGAGGTACTCAGGGTATATGGGTTAGATGGAAGTCTCCTTAATTTGGATTAAAACTAAATGTTGATGGTTTGTGTATTGATGTGAATATGAGAGGAAATGTTATGGTGATAGATAGAATGGTATTAGTTATTAGGTCCTTTTGTACTTATTACTTCTTTGGTAATTTTATCGGAGTGAATGAAAGAGATGTAGTTATTGGAATCTTATTCTACAGGAGATACAATATCCAAATTGCGGAAATTAAATCAGAGATAGATGTACCAGTTGGGATTCTTAAAGGGGGGGATAGTGAATCATGGGAGTCAAAATATATGGTTATTATATAGAGTACTAATATCAATAATGGTGTATACATTTTTTATACCTAGAGGGACGTAAATTTTAACGTTGATATGTCAGCTAGCAATGAGAGGCAAGGTGAGGATATTATCTTATACTCCAAATTATGATCTCTACTAACTGATTGTAATATTTTTTTAGTGGTTTTGTTCTTATACTCTATCATATAAATCCTCATTAATTGAGAGTTGAATGTTTATTCTTATGGTTTCTTTCATTTTTCAAAAAAAAAATCAGTGAGTAAAAGATACATATTTACCAATATTTCCCGTGTAAATTAAATAAATTTCAAAGAAAACACCATATATAATAAGTTTATAAAGATTAATAAATAACCATATCAATAATTCATGAAAACATATATTAAATAAAAATATAATTTCTAATGAAAAATAATTACAATAAATTGATTGTTTCATGAGAAAGTTTACAATCACAAAAGAAAAATATATTGTACAATAACATTACTAGTTGGTAATTTTCAAGTAAAATATCCTTGGATGAAATGAATAAAATTGAATCATAAAATATAATAAATTATTAATGAATCATGATATTTAATTTCAATGTGATGGTATATACACCACATAAAAGTGAATCGGTGCATAATAATAGTTAAATCTCAATGAAATTTAAATTGAGATGAAATCCCTTACCTTGCACATTCTTTTGTATATACCTGATTTAAAATCATTTAAAGCGGTTTTAAAAAAGTTATTAACTTATAAATAAACCAATTTAAAATTAATAATATCATATATGATATTTTTATAACATATTATCACTTTTTCATTAATAATATTTTACTTTTTCAATGTTTCAGGTGTTATTTGTCTTGTTTTCTCATGCATGTTTTTTCATGAAAGATATGTTTCTTGCACATATTATGTAGTTATAAAATCTCTAGTATAATAATCATTACATAATTATCATATTTTTCATCAATTTTAATTTTAAAACCAATCATTAAATATTGTAGGAAAATTTAAGTATGTTACGAACATAGAGACAGTATGTTATACATATTCATGAGTAACCTTTCCATTTTCCAATGATCAATAGTGAAATAAGGTAAATAAAATATAATATTTTATAAACAATAATAATATCATATATATATTCCATATTATATACATATATGAATAATCCATGTGGTGTGGTGATGAGAAGAGAGTCAATCACTTCATGAAGGTGGTAGTCCACATGTACACAAATGAGGTTATCTTCATTAAGTTGTTGAAAATGTAAGAAAATAAAAATATATATTATCTTTAAATAATGATAAATATGTCATTAATATAATAATAAAGACATTTTTATCAAATATAATCATTAAATTTATACATATCACCTTCCATGTAAAGCTCTAGTGGTAGACGAGTCACATCATTTCGTGAGGAAGTAGTTTATTGTACACACGAGCAACATTATAGTATCTATTATTGAATGTATGTTAAAAAGGAATATATTATATAAAAAATATAAAGTTATAAATATGTTATAAATATCATAAATATACTTTCGATCCATTATCATGCCCAACCATGAAAGGTAGTAATAGAAGAACGGAGGACATAAGTTCTTGAGGTAGTAGTATTCCATACACAGAAACAATGATTTTGTATCTCATTTGATGGAATTGGAGATGTTTATATATCATACCGATATTATAATAAAATCCCTATGTATTTGATATAGTTATTTTTTTAATATGATTATGGTTTTATAATAATTCAAGGAAGTGTGGAAGGAAATAAAAAATGATTCTTGTGGAAAAACATATCTCTTCTTTAGGTATCCTCCATAGGTTTGAACTAAATACAATCTAGGTGGTCTTTATTTTAAAAAAAATAGTCTTATAGGATTATGTGAGGTATTTTTTTAAGTTATTTTTTCAGGTGTTGGCTAAAATGAACTTATTTGAAGATGTTAATAAGATAGGGGACTAAGTTCCCCTTCATAGTTGAGGAGGTGTTGCATTTTTTTATGTACCCAAAAGTATTATCTATTTTGAGGTATCCCTAACCAAAATTAGATCACATATTGATAATAAAAGTTATTTAGGGATTATATGGTTTATCCAAACCTCCCCCACCTAATAAAACACACGTTTTGAACATTTTTCTCCTTTACATTCAAGTTTCCTAATTCTAACGATTTTAGTTTTTCACTATGATAACTAGTTTTTCAACCATGGAAATTTATCATTTAAGACCAAAATAAAATGATCCGTATGAGATAATTTGGAAAAAATTGATTATAAATATTAAAAATAATTTAAAGATTAAATTTTTTTGTGGGTTAAAATTTAATTTTGACTCAAATCCTTATAATGTGAAAAAACATTTTTTTAATATTAACTATGATAATAGAGTTTTTACTATTTGGCCATCAATATAGACATTATAAAATAAAATTTGGTTCATTAATGGATAATATTTGATATTTATTAAAACTAATAAACCTCTTCGAATAATATAGGGTTTTTAGTAATTTTTAAACATTTAATAAAATATTATTTATTATGAAATAACTATATTATCAATTACAACATTATTCATTTAATTTGAATTTTGAAATATCAATAAAATGTTGGAATTGATATTTATTTTTTTCAAACCAATCTAACATGAAATATTCATATATATAATTAATAAAAATTAATAATTTAGTTTATTTCTTCCTTATAAATTTTTTTATTTTTATTTACTTTAGTTGATTATTAACTAAATAATTTCTGTGTTGGCGTTTCATAAGAATTAAAAGTAATTATTTCATCTCTAAGAAATTAAAATAAATTATAATTGTATAAATAACTCATTTTAAAAAAAATATATATATTTATAACCAATCCTATTTTATTTTTTCCTCATCATAAAACATTATAGATATTAAAATCTTGGGAGGTACTTTTTTTTGTCCTTTTCTTTACTCAACTTGTTATATGGATCATATACAATTTAAAGTGGAAATAAATTTCCATTTTTCTGATTTTTTTTCAAGGTCTAAAAATGTGATAAAATAAAATTTTATAAAATTTTATGTCTTTTTCACTCTTACCTTATTAGTTTAACCCTATGGTAAACACATTTTTACCTTAACCGTGGTAACTAATATTTACTACACTCACTACCAAATTTAGTCAAAAATTATGTTAAACATGTTATAAATTATAAATTATTATTATTCAATATATTTAATACCATTTTTGAAATTCAATAAAAAAAATTGGTAAATTATTAATTAAAATTAATCTTGTAGATACGATGAAAAAGTGGGGTTTTGATGACAAAATGATATAATGTACACGAATTTTTTTTATATAAATTCAATATAAAAAGTGTAAAATTACCTAAATAGGATTAATTTATATATAAATATAATAATGTTACTTTAAAACCAGTTAAAATTTGAATTTACCCTTATATAATAGTTAAACGAAAATTATATTTTTTATTAAAATTTAGAACTTTTCATTATTCGTTGAAAAAAGGGAATTTTTTGTAACATACCAAAAATTCACCCTAAGATAATTTTGATATTATGACTTCAAAAATGAATTTTTTCTCTAATAAATTTTATAAATGTGTTAAAAATAAATATAAATTAATTCTATAAAAAATTACTAAACTGTGTTTCGTTTAAACCTAATGTTCCACACATTATAAGATATCGGTAATTTCTTCTAAAATAAAAATATTTTAATTACATGGGTTGTATCATTTATCTTTTTAATCTATTCACAAATACACTTTCCTAAAATCCAGTTATATGTTTAGTTTCATCTATTCTTGTGAAGAATGACTAAATAATTCATTTTGAAGAAACCCATTTTTAGAAGGAGTGTATTCATCAAAGTATATACCAATATATTTTCGATAATTTATAATAAACATATCAACCAAACAGTTCATAGGTGTAATTATCTAAACAAATTATGTTATATTAACATTATTATTCCTATGTGGATGTTTTATTATTAATATATACCTTTATATTTCTATATATTTTATTTTGTTTGGTTCAACCGAACACATAAATTATAATATAAAAACATTGAATTTTAATTATGGGTAGTATAAAAACATTTATAATAAAAAAATATTATAATACAAAGTAATATATGTTTTTTGTAATATTTTTATCAGTAAAAAATGTATATTTATTATAATTTAATACATTATTATTGGTAAATTACTCAAACCATTTAGATCCTAAATTCAATTATCTTGAACCATAACCATACCTTCTTTCAATTAATCACTGGAAATAATAAGAAATTGATAAAGAAATTATTCCACTACCTTAAATAATCATGAGATTATGAGATTTTAATAAAATAATAAGGATTTATTTCTATAATATGAAACGTGTGAAAAATAATCATAATTATTAATATCAGTTGACTAAAATATAGAATAATTAACTAACATATGTGTAATAGGTTAATATAATAAAATTTTATAAATGGAAATATATATGAATTTGTTTTGGATATAAGTTACTAATATGTTCATTAATATTATAAATGGGGTGAAATAAACATCATGGAATTTGGTAAAAAGGTAATGAATTATTTTTCAATATCACTTTGAAATCAAATGTATTAATATATATATTTCAATCAGGTGAAATTTTATATTCCATTCTTCAAAACCATGTCCATTTACATATAATATGGTTATTTTTTGGTTTTAATATATTATTACCATCCCCACCCTATTCTATTATAATTCACAAAAAAATGATTCTTATGCATTATAATAACCTTATCTCTTATTTTCAAGTGGGAATCTTCCTCCTTAACATACAGGTTTTTAATATGCCTTTAGGGATTCCCTTACACATATTTATATGATTTATGAAGATTATTTTCTATTTATATTTACTCTATATCAAAAATGTGTGAAAGGAATCTTTTTTTACATTTTTAAATGTTTTATTTCACCATATATTTTCTTTAGGGGCTTTTAAAATACTTCTATCTATGTTTTCATGGTTCTCAAAATTAATTTTTATTTGTATTATAATTCTTTTTATAAGACTATTTTTTATAAATTATTACCATTAAACACAAAATTTATCAAAATATAATGAATATTTCATATTTTTGTAAAATTAATTTTATAATTCACTTAAAAGTGTTATTCATCTATTCCAATATCCTTTAATTTATATTATACAAAAATGAGGATATTTCATAATGTTAAAATATTATTTATCCTTTTGTATTGATTATATTTATATATTATGAAAAAAATTTAACATATCTATTTCATACTCATATGTTGACATAGTTTTTATAGAATTATAATGATTTCAAACTCATGTGGAAAATATATGTATTGTTTTTCAAAATATGAGAGGTGGGATTGAAATATTATTTCTATCCAATATATTAGGTAAAACAGTATGTCTCATATCATGAAATTTATGTGGATGGGGTATGAAACCATGGAACGTTATGACTCTATACACTTTATTTATGATAATAGGAAGGTAAGCTGATCTATTATTGGACTTTTCCCACTATATTTAGTGTTATACAGAGTGAACTAAATCTAATATGGGAAGTTATCCACACTGTGTTTGGGAATGAGGAGTGGACCAAACCCACAATTTTATGAGACTCTTTCCACTGTGTAATTATTGGTATTATATTGATCCTTGACCTTGTAAATTATTTTATATTTTTAATCATGTTCCAAATTCTTATGTCATATTTATTTTCTATTTCACATTCTTATGTTACGTTTACTTGGTACAGAAAAATTTTCTCATGATTCTAAATTATAATTTATCACTTTATATGTCATATATGAATCCATATATCATGCTTCATGTTTAATATGACATTTGTTTGTGTAAGATTTATTTAAGTTATGTTCATGAACCTTGATTATGTTCTCATAACCAAATATTTTTCTTACTCTCACATATGGTATTAAATTGTAATATCGTAGGTTTAACCCTTATTAAGAGTATGATATCTCCCAATTTTATTTATCCTCTATATATTTTATAAAGAAGGTTATTTTATATAGCAAGTCTATTTTGGAATCATCTGTGCAAAATATTTTTAGCTGATGTTGATGAATGTTCATATAATGAGTTTTTTATGTATTTAATCTAAAAATAAATTAAACCTTGGTTCTGGGTGTTTGATTTATTTTCTGAGTTAATAAATATTCATGAAAAATAATGAATTATATATTTTTGTAATGGTTAATGATATAAGGTCTCTAAATAATATCGAAAATAAAAAATTTTAAACCTACTTACTACAGGATAGTGGTGAGAAGGGTTGAACCGTGAGGAAATAATTAAATTTTGAAAAAAATTATAAAAAAATAAACACATAACATAAAAAAGAACGAATATAAGTTTTTAGATACTATATAATAAAGTATGTTAATAGTAGAATTGATGGGAGTTGAGAAAAAATAAATGTAAATAAGGGTATTTGTAAAAAATTAATTAATAAATGAATTTTGAGTATTATATAAAGATTAATCATTGTAGTTAAAAAATATATGGAAAAATAATTAAGACACAAAGCTTCCACTTTGTGTATAATATTGGATAGTGAACATTTTTATGGATTTGTTATTCTATCAAACTCATAGGAGATAAATTATTTCATCATAGAAACTCTAAATTAAATTTTTTATAGTTTATGTATTTGAATAAGTATTCAACAATTAAGGATCAAATAGTATTAACTCATTGGTATGTAGATTAGAATAGAAATATTGATACTGAATAAACTTTGTGATAAAAACTAGAGAAAAGAAGTTTCTTTATTTTTTTCCTAAAAATACACACTGAAATTTGTATATTTTTTTCTAAAGAAAAATTTATTCTAATTTATCAGCATATTTATGTCTCTAAGGTCATTTATCGATTAATAATCATAGAGTGTAGAATAAAATACATTGAAAACCTCCAAAGTTGAACTATAACAACTAAAACGTTTTATTCAAATATATTACATATTAAAAAATAATATTAAATATATTCTATAAAAAATTATCTATGTTTATAATGGTTTATTTAATTTGGATACTAGATGCACAATATTTATTTTTCATAAAAAAATATTCAATATCTCCCACAAAAAACAAATCACATAGTAATATTCTTAGACATAACACACTTAAACCCATTCTTCATTTCCTTGGGAAATTAATCATTAGATAGATTGATATTAGATGCTCAGCAAGTGTAAAAAATATATATATAAATGATTACATAAACATAACATGATCATAAGGGTACAAGAACATGAGATTAAATTTCAAAAATCCTTACCCAGCATATCATATAGCATAATCTTGAATCATGGAACAAACCTTGGGATTTAATAAGATATTATTCATAATGGAATCAATGAAAATGATTTATAAGTGTATAAAATTCTCATAACACATAAGTTTGTGGAATGCCTATAATCATACAAAATAATTTCCTTTTTTAAGGATCATTATAAAAAAATGGATTGGTTTATCTTCCATTCCATCATATCTTTAGTCAAAGATCACTCCTTAGACTATCATAGTAGATGTATTCCCTTATTGAATTGGGTTTTCTCCCATTACAATCCTTATTATCACATGAGATATATATATTTAACCAATTAATTAGTAGGATATATAATTATGGTATATCCCATTACATAATCATAATCCATTGATATATGTTCCAAAAGATTATAAAACATTCATCATATAAAAAAATCGTTGAAAGGAAATTTGTTTCAAAAACATTTCAAATTTTCATCATAACATAACTCATAAATATAAATATTTCTCAAAGACATCACCTCATCATAATAAAAGAACTTTTAGAGAAAGAATAAGAATGGTTTTAATGGATTATATCCCTAGTAAATAATTATTTAATTAAAATTATGTTATATTAAATGAAAAATATATTTTAAATACCACATGGATTGTTTCTTGTGGAAAACACCCTTTTCATTTAAAAATCATTTATTTAAAATTTAATTTCTTAAAAATAATTATTAAATTTTTTTGAAAAAAAATAACACACTATATGGTAAGCCTTAAATATTTGATCAATCATGATAGTGGGACTTTATTTTCATGTCGTAATACATAAAATAAATATTTCATTAACGTATTTGGTAAAAAGTACCTTATTTAGAAAACTATAATAAAATTATATTTTATCTTTTTTTATAAATTCAATAATTGGAAAAAATAACATTAAATGTGTCATGAACCAGCCCAGGTCGACCCTGAACCGGTCACCCGAGTCAGCCCACGACATGGCCCGAGGGGCGTTCCCAATCCCCACGGTCTGGAAACTAGTTTCGGGCATCAAAACTAATCAAGAGGGAATGATTTGGCCCATAAATGAAAGACAAGTAAATCAGCAGAAAAATTAGAATAACACAAGGCAAATAAATGTCATGAAAAAGGATGAACAACCAACAACAGTAAACTAACATGACCACAAAAAAAATTCCTCGCGACTTCGAGAGTCTCTCACCAGTCCACAACCAACTCTTTCCCGTGGCAAGCAAGATCAAGTCAAACCTTCAACAAAACTAAAAACGGGAAAACACTATAGGCGTGAGTATTAAAACTGAGTAGGCATTCCCAACAAACTATTCCAAATGCACTATTGTTAAACAATGAAATTTAAAAATTCCAGGTTTGAACAAAATTATACAAAATATGGGTTTACACACACACACATTCATTTCTAAAACGAGTAATGGCCAATTTCCTTTTTTAATTTTAAAACAAGTTTAATAATTGAAAGGAACAGGTGAAATGTTTTCAAAACATTTTTTTTGAACAATTTAGAAATCCAAATTTTAGTTATTATTCAAAGGGGAAACCAAACACAACACACAACACATGCTAAGGGAAACGGAAAAGAAGTGGAACACAGGGGATAGCAACCAAACTAGACCTCTCAATTATCCATCAAATAAAAATAAACACTAAAGAAAACATGGGTCAAACCTAGGAGCTCGTGAAAAATCCATAATGTAATATACATGTGACTCATCCTGAAGGCATGCCTACTCTTTATGATGTCATAATTCCCTAACACTCGGTGTTTCCCTACATGGCCTAACTGAGGGGCCCAATCCCCTAGCAGAGTTTCATTCGTACTAAGGGCCACTAGCCTGTGCATAATCTAAACTAGTGCAGCAATAGTTCTCAGAAGATTCACTTACTATGCTAGGTTTCCTTGTCAACTCACATAATAAACAGGAAAAGGGTTAGTCAACAAAGTCAATCAAGCAGTACAAACATCCCACACAAATCATCTAGTCAACGTACACCAAATATCACATCTGAGTCACCCCAAATAGAGTTTTTCAAAATAATTTATTTTATTAAATTGCCAACCATGCCTTCACCAATTTTAAAGAAAATCCTCATTTCTCAAGTGAACCAAAACACTTGTTCGCGCTTCAAAATTAATAATTTATCAAAAAAACAAAATTACATTTCAAATTCCATGAATTATGTTTAAAGGCCAAACATGCATTATTTCACTACTAGGTGTCTGCTCATCAAGAAAATATTTCAAGTATCGTGTATAAAAAATGGCTCTTTTTACACGCAATAATCATTTAAAAAGTAATTATCTTATATTATTTCACATTTATTAAAATTAATAAAATATCAAGAAATTAATAAATTCTGAATTTAAAGGCGAGTGCAGTGGGGGTTTTACCTCGGCTCGCTACCAGCTTACGACGATGATGTGAAACGTCTCACACTCGTGCACAAGAACATGTAACCTACTGAAGACCGCAGTATTGTGGTTGTTCCTCGCCAATGCACTGCGAAAAATGAAAAACAATTGAAAACCCATAACCACTGCCTTAGAACAATCCAAATGAACAAACAACGCAAAAACCACATCGACATGATTCCAAAACAAACTTCGCACCATTTACATTATTCCTTGAAACACTTTAAAATTTATGAAACATTTTTTTTCAAAGATATCTCACAACTTTACACACTCAAAAAAAACCAATCTTCCCAACTTAGAAAACAATATTAAATAATAGAATAAGGGCCGACACAATGAAAGACAACCAAGTGATGCAATAATGGTTTTATATTAAAAACATTCCCCATTTCAGGTAAACATTGTTCTTGAAAATCAACCTCCCATCATAACCTTTTCATGATATAATTCACATAACTAATACAATCTAATAAATTTCTACACAGCTGAAAACTAAAGTCGACACATCCAAAATGATTTTCTACTCATTAAAAACCCACTTTTTAACACATACACCTCTTAATGCCCTTTAAAAAATAGTTTTCACCATCGAATGCGCCCTAAAACCATTTTGAAAGCATTGCACCAAAACAACACCAAAACATGCCAACCATTCCCAAAACAAACATATTAATAAAAACACAACAACTATTTCAAAAAAAAACACCCTTATCTCCAAAAAAACAAGTCAAGGAACACATTAATAAATTCAATTAAGCATATTAAATTAATAAAATGGTGTTAGGGCACAGATCAACTTACATCGAGTGTCGAAAACTCCCGAAAATCAGTTTCCAACAGCAATCACACCACGATCGCACCATGTGGGATCCCAATTGGATCCTAAAATAAAAAAAAAGAATCAAAGGTATCAATAATCAACACTAAATTAGGACACTCTTACCATTATGAAACCAAAACTCCAATTAATAAGAAATCAAACCCTTGGGAAGAAAGAAGAGGAGACTATCGGGGGACGATGCACCGGAAGAGGATTTGGCGGTTGGGGTTGCGGTTGCCGAAAGAGGTGCTGGTAGCAAAAGGGGGCACCTAGGACAGAGCAGACCAACCGGACAAGTGTGAGTTTTTCACAGGAGGTGATCACAGCTGGTGGAGAGCCGGCCAGGAGTGGCCACGGCTGGTGGAGGTGTAGCGCACTGGGGAGTCTGTCGGACAGGGAAGGTGAGGCCGGCGCAGAGGGTGATGGGGGATGTAGGGTGTTGGGCATGGATAGGGCTGAGTTCGCTAAGTGGGTGAGGCCAAGGTCAGGGGGAAAAGGAACTGGAGGTGGATGGGGCGAGCGCAGAGAGGTGATGGAGGACGGACGAGGTGGCCAGGGAGCGGGGTTCTATTGCGTTGAGAAAGGAAATGAAGGGGGGTAGGGGCGGCCTGCAGCGCTGAACATGGAAGGGGGGTGATCGGGTAGCACTTAGGGTTAGGTTTTTTTTATAATAATCATAATACTATTACAATATTAATAATATGAGTAAAAACAATAATAATACAAATAATAATAATAATAACAATACAAATGATAATAATAATAATAATAAAACCAAAAATAATAATAATAAAATTAAACCTAATAAAGATAATTTTAATAAAATTTATTAACAATAAAAATAATAATCATAAAAATAATTATAAAAATAAAAATAAAATATCAATAATAATATAAATAATAATAATAATAATTTAACGACCCTAATAACAAAATATATTGTTTATTTTAAACATCGCTCAACTGCACGACTCGCATTCCACCAAGCACGCGGTTGGGTGAGTAGGGCTCGGACCACGGCACCTGACACTGACCGCATACAGGGTTAAGGTGCGTGCTTTCTGCGCTGTTTTATAACTCTCGCGCAAGTCGCGTATCAGCTAAGTCTGGTTGTGACAATTCGGCCCACCATAGACACTTTCAGCCCCCAGAAAGTCACCCAGTCGAACGATAGACAAAATAAGAATACATGCCCGATTAAAACTAGAAAAACCGACAATACAAGAGAACGGGAGAACACGAGAGGGTTCTACCCACCACAAGAACATAGATAAAGCCAAAAACTAACACTCAAACATACCACCTCGGGAAGGGTGGTGACGTGGGAACTTCCAATCGATCTAGACTAACCTCTCTAGCACAAGCGAAACAACACCTCTGCTGAAACTTGGAACTATCGACTCAGACCAAAGAAATCCCAAACACTAGAGAAAAACCTTCGAGTAGAATAGAACCCAAGTATTAAACCCGAGCATAGTCACAAACATTTGCTCTTCTTAGGTAGTTACATGTCCAAACGAACACATCTAAACCAAATCAAACTAGACAAGGTCCAAACACACTTTTAAGAAAAGCGCACGATTCTGAAAAACATGATCATATAAAAAAAATTATTTGGATTAAAATAGAACATGTCCTTCATAACTCCACGATAACACAATGAACCTGCGATGATGTAAAAACTTTAACTGCAAAAAACTAGAATGAAGAGACCTTAAATATTACACTGCCAACACAGAACACAAAACCTGAAATGAGGCTTCACACTCCCGGAAACTCTTGATTGCATGGGAACTTCACCCTAAGACCTGTGGCTGGGGCTCTGATGGCTGAATAATATCATACCTCACAGTCTGGCACTAGATTTCCTCCAGTCACAATGTCTTCCTCAGGCGACGCTTCCTGCAAAAACTCTCCAAATGACCCAGAAAGCCACAATGATGACATGTCTTCAGAGGGATGCGACATGACGGCTTCACGTGCCCGAACCAGCCACACTGGTGGCACACCACTGAACGGTCCGATGAACTAGAGGACAAAAACACAATCCAAAGGACTCTTTTAAAACAAGTTCATTTGGAACATCCTACTCTCCAGATAGGGAACCTTCTTGAGTAACTGGATATGTTGGATTTCTAAGCACCTATGCTCTAGAGACCAGTTCGTCTAAGAACGCCTCATCCAAAAACTTCTCGAAACGATAGTCTTTAGAATGGAGGACCCGCTCCTTGATCTCTGGTTGAAGACACCCCAGTGAAGAGAAAATTCTTCATCATATCCTTCAATGCTTCCTCCGGAGAAAAGGACACAAGCTCCTTGAAATGGTCAACATATACCTTCATCGTCTGTTGGCCTTGTTTAATACGCATGAGCTCTTCTATTTTCTTCGTATTCACTTCTTCAGGGATAAACCATCAGACAAATATGGATTTAAAGACATCCCATATCATCAAAACTTACATTGATGGTGGGGAGAGAAACTTACATTCTTCTAAAGATGAACACTCAAATAATCCAAGGTCAACTCAAACTCTAACATACATGAGTTCCCAAAATCCTAAAAGCACACTCAACCTCTTCAAACCACATAACTACCTTTAACGGATCCTGATCACCGTTAAGTACAGACAATGTCCGAGAAGGACCAAAAATTGGGCATGACTTATCAGAAACCTTGGGGACCTTTCTGGGAGGAATTTTCTGAATAGTAGATAAAATAAAAAACCATAACCAATATCAAACCAAATCAACATGAATGAAAGTTCTTTCATTCAAAAACAGCTAGCTCAGAACCCAAACAAATACAAACACAAGCCAAAATTTCTTTTTCAAAACCCCCTTTTTATTTTAGATTTCAAAACTGCTTTATTTCAAGGCCATTTTCCAAATACCAAACCCACTTTTCAAACCTATTTCAATTTCCAAAAATCATTTTCACTTTTTTAAAATCTCTTTAGAAAAACAAGGTCATGCCTTTAATTCCAAGTGCACACCCCAGTAATCACATGAACCGTTGCACATGTCTTCATCTTCTTTCACCCACTCGCACCAACATGCACTTCCCATGAATTCCCACACATGTGAAAACATTCATAAAGATTACCTGAGGTTGCACCCAAAACATATCCCTTCCAGTTCCAAGTGACCACCGGAATTTTAGACCAAGAGCTTTTAGTTTAAAAAAATAATAAAATAAACAATATCTTTCACAAATTTAAAGCTATTTAAATAAAATCGTTCTCATTTCAAAAACCCTCTTTTCATTTTCAAAAGTGCACTTGCACCCACAAGAACCAAGATGACACACAACTTGCATCACATTACCAAAGCAAGGGACTAGTAGGCATGCTTAACCTACCGACATGGTAGTGGGACATGCCCCAAGTAAGCATCAACGACTAGGAATAACTTAAACCATGTACACCAACTCCACATGGGTCACTACTCCATGTAAAATCACAATGTAAAATCAGTTTGCCTCCATTGTCATCCCTCAATCCAAAACAAATCAGAATGAGACAAGAACTCAATTCTTGTACTACCCCTGGCGACTCGAGGTTCTGAATGGGCAAGGGTTCATGACGTCCTTCCCATACCTACCTCTTGAGTCCCGATAGTTCTAATATCCATCTACCGGACACCTCAAATAACAAGGGCCTCCTCTGATACCATTTTTTCATGAACCAACCCGGGTCGACCCTGAACCGGTCACCCGAGCCGGCCCATGACATGGACCGAGGGGCGTTTCTGATCCCCATGGGCTGGCAACTTGTTCCAGGCATCAAAACTAAACAAGAGGAAATAATTTGGATCATAAATGAAAGACAAGTAAATCAGCGGAAAAAGTAGAATAATGCAAGGCAAATAAATGACATGAAAAAGGAGCAACATCCATTAACAGCAAACTAACCTGACTATGACCAAAACTCCTCACTACTCCGAGAGTCACTCACCAGTCCACAACCGACTCTCACCCAAGGCTAGCAAGCTCAAGTAAAAACTACAACAAAACTAAAAACAGGAAAACACTATTGTCTTGAGTATTAAAACTCAGTAGACGTTCCCAACAAACTATTCCTAATGCACTAACTTTAAATAAAGAAATTTACTAATTCTAGGTTTGAAATAAATTATAAAAAATATGGATTTCCACACACACACTTTCATTTCTAAAAAATTAACAGTCCATTTACTTTTTTAATTTAAAAAAAGTTTAATGTTTGAAAGGAACAGGTGTAGTGCTTTTCAAAACTTTTTTTTGAAAAATTTAGAGATCCAAATTTTAGTTGTTATTTAGAGGGGAAAGCAGACACAACACATAACACATGCTTAGAGAAATATAAAGGAAGTGGCACATAAGGTCCAGCAACTGAACTAGACCTCTGAGTTGTCCGCAAAAAAAAATAAACACTAAAGAAAACATGGGTCAAACCTAGGAGATTGTGAACAATATAGAACTTACTATACATGTGACTCATCCTGAAGGCATGCCTACTCTCGATAACGTCCTAATTCCCTAACTCCCCATGTTTCCCTACATGCCCTAACTGAGGGACCCAATCCCCTAGCATAGTACCATCCATACTAAGACCCACTAGCTAGTGTGTAATCTAAACTAGTGTAGCAATCGTTCTCAGAAGATTCACTTACTATGCCAGGTTCCCATGTGAACACATATAATAAACAAGAAAGGGGTGATCCAACAAAGTCAATCAAGCAGTAAAAATATCACACACAAATCATGCAGTCAATGTACACCAAATATCACATCTTATTCACCCCCAGTAGAGTTTTCTAGAATAATTTATTTTATTAAAGTATCAAATGGTCTTTCACCAATTTTAAATAAAATCCTCATTTCTCAAGTGAACCAAAACACTTATTCACGCTTCAAAATAAATCATTTATTAGTAAACCAGAACTACATTTGAAATTCTATGAATTTTTTTTAAAGGCCAAATGGGCATTCTTTCACTACTGGGTGTCCACTCATTATGAAAATATGTCAAGTATCGTGTATAAAATAAATGGCTCCTTTTACACCCAATAATCATTTAAAAGTAATTATCTTATATTATTTCCCATTTATTAAAATTAATAAAATATCAAGCAATTAATAAATTTTGAATTTAAAGTCGAGTACAGTGGGGGCCTACCTCGGCTCGCTGCCCGGTTACGATGACGACATGGCACGTCTCACACTCGCACACAACAACGTGCCACCTACTGAAGACCACAATATCATAGGTTTTCCCAGCCAATGTGCTGTGACAAATGAAAAACAACTGAAAACCCATAACCACTGACTTAGAACAATCCAAAAAAACAAACAATGAAAAAAACCCCTCGACATGTTTTCAAAACATAATTCGCACCATTTACATTATTTCTTTAAACACTTTAAAATATATGAATCATTTCTTTTAAAAGATATCTCACAGCTTTACACACTCAAAAATAATAATCAATATTCCCAACTTAGAAAAAAATATATTAAATAACAGAATAAGGGACGACACAATGAAACACCACCGAGTGACGCAAAGAGGGTTTTATATTAAAAACACACCTCATTTCATGTAAACATGGTTATTGAAAATCAATTTCCCATCATAACCTTTTCAAGTTATAATTCACATAACTAATACAATCTAATAAATTTCTACATAGTTGAAATCCAATGTCGGCACATCCAGCATGATTTTTTACTCATTTAAAACCCACTTTTTAACACATACACCTCTTAATACCCTTGAAAACAATGTTCGCACCATCCAAATGCACCCTAAAACCATTTTGAAAACACTGCACCAAAAAACACCAAAACACACCAACCATTCTCAAAATGAACACATTAACAAAAACACACCAACCATTTCAAAACAAAATCACCCTTCTCTTCACAAAAACAAGTCAATGAATTCATTAATAAATTCAATTAAGCATATTAAATTCATCAAATGTTTCTAGATAACGGAACAACCTACATCGAGTGTCGAAAACTCTTGAAAATTGGTGTCAAACACCAATCGCACCACAATCTCACCACATAGGATCCCAATTGGATCTTAAAACAAACAAATGAATCAAAAGTATCAAGAATCAACACTAAAATCAGACACTCTTCCCATTAGAAAACCAAAACTCCAATTAACAAGAACTAAAACCCTTGGGAGGAAGGAAGAGTATACTATCAGGCGACGATGCACTATAAGAGGAGTTGGCAATTGGGGTGGTGGTTTCCGGAAGTGGCGCTGGCAGCAAAAGGGGCACCTAGGACAGAGCCGACCAGTCGGGGGGTGTGCGTTGGTCGCAGGAGGTGATCACGGCTAGTGGAGAGACGACCGGGAGTGGCTGCGGCTGGTGGAGGTGCAGCGCACTGTGGAGGTCATCGGATAGGGAAGGCGAGGTCGATGCAGAGGGTGATGGACGATGTAGGGTGTTGGGCATGGGGAGGGATGAGTGAGTTGAGGGGGCGTGGCCGAGGGTGGAAGGAAAAGGTGCCGGAGGTGGTTGGGGTGAGCGCGGAGTGGTGAGGGTGGACGGATGAGGTGGCTAGGGAGCGGGGTCCTGGTGCGCTGAGAAATGAAACGAAGGGGGGTAGGGGGCGGCCCGCAACGCCGAACATGGAAGGAGGTGATCGGGTAGTGCTTAGGGTTAGGGTTTTTTTCTAATAATCATAATATTATTAAAATATAAATAATAATAGTAAAAATAATAATAATAAAAATAATAACAATAAAAATAAAAATGATAATAATAATAATAATAAAACCAAAAATAATAATAATAAAATTTACCATAATAAGAATAATATTAATAAAATTTATTAACAATAAAAATAATAATCATAAAAATAATTATAAAAATAAAAATAAAATATCAATAACAATATAAATAAGAATAATAATAATTTAACGACCCTAAAAACAAAATATTATATTTATTTTAAACATCTCTCAACTACACGACTTGTGTGCCGCCGAGCGCTTAGTTCGGTGAACTGTGCTTGAACCGTGCCACCCGGCACTGACCTCATACAAGGTTAATGTGCATTCTTGTCGCGCTATTCTATAACTCTTGTGCAAGTCACGTATCAGCTAGGTCGGGGTGTGACAAAAAATCATTAAATAATATTAAAAAATATTATTGAAATCATTTTTCTAACCATATGAATTGAAGAAAATAGTTTTTTGATCGAAACAAGATCAATATGATTGTCTTTTCATAAAACATTTTCTAAACCATTTAGAGTACCTAAGAGAGTGTAATCATACATAAACATAAATTTCCCAAAATTAGTCACAGTAAAAGATATATTAATTAGATATATTATATAATAATTATATAATCTCATCAATGGAAGCTCATTCATAAACAATCCCAACTAAATTGGGATTGAAACATAAATCTCTTACCTCATGTCTCATCATGTATCATACATGATAGAACCTAAAATTTAATAATTATATATTTATTATAAATTAATTCTATAACTATAATAATATATATTATAACATATAATTTTTAATTATAATATCTTATCACCAGTTTATTAAAAATTCTTTATTCAAATCATTGTTCTGGGTTATAACAGCTTTTTTAATACATGTTTCGATTTAGCTATCAAAGTCATTGTACTTTGATCATGTCTAAATAATATAAATAATCTTATTCATTACAAAATATAATAAATATAAATTATATACATATTTATAATCATCAATAACTAGTATATATATATATATAATGATTTACACCATTCATGGAGACAGTAAACCGTACATACGTAACAATGTTGTTTTAAATTTCTAATGAAATAAAAGAATAAAAGATAAATATTATGTTATAATTATAGAACTATATTCATATAATATATATTACATAAAAAAATTAGTTCTATATTTATAAACATCAACATAAAATGGTGATAAAATATTAATTATAGCATTATATGGATTTGGTAAGTTGTATGTGCGCATGAGTGGTATTTTTTTGATAATGGATAAAATATAGGTGGATAATGTTTTTTTATAATAATTATAATATATTAATTTATTTAAGAAATTGAATGTATTATTTTTAAATAGATACCATGGATTTAAAAGAGGTAGAATAGGAAATAATATTTAAAGTACTCTACTAACAGTTATGCCTCTTTGTTGATAAACCTATTTTGGATTACAACTTAATCATTGATAGGATGGTATTTTTGGTAACAAAATATTATATTTTACATATATAAGAAATATAGAAATTTATTTTGGTATTTATTTTCAATTAAATAAGATTCATGAATTCTGTAGAAGAGATAAGAGGTGTTATCCATTTATGGGGAAGGGAAATAACCCACTTAAAATTACATAAAACATTAAATAATATATATATGATAATCAGGATGAATGGAACCAAGCAACCCAAAATAGATAGACATGATGTTATTGGGTCCACAAAAACTCAACCAATAACATTTTTTAATGTTTTGATACATTTTAATCCTTTTATTATAGATAAACCACTTTAATCAAGTTTTATCCATAACCTTGATACCTCATCTTTTTACCGTGATAACATAATAATATGTCCAAAAATGGGGCCCATAACTAAATTTTTACTTGATGATTCCAAAATTTGAATCAATTTTTTAGATTAATTTTATTTAGGTTGTAGAAATTAATTTTAATATAAGAACAAAAAATATAATAAAAATAGATATTAGGAAAATGTTAAAATTATGAGTAAAAATAATTTAACCCTGAAATAAAGTTAAAAATTTGTAAAAAATATATTTTTGGTAAAATAATCCAAAAAATTATGTTTTCATACTATTTTAAAAATAAAAAACATAAATTAATCTTCCAAGCATTCAATTAAGTTAAAATACAGAAAATTTGTAATTAATTATAATATAATATAACTTATCATCACAAAAGTCAATATTGGGTTCCCAATTTCGAAATAGTAATTAGAAATATATAATTGAACTACTTTATAATACCTTTTTTAAAACACCACTCTTACCGAAGGATAAATTAATTAGGTAGTGAGATTTAAATAATTTAAATCTTAGTATTAACCATAATTTACCTCTTTTACCGAGGAAACGATAATTTATTATGGTCAATATTCATAATGATCGAAAATTATTTTTCCCACATAACATTATATTAATTATTATGATTAAAAATATGGAATAAATGTTTTAAAAATACATTCATATAAGTGGATTAATTTAAATTAAAATTTAACTAGTAAAATACGAGTAGAAGCAATTTTCTAGAAACAAAATGTATCCTTAAGTATAAATTATTGTTATATATAAAAACAAAAAAAAAATTATTCTAGTGACATTAATTATATTATCGATAATATAAATAAACTAATTTTACTTTTAACTCGTTTTATTTTAAAATTTAATTTCTTAAATGCATGGAATGAAAATAATATTTTCAATAAAAATCAATACATTCCATAACTCTCTACAAAATAAATCGTTTTTGAAAAATAAAAAAAACATAACCCTAAGATAATTTTTTATATATCGATTTAAAATTTTATATCTTTTTAATGAAATATAATTTATACAACTTGTAAAAATTAATTATAATCTTTAGTCAAAAAAATAATAAAAATAATTATGAAGAAAATTTATTTTTGAAGTATACAATGATTTTATAAAAAATTGAGTACTTATCGATCAAGGAATTTGAATAATAAGAAATTTAATAAATATTTTTTATAATATTGTTTTTATTATTTATACCACCAGTTTTAATCGAAAGGTTATAATTATTAATTCTTAAATATTATTATTTATATCTGGGTTAGATTAAACACATTGTTACATTTAATCTAAACTATCAAAGATTTTAAATTTATTTAAAAAATATATATATCATTAAAAACCAGGGTGTCATATTCTATCTCCCTTAAAATGAATTTTTTCATCAAATTTTTGTCTCCATGAAACAAAAAAATGAGGATATTTATGTTTCATCACATCATTAGGTTCCCAATTAGCTTCTCTGGATTTTTGATTCCTCCAGCTAACACTGTCCTTGTGAGAAATCTTATGTTGTAGCATTTTATATCTATAATTAAAAAATTTATAATAGTTTTTATTTATTGGAAATATCATTCTCTAGTGGTAAAACCATTATGTTTATTGCATATGAATTATCATATGTTTACTTTCTCAAGATAGATGCATGGAATGAATCATAATCTTTTGAGAGGTTCAGTTGAAGCATCACGTGATAAACTACTTTCCAAACACAATCAAGAATCTTGAAGGGGATAATATAAATAGGGATAATCTTTACCTTCCTTACAAATCACATAACATTTTTCCATGGATACAATCGTAGGAATACCTTCTCACCAACCTTAAATTCCAAATTTCACTAAATACTTTCAGCAAAACTATTTTGTCAACTATGAGCTACCTTGATGTAATATTGAATGGATCTACCCTTATGTGCAATTGCATTAGCTAAATAAGGTATCAATATATTTCCTTCTACTACATCATTCCAATGAATTGGATTTCTATAGTTATTTCAATGTAGGCTATCATAGAAATCCATATTAATTAATGTTTAAAATCTATTATTATAGGAAAACTTTACTAGGGAATGGTGTTGATCCCAATCTCCATTGAAATATATAGAACCAAATCCCAAAAAATACTCAAGGATTTGAATGATTATCTCAGAAGGAATATCTATTTCTGGATCATATGCAGTTCTAAAACACAACTTTAAATCCAAATCTTACTGAAGACTTCACCAGAACATTCAGGTAAACCACAGATCCCCTTTAGATATAATAGATTTTTCTAATACAAGAAAAATTAAAATTGTGTTAATTTTTATTATAGAATTTTTAACACGAGATAATTATTAGCTGAGTTTATAAACTATTCAAATAAAAAAATAGTATTACGGACATTAGATATTTAGGGGAGTCTGATGACAATATCAATAATGATATTTTCCAATTTCTATTCTAGTATGGGTAATGGTTGTAACATATCATTTGACTTATATCTAGTACTCTTACAATTCTCATATACCAACAACCAATATAGATACTCTGCAATATCTCTCTTCATGTTTTTAGACCCAAGATATTCCTTCAGGTCTCTATGCTTCTTCATACATCCAAGATGAATAAATAATGATGAACTATATCCTTCATCCAATATCTTCTACATAAATTATGGTATGAATGGGACACATTAAGGGTTCTTGGACCTTATTATTCAATAATAATTATGATAAGCTTAGGAATATTTCATTATTTATATTTCAACTCCGCATATTAATTTTTTCAATCCTTATTCTTCTCTTGGATAGATGATTAATCCCTCATTTGAGTGGTATAATATTTATTTACTTACTTCAAGAATTCTAGATCCATCCTTTTATAATCCAAAAAATATCACATCTTTTGAAATTATCATCATAGATAATATAAAGTTATCCTTTCAAATAGATTCATCATGCACCTTGTTCTCTTTCACTTGATGCTATTTTTTTTGAGAAGTCATAATCTTTATAAACTCCAACTACCTTCTCTAGAACATGTTCGTCTCTTTCTGAGTCAATATATAATTTAAACTATTATGATCAATTTATATGCTACAAATTACTCTATAAAGATAATTCCTCCATATCATTAATGTAAAATATACCTTAGATAACTACTAATCACCAGTAATGAATTTTTTCTCAAGAACCATAGATTTCCAGGAGGCGTAAGATATCACTATATAATTTTTCATGAGTATTATTTGTAGTCCCTTATTAAATGAATAATTAAAGATTTAAAACGCTTCTAAATTATACGGTAGTGTAAGAATGAGTTCATTGTATAACCTTCACTTCAGTTCTTTGAAATTTTCTTCACATTAATCTTTACGAAGAAACGTGGCTCCAATAAAAGTTACCATGGTGAGTGGATTAGATACAATGAGAAATTATAAATAAAGTATCTATAATATCATATCAAACCAAGAATACAGCATATCTCTGTTACAGTAGTTGGAATTTCCCAACTTTCAATAACATCCACCATTGATGGATCCACTGATATACCCTCACATGAGATTATATGAACCAAAAATGAAATGTTATATTATCAAAAATCACACTTGGTAAATTTTTCATACAACACATCTTTTATTAAGGTCTTTAATACAAGCCTCAGGTGATCTCCATGCTCTTATTTTATCCACAAATATATAATGTTGTCATTTATAAATACTACCACTAATTGGTCATTGTATTATCAAAATACTCTATTCATTAAATTTGTAAATATTATGGCGTCATTAGTAAGTCCAAATGGAATCACTATAAATTTATATTATCTATACCTCAAACTAATGGTTTTCTTGGGTATGTATTCACTTATGTCACACAATTGTTAATATCCATATTTAATACCATTCTTCTAATAATATTGATTTACTCATAATTTATTAAAAAAAACATCAATATAAGGAATATGATACTAATTCTTGAATGTGATCCTGTCAAGTTCAACATAATCAATGCATACTCACATTGATACATCCTTCTTCTAAAAAATTTTTGTGCACCCTATGGTGATGCACCTTACCAAATTAATAAACTATCAATATTATCCTAGAGTTTCTTCTTTAATTCTTCAATTATAATGAGGGATATTATATAATGACTTTTTTCAAATTTGTGTATCACCAAGTACAAACCCTATTGAAAATTTACCTCCATTATTTAGATAAAGGATGATAAACCCTTCCAAATAGACAAAAAAAATTAAAATTGATATATGATAGATATTGAGTTTCTCCATAACCATTTGAGATAAAAATCTCACGTCAATAGGTAGTAATAACCACACAATGGGTATAACATCCATTGGACGTTCAAATTCATAACTACACTAAAAAATAGTAATGTATTGGTATGAAATATCAAATGTGACTTCTCTTCCTAGAAAATTGATATGTGCTCGATATGTAGAGATTAAATCCATTACCAAAATCAAATCAAATTCATATAAAGGGAGAATCACAAGATTGACATAAATGAAAATCCACCAAATTTATATAGGATAGGAGATATAAACATTATATGTAGTCATCATATCATTATGAGTTTTTATAATTACTCAAAATATAATCATTTAGGTCATGAATGAACTTCCTTTGAGATATTTCATCATATAAATGAATTTTTTTAACTGAGATCATATAATATAAATCAATATTTGAGTATTCATATCATCACCTCAACTTCATTGTTATATGTTTTTTTCTCTAATGAAAACCAATGTTTCCAGTTTTTCCAACATACATTATTATGAGCAATCAGTTAATCATGAAAACAAATTAATAGGATATATTTTTCATTACACATTCTCTTCAATATATGACACCATAAGGTCAAATTAGTCCATATGTGGTTATCATCTATTCAAATGCTTCAAAATTGTGTGTAAATAAGATTTGAATTAACCTAATAATATCCCTTGAGAGTGTAAAACTAGGTATTGGGTAAGGTAACATATACCATGCACTAGAATGATGGTTGAGATTTACATGACCAACTCTTTTAGTGTTTTTCATCCTGAGATGAAACTGTTCCAAAAATATTTCCACTTGTAGTGTCCAGATTGAGTTGTATTGTAAGTAAAACCACATAACCTCTGCTTTAAGAAAACATTTGGATGGTATCTTGTAAACATACTTATCCACAAGATGTTTGACATAGTTTTCTACTAACAATATTCTAAGACTGACTAAAACCACAATTTATAACAACTATACAATCAAAAACTATGCATATATATATATATACATAATTGATTATATTCAATTTATTTTAAAAAAACATGATTAATTATCATGATATTTTAGTGTTCATGGAGAAAACATACAGAATATTTTATTTTTTGAAATATATTCATAATATCCCACAAATATCTTCCCACATAGTAATCTTATTTAATACACAATACTTAAAACCTTTATTCATAATCCAAGGAGAGTAAATATTTTAAATGGTTATCTCAGTTAATAATTAATGGAAAACAAGGGAGATTTCAATGATCACATAAACAAAACATTAGAATAAGGATAGCAGAACATTATAATAACATTTAAAAATCCATACCCACCAGATCATAGATCAGAATTTTGAATCATGGAATTATGTTTGTATGTTTGTAAGACATGAGTCATAATGGAATAAAATTATATGATCTATTAAAAACAACATTGTCATAAGAAATATTTTTAGGGTATATATATAATAATTGAAAATAAATTCCATGGTAAATGCTCATTTACAATACTATCAGTATTGATTTGGTTCACTTTCCATTAAATCATATTCTTAGTCAAGGATCACTATTAGGTCAATCATAGTAGACATATTCCCATACAAACTATTTTCACTCTCCATTCTTATAATTATTATCTCATGCCAAAGGAATTAAAGGACAATATGAATCTTTCCCCACCAATCATATAATCATAATCCATTCATATGTTAACTATAAGATCATAAAAAAAGCATTATATATTATAACTTGTGGAAAATAAATGAGATTTATAAAAATATAATCTAATCATAATAAAAAAATGGAAAATATATTAGTTTTAAAAACAATTCATCATTATAATAAAAAACCATTTAAATAAATAATCAGGATCGTATCATTTAATAAATTAACTAGTAAATAATAATTAACGACAACGGATGTTATCTTAAATGAAAAATGACTTTAAAATCACTTGGAATATTTCTAGTGGTAATGCTCTTTTCATTTTGAAATCACTTATTTAAAAAAAATTACCACTATAATATAGAAATAATATTCTTTGAAAAACATTCGTTGAAAAATTTAATGGAATATTCCAAGCATTGTGTGTTCATAATGGTGTGAAGTTATTTTCATGTCGTAATAGTTAAAAATGACTATATTAATAGATTTGGTAAAAGTTACATTGTTTAGAAAATGAGTATAAGATGATTTTTAATAATTTTTTAAAAAATTAAGAAAATAGTAAAACAAATTTAAAAAATCATTGAATGATATTCCAAAGAAACATTCTTGAAAACAGTTATGAAATCATGAATACGGATGAAAATGGGTTTTTATTTGAAAGATGATAAATAAAATATTTTTTTCTTAAAAAAATTAAGAAACATTTAGAGTTTCAAAGAGATGAAAATGTTACTAAAATGTAAATTTTTAAGAAATAACTAGAGTACAATAAAAATAAAATAGTTTAATCATTTAATGATCATTTAATTTTCACAATGGAATCTTAAGCATAAATAATTGCAATTAAAATTTGATTGAAACATAAATTCCTTACCTCAATTATCCGATTTATTTATACATGTTTGAACCACCTACATAATATATATAGATTTAATATTAATTTATTCTAGAAAAATAATATATTATTTCAAAAAAATATTATTTACTTGTAACATCTTCTCACTATTTTATTAATAATATTTTATTAAAATCCTTATTCGATATGAAAATTTCATCTTTTTTAATTCATTTTAAGGTTCAGCGGACCCATGACTTATACATTGATATGGTTTTCATAGTAATCATAATTTTATTCATGATATAAATATAATATATAGTCATTATATACATATTTATAATCATCTATAATAGGTTTTCAGAGAAAATGATTTATGTTTTTTCTGGATATGGTTAGTCTTGCTTACGCATAAACGTTGTTTTCAGATTCTAACAAAAAGAAATATAGAAATATAAATAATATTATATAATTAAATAACCATAATAATATCATTAATATAACATATAAACATTATTTTCATCTTTATAACCACACTTGAAAATTTTCCATGAAAATCGAATTACACCACTATGTAGAGATGGTATGTCGTACATACACATGAGTGATATTAAAATTTTTGTATGCTGAAATGAATATGGAAAATATTTGTTACATGATCATAATAAAAATTTGGAAAATTTAATATATTTAATTAATTATTTTATAATGGAAAAATAGATTTATTAGAAGTTAAATAAGTAAAAAAATTAATGTACTTGGTTAAGAGTTAAATCTTTTTATTGTGAAACCTTTTTTTGCTTATAACTTATGCATTGAAAGGATGATATTTTGAAAGAAAAATTGTTATAATACATGGATAATGTCTATATAAACGTGTAATATTGGGTCTTAAATTATCTAATGGGTTTATTAATTTTTGGTAATAGAGGATAGGTGGTATACTTTTATAGGCAAGGGAAAGTATGCAATTAGAATTAAATAAAATATTAAATAATATTGATATCATAATATTTTATAGTGCCAAAAATGATCCCCAAATAAGAATATTAGATTTTATAATGTCTAAATAAACTATAAAATTACATTTTTGAATCTTTTGGATATATTTAAATACTTATATTGTTGTTAAACCACTTTAAACACATTTTAACCATAATTGTGATAATATTGCTTTTTACCATGATAACATAACTAAAAGACCAAATATAAAAGGAAACATACACCTAAATTTATAAATTATGATTCAAAATTTGAAATTTATTTTATCAAAATCATTTTAAATATTTGGTATAAACTATATTTAATATAATAATACATAATTCATTAAAAAATAGATTTTAGGAAAATAACTAATTTAAGATTAAAAATATTTTAGAATTATGTAAAGTAGAAAATTTGATTAAATATTTTTTTTAAAATATAAAAACAATTAAAGTTTTTTGACTTTTTGGGAAATCAAAAACTCAATTAAATCTTCCAAACATTCTATTAAATTAAAATACATGAAAATAGTTTTAAAATTGAATAAAATAGAACTTATCTTCCCAATGGTCAAGCATGGGTACCCAATTATAAAATAATTATTTATAGAAATGGATTTAACTAATTAAGAACACATTTTTTTGAAACCCCACAATAAAATATGATAAATTAATGTGACAGAGAGATTTTTTGTTTTTACCCCACGGTTTGAACCCAATTTTACATCTTTTATTGAGGTGATAAAAACTTACTGATGTAAATATTCCTAGTGATCAAAAATGATGTTGTTCCAATTAAATTATATTAATTTATATGAATAAAAATATGAAATCCATTTTATCAAATCCAATTCATTGATTTGGAATGTTTAATTTAATTTTTATCTGGAAAAACATGATGACATGTCATTTACAAGAAAAAAAATTTATATTATGTATAAAATGTTTTTATAGAAAAATATAATATAAAATTTATTCAAATGACATTAATTTAATTATTAATAATTTAAAGGACCAAATATTAGTTTTAAATAATTTAAAAAATGAAACATTAATAATTCTTGAACTAAATATTTATTTTTTAATAAAAATCACTATTTTTCAATACTCTTAGTAAAATCAATCATTTCAAAAAAATACCAAAATTTCACAATAAGATAATTTTTATATGATAATTAAAAAAATGATATCATTTTAATGAAATAAAATTTACAAATTTATAAAAAAACATATAAGATTATTTTCTCAAAAAATGAAATAAAAATCATTTTTGACGAAAATTTATTTTTGAATCATAAAATGTCTTTTATAAAAATTGAGTTCCAATTTAAAAATGTATTTACATTATAAAAAACTATATATAAATTTTTAATAATGTGGTTTTTCATATTCATAATTCCACTTTTAACTACTATGATATAATTGTAAAATTTAAATAATTTTATTTATATCGTGATTTATTTAAACACATGTTTCGTGTAAAAAGAGATATCATATAAATTGGATTTATTTAAAGGATTTTGTCTCATAAAATATCAATGATTTACAAAGAAAACATACCACTATAAATAAAGGGAATAAAATTAATAAAATTCATATAGATGAAACCCCCTAATGGGATTTTAGTAACACGTTTTCAATTAAGAAACAAAAAAATACAGAAATAATACATCTCAAAACTGTTAGAATGAAGAATGAGAATAAGGGGAATCGTTTTCTTATTTATCAAGATTGAATATCCCAAAATATTTAATTCCATATAAATCATTACCTTGGTAATTTTTATCTTTCCACTCATCTTGTTTCTCACCCTTACTAGGTGATAGCTATAAATTTCCATAATATCAATTCCCTTTGAGGTGATATTTACATAAATTAAAGAATAAATTTCATCTCTTTACCTATATTCATTGTTTAATAAGCTCAAACATTATCTCTTTATGGGTAATTTGGTATCTATCAGTCATATCCTACATCATGAAATGTTCTTGAATTGTCTTTCATAATGTTATCTTCCATCTTGGGTTATGATTAGCTTCCGAACAACATTAATTTCCCATTTTCCCCACTCGAATCAATCTATATTAGTATCAAATGACAATATATTCCTAGGAACTCCAATTTTCAGCTAATGTATCCCTTCTTACTTTTACATTGATTTGATAATTTTTTGATCCCCACAAAATAATCAATTTTGACACCTTTTTTATCTCGTAAAGTGGGTATTTCTATTAATAATTTCCTCCAATTTTGATGTATCCCTGAAATAACACCAAGAAATACAAGATGTCCTTGATGCATCCCTTACAAATGTTGGTTCAATATTATGTAGTCACTGCATCATAAAAATTACATTGAGATAGTGACCTTGTGAAAGTCATTGAATAAAGGTGTTACCATTATGCAAGTTAAATCTTACCCATAAATGGGTATTTAATGCATGGAATTACTTTTGCACTGATCTATAGATATGACTTTTACATAGGGATCCAATGTGTCCCTTACCCAATTGCTTCATTTAAAAAGGAATCCAAGACACAATGTTCTTAATAAAATTAAAATTCAATATAAAATTCAATGAATATCAAGCTTTAAAAGAATATTAATATTTTATCCAATAAATAATTTTATAAATAAAAAAATAGTAGACTAGGAATATGTTAAAACCAACTGTCAAAACCAATATAACCACTTGAAAATTTAATTGTAATAATTAATCATTCATTTAAATTAAATAATGTTTTGTTAACAGATGAAAATTAAGGTTATGGAAATTTAATCATTTAAAATCCAAGAACACATATTTTCATTCAAACAAGTTAATAAATTACTATTTCCGATCCAAATGAACCGGTTCTAATATATAGAAAAATAAACCATATTTTATTGGTAAAACTGTTATAATTTCATAGTAAATATGTTCCAATAATGTATTAATGTATTTATACATCAAAGTTTCCAACACATAAATCGTTTTTATCAATAATCTATCAATTTCAATGAAGGAAAAATCATAAAAGTGAAAAAAATTCATGTGTTTATAATTTTTTTTTCTTTATAAGAGTTTTACCCCATGTAATATCTAAATTAAAATTATCTACTACTCTTCTCAAAAGAAAATAGTTTGGTAAAAAAATCACCATTTATAAAATGATCATTGACTTTAGATATTTTAAAATGAATAACAAAACATCACATTGCATTAATCTATTCATCAATTTTTTATTTTTTTCCTTAGTGAATAGACTCATATATTATAGAGCATAAAATAATAGCACATAAAGGAATGTTGGAGAAATTTTAATAAAAAAATAGTATAATTAACCCATACATTCATATTTTTTTAAAACAAATTCATATAAATTATGTCCCTCTATTAAATATTCAGAGAAATGGAAATGATTATACCCTTTAGAAGAAAATAGATGTATCTGAACATAAAAAAATGACTCAATCACTGAATAAAGAAATTATAATTTGAAAACTATAAATTATTAAAAAAAAATTAGGGTATTTTTTATTTTTACAACATTGAGATAAATCTGAGAACATTTAAAGAACCCCCTAAAACTTAAATGTCATAATTTTTAAATTTTGTAACATCATGAGTGAGATAAATAGGAAAAATATTTTAGTTTAAAAATATTCTTAAATCAAAATTTAATAACTTATTAAAGGGTCATGAGAAATTCATAATAGAATGTATTCCAGACAACCCAATAAATTATAATTTTAATGTTATGTAATTTATTTTCTAGACTATTACTACATAAACATTTCAATTTAAATGAATTAATTTAAAAATAATCCATTCTAAAACATTGAATGTTCAAAATTATTTTTAATATCATACAAAAAACAAGAATACACATGAGTAATTGCAACTTTAAATAATAATAAATAGAGTAAAAATTGTATTGGTTTTATCCAATGATCTAAACATAAAAAATTTGTAAATAATTAATTTTCATTAAGTAATTCGTTAAAAATTACAAAAAAACAAAATTAGATGTTTTCAGTAACATGAGTACAAAATATATAAAAAAATAATCTCTTAAAAATATAGAATCTTTCATCATAAATTTTTATATTTATTACTAAAAATATTTTATACTTGAGAATGGTATTTGTTTTACTAATTACATATCCTATAATAATAAGTATATTGGCATATTATTTCAATAATTAATGTTCATTGGAAAATGAAACCATAGATTATGTTTAAGTGAAAGAGATTCAATGATTCTCCCAATTTTAGATCCAAAAATTCCTTGAAATATTTTTTAGTTTCAATAATTATCTCACATAAAATTTCTAAATTTAAATTACAATATACATGGATTTTTATTTTTTAACATGAAGATTAAATTTCCATGAATCCTTATAAAATCAATATGTTTAAAAATATTTTTCGTAAGTAATTTCACTTTAAAACAAGTTTCAAAAATTTAAAAAAAACTCTAAAATAACATGTTTTTTAGGTAATAAAACAAGGTTTCAATTTTTATTCACAATGGTTTTCATAAATAAAATTAAATACAGTTTGGATACCAATAATTTTAGCTCATATTCATTATTCGAAAAACACATAAATATTCAAGTCATTACCAAATTAATATTAATAATACCCTACTCTACCCCCACATATCTTTTTTTCTAGAAACAAATTTTTAAAAAGAATTAAAAAGACATGGGAGGGTATTGATTGAACTATTAAATAATTGTTCACATGTTTAACAAATTTATATTACAAATTGAAAATTTTAAGATAACTCCATTGATATCTGTGTTTTTCCTATTTGCTTAACCAAATATACACTCTCCATTAAGTCACTTAAAATGATCTAGGGTATGTTGTGAACTAATATAGAGTGGGAACCACACAAAAAAGGGTGAGGATCATCTTTTAAAAAGAAAAATACCAGAATAAATTCAAAAAACCATGTGTCTCCTCATATATGGGGCTATTTTTTTATCCCCCAACCAGACACCCCTAAAGAAATTACCTTAGTCATTATAAGGATGTGGATTGAAGTTATGAACCACTATATATGTGTTTCACAATTATTTTTGTTTGAAAACTAATTTATTTTAAAATAATTAGATTTTGGGAAGAATTATAACCCCATAAAATATATAAAATACCATTCAAAACACCCTTTCAAAATTCTATATAGTTTCTTTCTAGTATTGAAACTAATCATGATTGAAATATTATGATCTTTCTTGATTGGAATGTAATAAATGTGTTATTTATAAAGGTACAACATTATTTTTAATAAAATTTTATATATTTTATAACACCAATTAGTAAAAATTAAATATTTAATTATTTATGTTTTTAAATGTAGCGTCAAGAATATGTTTGAAAATTCTATTCTAAAATTTTCTTCAGTAATCAAATTCAATTATATATCCCCTTCCATGTTTATCACAAAAAAATGATCAATCTTAACCGCCTTTATTTAATGTAGAAAATGTAAAGGATTTGGAATATTTGACAGGAGAACAAAAATATTCATCTAAACCACCATCATAATAAACTATGGCACTAATGGATTTAAATCTTTTTGATTTGAAGTCATGATATGAGGATAAATCATAAACATTAAAGAGACTAGATTCAAACTCAGGAATTTCTTTTAATTGATAAATATACATTAATTTAGGATTAATGGTTTTAATATCTATTTATTATTATTTGGTGTGAGAATTAGTTAAAATATTCTTTTTCTTCTAATGACAAATAATTTAAAAAATTTCAAAAAAAACATCCCTTTAATGTATTAACATAATAGGACTTGGGTAAAAAATTAATATTTTTTTCTATTGAATCCACATGTTCATTTTGATAGTTAATTCATAAAAATAGATAATCAGCCTCTATAGCTTTAGGAAAATCCTTCCTATGAAATTTTACATGACCACACAAGTCATAATTTTCTAAAAAATCCCGACACACTTGTGAGTTTTAATTTATATTGATGTTATTTTTATAAATGTTTTTAATTTTTTTTGTCATGATATACCATCCATGACAATGACACATATTTTTAATAAAACATTTATTGAATAATATCAAAAATATAATTTATAAATCATACTCACTATAATATAGTATTGATCTTTGTTGATCTATGGGGAAGGAATTAAATTGTAAAAAATAAGAAAATAAAATAAAATAAAAATAAAATCAATATAGAAGAAAAGTTGAGAGGTTGTAGAATAATTTATGTAAAAAATGATAATTAAAAAATAAACATTGAATAATAGATAGAGTTATGGGGTAATGAACCACTTTAAACTATTATATGAATCTGTAATCTTACAACAATATTAATCATATTAGTGTTGAAATATATAAATAAAATAAATTGAGACACATAGATGTCACATAGTTATAAATATTGATCAATGAAAGTTAATAAGAAATTATATTTATATTTAATAATAAAATATATAATTGATTCTTTGATATATAAACTAACCTCATCCACTTCTAGTTTATGTACTTTAGTTAAAGATTCAAAGGCCAAGGATCCTCTAATTTTCACCAATAAATACATGGATTATGGTTAAAATTTATATCATGGATAACGATAATAATGTATAAAAAATAAAAAAACAATTATAAACACCCAAAATATCTCACCTAAATATGTTAATATGATTTAAAGGTTTAAATTATTTTTTCACTATCTAAATTTATCTATCTATAACATTATTTTTTAGTTTGTCATCATAGAATAAATAATAGAAGACACTAAACATGTGAAAAGTAGAAAACACCATAATCGAAAACTAATATAATAGTATGAAATTAAATTCAATTCATTTTGGTCTATAATAAAAAAAGGGATTTTAGTTACACATCTTCATAGTTTTAGAAACAAAAATACATAATGAATATATCTCAAAACAGATTTAATAAAGAATGAAGATAGGGGTAAGATGAATATTATTTTTTGAGATTTAATATAATTTTACAACAAATACATCTAAACCAAAACCTTAAGAATTGTTACATTTAATCTTGTGTAGTTCCTCGCCTATAATCTGTTACTGATATCATACCCTCTAGTATGAATTCCTATTAAATTTTTAATTATATAAAAAAATAGTAATCCCTAGATCCTTTCTCATAGCTATAAACTCTATGGTTTTAATATCAAATCTCAATGTGGAAATCATTAATTATTGATCATCTCATTCATCATCACTCAAGATAAAATCCTCTAACTGAATTAACTCCTCACTTATAGACCTAGCTTTGGATCCATGAAAGATGAATCTGGGCATGTTTCTATTCACCATTCTATCTTCATCAACATTAAATGATAGTAACTTCCCAATAACATATCTAATTTAATTGATCCTCTCTATTTTCTTTTTTTCTAGATTTTATAATTTTGATGTCTATAAAAATTAATCATTAATAACACATTTATAATGATTTTGAACTGTGGATGACCCATACTCAAGTACATGAATTCTGAACTTACGGTAACACATCACACTAAATTATGGGATGCCACTATCATAATCTTTATGTGAGTCTTGGAACAATGATGTAACCTTTATGTAAGTTTAATCTCAATGTTTAATGTAATTTTAGTGCATGGAATAATATTTACCCATGCTTATATGAATTTCCATGACACATGTGACCAATATAACATGTATGCTACTACTTGGTGGAAAATATATTTTTATACTTAATGATATTAATAACTTCAAAATAAAAAATAAATCTTCTATGAAGGAAACTTTTTAAAAGGATAATTAAATATTCTTCCAATAAATAATATTAAAAATAAGTTCATGGAAATTTTCAAATGATAAAAATATTAATAAAAATAAAAATCATTTATAAATATTATTATAACAACTATGCTTTTTGTTACAACTTAAACATGATTTATTACATAAAACTTCACCTGATACAAAAAATAAGATTGAGAGGTTTAGTGTCTTTGGGGCTTAGTATCATTACATAAAAACATAAAACATGAAATACAACATCTTTATTGAAAACTTTCTTTACATGACCACTGCATTCCCTCGTACTTAGTATTGCATGGGATAACCTGAGGACATGCATAAGAAAAGGGTGAGCTATAAAGCCCAGTAAGGGAGTACACATGGAATAAAATGAGGAGTACAATACATGTTAGATAATAGGCATATCAATAGAGCATAAAAGAAACATGAACATGATAAAGAATGATAATCATAACATTGAAATGTGGCAACAACACTTAACATGGAATTAGCATGAGCCAAGGCTCATTACACATGGAGCATGAGTAAATCCTCATTGCACATAAAGCACGAGTAAACCCTCGTTGAACTTGAATTAGCATGATTCAAAACTTAATTCACATGATATATCATGATACTATACTTTACCCAATGCATTGGAGCGCTATAAGGGTGCACCCATCATAAACATTTCATTTCATGCAAAAGTGTGCCACATGGATCATAAAACATGGATTCATAAAACATAATAATTTATTCCACGATTAAGGAATGTGGAATTAATACATGAAACTTTACGATAAATAAGTAAATTTTCATAAAGGTGAATACCCTAGATGGATAAACGGGCATGGTATTCACTACACAATGACATTGGCTTAGCAAATCGGTGCGATTTCGGCAGCGTAACGGTGTGACATAAGAATTAATAAAATTGGTTGATGATAGATTAAGGGGTTCCTCATCATATTTACATGTAATATACAGTAAGTAGGTCATATATATACATGTCCCAACAATTTTAATGGAATTTATATTCATGATACAAAAGTATTGCTTGAATATAAAAGAGGAGAGAGTTGTTCCTTTCAGAATTTCGGCATAGTAATGGGTGTACATGGGAGGAATTTAATGAGATAGAAAGGATCTCCCATCATTAAAACATAAATAGAGTAGTATGAGGGAGTTTTGAAACCATACCCCAACATTTATAGTTGAAATTAAAAGGGAAAAACAACTTAAAGAAAATTGGACAAAAATGAGAAAGGAAGAAAAAACCCTTACTTGGAAGTGTGCTTCCAAAGGCTAGATAGAGGCTTGTGAGAGGCTGCATGGGAGCTTAGGGAACCTTGGAAGGATTATAGAGAGAGTAGGGTATATTTTGGACGAACTCCAAGGGTTTTGAGTGAGGAGGAAGTTGGAGCTTGGGTGGGTTTATATAGGAAAGGTGAGGGAATTTTTTATTATTTAGGTTTGGGACCCCTTATATTAAATTAATCCAAACCACAAACCATCCCATGGTTTTTGACAATGGTTTTTGGAAAAGGGAAGAGGAAAAAAATATTTTATAAGTCCAAAGTCCTAAATTCTTAAAATATTAGGGTTGCTTATGTGGAGGCGAGTCACACTCCCATGGAAATTAATTTAAAAGGGCAAGGTGTTTAATAAGTCGTGAGGGGTCCATTAATGCTTTGAAAAGTAAGTCAAACAAACCCAAAATCACATTATTTTAATGTGAAAACATATATTGGCCGAACATAAAGATTATAGTATTTTATTACATCACTATTGGGTCATTATGATGTCATAAAACACATTATATATTTAAACGGTATTTAATTTTTACCCAGAAATTTGACTGTCTCAGAAAATTATGAAAAATTCACCGTTGGATAATTTCGACGTCCTGATTCCAGAAATAAAATTTATTTTATCTAAAAAAATTTATAAATATCTTAATTTTCACTTTTAAAATAAAAACTAACATTTATCGAAAATTCACGGGTTTTGACAGAAATGGCTTTCAAACCTTAATAAAAATTATAATTTCATTCATAAAATTATAAGATCATTTATATTTAATTAATTTAATACTAATAATAATATTTTATAAAATTGTTATTTAATTCAAAAATCCATTAATTTAGTAAAATATAATTCTTAATTAAATAATAACTAAAAACACTATTTGTACTTTAAAAACTATTTACAATGTATTAAAAATGACTAGAAATTATATTCATTATTATATACAAAAATAATGTACATGAACATAGTACTACGGATTTGTTACATAACCCCTTAGAACAGCCGTATAATACCTAAGGGTAAGGTGTGCGATGGTGACAGACTCTTGGGGTGGCTCAGATAACATCGCTCAAGTGGTAATTTCAATCAACTTCCACTTTTCCCGTAGACGGTCACGTTCGAGCTTGACATGATGAAGCTCAGCTTGGGCTTGGTCAAGGGAGAATCCCAAAGACGCCACCTCTTTTTCGAGCTCCGACAAATGGGCTTCTTATGGGGCAATTCTACTAGATGAGTTCATCGCTTCCTTTGTCTGAGTAAATTGGATTTTTTAAAGTCCTATATTTATACTAATCATGTGATTACTATTCAACGGCTATATTAGCAATGGTCAAAATTCTTAACATAAAACCAATGAAGTTGACATTTTATGTAAACATAAAGAGAAATTTAATTAGATCAAGAGGGATTTCCATTAATGAAACTTTGGGTCGTTACAATATTCCCCCCTTAAGAAATTTCACCCTCAAAATTTTCCTTTTCCCACACTAAAACAAATGTGGGTAACTCAGCTTCATCATATCCTCCGATTCCCAAGTCGCTTCTTCGAACTTGTGGTTTCTCCATAACACCTTGGCGAGGGGTATTATCTTATTTCGTAGAACATTTTCTCTATGATATAAGATCTTCACTAGTTGCTCCTCATAAGAAAGATCATCTTCCAATTGTATAAACTCAGAAGAGAGTACATGTGAAGGGTCTGGTATGTACTTCCATAAGAGGGATACATGAAAGACATCATGTAATTTGGCCATGGCAGGTGGAAGTGATAGTCGATAGGCCACATCCCCGACACGATCAAGAATTTCGAAGGGTCTGATGTACCTTGGACTTAACTTCCATTTCCTTACAAACCTCATGACCTTCTTCCACGGAGATATGCGTAAAAAAACCATGTCTCCAACTTTAAACTCAAGGTCTCATCGACGATTATCTGCATAACTCTTCTGTCGACTCTGTGCTACCTTGACATGCTTCTGAATGGTTTTCACTTTATCCACTATTTCTTCAACCATTTCTAGTCCAAGCTGCTTATGTTGACCGACCCCATCCCAACATGTCGGTGTTCTGCACCTTTTCCCATACAAGGATTCATATGGTGCCATTTGGATGCTCGAGTGGAAACTGTTATTATAAGAGAACTCAACCAGAGGAAGATGTTGATCCCATCCTCCTTTAAAGTCCATTGAGAATGCTCTCAACATATCCTCAAGTGTTTAGATAGTCCGCTCGAATTGGCCATCAGTTTGAGGATGATAGGACGTACTGAAGTTTAGTTCAGTATTCAGAGCATGTTGAAGACTCTTCCAAAACTTAGAGGTGAATCTTGGATCTCATTCAAATACAATAGATAGTGGTAATCAATGAAACCTTACCACTTCCCTGATATATATCTGTTCCAGTTGATCCAAATAGAAATACTCCTGAATTGCAATAAAGTGTGCAGTCTTTGTAAGATGATCCACAACAACCCAGATTCTATTGTTGCCTTTGGATGTCCTTGGAAGTCCGGTGACAAAGTCCATGGTGATGTTCTCCCATTTTCATTCTAGTATGGGAAATAGTTGCATCATCCCCTTAGACTTCTGCCTCTCTGCCTTCACTTGCTGACACACCATGCACTTTGATGTATATTCTATGATCTCCTTCTTCATATTATCCCACCAAATGATTTCTCAAAGATCTTGATACATCTTTGTGCTCCCTGGGTGAATAGAGATATTTGAACTATGTGCATCACCCAAAAGTTCCTTCTTCAGCTCCGGAATTGATGAAACACATAGTCTTTTCCCTAACCACACAATTCCTTCTTCATTAACATTAAACTCTGAGTATTTAAATTTTTTGATAGCTTCCACTTTTTTCTGAATTCCCACATCATCCTTTTGAGCATCCTTTAACCTTTCCAAAAGAGGTGGTTGATCAATAATTTGTGAAAGGATTGATGATGTTCCCTTCTTTATGATTCCCACTTCCATCTTCATCATGTATAAGAAGATTAGATCCTTCTCAATTCTCATCATTGATAGAATTGTTGGGTCCTTTCTACTTAGGGAATCTTCCACCTTGTTCGCTTTCCCAGGGTGGTAATGTATTGAATAGTCATAATCCTTGATGAGCTCTATCCATCTTCTCTGGAACAAATTAATCTCTTTCTGTGTGAATATATATTTAAGACTCTTGTGGTCTGTAGATATCTCACATTTCTCACCATAGAGATAATGCCGCCAAATTTTCAAGGTAAAGATCACAGCCGCCAACTCCAGATCATGCGTTGGATAGTTTCGCTCATGTATTTTCAACTGCCTTGAGGCACAAGATATCACTTTATCATTCTGCATCAACAAATATCCTAAGCCCTTCTTCAAAGCTTCACTGAAAACCATAAAAAGTTCCCCACTTGTGGGTAATGTGAGCATGGGCGTAGTGATAAGCCTACTTTTCAACTCCTTGAATATTTCTTCGCATTCATTACTCCAAGAAAACTTTACTCCCTTCTGAGTTAGCTAGGTAAGAGGGTTGGAAAATTGTGAGAAATTCCTCACAAATCATCGATAATATCTAGCTAACCCCAAGAAGCTACGGATATCCATTACCGATGTTGGCCTCGGCCATCCCTCAATTGCATCTGTTTTGGAGGGGTCCACAGATATCCCATTTCTTGTGATGATATGGCCCAATAATGAGACCTCCTTAAACCAGAACTCACACTTTCTGTACTTTGCATAGAGCTTCTCCTTGCGCAAAGTCTCTAGTACAGTTTTTAAATGCACCTCACGATCCTCCATGGTTTTGGAGTATATTAGAATATCATCTATAAATACTACCACAAATTTGTCGAGGTAATCTCTAAGGACTCTATTCATTAATTCCATGATGATTGCAGGATCATTGGTGAATCCGAAAGGCATTACTATGAATTCATAGTGCCCGTATCTTGTGCAAAAAGCAGTCTTGGGGATATCTTCCTTCTTCACCCTTACTTGATAATAGCCCGATTGCAAATCCACCTTGGAGAAGTATTGTGCTCCACGCAGCTGATCAAACAAGTCATCAATTCTAGGGAGAGGATACTTGTTCTTTATCGTGATTTTGTTAAGTTCACGGTAATCGATGCGAAGCCGCATTGACCCATCCTTCTTCTTGATGAAGAGGACTGGTGCACCCCATGGTGAAGCACTTAGGCGTATAAACCCTTTATCCATATTCTCCTGTAGTTGTTTCTTCAGCTCTTCAAGCACTACAAGAGTCATTCTATATAGAGTCTTGGATATTGGTAGCACCCCAGGTATAAGTTCAATTGATAACTCAACATCTCTTCTAGGAGGAAGACCAGGCATTTCCTCGGGAAACACTTCAGCGAATTCCCTCATAATAGGCATTTCTTCAAGGATGGTTTCTTCCTTGGACTCAATCATCTGAGCCAGATATGCATGCTCATAAGGCAGTAATATCCATGCTTGAGATGATGGAGATAAATAAGATTCATCTTCCTCTTGACACTTGTAAATAATCGGGGGTCGATTCTCCATATGGAGTGTGATTTCCCTCTCCCGACAATTTATGTTAGCTCTATATAAGGAAAGCCAATCCATGCCAAGAATTACATCAAATTCCACCAGAGGGAGTATGACGAGGTTCGCCGGGAAATTCAATCCACAGATTATAACAGGGGAGGACTTATATTCATGGGATGCAATGATTGCCCCATTTTCCGTACTCACCGACATCTTTACTTCCATGATTTGTGGTGGTGCTGGGATTGTTCTACTAAACTTTCAAGATATAAAAAAATGCATAGAAACTGAATCAAAAAGTATGTTTTCTATTCCTGAATGAATAACTAGCGTACCTGTCACCACTTCGTTGTCGAGGTTCACTTTGGCAGAAGTGATGGAAAAATCTCTTTCTTACTGCCTTGGAGGTTGTTGGTTGTCTCCGAAAAGCCTTGGATTAGGGAACTGATTTTCAAAATGACCTAGTTCTTTGCATTTGTAGCATTGAACAATGCGTTGAGGTTAGAATGGATCATTCCTCTCCACTGTCGCAGCCGTGGGTCTTTATTGCTAACAGTTAACAGCTAGGTGACCTTCTCTTCCACACCTGAATCATTTTTTTGTCCCCTTAAGTAAATTTCTAGGGTGCTTCTTTCCGCACTTTTGGCAAGTGGGGTGCTGGATCTTCTTAGCACTGTTGGATTTACCCATCAGACCACCAGCATTGAATTCCACCTTACACTTCTTGTCCCCATGATACCCCTGTGATTCCCCGATCTCCATTTCGACCTTAAGGGCACATCGGACAATTTCCTCATAGTTTTCAAAGTCACGGATCGCTAATGCTTTCTGAAAGATATGCTTCAACCCACCAAAGAAGTGGTCAACCTTGCATTCGGGGGTAACGAAAAATCTAGAAGTGTATCGTGCAAGCCTTGTGAATTTTGCCTCATACGCTCCAACAGATTCTTCATCTTTTTTCTTGAGGTAAACGAGGTCCCTTTCCATCTTAAGCCGGAGGGTGCGCATAAAATATTTATCGAAAAACATCTTTCGGAAATCCTTCCATTCCAACGCCTTGATCTCCTCCTCAGGCTTCGTATTTTTGATCAACGTACACCATTGATCAGCTTCACCCTCCATACGATAATCCGCCAGGAGAACCTTCTCTTGTTCAGAACATTGGAGAATGGAGAATATCTTTTCAATGGTGTTGATCCATTATTCAGCGATCGTGGGATCGGATGATCCACTAAAATTAAGAGGCCTTTATCTCATGAAGCTCTCGATAGTGACTTGTTATTTCTTAGGGGGGGTTGAACATTCCTATTGACCCGTGTTTCTATTCAGAACTTGAGTTAGCTGATAGAGAAGCGTGACAAAGTTCGTGATTTCCGATCCCATTGGATTGGGCATCTCATTAGTACAGTTATCACACTGATCTTCACAACGATTGTTAGCCCGAGTTCTCTTATTACCGGCTATTGGCTGGAATAAAAGTTAATTTATGGGTAACACATAAAGGGTAATCCAAAGACAAAATTTGATGACTTATAAATAAACTTTTATTTCCTTACTCAAGAGTCTATAGGCTTCAATCTAGGATTTTGATGATCTACTTTCTAACATATATTCATAGGGGCATTTTTTTAATTCCCTTAATAAGGGTTCATACTAAGCTTTTGAATTTATCAAAACATATCCCCCGAGAGTGTCGTAACTAAGAGTGCATCAAGGCCCGTTGTCGTGCACCAGTTCTCGTTCGAGTCTAGATCAAAACGGTTTTTTTGGGTTTTACTCCTAGGATACATCTGTTCCAGAGCCACCTCTACCTGCTCGTATCCAGACAGGGATGTATTTGTTTGATAAACCACTTACTCAGTACATACCAAAACTTATGTAAGTTTTTATTATACTTAGTCTTGTATATAAGGCTTTACTAGGGTTTCCTAATCCCAAAAATAACTAAACCTATCCTCTGATACCAACTATGACAACCCTTCTTTTTATTACAACTTAAACATGATTTATTATATAAAACTTAACTTGATACAACAAAGAAGATCGAGAGTTTTAGTGTCTTTGGGGCTTAGGATCATTACATAAAAACATAAAACATAAAATACAATATCTTTATTGAAAAATTCATTTACATGACCACTACATTCCCTCGTACTTAGCATTGCATGGGATAACCTGAGGACATGCATAAGAAAAGGGTTATCTATAAAGCCCAGTAAGGGAGTACACATGGAATAACATGAAGAGTACAATACGTGTTAGACAATAGGCATATCAATAGATCATAAAAGAAAAATGAACATGATAGTTCATGATAATCATAACATTGAAATGCGGCAACAACACTTAACATGGAATTAGCATGAGCCAAGGCTCATTGCACATAGATCATGAGTAAATCCTCATTGCACATAAAGCATGAGTAAACCCTCGTTGCACTTGAATTAGCATGATTCAACACTCATTTCACATGACGTATCATGATACTATACTTTACCCAATTCATTGGAGTGCTATAAGGGCGCACACTTCTTAAACATTTCATTTCATGCATAAGTGTGCCACATGGATCATAAACATGGATTCATAAAACATAATCATTTATTCCATGATAAAGGAATGTGGAATTAATACATCAAACTTTACAATCAATATGTAAATGTGCATAAAGATAAATACCCTTGATGGAGAAATGGGCATGGTATTCACTACACAGTGACATTGGCTTAGAAAATCGGTGCGATTTCGGTAGCGTAACGGCGTGACAAAAGAATTCATAAAAATGATTGATGAGAGAGAAAGGGGTTCCTCATCATATTTACATGTAATGGATAGTAAGGAGGTAATATAGATACATGTCCCAACAATTGTAATGGAATTTAGATTCGTGATATAAAAGTATTTCTTGAATGTAAAAGAGGAGAGAGAAGTTCCTTTTAGAATTTCGGCATAGTAATGGGTGTACATGGGAGGCATTTAATGAGAGAGAAGGGGTCTCCCATAATTAAAACATAATGAGGGAAGTATGAGGGAGGTTCTAAACAATACCCCAACATTTATAATTGAAATTAAAAGGGAAAAACAACTTAAAGAAAATTGGACAAAAACGAGAAAGGAAGAAAAAACCCTTAATTGGAAGTGTGCTTCCAAAGGCTAGAGAGAGGCTTGTGAGAGGCTTCTTGGGAGCTTGGGTCACCTTGGAAGGATTATAAAGAGAGTAGGGAAGAGTTTGGACGAACTCCAAGGGTTTTGAGTGAGGAGGAACTGGGAGCTTCGGTGGGTTTAAATAGGAAAGGTGAGGGAATTCTTTATTATTTAGGTTTGGGATCCCTTATATTAAATTAATCCAAACCACAAACCATCCCATGGTTTTTGCCCATGGTTTTGGACAAAGGGAAGAGTAAAAAAATATTTTATAAGTCCAAATTCTGAACTTCTTAAAATATTATGGTTGCTTATGTGTAGGTGAGTCACACTCCTATGGAAATTAATATAAAAAGGCAAGGTGTTTAATAAGTTTTGAGGGGTCCATTAATGCTTTGAAAAGTAAGTCAAACAAACCCAAAATCACATTATTTTAATGTTAAAACATATATTGGCCATAAATAATGATTATAGTATTTTATTACATCACTATTGGGTCATTATGATGTCATAAAACACATTATATATTTAAACAGGTATTTAATTTTTACCCAAAAAATTTACTATCGCCGAAAATTATGAAAAATTCACTGTCAGATAATTTTGATGTCCTAATTCCAGAAATAACATTTATTTTATCTAAACAATTTTCTAAATATGTTAATTTTCACTTTTAAAATATAAACTGACATTTATCAAAAATTCACAAGTTTTGACAAAAATGGATTTCAAACCTTAATAAAAATTATAATTGCATTCATAATATTATAAGATCATTTATATTTAATTAATTTAATAATAATAATAATATTTTATAAAAATATTATTTAATTCAAAAATCCCTTAATTTAATAAAATAGAATTCTTAATTAAATAATAACTAAAAACACTATTTTTACTTTAAAAACTATTGACAATGTATCAAAAATGACTAGAAATTATATTCCTTATTATATACAAAAATAATGTACATGAACATAGTACTACTTATTTGTTACATAACCTCTTAAAATAGCCACATAAGACCTAAGGGTAAGGTGTTCGATGGTGAAAGACTCTTGGGGTGGCTTGGATAACACTGCTCGAGTGGTAATTTCAATCAACTTCCACTTTTCCCATTGACGGTCACGTTCAAGATTGACATGATGAAGCTCAGCTTGGGCTTGGTCAAGGGCGAAGCCCAAAGATGACACCTTATTTCTGAGCTTCGACAAATGGGCTTCGTATGGGGCAATTCTACTGGATGAGGTCATCGCTTCCTTTGTCTGAGTAAATTGGATTTGTTAAAGTCCTGTATTTATACTAATCATGTGATTACTGTTCAACGACTATATTAGCAATGGTCAAAATTATTAACATAAAACCAATGAAGTTGACATTTTATATAAACATAAAGAGACATTTAATTAGATCAAGAGGGATTTCCATTAATGAAACTCTGGGTCGTTACAATTTTTCTACAAAATATTAAACAAAAAAATAACCTAAATTATTAATAAATCAGTTGATAATTAATGAAACAAATTCTCATTTAAACACAATGAAGACTCGTTCTCATTCAAAAAATAAATGGTTTACCATTTCCATTAAAAATTATCTTGATTGATTATATTTAAAAATAAAAAACATTCTAAATGAAAATTTTTTAAAATACTATATAAAATATGTGATAGTATTATATAAAAAATATAATTCATATGGTTCATCTCAAAAATCAGATTCAAACATCTTATTTCATTTATTTAATAGAATAACATTTATTTATAGTGATTGAGTAAGTTCAAATGACCAACCAATACCCATATAAGAATACCATCCATAGAAAACATTTTATTAATCAAATATTTTTTATCAATTAATGTATTCTAAATCATAATTATTAAGAAATCAATTTTCATCTTATGTTCCAATGGATTCAAGATTTTTATAATTCTCTTTGTGTGATTTTGAATGTTTTCTATAAGTTAATTTAAATAGTGGAAATAATATTATATCGTTGTTATGAAATCATTATATTCTTTGGTGGAATATAAATTTTTCAATCATATAAAAATCAAATACCAACACAAGGTGGTGACTTCCCATGATAAATCAGTGACAAGTCACTGAAAAAAATAAGAAGACTATGGTAATATTTGATGAACACAATAATCTATACTATCCAACACTTGGTTAAAATAATTAATCGATCATTAATGTATTTGTGTGTAAACTATATTTTACACTATCTAATGTAAGTAGATACTCAACCATATGAATGATTCCTAATTTATTTTCATGTCATTCTACTATGGCTGATATTTATATAATTTATTCTTTCATAGTTGATATGAAATAATCATGATTACCAATATTTATTATCTATATAGTCATAAAACCTCACAGTTATGAGTCATATTATTCCCATTAAATTATATATGGATTTATTCTATCTATTAACCCTATATAATAACCGATGATTTTGGATTAATAATGGTATTTTTCCCTAGTTTTTATTTTTTATGTATAAATATGTTTTCTATGATGAATAAATACAATCATTGATTTAAAAAGCCACTCAATCTAATACTATAAATTATTTGGTGGAATTAACCAATTTTTCTATCCATTTAAAATACAGTAGTTTTTAAAAATTAAATCATGGATTTTTTCCTTGTGCATTATCATATTACTCAGTTTATAGATAAATATTAAACCTTAAAGTAAGATTCATCTTTAAATATCAGAATATTGTTTATAATAGCGATGTTTACCAAACAGAACTTTATAACCATTTATGAAGAGGTAATTTGGGGTAAATTTATGTCCCTTGTTGTTGAAACTAAAAAAAATTCCTAGATAAATAATGGATTATGAAAAAACTAATGATGTATTTTAGGTTCCACATCCAATGTCTCACATAACCCACTGATTTGTATGAGACTATATGCTACGGTTTCATTGTGTCTCATGTTGTGTGAGCATGTAAATCATAAATTATCCCATATATCAATGAAATAGGTGGCCACTAAATACCCCTCATCTAAATATTTTTTGGATTACAGCTATATAGATTAAAGCTGAAGTGTGTCAACATGTAAAACTGTATGTTTCATGTGTCATGAAAAACCGATTAGAAAACATACATAGACTCATTTTCATGACATATTTTATGTGAATTACCTCATGTAAGAAAAAAAAATTAATTTTATAATAAATGATATTTTTTCACAACACATGCTATGTGAATGACATATTTCATGAAAGAGTATAATGCCTCTTGTAAACCAAGGACACATAAATCCCATATCTTATGAGAACATTTTTTTCTCACCCATTTTATGAATTCTTTACAAAGAAAAAACATCCACCATAGTGGAAAAACATGAGAACTTATCTTGCCTAACACAGAGTCATTCATGAAAAACCTATATGCATGATCAGAATTATTACCATCCATATCATTTACAAAAGAATGATAAAAAATCCTGGAAACATTTTTTATGCCTTACACATACATTATCATCTTCCTAGAAATATGCAAATTTATTGATCCATTATTTGAATTCCTTTTAAAATTCTTGAAACCTTACCTCATGAAGAAAAACTAAAATGATTACTACTTCTATATAACTATAAACTAAAACTAATTATGAAAAGGTTGTGTATTGCTATTCTAATAATATATATTAGACTCATATTTAAGGTTTAATCCAAAACTTATGACCACCTAATCCCCCATTAAAATGTTGGGGTCCCCAAAACTAATAATATTATTGGGAGCATAAAAATCCGTAGAGTGTCAAACTATGAATAATTATTCTATAAAGTTACCTAACAAGGAAATAATCTCTAAGTGTCCCTATTGTATAGTAAACTAGGAGTGTCCCCATTAGTGTTAGTTACCTTCCACATATATGATACAGTGATATTTTGGAATTCATTTTTCTATAAATTAATAAAGTGGTCGATAGATTTCCCCAAATGCAACACCAAACTATAATGTTTTGTGAAAAATTAGGTAAATATTATTTAAAAAATTTATAAGAATAACAAAAACCTCTATTAAATAAATTGATAGTGTTCCACTAAATATAATAAATTTATAGGGTAAATAATTAATATGATTAAATTGTAAAAATGAATTTTCGATTTCAAAGAACAGGTTTTTATGTATTTTATATTTTATAAAAATAAACTAAATTGACCAATTCTAAAATATTATTATATATAAACTAATATATTGGCATTATTTAAATTAATAATTGATAAGATATAATATTTGGAACACTAAAAACATCATTTTTAATTAAAAATTAGTTTTCTTTATATATTTTATTTTCATTTAAAAACAAAATTACAGAATTTTATGAATTTTAATTCTATAAATTGAACATAATTATAGATTTCATCTTCTCAAAATTACCGTTGTGTGAATTTTTGATATTTGTATGAAAATTTTTAATGTTGGGGTGAATTGTAAAATACTAATTTTTCAAATAGTGTTACTTTTATTGAATTTTCATAACATAATAATGATTTATATTTATATGAAAATATATAAAACATAAATATTTATAAATTTAATTGAATCCTTTAAAATAAAAATTTTGGATTTATAATACCCATGATTTACATTTTAGAAATATATGCAATCCATATTTTAATAAAAAACTATTATTGGTTTCTTTCATTTAATTAATTTTTTTAGAGGTGGAATTAAGTTTTTCCTTATTTTAGAGATATATAATTCTTATTATTATAATAGTTAACCAATTAATAACATGAAAATCAATAGTATTCATAATTTTATCTTTCTTATAATTTTATGTATAAAAATACACTTTTCTAAAAATGGTTTTCACCGGTTATGTTTGATATTATAAAAATTAATTTTTATCACAGTTATAAATTTTAATTTAATAAATAGATTTAATATTTTGAATCATCATGTAGAAATTATGTAATAAGGACCATTTTTTAGTCATTAAAAGTAAACAATCAGGGTAAAAATTAGTTACCATGGAAAAAAACCGAAATTGATAAAAGTGAATAATAAAATAGTAAAAAACATAAAAACATGTTTTATAAAAAAAATTAGGATTTATATAACTATATTGTATCCCCATCATATTATTTTCAATTTTTGGATCCACTTTACCTATTAATAGTTTCATTAGCATTTATAATGTTACAAAAATGTCAAACATATTTCTTATAAAATGATCCATCAACAACCCAGTTCCCATCAAACCTTAGGACTCTTATATTTGATCAAAAACCACAAAAATAGCTCCTAAACACTCCCAAAAATATAATATTGGTTTTTTTCTTCTTAAAACACCACCTCTCAAATTTGTAATCCAATTCACAAATGAGCTCATCCAATGATTAAGGTAAAATTTTCAATTGCTCCTTTTTCATTTCTTTTTATTTATTTCTTATTTTACCTCCATTTAATATAATATACCCATGATTACATAATTATATCATTTTCATAGGTATTATTTAATTTTATTGTGTTTATGGTATAACCATATTCTTAAGTATTCAAAAAATGAAAATATCTCTTTTGTTACATGAGGACTGCCACCTCCAAATGTTATGTGATCCAATAATTAAAACCACCATATATGGTTTCTTTAAAGGGAAATTTAATTAATAAATATGATATTTAATAAAATATATATATTCATAAAATATAAACCAATTCTTAATTTCTTTACATTATATGGAAAATGAGAATGGTGCCTGAGTATACATTTTTACTACCACCTCCATGAAGAAAGATATTTCATTTTTCTTCAAAAAAAATTCTTCTTTATCCGAATCTTTTAAAATATGATTTAGCACCTTAAAATTATTTATCTAATTTCATTATACATCTATAATAATGATATTATTCCATTGGAATCACTTTATTAACAACACTCGCCTATCTTTTATAGCATGTTCTTGTTTTGGTGGTTTTTACCACCAACATGATAAATGATATAAATTTCTTTCATGGATGACTATAAAATCCAAAATAAATTTATTATGTCGATAAAAAATAATGTTTGGTTTATGTATTTAGAAATTATATATTAATATTTAACACATTACTAGTATACCAAATTATGATCATAAAAAATTACCAACACAATCTCATCACCAATTCCAACTTCACAAATCATGACTAAAAATATCATTGAATAAAATTGAAAATTATAAATAATTGTAAAAAATATATTATATTAAAATGGATAATATAGTTATTATTAAACTATTGAGAATACATGGTAATCAACACTGACACATTAAGTAACTCACAAAATAATCAAAACCACTAACATCTGATGAAGAAATAAAGTGAAACCAAATAATAAATTTTTAGTAAATTATTTTAATTAATTATTAGAAATGTTAATATATATGAATAAGGATCTAAAATATGTTATTATGATGTTAATGTTTATGATATATTATATTAAATATAGTTGTGTGTGTTTGGATTAGAAGGTAAGGATGATTCTTAACTTAAAATCCTTTCTTTAAGTTACAATGCTTATTTTTAAACATTATAACTATGTGTTTAGTAAATTATACAATAAAATTTTATTTTATTTATTCCTTATATTAATTTTGGGTATTTAAATTTATATCTTATAAATTACCATATTAATGATTAACACACCAAAAATATGACTCTTTTAAGTGTTTCCTACCCATATTCCATTCCATGATGCATTTTTTTATGTGGGGAACCTACTATTATTGTATATAGTGTAATTGTAGAACCATTAGGTTATATTATTATTGTTAATATATAATTTATTAAATTAAAATTATTTTCATAAATCATTCCTTACAATACTTATGATTCAATTATTACAAATTTTATAGGGGGTTTTCTTAACTCTACGCCCTTTCTTGAGTCATGGTGATTCATTTTTTATAGTTTTACAAGATGGTTTTATTTTATTCAATACTGATGATATAATTATTATAATACTTATTTTTTTAGAATTACATTTATTTAATTCTATCTTCATAAAATATGATGATGTTAAGAATAATTTTTATTCTCTATAATGTTCTCTTTTCTTGTTCAGAAATCAAAAAAAATTGACCGTAACATTTATATTAACCTCTTTTCAAATGGAATATTTATCACTCCTTTTACATTGTGGTTTTTAATAAAGGTTTAATTTATAAAATATTAAAATTTTTCTAATTTATTTATTTTAAATTTTATCTTCTAATCCACATTACTATATAAATACCGTTATATCCTTTTCAAGGATTCATTATTGAATATTATTTTATTTAAATGTTTTCAAAATATTTACTAAACCATTTCAAAAACAAATTTTGAATATGAATCGTACCATATTATTTTAAAATAATGGAAAAAATTTCTTGAAAAAAATATTTTATGGTTTTTTTATAATTTTTTTTTAAAATAACTAACTCTTATAAAGTTGTATTTAAGAAAGTTTCCTCTAAAGTCATCTATTAAATAATTTTTCTAGGTGACTAAATGTTGGTATCAAGTGACCTAATCCCTAAATTCAGTTTATGTGATACCATTTGAAAATAATATGAACCCCATTTACTTTCCATTTGTTCTTAATGATATTATAAATAATTTATTTCAAGTGGAAAACATGAGTATGGATTATTAATGGGTAGTTTCCTATATCTCCCTTCAATTCATTAATTATAATTTTATTTCCCATGAGATATGTAAAATTGGGTAAATAAAGTATGACAGCCAAGAATGGCTGTGAGTAGTGACTTATAAAGGTGATTATCTATATTATTATGTTTGTACAAAATTTATTTGTATTGATATCTTTCTAGGTAATGTTACATTTACATGCCACATGAATGTATCATGTTTATTATCTCCTTGTTTAACACCCTTCTTCTATGGTAAATGTTTTTTCATTTTCAATTTTGTGTCTCTTTATCATTACTTATGGACATACCATACATTTCAATGTTATTTTAAATAATATATTTCTTCCTTTATCATGTTTTATCAGATTTTTATGATACTACCCTTGATAAAATGTTTATTATTTTTTCAATTTCTAGGTTTTTGAATCACACTATTCTTATGTTTCCAATCCATTAATTATAAAGATGAGTATATGTTTTCATATTTCTAAAAGGGAGTCGAATGAGACTCAATTATGTATAAACTTTTACAAGTGTAGTTAAATAACTAAATTATATAGTTATTCTTCACAAAAACTAGACATTAATTTCCTAGGATTGTGTTTTTATCTATATGATATAATGTTTAACTTATTAAAATGATTTAAATTTAAGATATGTTTAGCTTTGGTTCATCTTACTTGGTATTGATAGTAGTGGGTTAAGTATTTTTTTTACACTAGACCTCGGAGTGTGGGTCTGGGGCTCCTCAGTTGGTATTATATATATTTTTAGTTATTTTTTTTGGTTAGTTCAAATATTTTTTATGATTTTTTAGTTTTTCTTTGGGAATATGCTAAAATATCTTTAGTGAAAACGTTATTTCTGAGACTAATTATAGGAAATCATTCTGATGTTATTATATAGTATAAATTATATATTTTCCAGGAAACAAAATCCTTATCTGGATAAAAAAAGTTGATTCATTCATAAGAATAGATTTACCTATGGGCAGTAACCCTAAGTGGGTTTTTTTGTTATTAAGTTAATCGCCACTCAGTACACAACAACGATACATAACTAGAAATCTAGATTAACACTCTCCCTATGTATTATATGGTGACTAACATTCTCTTTACCACCCATTATGATGTACGTAAATGGTATTGTGGGATTTAATATATACTCCATGTACGTTTATAGATCAAAATCAAAAAAACATAGAAAATTGATGTTGAACTGAATTATTTATAGGTTTATCCACTTATATCATAGTTTATCCAGAATTATAATATGTTTAAATGATGGTTTCATTAGAGAATACATCTTAATAATTATTTTTCATATTCATATGATCATTTACACTTATTTTTTTGATATAATCATAAAAATTTTTGTATCATTATTAGTTTATAAATAGAATCACGAAAATGAATTTTGTATTGGTCTATCATAAGAAAATACCATTCCCTCAATGGAAGAATATTTGATCCAAATTGTTAATATGATGGAAAATATCCATACATGAATATTATACATGAACTAATGAGTTTCCAATTGTCTATGATTGTGAGGATGATATATCATTAAAAAATATATCTTGATTTTCTTATAGATCCCTTAGATTATTTTATTATTGAACAATAATAAACTTTTTGAGGGTGTAATTTATTAAAATTGGTTGAATGTAATAACCATATATTTTGGAAAATATTTTCCTCTAAATTAATACTATATTCAATATATTACTCTATATAAAACACCAAACTAAAAGAATCTAAGTCATATAAGATAAATATCATTACAAAAACTATATGAATAATAATAAATATAATAAATAAAAACATATTACTGAACTATGTTTCAAAATTTTAGTGGTTAAATAATTAAAATTATTTAATATTATATAATATTTTTCTTTCTCAAATAACTTTTTTTATTACTTTTTTTAAAATATTATAATAAAAAATTAAATTTTACACTTTTATAGTAAAATTACATATGAACTAGTATATTAAAATTTCTTTAATTAGAAATTAAAATGAAATTTTATTTTGAACACTTAAAATTTTAGTTTTCAATTTAATTGTTTTTCATTATTTTTTTATTTCCATTTAAAAACAACATTTGTAAATTTTATAACTATTATATTATAAAATTAAATTAAATTTTATAATTTATCATATAAAAATTATCTTATAATAATTTTTTACATTTTTATGAATGTAATGAATTTTTTGGTGAAAAAATAATAATTATGATTTTTCAAACACTTTAACTTTTAGAATAGTATTATAATATAAGAATAATTTGAAATTTTATGAAATAGTTATTATTTAAAAATATATATAGTTAAATAAATTTAAATTAATCAATTAAAAATTAAATTTTACATTTATAAAATCAATCCTGAACATTTATGGAATCTTATTAAATATTTCATTTAATAAATATTATTTTTAATTAGTTTCTTTTAAATATATTTTTTTATGGTGTAATTAGATTTTGGATTACTTTTAATGTCATATAATTCTTGTTTCTATAATAATAAAACAATTAATTTCATGTAAATCAATCACATTGATAATTTTATCATTATCATAATTTTTAAGCACCCAAATACTTTTTCTAAAAAAAATTCCACGCATTTTGTACACTAATATTAAAATTATATTTTATCAACCATTGAAATTTTAATTAAAAAAATTACTCCATATTTTTAATAATTAGCACAAAATTATTTAATAAGGCCCATTTTATTTTTATTCATTAAAATAACCCTAATTTTGAACAAAATATTTACCATAGTAAAATAAAAGAAAATGCTAAATGTGAAAATGAAATAATAAAAAACATAAATAAATGATTATAAATGTATTTTTGATGATTGGTCTACCTTAAACCTTTACACAATATATTATTTTCCATTATTATATTTACTAGACTTTTTAATAGTGACTTAAAAATTTATATTGTTACAAAAATTTCTCTTATCCTCCTTATAAAATGATCCATCACTATCTCATGCATCTTATATTCAACCAAATTATTAGAAAATTACACCAAGAAACTCCTATAAAATTCCTAAATTTTATATTATTCCCAAAATACTAGATCTAAAAGTTTTAATTCTACTTTAAAAAGAGATCATATAAATAGTGGTAGAATTTTGAAATACTCATTTTTAATTTCGTATACTTTCTATCTTTTTCTACCTCATACAAATATAATATACCCTTGTGGAAAAAATTCCATCAGTATCATATTTATACTGAAATTTTTTAATGTTTATGTGATAAACATCTTCAAGCTTCCTCCCAAATATATGAAAAATGAAAATTTTGTTTGTGTTATTTATATATTACCACCTACAAAAATAATGGGATCCATTCTTCATAACATCAATGAATTTTTTATTAAAAGGGGGTATTAAATTAAAAACTATTACATTTAAAAAACAATTGATATTCTAAAAATATTAACAGATTTATACCTTTATTAATTTCAATGGAAAATTAGAACGACTCATGTGTGTATGTGTGGACTACTACCTCTATGAGGACACATATTTCATTTTTTATCAAGATATTTCTTCTTTATAAAACTATAAGAAAATTTAATTCATAACCTAAAAATATAAATTATATCATACATATTTAATCATGATATTATTATAGAGGAATAAATTTCTCATCCATTCTCACTCATCGATTATAGCATGTCTTTTAGGCTGGTTTAACCACCAACGTGAAAAATACTATAAATATATACCATGGATTAAAATTAAAAGATATATATTATAATTATCATAAATAAATGTAAAATTTTTAATTTCTGAAAGATATATATATATAAATATTTAAAATTTTACATGTTATTAATATACCAACATTAGTTCATAAAAAAGTACTAAAATATGCTTGTCATTGATTCCATCTTTAAGAAACATGAAAAAAATGTCATAGAATGAAATTAGAGAGTTATAAATTATTATAAATAAAATATTCAAGTAACATTGATAATATTTGAATTATTAACATGAAATCAATGAATGTGAATCAGGCTCGATACTCTAAGGCATGCCTGGAATAATCAAAACTGCTTACATCTAATGGTGGAAATATTCTATTCACAATAAGTAAAAATGTAATAAAATAATATAATTGTAAAGTAGAAATGATGATATAAAATAATATGGTACTTAAATATGTTATTAATATTGTTATGTTAATTATAAATGAGATTAAATATATTTTTTTAATGTATGTATTAACCGGTAAGGGTGTTTCATAACACAATATCCTTTCATAATGCTATAATGCTTCTTCATGAACATTGTTATTATTTGTTAGATAAATTATTCTACATGATTAATTAATGATTTATTACCTATATTATATATATATATTTATATTTATCTCTTATATAATCCATTAAAATGATTCAAACCTCAAAAATAAGTTGTTTGTTTGGATTTCTGCCTCAAATTCCATTCATTAATCATTGTTTCCATGTTGTGATCCTATTTTAATTTTATTTGGTGTCCATAATTTCATATTGGATTATATTCTTATTATTAACTTTTTTTCATGGGATTTTTAGTCATTTATTGAATCCCTATTTCCAATACATTGGATTTATTTGTTTCCAAATTTTTAACGGTTTTTTAAAACTCATCATAATTTAATGATTAATAAGGATTTATTTTTTAATATTGTTTTATAATATGGATTTATTCAATTTTATGATGAAATTATAATTATTTTAATCTACGTTTTATATGTAATCATTTTTATGGATTTCCATATTCATAAAATTTGATGATGCTGGGAATCATTCAAATTCTCTATTTAAAACCTCTTTTCTTCCTATCCCATATTCATTATTCCTTATAGTATTCTCCTTTATTATTTTTAAATACCTATATGTTTTATTTATATTGATCTGAAAATTTCTATTTAAAACTTTCTTAAATGGATTATTTATCATGATTTCTATTTTGTGGGTTTTAATATGTGTATATTTTAAAATGTTAGAAGGGTTTTTCCTTTCCTGATTCTATGTTATATCTTCCACTGATTAATGTATTTAAAATGTTATATTGATTTTTCAAGGATGAAATATTGAATATTATTTTAAAAAATTAATATATTAAAAAAAAATCTCTAATACTTTTAAAATTTTATTTTTAATATTACCCATAACTTCTTATTTGGCATCAATATTAAAGAAATTATAAAAACCCTTATGGTTTCACATCAATTGTTCTATTAAAAAGATCAAAATGATATAGAGTTATGTTTTATGAATCCCCATGTAAATTACTTTAATAAATAATAGTTTTGATAAATTTAATGTTTTTATCAATTGATATAATCCATGAAGTCATTTTTCAAGATACCATATGAAAATAACATAAAATCCATTTTCTTTCTAAGGAATATTTATGATGCAATGAATGATTTATTTTAGTGTCACACAAAAGTTTGGATGATTGACATGTGTGTTTCTATATCTCTCTCCAATGAATTGGTTAGAATATTATATCATATTAAATATATATATTCTGGTACAATTAAATTTTCCCATAAGGTATGGGACAATTTAGTTACTCATGAATGTGATGATCATTGTACTTATGTTTGTGCCCAAGTTATTTATTATTCTATTGTTTGAGAGAAAATTATATTTCCAGGATAAATTCATATTATAATTATCTATGGGCCATTATTTTTATCTCATGATTCCCCAAACTTGTTTCCATAGTATATGTTCATTCATTTAATTTTACAAGTCCTTACATCATGACTTATGAACATACCTTATTATTAGGCGTTATTTTAATAATTTATTTCACCCCTTCTAATATTTTCATAGAAGATTATGATCTAACCCTTGAAGACATGTTGATCGGTTTTTCCATTACTATGTGTTAGATAAAACTCCATTCTTATATTTCCATTTGATATATTATAAATATTATATTGTAATTCTATAATGGATTCTAACGAGGTAAAATTAATGTCAATTTTTTAAAATTGTTATTAAATAATATTCTTATGCACCATGCCATCAAATACATTAAACATTTGTTTCTTAGGATTATGTTTTAATTATTTATATTTAACTTTAATTTATAGAAATAATATTAAATAATTATATGTTTATATTGGTTCTTCTATCATGGTATTGAATCCAATGTGTTAGATATCATTTTTTTCACCAAATAGAAGAGTGTGGGTCTGGGGCACCTTAACACCACCCTCAATGATAATAATTTTTTTTATTTCTATTTAACATGATAAATACTAAATCCCATATATTTTGTCATAGGACAAGTTAAATCATCCAATACCATTATATTCTAGGGTATGGTCTATGCCTTTGATTCGGTAGGTTACATTGGATATAAAAATTAAACATTTCGAGTTTCATTATTTATCCTAGTTTTTTTCATTTCTTGGAACCCTAAGAAGAAAAATACAGTCACATTAAGATCAATAGAAGACGTGAATATTAATATATTTTAATCAAAAACTAAAATGACATTTAAGAACTAAAAAAATATGTGAATTGTGGTTAATTTATAATACCCATGGATTATTTTTTGTGATGATCAATTCATTTAGATTTTATTAAAAAATAATATGTAACATTCAAGTTTAAATACCATTAGAATTAAAAAATGAATGTAATGAGAAGGTAAAACATTGAGATATTAAATTTTAAAATGTTTTAGTAAAGTATCAAGTCTTAGATATCTTTTTGATTCATTAATAATGGATTTATTCTTGTACTTGGGAACTTTGTTTGAATTTCATTCTCTCCCAAAATCATGATGAGTTTATTATTTTATTTTTAACTTTATTCCTTCACATTTATTGAGAAAGTGTGAAAAGAATTTTTAATATATTCTTAAAAATTATTTTTATTCTAAAAAAATTTAGGTGAAAACAATTAGGATAATACAAGAGTATTTTCACTTATATGGGGATAAATGAGGCTTTCTTCATTGATATATTGGTGATTATGTTATATTGTATTATAATATTTTCAAAAAATAAAAAGTTATTATTGAGAATCTATTTATGATTAAGGATAACTTATAATGTAAATAAAAAAAAGTTAAAATAAGAAGATATAATTGGGATACATCAATATAGTATTTATATTTATACATTTTGTTGGATAAATATATAAAATATCACTTTATCTAATGGTATGGTGTTTAGATAAACTCTCATAATGATTGAATATTATTACTTATTTCTTGATGAGATAAATTAATTACTTTTGATAGTGATATCAAGTTTTATTTATTTTAAGTTTCATTATAGACTATTTAAATAATTATTGGAGTTGTCATGGATTACATGAAATAAATTAATTAGGATGTGATACTAACCACATCAACCTACTTCCCAAAATAAAACATTGTGAGTTAATAAAAATGGTAAACAATGATTTTTAGGGAATGTGATCCTTTAAAAAAAATCTAGTCCTTAACATCTCTACAGGATATCTATAATAAAATAGGATTAACTCATATTATATTATCATCATGTCAGATTTTTTTTGAAAATAATCATAATCAGATAGATAGTAGATTTAAAGAATCAAGTGGCAGAAACAAATTATATCCATGATTAATTGGGAGGAATATTGGCACTATATAATCTTTGGTTTAAAAAATTCATATATTACACGTTTTTGAATAAATGTAAATTATATATAAAATTTGTTTTGTGGATAATAGAACACTAAAAAATGGTCATAAATAGTACATCATTGTGAATGTTCAAGATATGATCTTTTCAAGTAAAATGAATACCAAGAAACATGAAATATAAGGGATATTTAATTGTGGTTTTTGGGATTTTTTATGATAATATGATATATATTTTAGAGATACCCATTAAAATAGGTTGTATTCATGTATATATATATGTTGTTATTTTAATTATGAATAACCAAAAAACATTAAGATGGTTGACCAAACATTCTAAAGATAATTAGGTGATATTTTAACTAGGATTGAGAATAATAATAAAGGTTTACACTTAATAAAACCTTAGAAGAACATAGGTATGGATATATAAGATTGATCCACATATTGATGCTAGATTTTATATTTCATTTATATAGAGTTCAGGACGATCTTCTCACTCCTTCTAGTGATCTTTTTGACAACAATATAAGAACACAGATATAAGAATTGAAATCATTAGACCCAGAGGATTAACTACTCTATAAAATGATTTTGTGATCCCATTAAAAATATATTATTTCAACAACATTCCTTTTCACTCTCTATCTAATATCATGATTCATTGTTTTTTTAAGGATCTAAAATTCAATAGACTTGTGAATAATTCATTTTAAAGGTGGATTTTGTGACCATAGATTTATCACCCCTCTAAGTGGTTATATATCATTAAACTGAACCTATTTTATTAATACCATATAATTTATTACACAGCATAGAGTTTTGATCACTTATCGAAAATTTAAATAAAGGTAGATATCGGAATTTAAAAAAATAGTTTTTTAATGATTATCATTCTTTAATTATTTTTTTAATGTTGGAATATATAAATATATTTACATAATGAATTTATTATCTTAATTTATGATTTTATAATCATTAAATATGTGTGTGAAAGAATGTTTTTAGTGGGAGAAGACAAACTCAAAAATGAAAATCTTAAAGAGAGAATTAAAATTTAGGTGTTTCTATAAAAAATAAGTTTCATGATATAATTAAATTCCATGGAAGAAATGATCTGTTATGTCATATAGGTGACAAGTGACTTATGATTTTTCTAATGTAATGGAGTAAAAAATTACATATTGTTTCATCTAAAAGGGGAAATCATATATGAAAATGAAATTATATTATAAATTCTAGGGGAATATTCTCAAAATAAAAATCTATGAATTTTGGATTGTGAATTTTCATCTCATTTTACAAGATATATTATGTTTCGTAATGATTTTTAAATGTTTAATGATTCCTCTGTCTCAATTAGTAATAATTAATCATACATAATTAAAGGGTTTTTCTCTATGGATTTTTGAGTGAAGATGATCAATCCAAATAGTAGTCTATTTTTTGATTGGGTAATACCAAAAATATTGAGTGTTTTTTATATCTGTGATAAAGGAAATGAGGTGGTCTATTAGAAATATGAATTATTAGTGAAGATATTCAAAAAATGATATGTTGTGTCTTATTGATAATGAATTAAGGAAACCCATTTAAATAAAGTAAATAAAAATAACTGAGTTACATGAAAATGAAGGATGAAATGAATTATAAAATAAATATATGGGTCACATTAACTAGAAGAACATGAATAATCTCACTCAGTGAATCATTGTTAATAATTCTTAAATCCTAAAAAATAAAAATTATTTGTATTTTTTTGACTCACCAAATAAATAATATTCTTAATTCATTATACTGGAAACTAGATATTAACACATCTCATCCTCTATTTTATATTCATTATAAATTTTTGTGCCAATAAGAATGAACTCAATGAAAAGAGTTAATTATTTTATCAAATTTATTGATGAATTTGCGTAATGTATATATATTATATTCATGTAACATAAATCTATGTCTGTGATTATGTTTAATAGTTTGATAAAAGGTTAATAAAATTAATTTTATGTTTTTGAGATATATTTCAATGGACATTATATCTAAGTACACTATTAAAATATTTTTAGATTTTTTTGTAGAAACATGTTTTTGGAAATTATCATATTACACATAATTGTCCATAAAAAAACTATTGTTTCTATGCATAGAAAATTAATCTTGGTGGATATGGATTGAATAATATTTATGTAACATGGTATAACACATTTCATTTTGATTTTAGTGATTAGATAAATGGTTCACATTCAAAACTATTGTCTATATCACCTAAATTCAAATATGTTACTATTTGAGGTACTCCCGAGATGATGTTAAGATTGAAATACTTTTGAGTGTTTTTAAACCAATGGTATTTCATAGATAAAGGTAAATATGTATCAAAAATTGAATAAAGATGTGTGGATTGATACCTCCTTTTTTATCTCTCTATAAAAAGAAGAAATCATTTTTACATTAAGAAAATGAGTAAGATTATTGAATTAGTTAATGTGAAGGATATTTAACCCTCATCTAAATAGTATATAAAACAAATAATTTCTAATTAGGTTAAATAATATGATACATAATTTGTTGGTAATAATGTTGGAAATTATTAGAATGTTGTTGAGTTGTGTCATATGAATGATGTTTTTGATAATTAATCCCTTTTGATAATGAGTAAAACAATTCATCAATGGTTTATAATATAAGTGTATGTATAGCACATAATTGGTGTTCATGGATAATAAATTTAGATTATGATATCAATGATGACGACACCACATACATAATTCATTTATCAAGTCAAACAAAGGAGTATAGACGATGCATTAAATCATCAAGAGTAGATTCCTTCCAAAAATAGAAAATTAAATCATATTGGAAAGAATATAACATTATAGTTAGTTGCAGGGGAATAAAAATGTTTATTATTAGAATAAATTGGGTTTTCTATAAAAATTACAATTATATAGGAGAAGTAATGAGGAATATATAAATATGTGTATACAAAGGGTATAATCAGTGTGAAAGCATTAAATCTTAGGTGACTTTTTTACTAGTTCCTATACATGATGGCATAAGGTTATTTATTAGAATAATATCTCAATTACTATAAAATACTTTATAGATGGATGTCCAGTTATCTTTCCTCGATGGTAATCTTGATGTGGAAATGTATGTTTAGAAAACCAATTTCAATATTCTTAGAGAATTTAATGGTGTGTTTTCTTACTTAATAATGTTATTTATAAGTAAAAAAGTATCCAATAGTATGGAATTAAAATTGTGAATCATATTTTAAGTCACTGATAATGTTCTCAATGTTTTTTGTGGTAATGTGCTTATTTTTTCAATAATGACTAAATTCAACATATTATGAGTTTATAAACAAGGGATGAAGTATAAAAGAAGTTTAGAAGCACGTGATCATTGAACACCTTTAGGTTTTGGATGATTGTATTCCTTACTATGAAATAATGAGATAAAAATAGAGTATGAGATATTACTAATAATCATGGTATGGATTATCTATTCATTTTTTGAATATTGGAAAATCCTGATGTGTATTAGGTAGAGTTTCATGTTATTAAATATTAAATATGTTATAATATATCTCTAAATATAAATAAACATTGTTGACACAAATAGTAATCACCAATAAATTAAGTTAATAAAAATAGAAAAAATTATGTTTTATTTATTGATAATTATCTTCATGGATAATATAGTTTGGGTAATATATATTATGTTCATATTGAATCACAAACTGAATTTTACATTGAAATAAAGTATTAAAATAAAAATATACATTTTTTATGGTTTAATGTTTTTATTAAATTTTATCAATGAAAATGAATGAGAAAAAATATTTGTAGATGGAGACTATATACTTTGAGATATTATTAGCTAACATGTTACAAAACTGAATCATTCTTTTCAAATATGTTGAGGATATGGAATAATTTTATGGTTTTATAAAAAATATATTGGATAAGAAAAAAAAATTAAAAAAATTCATTGTATGGGAAAGAAATAATTGGAATGTTATTTATGGAGAATATCTATAAATTGAAAAAAAAAACATAAAAAAATCATTGATCTGTTGAATACTTTACTTGGGGTGAAGGATAAAATAATAATAGAACTTCACAATTCATTATAAGAATCAGAAATATCTATGAGGACCATATAGAGAGGATAAATATTGGATAAGAATAATGTGTAAAATTGGTTGATTATATGAAATATACCCTAATATAGAAAATTATTTATGTACTAATGTTTATTTAATGGATAGAAACAAAGATAAATTTTTAAAAATATTTTTGTAGAATAATTATGATAAACCCATCAATATGTCAAGGGATGATATGATTAAATAATTTTAGGTCCCCCAAAATGATGTCCGAGATGGGATAGTTTAAACAAAAAATATCAACATAATAAAGAAAATTAAAATTATATAAAAATATCAAAAATCTAGGTACATTTATCAATATTATTCTTCTAAAATAATTGGAAACAAGGCCATTGGATATTGGAATAAAATTTAAATATTTTGATGATAAAGAATATCTTTATTAAAGCGGAAAAATACTAGGATGAAGACATTACATAAAATATAGGAATTGATTTATATATTTAGAAAAGGTTTTAAAACATGGAGAATTTATATTTAAATTGGGAAAAATGATTCTAACGATGATGATGATTGCTGATTTACATCTACCGTGAATTATTTATATACTATTTATTATATAAGACCACCAAACCTGAAAAATGAAACAAGGAATGAAATTCGATTTTCTTAGGTTAAAATAAAAAAAAATTATAAAATATCAGCCATGAATAATTTGAAATATGTTACACTAGAGAAGATATTCATTTCTTGTGGAATAAAAATCACATCTTAGGGAATTGAAAATAAAATATGGTTTTTATTCTGATAGTATAATGATAGAGAAAAAAGAATAATAAATCAAAGAAAAAACAAAATGATTGGTTTTGTGGTATCCATCTATGAGAATAAGGATTAATTTTAATTTATTTATATTTTGAAAGGGAAAATGACTCAAATATTATTTAGATTCTATGTGAAACATACAATAAATTATATGATTTTGGTAAAATAATGCATAGTGGTTATTCTAATGGTAGAATAAATGTTTTGAATGAAGATTCATTTACAATGAATTAAAATGTAATGTTGGATACTGTAAAAAATAATGTTTCTTAAAATAAAACTAATGAAATAATAAAGAAAACCATGTTACTAAAAGAGTATACTACATTGAAAATCTTTCATAATCATGATGAGATCTCATGATATTAAAGCTAAAAATAAAAAACATTTATGAGTAAATAATTATACCATATCCTTGTTTCAATCACTAAATAAAGAGTTTATAACTTATTCCCATATCTATTTTATTTTATTTTCATTAAAATGAATTTAATTTGATGTATATAATGGATGATCTAGATGAATGACGACAATATTTTACATCATGTTATAAGATCCATCTTGTAGTGATCTATTATTTTAGTGATTATTTCTTGAATAAATTTTTTTTTTGATTTCTTGTGTTTATGGGGATAGATGTGGAGGTATACCTAAATATTTATAATGATTGTTAAAATATAAAAATCTATAAATTTAAAACAGGTCATTGATTAGGTATGTTGATCATATATTCCTTTCCATTAGTTGATAATGTTTATTATGAGAATAATGAGGTAAAATATGATAGTTCAAAGACATGAAATGAATGAATATATTGAGAATTCATTTATTTTAAAAATATATTTGCAGTGTAAATTATAAACTATTGTTTTATAAAATGAGAATTTTTCAGGTTAAATATAAGTTGATTAATTAATAACCATCAATTAGTGTCATTATTTTTACTTGTTATCAATAAAGGGAAGTGAAAATCATAATATTAAATTTAGTTAAAAATTGATACTAGTAAAAACATATGGGGAGATGAAGTTACCAATTGGTGGTTAAGAATAGTGTTGTATTTATTTCCAATAAAGAGTAAATGTCATATATTATTAATTCAGCTAAAAGGTGTGATATAAAGTGGAAGTATTAAAGAATGATATAGTCAAACGGCTTGGAGTTATTTTTAAATACTTGTTATACATTGAAATACTATGATAGTTACAAAATTTAGAGATATTTTCATTAATTATGTTACTATTGGTCTATTAATTTGTTTAATATTGTAAAAAGTTGATGAGTGCTAAGTGAAGTTGTTACTCATTAAAGAGTAAGGATATTTAATCTTATATATGTGTACAATAAAATGGAAATTGTTTGATGTGTTTGAGAATAATATAATGAGATAATGATATTTGGGTATTAAGAAAGGTTCATGTTTTTATAATTTAATTATTGAAGTCAAAATTCCATGTTCTCTATGGATTTAATAGATTTGTTAAGCAATATAATTTTGATCTTCAAGATGGGAAATTGTGATGAGTTTCAAAGAATATAAATCTTTCTAATTATTTCATCTCTACAATTATGATGATGAGGAGTAGGTAATGAATATATAAGAAATATTTAACTATGAATTCCAATGAGAATTCATCTAATTTTTATTTTCATGAAAGCCATATGACTTGATTATTTCACCTTGATGAATAAAATGTTTTAAATATTACATTATTCTCTATAAAGATATAAATGGAGGATAATTATTTGATAATTTATTAATACAATATGAGTAAGTGAAATTTTATGAAAATGGATAATAGAATTTATTAAGGCAGTCTTAATATATATTTAAGTACTCAAAATTAGCAGTTTATTTTTGGATTGGCATTATGAATTGTGATAAATAGTTCTATGGAAGTTTGATCAATTTATGATATGATTTATGGTTTTAAGATGATTTAATATAGCTTGATATGTTTTTGAAGATGATTTTAGTTGACAATAGATAGCTATAATTCAAACATATTATCACGCAAAGTAAAATTTGGAATATTTTGGAGATATATAGTAGTATCATTCCTTTTACACCAAATACAAAATATTTAATGGCAGTGGAATTTGGGATTTACTTATATATTAATAAATCAATGATATATAAGAATAACATACTGTTTTCATTATATACATAATATATTGGAGTTTTTTAGATTTGTGAAATGTAATTATATAATAGTATACTTAAAATTCTACTAGCTACATTAGAGGAACTCAATTGAAAATAATATATCTTAATTTATATGAAAATGAAAAATTAACAATATAAGAATAAGTTAAAATTATATATGAGTAAATACAAGTTTTAAAATGATACTTATTAGTAATCTAACTATCAAATACAATTAATTGGATTTCAAATAAGATTAAATTTTTTATTAGTCGTGATATATTTTATTTAAATTTGATTATTATATATTGTACATTATTGAAAAACTAAGATGATTTCATGTGACAAGAGACAATTAATGATAAAATATTGTCGTACTATAATTTATAGTGGAATGTTTCACTATGATCTGGTGATTTTCACTATAATTATATATCATTGGAGAATACATATGGGAAAAATAATCTACCAATTTTATATAAGCATAAAGATGATATTTTTTTTATAATTTCAATGTAACAAAAATAAATATTGTATGGGTTCCATTTTAAATGATTTATAGAGATTCAAACATTATTTTTTAGACAATAAATATGAATATTGACGTTTTTTATTGACTGATATCGAGTGACTATCTAGTTTCAAATATGAAGATAACATTTATAATTTTCCTAAAGTTTCAAAATTTAAATTTTATATGATATCCATGTGATATTTTGAAAACAAAATAAAAATATGATTCAAGGAATATATATGTTTATGAGAATAAAAATATTGAGATTCTAACCTAATACTACATGGTATCTTGAGTTTTGAAGTAGAATAATGAAATATAAGAAATAGAAAAAAACTTGAAGAGTTCTCACTAAATATTAACATTATAAAAATTGAAAAAAGATGATATATTATTATTGAATTGTATTAAAAGGATTATATAAAATTGAATAAGGGTAAAACATGTATTTTATTTCAATAATAATTTATTAATAATTTTGAAGGTGAAAAGGGTCAATTCATATAAAATTCATTATAAAAAATAATATTTTAAGAGTTATTATTTGGGGGGAAATATCTACTATCATTATTGGATCATAGTGAAGTATTATTAAATACCTTGTTTAAGAAATTGGTTGGAAGAATCAATATAAAATTCTGCAATCTAATAAAATAAACCAGTCAGCAGATATTAAATATGACTATAGATAGCTTCAATGTTGAGGAAAATACCTTTTTGTTGTATTATCTTTTCATAAAAGTGTATCACAATGTCTTTAAATTAACCCAAGAACAGGAAGTTTTTAGTCTACCACATTTGGGGAGAGCCTTTTAAATTTTGTGTATTTCTATCACTATTCTTTTACTAATTTGTATGTGGTTTTTGTATTTGGTATCATTAAACATATCCATTCCCTAGTAGTGATGTTGTTTTAATTTCTAAAAGATCTTAATCATAGATAAAATAACTTGGTAAAATTATGCCACATTTATTCATTACCCCTTATCATTATTGATACATAATCCCCTAGGAATATCTTCTATATTTCAAAAAATGATTACACAATAACCCCTACACTAATTAATAAAAATTGGTATCTCTCATTTTTATTATCTATATTAATTATATTACCATTTAAAGAAATTAATAAGTTTTTTTCGTGGAATTTACCAATTAATGAAGAATATTTTTTTAGATGAAATTTTTGAGAGAGATAGATTACATCATAGGACATAAAAATATCAATTCATTGTTGAAATTTTTCATTATAAATAGAAATATACCCTTGAATTATTGAATAATTTTATAATGGATTATTTTTTTACATCCCTTGTGTTTGGATGGGTTTGAAAATATATAGGAATTTTATTTTTTTTATCTATTGGTGGATGGGTAATTTTTTAACCGAAAAATGGAATAAGGTTTTGAGTGTGTGAATGTTTAAGCATGGTTTTTTATGATGTGTTCTAGGTACCTTTGGAAGTTCTAGTGGTCTAAGAATGGGTTAGAGGAGTAAAAATAAGTATGGGCTATCAAAAATGGCTATATAAGAAATTTAGTGCTTAAATTTCATTTATGAAATTAACGGGTTCTACGGGTTGTGCCTTGGAAGCTCATTGTGTAAAAAGGAGGAAACTTTACAAGAATTTTCTGGTATAAGCCATTGATTTACACCATAAAAATCCTAGGGCCTGACTTCTTAAAAATGAAACTGTATTCTTAAAACATGTTCTTATGCCTTAAAATCCAAATTTATTTTTTTTTGTTTTTAAGGGGATCATATATCTTCTTCCAAGCAATTCACAGAACGAGGGCTCACAAACAATGGGAGATCTCTTATCCATCTACCCTAGGGTTTGATAGATCCCCTTCTTCCGACATCAGGATTGGATGTCATTCATTGTGTGGAATACCTCTCAAGTAATTTTTGATAATTTTGATTTCTCTTATTATTGATCAAATCAATTCCCAATTATATATTTATGATGCTTCCTAAGCATATAGTTATTGTTCCATAGCTTTCCCCTCATGTATCATCATTTTACAAGATGTTACCATTGTTCCATAAACTACATTATTCATATTTCACACCTTAAATGCATAACCCTTAAATTTAATTTCTTGGAAAACAATTTAGATCTATTATAAACCTTTTGAAATTGTTATAGGATGATACCAAGATTCATATAACTCTATGGTGTGTATATTATATCCCATTGACTGTGAATGTGACTAATTGGCCAAGACGCCACTAATAGTGTCTGTCCTAATTTTGAGAACATGAATTATAAAATATATTTCGACTAATTGATTAGATTACTCTCTTGAATGTATCCATAGTTGTCACGTGTTCAATTTTGATGGTTCTCTTAGAATAAAATGGGGTTTGAATGAGATATAAGACTCGTGTGATAAAATATTTTTTAATATCATGATTCAAAGTATCCAAATACCCTTATAAGGTATGTTGTCTTACTTATTTAGAATGAATTACTATATGAACATGATAAATGGAAATAGTTATGTGTATTAACACTTGGAATATTATTACTTATGATTAAATTTATTATTGGAGGATGCAAAATGTGTAATATTTTATTGTTAATTGGAATGTATATTCACATGCTCATTAATACTTATTGACGTAAGGAATAAATTAAATGAATAATGATGAATGATTATATGGAATTCATACTTCTAGGTCCTCTTTTTTCACATGAATGGGATTTGATTAAATGTTTATTTAGTGATGACTTATGAGTTATAAAGGATATTCCTATGGACTATGTTTAATTATTAAATGAAGAGAGAAAATGTATTTTATTCTACCTTGAAATATAACTGGACCGATGATATTGACTTTTTTAGATGAGATCATGTATTTTATGATGTTACACTAATACATGGGTGGCACAGGGATTCTTGATAAAGAATTCCTTCAATAGCCATTAGGTTGATTCAAATAGGATACACCATGAGAAACACATGTATTCCTTATATGAAATTAATTTTATGGGATAATAGGTTTTTTGATATGATAAACACCTTGAGAAATATTTGTACTCTTAAAATGGAATTCCATGGATGGGCTCATAGGATAATTAGATAATATTGTTCCTTGAGAGATACCTATACTCTTGATACATACATTCATGGACTACATCAAAGGTAAAAAGAGATTTTATTATTCCTTGATTGATATTTGGACTCATAATACAAACATCCATGTATAGACATAGTTTTTACATGATATTATAGTATGCCTTGATTGATACATGTAATCCTGATAAGGACTTTCATGGATGGGATTATGGGATAAATGAAATTATAGATTTACCTGGGTGATACATTAATTTTGATATAGAATTCCATTAATTTTATCTGAGGTTAAAAATAAATTACTTTATTCTAGATTGTTATTTAGCTTACCCAAATTCTAGACTGTATATGTTCTATAACATGTAAAACCCTATATGTGTAAGAGATCATATTATGAATCAGGTATGAATCCATTATTGTTTGGCACAATTCTTTATTTTAACCTAATACGGATGCCTAATGAGTTAGAAATGGTCCAAAGGTTGTTAAAGGGTTTTTTTAGATCCTGTAACCTACCCTTTTGGGGGAAAATGTGCATGTTATGTGGTTAGGGGAAACCATGTGGTTAGGCTGCACGGTTAGATTTAACCGTGTATATGGTTTGCATTTTCAGGTAGTTTCATCTCGCACGGTTGGTGCATGGTTTCTCAACCCGTCTAAAATAAACATGCGTTATGACCCTTACTGTAGGTTCTCATGGGTGTTTTTCATATGGCTTGGAAAAACATGCTGCTAAACCCTGCATAGGCCAAATTTTGGTCATTATTCTTTTTTCCACTAAAGATTTAATTATCCCCCTCCTTCTTCCTTAATATAATGTCTAGTGGGATGATCCTCCATTTCAATCATTTTGGAGCATTTTCAAGGCCTTTCTTAGGGATCAATAGACCCCCATTAATCTAGGATCTATTTGAGCTTCCATTCATCATGTTAGGTGCACAACAGTGAGTACTCGAGTCTGTCTAAGTTGTTCTTCATATCTCTTACTCTTGATCTCGTTATCAAGGTATGAGAATTTTTACCATTTTCTTAGATATAATACATTACAAGAAAAATTAGATGTTAATACTGAAGTATGAGAGTCACGTGAGTACAAGGTCGGTGTTCTATAACTCATTCCTCAAGATCAATGATTTTGGAAATTTAGTGTGGGGCTCACTGATTTTCATCAAGTATAGTTTTTTGAAGTTATATTCCATGATTATAGTCATTATAAGTATATGGTTATTCTATTTCCATATATGTCATTAATATTTTAGGGTTACGCCAATAACAACTAACACTTCATGTAGTAGAATATTCTATATTTTAGTTTTTAGTGTTTCGACACTTTTGAGCCATTGTTTGGGTATGGTTGATCTTGAACACAAAAATGGTAAGCCAATGTATATCTAATTTTTAGTGAATTATGTAACGGTGAATGGAAATTATCATGTCACTTCCACTTCACCTACATAAGGTATGTTTGTAAGTGTAATTAATTAATTAATGTGATAAATGTGAATGTATATTGTATGAATATGACTCGGCCATATTAATTGAAAATGTATGGTTAGTTTCAAGACATAGAAAACCTTACCACTTGCATTTTAAGGTATAGAATGAAACAAATTAAATTACTATGACATATATTATTAAATTATAGGTTTCATGATAGGTTTCTTTATTAAACTAATGAAATGAAAGGCTTGGATCAAATGGATTACTAAATAGATTAGTTATCATATAGAAAAATTAATTATAATGAATTAAAAGTAAGGTTTCTATTTATGAATATAGTCCTTGAAATATTTATAGGAAGTCTTGACTCGTGTTAACTCTTGGATTCTTGAAGGAATGCCTTGGGTACTTGAGGAAATCATTCCGACTCAAGGATACATGTTTCCTAATTTGAGAACTATGTAGGAACCCAATCCTTATCTACATCTAGATGCCCATTATGACACCATATAGTTTTAAAAGATTCCTTGGATAAACGTTTTTGGTCAAACATTATCATGTAGGTGTCAGGGTTATATTCAATCAGGCCCAGTCATTTCTTTGCCCAGTTTTACCTAGGAAGAAACTCCTTTGACTTGGTAGGCATCTTATTATGGAATTACATAAATAATGGTATGTGTAACTCTTACCCATTAGCTATACTTTGTTACTACTGAGTTAGTGGCCCCTTATGTCTAGGTTTCCTTGATAAATACCATAAAACACTTAATATTAATTATCAAGTATGATTGCCTTGATAAATATTGGAAACTTCACTATTTATACTATCATGAGCTGATGTCAGTGCTACCTATGCATCATGAGACCTATTAATATAAATTGACAATTTCATAGTTAATGAACTTGTTACATTTTCAGATACCTATCGAGGAATGAAGCTAGTACCTAGGTATTTTGTTTAATTATACTGATATACATTATATATACATGCTTGCACACTATTAAATTTCCAACACATGGGCCAAATGCTTTAGAAATCATTTGTGGTGGCCCACTGAGACTAATCTCACACCCTCTCTGGGTGTTGTTTGGTACCCAAGGTAGATTTTAAATATCCAAATATTGATTGAGGGAAGTTTAATGCTTCAGACACTTGGTTGCTTGTTGTGCTACGATGGAGCTAGTATCGGATGACTGAGCTCCATCTTGAGATGCTTGGGAAATATTATTTACATCTATTTCTATATTGATATTTTCAAGTAATTATACTACTTTTTATCCTTTCTTTCTATCCTTCTAGTGACATTACATTCATCATCAGCAGCTATCATATGTTATGCTAGTTATTCCAGTTATTTTTATCATTTTCTATTTATGTTGTACATTCTATTTAATTTTTTCTTCTTCTATTTACCTCTATGTATAATTATCTGATGTGATAAACTCTATTAGTGAGATAATAGTCTCCCCACTAAGACACCTTAGGCCCACACTTCTAGTTGGTAGCCTCTGTCATTTGGGTAGATTCCCTTGAGTCCATGTGGCCCACTGGGCTCGGGGAACCTCCTATGTGGAATATAGCTCTTGAACATGACAATGTGGTATGAGTGGGGGGTTATTTTCTCACATTACTATTTGGATACAATATTTAAAATAATAATAAATCTTGGAAATTGGTTATAAGTTGTGTTTGGGTGTCATGGACCCATGTTTGGGGCGACAAACATGTTTCCTAAAATACAATTGTTATTATATTTTTTCTTATTAGATTTGATATCAATTAAATGTTGGTTAACACACATGATGTGTAGTGTTGTTTCTTATTCATCTTATTGAGATTCTATTTTAACCATGTTCTGATTATATTAAGATAAAGATCATTGTTACATTCATCATATTGGCACCTATAATTCTCATGTCATACATATTTCTATGCCATATAGGTGAATTTCATTACTTTTCATTTCTTTTTTACGCTTGTAATTGATGAGGGATACATTTCTTATTTATATAATGCTTCATATACTCTGGGACGTGATTGAGTGTTTGAATGTTTCAATTTTTGAGGTGTTATGGGAACTCATGGGTTGTAATGTTTAATTTACCGAATCAAGCCTTTAATTAGAAATTCGAATGGGTGTAATTTTTAGTGATAAGGAGTGTGGTCCCTGATTCACTAGGAATGAGATTCCATTTTAAAGGATATTTTATAAAAGTTATGGGAAAATGAAAACATTAAAGTTTAATGGTTTCATGTCTTTATCATGTCTTGTCATTTTTATGAAAGGTAAAGTTGTGAGCCTAGTAGTTAAATAAAATTTGAAATAAAATGGTTATCGATAAATGATGAGGGAAATTACTATTGAGCCTTCATCTATTGGAACCCATGAAACTTATAACTGAGTACTTACCTATACATAGACTTCTAAATAGGTAGTTCGGGTAGTATGTATTGGATAGTGGGTTTTCTTATATTCATCTTCAACTACTCATGTTATCCTTATTCTTCTAAGTTTCTTCAATGGTGTGTGCTTTGAATATTTATATCAATGACTCCATGACGTCTTCAGGTAATATTCCTAGAAGTTAGTGATGACCATGCTTCATACATGGTGATCTATAAGCTTCCAGTCTTACTACCAAGAGTGAAACTTGAGGCACCACCTTTTGTACCTAATTTGGGTATTGATTTCTAGGTACATGATAGTTTTCTACATCTAATGTAGTCCATTCATGGTGCATCATGAGTTGCACCTATGTTGGTTTATTTGACTCATGAGTTCCAGAATCAGCAACATCCCACATTTTTAGGGGATGAAAGTATTCAGGCTATTGAGTCTTACCTAGAGAACACCCTTTATATCATTGATCATCTAGAGATACCTCTATATTGGAGGGTCAAACTTTCTATTTACATGTTGTGTGATTCAGTTAAGCATTGGTGGGATGTGATTACCCAGGATGGCTATCATTAGGGCATTTTATGGGTTGATTTCCATACTTCCTTCTATGATCAGTTCATTCCATGGATACTAAGAATGTAAATAGACAGAGATTTCATGCATATATCATGCATATCAATAAGGGTTCTATGTCAGTTATGGAGTATTCTGCTTGTTTCCTAAAGTTGTGGTGCTTTTTACATCTTCTAGTTGGTGTTGATAATTCTTGTGCTAGACTCTTCAACGATAGGATCTAGTATTCCATTTGTACTCATGTGAATGTTTGTTTTATAACTTATTTCTCTAAAATAGTAAATTGAGCTCTTATCATTGAGCGCAACCAAAGTGATGGTGACAGTATCAGGAATAGAGGACCAGGGTCATTTCATGTTAGTAGTTCTTCCAGGGATAGGAATCATTCCCTTGACGTTACATGTCAGGGAAGTGGTAGTCATGGTACCCTTATAGGTAACTGAGTAGTGTCTCACCATTAAGGATGTACAGGGAATCTAAAGCCTTAGTGTGATAGAGACATGATGGAGTTTTAGTCTTTTGGCAGTATGGGGCATCTTTAGAATTTTATTCAGAACTTTCAATAGGCTTATAAGGGAAGATGATCTAAACCAGTCCCACCATCAAGGGAATGCTCTTTTATTCTACATCAGGGGGGAGTCGGAGTAGCATCGATAGGACTGGAAAAGGAGGTGGATGTATTTGTGGTATCTAGACCCCTAATCACCAGCAGTTCTAGAAAATATTTTTGATCATGGTAGTCCAGCAATTGCTCAGTGTCATGGATTAATCCAGATTCATTCTTTACCATCAATACTCGAGGATCGGGTTATGGGACCATCTACATTATGAGGTAATATTCTTGTAGCCTCCACTATAGTATCTGTTTTATTTTTTATACGTGATACACACTAATTTATCTCTTTATCTATCTTGGAAATACTTGGGTTGGAAATTAAATGTTATTGTGGTGTAATGACCCTATTTATAATAACAGGATTACGATCAGAGGGGAATACGCTAGTGTGTGGACAATCCCCTTGAGTTAGGTAGTTACCCCTTCATATGGGACCTCTTTTTTATTGATATTAAAATTATTTATTTCATTCTCAAGATGGATTGGTTTTTTTCATATCACTCCTTAATAGACTTCTATCATTGAATTGTATCATTCACATCACCATAGGGCAGTAATTATATACATAAGTGTGAGTGGGCTATCCAGGGTAGAAAATCCAGACCAGAGCATAATGGTCTTGGTTGGGTGACCTTCCATATTTCAAATATCTTTTGGGAGAATCAAGTTTTATGTCAAGATAAATTACCTCTTATTATAGATCATTTTAGGGATGTTTTTACTGATGACTTTTTTGGCTTAACTCCTAAGAGGGTGGTGGAGTTTATAATCAAAATTATTTCAGGAGAACATTTTTTTTCTATTACTCCATATAAGATGGAACCTACAGAACACCTAGATCTCAAGATGAAGTTATATGACATATAGGCCTAGGGTTTTATATGGCCCAACACTTCCTCTTGGGGTTCTCCAATTATTTTCACTATGAAGGAGGATGGGACCATTCATTTATTCATGGATTATAGATGGTTGAACCATCTAATGGTTCAGAACCTATATGCACTACCTCAAACAGATGATATCTTTGACCAACATGAAGGAGGTAAGGTATTATCTAAGATCGACCTAAGATAGTGAGATCATAAAGTGTGAGTCAGGCCATCAGACATACCTCATATAGATTTCCGTAGTAGGTATGGTATGTAGGAGAAACTAATTATATTATTTGGTATTATGAACCCACCTACTGTTTTCATGGCTCTAAAGAATAGAGAGGTCCACCCCTAATTGGAATCTTTTATCATTGTCTTTGGGGATGACGTATCAATGTATTATCACACTCATAACAACTATGAAAATCACCTTGATAGCATTATGAGTACACTGAGAGAGAATAATATTTATACTAATATTTATATGTTTCACTTCATAATCAAAAAAGTTTAATTATTCTGTAATATTATCTTAGAATTGGTAGTATATGTTGATCCATATAAGTTGAGTGTAGTGGTTTCCTGGGAGAAATCCACGAATGTGTTTGATATATGGAGTTTCTTAGGGATGGATAGAAATTACTGGAATTTTAAATAGTAATTCTCATAAAATGATTCACCTCATAATTTCCTTACAATGAATGGTGTCTAGTTCTTGTGGTTAGAATCTTGCACAAAATCCATCCAGAAGATGAGAGGGAGGCTTGTCTAGGCACCTATTCCAATTCTTCTAGATCTTGGAAAAGTTTATACCATATTATATGATTCATCATGAATTATACTAGGGTTAGTACTAATTTAGGAGCATAGATTCACTACATACGGATCTCAGCGGTTATGGCCTCATGAGATAAATTACCCAATGCAAGACCTTGATCTAACATCGGATGCACATGACATATGTTGCTAGAGACAATATTTGCTGGGTGAGTTATCTTTGGTTTAAAATGAATAAAAGAGTCTCAAATATATATTTTAAATGTATTAATTGAACCTCATATAGTGAATACTGATCGACTATATTCAGTCCATCATTTTGATATTACCTATACATCTGGAAAGGTAATGTTAGTCGCTGATGCGCTGAGTTGGAAAACTAAAACATAAATTGTACGAGAAGCTAGTTATGAATGGATGTTAATGGTTTTCATTTTTGAAATACATAGGGAGTTTCATGACATTCATTAGTATTCTTTCATCTCATATTTGATAGTTTCATATTTCCTCCTTGAGAAGCTGAAGGGGAAAAAATTCAGATCTCGGGGGATTGTTTCTCTATGAGTGTATATCAGGAGTTGAACCTCCTTTGTATTGGTCTGTGGATAGGGAAGACATCATATATATACATGGATGTTTCTGGGTTCATACATATATGATATAGGAGTTGAATAAAATGCCTCATACTTCTTAGTGGGTAGTTCATCCTAGAATCTCCAACTTTAAAGACATATGTTATGCCAGTATTGGTGGCTTGGGATGAAGCATTAGATGGAAGGCTTTATCCCTAGTTGTTCCACCTGTTAGTATGTAAAGGAATAGAACCTGAGACCTGATGTCTTGTTACAACTTCTTCCAATCCTAGAATGGAAATCATAAGATATTTCAATAGATTTCATAGTCTTCATACTCAGGTCATCAAGGGGTAGCGATGATTAACTAACTAAAAAAACATACCACTTCATTCCTTTTAGGGATACATTCCTAGTTGATGATATGGTAAGATTGTATATCTGTGAGATCATATGACTACATGGGGTTCCTCATACTATTGTTTCGGGTATGGATTCTTCTTTCACATTATCATTATAGAAGGGATTATAGAAATCTATGATTATAAAGGTGTTTCTAACCATGTCTATTCAACCATAGACTAGTGGATAGTTGGAAAGGATGATATGAGTTCTAGAGTACATGCTCCAAGAATGTTTCTTCGATTTCAGTGGTCCTTTGGAGAATAAAATACCTCTCTTGGAGTTTTCCTATAATAATAGGCTTCTTGAGACAATTCAAATGGATCCTTTTAAGGCCTTATATGGTAAGTTATTCTTTCACCCATGTGTTGGATAGTGGTAGGTGAGGATACCCTACTAGTTCTTCATCTCATATATGATAATTTGGAGCATGTTCAGCTAATCAGGAAGTGTATTTCTAGTTCTCAGTCTAGACATAAATCTTATGTCGATCACCATTAATGACCTCTAGAGTTCTATGTTAGGTGTCTTTTTTCACTCGGGTATCACCCAGGCTAGGGAACATATGGTTAAGAAATAATGGGAATTCATCACCTCATTTCACAGGTTTGTTTTATATTCTAGAGAGAGTTGTTCTAGTATCCTATCAGTTGCTACTACCTCAGAGGTACCATGATATGAAAAACTTCTTTCATGTTTCACGACTTCTACAATATCATGCCAACCAATATCATACCTATGATATTTATTAATTTGATTAATATAATGATTCTAACTTTGAGTAGTATCTAGTATTCATCATTGAATGGAGCACAATGGATATATAGGGATAGTTTTTTCCTATGGTACAGGTGCAATGGCAACACAACCATGTGTATGATTAGTCTTTGGAGTAGGAGGCAGACATACATTCCTAATGGATTGTGTTTTTCTCAAACAGTGTTTCACCACCCATGTATGGTGAACATCGGGATGAGTTCTTACAAAGTCGAAGACAATAATAATTTAGTTTTTGACTTGGGTGTGGATCCTTTAAAGTTTGTTCTAATTATTTATTTTGGACTTAATACAGATTCCTAAGGAGTTAGCGAAGGTCCCAAGGGTTTATAAGGCTTGTTCAGAGGCCGGATCCCATCCTTTTATGGTAAATGGACCTAGCACATTGTTAGAGGAAAATGTTTGGTTAGGCCGCATGGTTTGATCTAACCGTGAATATAGTCTAAATTTTTAGTTAAATCCATATTGTATGGTTGGAGCACAATTTCTCAAACGATGTGGCCAAATCATGCATAGTATAAATTTTATGTATTTTTACTTTTTTCCCTTAGTGGTCTAATTATCCCACTCCATCATCCCTAATTCAATTTCCAATAGGATGAAACTTCATTTATATCATTTTATAGATTTTAAAAGTCCTAAACTAGATATCAAAAGGTCCCCATCATCTAGGATTCATTCGATATTCTATTCATCATGTTGGATGCACAATGGTAACTACTCGAGTTCGTTTGAACTATTCTTCACCTCTCTTACTATCGACCTATTTATTGAGGTGTGATTGTTTTTAACTTTTTCATAGAAATACTCCATTCCATTAATAATTATAGTCTAATAATAGATTAGTATTTTCATGCGAGTACTAAGTTAGTGGTATATAACTGATCCATCATGTTATTGGATTTTTGAATTATCATGTGGGGCCTGCCGATTTCATTGGGTGGTGTTTATTGAATTTATATTCCTTAATTATAGTCATTAGAATTATATTTTGATTCATGTTAGATATATGTGATTAATTATTGGGTTTTACAACCATAACACCCAAAACCTCATGTCGGGGAATATTCCATAGTAGCATTTTTAGTGTTTTTAATGCTTTTGAGCCATTGTATGGGTGTGCTCGAGCTTTACCACACTGATGGTATGCCTCCATATACTAAATATCAGTGAATTATGTAATGGTGAATGGAAATTAACATTTCACTTCCACTAGATCCTCCTATGGTATGTTCATAATTGTAATTAATTTATTAAAGTGATAAATTGGAAAGTATGTGGTATGAATATGAAATGTACGTATTAATTGAAAATGGATAGTTAGATGCATGTCTTATCACCCCTTTCCACATGTAGTGTAAGGTAGAAGATAAAACAAACAAAATAATTATGACATTTAGGTTAAATTAGAGGTTTCATGCTACATGGCCTTATCAAAATAATGAAAGGAAGGCGTGGAACAAATAGCTTCATAAATGGAATAGTTATCACATGGAAAAATTAATAGTAATAAATTAAAGTTAAGTTTCATATTTATGCATATATGTTGTCACATATTTATAGGATGTATTGACTTGTTTTAACTTATGTACTACTGTGGGAATTCCTGGGGTACTCAAGGATGTCATTTTGACTCTAGGATATCAGTTTCGATGGGTGAAACCAACTTGAGATCCCAATCCTTGTCTATATATAGATGCCCAATATGACACCATAATAACCCTTCATTATTTTTACAGGATACCTTGGATACACTATAGGGATCCCTCACTGACATGAAGGTTTCATGGTTATAGGCCAATGGGAAAAGTCATGGATTATCTCTATTTTACCTTAGAATAATCTTTTGGGACTCAGTAGGCATCTTATTGTGGAATTCCTTGCATGACGTTTGTTGTATTACACTCTTACCCTTTATCTATACACAATTACTACTAATTTTGTGGCCCATTAGGTCTAGTATTATTTGGGAAATACCATGGAACAACTTCATATTAATTATCAATTATGCTTTACTTGTTACATCATGGAACCTTTACAATTTATAATATCACGAGATGATTTTAGTCCTGAATGTGCCTCACTTTACCTATTAATATAAATTTTCAATTTATTAATTAATGAACTAGTTACATGTTTAGACACCGTATAAGGGGTGAGGAATGTACTTGGGTATTTAGTTTCATTGTACTGCTTTAGTTTACATATGTATGCATGAACACTATTTCATTTCCATTACACAGAACAATTTTTTTACACGATTGGTAGTGGATATTAAGATTTATCTCACACCCTCTCCATGAATATTTTGGTACTCAGGGAAAATTACATTAATGTAGGTGTTTATATAGGGAGTTTTAATTCTTTATACATTAGATTTCATACTATTCTAGGATGGATCTGGTAGCAGATAACTAAATTGTTACTAGGGATTCTTGGGATAGTTTATGTATTTCCTTTTCTACATTGAATTTTTCATGTATGGATGCTACTTTTTATCTATTTTTTCATCTTTCTAGTGAAATGACATTTATCATCATGAGATATTTTATGAAATTATAGTTATATCAATTATTTTAAAAAATTTCTCTTTCATGTGTGCATTTTGTTTACTTATTTCTTCTTCTATTTACCTTTATGTGTAATAATATGATTTGATAAACTCTATTTATGAGGGAATAATATCCCCATGGATAAACCATAATCCCTTACTACTATATTGAAGCCTTTTTCATTTCAGGAGATGTGCTTAAGGCCATGTGTCCCATCAGGATTAGGGCACCTCCTACGTGGATTTTTCTAAAGTGGGAATTATTTGCATGACCTTCTTTGAGTAACTTGTGATGAAATGTTATAATTTATTAATTTACTAATTTATTATACATGTACACTAATAAATAATATATACAAGGACTTCATTTCATTAGACACCATTGGCATTATCTTATTGAGTTTATCTCACACCCAATTAGGACCAGCATTGGTTACTCAGACATATTACTTGTACGCAGGTTGGGATTATGGATGGTGCCCAAATTTGGATGATTGATTTCTATTAGGATGAAATCATGGTTATAAATGACTGAGACAGTGATTCGGTTTCCCATGGAATAGTTTTTTGTATTTGTTGAATGACTACCTTATTTCATGTATAACAATCACATTTTTTATTGACAAGACATCATTTCTATATGATTGTGATTTATTATTTTTTTCGGTTTCTTGAATTTGGATTATTTACTTTTGGTGCTCTATATTATTACTACTTTAACTATTTTCTTATTTATATATATCATTATGTAAGTCTTATTATGAGGGTATATTCTCCCCACCACACCATCATTAGAACCAAAATTCTAGTAAGAAGGCTCTAGCGTAATAGGAGGCACACTTGAGGCCTTGACACCAATCAAATCAGGGTACCATTTTAGTGGATCTCGAGTTGGGATATTAAAATTTTATATTAAAGGGTTTTATTTTCTTTTATCTTACATTTTGGGATGATATATAGTAGAATAAGAATATTTTGACCCTTGGTAGACAACTAGTGTCTATATCTGACCAACACATGTATGGGGGTAATATCAAGTTTCTTGGGATGGTATTGTTCATGTTGTTGTTATTATAGTTGTTTACTATTTCACCTTGAGAAATTTATTCTTCTTTCCAATTCTTATTTATTTATGGGATTTACAATATTTTAAACATTTAGAAATATGGGAAGTAATTAGTTTCCATTCATCCTTATAAAGACTTAAGGATTTATATGTCATGTATATTCCATGCCATGTTTATTTTAGTGAGTGTATTGCATGTTTCATAATATATATTCTAGGAATCCTCTTATTAAACTATGTTAATGGTTATAGAAAGTATAATGATAAACCTAATTTTTTTTAATGTTTCTTCATAAACCTAAATGGTTTTTCCTATATATAATTATAGTGTAGCCTTAAATAACAAATTAAGATATGTTTAATCCATAGAAATATAGTAACCTAGGATAAAACCTTATTTGGTTTCGGTTACATGGATTCCAATTGTAATTTATATATCTTTTACTTCTATAAATTGGGAATGCATATCCATCTAATCAAATAATCATATTTGAAAAATTATATTTTGATACCTGATGTAAGGTCTAGTTATAGTTACATGAAGTTATAATTTTAAATTAAAAGGCCTTGTACCTTTATAATTTGGGAATAGTGAATCATCTAACTATACAATTGTATAAATATAATTTTTTTTAAAATATAACCCATAAAATGATTTGTTTTCATAAGTATATTAGACTTGACTCATCCCAAGTAAGTCATTCATGGTGTTTTATGATTATGATATAAATTATACTCGGCATGCATAGGACAGTCATGGTAGGATGTGCATATATGAAAACCCCAAAAAGGGTTAAATTAGTCTTTAATAAATCAATTTTAATTATGTTTCACTTAAATGGACCAATTTGAACTGGCATGACCCCTGTAGCTAACCATTATCTTTATATTCCTTAGTGCTTAACACTATAGGGGTATTCTTTTGATTAATATGGGATGGTTATTTAGAATTCTAGAAGCCATATACATGGGTTATGTATAAATGTATGGTGTAATCATACTGAACCTATTCCCATTAATTGATAAAGGGATGGTTATCTTATTTTTATATTTATAACTTTGAGGCTTTAGTTAATTAAAATACCACTTACAACCTAATGGGTGCTTCACTCTATAGCATGGAATTGACATTTTCTTTAACTAAACCTTTTTGTGAGATCTTATAGATAAATTAATAATGGTTAAAAAGTAAATTATGAGATACTTTTTCTAATGTGGCACGGTGTCACCTAAATAAAGTGCTTAGTATATTTTTCCTTTATTATTGGTAGTTTACATTTATTATATATGAACTAATTAAAATTTTGTAGTAATTGAGCATAGACTAATTTCTCTGATAATAAACCATGTGGAGGTAGATATAGCATGGATCCTTGACACTTTAATTTATTGTATACAATTTTTATATTAAAATACATTAATTTTTATGATATAATTTTTAATTCATGCCTATGTAGTTGATATTTTTTCATATATGGTGGGATAATCTTATTTATATGAAATGGTACAAAGAAGGAAAATATACCAAGATTTTGACATTTAGAAGACATCCCATGATGTAATCTGAAAATGAACACACTTTGTGTCATGAGGTGAAGCGTTGAGGCATGAAAAAAGTGAAATGGAGATTATGGGGATAAAATTTCAATATTCATGTTGTGTGAACATTACATGACATGAAAAAAATAGAATTCGTGAATCAATGTCAGTGAATAAAGTGATGAGACACTAGGTCATGTAAAAAATTACTTGTCGTGTAAACATTAGATGTGGTGAAACATTTAAATTACCAGAAAAATTCATGTAGACCCAATAAGTATCTTTTTACGAAAATTAGTTTCATGGGGAACCATATTTTGAACCAAAATGGCCATTAATCATCCAGGATGAATTTTTGATGCATAGAAATGATATTGAATGATTCTTGGGCCCCATGGGATTCTATAAATAGGGATATGAGATTCTTTGTTAAATGATTTTGGATGACAATATCTATAGTGGGAAGTTTCACTATTGAAAGGTCCTTCACTTCTTTCTCTTGGGTTTTATTTAATGATTTTTTTATTTATATCCTTACCCCTTAAATTCTAATCACTGAGATGAGAGGGTAAAACTTTCTTTGTTCAAAATTTATATAGAGAAGGAGGAAGGTGATGTTAGATTTATGTATTTTTATTCAGGTTTTGGAATTCTATAATTTATTAATTCAATTCCAATCCCTTTTTTCATGACTCTTATTAATTGAATCGGAATAGATCATTATAATTGTACAACCAGTTACCCTATGTTGATGCATGACCTTTGTTACATTCAAGAAAACCAATCTTATACATGGTATCTCGACCAACTCAATTCGAAAGAACCCTAAACTACCAGACCAAGAAAAACAAGGGATTTTTGCATTATAGAGGGGTTACCAAGACCATTGGATCCCCCTCATATAATATTCAATGACAAACATGGTTTAATCAATTTATTTTCTAAATTAAAATTACACCTGAAACCTAAAACTACAAAACCCTACCATGCTTTCAAATCGTGATTTTCAAAACACAAACTACATTACTTCATTATTTATCATCCATAACATCAATTTCAAAAAAAACAACTATTATTTTCCCTCTTTCTTAAAATCAGTCAAACAAAAAAAATCTCTAAAAACATATTTAAAATAATTTAATACTCTCTATGGAATAAATATCTATATTTCCTCTATATTTATTTTAAATAATTTTCTAGAATTTATCTAAGTTTTATAAATTTATTTTTTGATTAGACCCATGGTAAAAAAACAACACCCTTTGGGCCTGCCAAAACTGGAACTATTTTTAGGGATGGTTGCTGATTATATTTTAGAATAATATTAAATTCATTATATTATTTTATTTTCATTATTTTACATAGTGTTTTTTTGCTGAAAATTTTAGGGTTAAAATCATTAAATGAACACATACAACTCTTGGGAAAAGATAAAATACTCTATTGATTCAAACCTAACTTATAAAATAAGCACAGATAGAAAATTCACTGTGATAATGGTAGGAATACAAATAAATCAATCAAATACAGGACTTTCTCAAAGTGTTATGGGGATTTGTATTTTCAAGATCTATGGGTTCTATCAAATACAAGATTGAAACTAAGCATCCTCATGCCCCCGTCGAAATAAACCACTTTGAGATCAAACCTTTTATCATTCAAAAAATCTCCAATACAGTGAAAGTCATCGGAATACAACATGAAGGTCTGAACACACGTCTGGGAATCTTTTGAAATCTCTAAAACTCATTTCAAGTCTATAATGCTTCATGAAATGTTGCGAGACTCCATATTTTCTATTTATTATTATGATAGCACTCTCCAGATTGGATCCAAAACTTTCATGAACATTCGATCAATGCAAGGGATTATTTGGCTAAGAACTATCTCATCTATTTCTTCACACCATCTAATTTGATGGACATATGAGTAAATATTATAAAGGTTTATCAATTTTAGGATCAATAACTATAATATTTATTGTAATATTTCAAAGATATGACTCCTAAATTATTCTGTCATGGTATAGAGATATGGATATTAATCCAAACATTTTATAAGGGGTGTTCCATGGGAAATAGGTCAATATTTAATACTGTAGCTATAGGATCGCTATTAAAAAGTATCTAGAATAGGGATACATATTTTTGTATGAAATTGAAAGACAATGTTTCTTGTGGAATAGAGAGGGGTTATATATATGGAATCAGTTTACATAATGATGGTCCAAAAAAAGACCCCCAAGATACGTATATAGAGGATAGAAATTATGTTAATTATAATTGTGGTAATAAATTTTATGTTGGTTTCCACAAAAACCTAATTTATAAGGATATTAAAAATATCCAGAAGGGTACCAATAGTAACACCCCAAGGTCCCACACTAATGATCGAGGTCCATATGTGTGAAGAGACACTACCCGCATTTATATCCATGACTAGCGTGGTAAAAAAATATAATGGTAGAATAAATGAACCGTAATGATGCATTGTAAAATTTATAACATTATATATGACAAATAATTGAATTTCATTGAGATATACCAAGAAGATCACTTCCAGGATTCTATAAAGTGAACCCACATGAAGAGTTGTAATTCATTTCCGTATGAAGTAGAAAAATAACTCATGACCATTCTAGACAAATCAAGAGATAATTAGTTAAAAAAGAAGTTTAATATCTATAAAATAGTAAGAAACATGTAGATGATAAAGCTAAATAAGAACCACTTTAATACATGTTGGTTATTCCTTTCTTTATAATGATTGTTACATGTTAAGATCGTCATGAAAAAAAATTGTGTTTCTCAAAAACATTAATGAATTTCTTATTAATATTATTTTTTAGGGGATCAAGTGAACATTAAGATTTATGAGAAATTTAGGAAAGTGCTAGTGACCAATAAGAATAAGACGGAGGAAATTGGCATTATCCCAATTACATGTGAGTGCATAGTGGTTTTATTAAATGACCTACCTAATAAGCAATGTGATCTAGGTATATTTTTTATTCCTATAATTATCAGATGTAATAAATTAGGTAAATATTTTTGTGACTCATGTGAAAGTGTAAATATCATTCTGTAAACCAATTTCAATATTTTCAAACCAAAATTATTGAATCTCACAAGAGTATCACCCTTACTGGAATACTCAATAGTGAAATATCCCTAAGGAATCATTGAAGATATTCTAATAAAACATAGAAAATTATATTTCCCCATAAACTTCTTATTTTTGGATATAGAAGAGGATTTGACTCCACTCATTCTAGGGAGACACTTTTTTATCCTAAAGGAATGTATTGATCAATGTCCAAAGAATAAAACCATGTATGAGGGTTGGTTTTGATTATTTATGTTTCAATATTCGTAGGGTGATAAAGAAATATGTTTTAATGGAATACAATGAGTTTTTAGAAAACAATGTTCATAAATTTCAGGGTATTGCTAAAGCTAAAGAAGTTAATGATGTAGATACAATTGTAAAGTATGCTAATCAAAACACACATGGTAAAAATAAGAACGGGGAGATTAGGGGTTAGACAGCTAAAAATATTCGAGAGAATGAATCCACCAAAATTGAGTAAGGGAAATATTAATTGATGGTATATGAACATACATTTAGTCATTTAAGATTAAGGTAGAAATGATGGATCATCCCAATGGAAATCCAGTATGTACTACCATCAACAAGAGTCAGGTTGTTTAGAGAGGATGGACATAGACCAACATATATGAATAGGACATTTCTTAGACCATTCATTAATCCTTACTAAGTAAAAACGTTTCATTCATCTATCACCTAAGAGAAATAATAATTATATAAGTTCAAGATAATTAATTTTAAAAAATGTCTTTCGGAGGTGACTTGAGTTTTTAGTTTTTTACATTATTTATTTTTCTATTTTTTGGTGAACATTAAATCACCCAAAAATCATTTAAATTCATTGATAAGGGACTAAAATATCACGATTTTTTTTATTTTATTGGACCATAAATTTAATTGAAGAATAAAACAGAATGAAAAAGATGAAACTGTAAGACTAATACACATCAAGATCGCCATTCACTTCATGATATCTAGACAATACACCTGGTGAAATCCATTCATGATGTAGACTAGGTGTAGGAAGAACCTATACATTCAACTCCAAAACATCATTCAAAAGGGGATTAATAGTTTCATTTCTATATTTTTCTGTTATATTCCTCAAATTTAATATTTTTTGGTATTTTAGCATCCAAATTACTTGACTACATTTGATTATTTATTTATTGAACTATATTCGAAGACATAAATTGCTGATAATACTTGACATGTCATTGTTTTAAAATTTCGTTGTCATTAAATTTGATATATAAAATGGGAAAATAATTATTATATATGATATGTGGATTAAGATTTGTAAAATTAAGATAAAGTGGGATGTTAATTATTATAAATGAAATATTTTTGAGGATTTTCCATGCTACAGTTTTCAGATAATTTCATTAATTGATTTTATTATTCATTTTCATTTCCATGAGTAGTTTTCCCAACCCTTCATTACCATTCTAGATACATCCTCTGAGATAAATATTTGTCAATATTTCTTATCATATATTTCTTATGATACACGATCATGTTCTATTCTATAACTTTTTTTTCGTATTCTCAAATCCGTAATTGCACCAAATTTACAATTAATATGATTGGGGCACATATTTTCTCCCTTAACCTGATACATAACTTACATTAATTCTTTTTAAGACTATTTAAACCATGAAGAACCGCATTAGGGAAGATCTATGTTACAATCAAATTTTTTCCTTTCATACCTTACATAAAATTTAGGCATGATTATCGAAAATAAGATCAGTGAAGACATAGACTAGTGTAATGGATACACATTATCTAATGGATAAGTGTAGGAAGGTTTTCATTTGATTTTATGAAGTCACATTCATTTAATTTAGTGCACGCCCACTTATAAAAAAATGAAAAAAATATTAAAAAAACTATTTGTGTATTGGGAAATTAAAAAAATCAAGATTTATTGACTAGTGATCATGTTATAACTATTAGAAATGGTTTAATTAAAAGATAATTTGTTTTTGGGTGGTGGTTGTGATATTTTTCCAATAAACAACTTTAAAAATAACGATAGAAAGAGATAAAAAGGTGAGAGATAAATAATACAAGATGGAATTTCATTTATTTAATTTCATTTGTTCATAATCCTACTTATAGATACTAAGGGTATAAGAGGATTTCATTGAGATATTTTTATTATAATTTAAATTAATTTAGATAAAAAATGATCTTTTTTAGCTTCACTTGTTTTACATCATCTACCTGCATACCCTAAGGATCTCATTCAATTGGTCCTAAAACAATGAGTCCCTCATGATTATTTGAGATATTGTCTCTATGTACTAGATAAAGTAGTTTCCTTGAAATAATATGGTATTTACAGTGTTCTTGAGGTATGTGTTGACCTCTATATGAAATTTTACTCGGATGATTAGAGGAAAAAATCAAAGTGAAGTAAAATGAAAATGGAATTCATAATCATAATTCATTGAAAAATAAATAAATGATAATTTAAAAAGAAATTGTTATTTTAAATAGAAAAATCAAAATACTTGATTTTTTTTATTTGAATAATGAGGAGTTAATTATTTCCCATGTGTGATTTTTGAACATTTAATTTCCCATTTTATCAATTTTTTTATTGATGTTGATTTTAAATCATGTAAATGTGATATTCCTATTTAGTATGTTGAGATACCATAATTCAAGAAAAGTATTGATTTAGGGGTGATGGATTTTGATATGTTCATTTATTATATAAATTTTTTATATTAAAATGAATTAATTATGATGATATTATGGTTAATTCAATCATCTATAGCTAATATTGTTTTTATATGTAGAAGGTTACATTTATTTTTGGAAAATGATCCAAAGAAGAAAATATTATCCAATAATACACTTTTAGAGGACATCCCATAATTTAGGATGATTATTAAGACACATTTCCCCATGAAATGAAGTGGCGGGGTGAAACACTAGTGAAATGATGCTTCTGAAGTTGGAATTCCAAAATTTTCATCATGTAAACATTACATTATGTGGAAAAATTACAATTTATAAACTATTTTCATATAATTAAGTGAATAAATCCTTGGTTTTGTAAGTATTACCTGTCATGTAATCATTACACTTAGTGAAACATATACATGATGTGAATGTGTCAGACAAACTCAAAAACAATACTTTCATGGGATTTAGTGCTTTAGAGAACCATTTTTTGACCCTAAATATACATTGATCACCTAGGATGACTTTTCATTCATATTAATGACATTCAATGATTCACAGGCCTTAAGAGATTCTATAAATAGGGATTTGATCTTTTGTTGCAAAGGATTTTGGAGACAAAAATATATTGTGAGAAGTTACATTACTAGAGGGTCTAGAATCTCTTTTTTATGGTTTTATTTTATGATTCTTTTCTTTATTTACTTTCTCATTAAACTCTCATCACTACTATTATAGGGTTAAACTCACCTTTTTCTAGGGTAGTGTAATTATAGGGGGAAGTTTCTGTTGGGTTTATGCATTTTTATTCATCTTCTAGATTTTTATAATTTTTTTATACAATTCCAATCCCTTTGTTTTCTTTTTCCAAGACCATTGTTAATTGAATTTGAAAGTGAAATTATAATTTTAAAACTAATTACCTGAAATTGTACCATAACTATTTTACCATTCATGGAAATCATGTTTAAGTATTGTATCGAGACCAACATGATTCAGGAAAAATATAAATTGTCAAAGTAAGATAAAAGAGAAAATTTCTTTATTAAAGAGGGAATACAATGACCATATGATCAAACTTATCTTGTCTCTGATGCCAACCATGGATTAATAAATTTATTTTCTAAAAATAAATTGAACACAAACACTAAAACAAAATAACCCTAAAATTCTTTCGAAACAAGATTTTCAAAACCCAAAATGCATTTCATTGTTCTTCATTATTCTTCAACCCATTTTCAGAACAAACATCAATTCTTCACACTCCTTATTAAAATAAATAAATTAAAATAAATTTATTTATAAACAAAATTAAACTAATTTAATCATCTATGTGGGATCGATATTGAAATTTATTCTATTTTCATTTTAATTAATTAATTATACTTGATTTGATGTTATTAAATTTATATTTTTTTAGACCTGAGGGAAAAAACGCTATTTGGTCCCATAAACCCTACTTTAGTGGTTGATTTTAAATGAACCATTTAAAGTTTACTTTAATAGGAATGTGAGAATTTCTATGGAACTATGATAACTTATTTTAGGTTTTTTTACCTAAAGGTTGTGCAGTAGTTCCATGGGAAATTTTAGGCATAACTCTAGTTTTAAAGGTTAATGCATTATAATAATATGTGCAGTTATACCATTTTAATAAATCTCTTTAGAATAATGTGCTAATATAATTTTCATTCTCACCTCTTTAGCATGCTGAGTTTCAATTTTTGATTGATTGATTTTGGTAGGACACATAATTTCTAAAATAACACCCTAGAAAGGCGGTTGGTTATTCGGTAAGTTGAGCCAACAAGGGGTATTATAGTTTATGGGTTATGGATGGGTGTTATATATTTATACTTTTATTTTCATATCATGAAAATCTAAATAGAAACACCATTGGAGTATGATTACTGAGAATCAGGGTCTCACAGCCTAATATATGGAAGGATATAATTTTATGCCTTTATTAATAGTCTTGGACAGATATAGGTTAATAATAATATTATATACTCTTGGTTTTATGTCATAAGATTGATTTATCAAGCACATTCTAGGACATTTAATATCTAACCATAAGTAGGATGTCGTTCTAATGTGATAGACCTTAGGGATAGGCAGGAGACCTATAGGCCCTTAGTTCTAACATGGATCCTAGTGGGAAAGTGATGTTTCTTGACCATGGAAAACCTATGAAGGGGTTTGAACTTTGTTTGTGTTTTTTTCAAAGTAAATGATCCTAGTTTTACACTCTCTTAGAGACATGTGAACCTAGGGAGATTGGGATTTTTTATAAGCATGGTGGAACCTATGTTTTTAAAGAAGTTACAGGGATTATTGTAAAAAAGACAAGATTAGATGGGAAAGGTTGTTAGGGTTCCAAGCCCAATTGACCAGTGGGTTATATAGTAGGTACTTAAATTTCCAAAATGTCTCTTGATTGTTTTTCCTTTTATAAACCATGGAATAAGAGAGGGTCCTGAGTTTTAATAGTTGTTCCAAGGGATCTCCCTTAATTTTATGATTTACATTTCATGTAGCACAGTCAGCACTACCTTGATGGCGGATGTCTAGTGAGATCATGAGTCATGTCTTGAGCTGGGTGGTATGACATTGTATAGATATTGTGTTTGGAATGATTTTTTCATTCCTTTTGTACATAGTATCTAGTTTATGTGGAATTTTGATGAGTGGTCGGGTTTGTTTTGAGGATCGACATTTAAAATATTATGTTTCTGAACTTGAAAACCTAGAGATATGTGTAAATTAAAGTAATTGAACATCAGATTAGGGATAATTTGATAATGAACAATGTACCATGAGAAGAATGACTTATAGTTGGACCTGGACATGCATTCTCAGGATACATGGAGTCAGGGTTTTTTCCAAGAATATAATGATTCTTTTTACATGAGTATAGCTCAAAAATATATATACATTCCTATTGATATAACCCCTGATGTAACATCTTAGTGTAATCCTGTTATTGAAATTTTCATTCGAAATACATTGGCATTATCCTGAGTACATTGGGATTGCGTCAATTATATGATGGGTAAATGTAATTAAATTAAAAAAATATCATATTTTATATTTGATTAACGAACTCTTTTGGAGTGAACTAAAAGGGAGGAATATATTAAGTCATAACATGGGGATTAAAAATTTAGCCATTTAAGGTAAAAGAAACTCATTTGTGTTTAATTTTAGTAACTTCCATGAGAAGCATTCTCAGGAATTTGGAATGGGTGATTTGATCTTTTCTGATATTGATAGGGAACAAGATTATTCTCATCCATTTTATAAGATATTTCTTAAGAGATACCAAGATTATTCTATAGTAATTAAAATATTCTTACTCTATTAGTTTAAAGAAAAAAATTCTACTAAGGTGGTAAACAATGTGAAGATTAATAAAGGGGGGCCCTCAAGTGAGGAAGTGTCATTGGATTTTAATAATAGTCATTGAACAGTTGTTTAGATATTTATTCCATTTAATAAATGAAGCCATGTATTTCTATATTTCTTTTAAAATTATAGGCATGTGCTCATGGGATTCAATGTAATATATTAGTTTTTTTATGCCTAACTATGGTCATGGACATAGATCCTTATTCAGTCATGGAATGTCCTTAGTAACACTATGATTATTATGTTGGAATTCCTTGGATAGATTCATGGAAACTAGTTGATTATTTCACTCAACCTCTATTTGAGATAATATCTTTGGGTTGAGTCAATGTTTTTGGTATGTGTTCTTCTATTCTAGGAACCAATGTTTCACTTATAAACTCCGAAGTACGGACTACATAGGATGGGATACTTAGACTACATTGGTTAGATCTCAAGGTTGCCCTATATGTATAGTTTTTCTTGGATGATGTGGTTAGGGATGGTCTATATAATTCATGATTTCGATTGAGAGGGGTGTTATGTAATGGTTTTCTATATATTTTCAAGGAACTTCTAGTATAATTAAACTAAATTGGGTCTATTATAATTCAACCATGGAAATCATGTTGAGCATAAGAGGTACTTTTCTCATATATGATTAGGTGTTTAATATTGAGAACCATTCCATGAGAATTTTAATGGTGTTAAATAAAATATTTTTATAAGTAATTCTAATTATAGATGTACCATGACTCAAAATTGAATAATAAAGGATAAACCCTATTTTGGAAAGTGTTATAGGCCATTAGATTAAAGAGATAATTATGTGATCAGTTCTTGGGTTAGATGGGCCCAGGTAAGTGTCATCTTAGTGCTTTGTCAATGGTTACAACTATTGGATCAAGTTTTATTAGTTTTATTGAAGTACATTTAAAGTGATTCTTGGATACACATTGAACATTTGTACATGAAAATCATCCATTTGAATGAGAAACCACAAACTAGGTAGTTCAGGTATTATCTCCTTATATCCCCGAAGACTTATTAAGGATGAGAGGTTCTATGGTGGGGAGGTTGTAACATCCTAGATTTTGGGATTGGTTGAAAATTATTCTGGAATTTAATTTTTTTTATCCATTAGTTGAATGACAGTTTTTTAAACAAGACATTAAAATGAGGTTTCAAGAGTTTGAATGTCTAAACATGGTTTTTTTTGTTTGTGTTATAAGTATATGTGGAAGTCCTGAGGGTCGATGAAAGATTTGGGGTAGTAAATTGTAGTGCAATCATCTAAAACTAGATAAAATGGCCATTTACATAGTAAATGTAGTATTCAATGTGAAAGGGTTCTACAGGGTACTCTTTGGAAACATACAGAAAAAAGGGATAATATTGCCAAGAAATTTACCATGTAAACCATTTATTTACTCCATAAAAACCCATTTATATGCTTCATAACCATGAAACATATGGTAGTAAATATTATACCATAAAATACCTAGTTATGATATTTTTTTTTAATAAATGGGATTATCCCTCTTCCTCCTAAAGACACACAGAATACAGTGTCAAAATATATGGGGTCTCTCTTCTCCCTCTACCCTATTTTTTTATAAATTTAATTCATATGGTGTTGGGATATAATATTGTTCTTTATATTAGATCTCTCCCATTCATTTGTATATAATTCATATTTCTCTCGTTACCTCCCAAATTTAAGCCTGATAATTCCTGAGTGAAGCTTCATAATCATGAGGTACATGGTCTATTCCTTTTCCCTCATGATTCTTCATTATATAAAATGTTTTCATTATGTCATGCACTGAATTCTCCATATATCACTCCTTAAATGTGTAACCCTTGAATTTAATTTCCTATACTATAATATATATAATTTATAATCCCTTATGAATTTTTATATAATGGGACCTAAATGTAGCCCACCCCATGGGTGTGTCTCTTATATGCTCATGATAGAGAATGTGAATAATTAGTTAAGAAAAAACTAAGTATGTTTAGCCTGAAAATTAAATCATGAATCACCAAATCATAGTAGATGGATTTGTAATAATACTCTTGCAAATGTATCAATACTAGTCCTATGTTAAATTATGAAGTGTACCCTTTGAATAAAAATGGGTTTGAATAAGATATAAGACTCACAGAATAAAGTTTTTAGTGAGACTGTGTTTCCATGTAACCAAATACCATTATACGATATGTTTTCTTTCTTATTTTTAAATAATATCTAGATGAACATGATATATGGGAATTGTTATGAAAATTCACATTTAGCACCTTATTAATTATGATTAAAGTGGTTATTTGAGGATGTTAAAATTATTATAATGAATTATTAAATGGAATGTCAATTCACATAGTCCTTTTTAATTTTTGAATTTGATGGACAAATTAAATGAATCGTGATAAATGATTAGATGGAATGTATACTTGCAAAGATCTATTTTATAAATTGATAGTAATTTGATTAAATAATTTTTTAGTGACCATTTGTTAGTTTTCATGGATATTCCCATGACGTATGTTTAATTATTGAATGATGATATGGTTGAAAGACATCGTTAAATAATCTAGGTGTAATTAAATTATAAATTTATCTCCCAAACTCCACACATCTACTAAATAAAATTAAAGAGGAGGTTTGAGGTTGAACCCACAAAGACATCTTGTAGACAACCAACCCATTGGTAAGAACCATTTTTCTAGGATTCCTCACGTTCACTCCCCCCGGATTGGGTTAACTAAAACTATGTATCATGAGTTTTAAAATATATTAAAGGAATGTTTTGAGGTCAATTTTAGGGTACATTAAAATGCTAATCCTAAATATAACTTTAGATGGACCTATGGAATAGGTAGAAAAGTGATGAAAAATACACCAATTGATCTTGGTCCAACCAATTGGATCATCTTATATTGGTAACTACTTTTTTTTCTAGAGTAATTGGCAATAGAAGTGATGGAATCTTGGATTCTATAAAAAATAACCATAGAGTATTGGTCATAGTCTGATGAAATCCAACTATATCATCATCATTTGATTACACCTTCATTATTTAGGGTAGTTGCAATCAAATGAGAATGAAAATTATTTTAAACTCGATTATTATCCATAGGGGCACCAAGTTTGATTTTAGATATTTATTATATTCCAACCACCACTTCTATTTATGCCTAACCATGAGCGGGTTAGCTATAAATGACGTGGTTAAAAGAAAATGAAAAAGTGGGAAACATTTTTTCATAATAATAAAATCATTTATAATTAATCAATCACAATTAATATATTAAAATATATCTGAAAACATGATTTGAGTAAAGAAATAAGAGAGAAACAACAAGTGAAGAAATTGAACAGTAACCAGTATGGAAAATGGGATTCGAATTGTGAGATATAATGATAATAGATGTAGATTGAGAAGTAATAACAATAGAATCATTAAAAAATTAATGAATTACAATTTATTTTTGAAGAAACAATATGAGAAATGGGAAAAATGAAGGAAAAGTGATGCCATTTGGGACTCCTTTATATAGCGGAGGCATTCCAATATATGTATACTCCAAAAGTACACAATGTGTAATTTCATCACATCATGTAATCTCTTTAAGTGTATTTTATTCTAAACTTTTACAATATGTATAATTTTCTTTAAAGTCTACACTCTATATCCACAAAATACTTTAGAAAATTAGCATGTATCATTGATTGAGTGAGATCTCAAACATTTCCCATCATGTAAATTATAAACCATATGTATGTTATTCATGTCTTGTATTTTCTTCACATAATTTAAATTTAGTGGGATTCATATTTTTGAGATATAATAACATGTAATGAAGTTACAAATTCTGTATTGGATTCATGCCATGTAAATAAAAATGGGTTGTCCATTGGTTCTGATAAATGCTATGAATGTGGAGTACATGTTGTGAACTCCTTTCATGATTTATAAATCCTGATTTATCCAATTTTCAAAAATTCTTCCATAGTGCATTAAATTCTATTTCCTATAAAAAAAACCAAACCCCAACATAGCATTTATGAGAACCAATGGCCAACCCATTTTTATTTACATGGCATGAATCCAATACAGAATTTGTAACTTCATTACATGTTGTGAACTCCTTTCATGATTTATAAATCCTGATTTATCCAATTTTCAAAAATTCTTCCATAGTGCATTAAATTCTATTTCCTATAAAAAAACCAAACCCCAATATATTATTGAATAAATCATGATTAAATACTAAATAGAAAAAACCAAAATGATTATATAAATATAGATAATTAAATTCCCTTATACTTGAACAATTTCATTTATTCAAGAAAAATAATAATTTCAACATGGATTATAAATAAAAAAATAAAAAAATAAACATGTATTAAATTAGGAAAATAAAATTAATTGAATGTGGAAAAGGTGAGTTCTCTAGAATCAATCTTGAAGATAAAATTAGTCATACCTAATATTCATGTTCGTTATTCAGATTCTTTCTTACATTAATTACAATTTCATAACTATTTCTTAGAATATATATCCATTTATCAATTTACCACATAATGAATTTTCTCTCATTACTCATGGTAATATAAAATCGGAGTTATGGTCATACCTTAAATATATGTTCCTAACCATAGGCTTATGTTGGTTCTATCATCTCCATTATATAAGGAAAAATAAAAAATTAATCATAAGGGATTTAACAATAAGGTTCAAATGTCATTGAGGTTTAGTGTAGGTTGGAAGATAGTGAAAATAAATCTAAAAAAGGAGGGTAATCTCTAAAATGTAATGAATGATAATTGTTAATAGTGCATTGATGTATCACCTCTAAGAAAAAAATGTGTCCATGCTCCATAAAACTCAAATTGGGTCTATTAATATGGTAATAATGCATAAATAATGTTCTATATACCTTTATCTTTTTCATTTATTTCATTTTTCAAAATTCATATCTTGGGAATATCTCATATCTAACACCTAAGAACATATAACGCATCATATGATTTATAGATCTTGTAATGGTGATTTTTTACCTTCCTAATAAAAACCCAATTTTTTAGAGAACAGGGTAAACATTAAAAATTCAAAAAGTAATCATGAACCATATCATATCAATTTGGTGGAAGTTCCATCATATGTCTCCTCAATATCAACATCTTGTATATGGTCGAGATGAAAAATTCCCCACACTTGATGAAAATAAAATCATGTGTGGAACCAAAATAGGGTGGGGAGGGATAATATGATTGAAATATATCCCGCCTAATAGGGATTTTCATCAATACTATGGGGTAAATAAAAATATATATATAGGTAGGTAACATGGAAAAATATCTCACAAATATTGCCTCAAAATTTTTAAATTTTTTTGTTCAATCCTAACCTCAATAGTATCATAATTAAAATTATGATAGGTTCACATGTCCCATGTCTCTCTCAAGTAATATGCTTAGAAAAATAACATAATAATGAAGGTATAAAATCCACTCAGGAATGGGAGTATATAAAATTACTAGAAAATGCATGGGGCATAGTATCAAGTAATATTTATATCAAAATCAATTTCAATTATATAGAATTATAATTAAATTACTCAACTTGGAATCATGTTAAAAATATAAATACAAAAAAATATGGATTACAAAAAAATACAACCTGAATTTTTATTTTTTAAAAATCGATGTGATGAAATTTCAGGTTTAAATTATGATTTTAATGAAAAATGTCTTCTAGACTAGTGAAAATTGGCAATAATCCAAGTTTATAGACAATAAATCTCCTTGATGACTCCCCCACACCTAATATAATGTTGATTCTATCTTGTAATAGAATTCATTTTGGGAGAGAAAGAAAGTATAGCATAGACAAAAAGGAAATGTAAATTTATAATTTTAAATTAAGTAATCGAGAGATCACTGTAGTGAATGTCATACCATGGGGAATCATAGTGGATTATGATTTGTTTTTGGCTAACTGAAAAAACAATTATCGACAAAATACCTGCACTCGATTAACAATTAGTACACAGGGGTTAATCAAGTAGAATATTGAGTAGGTGCACACAGTCAAAAACTAGGACAAACAACTTATATAAATTCAAGAAGTGACTACAAAGAAGATTTAGATGTCTTATGAACAAAAAATGGTATAAAAATAAAAAAATTGGTCCTAAGAACATGACTAAAAATAAAGAAAACAAAAATATTGGTTTCCTCCAATAAAGTGATAAAAATGATGTCATCATCTACCTAGATTAATAAAGAAATCATATGAAATCTAAATAAATATAACACTATTAGGAAACAGTTTTTGATTAATTTTTAGTCTCTATCCATTAAGCGTGAAATGTAGTTATTTTCTACTATGAAAGGTAATTTCCATGTAGAGAAACACTTAGAATACTGTAAAGTAGCTGGATCATCTGAATTTCATCTTCACTAGGAATTGCTTTAATTGAGATTTAAAAATTGTAACTTTATCCCCTAGTGTGTAAATTATTCAGGTAATGTTTTAGTAATTCCATTTCATTATTCTTTCATTATAAATGAGAGAATTATTATAAACATCCCTTATGATATGTTTTATCTCGTTGAGTGGTAACATTCTAATGTCCTCATATTTTTGTGCATCCATATTTAGTTTCTTAATTTCCCAATAATAGAGACTATATAATTCAATAGGAATGTGACATGGATTCCCATAAACAATATGTTATGATGTAATTTTTATGTTCTTTTTTATGTTATCAGATATTCCCAAAGTGCATCATCCAATTTGAGTCTTCAGTCCTTTATATTTGTATCCACTGTCTTTTAAGAACTTTTTAATCTCCCCATTAGACAATTTGTCTTTCCCTCTTGTTTGTGGGTAGTAGGTATTTCTCTTGTTATAATGGATTCGATACTTTCTAAGCAATATTTTGACCATATTATATTCAAAATGAGGTCCTTGATCATTAATGAGCAATCGGGGAAATCAAAATCTAATGAAAATGATTTTCCTTAAGAATTTTATAACCTCCATAGTTGTTTCATGGGTGGTGGCCTTGGCTTCCACCAAATTCGAAATGTAATCCATGCTGACTAGGTTGTAAATATTTCCATAAGAATTTTCGAATAGACCTTTAAAATTAATTCCACATACCTCGAAGATTTCGACTTCTAAAATGTTATTCTAGGAAATTTTTTTTCTTTTTCCCATGGTTCTTATTCATTGGTACTGATCATTAATTTTAACAAAGATCCTTGAAGTATGATAGAGTGTATTCCAAAGAATACTTATCTTTAGAATTTTATCCATGGTGCATATTGTCCCATGATGTGGTCCAACTGTAAAGTCATTGGAATAACACATTAATAGAAATTTATTATCATAATAGGATGATATTATAAAAGTAGCATCGACCACGATATTTTTTAGAGTGTTAAATGATCTCTAATACTATTAATTGAACCTAAAATGATTTTCCTTTTATAAAAGGTGCATCAGTGGGTAGGTTATTCTTGCAAAGTATTGAACAAAGTGACAATAAAATCACATATGTCCCAGAAAACTCTTTATTCATTTTACAGTTGTGAACTAAGGTAAGTATTTAATGACTTTAATTTCAAATAAATAAAGATACATTCATTTCATTGAAATTTTTTGTCTGAGGAATTTTCATCCTTGAACCATAAAGTGGCATTTTTTCTGTATAATACTAGTAACATTTTTTTATACCATTATAGGACAAGATCCAAATTTCTCAGGCACACCTTGAAGGATATTAAATAAATAAAGAAAATTTTCATAAATATTTCCACGAATTCCTCCACCATGACATGAAATATATTTTCTATGCACCAATTAAAAGTCTCTTGTGAATTACACATATTAGATGAAATTATTCTATGGAGTAAGGTTCCAAAAGGACACGTAAATGGAGTTTTAGAGTGTTCTATTTGGTTGAGATCTATTTGACTATACCCAGAGTATACATATAGAAAATAATAGAATCCATGCCCATAGTTTATCTCCAACATTTGATCCATAAAAGTTAATATGAAAGGATCCTTTTGGGTTTACATGTAGTGGTTTCCATATTCAATTCATAATCTCCATTTAGATATGGTCTGAGTTGAGATTAACTCCACTTCATTGTTTTTAAGAACTTTTATGTTTCCATTATTTGGATGACTTATAGAATAATCACCATCCAATTATCATAGATTGAAAATATTATCCCATCATTTAGAAGATTCAACACATATTTGTTTACTACCTCCTTTATTAGAGGGGTGAGTTTTCTATGGGGTTGGAATTTGGGCTTATCACCTTCTTCTAATAAAATCCTATTGGTGTATATCAGGGGTATGATTAAATTAATGTCATCAACTCCATAGTAAATTTATTTTTTTGTAAATTTTAATGACTTCAATGAGTATTTATTCTTTTACTAGGCTTAGTTCTTTATTTATAATGATTAGTAGTGCAGCTATAGTCTCTAATAATGAGTACTTTAGGGTGATCAATAGAGGTATTAATTACATTATTGGCGGTTTGATTACTGAGCATATAAATGCTGGGATATAAACCCTTATTAGATATTTAGTTTAATTTACACTATCATGGTCATTACGTTATTCTTAATTTGGAGACTGGGTCTCAATTTTATCCTCGATGGTCATAAAATCATCATTCTCATTATTAAGAAAGATGGATTTGTAGTCAAATAATTCATATTCTTTCTTGGTGTTCATTGATAATTTGAACATTACATGTTCGTCACTGACTACAAATATTATTATCCTTTTATTTACATAAATAAAAGCCTTCCTAATGAAAATACATGGCCTCCCAAGAATGATATGAATGTATCCCTCTTCCTCTATGTCCAAGATAAGTAAATCTGTAGGGGAGATGAATTTTCCAACTTTTACTAAGTTTTCCTCAAGAAGTCCATAAGGGTACTTGAATGAGTTTTCAATGAGTTATATGTCTAATCTTGTTGGTTTTAATTTATTAAGACGAAAAAAATTTAATACACTCATAGGAATGACATTGATACTCGAGCTACCATTGTATAGTTATCTTTGAAAATTTCATTTCCCTTTAGTGAAAAAAATTTAGAATCTTCTAGGGTCTCACACATTTGGTTGGAGATTCTATTGAAAAAATGTAGAGAATTATTCATTTATGGGGATGAATCCCTAGTTCTCTATTTTATATTTTCATGAGATACAGACTTTTAATAATATTACATAAGTATACACTTTATCAATTTCCTCTATTATGGGGATGTTTATTTGTAATTTAATAAACATCTCCATAATTTTTTTATCTTTTCCATATTTTATTGGACTATCTCATCCTTTCTAGAAAGGTAATAGGTGGATTTTTTGGTGTTGGTGCCACATATACATTTTCTAATTTAGGATTACACTTAATTATATATTTTTCAGTTGATTCTACTTCTATAGTTTTCTCTATACCATCTTTATCAGATTCATTAAACTGATTTTCTACTCCATAGCATGGTTTCTGAAATTCCAGCATCTATCCACTCCTAAAATTAATATACATAACCACCACCATCATATAACCCTTAATATTACTATTCAATGGACCCAATAATTGATCTGTTAAATTCTTAGTGATCTTCCCCACATGATGCTCAAGGTTTTGTAGTAAAGCCTTGGTTTTTTCACTTAATTTTGTTGGGTTATCATCCATTGAACTTCTTTTTTCATGAAGGGGGTTAGAATGCTTTAATGGTTTGATAGAGGAGTTTAGGATTGTTTTGTTGGTCTTAGTAGATCATGTTGATATTGCTGCTGTAGAGAAGGTGGAAATTGTTGAACTCTAGGAAATGGTTTTTGTAATTGTTGATGTGATCGAGGAGCAGGACCTTGAGGTTGGTACCCATGTGGTCCCAAATTTATTATTGGTAATTGCACACTCCTCTACTAATAAAAACCTTGATTAGGTTGTTGTCATTCTTGTTTCAACCCCTAATACTTGTATTGTTTTTTTAAAAATTAAGGATATTGGAATTATTGATTTTATTGATTATAACTAGAAAAATTACAATATTTTATTTTTAGTTATTTTAAACCTACCCTACAGTATTGATATGGTTGTGGGAATCTTAACATATAAAAAGATTTCATAATTATAACTTGAGAAGGATGGGTGGTGGTTAAGTAATTAGCTTAAATAAATAAAGCTTCTTATTTAGGGGTTCAACTTGGGCTATTAGGTGGTTATTTTCCTCCACCTATTTGATTCTATGCTTTTGGGTTCCTCTATCACTCTTACATAGATTTTTATTTTGGGAAATCTCATTTAATTGTCCACTAATAACTTCAGGTTTATTTAGCATGACCCCATTTCAAGTTGCGGTGTCCACAATAGTGTGGGAGGCAAGTTAAAGTCCTTGGTAGAAGGATTACTATTGTATCTACACATCGAGTCTATGATGGGGGGACATCCTAGTTAGTTCTTTAAAATGGACCATTCTTCCCAAAATGATTCTACATCGACCAAATTAAAATTTTGATTCTCATTTCTAGGATTCTAGGTTCTAATCGATGGGAGATAATTGGCAAGATTTTTTTTTTCTATATCCTCTCAAGTTATGATCGACATGGGAACATGAATTTTAGTTTAATCCATGGCTCGGTCACATGAGTATAAATGGAGGACTCTAATTCTCTTAGAATTTGATGAAATTTATTGGTTTAGAAAGGTACCACAAACCTCTATGGAATTTGATATATACTCATGGGGGTCTTTTCATTGTAGAACACTATATTTCCAAATTTTCATGATCATATGAAGGATTTAATTTTTATATTGAAAGAATGCACCGAAATAGGTTGGCACACAATGTTGGGCTCAATATTACTAATATATTCCAATCCATAATCCATTATATTGTAATATTATAACATTGGTCACTCAGCCTGAAGTTCATGTGGTGCATTTTGAGCATTTATCAGGTGTGGATATACAATATCATTGTGTTGAGACATTATAATTTGTTAGAATTCATCTATAGTTATATCCATCTCAAGGTCAAAAGTAAACAATACTTGTGCATATAGGCTCTTAGAATGAGTAAGAGGACCCTAGAAAATTCAATAAGATAAAATCTCAAGGATGACGGTTCTAGTCCTTGAGAAAGAATTTATAAAAATAAAGGATTAAGGAAAAAATAAAGGGTAGGGGTAAGGTAATATGTGGTTCGTACTGAAGGTCACTATGTCTAAGATAATCTATCCATGGAAAAGCATACAAAATTTGATGTACCCAAAAAAATTGTTAAATCTTTCAGGTGTGATTAGGTTATAAATTTATATCTAAAACTACACTCATCTACTAAGGAATAGTAAAGTGGAATTCTAGGGATGAATCCATAAAGACAACTTATATACAATAAACTCAACAGTAATTCCATTTTTTCAAGATTCCTCATGTTCACTCTCTTTGGTTTCGGATAACTCAAAGTAAGTATCTTGTGTTTTAAAATAGATTAATGGATGGGTTTTGGGATAATTTCAAGGTATATAAAAATTATAATCCTAATTCTGATGTGGGATAGACTTATATAATAGGCTACATTGTGGTAAAAAAGACACCAACAGATCTTGTTCCAACCAATGGGATCAAAAAAAAGCTAGAAGATTATCCTTGATCTATAGAAATTGATAACCTGTGTTTGGGAATATTGGATTCTAAGAAAAAAGAATAATATGATATTCTTACTATCTTGATCAACTCCAAATAGTTCATGGTCATTTTATTACACCTATTATGGTCAGGGTAGGTGAAATTGAATGCAATAAAAAAATTAAAATCTAATTACTAGTCATAGGGTTACCAATATAAATTTTAAATATTCATTATGTTCAAAACACCCGTACACTCGAGTCCTTCCCCTAAGTAGATTAACCTTATATGACGGGGTTAAAGGAAAGAGATAAAGTGGTAAATATGATTTACATTATAATAAAAAAATTCAGAATGAAAAAATACACAATTAAATGAATAAAATATGATAAAAATAAATTTAATGGAAAATAGTAAAGAAATAGAAAATGTTGATGTTGAATGAAAAAGAATATGGAAAATAGGAATCAAATCATGAGATATAATGAAAACTAATGTAGAATGAACAGAAATAGCAATAGAATCAATAAAAATGGTAAAATAATGAATTAAAATTTATTTTTGGAGAAAAATATAGAAAAATGGGAAAATAAAATAAGGTAAAATTGGTGAATTTCTGAACTATTATTTGTGGGGGAGGTTCTCCAATAAATATAGACACATAAATAATAGGGAGTGTATTATCTTCACATTATGTTATGGATTTAACTAGATTTTTTCTCATCTTATAAATAATGTGTAATTTCCTTTAACATTGTGTACACCATATATGAAAAATTATCCATAAAATAGGCATATATCTTTGACTGAGTGAGATCTAAAACATTTTATCTCATGTTAATTTTGTATATTGTGTTAGTGATTCATGTATTTTATTTTCAAATCATGTAAATTTGAAGAGATTTATATATTGATTATCTCATGATGTGTAATGTAGCTACACATCATGTACTATATTCCTGCCATATAAATACTCATAGGTTGTACTTTAGTCCCCATAGATGTTGTGAAGGAGGATTTCATGTCATGATCTCCTTTCACAATGTGTAAATCTTCTTTTTCTCATTTTCATAAATTCTTTCTTTTATTCCTAACTTCAAAATTATTGAAAAAGTAAAAAACCCAATGCATTGTATAATAAAGAGAGGTTAAAACTTAAATAAATCTATAAGAAAAATTTTGTAAATTAATTTTATCAAATGCAATCTGTCTTCTTATTTTATTATACCTTGAGTGATATCTAGACTCCTGATATGGACTTCCATGGATGAGATCAATAATTAAATGATATCTTGCTAATCCTTGTCTCATGTATGGAATCCTAATATATAATTCCTTGGACATGATCTAGGATGATTGAATAATGATATGACTTGAGAGACACGTTGATTCATTATATGTAATTCCTCAAATGGGATCATAGGTTTCATGATATGTTATACACCTTAAGAGATACCTTGACTTCTGATACAGACTCACATGGATGTGCTCATAGGTTAATAATTTTATAGTATGACTTGAGTGATACATGGACTCCTAATACAGAATATCATAGATGGGCTCAATAGTTGACTGAGATTATTTTATGCCTTGAGTTAAACATAGACACCTAATATAGACATGCCTTCATGGGATCATAGGTTAAATGATATTATAGTATGTCTTGAGTGATACATAGAATCACGATATAAATATACATGAATGGTTTCTTAAGTTAAATTATATTATATATTTCCATGATTCATACTCTTATTTTGATATAGTATGCCTTGTAGTGGATCATAGGTTAAAATAAATTACATTATACTTGATTTTTATCTAGATTACCCCAATGGTTACTTATAAATCTCATGTAACTTTTAAATCCTTATATGGTCTTCTTGATAAACAAAGATGACAAGGCTTATATCAATGGGTATCATGTATAATTTTTCACCATCATTATTAAATTTCATTATTTCCATATACTTATTCATGGTTACTTTATAGTCCTTGTTATCAGAGATAGTCTGACATTTTTCTAAGTAGGTATTGTCAAATAGGTGTTGTTTGAGTAACCCGAGCCAATATATTTTCATTTATTCATTTAATATTTTATTATTCCTACTCACTGTTTCATTTTATACAAATGGATTTTATTGCATTAGAATTTTTTTTGTCCTACTTAGTTTATCTCACACCCTATTTGGGTAGCTCTTGTGTACTAGGATATATTACTTTTTTACTTGTTGGTATCATGGAAAGTACCTTGCTTTGGATTATTAGTTTGTGTTAGGATGGTATCTTGGTAGAAGATGGGTGAGGTAGTGCTCAGGATACGAATGGTATATCTTTTGGTCTATTTCTTATATTTACAAATGTATTGAATGTCTACATGATTCAATGAATTACTATTAAATTTTTTATAGACATTACACCATTTATATATTACACTCATTTAGTATTTAGGTCTGATTACTAAAACCATAAGATTTACTTCTACTACTCTATAATATTTCTTATTTCAATATTACATTTTTTATATATAATGTTGTGAAACTATTATTATGAGGGTATATTATCCTCAACAATTAATCATTATAACCTCACTACAATTTGGTATGCTCTAGTACTATAGGAGGCAAGCTTAAGTCCATGTCACCAACTGGATCAGGGCACCATTTTTGTGGCTCTCAAGTTAGGATGTGAAAATTTTAAGATATTTTATTCCCAAATTTTAGTGAGAACCGTGATTTTATAAAATAAATATAGAAATATTTTAATCATAATGATTTTATAAAATATATTATGCATTTAAACTGCATGATTTCATCGAGACCTAATGTGTCTATGTTGTTACATTTCATCCAGGGTATCAAAGTACTTAAAAGAATTATTATTTCCCAGTAAGTAAGAGGGTTATAAGGCATATTAATGACACGATAAAATATTGTTTATTATATAATAGAAAATGAAAGGTCTATCTATTTTTTTACAATAATGGAAATTTGGATGGATGCATCGTTGATTGAAAATCCATTTTTTGTAGGGTGTTTTTAATTGAAAAAATATGTGTCACGTGGAGTGTTAAGAATAATAATGACATCAACTTGAACATGGAGGAAGTGATATAAGTTTCTACTACCCAAAAAGTAATTCAATTAATTTTGAGGAAGAAACAACTTGAATATCTCTAATCTGAAGTGAGGATACCCTAGTAGGTTAGAAATTATAATCAATGATTCATAACTAATTCAAGATATATAGTTTAACATTGTAAATAAAATCACATTAACAACAAGTACCATTTTTTCAATTGAAATTTGGAATAAAGATTTATAAAGATGAAATAAGTTCTTATAAAAGAGAATGTGGTGGATTTTTTTCTAAACCACTATCTAAGGATGAATTTCATAAATTGTGTTCAATAATGAGAGTTCATCTTTGATATTCTCAAGAATAATGTCTAGTTTTTTCCCCTTTCTATCTCATTTTTTTATTGTTTTTTTAATGGGTAGATTATGAATTAAATTCACATCCTATTTTTTCTTAAAAGATCTTATTTCTTGAGGGTGAGTTTAGCATCCTATATTTTCAAGGAATATATTTATAAATCTACTCTATAAATTATAAAAATAAATGTTATATTAATTTCATTAAAAAATTAATGAGATGAACTAATAATTTATATTAATATTTATCATTTAATTGGTTTCTTTTTTGTAAATTGATATTAATTTCAAAAATATTAATTCATATATAAAGTAATATAGAAAAAATGGAATTTTCTTTTTTATAACACAATCATTGTAAAAACATTTTATGACTCATATAGTGATTTATAGATTCAAAGATATATTTTAGGTGAGAAAAAATATTTTTGATATGTATAAATAATTAATTATCACTCATATTATAATTAATACATGATAAAAAAATTAAAAATAAATAACTTGTGGAATAAGATAATGTTTTATTTTAATAAAATTGATTTATATGTTTGAATATTATTATTTTAAAAAATAATCATATCAATTTTAAATATTTTTTTTATAAAAATTATTTTTGATAATTAAATTAGTATTATTGGAAGGATTTTTAAGTTTAACCAATAAGAATAATGTAATTTAATATTTAAATATATATGTTTAGAAAAAATAATCTTTTTATATTATTTTTTTACATTAAAGTTAATTTTTATGGAGTTTAAAAAATTTATTTCAATAATTAGACCCTCTTTTAAAATAAAAATATAAAATTATCTTAAATTAAATTTTCATCATATTTAAAAAATATTACTTTAGGTGAATATTTAATAAAATAAATTTTTTACATTTATGGTTTGATTTATAAAATAAATAAGGCGTAAAATGGACCCAAAAATTTAGAAATCATTCACCATGACATAAAATATATTTAATTAGAGTAAAAAAATATTTAAAAGTAATTAATTTATATTTAAAACTTATAAATATATTTTTTAAGAGAGAGTAACATTTTATGTTAATAAAGACTAGTTTTGATTCTTTACATTGGATAAAGTATATCAAAGATACATATCCATTTTCTATGTGTTTACATGTTAATAAAATATATATAAATATATGAAAAAACTATTAATAGTCAATGAAATCATTATAATTAATTTTATAGAGCCAAAATAAAATATTATTTAAAAAATAATCATAGATACCCCCTCCCTTTTATCGATAAAATCACCCCTTATGCCCCCATTCATCATCAATCGAACAACTTATTTTCAAAAAAATTATCATCCCAAATCAATCTATAATTTATTATCTCCATGTCCTTTCAGTCCGTGTGAAATGAAAAGAACCCCCCTTAAATTTTTAACTTTCATTCCAAAGGTGGCTTCTCAAAAAGTAAGGTAAGGTTTTCTTAAGTCTCTCTTCTATTTCTTGTTTGAGATTATCTTATATTAGACACTTTTAATTCACCTTCTTATATGTTTTCATGATTATGTTATCATTCTGTTAACTTATTTTTGATTCATTACCAATAAAATATTACTTGTTCCATCTATTTATCCCTTTCCATAAAACATTATTATTCCAAAGTAATGGTATCATATTTATCTCTTAATTTCTTATGATTAATGATAAAAATTATTTATAATATTTTCTCAACTGATTTGAAATTTTCATATATTTATATCCACTTTTCTTATTCAATAGTTATCTATGAGGATTCATTCTATGTGATAAATTTTTCATGTTATATAATCATATATGAAATTTATTTCTTGTGTTTTCATGATTCTTTGACATTATGAAACTTTGTTTCAATGAATTAGTATAATTCTTGTGATATCTTTATAATAAACCATTATATAATGTTAATGATATCATGGAATAGTTCCCTAATAAAATATTTAAGATTCCTTTCTGAATATCCTTGATAATAGGATTTCTATATTCATGTATTACTTATATACATTAGAAAAATTATTTTGGTCTATAAAATTCATGTATTATGTACCTTCCATGATTATATATTCATTCTATATATTCCATGAATATTACTTAATTACCTATATCTCAAAATGGTTATTTATGTTTCATGATTATTCTATAAATATTTATATTAAAATAAAATCAGTGTATATATATATAATGAATTTTATACATCTTTTCTTGATTATAATTATATCATATTTTAACCATTATTTCATGGATGATTCTTGATCAATTCACTACCCTATTATAAATACCCAAAAGGAATTTTATTTAATTTTATCACATATTATTTTGGTATTTATCGGGTTTATTGATGAGAATAAATGATAATTGAGTCAAACATCATGTTATGGTTATTGGTCTTGAAATAAGAAAGAGTACTATTGAGGAATAAATTTTACAAAAGTGCTATACATTATTCGTAAAATAAGATGATTATATACCAATTTCCCAAGTAAAAAAAATCATTCAGTGTGTTGATTATAAATAATGAAATCTATAAAAATAATGTACATTCGAAACCAAATATTGAAATGTGAATATGAGGGTTATTTATTTTGTATCGAAGTGGAGCTTGTATATTTTTTGTTAATTATGATAGATAAATATTCAAATATAAATCATTATCTTGAAACCATTATCTCTAGACTACTAAGTGAAGTACATCTAATAAAATCACATATGGTTATTAATTACAATGTATTTATCTTGAATTGTATTTTAACCTTATCATAGTTAATGTTTATTAAAACATTACAGTTTAGTATTATGGTTTTTGATAATGGGAGAAAACATAGATAAATGTTTATCAATAAGAAAAAATTAAATGGATGTATTTTTATTCAGGTTGTAGAATTTGAAACCACATATTTTCAATGAACCTATTTATAAATTTTCCCTCTTGTATTATATATTTAAATGTTTAATATATTTAATTTTTTTTAAATGACATGAAACTAGAATTTATACATATATATATATATAGTTATATGTATCACATAATTAGTTTCCTTTATTAAATACATATTTTCTAAAAAAATATTTAATCAGTTATAAAGTAATTGTTCAGATTAATTTATAGTGACCATGAAAATATAGTACTTGTAAAACATTTTTATCACTTATATAAATATTTATATATTTAGGGAACCTAGTGGTTGTATTAAATATTCTAATGAGAAATTTTAAGGCCAAAGAGGTAAAATATTCTATGTGAATGACACTTGAATATGGGTTTGTAGACCCTAAGAGATAGGTGAATCCTATCAGATTGTTTGGTACACAATCATGTGTGAAGGACAAATTCACATGGGTTAGTGGATCCTATGTGAACAAGCATAGCAGAATGATTTTTGGAAGAGATAACATTAGTTTAGATCTTGGGAGTAATAAAAAATATTCAAATGAGAACTTTCAAGGTATAAGTTTGAAAATATACTATGTGAATGACACTTACACGTGGTTTAATTGTTTCTAAGATATGGGGGAATACTATAATATTGAATCATAACCCATATTTTCAATACATATATATTACACCTAAGTATATGAAAATTCATTATATAAAATTTCGATCCACACCAAAAACTTATAGTTATAATTCCTTTGGAAACTTGGACACAAAAGCAGCTAGTCCATAATTTATCTATATCATCTCCCAATAAGATATTCATAACTTTCACCCCTCTTATAATAATCATATGCAAAACCATTCATCACAACATGGGGATATCAAACATAAGAAAGGGTGATATCAGATGGTCAGTAAGTGTAAACATGAGAGATATTAATAATCACATATATATATATAACAAGGGAATAAGGGTGTGAGAACATGAGACATTAATCATAAAATAATCAAAGATAATAATCCATGAGAATCTAACATTGACATAATATATTTATTTTTGTCATAAACCTAAACATATAACATTGTGAACATCTATAAATAGGAATAGGTTAACTAATTTCATTAAGGACATGAAATCATGGTCGCACATAAACATATATATATATATATATATATATGAAACCAAGTCCAAACACACTCTTATGAACATCAAATCCAAGTCTAAAAATATACATATGGACATCAGATATAGGTGAATGCATAAGCTTAATGACATGAAAGTGAGTTCTATATATAAAATTATAATCATGTAATATAGTTCACAGACAAATTATTTACCTCAGGAGTTATCCATCTTCACTGAGTTAATTGGAGGGAGATATTTTTCCCACCCATCACATAAATAAAATCATATATAGGTCTTCCATAAGATCATACCACATTCATCATCTTATAAATCATGAAAGGAAGTGAATTTCATCAAAGTATATCCTATGAAAAATGGAACTATTTTAATCAACATCATATAATCATAAACATAAACCATATAGACAAGAAAAAATGGCAGTATCCTTTGATCATATCCCCAATAAAACATAAGTATCATTAAATTATGTCCCATTAGATGGAAAATTTATTTTCAAAGAACACATTAAATATCCTTAAGGTAAATAACTTTTACATTTTAAATTAAATTATCTTTTCAAAAGGATGTAAACATTTAAATGAAAACATTTTATTTGAAAATGAATAGGTAAAATTTAAAATGAAACATCAAATAATTAATGTTTCATGATTGTGGTAAATTTTTCATATGAAATATATGTTAAAAAATATTCCTTCTATGTTCTTTTCATATAATTTTCAAAGTACATCATTTGAAAAAAAAACAAGAATTTTTTAAAAAGTAAAACATAGGTAAAAACAAATTTAAAAATTTATAGTAGAGTAGTAAAAACCTTGTAAAATTGTTTTCTAGAAAATATGTACATGGAAACGAAATGTTCCCCTATGGCAACATGAACATAAACATTCCTAAGTAATGATGAGATTCTGAAATAAACCCTTACCTCAAGTCTGGACATTCCTTATTCACGTTAAAAACCCTATATAACAAATATGGATTTAAAATTCATTTATTACCCAAATATATATCTATAATATAATTTCTGTTTTATTTATAACATCTTATAACCTATTAATTGATAAACTTTTATTAAAATCACTGTTCTGGGTGATAATGACATTATTTTGAAAGAATGTTTCGGTTCAGTAGTCTTGATCATTATACATTGATCATGGTCCCATAATATCCAGACTTTTATTCATTTTATACAAAAATAATTTATATATTAATTATATACATATTTTTAATCATTTATAAAACTTAGAGATAGAAAAATTAATTACACCATTCACAGAGATGGCAAGTCATATGTATGCATGAACACTATTTCCATTTTTAGAGTGATGGAATGAAAGAATGTTAAATAATAATTCACCTTCAAAGAATTATTATTATATCATATATATCATATATATTCATAAAATTTATTCTTATTACCATCCATGAAAAATATAAATGAAAAGAGAGCCACATAAAATTGTGGACTTGGTTGTCCATATGTACGCATGAGAAACGTTATTGTTTCCCAAAATATTAGATGATTAAAAGATAGAGATTATATTATCATTTAAAAATTATATTTAATTCATTAATATCATATATATAAAATTTAAATCCAACATAATTCCCTTCCATAAATTATGGTGATGGAAAATGAATTGTGATGCTAAGTTGAGATAGTAAGTTGTATGTACACATGAGTGATACCTTAACTTTTTATTTGATGGGAAAGTGGGTGTATAATGGTGTTCTATTAATAATAATAAAATTTAATTAAATTTATTATACTAATTTTATAATTTCATTATAAATATAATTTAGTTATAAGAGTTAATGAATAGTATAAAATGAAAGTGATCGGTTAGAGCTATTACCTCTTCTTCAAAATGGCTCCTTTAGTTCTTCTCTAATAGCCTTTAGGGTTGTAATTTTGGGAATAACATAACCTATAGAATGTGAAAAAGGATTTATGGGAGTATGGTCAAAAATACATGGATTAATGTAGTGTAATTATATGATGGGGGAAATTTCCTTTTATAATTGAGGTGATGTGAAATTCTACAAATTATTAAAAAAATATAATATAATAACACTATTCTTGATCCAAATTCATCCAAATGGTAATGAATGAGATTATGGGGCAGTATATAGTTTAAATATCATCAGAAAATAATTTTTTTAAAGGTTTATGTGATATTTTAAACCATAGATTTTGGTTGAACCCCTTAATTAACCTATTTTAACATTAAATGTGGTAAAATAATTATCACACTTAAATGATTATAATTGTACATATTAGGTAACTATTAACTCATAAACAGATAATGGATGAAATTTTAGACCATATATTATCCCATTTTCTTCATTTAACATTTTTATTATTTTTAAGTAATTTAATAAAATATTATTTTCATTAAATATAATTATTTCCAATTTTAAAACTATTAATTACATTGACATTGATAACATCAAGAAAACACATATAATTTGAAAAAAAATATATTACCACGTCTAAAAAATGACATGGGAATATTAGAAATTCTTTTATCATAGTAAATTTATCAAATTATATTATTTTTATTATTTTTAATATCATTTATTTTATTTTTTCCATTAATTAAATAATTACCACATCAGCATTGTGTAAATGATTAAGGTAATTATTTAATTCCTAAAAATTAGAAAAAATTAAAAAATGAGTATAATTTAATTATAAAAGAAATTAATTTTAATATTCTTTCATAATTAATTTTTTACCCCATATAAACTTAGAAATTATATTTAATACTAAAAGAGTTGGATTTTTTCACTACCTCTGGTTAAAATAATATATAAGCTATTTTCATGAAAAAGTGACCATTAAAAAACTAAAATTTAATAATAAGCTGATATTTGTCGAAATTTATTCATTCAATAGGAATTAAGATGAATAATTATGGCCTCACTACTCATTTTTAACCTATATTTATGTGACCCATTAACAATTTGATAAATTTTACAATGGTTACTATTCATTTTGGACCAAAATAAAATGGTACTATTTAAAATTTTTGAAAATAATGATTATTAATACTGTGTAAATTTATTAATATTCAATTTCAAGAATTGGAAAAAAAATATTTTTAAAATAAATGTGTAAAATGCAATGAAAAACAGATTTTAGAAAAATGTGTTTTTAAGCACAAAAAATGTACTTATACCAAAATCATGTATAATTATGATTCAAATGAAGTTAATGAGATTATATATATTTAAATAACACTTATTTAAAATTGATACAAAATTCAAAGCATAATGATACTTTATATGAATAGAAAAATTATAGTCTTGTAAAAATCAGTATTTTCACTATTCACCAAAAATGAATCTTTTCAGAAAAATTCTACAATTACACAAAGTTTTAAATTTTAAATTTTCATTTCAAAAAGTTATGTTCACTTTATAAAATTTTTTTAAAAAAAATTTAAATTAATTAATATTTTATCCCAAAAAAGTTCATTTTTGATTAAAAACATATTTTTTGAAAAATAGAACGACATTACTAAAATTTGAGTGATTAATTACTAAATGTTTATATTGATTATAGAATTTTTATATAATTCATAATGTAGTTAATTTTATTCTAACCATCTAATTTAAAATACAGGTTATAATAATATTATATATTTTATCTTACAGTTTACTTAAACTCATGGCTACATATAATGCAAGATATTAAAGAAGTTGAATATGTTTAAAAGAAATTTTTTATAAAATCTTGGGGCATTACATTATATCCCGCCCCCTTTATAAAAAATTTCACTTGAAATTTTTTCATGATTATAAATGGTTTTCTATTTTAAAATACCTTTTTGGAACCCCCAACTCATAACAATGGTTAATAAAACTTCCTCTTTAAAAGAATTAAAGGGAAGTATGAAGGTTATGTGGAATAAAACATAACTAGGTTTCTAGATTAGAGAACATAAGTGGGAAGTGGAAACATGGATATGAAAGAAAAACTCAACTCTTAAAGACTAATAGAGAGTGATAGAGATCATGGTCAATAGAAATTCATCCATCATAAAACAATAAATTTGTGATGGGTTAAAATATCATTAATTTATTGGTAAGAAAATTAAACGAATAATGTTTTCCTTTTAGGGTCATCTTCCTAAAGTCAGGGGATTATTTTATGATCTAGATTAAATAATCAAAAAATATATATACTTACTTTATTCCTTTCTATTTAATAATAATAATCTTGTCCTTTGGTTGTACTTTGATCTATCCCCACATGATCTCTTACTCCATGAAAATTATAGTCAAGATGAATTTTTCTTGCCTGAAGCACTTTTAATTAAATTATAACACTCATAATTTATTCCTTAATCCTCTAAATACTTACCAAAACCAAAATGGTTATTACATGATAGATAAATCATACTTTAACCTCAATAAAAAATACCCATATTTTCAATGTAATCCATTACACAAGTACTTAACCTTATGAAACCTCTAAAATATAATTACAATATTAAAAACACAAAATAAAATCATCTCATATCCTTCCATGATCAATATAATAATAATTTTAATTACTCATAAAGTATTCTACCAAAATGTATATACCTTGATCTTATATTCACCAAGGTATAATATTCAATTCTTAGAAGGTCACAATCATATGTTCTTTTAAAATTTAATTCACCTATTATTATTTATATAATATCTTATCTTAACCATAATATTTAAATTATAGTTTTGGGCTCATCCTTGCACTGCTAGATAATATTATATTTATTTAGAATAAAATATAATCTCTTTATTCCAGAAATATATATGGAATCTATGTAGGGAGAGTTAATCAATGCACTTAGTAACATCAAGATTAACTAAAGGATAATATTTTTATAATTATTATTCATAAATAAATCCACATGGAATCCACTATTATAGATTAGAGTAAAAGTGTACCCTAAATATCATGATTCTCTTCAAATGATGTAATATCATAAGCTCTCCCTTATTCCTTTGACTTAAGAGGTTTTTGTTGCATACTATATTCAATTTCCCTTGGATTAAAGTAATAATTCCCATATTTCCCAATCTCATTGAATTTATAGAATTTATGTGTGATTGGTTCCTTTTTTGAGGTCTCTCTATATTAATTTAATTGACCGGCCTCTTTACATCACTTTGAATTTTTTTTCTCAATGGCCAAGATTCCCACACGTGAAAAATTTTCTTATTATTTTTTATACATTCACCTGATTTCTCCTTCATATATTTTTTAAAAGTTAAAGTTGAAAATTATTCTTCCCACATGTAGAAAACCACTAGAGACTCCATGGACATCCATCTTTTGTTTCTAATCACCATAACCTTGAGGGTTTCTAAATTTTATTTCCATATTCAATGCACATAAAATGATTATTCATAGCTTCCAAAGTAACTTGTGGTAGTGCATTTCAATTTCCTGTCAAGAAACTAAAAAATTGATAAAAATATTTTAAGGGCTGATGATTAAATATGAATCATGCCTAGAAAGTATTCTAATATTTTCCTCATAGTTATTAATGGATTCATCATCTTACTTATTATGTATAATAAACTCCTTATATATTTGTAAACATAGAATAAAAGGTAATTACTTACTAAAAAATATTACCTTAAACTCATCCCATCACATGGATCTGATTTATTCCACTTTCCTAATATTATGTATAAGAATCCATCACTGATATATTTCTCCTTCAAAATTATTAACAGATATGAAAAACTTTTCATGGTCTGATCACTGAAGAATGGAAAATATATTTTCCATCACATTGATCCATTTCTCAACACAATGTGAATTAGAAGACCAATATAATTATGGTTGTAATTATAAAATAAGATATTTAAAAACATGTTGCTCCCTCATTGGTGAAATTTTATGTTAAACATGATCGGTGTTTCAACCAATATTTTGAGATATTAGAGTGATAATATTCACATTATATTTTTTCCATATCTTAATCTATTAGTTTTATTATGAGGATGGTAATTACAATCCCCATCATATTTTAAGTTCAAAAAATTTATTATTCTTCCATCCATTGACTAAAATCCAATAGCATAGCATGATAAATGATAATCATAGTGAACACCAACATGAACATGAAACATAATTCATTAGAAGTTCAAATTATAACACATTATTTTCAATATATGATACCTTAATATTAACCTAGGTCATCCATGATGAAAACATTTATGTTTTTATTCTATACTTGTAACTATCCCTAGGGTTCTTAATAAAGTATTCTCATCCTAGTTTCCAAAGGTTAACTAAATCATGTTTTGATACTAACTATGATAACATAGACATTTCATACATAGTTACTATAATATCCTAGGTATACAAATAAATAATAGATTTTCATTTTAATTAATGTTTTCTAAATCGAATATTAATTTGAAATTAATGGGGTTTCAATGTTTAATGGCGTACTCGATATGCATCAACGGGTTTCATTGAAATCTTACACTGCTCAATGATAATATAATATTATTATTTTAAATGGTAGTTAATGCCTATTTGGTGTATTGGTGGGAATGAAAAAAACTAACTACAATATTATTATACATGTTTGTTAAATGTTTTTATATTTATCCAATAAAATATAGAGGCTTAAAATGTGAATGAATCTAATTTTAAGCACAATTTACTTTAAAAGGTTGATTTACCGCCTCTTGATAGTGAACCCTATTTAAATCTATTTTTGGTAACTTTTATATGTTATATATGACCAAATAAAATTTTTCTTTAGAATTGGGATATCATAATTCAATTTGGGTAAAATTTTGTTATTTTTCTAATAAAATTCAATTTTTTATGAATAGTGTAAAATATTGTATTTTAATTCAAAACTGCTTTTTAATATAATTTATTTATATGGTTAGATTATCTTTTTAATTGGTTTTAAAGTTTAATTAGATTATATTTTTACCATTTATTCCAATTTTGGTCATTGAAATTAATTTCACTTTGAAATTGGACATAAACATGTGTCAATCTTTTGAAAGTTAATATTTCTTAAAAACACGCTTTTTTTTACAACAGGAATTAATTTTAAATTAATTAATCCAATTTTAACGTTTTTAATTTTCTAAAATAGACATCATTTTTGAATTTTTAATATTAAACATATCTTAGGCTGAATTTTTGGTATTTTTCTGAAAAACATCAATTTGTGATGAATAGTGAAACAACAAAGTAGTAGTTAAAAACTGAATTTGTCATTTAAATGAAATTTTACCACTTCTATAAATTGAATTTAGAAAATCCAACATACAAGGTTTTTATTAGTAAGAAAAATTTGGTTCAATAAGATGAAATAATTTTGGGTGAATAGTAACTTTTGACTTTTATTTACCACGATTAAAAGTAAATATGGTAATTCAAGGTAAAAAGAATGTCATAATAATACAAAATTACATTAAAACTTGTACTAAACTTATTTTATAAGTCATGACCGACCATGTGCATCCTTGGATCTATTTTGGGTCCCCATGGAGCCACTTATGGGTGATAATGACACTTTATTTCAATTAACTTAATGTAAAAGAAAAAATGACATAAAAAATATCTTTTAGTAAATTAATTTTTATATAGGGTTATATAAGTTATCATTTCAACTATAAATATTTTTTGGAAAGAAAAAAATATTTCCTACATCATTGTATTTTTTTATAATTTTTAGAAATCAACTAAATAAAATTACCTTTGACACAATAATGATGCAGTGTTTACCTCATTAATAAATGATTTAAATAAATAATATTTTAAAGATTAAAACAATATCCAAAAGCTGCCCAATTCTTATTTGATGATTTTATTTCAAAAATAATTCATCTTATCTTTGACTTTAATTAGTGTTGGACGTTTATAAACCTAAAATAATTATATAATAAAATAATATTTTCACACTTTCTTAAAGAGCCCCTCCCCCCCCCCCTTATAAAAAGCCCTCGCCTCTAACTCATTCCTCACACTTCTAAAGCCCCTTGGCTCATCAAAACCCTACCCAAATAATCTATAAAGATCTCTATTTTCCACCTAGAATCCTTATCTTAGGCATAAGGCACTTCAAGAATCCCTTTTAGTTCAAACCAAAGGGAGTTACCCGATTTAAAGATAATGTATTCTCTTAAGTTCTTTTGTATTATTTTACTTCTCCAACCCCATAAAATATTTTTATTATGTTATTTTATAACAACACCAGTATAATAAATATACTAGGATGTTTTTATGAGAAGTATTCTAACTACACTTACACACACCTCCATCTAATGGGTAAATAACAAACTGTTTCTCTGGATGGAAAACTTACGCCTCACGAAACGATTATTGTTCAATTATCTCCTACCGCCTCTCATGGTGGCCATTAATATGGAACTGTATTTATATATGATAAATATTATGTTTATGTTTAAATTATTCTTATGTATATTTCATTTATAACATACCTTTATTGTTTCTATTATGGGTAAATGCGATAATTTCATTTTAGGAAGTGCTGACTACCGCCCCCTCAAAGTGATATGACTCATTAATGCCTTATTTGGGACATATAAAGGATGGATTTAATGATATTATATATGATATTATACTGTAATTATAATATACCTATGTATCATTATGTTTTAATTCTATTAAAATAATAAATAGAAATGAATGTAGCGTTCAAACGTACGTACGACTTACCTTCTCCATGAACGGTGCATTTCATTTCTTACCTCAAAATGTAATGAACTATTATAAATACAAAAATATAATGGATATATAATATATGTATATATGACATTTAAATCATTAATATAATTCTGTGGATAATTTATTTTTTACCACATAGACAACTTGTAAATATAATAAGTTCATTTTTGACTCTAGTACCAAATATCGACAAAACAACTATTATTAACGTAAATGATTACATAATGTTTATAACATGGTAATATGTGACAAAAAAGTAATAATAAACTTGAATAACGTTCTTAACCAAGTATAAATTAACTTTAGTTCATTATTCATGAGATTAAAGAATGAACGAGTCAAGTCGGACACGAGGTAAAGGACTTCTTCTCAATCTCCTTTCATTGAGGAATATTTTGTTTTAATACACAACTTTCTTTTATACGCTTTATAAAAACCTTTGACTTTTCATTTCATTCAAATGGAATCTTTTTCTATGAATAGTTTTACTAAATGAAAAAAAAAATAATGTTTCTTTTTAACGTAATCGGTGACATTGACCTTTCCGCAACCGTGAGTATTATTTGATCTATGGCTTCCTTAACAAGCCATAATGTTTTTAAAAGTTAAATAAATACCATATACTCTTTTATGTATTTTTGTATTGAAAATGGTTTTGATAATGGATTTGTTAAGTCTATATATTTAAATGATATATTGTTATTGAAATGTGGAAATTTTATCTTTCCTTTGTGTTTATTTTATTTGTTATGAATATTTTATGGTTCATGGGAATTGTTACGTATCTGGGTGGTTCCATGATAAACCTAGGATGAGTGAGCCCGAGATAGCTCTCCAATTAATTTGGTAACATGACAAAGGTAAAGTTTAAGGTTTCTCCTAAGAGATTTAGGGAATATACTTTGATGGGTTTTCCAAATGTAACTCCCTACGTATTTATAATAGCTAAAATGTAATTATGATATGGATGCCACAAGATACCTATATGATTTATGTTTTCTATATGTGATTCATAAATATTATGATTTCATGATGTATGTTAGAGATCGTATGTTATGTATGTAATGACAAACTAAAGTTTTCTTTCATTATTTTATAACCCTTGCTGAGATTGTTTTTCTTATCCAATGTTTTGAAATATTTTTCACAGGACTTATAGATGAATAGGGTTAAGGATGGGATCAAAGAAATTCATGCTCTCTAAAACAAGAAACAAGACATGAATATTTTTTTAAGAGTTTTTATTTTGGGAAAAAATGGTAACTGAGTAGAAGTGACTAATTTGTTACTTTTGAGATGTAATGTAATAGTTATGACCTAATTCACTAAAACTCTAAACATGAAAATATAATCAATGTGAATTATTCATTTAATTTAAGATTATGTGATGTTTTAAGGTCAAGTCTTTATAGTTGGTATCAGAGGTCAATTTAGATAAATTTAGGAGTTTGGGTATTGTTAAATTAATATCCATAAATTAATTTATCTTAATATTGAAATGATAGCACTTAAATATTACCATGTTGCTTCGCATAAGATATATCTTTGTTTAGAATGGTTTTATGTAGAGGAAACAAGGCATTTATATTGAGACGACTTCAGGAGGAAGTCAACCTTCCAAATAAGCAACCGGAGATGGTCAGAATCAGAACTGAATAGTTTGTTGCAGTGATGGTGTTGAATATCATGGTTTCTGTTTTCTTTATAGAGAACCCATATGTAAGGTACAACATAGATTTATGACTATTGTTAATATTTTACAATCTATGGGTGAGAAAGGATTAGATAACAAATCTCTTATGGAAAAAATCATAGACATCACGCCCAATGAGTGGGAATCCAAGAGAACTGTTATTGATGAGAATAGAACAGTTACTCAGATTACTCTTGATGAACTATTTGGAACTCTTCTTCATCAAAAGACTATAATAAATAGAGATAGTGATAATTTAAAGAAGACAAATGGGAATATAAGTGTTGCATTTACAACAACTTAAAATCATACAAAAGTTAAGACTCCTGAGAGAGTTACTAGATCTAAATCTAAGAAGGTTGTTATTCAATCTGAATCTAGTGGAAGTGAATCTTCAGAAAATAAAATAGCCAATCTTGCTCAAAGGATGAAAAATATTTTTGGACAGAAGATCTTTCAATCCATATACAAGAAGAAATAAAGTAAAGATAAGGAAGATTAAGAAGTCACATGTTATGAATGCAAGAAAGATGGGCATATAAGACCTAATTTTCCTATTATTAAGAGAAAATAAAGAAAGGAAAAGCATTTTGAGAGAACTAGAAAAAAGTACTACAAGGATAAAGCTAAGAAAGTTTTCAAAGCTAATGACACATGGAGTGCAAGTGGTGGATACTCTTCAGATAAATCTTCAGATTATGAATCTTCTGGACAGAAGAATCTTGGTTTAATAGTCAGATTACCTATTGAAAATCATTTCATAATAGATAAGGTACACAATGCATAATCTATGACCAATGTTTCTTTAAATTCAAATTATAGTAATGATAGATATTATGAATCTTCTGATGAAGAATCTTCATCTGATGAGGATAATATTTTACCTACCTATGAAAGAAGTTTCTAGGTTTGATAAGCTTCTTGAGAATGATAATTATAAAGTAAAAAAAGGATTGATAAGGTAAATTCTAGGATTTCAATAATTACTATGGAAATATCATATCTTTCAAAGGATCTTGATAAGAAAACCCTTGATTCTGAAAGTATTTCAAAAAACATTGAGGAAGTAAATTCTAAGAAGGAAAAACTTTCTAAGGATCTAGAAAATATAATTTCTAAGAAAAATGTTTTCGAACCTAACTATAGTTCTAAAGATAATGTTTTGGAAGATAAGAACTTAGTTATCAAACTAAAATCCGAAATTTTTTCCTTGAGGAAGTGTTTGTCAAAATTTACCTTAGTTAAGGAAAATTTTGATAAGATGTATTCTCAAATCCGACCTCTAAGGAATAATCTTGGATTTGGTTATACTAGTTCTAAACAGATTTTTATTAATAATTATTTTGTTCCTCAAAGTGCTCTCTTCTACACTAAGTGTCAGTGTGGTGGGCACTAGGAAAAATGTTGTTCCGTAAACAAAACCCAGTCTCTAGGTTTTCATAAAGATTATTTTTTCATGAAAATGTGGGTGCCTAAGATTTTTCTTTCTATAATTTCTAGATCCAATAAAATTTGGATTCTGAAAGTCTAACACTCTTATTTTCTAGAAAATAGAGAAATTACCAACATAGATACATAGTACATGGATAGTGTATGTTCTCGGCACATGACTGTTAACAAAAACTACTTTGAGAAAAATATCAAGATGAAAGGAGGAAATGTAAATTTTGGAGATAATGCTCAGGGAGAAATTATTGGTATAGGTAACATTGTTCTTATTGGAAAAACATTGATTTCAAATGTTTTATTTGTTAAGGGTCTTAAGCACAATATCACTAGCATAATTAAATTATGTGATGAAGGTTACCTTGTGAATTTTTATGAATGAAAAGTGCTTAGTACACCTTTCCACTACTGAAGCTGAATATGTAGCAGCTAGAAGTTGGTTTGCCCAAGTGTTGTGGATGCAACACACACTCACAGACAATGGTATGAGTTTTACCAAAACAAAAAATTTGTGTGATAATACTAGTGTCATTTCCCTAAGTAAAAAACATGCACATCACTCTCATGCAAAACACATAGATATTAGGCATCACTTTCTTAGGGATCACACACAAAAAGGAGATATAATTCTTCAATTTATCAGAATGCAAGATCAACTTTCAGATATTTTCACAAAATATTTACCCTTCTATAATTTTAATACATTAAACAGAAGTTAGGAATGATAACTATAAGGTAATTTTATGTGTTAACTTCTTATTGAAACATATATCCTTACAGTAATAAAATCATTTTCATAGGGGGAGTACATTTTCTTGTTAGTTAGTCTAAAAAAAATTTAGTCTAAAATTCTTCTTTGTAGTCTAAATTTATTTTTATTTTTATTTCATTTTCAAAAAATTTAATGAAGATTTTCCAAAAAATTTCTAATGAGATTTCCAAAATGTTCATAATGAAGATTTTTAAAATTTTTGTAATGAATATTTTCAAAAAAAAATCATAATGATGATTTTATAAATTTTTTATAATGAAGATTTTCTAAAAATTTGTAGTCATTTTTTCAAAAAAATTTGTAATCAAAATTTTTTGAATCTAATGTTATTCAAGAAGAATCTTTCTCAATACTAATAATCTTCTTGGAAATATAAAAGGTATGTTTCGTTCTCTAAGTTTTCGTAATCATATTTTACTTGCTGGTATTTTCATTTGTTTTTAAATTTTCAAATTCTGTTTTCCTTATATCCGAATTTTTTCATTAAAAAACTCAAAAGATCGAATCCAAGATTTCCTTATGGATATCATTTCAACCATCAGATCTGATCAGAACGTTTTTCAACCGTTGGATTGAGAATTGAAGTTGAACTGTCACTTCAAACACATATATAAAGGACCCCCCCCCCAATGTTTATCCCACATCAAATCTCAAGTTCTCGTGTGCTGATGTTCTGACCCTCTACATAAGCTCATTCCAGATTTTCAAGGGTTTCTCAATTCCGAATGTTTTTCGAAGAATCCTCTCAGAAAGACATGTCTATTGTCAAGCCAATCTCAGAGTGGAAGGTTTATAGAGAAAGGTTGGTGCATCCAAACTTATTCACCAAGTATGATTCCATCGTCTCAAGGAACCTTAAACTGAATGGATGGAGTGTGTTTCTGTATCGAATCCAGGAGCTCAAGATTTTGTGTATCCAGATTTTCAAGTTGAGTTCTATAAATCAGTAAGTTTTTTAAAGAAAGAAGGCAGAGATAAGTTCTCTTTCAAGATATATGGAAATACTTATGCTCTTTCAAACACCAAGGCTACTAGATTGGTTGGTATTCCGTATGAAGGTGAAGGTGATTTTTGTTCCCATAAGTTTTCTGATAGTCAAGGAAGTTTCAATAAGATTAAGGCTATGGCTTGTATTGGACTTTCTGAAGTGAATACACCAAATATTCCTCATCTATGTACAAATTATCGGATTCTCAAATTATGGGTTCAGGGATTTATCATACCGAGACAAGGGGACAAGGACACATTTAAGAAGAGTGACATGTATATCCCGGATTTATTAGTGAAAATGAGGAATTATAATTTTGTTAAGCATATTATGATTATGATCGAGAATATAAATAATGGAAATTTGAAATCTCAAATCATTATGTATCCAGCCATTCTTTCAAAGCTGATTGTTCGGTGCTTGGAGTCTTTTAAAATTCCTTGCAGTTCAAAGCCAAGGAATTGAAATGTAATTCTTGTTATTAATGATACTCTAAGAAGAATGAATGTTGGATTTTCCAAAGAATCCAGAAAATTTTATGATTTTCTAGAAGAAAAGGCTAAAGCTGTTCCGAATAAATAGGAAGCGGCTAAGACATCCAAAAAAGGTGCAAGGAAGAGGAAAGTGAAGGAAGTGGAAGATAAGGTAAAATCTCATGTAGCCAAAGAAGTTCAATCCGCACCTCTAAAACCTAAGAAGAAAAAAATCATATCTAGATTAGGTTGTAGCTAAGTGGAGGGAAGATAGGAAGAACAGGAAAGGAAAAGATCCCAAGTTTGGATAAGACCCTGATGAAGCAATATATCTAAAGGAAAAGACAAATTATTATCTAGAAAGGGATGAGAAAGAAAAGAAACAAAAGAAGAAGATGGCTGAAGTAGATTTTGTGCAATCCCTTCTGAGGGATACTGAGAAAGCTTCTGAAAAATTTTAGCTACCAGAATCCTTCCTAGTAGAAGAATTACCTAAAACTCTGGGGAAGAAATTTGTGACTGGAGAAAAAGTAAAATAAGTAAAAGCAGTTGAGGAAGTTGAAGAAGAAGTAGAAAGTAGTGGCGACACTGCAAAGTTGATCAAGAAAGTTGAAGATTTTCATGAGAAATAAATTCCATCTGAGAAGCTCTCAATCTGAACTTCTGAAGAAGAATCTTCAAAGATGGATACATTTGGGAAAGAAGAAAAAGGAGAATATGACAAGGTTGAAGAAGAAGCAAACAATATATTTGAAGAAGAAAGTTGTAATCGTTATTTTATTCACCCTGAAGATGTTGAGGCACGAGCTAAGAAGGAACAGCTAGATAAAGATAAAATTGTCCAGCTATCTGATAGTGAACATGAATCTCCTGATGAGGAAGGAATTCCGAGAACTAATAAGGGAAAACATGTGGTTGTTGATACACCTATTAAAGCTATTATGAATAAGAAAGAAGTTGGTGGATCTTCAAAGAGTAAACTTTCTGAGCTTAAGAAAGAAACCTCACCAAGAAAAGTTTCAGATTCTAAATAATCATCCCTTGGACATGATTTCACGGTTCAATCATTGAAGAATCTTGTTGGCACTATTCCGATTTTTCCAAGGATAGACTCCAAATTCCAGATGCTTCAACACACACTGAATCGGATGTTGGATTTTTTATCCATGGTGATGGATAAGTGTGTAAATCTTGAGGCTAATTTCATGAATTTTTTCATTATCTACGAAGCCCATAAAAGATCATGTAGGAAGATGACCAGTTGTTCAAGGAAAACCATTGAAGACATGAGAAATCTTGATTAGTTCCAATATATTTTCAAGGAGGATTTTAACATTGAAGATGGTAAGATCAAGGATCTAACAAGCAGTTTTGAACATAAACTTACTCTGGAATAGAATTCTCGGATTTAAGAGGTAAAAGATCTGAATGGGAAGTTGTATTCAGTTGCCCAAAGCTGGAATAGAGAAAGAGATCTCTGGTTTGAGATAGAAGAAAATATTTTAAAGTAAGAGGATGTTTTTAAGGCTTAGTATGAGGATTTTAATACTCAAGAACAAGGAATCAAGACTTTATAGAAGAAAGCAAAGGATTAGGACCAGCTTCTTAAGCGAGCAAAGGAAGATCATAAGAAGCTCAAAAATCTGAAGACCATATTCAAGAAGTTGATGCCCAAGGAAAAGGAAGGATGATTTTGTTTAAATCCAAACATTTATTGTATTCCTTTCCATGTACAAATTTTTTCTATCATAATGAGATTTTTGGTTATTTGTATTTTTTATGTTTTGTACTAATCTTTTAGATACCATAATTTCTTTTATATTCCCTCAAATTCCTTTTTGAAAATCATAATTGGGGAGAAAGGAAAAATAATACTAAGTAAAGAAAAATATCCCTAAGTAAGGGGGAGTTTATCTAAGGGGGATTTTTCATCATAAAGATTTATGTATGCAATACAATGTTAAGTCTCATTCTGGAAATATAGAATATGATCCTTAGTGTTCCAAAGACTAAGGGGGAGTTAGTCGTATTCATATTTTCCCATGTGTTAAGGGAGATAAGTTTTATTTTCAAAGTCTAGAAAAATATTTTCTATGTCCTTATATTCTTTTTCTTAAGGATGTTTGTGCTTTCCAAAAAGGGAGAGATTTTTGAGTCAATAGGGTTTCCTTATTACTTTTCCATTCCTTCATGATTGGGGAGATTGTTGAGTCAATAAGGTCTCCTTATAACTTTACCATTCCTTCATGTTCTCAAAATCACAAACACCTTATCTTAAGGAAAATTTCATTTTACCCTATGTTTTACTTTCATAAGGAAAATTTTCCTTCCCCAAGGAAATTTTTCATTACCATGTTTTTCATTGATCATTTTATCTCTAAGTATAAAATTCGGTTTTATATCTAAAAACCTCAGAATATTTTAACACTTAGATACAAATCATTCTGTTTTCCGGATCTGAATTTAGATTCTGAATCCTCTAAATTCAGACTCTGAACTCTTATGAGTTCTGACTCTGAGTTCTCTAAATTCAGACTCTGAAATCTTATGAGTTTTGACTCCGAATTCTTATGAATTCAGAATCTAAACTTTGTAAGTACATATTCTGAATCCTATGAATTCAGACTCCGAACTATGTAAGTTCAGACTCCAAATTCTAATGAATTTAGACTCTGAATTCTACTGAATTCAGACTCCAAATTTCCTCGAAATTTAGACTCTGAAATATTATAGAATTCAGGTTCTTAATTCTTATAAAGATAGAATCTGAATATCCTTGTATTATACATACCTAATGTTTTTTTATTAGACTCTAAACTATTTTTTCCTTACACTCTGAATATTTTATTTTGGTTATGTAACCATATTTTTTTCTTACACTTGTTTTTTTTTATAAAATGATTTCTTGCATTAAGTTTCTAACTAACCATTGTTTTTGTGACATGTGTATAGATCCCTCTAAAATTCAAGGAAAAATATGACCATTGGAGTAGGTAGCTGATCATTGCAGTTGTGCCTATAAATAGGATCTCATTTGAAAGATCCCACAACTTTTTTAAAATAAGTTGATCAACCTAGAGATTACATGTTGTTGAAGTGATTTCTAGTGAATAAACTTTCATGATTAGTGCGTACTGAACTTCTTGTTCAAAATAGCTTCGTGCGACTTTGAATGTTGCTGAGTACATTCAAGGGAATCTGGGGTTAGGAAGATAGAGGTGTCGACTACCTTAAAGTTTGAGGACTTCCTTGCTGATCAAGATAGAGGTGTCGACTACCTTGAAGTTGAGGGCTTGTGGGGACAGCAAGACAGACTCAGATCTTCGTATCGAGGGATTACCCTAGTGTGGGTAAGAAAGACTTTCTTGAAAGTATAAATCAAGGGGCCTTTATCCAAGGTTGTTAGATACCCTTCTCTTTGGGTTAAAATATTTACTACTTTTTACATACTTGTTTCAAGTTTTCTGCTGCATTTTGATTCTTGAGGAATGTATAACAATCTTATAATTCCTTATACATATATACTATGATTTTTTAAGGTTCAATATGCTTTAATATAGAATCTTTATCTTTGTAAACTTTTTTTTAGTTTCATTTCTGGAACTAGCTTTCCAGAATTACATTCTCATAATCATATTTTCGGAATCAAGAAAGTGTGTAGAACTAGAGTTTTTGTGAATTACCTTGTTTAACTTTATAAAACATAACCATCTTTAAAAGTTACAAAGGAATTTTTTAAAGTGTACAATTCACCCCCCCCCCTGTATTCTGAGCATCATTAGATTCTTCATTCAGTGTCTATATCATTTTGATTCTACATTTGGTATAATAGGAGAATATCATTTTCTATATACCATCTCAACATATGGCACAGTTGACTCAGGCTATTAATCATGGTGGTGTCCCTACATGAGATCATCAAGAACATGCACAAAAGAAACATGTCAGTAGTAGAGCATTTCATGAGGCAACGTCCCCCATCTTTCAGAAGATCATATGATTCTGTGTTAATATAAGGGTGGATTAAAGCACTGGAAACGATTTTTGATCTTATAGGGTGTCCATAACATCAGAAGGTTAGTCTCCCTATTTACCGTTCTGAATGTGAAGCTGATCAATGGTGGTCGATGGTGAAAAAAATTAGGGATAGTGAGGATATTAATGCTCTTGATTGGGATGAATTAAAAGGTATGTTTCTTGAGAAATATTTTCCTAAGGTGCTTCATCTTATGATGGAAAAATAATTCTTGGAATTGAGGTAGGAGTATGACTCAGTGGCTGCTTATGAAGAAAATTTCAATTGACTGGCAAGGTATACTCCAAATTTCATACGTGATCTTGACAGTAAAATCAATTGTTTTTACTTAGGATTAAATCCAAAGTATCAAAGGGATTTAGCTTATCATGAGTTCAAAAGTTATGAAAAACTTTTTTGATGTGCGGAGAAGGTGGAAATGGAGTTTTCCGATGATCATGTGTTCTTTGACAAACAATGGAATAAGAGGTCAAGGTGGCAGGTGAAAGGGAATAACTCTTTAAAAAATTATGATGGTAGAAAACTTAAGTTTACAGTTTGTGAAAATTGTAGTAAATAGAATGTTGGGGAATGTCTTTTGAATTATATTAAGTGCTACCAATTTGGTAAAATGGTACATAAGGATCATAATTGCACTGAAAAAGATCAGGGTAATTGTAAGACAAAATATTATTTATAGTCAGTAATTTTTTTTACGTGTACTGAAATGGGTCATTATGCAAATTAGTGTCCAATGAAGAAATCAACTAAGGGAAAGATGCCAGAATAAAAGAAGAAAGGAGTGGTTAAATCCTTTGTAATTACTTCGGCGTATTTTGGGACATCAAATGAAGTAGTATTAGGTATATTGTTTGTTTGTGAATATTATGCCAATGAGTTTTTTGATTCAGGGTGTACACATTCGTTCATTTATAAGAAGTTTTCTAGTAAATTGGGAATTCCATATCAAGATATGAATCCTGAAATTATGCTAAAAATACTGGGGGGAATGTTGAGACAAAAAAAATTATAAGAAGCTTTTTATACTTTTGTGTGGAAATAATATTACTACAAACCTTATTGTTTTTTCTATAATAGAGTTTTATGTCATTTTGGGTATGGATTGGATTTATGTTTATCATGAAAAGATTTACCGTAGATCTAAAGAGGTTTCTTTTCAGAAATATTTACATTTTTTATACAAGAATAAACCCTTACTTTTGATAAAATATCAGGAATCTAGGAAACTAGTAAAAGATGGAAATTAATGTTACCTTGCACATATTGTTGAAAAAAAGGTAAATGCTCAGGTTAATGATGTTCCAGTGTTAAATGAGTACCTTGATGTTTTTTATGATGTGTTTACTACTATTATACCAGATTGGGAAGTTTAATTTAATGTTGACTTAGTTCCTGATGCTAAGCCAATTTCAAAACCCCCTTATCTAATGAATCAAATTGAACTTTTAGAGTTAAAAAAGCAATTGTAGGAGTTATTAGATAAAAGTTTCATTCGACCTATCACATAACCATGGGGTTATTATGTCTTATTTGTTAAAAAGAAAGATGGTTCAATGAGACTTTGCATTGATTATAGAGCATTGAATAAAATCACTATTCAGAACAAGTATCATTTGCCTCATATCGATGATTTGTTTGATATGCTCCAGGGAGCTCAGTATTTCTCGAAGATTGAATTGATGTCAAGTTACCATCAGTTGAAAGTAAAAGGAGAAGACATTCTGAAGATCTCATTTCACACTAGATATGGCCATTATGAATTTGTATTCATGCCTTTTGGGTTAACCAATGCACATGCTGTATTCATGGATATTATAAATATAATTTTCCATGAGTTCTTGGATAAGTTTTTCGTTGTGTTCATTGATGATATTTTAGTTTATTCTAAAAGTAAAGCGGAGCATAAATGTAATTTAAGGGTTTTATTTCAAACCTTAAAAGAAAATAAACTTTATAGGAAATTCAGAAGTGTGAGTTTTGGTTATAAAAAATTTCTTTCCTTGGTTACATTGTTTCAAAAAATGGCACAACGGTTGATCCTGCTAAAATAAAAGTTGTTGAAGAATAGCCAAGAACCACAAATATAACTGAGATTTGTAGTTTTCTTGGTTTGGAAATTTATTACTAGAGTTTTGTTGATAATTTTTCACTGTTATGTAGCCCACTAACTAAGTTAACTCGAAAAGGTGTTAAGATCTTTTGGACAAAATAATGTGATGATTCTTTCCAGGGATTGAAATAAAGATTGGTAAATGCTCTAGTTTTGTCAATACCTTCCAGAAATGGTGATTCTGTTATATACATTGATGCTTCATTGAAAGGACTTGGTTGTGTCTTTATGCAGAATGATCAAGTAATTTCTTACACTTCACATCAGTTGAAACCTCATGAGTTAAATTATCCAACAAATGATTTTGGAATTAGCTTCTATTTTTTTCATTAAAATTTTGGAGGAATCATATGTATGGAGAAAAATGAGACATATATAATGACAACAAAAGTTTGAAATATATATTCACTTAGAATGAATTAAATATAATATATATGAGATAGTTGGAATTAATCAAGGATTATAATTGCATGATCCTTTACTATATGGGAAAAGAAAATAAAGTGGCTGATGCTTTGAGTTGTAAATGTAATTCTTCATTTACCATTATATGTTTGGAACAAGATCATTTGGTTTTTTTATTTGAGGAACTTTGGCATATAATTTGATGGTGCAGGAAATTATTCTGTTTTTTTTTAGGTGTCGGTGAAGTCATCTCTATGAGACAGAATAAAGAAAGTGCAGAAGGAAGAAAGTGAGTTGCAAAAAAAGGTAGAGTTGGTTCAAAACGGTAAGTTTCTTCAATTTAACATTTATAATGATTGTGTTTTGATATTTGTAAAGATATTATGTGGGACTTGTGATTCACAGTTGAAGAATGAGTTATTATGTGAAGCTCGTAGATCCCTATTTTTAGTTCATCCTGACAGTACTAAGATTTACAGAGATCTTCGAGAGTATTACTGGTGGGAGAAAATGAAAAGAGATATTGATGATTTTATTATGAAGTGTTTGACTGGTCGTTAGGTTAAAGAAGAGTGGCAGTTACCAAAAGGTATTCTTCAGTCTTTACCGGTGCTAGAGTGGAAATGGGAAAATATATCCATGGACTTTGTTGTGGGATTACCAAAGACATCTCGAGGTAATAATGTAATCTGGGTTATTGTTGATTGATTGACTAAATCTTCTCATTTTCTTCTTGTTTGAGATACTTTGTATCTATATCAACTTTATCGATTGTATGTTAAAGAGATAGTTAGGATACATGGACTTCCTCACTCCATTGTATCTGATTGTGATCCCTAGTTTACTTCTAACTTTCGGAAAGGACTTCAGATGTCATTGGGTACTAAATTAAATATTACTACAGCTTTTCATCCTTAATCAGATGGGAAGTCAAAACAAACAATTCAGACCTAGGAGGATATGTTATGTGCTTGTTAACTAGATTACCAGGGATGTTGGGACCAACATATTTCCTTGGTTAAAATTTCTTATAATTTAAGTTTTCATTCTAGTATACAGATGGCTCCATTTGAGGTATTATATGGGAAGCAGTGTCGAACTCCAGCTTTTTGGGATGAAGTAGGTGAAAGGAAGTTGATGGGACCCAAATTGGTAGAAGAGATGGAAGAAAAGGTTCAGTTGATTCATAAGCACATGAGAACAGCTTAGAGATGGAAAAAAAGTTATATAGATAATCAGACAATGGATCTTTATTTTGAGGTAGGTGATCATGTCTTTCTCAAATTTTCTCCATGGAAAAGTGTGATGCGTTTTGGAAAGAATGGTAAATTGAGTCCGAGGTTCATTGAACCTTATGAAATCCTAGAGAAAGTTGGATCAGTTGTGTATAGAGTGGTTGTACCTCCATGTTTGTCCCATGTACATAATTTATTCATGTTTCAATGTTGAGAAAGAATATTCCATATCCATATCATGTTTTAAGTCCAGAGGGAGTTTAGTTGGAAGAGAATCTCCCTTGTGAGGAACAACCAGTCCAGATTCTTAACCATAGAGAGAAAGTGTTGTGGAATAAGGTAATTCACCAGGTAAAGGTCTTTTGGAAAAACCATATGGTTAAAGAGGCAATGTGGGAATCTAAAAATGTTATGATGGATAAAACCCCCCCATTTATTTGATAAGTGAATAAAATTACGAGGACAAAATTTACAAAAGGAGGGAAGGATGTAACATCCCATGTAAATAAAGAAATAATACATTTTCATTTTTATTAATATTTTGTGAATTAAATATTAATTTTACATTAATAGGGTTTCTATGATTGATGGTGTACCTGATATGCAACAACGGGTTTCTTTGAAATCTTACATTGCACAATAATAATATAATTTTATTATTTTAAATGTTAGTTACCATCTAGTCATTATATTGGCGGGAATGAACAAAAATAACTAAAATATTATTATACATGTTTGTTAAATATTTTTACATTTATCCAATAAAATTTAGAGTCTTAAAATGTGAATGAATCTAATTTTAAGCTTAATTTACTTTAAAAGGTTGATTTACTGCCTTTTGATGGTGAACCCTCTTTAAATATAGTTTTGGTAACTTTTATATGTTTTATTTGACCAAATAAATTTCTTCTTAAGAATCAAGATATCAAAATTCACTTTGGGTAAAAATTTTGTATTTTTCTGATAAAAATCATGTTTTGATGAATAGTGGAAAATACTGAATTTTAATTCAAAATTGCCTTTTAATATAATTTATTAATATGGTTAGATTATATTTTTAATTGGTTTTAAAGTGTAATTATATTAAATTTTTACCATTTAATTAAATTTTGGTCATTGAAATTAATTACACTTTGAAATTGGACATAAACAAGTGTCAATCTTTTGACTATTAATATTTCTTAAAAACACACTTTTTGTTTTGACAACAGGAATTAATTTTAAATTAATTAAACCAATTTATTTGTTTCTAATTTGGTAAAATAGACATAATTTTTGAATTAGGAATATCAAATATATCTTAGGCTGAATTTTTGATATTTTTCTGAAAAACATCAATTTTTTATGAATAGTGAAACTACTAAGTTGTAGTTAAAAGCTAACTTTTTCATTTAAATGAAATTTTAGCTCTTATGTGATTTGTATTTAAAAAATATGATAAACCTGGTTTTTATAAGTGATTAAAATGTGGTTAAATAAGATGAAAATAATTTTTGGTGAATAGTAACTTTTGTCTTTTATTTACCGCGATTAAAGGTAAATAGGGCAATTCAAGGTAAAAAGAATATCATAATAATACATAATTACCTTAACAATTTTCCTAGCCTTATTGGATTAGTCATTATTGACCATGGTAATACTTGGGTCTATGTTGGGACCCCATGGAGCCACTTAAGAGTGATAATGACACTTTATTTTAATTAACTAAATGGAAAAAATGACATAAACAAATATCTATTAGTAAATTATTTTTTACATTGGGTTATATAAGTTATCTTTTCGATTATAAATATTATTTGGAATTTTAAAATTATTTTCTACATCATGTTATTTTTTTTATAATTTTTAGACATCAAATAAATAAAATTATTTATGACACAATAATGATGTTGTGTTTACCTCATTAATAGATGATTTAAATAAATAATATTATAATGATTAAAACAATATCCAAAACCTGTCAAATTCTTATTTGATGATTTTATTTCTAACATGAGTCATCTTATCTTCTACTTTAATTAGTTTTGGAGCTTTAGAAACTGAAAATCATTATATAATAAAATAATATTTTCACACTTTCCTAAAGAGCCCCTCCTCCCCCTTATAAAAAGCCCTCAACTCTAACACATTCCTCACACTTCTCAAGCCCCTTGGATCATCCAACCCCTGACCAAATAATCTCTAAATATCCCTCTATTCCACCTAGAAGCCTTAACTTAGGCATAAGGCACTTCAAATTTCATTTTTGTTCAAACCAAATGGAGTTACCCGATTTAAAGGTAACGTCTTCTCGTTCTTTTGTTTTATTTTACTTTTCCAACCCCTAAACACTTTTTATTCATTTATTTTATAAAAACACTAGTATCCTCAATATAATATGATTTTTTAATGATATTTATTCTAACTATACTTACGCACACCTCCATCTAATGGGTAAAGAACATACTTTTTCTGTGAATGGAAAACTAACGCCTCATGAAATGATGATTGTTTAATTATCGTCTATCGCCTCTCATGGTGGACATTAAGATGTAAATTTATTTATATATGATAGATATTATGTTTATGTTTTCTTTATTCTTCTATATTTTTCATTTATAGCATACATTTATGGTTTCCATTATGGGTAAACGTAATAATTTCATTTTAGGAAGTGTGGACTACAGCCCCCTCAAAGTGATATGACTTGTAAATGCCACATGTGGGATGTATAAAGGATAGAGTTAATGATATTATATATGATATTATACTAGAATTATAATATAACTATTTATCATTATGTTTTAATTCCATTAAAATAATAAATAGAAATGAAAGTAGCGTTCATGCGTTTGTACGACTTACTGTCTCCATGAACGATTCATTTCATTTCTTACCCCCAAATGTTATGTACTATTATAAATACATATATATAATAGATATATATGATATATATGATATCTAAATCCTTAATATCATTCTAGAGATAATGTAATTTTGACTACATAGACAAATTTTAAATATAAGAAGTTCATTTTTTACTCAAGTACCAAATATAGAAAAAATGAATGTTATTAACTTAAATGATTACATAATGTTTATAACATGGTAATATGTGATGTAAATGGAAGAATAAACTTGAAAAATATTCTTAATCAAGTATAAATTAACTTTAGTATATTATTCAAGAGTTAAAAGAATGAATGAGTCAACTCAGACATAAGGTAAGGGACTTTGTCTCAATCTTCTTTCATTGAGGCACATTTTTTTTAATACATGACTTTCTTTTATACATTGTGTAAACACCTTTGACTTTACATTTCATTCAAATGGAATCTTTTTCTACGAATCATTTAACTAAATGACAAAAAATAATGTTTCTTTTTAAAGTAAGTGGTGACAACGACCTTTCTACCATAACGAGTATTATTTGATATATGGCTTCCTTAACAAGACATAATGTTTTTAAATGGAAAATAAATGCCATATACTCTATTATGTATTTTTGTATTGAAAATTGTTCTTATAATGGATTTGTTATGTCAATATATTTAAATTATATATTGTGATTTAAATATGGAAATGTTATCTTTTCTTTTGTGTTTATTTTATGTGTTATAAATATGTTATGGTTCTTGGTAATTGTTACGTATACAGGTGGTTCCGTGATAAACATAGGGTGGGTGAGCCAGAGATAGCACTTCAATGCATTGGGTAACATGACGGATGTAAACGTGAATGTTTCTCCTAAGATATTTAGGGAGTATACTATGATGGGTATTCCAAATGTAACTCCCTATATAGTTTTGATAGCTATAATCTAAGTATGATATGGATGCCACTAGTTGCCTTTATGATTTATGTTTTCTATGTGTGATTCATAAATCTTATGATTCCTTGAGGTATGTTAAAGAGATTATTTTATGTATGTAATGATGAACTAATGTTTTCTTTCGTTGTTTTATAACCCTTATGGAGCTTTTCAAGCTCATCCCAAGTTTTGAAATGTTTTTCAAAGGACTTAAAGATGAATAGGGTTAAGGATGGGATCATGGAAAAGTCATGATGTCTAAAACATGGAACTAGACATGACTCTTTTATTAAGAGTTTTTATTTTGTGAAAAAAATGGGAACTGAGTAGAAGTGTCTACTTTGTAACATTTGAGATATAATTTAATAGTTATGACCTAATTCTATAAAACTCTAAACCTGAAAAGATGCTCAATGTGAATTATTCATTTAATTCAAGATTATTTAATGTTTTAAGGTCATTTCCTTATAGTTACAACATCTAAGTAGATTAAAATTCATTACATAAAATTTAGATCCACTCTATAACTGTGTTGGTAAAGTTAATTTGGAATCATGGACACACAAAAAACTTGTTCATAAATGATCTATATCATCTCCCACTAAGTTATAAATAACTAGAACCATTATTAGAAACGTCATTTAAAAAAATATTCTTCATAACCTTGGGAAAGGAAACATAATAAAGTGTGATCTCAGATTCTTAGTATGGGTAAAAAAGATAGATATTAATAATCCCATAATCATAATAATAGAATAAGGATGTGAGAAAATAAAAATAACATTTGAAATATACACCCTCCATATCATCAATCATTGTATTGAGTCGCGGAATAAATATTGGAAGTTCATAAGACATTAATCATAAAATAATAAAATAACATAATCCATGAGTTCATATCATGGAAATAAGACATGGAGTTTTGGCTTACGCACAAACTTATAAGTTTCTGAACATTTATAAATAGAAACTGGTTCAATCATTATGTTAAGGATGTGAAATCATTCCCAAGAATAAAATTATTGAAATAAAACTAGGTCTATGAAAAATCTTATATACCTGAAATATTGATCCATGAATAAATTTTTGTACATGAAATCTAGGTCCATTCATAAATTTATGTACATGAAAGTGGGGTCCAAGCATAAAATTTTTAACATGAAATTATGTTCACTCGTTAATTATTTACCTCTTGAGTTATAAATTATTAATTAGTACATTAGAGTAAGATATATGTCCCACACATGAGTTAGAAAAATAATATATATGTTTTACAAAGAATCATACAACATTCATCATATTATATCTCATTAAAAAAATAAATTTAATCAAAGTATAACCCATGAAAATGGGAATGGATTTCATCAACATTATTTAATAAAAAATATATATGTTATATGAAATTAATAAGGATGGTATCCTTAGAAAACATCCCTAGTAAAACCTATGTATCTTCAAATTATTTCATTTTAGATGGAAAATTAATTTTGAAAGACCACTAGGAATAATTCTTGAGGTATATAACTTTTCAATTTTAATGTCGCTTCTCTTTTTAAAATGTTGTGAACATATAAATGAAAAAAAAAATCTTTGAAAATAAACAGGTAGAAATTTAAAGGAAATATAAAATCAGTAATTTTTCATGAAGGTGGGAAAATCATCTCATTCTGTATAAGTTCAAAAAATTCTCCTATATTTTTTTTGAATAGTAAAAAAGTACCTCATTTGGAAAACAAAAAAAATGTTTCCCTTAAAAACATTTAGTAAAAATTAAAACATGGGTAAGAAGACTTTAAAAAACTATATTAGAATATTATAAACCCTTTTAAAAATATTTTAGAAAACATGGACTTGGAAGATAAATATTTACCAATATGAATTAAATATAAACAATCTCTAATAATGATGAGATTTTGAAATAAACCATTACCTCAAGTCTCACACTACATCATTAATTTTAAAACCTACTATATAATAAATATGTACTTATTATTCATGTGTTACACAAAAATATTTTTATATATAATAACATATATGATTTAATAAAATATTTTATCATCCATTTATTAATAATCTATTATAATAATGACAATTTAGCATGATAACTGCTTCGTTTTCTAAGCATGTTTCCATTCGAGAGTCCCAATCCTAATACATTGATCGTGTTATAATAACTTTCAAAATGTAAATAATGGTATTGAAATAATTAATATTAATTATATTTATATTTATAATCATTCCTAAAAATTATAAATATAAAAAATAATTACACCATTTATAGAGATGGTCGGTAATATATACACATGAACATTGTTTCCATTTTTTCCCTTATAGAATGAAATAAAGGTATAAAAAATTAACCATTACATAATAATTATTATATAATATATATCATATATTGTTATATAATTAATATTTATTACCATACATTTAAAATATAAACTTATAATTAAACACAAAACATTGTAGATATGGTGGTCCATATGTATGCATGAGTGATGTTAACATTTCTCAAAAGATTAGATGACAAGAAGATGTACATAATATTATCCTTAAGAAATTATAATTATCTAAAAAATATCATATATATAAAAATATGATTCATTTTAATTCCCATCCATAAAATATGTTAATGAAAAATGAATTGTAACGCTATGAGGAGATGGTAAGTCTTACGTACGCACGAACGATACATTCACGTCTTATTAAATAAGGAATATGGTGTATAATGGAGTTTTCATAATCATAATAACATTTCAGAATGTTTAGTATACTGATGATATTATATTATTATAAATATCATATATTTATAGTAGTTAAACATGAATAAAAAAATGGATCGGTAAGAGCGATACCTCTTCTTTCACATGACTCCTTTAGAACCCCTATAAAGGGATATATAGTTGGTATTTTTGGAAAATAATCACCTATATAGTGTGGAATGTAATGTTGAGAAGATAAATTGGTAGATGATAGTCCAACTAGGAAGCTAAATGTAGTGTAATGAAGTGATGGAGGAGGGGTCATTTATAATTGTGTTTATGGAAACCTCTATAATTTAATTAAAAAATATAATATAACTATTCTAGAGCTAAATAACTCCAATTGCACATAAATTCAAAACTATGGTAGGATATGGTTGAAATATAACAAAAAATATAACATATATATAGGTTTAGGTATTATTTTACGCCGTATCTTTTGGTTTAACCCCTTAATTAATGTGTTTTAACATTAATCATGGTAACATATTTTTCATATTAAAAAGGTTATAAGTTTAAATATAATGTAACTATTGACTCATAAATGGATAACAGGTGACATATTGGACTTTATATTATCCTATTTTTTATTTATTATTTTTATTATTTTTAAATAATTTAAAAAAATATTATTTACATAAAATGTCATTATTTTCAATTTGAAAACTATTCATTACTTTGACAATAATAACATTAGGGAAATGCTTAGAATTAGAAAAAATTAATTTACCACATCCCCAAAATTTCATGAAAATATATAAAATTCATGTACCACATTATTTATAACAAATTACAAAACATTTAATTTTTTTAATATCATTTATTTAATTTTTCCACAAATTGAATAATTACAACATTAGTACTGTCTAATTATTTAATTTTATTTTTTAATTCCTAAGAATTATAAATAAATTATAATAATTAATATATTATTTTACACAAAAATTTACTATTAATATTTATACATGACTAATTTCTTTCCCTTTGTGAACTCAAAAATGATATTTAAATCGAAGAGAGTGATATTTTTTCACTTTGGTTTAAATACTATATAAGTAATTTTCAGGAAATATATTTCATTAAAAAATTAAAACTTTAGGCTAATATCATAAACTATATCAATTTTCTATCAAAAACTGGTATCATCTTCCTTGAATTGATGATTTTTTTGATCAATTAAAGGGAGGAAATTTCTTATCTAGATTGATCAATGATATGGATTTCACTAACTCTAAGTCATGAAGGATAATATTCAAAATATTGAATTTAATTATTTACACAAAGATTATAAATAGTTTCCATACACTTTGGTCTAATGAATTCAACTATGATATTCACTTCCTAGATGAACTACTCTTATATTGGAATCTTTACTCCTTTTATGTTGTATTTTTTGAAGACATTTTGGTTTAATCATGAAGTATGAATGAACATGTGGATAAAATGGAAATTTTATTGAGCTTATTATGCAATCAAATACGTTATCCTAAATTTTATAAGTATGGATTTTAGATAAAAATAAGTTTTCTTCCTTGGGAATTTAATTTTTTATGAAGGCAATATAGATGAGCTAGTGATGATAAAATAGACATTTCTTGAAATCCACCAAATAATTCTTTTTAGATGTGTAGTTTTCTAGAATTATCTATCCAATATCATTGCTTCAATTCATATTTCACTAGTATTTCTTCACCCATGACTATGTTAATCAGTGATTAAATTTGATTCCATTAAACCAAAAAATGAAATAAATAATTTTAGGTTATTAAAACTTGGATCACTTAGGTATATATCCTCATCTTTCAAGATCTGGACAAGGCTATGTTGACTCCTATAATATATAAGTATTAGTAATGGGTTGTGTTATTATGTAGGTAGATCATGTTGGTCCATATAGCTCAAGGCAGTTGAAAACACGTGGAAAAAAAATATATGATGCATGATCATGAATTATCAATAGATTCCCATGATTTAAAAACATTCCACCACTATCACTTTATAGATAAGTTCACAATATTTATTGAATATTAAATCTTGACATTATCTTATCTCAAAGAGACATGAACTTGAGTTAATAACATTTTATGGTGTATCCCTAGATTTTTGACATCAATATATTATATACACCTAGGAAATGGAATTAATTTGATGATCATTGAATGAAAATTATTATAAGGAGATGGTTATATATGAATGGAAAAGACATATGTATATGATCATTATAGATAACATGTATCTAGACTTTTCTAAATATAATGAAAGTCCAATTTTCTTCTGGAACACTCTTTTTCTCGATTTTATAATTCTATAAAAAGAGGTTCAAAGATCATATCCTAACTAAATCACAATTATATCAAACCAAAATAGTGGGTAGGTAATATATGATCATATATAGGATTCAAACCATGAATTTCATTTTCAAAATTCAATTTCCATACCCCATTCATGAAAGGAATAAATTCTTTTGTTGTATCAATATTTGAATTTGGAAATTCACCTTAAGTACAAATAAAATTTAAAAGGTAATGAAAACTAATTTATGTTTTTTTAGTATCAAAAATAAATATTCAAACATATGTTATGAAATTTCTCACATATCAATAGGAAAAGTTTGAGAATCAATACCTAGAAAGTATTCTTCAATATATGTCTATATCTATTTGTAAATGGTACAATGTTTTATAGACTTTATCATAGGTCTAATGAAAAATGTTCAAAATCATGATTCTATTTGGGTAATTGTGGATATCGTTCCAATGTACAAACACATTCACCAAATTAATGAGTCTAAAATAGTATAGGATCTTTAATAGATATATATTTGTGTGGTATTAATGTTTCATAGTGTAGAAAAATCTATTATATCTAATTGAGTTCTGTAATTTACTTCTTAGTTTTTGTGATCCTTGTAATAGGCACTTAAAACCCAGTTTACTATGCAGAAAAAATATCATCCTCTATTATATCTAATAGAGGGTTTTTTGGAATATAGTGGCTCAATAGAAGATTATATTCTATTGGTGGATTTCTCATATAATATCAATTATTAATTCATTATACATAAGGCTCCATTCAAAGAATTTTACAATCATCTTTGTTACTCTTCCACATTGTTGGTGAAAATGGGAGAAGCTTTAGTAATTATACCTAGAATTTTCAAAGAGACAAAAACAGATTTAGATGATCAAGAAGTGGATGTATAACACTCAAAGTTGAAAAACCATCATTGTACGGTCATATTCATGTCTCATTATCTTTTTATATGGGTGAAAATATATTTTTGAATGATTCACCACATTTGAGTCATCATTAATTGGGGAATAAAGTAAAAAAAAGAACCTCAATATACGGTAATATTAATGATTTTGTAACATTTTGGAATAATTTCATATCTATTATCAATAACACCAATATTTAGTGTCTTCAAAAACATTTTCCATGTCTCTAAATTGACAAAGTACCATATGGATCCTAGTCGTTTTATTAGTAGGGATTATGTGACTCTCCTTCCATATGTGATGTTTTTCAATAAATTAATTCAGATTATGGATATATAAGGAAAGGCCTTGGGTGGTAAACTATTTCCTTAGTATGGGTGTAATGGAACCATGGTTATATTCACAAAGAGACATGGGAATGATAGTATTTTATGAGAGAGCAATTTGTTGAACTTTTCAATGAGGCCTCTAATATCTAAATTTATGAGGATGTAGATCAAAATTTTGGAGAGAATGTTTCACCCTTAGTTTTAGTTATGGATTTTTTTCTCGTAGTTTCTTTCATGTTAGGAATTATTAGGTTGAAGTTTCGGTGGTGTTTATAGAGGAATGTAGCTCAGAAATTGGAACTTGGTTGAAGGATATGGTTCACACCATGAATGATTATTCACAATGTGAATAGTTTTTAAGAAGTTTATACAACTTTAATTATTAGTGTTAATAATTTTATAGGTAGTTTCATTCGGAGGATATTTGAGGTCATTCCAAATATGAAATTCCATTCATAGAATGAATCACTTTAATATATTTTAAGAATTAGGTTACTTAAATTTGGATGTCTGAGTCATATTAATGATTTAAGGGGTGATAACATATGTCACATAGTAAATTATGTTAGTTCCATCCATTTTTATTCATCTAAAAACCCCTTTTCCACGTTTTTTTTCTACACATTCCTCTTGAATGCAAGGATCCTATATCAAATTTTTTTGGGAGAATATTAACTTATGTTCTCTGCCTTCAATGAATCTACGACCATTAAATCATAGTATATAAATGTTAAGGGATTTTTTATTCCCTTGAAATCTATATTTTATCGTATTCTCTTGAATGTAACTCTAAATGTTTATTTTTGGAGGAATATCTATGAGATTAAATGATTTTTTATTAATACTATTCAGGATTAATTAAAGAAATAGATGGAAGATCCCCAACTGATTGGATCATTAAGATATTATTCTTTACAAATGTATTCTAGGTAGATGCTTTTCCATTATTTCTACTTTATCTGGAATGCTAAGGCTCTCTTCTAAAAATAAAATCATTTTTCATTAAACATATATCAATTATCTACTAAAAATATATTACTAGTTGATCTTGAATTATTGGGTTTTGGTTGATTCCCATAACAAGTTTAATAAAATGATTTAATGGTTTCCTATAAAAAAATTGTTTCCAAAATTGAAAAAACATTGAAGTGGAATGTGTTCATATTTACTTATATAAGGTCTTGTAGGTATGTACATGGGGCTCAGTTACATATTAGAGGCTCTTGATGGTGTATCACCATGTGATGGATTTTTGAAGGATTTTTCACCACTCATGAGTATAGAGACTATAATTTTGAAGGCATATGTGTTTACGTAAATTGAAATTATAGAAGCTGATTGGGCATAAAATATTTGTGGAAACTATTTATAAAAAAAATTCCTTTGATAAACTACTTTATTATTCTATTTTATTTTATACCTAGGAGATTGTTTCAACTGCATTATTATTTTGTACAAATATTAAATTAAATTGTGATCTAAACAATTTTTCAGTGTCATGTGGGATGGTCTCTTGGGGTTTTACTATTGGGTATGATTACTCACCCCATATATATTATATTTAGTTTATATAAAGATGTTTTTTCTAAGATATAAGATATGGAAGGTTTCATATTTCTCTAGTGGTTCTTGTTGATGAAGAGGTCATAGATGTTGGAAATCGAGCTTTGGAGTTGGTCATGATCTGGTCATCTGGGGAAGTTCCACCATGTTCTGTGAATCTTTCATTATTTTTAAGTCTTAGTTGTGTTTAGTTTTTCACCAATACTCTAATTATTGGTTTTGTTATTATATTATTTTTCAGATTTACTCATTCATAATTTATATAGTTTTATTGGATTTGTTTCTTTTTTTGGTGTCATGTATTTGTTTTTGTGTCTGCGTAAAAAGGGTAAAATGACCCCCCCCCCCCCCCAAAGCCTCTTTCTTATTAAACCCAATGAATTATTTTCCACCTTTTATGTTATTAGAATATCAACCAAGGTTTATGTTACCTCATATTTTTCTAATCCAATGGATAGGTCTAGGTAGTTACATGTAGGCTTTGAGTCTATGTTTTCCACTTCACCAATGATAAACTCTAAACCTCTACCTTTCATAATTATTAAAGGTCTTTTGGTGAAAAAATATTTATTACATATGAAAATTTCATCCTTAATTTTGAAAAGGTCTTGAGTATTTTTCACTCTTCAACTCAAAATCACACATTTTGTAAATAAGAGTGTTATTTTTAATGATTTATGACTTGATTTAACGCCTTGAAATTTGAAATTGTATTTTCCTTTGAAAAATAATGATTTTGACAGTCTACTACACACGTATTAATGAACCAAAATAAAAATTATATAATTATATAATTATAAAAAATTATTTGTTTAATTGGTGGGTATAAATGGAGGTAACCACATTAAGAAATGTGTTTAAAATTTAATAAAATCACACTTCTAATACTATTGAACTGATAAAATTCAATTTGAATATCTGAATAACTAATAAAACCATTTTATCCTAAAAATTATTTTTTAAAAAAATAATAAGTTTATATGATTTATTTTAATAAATAAAATATATTATATATAATATATATGTTTGATCTAATTACTATATTAACAAAAATTTAATATGTAATTCATAATAAATAACACTGAGAGAAATTTATATTTCAAAAATTTATTTTCGTATGAAAAAATTTTACATTATATTATTATGTTTTTATTTTAAGGTTTAATTTATATGTATTATAATTTTAATTTGACCATTTTAACTTCATTTTTGTATTTCTCATAAATAGTTTATTTTTAAGGGAATCATGAAAAATACTATTTATACTAATGTTTTAGATTTTACAATGTTATCATAAACTATGTATTACTATAATACTTATAAAACATTATTCCTGAAAAAAATTATAGAGTAAAATGATTCATTTAAAAATCATATGTTTAATTTTGAAAACCAATTTTTAACTTTTTGAAACTCATTTAATATTTATGTTGATTAAAACTCGTTTTAGTTTGTTTGTTAAAAATATTGACTAAAAGGTGGAATTTAGGAATAGATTTATTTGAAAGAAACAAAAATCCTCTATGGTTAGTAATAAACAAATTAATGTGAGTTAAATTAATCAAATTTATAATTTCATCTTACAATTTTTATGCTACAAAATACACATTTTTTCAAAAATAGGATTTTGTGCATAATGTATGCTAATATTAAAATTAATTTTTATCACTCCTGTTAATTTCATTTTAAAGAAAAATATTTCATATTTTGAATCATTATAACATAATTATATAATATATCCTTTTTATTTTTATTCATTAAAAGTAAATTACTTTGGTAATAAATAATTACCATGGTAAAAATAAAAAATGGCTAAAATGGAAAATATAAGAGTCAAATTAATAAAAACATTTTAATAATATGTGTGAAAAATTTTTGTATTGTTTTATAGTCCATAAACCTTTCCTCATTCAATTATTTTCCCTTATTGTATCCATTTGACACTTAAATAGTTACTTTTCCATTTATATTTATAGATATTAAATTTAATCCAATTATAATATGGGCCTTCCAACACCCATTCAGGGACACTATTAAAATTATTCTTCCTCCTGAATACCTTCCATATTTAAATCTCCTAGAAACATAATCCACATTCATAAGCTTTATTCCGTAAGAAGTTGTCCTAGTTCCACTATTTCTAAGAAGTACCTCAAGAGAATCTTCAAATTCTCAACATAAGTAATGATTTATCTCCAATGTTTTTCTTTATCAACATTTTAAAAAGAAACATAAATAAATCATTACAACATGATTATATCAATTTTATTTATATAATTATAAATTTTTATTTTAATGGAATAAAATTTATCCATGATTTCTCTTTTCAATTAAAAACATGAAATACCATTCATGCGTAGATGCAGACCACCACCACCAAAAAACGATGTGTCTCATTTTCCTTTCTTCCCTTACATGGTTGTATCAAAAGGGTTGTATAATTAATTAGTAATATACATATAACATTTTTATTAATTTGAAAAAAAAATAAAGCATTTTTTAACTTCCTTCCATTTTATGGAAAATGAAAGTGTCATATGCAACTTCTTGCACACTACCAACTCCATGATGCTAAATAATTTTTTTTATAATTAAATTATAAGTATGGTTATATAAATGAATTAAAGAAATAAGTATGATATAAATAACATTATTAAGGTTATATTATGGTTAAATTAATATTTTACTTGTTATTAATTTATAATCTCTTGTTTGCTGAAAATTACAAAAGCAGGATATTATAATTTTTACATTTAAGTTTTGTAAATAAAACTATATTGGGATTAAAATTAAAAATTAAAAAATCAGAATTTAAAATATATTACAATACCTTTAATAGTCTAGGAATCAAGAACTTATATCAAAATAATAAGTTTATATGACACCATTACAAAACATGTGTGTGACAATCATAATTAAGACATTCGACAATGAAAATAAATGATAACTAACTGATGAACATATAATAAATGGTTATAAATAAATATTAAAAGGGGTTATAAATATGAATATGGTTTTTAAATGATTTATTACGATAGTAATGTTTATTAAATAGTATTTTTAATTTATTTCATGGAAGTTGATAATTAAGATATGTGTTTCTATCACATTTTTCATTCATAAATAAATGTTTTCAAGTTTAGAACATATTTATGTTTTATATGGTGCACCTAACTTCTAATTGGATTAGATTTTAATTATTAATGTTTAATTATTGGGATTTACACCACCATTCTTGAATCCCTCTTTCATTTATTTTTGATTTGATTGCTACCAAAGTGTTTCTCTTACCTCAATTTTCTTTCTTTGATTCATAATGATTGTTATTTGACTCATTTAAACTAAGTTTGATTATATTGATCAGATAATTGTATAAAAATTTAACTGAAATTTACTTTATATATATTTTTAATTCATTATCATGAGAAATTTATATATTATAATTACTCTATTTATTATAAAATATTTGAGGGATATTTTGTACATGAATTATTATACTTTGAGTAATATTATTACTTATTAAGATTAATTCTTCTAACAATCCTATATGATTCCATTTATAAATAAAAATACTCTTATATCTCCAGGGAAAAAATTATTAATTGAAATCCTCTTTATTGATGATTTTAATTCTCAAAAATTTATAACATTGATTGGAATAATTATCATCATTTCTAAGAAATATTTCTTTTCCATGTCCATATTTTACCTTCACTCTAATGTTATCCATTATATTTTGAAACCTAATTTTGTGTTATCTCATGTGACCTTCATATTTCCCTTTAAATCTTTTTAAAATTAATTTATAATGTCCATTTTTATGATGTTTATATTTAATAAAATGTATTTTAATGTTTTTTTAAAAAACTCCTTTCATTGTCATCTGTAATATCTTCCGCTCCATATTTTTTCTAGATAACCACTATAAAATTTTCAAGGATAATTTATTGAAATTATTTTTAAAGGTAATTTTTTCATAAAAAATTCATTTAAACTTTTTTAATTATTTACATCTATTCAAGTCTATATTATTGAAATTTATTTTAATGTATAGTTTAAAAAATGTTTTCATGTAAAATTATAGAAAATTATTATTAAATTGGACTTATAAAATGGTCTTTTATGATAATGTTAAAATAGTTTTATGAAATATATTTTTGTAAATTTTCATGTATTCTCCTATATACCTCAAAAAATATATATCACTCCTAGAGTAATGTTTGATAAATGACTCTATAAATTAACTTCTAAAATATTCCTTTTGGATTATTAAATTTTGGGTATCAAGTGACCCTATTCTTGATCCAATATTATATGATATCATTCACATTGTTCTTCTTTTTAATATTTTTTTCATCTTTATCAACATCCTCCAAAGGCCTTATATTTAACTTGTAATATTTCCTAATGATAATATCAACATTATTTCTCTAGATGGATTTTAATCATGTTATTATATTTATTGACTAGGGAATGTATTGATATCTCATATGTTTATTATTTCATGTAAGGATTATTATTAGTTACTAAGGAATATAGTTACCGTAAGTTTTTTAAAATGGAACCTCATTCACCTAGTTATCTCTCTCACTCTCTACTCGGTGTATTCTAGGGTTTCCATCAAAATATATTTTAGGATATATAAATGCTGATTATGATATATACCCCTTATATCCTTTCCTTTACCCTCATCATCCCTCTAACAGTTATTGATTATTCTCTATATTTCCTCTTCTTTTCCCCTTTCTCTCACCATTATGGGTTCTCTTCCCATTGGCGCTTCTATTATTCTAATGTTTAAAAAAATCACTACCACTCTAATTTTATCACTCTATTTATCATGTTTTAACTTATTTTTGGTTTTACACGATGGAAATCGTGTTGTTTATGATTGTATTTAGGAAGAATTTTGTGATTTATTTAATTTATTTTCATGTTGTTTTGTTAGGGCATCGATCACATCCTTTGCTGATCTTATCACATAACCCATAGTTTTGAAACCCCATTATGGTTTTTACTGATGGGGATTAAATGGTTTGGGGTTTTTAAGAGGTGACACTTGGATATTACTTCCTCATCGTCATGATCATATTTTCCTCTACTCTTACTATTGATCCCCTTGTTCCATATCTCATTCTTGGTCTTGTTCACAGTGGATTGCAGTATCTTGGGACTATAATGGTGGGGGTAATTAGTATCTATGTGTGGGTCCTAATTATTTATGTTTTTATTCTATATTCAAGTGGTATTGTCTTCTATTTGGACTTGTCTTGGTGATCTCCTATATTTTCGGTATTTTTAGTATTTTATTGTATTTCATTATCGGTGGTGGTTTTATTCAAGATCATGTTCTTACATCAGGTTCATGGTAAAGATGTAATTCATAGTGTTTTATGTTCATGGATCCTCTTTAGTGATGATTTTGTGGTCTTCATGGTTGGATCTCCTAAATAGTGGAAGTTCCTAGAGGTGTTCATAAGTGTGTTTTCTTTTTTTTTTTGTCTTTTTTCATATTTTGGCAGTAGTGTTGATAGAAGATGGTTTTCTTTTCCATTTCATTCCATGATATGTTTTTTTTATATGGTGATGATGGTGTAAAAGACATTTTTTATGTTATTCTGAGGTACATGATGGTTTGTGATGATAGTGGTGATGGAGGTCTGGAAAATGGATCAAGGGTTCGAAGACAATGGTTTCACAATGCTCGATGCACCCAATATTTGGTGGGTGATGATGATGCTTTGGGATTTGAAATTTGAATTTTTTTCAATTTTTAAACTGTTTTGATGGGGTCTGTTTTTTGTTCTCAATTTTTGGGTTTTTCAATTTCACGTGAAAGGCATGCGAGTTCCTATCTAATTCCTTAAAAAATTTATCCTAAAAATACTAATAAAGTCATTTTGAAGGACAAAAATAGATTATGTATTGTATAACCATCCACCTTTTTTATCTGGATGGCTTATAATCAAGTAATCCCACTTACTAACTGGGGAAATTATTGATATTTTGTATGTTTTTATTTCACTATGGATTTTTATTATTTACTAAGATGGGTTAGTTATAAATTGTATTGTTATTCATTTTCCTTAACAGATGAATCTACTATAATTAATTAGTGAAGTTTGGGAACTAAAATTATATGTCCTCTTTATGCATTGGTAGGTCTTTTGAGACAAAATATACTGATTATTTCATGTATTCCTATCCTACTTATGTATTATTTCTTGGAACGTAGACTAGAAAATAATATAATGATGTCCATAACTATTCATTATATAATTATGAAACGAATTAATTTTATCCATGTGATTATCTATACTCTTATTTCATCAATGGATATATTTCAATATCATATGAGCAATTATATGTTATTATTTTACTATGATTTATGTCCAACCATATTATTTGTCACAAACTAATTTGGGTCATCCCAAAATTGGAAATCCAAGATGGACTATGGCAAGGCCCTACAAAAATTACCAATACTAATGAGATAGATAAAAAACATGGGCAACAAAGAATTTCCTTTAGAAATAATTTCTCCCATGGGGAAATAAAAACCATGATTTTTCATGAATAAGTTATATAAGAAACAACGCAAAATATAAAAAACCAAAAAAATGAGAATGTAAAGAACATAAATAGAAATGTTCAGTTATGAAGAAAGAAAATATATAAGTTCCATATAAGCAATACATATACAAATCCAAGAATAACGAAAAATGATGAAATATTGTAACACATATCCAAATGAAATGTGGGTACGAAACTAATCATACCACCACCATAACTCAAACTTGACAAGAATAAGAATCCAAAAACTCCAAGAAGGGCCTTTCTCTACCCCACATAAGTCATAAAAATATCTATATACACTAATTGGGTCTATATGGGGTGCGATATCAAAACCCCAATAGAGTACCACTAAATTTTCTATAAAAAATCATTAACCAAATATATTATGCTCAATTTATGGGAATGAAAAATTATGAGATCATATTTTCCTAATCTTGTATAAAAGTAATTGATGAGAACAACTTTTCATAAAAAATATTGAAATCAACCATTCCATAATTTTCTGAAAAGAAAATATTTATAATCAATTTTGGAAAAATGAATCAACAGACAGTCTTAATAATAATAAAAATTAAAAATCATTATAAAAAACAAATAAATAATGGTTTAAATGATAAATCATTTTTATGAATCCACCAACATGGAAACAATTAAAACTTAAAACAACTATATGGAACCTCAAACCAAATAGATAAGAGACTCCATAGAGGCAATATGAAAACCTAAACAAAAAATAATCATCATCAATTATAGATCCAATAATCCCAATCTAACTTATCATTTAGGAATAGTGAAAAACAAGAAAATAAGGAATAAATATTAATTGAAGATAATTAAAACCAATTATCATGATGATCCATGAATAACTAGTGTGAAATCCCACCAAAATAACACCATGCTTGAAGGAGAGGAGTGGTTCAGATAAGAGATATGTAGCTAGGTTCGAGACTATCTATGAGAAGGGAATAATTGGTTTAACATAAACCATGGGAAAAGTACAGTACACTTGATTTAAAATATGATTTTATATGTTCCTGGGGTGAACCATCATTCACCCTATGAATTTTCTTCGCCTTAACTAGTTCAATGTGAAAAATGGTGGTTCATTCCATGAGACCCTGACTCGATAATTTAGGAAAATTCATGATGTGAATCATTCATTCACCCTAAAAGCCTCTAAAGTTGTAGTGAAATTCCTTTAATGATCTAAAATACCCAAATGACTATGAAAGACTTGAAAATAATGGGAAAGGGAAAAAAATAAATTTCCACATATGATAGAAATACCAGAATGTGAATATTTCCCCCATCGTATCACTTTTTATCAAAATAATTTCATTTCCATAAATGATTATCAAGAAATGGGTGATTCCACTACTCCCTCATAGAAGAATCATGCTCCCATGTTTCATGAGAATCTTTCTCATGCATCCATATCTCTTAGACCAATGAAATGTATTTTTCCTATATGATATTTTATTAACACTCATCTATCTAGATGTGTTTCTAAACACTAATATATTCAATTCCAAATTGAGTTCATCTCAATATATAATTTTTTATGGGTTTATATAATTCTTCTAGAAATAAGATACATGAAACACATCACAAATTTTAGTTATCTAAGACAGAAATTTAAAAAAAATCCACATTTTAAATATTCTTGATGATCTTAAATGGACCAAGAATCTTGCATCTAATTTCACTCGATTACCAATAAATCAGTGACTCAAATGAGGTGAAACATTCATTAATATCTACTCACAAACTAAAAACCCGAAATTATTTCATTGATGATCCACATAAGATTCATGTTGGCTATTATCCATCACCATCTTCAGAATAATTTTCTATATCCAAGTCATTATTTCTTAAACAATACATTGCTCAACTAAAGAAAATTCACCAACCTGAAACTAAAAAATGGGAGATCTACAAGGACACACATAAAATTATTCAAATGTATCCATTCTAATAAAATACAGGATACTACTGTTATTAGAAAATTTAAGCATCCTCAAATGACTACCCCAAGAACCTCAAAACTCTAGTATGTTTTCATGAATAATATCCTCCAGAATATGATTCTCCTATTCTATTTGACTATATTGCAATGGATTGTAGGTTATTATTAACCTATGATGAGATCACATCACTTCATGGTGGTTTTTCCAAAATAAAGTGTTAAACTGGGCTTCTCTTTTTGACGTTATAGCTAATTGAACCCTGTAAAACCACACAATCTCTAGCACATATAAATTTCCAAACTCTTAAACCTTTTTGGTCTCCTATATTTTTATAAAAAAATTAAACATAGTTTATCATTTAGTCACCACACATATAAAATTATTTACCTAGGTATTTTGTGGTAGTCTAATGAATAAATCCATGGACACCTCATCCAATTTTCATACAGGTATATGAACCTAATGAACTAAACTAGATTTCGTTTAGTGCTCATCCTAAATTTTATGACATGTTTGAAAACATGATACTAAATAACCAATTTCCTACTTCATTCTATGACACTATAATTGGTGCTTCATGTCATAATAAATATTAGTAGTGACTGAGTTAATATCCCACTATGAGAAATGGAATTGTTCTATCACCTCTATTCTTATGGGTGAAGGAACAACACATTATTCCAGAAACAAAAAACAACCAATATAGAGGGACAACACTTGGTGATGGTTTCTTGAACACATAAATAATTCTAGAAATGTTGAAATTCACCATCCCATTATGGATCCTATAAAGACAACTAAATAAAATAAAATGTACGCTAAATTATCACTAGAGAAATACCAGTCCGTTCTTCAATTAGATTGATGTGCATATTAGATATGATTCCCATGATGTTTTGTTCACCCTTGGAATCCATTAAATCCGGAGAGGTATACTTCTACTATGTTAATTAGAGAAAAAACTCCACTTCTTGGGGTGTAGTTGATGTCAAAGTCAAATTAATAAAGGTACTCTACCCAATACCATTATCTAATGTTTAATTCCTTTTTATAAAAGGCATACCTAAATCATTGGTGGTCAGAAAATATTGTGATCCTTTCCCAAAAATTTTAAAGTCTCCAACTCTCTTGTGTGTTCCTGACTATGGAAATATCTAAGTCATGGGTTAGGTAATTATTCTCCTCAAGTACAATTTTATGAGAACATACACCAACATGTGATCAAATTACATAAAAACACATCTCATCGCAATTCCTGAATCATTAAAAATACTATGTAGACCTATCTAAATTCTTGAAAGATAAAGATAGGATCTGAGGTCAAATTTGTTTTCATTTCATTGATGTAATATAAACATCTCAAAAAAATCTTAACTCTTCCCATTATATGATATATTCTCACCTTTTCATATTAGACTAATATTTCTTGTTTTAAACCGACATTTCCTTGGAATTTAACTTCTCAAATATAGTAGTGGAACTTTGATAAATCATAATAAATTCATGTATATATTCATCTTCACAAAATATCTCTTGGATGAAGATCATAATCTTCATTAGTTCTAAAAAAACAAGATACCATCAATGAATACCATAATGATTGAATATATGTACTAGTGAAATATCTAGTACATCAGTTCCATAAAAAATTACAAGAATATATCTAGACAAATATAATTAAAATTTAATTTACGTGGCCCTACATTATCTTTAAGGAATTCCTTTAAATATATAACTCTTTATTTTTGAGTTGGTGGAATCCACATTGAAGAAAGATATTTAAGAACAATATTTCCTAATTTAATTGATCAAATAAATCAAAAATGTGTAGAAAAGGGTAGTTATTCGTAATTTTCATCTATTAAAGCTACACAATGCATAAACATAGATTTCCATCAGCCTATTTGAAAAAGATAACAGGGTGACCATTCTAAAACACTTGGATATATATTTCCTTGTGATTCCAAATCATCTAAATAAAATGTCAACTATTTCATTTATTTTTTCCCATGTGTTAAGAAGTTATTGATATCGGTTGGGTGGTCCCCAGTGCTAATTCAATCAACAATTATACTTGTCTCTCTAAAGGAAGACTAAGAATATTAGTTGGAAATTCCTTAAGAAAGTACTTAATCCCTATATGAAGTTCCCAAATCATGGTTCCCTCATCAAACTCAACTGAAGAATATTATAATTATTTATCAATATCCTATAGATAATTTCTTAATCGATGGGATATCAGGTTCCATTATCCTTGAAACACTCATGAGTTTACATTAGGGATAGTAAAAGACACACAATAATGATAGTGCTTTTTGGGAAAACATGTAGTCTATCCTGATAATAACATCAAAGATATTTATATTGATATTCCATAAATCGAAAGATAACTCAACTTTTTAAATAGAAAATGTGCATGAAGATCATCAAAAACCCTTATTCTTTTTATTTTTGAGAGTCATCACTATCTCTATAACATATTTCATGAGGTTTGTAGGGATATTCAAAATATTCACAATGTAGGTTGATATAATGAATTGAGATACACCTGTATCAAATAGAGAATTCACTATAGATAAATAAAGTAAAATAGTATATTTAACATTTGTAGTGAATTCCATGAACTCTATTAGAAACACTTCCAATACATAAAAATACATCTACCCAAAAAATGATTCAATCATTCCCCCATAAGATTTTGGTTGAATAACCAATGGCCTGGAGTCATCTGACATAACCACTAACTTTCATGGTGCTGAAGTGCGTGAAAAAATTCTCTTTGAAGAGAATGTTTGATAAAACTTTTCATATGGCCATGACGTACACATTAGAGACAAACATTCAGTACAACTCACTAAGAACATTTTGTATCCCCTATCTTTCCACACTAAATGAAGATTTTAGGGCCTCTACTAGTTTCAATATTCCATAAAACCTAACTCTTATTATTTTTAATGCCCAAAAAATGGTACATGATCAAGGTGTTCTAAAGTGGTGAAAACCAAAATAATCATCCCATACAATATCCATGGATTCTAATGGGAGGGAGATGAAACTAGAAAATAAAATTCATGTACTAGTTTTCATTATCATTGGAGACAAATAATCTATAAATTTGTTCCATTATCACAAATTATGAAGCAATATAGTCCAAACTTATATTAATTATTTTTATCTATGAATATGGTAAATAATATACCATAAAATTTAAATATTAAATGAAGAATGATCATTGATTAAGTCTCCACCATAGTATGATAATTATTTTCCTCACTAGGCATCTTCAACCGATCACTCATAATACATATCTCCATGAAAAGATAATCACTAGGACTATAGAAAACACAAAAATTAATGATCAAAGATCCACCAAGATCATTAATGATTCCCCATAACCACATGACACTAGATCTACAGGACCCATTTATATTGAGTTTTAAGCCACTAGAAAAAGGATTCCAGTAGATCCAATAACCTTGAGGAATTGATCGCTTCCCGGAGGGGGTGGAGTAACAAGAATTTAACAACTTCTATAAGGTTGGATCACAGTCCCAAAATTTGATAAATGTCAATATCTTGACCATGAGACATCTTTTTCACACCACCATAATTCATTTAAAGATTACAACACCTTCTTTCCTTATTCCTATATTCCAATATAGAGCAGCAGTTAGTCTTTATAAGAATAACACTCTCTTTATTATGTCGAGTTATCCATTTCTCTAATAAAAATATATATTTAAAAATTATACACTATTGAAAACATTAGACACAAACCTAGAGAACACACTGAACACATTCCATAGAGAAGTCACCCAATCACATTCAAAAAAGTGGTGGGTAGAAGATTCATCATGGACGTTCCTATAGAAGAGGCAACGTGAATCCAATGTAATGCTCTTTTACATGATCACTTCATCAATGGGAAGTGAACTATTACAAATCCTTCAAACATGAAAATTTTACTTAAGAGGAATACATTTTAACTAGAGAGATTACCCCATGAATCATGCACTATATTCCCATGAAAAACCCAATTTTACACCAATGTTGAAAACTCACCAGATGAGGTGCCCATAAACACATTGAAGTATCTATAGTTAGTGATTTTAATGTTATAGAAAAAAATATTAAATTATTTTAATAAAACATTGATTAATAAAGGCTAACTACATGTAAGATTAAAAAAGATGTCAGGGATAAGATACCCTCTGAAATCAAGAACATCATTTGCCCAATTATGGTCTTAGAAGTCGATCTCCCCATGTCCAATGATCTAGTGGGAGTTATCCAAGAAAATTAATATATTCCTTTGAATGTAGTTCTAAATAATATACACCCTCCCCTTCAGTTTTCTCAAGTTCTTCACATGTTTGTTGTTAATGAGTCTTCCTTAGAGAGTTAGACCTTTAACTAATTCCTTGGGCTCCATAACTTACATATTGTACATCATATCAGCGATATCCCTCAAGTTAGTTCCACATTCCTCCTGAGACCCTTCTAATATCAACTATAAATCCTAATGGAACCTATCATCCAAGTGAGAATCCCAAAGGAAAGACAAAATTATCCTTTCTATGTCTCTAATAACCACCTTAGGTTCCTTGTATACTAAAAGAACATTCATTCACGTAAATGTTAAAACATAGTTAACCAGAGTGATCCTACCACAAGAAGACATAAAATGATTTTTCTAGTTATTAATGTAATTCAAAAAAAACTCAATGAGACTATAAAATTAATGAATTTAGATCCGATTAGGTGAGATATGAGCTCCAAGATATTCTAAGAGTAATCTATTCCAATAGATTCTTATATATTCTTCAATCAGCTTAGTGAGCCTCATCAAATAGGAAGATGAAAGCTAGACTCATCTCTTATCACAGTCTAAAATTTTACCACTCTGTCTAAAATATTACTCTATGAAATTGTTGAATCACAAAATATACCCCTTGTTTACAATCATAAAAAATAATAGCATCAAAAAATAGGAGGTGAGAGAGAGCAGTGAATCATCTCATGCCATGAAAAGAAAGAAACACCCCATTATGGAGGATTTGAGCTAAATATTTGTTGATATCAACCTTTACTAAAATGAAAAGGTTGGTGGATAAATGGTCCCCTTGTCTTATCTTCCATACTAACATTATGAAACCATTATTGCTTCCCATAAAACATATAGAATGCTAGTTGGATATTTATAATCTGTAAAAGATATCAAAACCCCATGCATAGAATCCTATGTAGCTCATAACCTTGAAAATTAAATTCCATTCCAATATTTCATCAAATTTGTTGAAAATATTATAACATAGAGTCTTTATATTTATATATTCTATAATCTCTTGATAAATTTCATTGGAACCCAGAAAAGAACGCACCATAATGAATCTATACTTCTCCCCAGATATCCATGTTGGAAGAAGCTTATACAGCCTTATATTAAGTATGTTTGTAAAAACTCATTATATGATATTGTTCATAATAATGTGGAGATAATGATTGAGAGATTATGGATCCTTGACTTTTGGTATAATAACCAAGGGTGTGGAACATTCCACCAGATGAAGCCATCATACATGAAAGAAATCTTGAATTGTATATATGAATTCTTTCTTCACCAGATCCCTCAATAACAAATGGAATGATACTAGGTAAATGTCCAGTCCTGGGTAACTCTCTATATTGAGGTGTTTAAAAAACCTTACAAACCTAACCTTCTTGAGGAACACAAAAAATAATTGAGTTGTATTTACCGGTCACCACTCATGGAATATCATCAAAAATCTCTACATGGAATATGGGGGTACCAACTCTACATTCATGGATTTAAATCAACTAGAATCGATTATAAAAAATTCTCATTCATAGTTCCAATAACTTCTAGATCTTCAGTATAGGTACCATCCTCTAGGAAAATATTTATGATAGTTATTCTATTTATATCCTTGATACAAGCATGAATGTAATTTGTACTATAGAAACCCTCCTTAATCTATGATACCCTAGACTATACCTAGGCCTCCCTCCCTTATTCCAAAAACATCTCTAACAGATATATCATCATGAGTGTGAGGGTATAAAAAAGCATCCTCTCAGATTTCCTAAAGATAAGAATCATTAAAATAAATATCTATCAAGATAAAATCTATGGATTTCTAGTTTGAAGCCTTATTATTATTCCAAGACTAAAAATCAACTTTCAAAAATCTAAACATTTTATGCAAGCCAACCCATAAAATTCCACATGTGGATTTATCCTAGAATTCTTTAACCTCTATCAGAAATATCAGATATGAGAGTCAATGGTTATAGAAAAAGAAGCACCCACACCCACTTCTTTATAGTGATAAGTTTATGTAGAGTGAATAAATATTAGATAGTTTATAGAAGATATTATAAATCTTATAATTTGGGTAATTATAGATAGTTTGAGGATTGTAATGAAATCTATCTATGAAATATTAAATATGCCTTTATGCTTCTAGTTATTACACCATGTGTATTTGTCACCTGAAAATACCATATTAAAGATACCTGAATGAGAAAAAAAAAAGATAAAAAATTCTTGCTGGACTTATTCAAGTACATCCCTCATCCTTTCAATTCTAAAGAGTTTAAAATTGTTTTAAAGTCACCACCAATTAAGTTGTCCATTTTTCATGGATTGAATGAATATAAATCAAACCATAATTCCTACCTTACCAAAGCATCACACTTTTTGTAAAAAAAGTATAAGAAACTATTATGATAACTAGAACATAATTTAATAGTCATGTATTTATTAGAGATCATAACATTCTATACATAGATTAACCTCTTCAAAAAAATCCATATATGAATTTTTGATGCATCACCTTGCATGTAGTCTTAGAATCTCATCCCATAATAAACTTTTATGATATTGGAAAGATCATTCTTGTGTTCTAAAACAATAATAAAATAGGTGTTATTGTAGAAAAAATCAATATCAAGAAAATAAATTTTTACATGAGCATAAATTCTCCAATCATGCCCAATAATGAAAGAAATCATTGAGGGGGATAATCCTAGAGGTGGATCCAAACATCAAGAATCCCTTTTCAGAAGTAAAAAATTTTCTATACTTCTCAAGACTGAGATTTAATACAGACACCCCTCGGGGAAGAAAATATCAAACATAAAACCATAACAGGATCCTCCATCTTGACTAACATAAATTGGAGGAAAAACAAAACATCAAAATCATTAAATAGGGGAGTCATAAAAAAATTGAAGGCTCAGGATCAAGGTAAGAACAACCAAATAAAGAGGTAAATGAAGAAACAACATATTTTCCAACATTGGATTTAGAACCAAGAGGAGGAGAAGTATCTAGTAGGGAATGAGCCTTAAAAATATGGAAGGTGGATTAAAACCTTGGCTAACACACCACCAAATCCATAAATTATCCAGTTTTATCCAGATATGGAGGAGTTTCGTAAAAAGTTATCCTAGGGGAAGAGGTAGATATAATTGGAGGGAGAGAATATGGCTAACTAACCTATACAAAGTTTAGAACAATACCTAACCATAAGAGATTGGTCCACCCTCCGGGACACTCCCCATCACTGAAGAACCTAGAGTTGGATAATCAGGATCCACCATATAGGAAACCTTAAAACCAAAAAAGTAACTCTTGTATACTAACAATGCATGAACAAGAATATAGAAAGCATAAAATATCCTCACTGGAGAAGTATATAATATACGTGGCCGCCAGGATATCTATCCACCTACTCAAAGAAATATGCAAAATGAAATATGTTGAGAGATATCCATCTCCATGCATATTCGGAAAACAAAATAATCTACCATAGAAAGAGAGTGTGATATTTAGTGCATAAGGAAATCTCCGGAGAATTACTAATTCATAAAAGAAAGGATAGTTTGAGCAATGGATAGAGAATACTAGGGATTTGAATCTAGACCTCTTCATGAGAGGAATGCATACAAGAGTGAACACCCATCAACAACCTGGAGAGGGTGATACACCATTTTCACAGAATAGAGAATAGATCCACACTTTATCCCATGACAGAGACGTGCAGTATATACTTGATAGTGTTCTAATCAATCATAGTATTTTTCCATGGAACAATATCCACAATACCCTTATAAGGGTCCTTTAGAAGACTTTTAGGATGAATGGAACCACACAATATCGGATAAGACGATAAATAATCAAATGAAGAAAAAACCTCAATAAATCATGAAATTGAATGATAAGATAAATCAAGAACATGCCTTCCCAAGAATCTAATTAAAGCATAAGGTTCACCACAATGATTTATATAGAAGAAATTTCTAGCAAACTTCCCCTTAATTCACAAAAAAACTAACACTTATTTACCAAGACATCCTAAACCATATACATCGAAAACATAGCCATGGTGCCAATTTTTCACAAACCATCCAAGGATATAACCAAAACATACACCTAATACATCTCATAGATAGGAATAAAGCGTATTCCTGATCCTAATGGAAAAGTGAAAAATTCCTATGTATTGAAATATCACATTTTTGAATCATTATTTCCAAAAGGACTTAAAAACAAGGATCTATAAAATATAAGTGACAAAAACACATACCAAAATATAACATAAATAAAAGAAACTCTAAAAAGTAAACCATAAAACAATATATATCAAGATATTATTAGGACCAAGCTAATGATGAAGGTATTTTTTTCAAATGTTGTATTCTATTTCCAAGAAAATTGTCTGAAGAAAGTAAATCACCCCACTTTGTATTTGGTGAAAATCTTACTGACTATTTTTTTCAAAATAATAAGAATCACCATGGGTATGGAATGATCTAGGATCATAATAAGGATTTGATTATTATCATATTCACACTACATATGGTGTCTAAGTAGAGGTTGTTTTGATGGATAATTAGAGTCTCTATGAATATGATAGAATAAATGTTATGTTTTTTTTCTGATTTTTAATTCCCATAAATCATAAGAATTTTTTAAAACAAATGATGCAATCTTTATGAAAGAAAGGGAGATTGAAAGTGATGTAGAAAATAATTTTCAGATTTATCATACCTAGAATGAAAGGAAACAATGTGTTCCCAATCATACCCATTTTATTGTATCTAGGTGGAAGAGAAGAAAGTGATGTTATCAATCTAAAAGGAATTTTACCCTGTAAAATAGTATCTGGGAAAAGGAAATTGAAGATCATGCCCAGAATGATCAATCATATAATGATCATATTCAGAATTATTGTACCCAGAATGATTGTATCCAGGCTAATCGTACTCAAAAATATTGTGCTATAGACAATCTTACTTAGGATGAGTTGGAAAAAAAGTTGGTTACTATTGATATTGTCCCATCTTACTCGGTGAACCATCATACTCAGAAAGAGTTGTTTTATAAATAAATAAAATGAAAAAATAATTGAGTAGAAGTTGATGAGTATCATAATTACATAGACAAATCAACAATGTAGTCAACAATTTAATATGTTTGAATGAATTTTTTAGCAAAGAGATATATGAAATCTGAATTGTTTTCAAATAATTTTTTAAGTGGGTTAATAGTTGAATAAAGTTTTTTTTTCAAGTGAATTTTCAAGTGGGTCAAGATAAAATGTGAAGAAGTAATAGTGATTAGAGAGTACAGATGAAGGACTTTTCTAAATGTTCTATGTAGGGATAGCATGGCATTACAAATAATTATTTTATTTGAATTGATGATAGATAATTGTTTTTAGAAATCAGAGTGGTATCCATTTCTTTATACATTTAAATTCAATTGATATGGAGCTTTGTTTCGAAGAAAATAGACTTAGAAAATCAGAAACATGAATTGAAATTGGACTAGCAATTGAAATTAAATTCTGAAGAAGGCGTGATGATAGTAGAAGATTCAAGGATATTCGAGAAGAATTGACTAAGTCATAAATATACTCAATAATTAAAGAAAATCAATATTTGGGTGAATTTAAGTGAGTGAGAAAAATTTTGGGATTCCATTAAAATATCTAATGGGTCACCTATAAAAGAAAAATTGTACTTTTCACCTTTTCTAACTGATTAATTGTTCACTATAGTAGAGAGAGAAGGTCTGAGTTTTCGAGAGAAGAATAAGTTTCTATATACACTTGTGTTAAAGAAGTTTTGACAGATTGAAGTCAAAGAGAAGAGGCAAGATCATACTATTTTATTTAGATGACCATCATACACATTGATTATTGTATTCAGTTGATTACTGTATTAATATTTTCAATTGTGTTTGGATAATCATCGTATCGGGGTGGATGACCAAATCGAGTTTTCCATACTGGGATTTCCAGACTGAGGAAGTAGAAGTTTTAATTTGTCTCAATCATACACATCTAGTGTTATATATTTTCATATTCTTAAATAATACATGCAAGAACGAGACTAAGAAAAATTAGGATAAGAGAATCGTACTGAGGAGAATCATACAGAGAATGAGCATATGAGGCAGAATCGAACACATAGGAATAAGATTAGGAAAATCGTACTAGGAAAATTAGACTGAGTCTTCCTAAACAATGTATTGAAAATTCATACCATCTTCTAGGTAAGAAATTGAAGAATTTTTTTAAAAGGATTAATTTTTTGGAATTGAAAACAAGTATAGGTAACATTTATTATTACACAAATTTTTTCCATATTTTCACTAAGAGGATGCACACACACTATTTGAATTGTTTACATAGTATTACATTAGTGAAATGGTATATCCTACTCATTATATTCCAAGGAATTATTTCTAGTGTATTATGTGGTATTGGATCATTTCTATACCATACTAAGGATGTAGTTATTTTTATTGAATAGTTAACCTTGTAAACACTTGTGTTCTTGTAGATGGGTGACTGAATTGTTTTGATAGGGAATAGAATATATAAGAAGAGGCTCAGGTTATTACAATTGAAAGGAAACAAAAAATAAAAATGTATCACTGGTTCACCTCCTCCCCCTCTCAGTGATATAGTTATCCTAATTGGGAACTTTCAACTATTATCATATCCAGGTTTCAATTCTCTAATTATTTGTTGATGGAGAATTTTAATTGTGTGAGAAGTAAAGGTATTCCATTATTAAATGGAAAGAATTATCATATCTAAAAATATGAAATGTTACTTTAACTGATATCTATTAGTTATGATGTTCTTGAAGCTATAATAGTTGGGCATAATCCCATTTATGATAAAGTTCCTCTTACATCTGTTTATAAGAAAAATCTGGAAAATGATGGAAGGGACAATAAGGTTATATTATCATCACCTTATAAAAGTGAATTCTTAAGGATGAATGTTATTTCCATAGCCAAATGTATAAGGGAAAAATTGAAAATGATATACCAAATAAATACAAAATTGAATAAGGGATAACATCAAAGATGGAGATTGAAGTATGAAGACATGGAGATGGATGAGAATAAATTTATTAGGTACTTCTTTACAATATTGAATTACATTGTGAGTACTATTATATATATTAGTAAAAATATATATGATTCTATAGTTGTTGAAAAGATATTAGGATCCTTCTTGATGATTTTGATACAAAAGTTTATTTATTAGAAGATAGAGATCCTGAAACATTATCTCCTGATGATTTTAATAGCACTCTTATAACTTATGAAATGAGATGAAAGAAAGATATGAAAAGAAAAAAAGTTTAAATATAAATCTCATTAAATACTACAAAGAAATAAAAGTCAAAAAATATACATATTAAAGATGAAGTTATTGAATCCGATTCTGTTGATGAGGTATGTAAAAATCTTGATAATATTTTATCCTTGTTTTCAAAAAAATTGAAAAGAGGTACAAGGAAATAAAAAGGGAAACATCCTTTGAAATGTTATGAATGTTGAGTTTTTGGGCACTTTGCTACAAATTATCCTCAAAGAAGGAAATATTAATATGGTGAATAAGAACAATGAAATAAAAGAAGATCATGAAAGAAACAAGGTGAGGAAGGAAAGTCATATTCCACAAGGAAAGATAAGAAATTTTTTAATTAAAAATGAATAAGCTTCATATATAAAGATGAATAAAAATAATAAAGAAGTGATGTTAAATCCAAAACAACTGTTTAGTATGATATCAAGAATACTTTTATTGAAATAGTGAATGGTGAAAATTTTGGAAGAAATAGTTTTGAAGAATAAGAAAATCAAATTTAAATTTATTTGAAAGAAGAATTTAAATAATTCCTAAGAAAGATAAGATGTCTTGAAAATAAAAACAAAAAATTTGAAGAGGAAAGTTCCTCAATAAGAAATCAAGAATATTTTTTTGATAAATAGGTGATGCTAATGATAGTGATTTATTAATTTAAGAAATATCTTGAGGAATAAAATAATCGTAATTAGAATCTAGAAGTAAATAAGAAAGTATAAGAATAAGAGTTTTAACTTCTTCAATAAAAACATTCAAAAGCTGATTAAAGAATTATAGTTTCAAAAAATATATATCTAGAGTTGGTTAAATTTATCAACAATAATAAAACTGATAAAAATAAACAAAATATATCTTCAAAGGATGAAAAAAATGATGTAATTGTTTATGAAAAAAAGAATGTTGGGAAAGTTATGTATGTGGCCATGAGCAAAAAATTTGGGAATTCATATGTATTAAATAAACCTGAGTCTATAATTTGTTTCAAATAATCTGAATCTATAAAAGGATCAAATACCTCTTATTCTATAAAATTTGAAAATAAAAGGAAATCTCTGATTCATAATATAATGGTTGTTGTATTAAAAAAGAAAGTGAATAAGGTAGATGAGAAATATATTCACAATTCCATCCATCATGGAAATTTCATAGGAAAATATTATTTATATGGATATTTCCAGTATTGGGGGGGGATTCAGACATATAGAAAATATGTGATGGTTTAAAAAAACATTTATATTATACCATAGGTTATGGAAGTCAAAGGTTAAGGGGGATTTAATCTCCTCAATGAAATAATTCTGAGAAGATTGTTTTAAAGAAACCTAAGAATTCTGGAGTAAAGGTTGAAAATAGGTTTCAACCATCAGAAACTATTATTGAAAGATGTGAACAACTTGTACATATATAAAAAGGATTTATTTTTTTGTTACAAACATAAAAAAATATTCTTAACAATTCTCATAAACTGGTGACGAAGAAAGAAAATGAAGAATAAAAATATCTTGTTATTGAAACCACATTGAATGATACCAAAGGATAATGTCTTTGGATTCGTAAAAGTGTGTATCCTTCTCATATGATAAGATATTTGAAATTGATGAATAGTTTGAATGATTTTAAAGAAGTCACTATAAAAGTTTCCAATTATTAATCCTTGAAAATATAATTCATTTGATCATCTATCATTAGAAAATAAAATATGACATCAAAGAAAATTTTTCATGTTGATTGGCTGAAACAAAATTTTCTAAATGTTTCACAGTTGTGTGATGAGAGTAATAAATTTATATTCAGAAATGATGTGGTTTTTTTAAGTAAAAAAGTTTTGATAGATTGTTACAAGAGTCCAACCTACAAAGGAAACATGTTTCAAGTTGGTGAAATAAAAATCTCTTGTTACATTAGTATGGTGAAAGAGACTCGATAGTGGCATAAAAGGATGGGACACATGTGTCCAAGAAAAATGAGAAAGTTATCAAATATATATATTGTGGGAGACATCCAGGGTTTTCAAGAATAACATATTAGTGTTTATCTATATTTTTTAAAGGAAATATTACAGTTTTTGTGCATAAGAAAGTTGATATTTCTTCCAAAAAATCCCTATAGTTGATTCATCCCGGTATTTGTGGGATGATGAAGAAATAATCAACAAATAGAGATAAATTCTTCATAACTTTCATTAATGATTATACTCGCATTTCTTGAGTTATATATATTAAACATAAAGCAGAAGCCTTGAAAATGTCCAAAAGTTTCATAAGTAAGGATGATAAGGAATGTGAGAATTCAGTGAAGAAGTTAAGAAAATACAATGGTGGTGAGTACATTAGTGAAGAAATTTAATATTATCTTAAGAATCATGGAATTAACAATGATTATAGATCCCCATACACTCCTCAACAAAATAGGGTTTCTATAAGAAGTAATAGTAGTTTGGTGGAAATGGGAAGAACTATGTTACTTGAAAATGGACTTTCTCATTACTTTTGGAGGCAAGCCATGACTATTGATGTTTATATCTAGAACCATTTTTTAAATGGTCCACAGTTATATATGACTCTATATGAATTTTTTTAGGGAAAAACTCCAAGTTTTAAACTATTAATAATTTTCAAGATTCCATGTATTATAAAGAATAAAGGTGGATGCTATAGAAAGTTTGAGCATAAAGGTGGAGATAGAATCATTATTGTCTATGCTCTAGAAGGAAGAGGATATATATATTTCAAAAAATTCAAAGATTTTTTTTATTCAATTGATGTGAATATAATTGAAAAATCATATAAATACAAACAGACTCGGGAAGAAAAGGAATTTGATCAATTTGAAGAAAAAAAAATTTGATATGGATACACACAATTGTATTCATACTAAATAAGAAGAAAAAGATTCACTTATTTCTAGCGATGAGGAAGATATTAAAAAAAATATCATCCATTGATGAGGAAGCCAGTGGTGGCTTAGAATATAATTGGTGATCAACATCAAAATGTTCAAATAAGAATAAAAAAAATTCTATTACACATACTTATTTATATTCAAAAGTGAAGTTGAATGATGTGAAAGAGTATTTTGAGTATCTGGAGTGGTTTCAGGCCATGAATGAAGAATTGGATCAAATCCAACATAATGATACTTGGGAACTCTTACTAAATCTTCAAAAAACATTATTGTCACAAAGTGAGTTTTCTAAAACAATATGAATGAAGATGGTGATGTGATAAGAAACAAAAAAAATAGATTTTTATGTAGAGGGTATTCACAAATTAAAGGTATTGATTTTGATTAAACCTTTACTCTGGTTGAATTACTAGAAACAATCATAATCATTCCTATTATTTCTACACAATGAGGTCACAAGATCATTCGAATGGATATTAAATCTAAATTCTTAAATAGTGATCTTAATGGGAAAGTTTATATTCAAAAAACGTGTGGATTTATTGTTGGGAAAGTTGAAAGTTATGTATATAGATTGAAGAAGGCCTTGAATGGTCTAAACATGCTCCAAGTTCATGGTACTCAAAATTGGATACATGCTTAAGGAAGTTGAATTTCATGAAAGGATTAATGGATAGAAATCTATAAATTAGAGAAACTCAATAGTATTTCCTCATTTTTATTATTTATTTTTATAAAATTATATTTTGTAGGGATGATAAAAGAATTTTTGAAAGGTTTTCGGAATAAATGAATATTGTTTTTGAAATTTACATACTGGTGGAAATAAATTATTTCTTGGGTTACAAATACAACAAAAGAAGGAATACATTTTTCTTTCTGAAGAAAAGTATGGTAATGAAATTCATAAGAGGGTTGAAATGGAAAACTACTAACCTATTTCCCCACCAATATTAGTGGGAACAAATCTATCTAAATATGGATAATGAAAAGAAGTTGATCTGAAATAATTTCAAAAGTTTATTAAAATTTTATCTTATTTCACTACCTCAAGACCCAAAATTTTCTATGTTGTTAACTTATGTGAAATATTTCATAGAGATCCAAAAGAATAAAATTTTATTACTGGAAAAATAATTATTAGATAAATCAAAGGCACAACAGAATTCAAAATTAGGTATGGAAGATTAGAGAGTATTGAATTTTTTGGGTTTTCATATGCTAATTGGGAAGGAAATGCTGATGATAGAAGATCCACATATGGTGTAGTTTTCATTTTGGGAAAGAATTGCGTTAATTTTCATTCAAAGAAATATTATTTAGAAACACTCATTATGGATAAAGATTAGTATTTTTCTTCCACTAAAGCCACTACTCAACTTATGTGGATGAAAACCCAATTGGAATATTTACTTGTTAATGTGAATTTAGACTTACTATTGGATTGTGATAATAAATGTAAAATAAATCTCACCAGGAATGCAGTTCAAAATTCTCATTCAAAACATATTTATATAAAATATCATCTCATTTAAGAGAATTTGGATAAGAATGAATTGAAGATGGAGTATGTTCCAACATCAGAACAAGTTGCAGACATATTTTCAAAACCTTTAACAAATTAATAATTACCTAAATTGAGGTTGAACATGGGTATCAACCTCTTTCTCATCAAGTTTGAGGTTTATGTTTTTTTTGTCTCTAATATTACCTTTGGATAGTGTTGTCAAGGGTGAGAATGAATTATTTCATAAATATATTTCTTTTGATGAATGTAAAGAGGGGAAGTTGTGGGTAAGCTATGAATTTAGCATTGTTTTGTGGTTAAACTATTCTAAATAATTTCTGGAGTGTTTATAAGAGAGAAATAGTTTTTTTATATGAAGGTTGAAGAAGTGATGATGAAGAAAAAAAGAAAATGGTTTTCGTAATCACTACTTTTTGATAGCATGGTTTTTCTATCAATGATTCATATTTCCAACAATTAGTTAGATCACATGGGCTTATAATTGTTGATAAGTAATATATTGATTTAGGATACAAAGTTCGGTGATTTTTAAAAAAAAATTGATAACAAAATATAAAGGGGATATTTTTAGGACCAATCTGGTGATGGATGTTTTTTCAAATGTTGTCTTCTGTTGTCAAGAAATTTGTTTGAATAATGGAAATTGCCTCATTTTTTATTTTTTCAAAATCATACTGACTATTGTTTTAAAATTAATTGGACTCACAATGGGTTCATAATAGGAGAAGATTGTAATGAGTAATTGATTTTCATCATATTGACTCTCGATCTAGTGTGGAAGGAGTAGTTGTTTTGATAGAGAATATGACTCTCACAACATTTAAGCAATAAAAAATGAGATATGTCAACATATTATGAATTTACTATAGATGTAGGGAGAGGCACATACACCTTTCCCAATATCTAGAGTAGCATATCAGCATTATATGTATGAAAATGTGGTTATTTCAAACCATGTACATGTACTTTCTCCTATCAGAGAGGATTATCAACATATTCTTGTAATGGATGAGGCACGAGACTGGTCAAATATATTTTTTGACGAGGTATCACTAAATATGCTTGTAAAATGCCTTATGATAGGTGAATATTCCTATCGATAAAGACTACTGGTATACTCTAATGGTATAGGACTGAGCTCATAACCCCATTCTGATCGGGGCTCACTAGCTTAGTTTGGCACATAGCTCAGGATATGGGAATTTTTCTATCGAAAAATAATTTTGGAATACTATAATGGAATAATACCAAGATCATATCCCCACTCCAACTACTGTTTTTCAGTAAAATATGGAAATCGCCACAGATTGAGCTCATATCCCTACAAATGAAGCTACTCAAGATATGCCAGAAGCACACATAATCTAGGATCATATACCAATTTCTTCTGATGAATGACTACACTGTAATACTTCCGATGATATACAGGGGCGGCTCATATCCTTTCTCCAATTCCATAGTTTCATCTATATATTCTTACAAGGACTTTATATTTGAACCTAGTTCATTCCCCCACATCAAGAATGATTGACTATCATATTCTGGAAGCCACCCATAGGTAAGTTCATATTCCAACTAATAGTATATATTCCCATTTGAATACTCCAGTATCTTCTCTGGAGTGGGATAATATACCCATATTACTTTATGGTTACCAACATATTCCAGTAACCATCATGCAGTAGGCTCATATCCATACTCAAAACCAAAATTTAGTTCATCATATTCCATAAATGATGTAACATGAGGCTCGTATTTTATCAACATAATATCAATGTATTTAAGGATGTTTTAAGCATATCTACAACACCTCAAGGGTCCATAGTCTCTTCAAATAAAATAAAATAAAACCATACTCTGATAATCCTAATCATAGTTGTGTAGAGATGGATTGTAGGGACACTACTCCCAAGATCCACCATAGTAAACCTCCCAACGGTGATATCTCTATCAAACAAGAATATATTCCCCTTTAATAAACACCTTCATGTAGAGAGGTTCTTAAAACATAAACACATTTTTATTAATAGGTGATTGAAACATTGGGGTTAACCATATATAGTTCCCCCATAAACAATCACCAGTACTTCACCACGGTCAGCAAGAGACCTAGAGAAGAAAACTATCTGGTCTAACTTGGTGGAGGCATTTAAATATGATTAATAAGAGGTTTAAATGGGTATATAGAGATATTTATCTATAAAATACCTCCCAACTATGTTATAGCTCATCGCTACTTTGGACTATGAGATCCTAGAAGATATAGAGAGAGTGAATTCCTTACCTACACCAAAATATATAGGAATCTCATCAATAGTTAAAGGATAGAAACCTCTACTAACCATATGAGGGTCACCTCTTGACCATATACACACTCTATTTTCAAATGGACATGGATGGTGTTAGGACCAATAGGGGCCTATATACCCTAAGAGGGGGGGTGAATCAGGGTATGGATATTCTTTCGCAAAGTTCTTCCTGTCCCACTGGATCTTGACCTATTTATTACAAGGGTCACTTTGTTTGCACTCGTGTGATTATTATGACCACTTATTTTCTTCTTTATCTGATGATGATACTTTGAATGTAATGAAAGGAAGCAAACAGGCAGACACAAATATTTTTACTTGGTTCACCCTCACTGGGCTACGTCCAAGGAGCATACGCTGACAAGTTGTCGGTCGTACCAAATTCCACTATTCTTCACTAGATGTGGATACAAAGTTCGGGCTAGATCACTTTTATGCCCAGGCTCACTACCTTTACAATGTTTAGGGTCATCTCACTGCTTCCCCAAGGGTCACTCCCTGTTTCTCTCTCTCTGGCTCACTGCCGGTGGAGAGGATCACCTTCTTTCTCTTCCTTTGCTCACTGCTCTTGGAAGGAATCCACTCACAGTTTATAGACCTGTAGGTCTCCTCATTTGCATGAAAGACTGCATCTTCCTCTGTAAGTAGATGCTCTGTTGAAGCCCAATTTTCACCCGTAGATGAATCTCTCTTTGCACTGAAGGTATCGGGAAAACTTCCATCTTCCATGCAGCCCGAAAATCATTTCTGGATATAAACCTTACTTGGCACGCAAGTCAATATCGGCGCGCAAGTCACAACTGGCATGCAAGTCTACCTTAGGCACTTGAACGACACAACCTTCTTCAATCCAAAACCTTCGCGACTCACTTCCTTTTACGCCAAAACCAATATTGGCACGCAACTGCACACTGGTGCGCAGCTTCAAACACTGGCGCGCAACTATCACCCTGGCGCGCAAGTCCCACCTGCGCGACCACACACACCACTTGCGCGACCACCACACCTGCGCGATGGGAGCTCTGATTTCTCAAAGTGTTGAACTCCGGTTCTGAAATTAAGAGGGGTGGTCCAGTATTTATAGGCAAATTGACCACCCTGCGAGACAGCGCGCATGTTACCTGCGTGACCCAGTCTCGGCGCGCAAGTCTTCTTTCCTTTTAGACACTTGTGTGACCAACTCTCAAACTTATGCGAACCTAATTCCTTAGCCATATTTTGATCTTATGATCTTGAAAAACATATGGCGCTAAATTTTCCTATACTCCTAGTCCTAGGCGTGCAAATCCCTTTACCAAAAACACATTTCTTCATTTGTCGATTTTTAGGCCCAAAAATTTGGCAAACACTGGAAAACGGCGCCACCTTGTATATGTTCTTTTGTACCGCCTCCAGATCATCCATTCCTTTTGTCAATGTTCTTGAATCAAACATGGATCGTTGACCTCAGCTCTTGAACTCGACATTACATCATGAAATCCTCTTTTTCAACAAATTTGTATGTCATTGTTTTTCTTTTTCAACAATCACCACTCATATGTCCACTTTGTCAACAAACACAATCACCTCAAAAATGCTTCAATGATGCCTTGAGGGATTTTTTCCCAATAGATGCTATCTCTATGGCCTATCCCCCAAGACTGGAAAGCTTAGAAAAAATCTATAATATGATTTCTCCCATTACACCACAACTCTTTGGAAACATATAAATGATGTCTCACCAGATATCTATATATGAGGATGGGGAAGGTATGGAGAATTTCCCTTAACCACTTTGAAGAATCAGATACATCACAAAAATTGGGATAGGTCTTCTATCATACTCTTAAGTTGGTACCTTCAAAAAAATTGGAATGTATCTCAGAAAAAAAAACAATGATGTGGACTACCCAATTCATTCCCTTAGAAAATGACTCCCATTAAAATAATCCATTGTACCTAATTCATACAAGAGTATAATTATACCAAATCAAACAAATAACACTTTCATTCACCATATAATCTATCCTGTAGTGAACTTATCTCATAGGGATATGGAAATTTTTACCATCACCTCCACCCCTCGAGTCATCAAACCCTGATAGGATTTAGGAAATATTATTTGTAGCTATAGTACTACCACATCCTATGGGGTTGGGGGAATTTTTGTCACAACTTGTCCCCCAGGGCGCATGTCGTGATTAACCCCAAGCCCGCCTTCCATATGTCAGGGGCTGGTTAATAGCACCAATGGCGTATTCCCTAAAATTGGGAAGTCATTGCCTTTATAATGTGTAAACTCAAGTAACCAAGCACACATTAAGATACGAACACAAACAAACTATATAACCAAAAGAGTTCTAAAAGTAAAAAAGGGTTCCAGAATACAAGACCAATAGTAAAGTTACAAGTACAACTGAAATAAAATACAACTGATGAAAGAGAATAGACTGCTACTGGATCATCCTATGAGGTTCCTACCTGAAGGGTAGGTATAGATCGCCTCCTCAGCACTCCATGTCCACCCGTCTCCTCTTCGTACTGAAACACCATATGGTCCACCTCCAGTTACCATCCAGCCATGGTACTCTCAGCCTCAGTCAGCATTGTCCATCATCTATATCCCACACAACAATGTGCGGGAATAGCCCTTGCAAAGGTGAGTATAACGATACTCAGTAGGGACCCCGAGACCCTCTAGGTCTCACAAAATCCATCAAGAATAAATCAAAAAGTATGAAATCAATAGATAACCTTAATTAGGTATATTCCATTACATATACCTATTTTATTAAGTAATCCATCTCAATAATGATAAAAAAACAGAGGTACTGACTCATCTCACACCAAGATTTATTCTAGGGTAGTATCAAGTAACATTCCCAGTCAGAACATCGAACACCTAGGCTACTAGATAAATCCTCTTCTATTGAGTATAGTGGGCATGCCGCATCACACAAAGGTGCTTCCCACTAACCTTGTACTGCTGAGGTACTCCTTCTATCGAGTGTCGTGGGTTTTCCATGTCACCAAGGCGCTCCCCACTGTGGGTCTACCGCGTCACCAAGGTGCTCCCCCTTGTGACCAGCTGAGGTACTCCTCCTGTCAGGTACTGTGGGTCTGCCGCGTCACCAAGGCGCTCCCCACCATGGGTCTTTCGCATAACCAAGGCACTCCCCACTGGGCCTGTCAAGTCACTCTGAGTTGAAACGGTCAGCAGTTGTCAAGTCTCATACAGCCATTGGGTTCCCGCACTATGCTCGCTTGTCTCCAGGAGGATCCACTCCACAAGCTACTGGTCGATAAACCAACTTCCATGAAGTCCCACGAAGAAGTATCTCAAAGGTAATCCACATCATAGGGGTCTCAACATAACATACGGTGCGTCAATCGGATGCCCGGTCAGTGAGTTATTAGCCTTTTTGTCCTAGGGGCCCGGTTGGATTTGTGATCAATCCAACCTAACTATACCATATCTTAATCCAAAACAGTAGTGGGGTATACAAAAAGGGACCATCTCGCTCCAAGATTTATAGCGCCGCTAACGGTTCGTCAAACAAACGTCTGGTGACAAAGTTATGGCTAAAAGAATGTAAATGGGTCGTAGTGGGCCCGGGTCCGGTCCGACATGGTCGGACCGACCCGGCCCGTTGGGTTTAGCCCAGCCTGCTGGGTCCGTCTCGGAAGGCCGCGAGGGGCCACAGGGGGCCACGACGCTGTGGGGTGGTAGCCCGGCTGTGGGGCGGTGGCCAGGCCATGGGGCGGTGCGGAGCCGCGAACAACGACGGTGGTCGCGGTCGGCACGGAGGCTGCGGGGCGGCAGTGGTGATGGAAGGGCGGCGTCGTTGTGTCGTCACCTTCGTCGTGACCGTCGGTGGTGTCGGCCTTCATTCTCATGCCCCAACCATGGATGGTTTTCATCTTCCTCCATCATGAAGAACACCACAATTCAATACAAGAATCAATGATAGGACGGGCCATGTTAGTTTGGCCTGCACTCCCCACATTAGAGTGGTAGCAAGCGGCATTGTTACGTCGTTGCGTCGTCACCTTCATCGCGGCCGGCGGTGGTGCTAGATGCTGTTCTCATTCCCCAACCATGGATGGTTTTCATCTTCCTCCATCTTGAAGAACACCACAATTCAACACAAGAATCGTGGAGAGGACGGGCCATGTTAGTTTGGCCCGAACTCCCCACATTAGAGCGGTAGCAAGCGGCTGTTATACTTGAATCACAAGAATATTAAGAACGGTTAAGTTAAAAAATAATTCAAACACCCTACCTTTAAGCTTCCTCAATTATTCATTCCCAATCCCACAAAAGAAAAACATTAGCGGACCAATCTAAAATAGAGAGTTGAGCAGTGTTCATTATTTTAGAAGGAAAGAACATTGGAAAAATATTCACATGAAAATAAACCCCTACCTCGGGTTGTTCGTTGAAGTTGGCATGATAAGGAATTACAGACGTCGATTCGTCATAGATGAAGTTGTCCCGCGTCAGAAGAATTCCCAAGGAAGAAGGTCGAAGTTGAGGTCGGCGTTCTTCGTTGGTGGAGCGTTCTTCATTGGGAGGTGAAGTTCTTCATCGGATAACTTTATTTCTCCCAAAGCTCTCTCCTCTCACAATTCCGCCAAAATGAAAAGGTAGCCCCAAAATAATAGATTATGTGATCTATTATTTTTTTCCATATAATTCAAATTGGGTTAATAAATCTCATAGGTTGACACAATTAAAGTTGTGCATTAGCTTAATTATTATAGAGGAGGGTTGGAACAATTAAAATTGGAGGATTTGAAGAGGATCTCTCACATTTAATAAGGGAGTTGATAGTTTTCTCCCTCATTAAGAGGGGATTTCAAGAGGTTTAGGCCTCAGGTTGTCCCCACCACCATAACCTCTCATGGGAGGTCAGCTTCAGGTGGTCCCCACCACCATAGCCTCTCAAGGGAGGTGAAGGTCTGGTGGTCCCCACTTCTCAACTTCCACGTGGAGGTTTTTAACAAATAAAATAAAAATAAAATATTGTAAAATTTATTTTTATTCTATTATTTCATGAAAAAACCCAAAAACTAACTTCCACCCTCGACCAACTGTTGTCTAGGTGAAAGTCTCTTTATGTGAATATCGGCACTGTGATTTCAATGGTTCCATCGGATTTCAATTCTGTGCACTAATTCAAAAGTTATAAAAACCCGCTCACATGTTTACTGAATGTACCCAAAAAAAGTTCATTTATTCATTCCGGGCACTCCGTGCTTCGGAATCACATGCCGTCAATTTTCACAGACTCATAAAATTATCATTTATTTAAAAGAAAATTACATGGAAATTTTGGGTCTTTACATTCTCTCCACCTCAAGGATCTACGTCCCTATAATCCACAACTCAAACTATGTAAACAAGTGGGGATATTGAGCACGCATCTGAGCCTCCCACTACCATGTTCTCTCTGGGAGGTTTATGTGCTACCAGTGAATGCATGCCAGAGGTATATCGATCGTCCACGAAGGACCCACTCCTGTAAATCCTCAATCACTTCTAGAACCTCTGTAAAAGTCACCCCATCATTGATGTCCATCTCTACATGGTTGATGATGTGAGAAGGGTCGTGCATGTATCTCCTCAGTTGGGATACGTGGAAGACATCATGCACCTGGTGCAACTGAGGTGGAAGCGCTGACGATAAGCCACCTCACCAACTCTGCTGAGGACCTGAAAATGTTTGATGAATCTCAAATATAACTTTTTGCGTCATCCAAATCTCTACAAACCTAATCAAGTTGAGACCCATAGAAAGACGTGGTTTCCATCCTCGAACTCCATAGGTCTTTGTCTCCAATAGGCATACGACTTCTTCCTTATCTATGTAGTCTTCATCCACTCCTAGATGATCTTCACCTTCTCTGTGGTAGCTCGTACCATCTCTGGTCCCACTAGTGCTGACTCCCTTGGGTCAGTCCAGCACAAAGGTGGTCTGCAAGGTTTCTCGTACAACGCCTCAAAAGGTTCCATCCCAATAGTGGAGTGATAGATATTTTTGTATGAAAACTCCACCAATGGAAATTGATCCTTCCAACTACGACCGAAGTCGAGGATGCATACATGTAGCATATCCTCAAGGGTATGAATGGTCTGTTCAGTCTGGCCATCCATTTGAGGATGGAAGGCGGTGCTTAAATGAATTTGTGTCTTGAAATCCTTCTGCAACCCTTTCCATAGCTAGAATGTAAAATGTTCATCATGATCGGAGACAATATTTGAGGGTACTCCATGGAACCTCACAATCTCATACACATAGAGGTGTCCCAAGCTCTCTACTGAAATCTGATCTCTGATCGGTAGGAAGTGGGCCGACATGGTGAGTCGGTTGACGACCACCCAAATAGAGTCATGGCCTCTGGATGTATGTGGAAGTCCTATCATGAAGTCCATGGATATCACATCCCACTTCCACTCTTGGACCTCCAAATGTTGAACCAAGTCTGCTGGTACCTGATGCTCTGCCTTCACTTGCTGACAAGTGAGGCACCGAGAGACAAACTCTGCTACTGATTTCTTTATTTTCGGACACTAGTGCTGTTTTCAGAGATCCAGGTACGTATTTGACACTCCTGGACGTACCGCTAGAGGGGAAGTGTGGAACTCCCTCAACACTTCCTCCTAAAGTGACACTGGAACCACGGTACATCCTCTGAAGAGGATAACGTGCTACCCACCTTCAGAAAATCCATCAGGTGTCTGTCCTATAGATATCTAAGCACGTCGAGTCTCGCAGTTAGCATCCCCACGCTATACCTCTCTAACTCACTGAAGAAGTGGGGGAGTGACTATAAGAGACTGAAAAAAAGATGCTCCATCCCGGTCCACAAAGGATATCTTCAAAGTGGCCAGTTGCTCTGTTGCCTCGCCTAGAAGCTGTATACCAGATATCCTAATGAGTGCATCTGCTACAACATTCCCCTTCCTAGGAGTATAGACTGTCTCGAAGTCATAGTCCTAGAGGAACTCAAGACAATGTCGTTTTCTCAGGTTCAAGTCCTTTTGAGAGAAGATATACCTTATACTCTTGTGATCTAAGTAGACTCTGAAACTTTCACCCATCAAGTAATGTCATCATATCTTCAAGGTGAAGACCACTACTGCTAACTCTAGGTCATGGGTAGTGTAGTTATAATAATGTTGGCTTAGCTTTTGAGAACCTTATGCGATCACCACTCGCTCCTGCATCAGGACACATTAGAGCCCGGTCCCTGATGTGTCGTAGTAGACTACATACCCTACACCCTATTCTGATAGCCTTAAGATGGGGTCACTTGTCAATCTCTGCCTCAACTCTTGAAAGATCTGCTAGAAGCTCTCTGTCCAAACGAAGGGTTTCCCCTTCTTTGCCAATGCTGATAAGGGTGCCGCAACTCTGGAAAAGTTAGGCACGAATCTCTGGTAGTATCCAGCCAAAACAGAAGTCCCTCTCCCTTCTAAGAGGTAATTCTAGAAACGTCTTTTCAAAATATTTCCCCACACTCTGCCACTCCTATTAGTAACTTAAAACTCAAAACTCGTGCTGCCACGAGGGTAAGGTTGGACGACTCAAGGGTGATTGGTTTCACCCTCCTATGCATGATTTTATCCTATGATACCTAGGTTTCCTTGTTCACTGACCAAGGAAAACCCCATTCCAATGTCACAACCTTTTTACCTAATACAGTCATTCTGAGTATGAATTGTGCATGCCAAGTCCATATCCAAACTAACTTCGTAAGGCCTTGACGCTGCCACTAAGAGTTTCCAACCGAACCTCTCACCTCAAGGGTCAGATCACATCATCGGTGTAAGTGTGATTATCGAGTCTCCTCCCAAAGGTATCTCCAAACATGAGGGTCAAGTAAACGGTTTTACTGGAAACTATAGGTCTTGGAAAAAAATTCGTGGAAGGAATGAATGATTGGTACCTATGTCTATTGATATGGCAGCTAGTAGTAGACATAGAATGTACCTTGAATCATTCCTAGATCCCTTGGGTCACACTCCTTGACCGCATGCAGCTACTCCCTTCCCATGTCCTCTAGCTCTCTAATCCTGGTAGGGACTACATAGGGGCTGGTTGTAACATGTTAAAATGTACACCACATCTTGTTGCTCTCCTAGATCTGCTTCCATGTCTTCATCCCTATAGATTTGTTTGTCCCTATCACATCCTCTTCTTGAAATATTTTACACACCCAAGTCTCTGAGACGGGTGCTAATTTCCTGCTTTTCCACTACTAACATTCACTAGTTGTATTCACTCATCCAAAGATCATTCAACCACAAAGGTTCTCTCTATCACTCTAACATAGGTAGGAATGCATAGAGGAATAGTGTTCGCTCGGATGTCCTTAAACACACCTCAATCGTGAGTCTGAGCCCCGAAGCACTGATCGTATCGTATTCATCGAGTACCAGGAATGGTCAGTACGCCTCAATGAATACTCATCTACTGACATGTCATCCTATCGAAGCTATAGAATCTCTAAAGAACTCTCAACCACCTCCTCAAGCCAGTCCTCAGCCGCCTGTGAGTTCGGCTTGCCTCGGAACCTGAGGGTTATCTGATGTTGAATCACATGTAAGGCACTAAGCCTACATGTGACCTCTACCGGTATCGCCGGTTGTAACTACTGACTAATGGGTAGTGATATAGCTGGAACAATACCCGAATGTACCATCTTGAGCAATGGTCCATGTACTGAAGCCTCATCTCTATGCGGACCATCCTCATGGTCACTCACTGGAAAATACTAGTAGCTAAGATCAACATCCACTCTACTGGTGTCTCAACTAGGTAGAAAACTCTAGAAACCGCCTCCAGCTATCCCCCAGCTGCGTGGGAATCTGTCTCGCCTCAAAACCTCAGAGGCCTCTTCTGCTAGAACTCGTGCAACGTACTCAGTCGGCAAGCATCGTCTGCTAGTACGGCTGGTGGTAACTACTTCCCAATGGGTGGTGGTGATGCTGGTACACCACCCGAAGCTTCCAACATAGTAAGAGGGCCCTACACAAGAGCCTCTTCCCTCAGTGGGCCGTCATTGTGTACTCTCTCGGGAATCCTAGCCGGCTGCCTACATAGTGGTATCCTAATAAGGAACAGGTGCGCCACGGTAAATAAGTTATACCTCATGAACTAACTCAAGAGATCACAAATAAAACTCTTGAAAATACAGATGTAATTAGTGTTTTCGTGCACTGAGTCGGAAATCAGAAGTCAGGGTCCTAGGGTATGGATACGTCGGCTGCCGCACCAACACTAGATCCCCTAAACTAATAACCACACTCACTACACTTAACACTATTGCCGTTAAAAATATCAGAGTCTTATATTCTATGGTAGAACTGAATCCTCTGATACCAATTTGTCACGACTCGTCCCCCATGGCCGATGTTGTGACTAACCCCAAGCCTGCCTTCCAAAGGCCAAAGGCTGGTGACTAGAATCAAAGGAATATTCCCTAAAACTGGGAAGGCATTGCCTTTATAACCTACAAACTCACATAACCAAGCATACAACAAGATACGAACACAAGAAAACTATATAACCAAAAGAGTGTTGAAAGTAAAAAGGGGGCCAGAATACAAGCCCAACAGTAACGGTACAAGTACAACTAAAATACAATACAACTAGAGAAATAGAAGGGATGGCTACTGGATTGTCCTCCATGGTCCCTACCTGAAGGGTAGGTACAAATCACCTTCTCAGCACTCCACATCCACCCGTCTCCTCTGCGTATCGACACGCCATATGGTCCACCTCCAGGTACCGTCCAGTCCAAGTACTCTCAGCCTCAGTCAGCGATGTCTGTCATCAGCATACAACACAATAAGGTGTGGGCATAGCCCGTGTAGGGGTGATTATAACAATACTCAATAGGGAACTCGAGACCCTCTAGGTCTCACAAAATCCATCAAGGATAAATCAAAAAGTATGAAATCAATAGATAACCTTACTTAGGTATATTCCCATAAATATAAATAAGTTATCAAGTAATCCATCTCAATCATAAGAAAAAACATAGAGGTACTGACTAATCTCACACCAGGATTTATTCTAGGGTAGTATCAAGTAACATTCCCAATCACAACGTCGAACACCTCGGTTGCTGGAGAACTCCTCCTCTATCGAGTATAGTGGGCCTAATGTGTCACACAGAGGTGCTTACCACTAACCTTGGACTGCTGAGGTACTCCTCCTGTCGAGTATCGTGGGTCTGCCACGTCACCAAGGCGCTCCCCAATGTGGGTCTTTTGTGTCACCAAGGCGCTCCCCCTCATGGACTGCTGAGGTACTCCTCCTATCGAGTACCATGGGTCTGTCGCGTCACCAAGGCGCTCTCCACTTTGGTTCTTTCATGTCACCAAGGTGCTCCCCACTAGGCCAGTCAAGTCACTCTGAGTCGAAACGGTTAGCAGTCATCAAGTCTCAGCCAGCCACTGGGTTCCCACACTATACTCGCTCGTCTCCAGGTGGATCCACTCCAAAATCTACTGGTCAATACTCAAACTACCACGAAGTACCAAAAAGAAGTATATCAAAGGTCTTCCACTTCATAGGGGTCTCAACGTAATAGACGGTGTGTCAATCAGACACCCGGTCTGTGAGTTATTATCCTTTTTGTCCGGGGGGCCTGGTTGAATTCATGCTCGATCCAACCTGACCATACCCCATCTCAATACAAAACTACAGTGGGGTATACTCAAAGGGACCATCTCTATCCAATATTTCTAGCACCACTGACGGTTCTTCAAACGGATGTCCAGTGCCAAAGTTATGGCTAAAAGAATGTAAATGAGTCGTAGTGGGCTCGAGTCCGGTCTGACCCGATCGGACCGAACCGGCCCGTTGGGTTTAGTCTGGACCTTTAGGTCCGCTCGTAGGGAGGAAGTCTAGCCGTGGGGTGGGAGTCCGACCATGGGGTGGTGGTCCGGCCGCGGGGTAGTGGTCCGGCCGTGGGGCGGCGGTCCGGCCGTGGGGGGCGGCCCAGCCGCGGGGTGGCGGTCCGTCTGCGGGGTAGAGGCCCGGCCGCAATGCGGCGGCCCGGCCGTGGGGAGGTGGTATGGCTGTGACGCGGTGTGTAGTCACGGACGGTGGTGGTGGCTGCGGTCGGTGCGGAGTTTGTGGGGTGGCAGAGGGGGTCATGGGGCGGCGTTGTTGCGTCGTCGCCTTCGTCGCGGCCAGTGGTGGTGTTGGCCACCATTCACGTGCCCCAACCATGGATGGTTTCTGTCTTCCTCCATCGCGAATAACACCATAATTCAACACAAGAATCACTGATAGGATGGTCCATGTTAGTTTTTCATACACTCCCCGCATTATAGCAGTAGAAAGTGTCTATTATACTTGAATCACAAGAATATTGAGAACAGGTAAGGGAAAAAATAATTCAAACACCCTCCCTTCAAGCTTCTGCAATTATTTATTCCCAATCCCGCAAATGAAAAACATTCACGGATCAATCTATAATAGAGTTGATCAATGTTCTTTGTTTTAGAAGGAAGGAACATGGGAAAAATATTCACACACAAATAAACCCCTACCTCGGGTTGTTCGTTGATGTTGGCACGAGAAGGAATTACGAACGTCGATTTTTCGTAGATAAAGACGTCCCACGTCGAAAGAAGTCCCAAGTAAGAAGGTCAAAGTCGAGGTTGGCGTTCTTCGTTGTCGGAGCATTCTTTATTGGGAGGTGAAGTTCTTCGTTGGAGAAATTTATTTCTCCCAAATTTCTCTCCTCTCCCAATTACACCAAAATTAAAAGGTAGCCCCAAAATAATAGATTATGTGGTCTATTATGTTTGTTGGCATATAATTCAAATTGGGTTAATTAATCTCATAGGTTGGAACAATTAAAGTGGTGTGTTGGATTAATTAATATGGAGGATGGTTGACACAATTAAAGTTGGAAGAGTTGAAGAGGCTCTCCCACATTTAAAAAGGGGGTTGAGAGGTTTTCCCTCATTAAGAGGGTAATTCAAGAGATTTAGGCCTCAGCTGGTCCCCACCACTATAAACTCTCATGGGAGGTTAGGTTTGGGTGGTCCCCACCACCATAACCTCTCATGGGAGGTTAATGTCTAGTGTTCCCCACTTCTCAACTTCCACATGGAGGTTTTTAACAAATAAAATAAAAATAAAATATTGAACAATTTATTTTTATTCTATTCTTTCAGGAAAAACCCAAAAACTAACATCCACCCTCGACCAATTGCTGTCGAGGTGAAAGTATCTTTAAGAGAATACGAGCACTGCGAGTTCAATGGTACCCTCGGATTTCAATTCCGAGCACCGGTTCAAAAGTTAAAAAAACCCGCTTGCACGTTTACTGAACGTACCCGAACAAAAGTTCAGAAATTTATTCTAGGTACTCTGGGCCTCATAATCACGTGCCATCAATTTTCACAGACTCGTAAAATTCCTATGTATTTAAAAAAATTACAGGTAAATTTCAGGTCTTTAAAATTTTTATCTCAATCTCTACCACAATGTTCATCACAACCTAGGAATGTATTGGGGAAATCGGTTTCATTTCATGATCTACACTATCCTATAGGGATGAGGGAATTTATATCTCAATTTCCATCTAAGGAGTCATTATATACTTGACTAGAATCATCAATGCCTCATCAACATGATCAAAAAGTGCCAATAAAGGCCCCAAATTGGCCCCATCTAATAGGGGTGTGGGTATTTTTGTCATTATCATCACCACTAAAGGAATTATTCTTCTCTGGTTTGGGAGGTAAATATTGATGGATAGAATCACATTTGTTTCTCCCACAATGAGATACATGTTTTCTATTTGGGCCCTATTCAGGAAGATTGATCGGAAACACCCTTAAGGTTACTATTTACATACCAATATGGGAGGAATGTATGGAAAAGGAAATAAAACCATGTAAGGGTCATAATCCAAAATGTTAAAATTTGGAAAGGGGTGAAGGAAATGATCCTGATGAAACCCTTGATGGAGAAGTAAGAAATTTAAAATCACACTATTATGTGGAGAGTTATGGGATAACTACCATTTCTCGATACATCTTAGTGAATGTCATCACCATCAATAAAATAAAATATTGGGACCAATATATAAACACAAGGATATGCAATGTGGAAACCATACCTTGAGTGTTCAGTGATCTAGATGCAAAAACTAAGGCTGCATTTATGTGGAATTAGAGAAAGTTCTAGATCCTAGAACATTTTAATGATGAATTTTCACCTTTATATAATAACAAGTACAAGTATAAAGGGAAAGGTATGGCTATATTCGACTCACCACCTAGGGGAGATGAAATTCCATCCACATATGAATTTATGTAATAATATCATAATGAGATACAATATCTCAGAAACCTTAATGGGGAACTACTCAGGGGAAATATTTCCATTGGGTAATATATTATGATAGAGAAGAATATCCATCCTTACAAATACCATGAGATAGATAATCCACCTACAATATCAGAATTTTAGTACTGGGATAGCTATGGATCCAGCAAACTGGTCTACATAAATGAGGAAGTCAGGTATAATCACGAATTTCCTCTGTAATTGTGAATTCTTCTCCCCTAATAGGGTGATAATTTATTACAAGAATTGGTTGAGAATCAATGGGATATGAAAATGGTCCCACCTCATCAAGCATATCCCACTCCCTATTGACGTGAGGTATTCTAGACCGTGGTACCTCCAGAACTCATCAACACCATTGAATCCATAGTTTCTCAAATTAAAGTCATGGAAGGGTGTCGCACACCCATATTCACCCCAAGTAGAATACATATCCTAGATTGGTATATGGAACCTTTACCCTACATAATTTTAGAAATCCTATATTCTCAACCATTAATGGCATGGGAGATATAGAATAGTATCTCACACACATAGTGTCCCAATGCGGCCCAATATTGGGCCCTCAATATTAGCATGTGGTGACCAAACTATGATTTTTTATATAATTTGGTAGTACCATCCTTTTTTTGGAATATCTACCTTCCAACAAGATTCAGTGTAAGATGGGATAGCCTTATTCATTAATTACTTTATCATTTTATACTCATGTTAACGAAAACGAAAATTATTGACCTCAAAAATTGAAAACAATATGAAAAAAGAGAGGTTTTATGACTTCATCGCCATATTGAAAGGTTTATCCTAGTTACTCAGTATACCTCTCTCACAATGAAAATTTCTTGATATTTTTTCTTAAAATATATTGGTTGAGCTGCAAACACCTTATATCCTAGTGAACTATCCATGTGGATTCATTGAGTTATCAGAGATGGAAAAATCCTAGAATATTCAATTCTATAGACCATAAAAAATATCATCACATTCCCTTAACATAACAAAAAATTAATTGTAAGGAATAGATTGTTTTAGATACCATCAAACTAGAAGCAGTGCCCATTAAATCACCCAGTTATGTCCCAAATCATTATGTTCTTCCAATCGAGCAGCTGCAGTAACAAAATCACCCTTGACCAGAGTAAAAATGAGTAGGTTGCTGGTAATATCTTTGAAACAATGGAAAATACCCTACTCCAGTTAATGAATCAAAGGAACCCCAATGAGATCAACCTCACTAGTCATCCTAACTACTACATTTTCTACAGGAAGTTGGGATGCACCATATAAGACTAATTCATCTTCAAATAAATCTTCTAAAGCAAGGATGATTATGAATAGGTGAAACTTGAGAAGTACCAACCATAGGTGACTAGTGTAATAATCACTTCACCAAAATAAGAGGGTAACTGGAATGAATTTTTTAGCATGAATGGACAGAAGTTTGATAACAGGATGACTCAAAAGATAGTTGACTGAGCTCATTACACCCTAAGAGTGTATCTTTTCAAAATAAAAATTATCCCTGTACACAAGGAGGAACCATTGAATACACCTTTAAGAGGTAGACATAATCATCAGAAACATGAAAATACACAAGATAAAGAGCCACATCCATCTTCTTCATAAGCTCTGACTCTTGCATACTTCTTTCCTTCAATATATGATTAATGGTAACCGCCCTAAAAAAATGTAACCCTTGTCATATAAATAGTAATTTTTTTGTTATATTAACATACAAAATTAATAGATCCCATATTTGATGATGAATATTAATCTAAGTACTAGTTCCCCATTCCTTACCATGAAGCTTGAGGCTGAGGACATAGAAGTAGATTATACAAGGGATGGCATGGGCATGGTCGAACCCAATATTTTGTTCACATCCCCTCAGAATCCATATATATAGACAAGATAAATCGGTGAGAACTCTATAAGTATAAATAGAAAATTGGGGATTCCTAAATTCCCTATTATGCTCATTCAAGCCCAGTCATTTTAAATGATCAAATGGCAGGGTTACAACTGTCAGATGAGCCCAGACAAAAGGGAAGGTCGATGTGACCTATTATAATGGTAGTGGATTCTCCCTCAACCTCTGCTAATGTGATAGTCCTATTCACCTCAAACACAATTACTCCTGATCCATATAATAGGGAGAAATCCTACTTTATGACGTATAGACCTCTTTCCTAAAAATACAACATTCAAAAATAGTTGGTTGTTGTCCTAGATGAACATGAAATCTAAGATTCTATCCATATTTAAAAATACCATATATAGGTACTCATAAAGTCTATCTAGATCCCACATGAATTAAATATATAATTTTATATAGATGAGGTTTACGTAGGGAATATTATCCCATCCGAATTTCATATCACCATCTCGTTCATAAAATAATATCAAGAAGAAGTTATCCATAGACATATCAAACCTATGTATGTTTCAATAAAACATTATAATGTCAATATAAGAAGAGTAATAGTTGATAATGGTTCTAAGATCAACATAATCTCTATTTTTACCCTTCGATATTTGGGATATTGTGATGGGTTTTGTCTTCCAAAATTATACCCATTAAAGGGTATAATAAAATAATTAAAATACCTATTGGAAAGATCAAACTCTAGGCTTGGTTTGGTGATCACACATCTAATGTTGAGTTCATTTTTAGACAAGAATACACAGTATATAATTTATTTCTTGGAAGATCCTATCTTCATAGAAATATATTGGTAACTTCAAAATTTCATTAGTTCTTGAAATACCTCGTCAATGGGAAGGTTGGCATAATCTATGGTGATACTGCCCCCTTTATGTCTTATGAATCCATATATATTGTGGAAGTATTATAAAATAAGGATAACAATAGATGAGGATATGTATATTATATCGCACAATGTCTTGGGGACCACTATTGAAAATCCCTAGATCGTGATCAATAACGATTATGTGCTACACAAAAACCAAATTGAGACTATTGTCTTAATCATAGTAAGATATCATGAGCTGTAAACTTCCTTGGGTCATGTCTATGTTATTTCAGTCACATCAACAAAAGTGGAATCGTCAAAAGGGGATTAGGCTAATGCTCTATTACGATCTAATAATTCCCTTTCACCATAAAAAAAATTGATGATTCCACAAAGTCATTATCTACAACTCAAGATGTCCAAGATAATTATTACCTAGGTGGAATTGTAAAGGAAAATAAGAAAAATGGGAATCTCTTTGTGGTGACTTTAGAAGCTAAGGATGAGAACATCTATTCCCATGCACTCTAAAACCTATATAGTGAAAGATATTCCTATGTATTACCCACCATTTTTTGTAAATTACTCTAGGTAATAAAATATGGAATAAAAAGAGGATGATGTCTAGAACTCCCCTACTTTGTTTGAGGAAGGAATGTCCACTACCATTGATCAGCTCAGGAAAGTGGATCTGGGAATAGAAGAATACCTTCATCCTATATTGAATAGTGCGTATATTCCTCTCAAGGATCAGGAGATGTATATTGTATTTCTAAAGCATTGTTGATATTTTTACACTTGTAATTATAAAGAAAATACTTTATTGAGCCTTGATGTGTCAATACATCACCTAGGCTTTCCTAACAACCATCGAGGATTCAAGCTAGTATATATGATGATGCACCCCACTCATGCTACTATTGTGGAATTAGATGTTGAAAAAATAACCAAAGTTAAAACATTTAGGGAAGTGAAGTAAAAAAAATGGATCTCTGACATCATCCCCATAAAAAAATAATGGGAGAAAAGGGTCTACATAAATTTTAGAGACAATAATAAACACTTACAAAATGATGATTTCTCATTTCAGATCACAGAACTTTTGGTCAATGAAACATTTTTCTTATAATAAATTTACTTTATGGATGGTTATTCATTGTATAATAAGATAAACATATCTCCTTAATATGAGGAATACACCTCATTCAAAGCACCTCATAGTATCTTTTAATATCAATTAATTATCCTTGGAGTAAATAATGATTACACTACTTACCAAAACACCATGCATCATATCATTAATCCAATTTTTGGATGAATAGAATAATTTTATGTCAATGAAATGGTAGTAAAATCTTGATATAAATTTTATCACCTCATAGATCTTCAAAGAATATTCATCATGTTATGGTAGAATAGTTTGAAGATGAATCCTATGAAGCATTCATTAGGAGTAAATTTAGGTAAATTCTTTGGCTTTTTGGTATGCCACCATGGCATAAAGGTTGATTTGGAAAAGGCTCATGAAATCCAAGCAATGTAAACCCCTATAAATATTATATAACTAAGGTAACTCAAAGGGAACCTTTCTTAAATTCATAATTTTAGAGATGTATTGGAGGGAAAATATCTACCCTTCTCCAATTTAATAAAGAAGGATGTTTCCTACCAAATGGATGAGAACTACCAAGAAAACATTGAGAATCTCAAGCAGTACTTACTACACCCACCATTCTTGATGTCATCAGTAGAAGTAAACCCACTTATCTTATATATGGAATCAATGGAATGATCACTTGGTCATATCACCACAGAGAATAATTATGTGGGGATTTTTAAAAGCCTATACTACCTTAGTTGAGTGATGATAAGCACTGAGACCTGGCATTCCAATATTACGAAGATCTATCTCACACTCGTCTTCATAGTGAAAAGTCTGAGACATTATTGTAGCATCTTGAATTATACTTGGTCTCTTGAAATGACCAACTAAAGTAAATCCTTGGATTCCCTTTGTTGACTGGGTGTTTGGCTTAATGGGCAGTTATTCTTCAATAATGTGACATCTAGTTTGTGTCATAGAATGAAGTTAAAGGGAACGCCCTAGATGATTTCATTTCATCATATCCTACCCTCAAAATCATTCCAGTGGACACCGATCTTCTAGATGAAGATATTTTCTATTCCCTTGACACTCCCTGAACAACAAAGATGTATTTTTAGTTTTCCTCCTGAAGTCGTACAGGAAAGAGGATGGAAACCCTGAAGATCAATCTGGCTGGTCTAGGGAATGTATTTATTTCCTCAAATAAAGAAATTTTTCCCCAATCCCTCTCACCATATTAAATCTATACTAATAATGAGTTAGAATACCAATCCCTCATTACCATCACGGAACTAGACCTACAGCTACAGATATGCTACCTAAACATCAATGTGGATATAGAGCTAGTGATCAAAAAAATCAACAGTGAGTATACTATCAAAAAGAATAAATTTGACCCTCTCATATACTATGTTAGAGGATTGATGGAAGAATTATATATTGGAAAAAAAAATTCATCATGTACCTAAATTACAAAATTATTGTGAAGATTCATTGGCTAATGCATCCCTTGTCCTAGCCACCCTTAATTAGGAAAAAGTGGTTTTCTGTATCACGCATAGAATAATGGTTGCATTAGTCATAATTTGTAAAATGGACTAAATAAATCATGTTAACATTGTACTAAATCATGATGAACTGATTTCTACCCCTGGATGGATGGATCCTATAGTCGATTACCTCTAAAATATGACCCACCCATTAACTCAATATGAAAAGGAATATACTTGATGTTGAGTAGTGAAAATTACCCTTCAATATGGTCCAAATGCAAAAAAATATCTCTACAAATGAAATTTCTATAGATTCATCCTTATATTAATAAAATAAGGAAATATTTACACTATCATAGAAGAAGTCCATGTAGGATTCTATGGCACTCATTAGTCTGTGACTAGACTCACCAACCAAATTAAGAGGATTGGTTAATACTAGAATATATCGATACATGACTTTGTAGAATTAACCAGGATAGGTCATGCATACCATATTCATGAAAACATCATTCATCAGCCCCCAAATATGCTACATAGAGGTAAATATTTCCAAACATTTTCCATATGGGGAATGGATTTTTTGAGGAAATATCCTCTAGCCACAGCTAATAAATTTAAGTGCATCCATACTAATACCAAATACTTTTATAAATTGGATGAGGAAATACCCCTCATATAATTTATGATTAATGTTATCATTGTCTTTTTAAAGTCCAATATAATTACTAGATTAAGTGTTGCTCACATGATATTAACAGAAAATGAAACCAAATTCTATTCTACTGAATTGATAAAATTGTACCAGGAGTACATTTTCAAATCCAACCATTCATCCTGTTATCTTGTAGTAGAAAATGGGAAAATAGAGACCTTAAATAATACATTGTAAAATATAATCTATAAAATGGTGTAAATGGGAACTATGTCCTAGTTTGACAATCTCATTCAGGATTTATCGTCATAGAATACCACCATGAATACTTCCACACAATAGATATTCATTGTTGTATAAGACTAATGTAGTGTTACCTATTTAATTCTTATTTCCCTCAATCTATATAGTTATATATGGAAAACTATCAAACAAGTATAAATCAAAAAAGTGGTTGGATGAGTTAGAACTACTCGATGAGAGAATGTTGGATACACTACCCAACCTCGAAGATCATAAGAACTGGATCATGTGATCCTTCAATAAAAAATTTCACCTGTACTAATTCCTTTAAGGAAAACTGGTATTGACTCTCATTCTACCAATGATACTAGGAAAGAAACCTTCAAATATGGAAACCATGTTTGAATCACCTTACGTCAGATATAAGTTATATTCCAATGTATATTACTCATTACCATAAATATATGGGGAATGTGTTATACCCCCCACAAATGCAAGGTTTCTTAAAAAGTACTTATCATATCATTTGTAAATCATTCTATGTTGTGGAAATAGGACTTTAAACTTCCTTGAATCATAAGTTCTGATATTAAGACTCTAAACTAAAAAATATCCTAAGTCCCAAATGAAAGATTCCAAAATGTACAACATCACATGTCTTGGTTTCAAGGCTTTAAACTACACAACATCTCATGTCCTGGTAGAAACACTTTAAACTTTACTAAATCTTTCATCTTTACTGCATGAAATTAAAATTCTTGGAAGATATCCTTACTATGTGATGTTAAAATTCATGAAATACGTCCTTACCTCATGACATTAAATAGTACATAATATGTCTTTATCTCATGACATTTATCTATACAAAGAAATTTACCTCACAAATGGTCATTGGACATGATCTACATGAGTGTGAAAGAAAAATGAATTAATCGCATCCTCGTGTGTGATTAAGATCTATATGGAGAATATTTCTCTATATGAAATATGTTTGGATTGATTCCTTCCATTAAAGGATACATAATGATGCCCAAATCTCAAATCCTAGATCCAACAATAATATAAATGAAAAAAATTCCCCCCTCTATGTATGGTTTAGACATGTGTGTACATTTTTTCATTTAAGAACTAGGTGTGTCTTGATTAGTTCCATCACAAGATACATAAATATTTTAATATCACAAATCCATGGTCTAGTTGAAACATAAACAAAAAAAATTCTCCCCATTCAAATTAGTCAGACTTGTGTTGATAGTTTTCCATTGAATAACTATATGTAGCTTGATTCCTACTATCACAAGATATACACTCACACCTAGATATGAAATCATGGGTCCAACCATAAAATAAAAATAAAAAAGTCACCCCTATGCATATGGGTCAGACCTATGTGGAGAGTTTTCCATTAAATAACTACACATGTCTTGATTCCTTCCATCATAGGATACATAGTGACACCCAGATCACAAATCCTAGGTCCAGTCACAACATAAACAAAAAACAAAAGTCCCCCCCCCCCCCCCATGCATATGGGTTATATCTTTGTGGAGTGTTTTCCATTCAAGAACTATTTGTGGCTTGATTTCTGGGACTCCCAAATCATAAATCATGGATCCATATACAATATTTATTAAAATATTCACCACTCACTGCATATGGTTTGGACATATTTAGGGAACCATTTGTGTACTATAGGTGGCTTGATTCCTACTATCACAAGATATATAGTGATGCATGAATCCTCCATTATGGGCCTAGCCTCTAGTTATCAACACTAAAAATCATATCCCTCCATGAGATTAAAATATATATAGAGGTTATAGTTTACAATAAATTGGGAATACCCTCACGTATTCCATATCATGTACTCATGTGCAGCTAAATCGATTGCCAGGTTATCCCTTTTTTCACACTAATCATGGTTCATGTGAGTTTATGGAACCTATAAGGCCACTCTAGGTGGTGTTACCATGATGTATCTTTAATAAAAAACCACATCTTTGTCACATAAATAAAAACCATGTGAAATCTTACTATTCACTTAACATTAAATTGTATGATAAATTGTCTTCATTCCAAAGATACCACATCCCTGATGACTCTATATTCAACAATTTTATGTCTTATCCCTTTTACATAAACATGTGTTCAATAAACTCTATTATATCCCTTAGGATTCATTAAATCTTCTTGAATACTATGATCTCTATGAACCAACATCATATTTTCTATATCTAAGTTGATACCCACCAATTCATCGAGTTAATATCCTTCTCTTGGAACCTCCTGGACCTTGATCTCCCCTACTCATGTTCTCTCTTGAATCAAACTGGTAATATGTACTAGTTAATCTAAAGGGACACTATTAGGATTCTATCTTGAATAATAAGATTCCTTGAAGCTTGTGGTTATTGTATTCTTTTATTCCAAAGAAGATTCCCCCCTTAAACTCATGAGTTATTATCCAGACTGTGGGAAATATATGCTTCCATCAATATTAATGGTTGATTGTACCCACCTTTTTTCACCTCTAATTAACTCAGATATTCTTGGATCATGATTTTCACTCCCCATAACCCAACTATTCAAGAATATTAAGATACCCGTGATTTTACTCATCTATTCATCGTATCTATTCTCAAATTATGATTATGTAATGACATTATTATACCCTTTCATTTCAAGGTATGTATCCTCAATTAAGACCTAACTTCCTTAAAATTTGAAATCCCTTTAGATTCCCCAGTTTCAAACACCATTCCCCAAAAACATATCATCCATTTTCTCCATATCCAAGAGGGATCAATAAAGACTCAATGGTTTTTTCCTTCATATTCCATGTCCTGGAGGCATGAATTTAAACTTCATGTAATTTATATCACAATAATTTGTGGCTTGATTCATGGTACACTGGATACGTAGTGTCACCCAGACCTCAAATCTTGGGTCCCGCAATGATAAAAAGGATAAAAATTCCCCTTCCCTTTCATATGATTCAGACCATGCCTAGAGATTATCTAAAATAAAAACTATGAATAGATTGATTCCCATACTATGAGACATGTAGTAACACCTAGATTATCCATTTCAGGCCCATCCATTGAATTTCCTAGTAGCATGATGTTAAAATACATGAAGACATTATAGTTTCATTACATTAAATGACATGATAAGAGTTCTTCACATTGAAAAGATCATCCCCTAATGATTATGTACTCAATAATCACATGTTTTATCCCATTAAGTTGATATGTGCTTAATACATGCTAGTGTAGCCTTTAGAGTGATCAAACACTTCTTGAATCTTACATTCTCCATGAATCATATTTATATATTCGATATCTTAGTTGATACCAACCAATTTCTCCTAATTTTATACCATTTATGGAACCATAGGGACCTTAGGATACCTTGATCATAGTTATCCCCTATAGAAAACTGGTAATAGGGATTGGATAATCCAAAGGGAACCCAAAATGAAATTAATAGAGAATTAACACAATTACAAAGATCTTGTTCCAAGAGGATGTTTGTTCTTAGAGGAAAGGAACCCCATAAAACTATGAGTTATTTTCATGACAGCAAGGAATATAGTCTTCTTACTATATCAATGGTTATTTGTACCCACTGGTTTCCATCACCATGTAACTCAGATATTCTTAGGATATGATTTACAGCTAACATAACCCAACTATTAAAGGGGATTCAAATACTATTGATGTTACACAATTGTTTATCATACCCATTATCAAAGAAATATTTAACATAATATTCTTGTAGGCTTCCATTTCAGGTTTACATATTCTTTCAATACTTAGTTTTCCTAAGTTGGTTATTAATATCTGCCATACATCCAAGTTGTATATTGTTAAACTCCATGATAATGTCTTAGGATCATGAAATTAAACTGAATGACATATGGTCCATCGTAGAATACATAAACGTTCTTAGATTGGTCCATCATATCCATGAATCTATAATTAGGATTTTTTTTCACCTCCATACTAGAATGAAATGTGGAAATTATATACACCTACGTATGAGATCGATACATGTAGAGGAACCATTAGCTGAACATAGTTCCATGACTAACAAATGAAAGATGATAGAATACCCCACTACCCTTCATAAAAGATATATCTATACGGATATATCTTTATAAAGGATCTCATTAGGGAATTATTCTTACCCTAAGAATATGTATAGGTAATATTAGGGAAGCGCGACCATAAAATTACATATAACTCAATTTAAAAAGGGTAAAGTCATATAGACTCAATATTCCTATGAATGAGTCTGATTAATATATAGATTTCTTGCTCATGACATAAATCTATGTATTAAGGGATCTAGTATATTTCTACCCATAAAAAATAATGTGCATTGATAAAAGGATTTTCCCACATCTAAATTCCCATAACCAATGAAACGTTTCCCCAAGTATAGATTTCACAATTTCATGTCTGTTCCTACATCCTTACCACATGAATCTAAATTGTAAGGAAGACATTCTCATCTCATAATGTTAAAAATACATGACAAATTCATCCCCAACTTCATGAAGTAAAAATGTGTAGACCATTATCCATCATCCATCACAACTCTTTATCAAAGGACCATAAGAGCTTGACCCTCATCAACCGAGGTTCAGGTTTCTTCTATAATATTTATGTGCACCTAAATCCATTAACCACACTTTGTATATTAAGTGTCTTTAATTTTTTCGAACCTTCCATTTATTTTGGAAAAGGTACACCCATCTTCAAGGGACCCTTTGTCTGAATATGAATTCCTAGCCATGGTTCATGCATATGATCTCTTTTCCATAAACCAACTACATCATTTCTTTGAAAAGGGGTTTCTAATCCCAGTGAGACCAGACATCATCGTAGAGGATCTTGTCACTATAGAGTGATTTTTTATCATCAATGGAATGATTGGCTCTTAGAATTACTCATGATTTAAGAAATTTGAGCTACATATTACATCATTTCTATTCTCTACTTGGGAAGGTGTTGGGGTACTTATGGTATTTGGAATCATAATTGGGATATTTTCTAACTCACCCCTGATACCAATTCCACATGCTTCATGACTATAAACTACATTAACTTTTTTAAGGTTGCACGACATTAATCTCCAACCTTTAATAGTCCAAATCACAAGACCTTAAACTTCTAATAAAGTAGATATAAAAATTATCATGATAAAAAGTATAAAAATAAATCTAGATGAAATGTAAAATTATAATCTATAAACTCTTCATCTCTAGAGATTAGGAAAAAAAATTATCATAAATAAAAAGGAATAAAGATCATGCGGACTACCTTATGGACATAGTAAAAACCAATTTATTCTCTCTAGACCCTTTGGTTTGGGAAAAATTTAGAGAAATGATTTTTCTCATCTCCTAACATCGATAATGTGTTCACTAAGTGGTGACATGTCTATTAGGATGCTCAATACATTTTGAATATTACATTCTCTAAATATCTCCTTCATATATTTGATACTAGAGTTGATACCATCTAATTCGATGAGTTTATATTCTTCTCTTAGAACCCCATGAACCTTGGGCTCCCCTGATCCTGGTTCATCCCTATAGAAAACTTGTAACAGGTACTATCTAATCCAAAAGGACCCCTATATGATTCATTGGATAATTGAAAAAATTCCAAGAATCGTGTGCCTAAAGGATGTTTGGTCTTATTATAGAATCCCCCCCTTAAACGCAAGATTTATTTTCTTAAATGTGTGAAATATAGGATTTTTATCATTATAAATGGTTGACTTATACCCAATGATTTCCACCTCTAGTTAATTCAGATATTTCTAGACCATGATTTACAGTCCCCATAACTAGACTATTCATATGGATTTGAAATCCTTGACGTTAAATCACCATGTATTATAATATTTCTCAAATAAAAAATGTGATATTCCATTACCAATCCTTTTAATATCCCATACCACATGAATCGAAAACCCATGGTGTAAGGACCAATATTTTCAATCAAAAACTGAACTACCCTAGGGTTTTAGAACCCTTCTTGGATATCTCTTTCCTCCATACCCCACTTCATCATCCAATCATTGGAATCTTCAAAAATCTTCCATATCCCTTGGAAAATTTTGGGGATCCCCTTTTCTTGACCCTGAATTTAAGCCCTATGGAATCATAAAAAAAAGGCCCCTTGCCCATTAACTAAAGATGTATCCTCCTTCTAGGAAAGGACCACCAATCCTTGTGATCCCCAGTAGCACCATAGTGGAACTTGTAACCTTATGTTGTTTTATATTCATCCTTAGAATGTATTCTATATTCTATATTCACCAGTTAAAGCTCCTAGACAAGTGATTTACACAAAAAATATTCCAAATATCCAAGTGGACTCAACATAACTAATATTTCACTATGATTAAAATTTAATCTTGGTTAGGATTATTAGTGTCATAGACCATAATGTATATTCATCCTTCATTTTTTCTACATTTACTCAAGATTCCTTAACCCTTCATGAATATCTATTATTGATAATATCAATTATAAATTAAGGGTATCAGAACCCTTCATAGACACTTTTTCTTTAGAATACAATCAAAGAGGAAGGTTTATTGAACCCTTCATTTATAAATAACCATTAATAAATGAAATAAATGGAATGAGAAAGAACACCTTAAATTATAGTAATAGAAGGTTTGACCTAAAATAACCAAAACAGCAATAATAGATTGTATGATCTAAAAGACCCTAAACTGCATCAATAGATCGTTTGAGATAAAATCCTCTAAACTACAGAAATTGATGATATAAGTTAAATGGACCTAAAATATATAAATGGTTAATATTGTAAGACCTTAAGTATATAATTTAAAGAGAAATAATGGTCTCCAGTTTGAAATCCAAAATAAGGAAACTTGGGAAAAATAAATCCTATTCTCACTAGACATGCACTTTGTGTGATCCAATAACTATTTAGAATATATAAAATGGAAAATCAAAAAACAAATTAAATCTAAACTAATTTGGTGATCATCCTAAGAAAAATCTAAGTCCACACCTGGTAATCTTTTATTGATCATTTTGTATCCCTATAAAAAATCAATTTTTTTTCACTATGTTCACTAACATTAGTATAAATTAAATCAATCACCCTCTGAGATATATTCAGGAAGCTATTTACTTTCCTCATAACTGAGTCATTTTCCCTATGGCCCTTGCTTCTGAGGGGGTATTTTGTTGATTACTACAAAATGAGCATCATAATTTTTAGGATAAAATAAATACACTAATCATAGGTATTATTTTCTCCATAAAAGGAATGAAGTATAATCATGGATACATAAATATCAAGGGACTAGTTTATGTAGATCACATAACCCCAAGAAGACATGTGATCATGTGGACTTAAGAACATTACATGAACGAGTAATGAACATTATGTGATATATTCATTATCATTTGATTACCCTCCAATAATTCATCATGATAATGGAAGGGATACCAGATGAGTTCATCTAATTATGTGACCCATCAACTAATAAACTCTTAACAATCCAACAATGTCCCATATATATAAAAGATGAAAAAGGTGGAAACATCAAGCGATGAAATTTACGTAGATTGTCATATAAAGGGATCATGTGACTTTGATGATTTGTTCAATGTTCATGAGAGATCTCTAGATTCATGTCATCCATACCATTTGAAATCTTTTGTGTATTCCACCTTCATCATGTAAAATCCCTTAGATATATTCATTTGATCATGTGACGCCCTGATGGAAAGCCAATGGGAAAATTTCAAAGGTCTTGGACAATATAAGATAAAAAAGCTGTAAAAGGAGGAATACTCATATAAAAGGATGTTATAATGTTTTTAATGTGAATGGTGGATGAAGTTTTCATTATCATTCTATTGATCACATAAAATCCTCACTCGAATGTCAGCCTCATCATGAGAATAGCGATTGGCATGTCACCTATTTTATGCTAAGGATATCAGATAGTTCCATTTGATCATGTGATGCCTTTATTGACATTAAATGGAAAATTTCCCTAGGATTTATAAAATAAAATTCCAAAAAAGGTAGTACCCTTATGTGAAGGAGAGTCATGTTGTTTTTCATGTGAATTACCTTTGAAAATCCAAATAGATCTCACGAAGGTCCCCATATAAGTATCCCTTGGTCATATAAAATCCTCTTCAATAGGAATCCTGGTCTCGTGAAGACTCCTGAACATGTCATCCTAATCCTATGAAAGACCTTTGAAATGTAAATTTAATTTTGAAAAGTCCATATGAGATTCCATGAGTGAAATAAATATATTTATGATAGAGTGATATTGTGGTAACTGATTATCATGTGACATAATGATGATGACAGGGATGACCCATAATAGGTTCATGTGAAACACATGATTCTCCACTAACTCAAGACTATTTTAATTATATGCGTCATGAAATGTGGAATATATTTGGGGAATAACATCCAATAAATCCATACCTCTCAATAAAAAAACATATACACATATGAGTACGTAGGTGAGATAAACTTCTTGTAGTGGAAATCGATGCAATCAAATGATTCATTCAACAGGTAAACCCAGGGAACAACTTAAGGAATTATGCAGCTTGTATATATGCTTTGAGTGATCACCCGATTGATCCCATGAAGTAATTACATTGCATCGGAAAAATTATGAAAATTAGTTTATGTGTATCAAATTGGTCATTTGATGTATCTACGGGATAAACACTGATAAATATTGATGCATTTATGCAATAAATTCTAAAAAAAATATGAAACCCTTATGTGAAGACTGATACGCTGATTTTAATGCAATGGGATCATTCACTTTTTGGGTCCTATTCATTACTCCTGAAAAAGAACACAGACATGTATGCCATGTCATGTGATGAACCTGAATATGTCAACCAAGTCATGAGATAACCCTCCAACATGTCATCCAATTCATGCAAAGTCCTCCATACAAATCAGATAAATCATGTGAATTCCTTTGGACATCTCAGCCTTGATCACATGACACCCTTGGACATCTATTCATTGATCACATGAAGACTCTCTGTACATTTCATCAAAGCTAGATTATAATCCTTCGGACATGTTAGCTTGGTCATGTGGGAAATATTTATCAATTCATCCTTGATCACACAAAATGAATTGGATAGGTATATTTTGATCACATGAATCTCCTCATGCATGTCATAATTTTCAAGAAAAATCCCATTGACATGTCAGATTTGATCATGTGAGACACCATGGGACATTTTATCCTTATCTGGAAGTTAACTAAGCCATGTCTGGAACACAACTAAGGAATTTTTGGTAAACACATTGGATGTTTCAATTGGACAGCGTCAGACATGTCATCCATATCTAGGAGTACTTGTGAATGTTCCCTCAAGACATATGAACCCCAAACCAATATTATTTGGCTGGGAGTCACCCTTTCATATGGGAAGTATCCAACACAAGTTAGGAATGGATACTCATATAATCTTATGGGTATTATGGTGTTTCTATACCACTCAATATTAATCAGTTGGCCACTCATGGTTTCTACACATTACCTATTAGAGGGTAAGGGTCAGATATCTTTCAATAGGAATCTACACTCGAATATGCCCCTAAAATTCCTAAACCTTGTATATGAAAATAATTTCTTTGAGTGTAATTAGCCATTATAACCCATCAGTAGGTTGGGAACAAATTTAATAATGAGGACTCTGATTACTACTATAAGTATGATATATAGGATGCCTTCCTAAGGCTTGATATCTGTATCAAACACCCTATTAAATCCAATCTAGTGGATAATTCATTTATCCATATATGATGAATCTGATCACTTTATATAAATTTTTTCTTCACACTAACCATGGATAATGTGTGGTTAGGTATTGTTAATGATCATATCATTTTAAACATAAATTTTCCCCCAACCATGGTAATGTCAATGTGTAATCCCCATTCAGTAAAATGATATGACTTAACCCATACAATGGTACCTTAGTGTATGTAACATAGGAATTCCCATATTAGTAAACCATGGGGAAATAATACTCATGGGTATTAATTATCTTTCACCACCCATCTTCGGGTTGAGGTAAAACCGATCTATAATGACTCTGATTCCTGTTGTAAGCAGAATAAATAGGATGTCTTCTTAAGGATAAACATTCAAATATAGTTCCAAAGTTCTATCATATATTTGATTACATGATATTAAATAGCATGGCTCAGAATTAAATTAACTATGCATGTTTTGATTCCTATTATAAATAGGACATGTATGATAACTCATAAAGGTTCAATATTATCCTTAAAACCCAAATTTACTACCTAGATGACAGTAAACTCCAGAGTGCCTAGTTATATGGTTTTAAAATATAAGAAGCTACCAATTATGAAGAAATAAAATGAAATAGATAGAATACAACATACACATATAGATGGTCTCATAGATAAAACCCCATTTACAAGAATAATGATTCTACACCAGATTATTTTATTAGGGTAACCAATCCTGTATCTAAATTTTGAAGAGATTCCAAAACATATCATAAATCTATAAGAGAGTCCTAAAATATGAAATAATTCTTCCCAAAACGGTGATATGATCTCGTAATTTCATCCTCTTGACCAATGTGATCTCCTAAGTTCTATTGGTATTGAAACCTCATATGACGTCCTACCTTTGGAAAGTTGTTTTCTACCTTGCTATGGATGTGGGAGTCATTGGGAGTTTCTATGAGATATGTAAATGGTAACCCTAATGTGAATGATTATGTAACCATACTTGAACACCCAAAAAAATAAATCATTAGTGATCATATCACTTTTTAATGAAGTAAAAAATGGTTGACCTGATGAGAAATAATTCAATGATAAAATAACAAGATCATTATAGGCATTGGGCATCATGTATCCTATACTTAGGGAATCTTCCACATCTCTCTCTCAAGGAAATATTGGGTATCAAAAAAGATTAACTAATTTATGAAATAAATATAAATTTCATACTCAATGTAAACATTTTTATAAATTCTTAATAACTAATCACTCAATTTTTAGTAAAGTTAGTTTATTCTTCGAAAATAAGTTTTCCTAAAAAATAATTTTCATTTTGTGAGAAAATAATATGATTAATTAATAAAACATTTAAAAAATATATAAAATAAAAATTCTTTTCTAAATCATCATATTAAAATTTTCTTAGGATGATGTTTTTTTAATGTTTTAAAAAGATATATTTTCTAATGAATATTAAAAAATAATGGTTTTCATTGAAAACTGTATTTTTGTTTCAAGAATGTTCAAAGTAAAAAAAATTAATATGATTTAAATTTAAAATTAATTATCTTACATTTAAAATAATATAATTAAATTCATTTTAATCAATTTTATGTTTTAATTTAATATAGAAACATATTATATACATAAAAAGGAATTTCTATAAAAAAACGGTTTTTATGCGTGAAATGTGTATTTATCATAATAAATTAAATTGATCACTATTTATTATTTATATTAATAAAATTTATATATTATATAATAAAAAAATTTATTTTAACATTTATATTATATTTTTTCTAGACATTTTATAAGAATAAATTTGGTTCTATGCTTAAAAATTATGTTATTCTAAAATGAGTATTTCATCATGTTTTGCACACTTATTTTAAAATTAATTCATAAAATTTATAGAAATTAATCTTGGAAAATTATTCCAAATTTGGAATTATGAGGGTCAAATTTGGTAAATTTTTCCATTTTATTTTTGGTTAATATGAGTAGTAGCTGTGGTAAAATTAATCACCTCAGTAAAGGTTTAATAAGGATAATTTAGGTTATAACTAAATGATAAAACCATTATTATTCATATTATATAATATTGGATAAATTTAATTATAAATTTATCATATTATTATAAAAAATTATTTTTTAAATGGAAACATGTCAATGAAAATGACCTTTATAATATTTAAGGCAACGAAATTTACAAAATTTAAATCTCTTAGTATTAAATATCTCTTTTGTGTCCACATACAAAAAAATAAAGTTATGAATGAATATAAATGTAGAATTAAATATTCATGAAATTATTTTAATATTTTCAATTTATTTAAAATTTTTATAAATTATATAATTACCTGAAATGCTTATACAATACCAAAGCAATATATATTCAATTTTTTTAAATAAAACAAATTATTATTAAAATATTTAATGTAATATAATTTGAGTGAGTTATACTATTCAAAAATTTTAATAAATTAAAATTAAATATTTTTCACTTTATATTATTATATTATAATTCCAAATTTTTCATTATGCGTTTTATTTCAAATTAATTGAATAGTGTCAAAATTAGCATTAATGAAATTTTAGAAAATCAATATTTTTTAAAATTATTTATAAATAATAAAAAACATTCATGTGGAAAATTAGGAAAATATATGTTCAAAATTTTTGCACTTTTTTTATTTATTATTTAATTTTTACCTTAAAAGTAGAATAATAACTCTTTAACTTTGATATAGTTATTAATATGGTTAATTTTAAATCAGATAAAATGAGAAGTTAAAAAAAATATAAGATTTAAAACACCACATAAAACTATAAAATTTTACATTTTTATGGTATTTTAGAAACATCATATCTTTTATTCAAATCCATTTCATTTTTGAGGAATTTATTCTTGAGAATTACTTTATTATATTCTAATACTTTAAGAAATTCCAAATGTTTTCCTCTCCTCAACTAAAAGGGAACCTCTCCTTTCTATTCTACACACCAATTTAAGTCTTATTGATTGACCATAACCTAAAAAACCCTTATTAAATTACTTATCCACATTCTAGATATTTTTTCATTCCGAAAATATCAACCCCAAGATCCTTAAGAGTATATCCAAAAGAGTTCTTTCAATGATGAGGTAATCGCCTTAAATAGTCGCTTTCTTTTTAGTTCTTCATTAACTCCTATAAATATATTATATATATCATAAAATATTAAATTCAGTATCATAAATATAATTATATATTATTTTTATTATAAAATTCTCTATTATCCACCCTCTTTTCCATTAAATAGGAAGTAAAAGTAATGTTCTTGCATACATACTTCTTACCATCTCCACATAGTAATACAATTAATTTTCCACCACCATATTTCATAGATTATTATTGTGATGGGTTTAACAGTTATATATGATAACTATTACATAATTATACTTTTTTAATCATAATATAACAATTAACTTCTTACCTTCCAATCGATTGAAAAATGATAACATCGCTCGTGCATACGCGTGGGCTACCATCTCCAAGAAGTGATGTGATTATTTTCATTTTTTTGCATGTATGGTAATAAAAATATATTTAATATATATATATATAATATATATATATATATGATAAAATAATTATTCTATAAAGTTTAATTATTATTTACCTTTCCTTTTTCCATATTTTGGAAAATGAAGGCAGCATTCATGTGTATGTATGGGCCTACCGTCTGCATGAATGGTGTAATTTATTTTCATATTTACTTTTTTATAGATGACTCTAAATATTTATATAATGAACATATATTATATTTGTATCATCAATAACTTAATTTAGATTATGTAACCATGCTAAAATTTTATGGACCAAAATGATAAAACCAAAACCAACTTGAAAAATGAAGCAGATTCACCAAGAATAGTTATTTTAATAGTGAATCGTTAACAAAAGAGTCATAAAAAGTTATAAGTAAATAATATATTGTATAATATTTATAATAATTTTAATGTAATAGATTTATAATAAAAAAATATTTATTATATAAAAGTTTCTATCATATATGAAGTAAGTTGGACCTAAGGTAGTGGTTTATCATATTAAATTGTATTCTTTGGGAAATACGTGATTATATGAACCTATTTAGGTTTATTAGGTGTATATACTACCATTTTTCATGTTATTTCATGATTATAATTATTTTAATAATATTTAATGTTTAATTTTATGTTATTATTTCATGGGTATTATGATTCAAAAAAATTCTGAAGTAGTAATGGTTTTATGTCACAATCTCATTGTTTATCAGGTTTATTTATGATTAAGTTATGGTGACATAATATTATTATCTACCTCTCAATATAATCATGAATAATCTTATCCTATGGTTATTTCATAAAAAATATCATTTTCCATTCATCTTTTATATCTTCAGTTCTCAAAATATGAAAAATAAGTTTTTTTTAAAAAAAATTCTTTATTTCTCTCTTAGGTCAAAAGCAATTTTTCATCAATATACTTTTTTACTAAAAAATTATTTAAAGAATGTTTTTATTATTCTCATTGTTTTTAATTTCATTTTTATACATGTTTTAATTTTCAAAAAATGGTTTAAACAATAATCTTTTTTCGATTTTAAGAAAGAGGTATTTTTTGACTTTTTATAAAAATGTGAAAGAAGTGTTTTATTTTAACATATATGGGATGAAAAAAATTCCACTTTCAATACCACTAAATGATTTGATTCTTCCACTACTAGTTTCCATGTTTTTTTAAGGAAAAAAATTTCCATAATATTTTACAGTTTTTATACATTAAATAAGTAATTTCAATGCGGAAAGTTATTCTCCTCAAAAAAATTAATGATATTTTAATTGTATATATATTCATCAATGAAAAAAACCATTGATTTTACTTATTATTTATTATATATATGATCCAAGGATTCCATCCTTATTCCTTCAATGTATATTTTATATTTTTTTTATGACAATATTTTTATGAAACCTATTCCTTTGGAATAATTTCATGAATGAAGAAATGAAGAAATTATTATGAAACTCATTTATTTTCCACAAGTTATGAAATGAATAAATTTTTATGAAAATCATTTGTTTTCATGTATTCTAATGTGATGAATATTTTATAATCTTATGTAACACATATATATTATTTTCATTATGTGACGAGTGAGACCTATATCTCCCTCCAATGCATTAGGTAAAGATTTATATCTCATGAGATAATGAGTACTAGAATGGGGAGTGAACTCAATTTAGTAAGGGAATTTTTCCACTATGATAGTCATGGGAGTGAACCTTGAATAATAATAGGGTTTAAATAGTTAACCCAATACACAATGATAATCCTTACATTAAGGCTTCACTACTACAAAAATTATTTTCAATTATTTTTTGTATGGAACAATTCCATGCTTTATGCCAAGGTAATGATCTGATAGATGATGTTCTTTGATTTCATTATGATTCATGTATTATGAACATAAAATCTTTACAACATAACTCAACATTATGATCTAATATATACATGTTATGATTTTTAATATTTATGCCCATGTACTCATACCTTAATTCTCATGTTGTGTTTAAGTGGTCTTTGATATCTCCCTTATTTACAATTATTGATCATCTAAGATCACCATTTCTTATTTTTCCATTACCTATGTTATGAAAAAAATTATGTATGATGTGTCTAAAAGGGTTCTATTTATATTGAACTATGTGTGATATGATGTATATCTTTTATGAACTAGTTATTTTCATGTCTATGTTTCCTCATATATTAAACCTTTATGGTCCTCATACATGTTCTTATGTAATGAACCGATAATTCATCTATTAAGATGTAATATCTATGTATGAAAATTTTGGGTCACTAAAATTTCTATCAGAGGAGGTTTTAATTTCTGTTTAAAACTGGGATTATGAAATGTTACCAAAATCCCTTGGGATAAGTCTAAATATATAACAAAGTACTAAAGTTTTTTTTAATTCCCATGAATGTCCTAGGATAAACCTAAGGTTTTATTATATAATAGGTTTCATGATTTAGACATTATATATGTGATTTTTCATAATCCTCACTATAATTATGGTTTATCACAATATGATTTTTTTTATAGTTAATTCCTAGAACTGGGAGTGTTTCTGTTAGTAGTAACAATAAATGGAATGATTATATGAATGAGTAAACAAATAAAATTGGATTTGTAATGAGAAGCCTTATGACTTTTTCTAATCAATTATCCCAATATATAATTAATAATCTCTACATATTTTAACTTCCTAACACACCTAATAATAAGAATATGGTGTTTCATTGAGAACATAGAGGAAATAAGAACCTTCTTCCAACATGTAGAGAATTTGGGAAGATGCACTCAAGGTAATGTCACAATGGAAAATAAAGATGTTTTTTTGTGTATAAATGAAGGAAAAATATAATTTAATTACTGATTAAAAATGATGAGTTCAATGGAGGAAATTAAATTATATACTAAGGTATCATTTATAGTTACATGTATCATGTGTGGGGAATATAGGAATTATCAAAGCTAGTTCCCTAATCCAACGGTTAACCCCTGGAATGGTATATAAAATGACTCATTGAATTGAAAGGATTTAGGTTTCTATGTGTTAGGATTCAAGAATTATATAAAATATATTTTGGATATAAGAATCATGAAACATCTCATGACTGATTTATAGTAGTTTTCTTTAAGTATATGAAAACATATGTGTAATCAACCAATAACAATGAAAACTGATAATTTTTAGATGGAATAAATAGTTTATTGAAATTGATGGGATAGTATTTTTTTACCTTGAAATTGGATAGTGATTTTATGATAATGTTATTTAAGTCGTGTTTGATGATGTTTATTGCATATTTGGATTTATGGAATATATTTAAAGATATTTGATTTTATTTTAGGAATAAAGATTGTGTTATTTTATGGAATCTTGGGCGTTTTCATTTGATGAAAACATAATATATATGGATATTATCATGGGCTTAAGTTTTATCATAAGTTCAATGTCAATGAATCCCTCTTATGAGGTTTTATGTGATGGGATTTTGAGTAAATTTGAAACATTTACTTTGTTTTAGAAATAATACTATATTGAGTTCTAGATATCTCTTTATTTTAGAATGTGATTTGATTTTAAATTAATTATGGTCTATTGGATAGTGGGATAATGATAAAAAATTTGTTGAAAATTGATTCATTAATAAGGTGATATTTTTGAATATATTTATAGTCAAGTTAAGGATTACATTTCAGGTTGGTATCTAAATTTTGATTCATGATATTTTTGTGAAGTTCAATACATTACAAGATTATATAGTTACTTATCATGGGTATTAATGATATTTTGGGAGACTTTTATTTGGTTGAGCTAGATATACCCTTTTGGTTTAACATGCGCTTTCACATGAAAAGAAATTATTTGGGAAAAATGATAATGAATTTTTAGAGATATGTGATGGAAGTTATAAGAACACAATTTTTGTTAAAGCATTCTTTAATGTTGATTTTATTGAGTTTATTTGGGATATGGGGTTATTTATAAAAATATCTAAGAGGAAACTTTGTTATTATTCCATATATTTTAGAGTTAAATGCATTATTTCAAGGATTATTTATTTCAAGAATTATCTAACAATGTTCTAACCATTTAGGTTTTTTAATGATTAATGATATTAAAAATACCTTGATATACATTTTTTTATCTCTTATAAGTTAATTTTAGTTCTTAATGCACAAAAAAACATCTCAAATATGAATAATTTCAAGAAAAATATTAGATTGTGTTGCAAGTGGTTTAAAGGTTAAAATTATACTTTCCATGTAACAATATTTCTTTATGTTTTTAGTCTAAATGGTTAAGTAAGTCCACAAATCTAGGAAAATTATCATATGAAAAAAATCGTATAACCTTCAGTTCTTATGAATTTGTGGTCTTTTAAAATCTCATTGATGCATGGTTTTATGGTCATTAACTTTCTCATAACCATGTTTCATACCTCTATTTATTAATACTAGGAAATTATTTCCTATTTTAGGTCTGTATTTTCAATTCTCACTAATGTTCTCTTATTTGGAAACCATTGTATGCGTTATTCTGTTCTAGCTTCATATTTCTCTTTCTCTCATTTCAAAAGTAAGTTTTATTAAACCTTTTTAGGATGTGGCATTCAAAAAAAGGATTTTCAAATGGTAAATATTTGATTACTGGACACAAGATTAAATTGTGAGGATTCGATTTATTAAAAGGGGGATATTGTAATTCCACAAGATTTTGTGAAATGTTTTTTTAATTAAATTTAATATCTTTAATAGCTTATGTTACACGCAACACTAATATTAAATGATCAATGAAATATTAATATATTCCATTAATATCATAGTTGTTAAATTTTTGGGAATCAAAAAGGATTAAATTCTATAAAAAATATAAATAACTACTATACAAAATATAAATTTGTTGGTAAATTATACTTAAATAATCACTCAATTTTTATTTAAGTCATTTTACTCTTCGAAAATATATTTTCTTCAAGAATTATATTTTATAGTTTTTTTAGAAAATATTATTATTAATTTTTATAAAATATGAAAAATAATATAATAGGAAAATAATTTTTCAAATAATAATATTTAATTATCTTCGGTTTAATTTTTGATATTTTTCAAAAGAGGTTTTTTCTAAAGAATAGTTAAAAATACTGATTTTTATTTCAGAATATATATTTTTTTATCCATGTATAATGTAACATTGTTTTAAAATAATTTCATTGTAAAATTGGTTATTATATATTTTTAATAATAAAATTAAATTCATTATAATCATTTTTATGTTTTAATATATTAGAAAGACATTTTTTATACTTAAAAAGGTTTTAAAAAACTATTTTTATGCTTATAATGTGTATGTATTTTAATAAATTAAATTGATCACTATTGGTGAATGATTTTAATAAAATTTATATATTATATAATTAATAAAATGTTTTAATATTAGTTGAATATTATTTCTAGGCATGGGATAATAAAAAATTTGGTTCAATGCTTAAAAACTATATTTTTCTAAAAATCGGTTTTCATTTCAATTTGCATACTTATTTGAAAATTAATGTCTTCCACTTATAGAAATTGAATACTGAAAATGGGTTCAATATATAGAATTAGTATTTTAAAAATTTATAAATAGGTCAATTTTATTTTTGGTCAATATGAATAGTAACTATGGTACAATTTATACCCTCAATAAATGTTAAAATTGGGTTAATCTAGGTTAAAAATAATTGATAATGCCATAATATTTCATATTAATTCTAATTTTTTGAAGTTAATTAGACATTTATAACTGCAGGATCGAAATATATTTTATTAATGGACACATTCACAAGAAAATAACCTATATAATATTTCAATCAAAGAAAGTTACAAAATGTCATTATCTGAGTTTTTAAATATCACTTATGTGTCCATATCGAGAGAAAATAAATTTATGAATGAATTTATATTCCTATTTTTGGAATAATAAAATTATTTTCATGATGTAAATTTATTTATAATTTTTATAAATTATATAATTACCTTAAATTATTTTTCAATGCTAACGAATTATTTATTCAATTATTATAAATATAAAATAATTGGTTTTAAAAATATAAAATAAATATATTTTGGGTGAGTTTTAGTATTACAAAAATTTTAAACATTAATATTACATAATTTTGATATGTTAAAGGATTTTATTTGTATTAAAACGTTTTATTTATATATATTAAGTCTAATCAAATTAATAGTGTCAAAATTGACATTAATGGTATTTTAGTAAAATAATATTTTATAAAATTAATTAAAAAATAATAAAAATATTAAATGAGTACAATTAGAAATTTATATGGTCAAAATGTTTATAATTTTATTATTTATGATTCAATATTTTCCTTATAACAAAAATTTTAACACATTAAGAGTGAAATAATTATTGTAATTGTTAATTTTAAATTAGGTTAAATAAGGGGTTAAACCAAAATATATGGTTTAAAACACCACATAAACCAGTAAAAATTTTCTTGGTTTATGATATTTCAAAATTATAATATATTATAATTAATAATTTTCATTTGGAGGCATTATGGATATATAATGACTTTATTATATTTTAATTTTTTTTTTGAAATTCCAAAATGTTCCCCTCCCCTCATTTATAAAAGGGAACCCCTAATTTGAATTCTTAACACCACTTTGAGCATTGTAGATCTTAAAACAACTTATAAACTTACTTATTCAAATTATATGGTTTCTCTAATTCCCAAAATACAAATCCTATGATCCTAATGATGAGATGTAATGGGGTTTAATCAAATACGAGGTAATCATCTTAAACAATTAATTTATTTTTACTTATTCCTTATGTCATATATATATATGGTATTTATCATAAAAAAAATTAAGTATCATAAATATAATTAAATTTTACTATGATTATAAATCTTCATTATGTACCCTCATTCTCATCAAATGGTAAGTGAATGTATCACTCGTGTGTTTTTATATCTCAGTGTCTCTACAAAGTGATATAATTAATTTTCCACCCCCATGTTTCTAGAATGGTTATTATGATGTTTTTTAAGTTTATATATTATATTTATGATATAATTATACCTATATATTTATAATATCTCAACTAACTTCTATCCTTAAAATCCATTAGAAAACGATATCATCACTCGTCTGTATGTGTGGACTATCACCTCACAAAAGTGATGTGATTCATTTTTAATTTCCATTTTATATGGATTGTGATAATGATGGATTTAATTAATTTATAACATTTATATTATATAATAATATTTTTTGAAATTTTAAGTATTGTTTAACTTTATTTTTTTTCATCTGTCGAAAAATAAAGACAATATTCATGTGTACGTACGACAACCATCTCCATGAACGGTGTAATTTATTTTTCTACTTCTACTTATATATATATATATATATATATATATAATATATGATATTAATATTATTATTAAAATTGTGGAGATTATGGAACCATGATCAATGTGTATGAACCGAATTTACCAAAACAAAACATACATGAAAAATGAAACATGTATCACCCAGAACCGTGATTTTAATAATCATTTATAAATTCATGATGAAGTAATAATTATATTATATATGTTATAATATATATAATTTTTTTAATATATTTATAATAAACCTATAATTATGATACATTAGGTTCGAACATGCACAAAGTAATTCATAATTGGATTAAGGGTTTATCGCCTCAATTTGTCTTCTTTGGGACATATGTGATATTTTGAACCTATTTATGTTTATGAATAGTATATAATAAACATTTGAAATTTTATACTATTATTATTATTATGTTATTTAAATTTATTATTTAGTTCAATTTTATTATTTCATGGTTCTTAGGACTCAAAAGGTAGCCAAAGTAGTAAGTGTTTTATGTCACAATCTCATTGTTTATCATGATTGTTTATGATAAGGTTCTGATTGTAAATTATTATGATCTTCCTATAAATATACTCATTAATTTTATTCTCCTATAGTTATTTATTTAGAATACAATTTTTATGTTAATCTTCCTCACATTCAACACTCAAGATACTGAAAATATATTTTTAAGAAAAATTGACATTATTTCAATCTTCGATCGAAATACGTTTTTCTTCCATATTTATTTTATATAATAATGTTTGAAAAAAGGTTTTTAATAATATAATATTATTTTTTTAATTCCATTTTTACCTATGTTTTACTTTTTATAATATAATTTAAAAGGAAATTTTTATTTTTAAAATAATGTAAATTTTGATTTTTTTAATATGAAAGGAATTTTTTCTTTTAACTTACACGACATGAAAGGAATTTTCCACAGTCATGATCACTCAAAGACATGAATATTACTTTAACAAATTTCATAGTTATTTTATAGGAAATATTTGTCAATAATATCTTTTAAATATTTAGATTTTAAAGAAGTTATTTCCATGTGAAAATGTTATTTTCCTCAAAAATGTTTTAATGTTCTTTCTATGGTGTTTTTATTCATCAATGAATACAAATATTGATTTTAATTTTTCTTTATTGGAGTTTTGATCCAAGAATGACATACATATTCATTATTGGGATGTTTTATGATTATGATGAAAATATTTTTATGAAACCTACCCTTTATCCATAGGTTATGCTATAATGAAATGATGAAGTGATTATGAAACCCATTTATTTTCCATGGGTTACGCTATGATGAAATGTTTATAAAACCCATTTATTTTAATCGGTTCTAAAATTATTAATGTTTTATGATATTTCAGAATATATATGTATGATTATTATTTTGTGATTGAGGTACCTATATCTCTCTCTAATTCATTGGGTAAAGATTAATATCTCTCGAGATAAATAGGATAGTAATGGGTAGTAGACCAAGTTCAGTAAGTAAAATTTCCCATTATGATGGTCATGGGAGTGAACCTCGACTAATATGAGGGTTTGGTGTATGAACCTAATCCACTATGATAATCATAGAAATAATCATTAACTACTATGGAAATTATTTTCTATGATTATGTGTGTGTCGTAATTCTATGTCTTATTCTATGGTTATTATATCATGGATCATGTTATTTAAATTATTTATGGTTCATGTATTATGAACTACCAATATTTTATCCATTAATTGAAATTATTACCTATGATATTTAGAGTATAATTTTTAACTATTATGTTCATTTACTCATAACCATATAATCATGTTGTGTTTAAGAGATATTTGATATCTCGATTGTTTACCCATACTGTGAATCTGATCTAACCCTTTTTTGAGTTTTCTTTCCTTGGGTTATCAAGATAATTTTTATGTATGATGTTTCTAAGAATGGTGATAGTTATGAAGAATTGTGTGGGATATGTATTTTATATTTTATAAACTAATTATTAGGTGTAAAAGTTTCCAAATAAATTAAACATGTATAATCCTAACACATGTTTTCGTGTAATAAAATTAATATTCATCTATTAATATGTGATATATATTTATGAATGGTATGAGTCACTACATGATTTTCATAATATATTATCCGATTTCCTCTATTTCTAAGGAGTCTTCAAAGGGAATTCCCAAGTCCTCAATGTTGGTAATATTTTTTTTCAAACATATTTTTCTTACATACTTTCCACAATACAATTTTCTAATTCCTATATAAAAAATAGTATTTTTTCTATACTGGATTTTATTATGCTAAGGGAATAACTATAAACCACCTTTTACCTTTTCTATTTTGAATATTTAAATTTCAATTCATGTATTTTACGGATTTTTGTATGTATTAAAAGACGAATTCTACTTTCCACCATCACCACCCTTCACTATTTATAAGAGTGTAATTGATTAATAGATGTGACATATATGATAAAATTATTATTATGCGGATAAAATTTTATTCCAACTTATTTCCTTCGCATTCATTTATAATTGATAATGTCTATCATGTGTTGTGTGGAATACAGCATCCACAAAGCAATGTATCTCATTTTTCATCTAGTTTCTGTAATATTTATTAAAATATATTAAAATACGATTCAAAAACATAAAAATAAATAATATAATTTAATGATTCTTCTATAATAATGATATTACTGTAAAAGAAGCCACATTCAAGATCATAATCATATATTAGTTATGGTATTCTTATGTTTAGATCAATCTAACCACCAAGATGAGAAATGCTATAAAGTAATATTTTGGATGACTATTAGAACTTATAAAAAAATAATATATGAATTAACTAAGTAAATATTATTATTAATTTGTTCTTATAATGTTATAATTAATATTAAATTCATTAATTAAAATATGAACACTCATTTATTAAAAATCATTGAAACATGACAATCACACATTTCATCTGTATTAATCATAACCAAAAATCCAATAGAATGAAATTATAATAATATAAATAATTAAGAAACATAAACATATTACCTTTTATTATCTATTAATTCTATTATTTGTGATAATAATGAATAACAACACTGCTACTATAAAACTAGATCAAAATGATCAAAAATACTAACTCAAGATTGTAAAAATAAGCTAAACCCAACAAATATATTATTAATAAAAGTTCATAAATGAAATATATTAAGGGATATTATATATTATTAAGGTTATAAAGTTGGATATTAAGATATTTATGCTTTATATAAAGGATTAAATAGAATATTTCTACTAAGCAAGAATTAAGGTAAGGATTTGTGCAAACTCAACTTTTTCCATTGAGTTACAAATATTCTTATTGAACTATATTGTTCCATATTTTATTTATCCTACCAAAAAAAATTGAATTGTATTTACTATATATTTTATTTGGTTCTATAAGTATTCCTTATAATCTAATTATGAAATGATTCTTGTTTCAATGATTATAGTACTAATAAGTGTTTCATGACTCAATTTTAACTTCTTGAGACATATTTATTATATAACACCATGTTTTTAATCATGTATCTACTGATTCCATGAATATTTTTTAATGTTCTCTTATCATTATTCCATGTATTTATTGTTTCATTTGAAATCTTATCCCTTGATTGTTTTGATTTAGGTGATACTCACTTCATAATGGTTTCTTTGTCATAATTTCAAATGCATGAGACATGTTTGATATTATACACCATCATTTTTATTATATGGTGTCTTCACTACCCAATTTAAATAAAGTATAATGAATATATTAAATTTCATCATATTTTAATTTCATGTTATCCCTCCCTTGTTCTTTTGATTCTTACACAACCATTACCATAATTGTTTTTTCATCTCACTTTTTCTTCATTGAGATATGATTAAAATTCAACACTTTTTTCCCATTCATGGTCTCAATAATGGAAATGTATGATCTTTTAAATCATATCATACTATTTTATTTTGGGTTGTTAAACTCTATAAAATCCATCAATGCCTTTTTCTCTCTAAATCAATATCTTTTATGATTATTTTTTTTCAGTAAATGCCTTTCTCTATAAATATCATATTTCTCATTACATTATTTTAGGGGAATTCACCTAGATTTACATAAATTAATTTATTAGAGAAGTTATTAACTTAATTTTATATTTATTAATCTATATGGTGTTAGTTTTGTTTCTTCTAACATAGAAAGGTGTTCCATTAATTGATTGGATAAATATTGAAAATTTGTATACTTTTTATTTCTATACAAAATTTTATTGAATTCTATAGATATTTGGTTATGTATTTTATGTTTTATTATTTTTATCATGTGATGAATGAATATGAATTTTTTATTGATGGGTAATGGTATGTAATATCCCCTTGATGGATCAATGGGTCTCATGAGACTGACTAGCCAAGGTATTTTAGTGAAGGTATTCATATAAAAAATATTTTCTAGATATAAGGACATGGTAGTAAGATCATGATGTCTAAGATCAAGATTTCATAGCTTAGGGAATGAAATTATCCTTTTAGAATTATAAATTTAATCACTAAGGATCCATTTATTATTATACATGTGATATTCTTATTTCCTTTATTATCCAAAGATATATTATTATTTTAATTTAATTCTATTATGGAATTATTTAAACTGTCTATTCATGTCACATTCTTTATGCTTAAGTTATGATCATTTATGATATTTTATGCTAATAGATCCTATTTACCCTATCTGAGTGTTTAATATCACAAATTTATTAGGTTTCATTTACCATAGATTATGAAGAAAATAATTAAAAATGGTATGTCTAGATGAAAATAGAATATATAGTTAATTTTTGGTAGATATTAAATCCTTGTTATGTATTAAGTAATCTCTTATATAGAGGTAAAATTTTCGTTTATTTGATAAATACATGGGATTTTATAGTTAATGTTTTGTACAAATTATCTAAATTTATAAACAAAAAATGACTTGGGAATTATGATAATAATATTTTTTTTATGTCATGTAATTATAGTATTATTAGATTCTAACTATTATAGAAGGTATACAATCCATTATGTGATGTATGTGTTATTTACACCAAATCATGGAGTGTGGGTTTGGGATTAAATATTTGGTATTAGAGAAGGTTTTAGATAAATTTAGAGATTAGGATGTTAGTTTAGGATGACTTAATGGTTGATATGTTAGGTTTTATTATAACTTAAATGATATAAATAACCCACTAGGTTAAGTTAAGGAAATTTTTAATATTTTATATTTTGTAATGATTGAGATAAGTTTACATTAGAGAATACCATATGAAAGAGTCTAAGGGATATTTATAAGTACAGTATAATGTCTCCAAAGTTTTATTAAGTATAGATTTTGTATTATTTAAGAAATTACATTCACATCCATATACTAGAAAGTGGATGCAGTTTGGGTGCAGAAGTAGCTAGGGGTAATCACCCTGGAAATCGAATAATGAGTATCAACACAATCTCCAATCTATTACATTATGAGCTATCCTAAAACTAGACACCTAGTAAACACTCTAAGATGATATGAATTGGTTAATCATATTCTATTTTCAATAAATTACAATTGATTTATTATTTTAAATAAATATGTTATAGATTATGGGAGAACCCAAACTATATAAACCTAGATTGAACAAAGAGTTATTTAGGTTAAACTTGAGGCTAATGTAATAATTTCATTGACTGGGACATTTTGAGGATGGATTTATCATGTAATAATCTTAAAATAATTCTCATATTGTGTTAATTTCTAATCACTCATGATTTAATAATTTTGGTTTTTTAATGGTTTAAACCTAAAATAACCACTTTAACAATGGATTCCAAGAAAAAATTAAGATATTTCCCCAATGATAAACCTGACATGATAATAACAAGGGTGCAAAATATTTTGATTATTCTAAAACACCTATCAATAATTGTGATTATTAACATGAAATTAGTTTAGTTTCTAAACACATCATTGAAGATAATGATGGAGGATAATGGATGTTCATGTGATGAATATGATATATTAAATAATATTTTATTTCATTCATGTCAATATTGTGGTATGAAACTACTATGGGAATGTACAATGGAATATAAAATATGATTTATGTGTGATAATGAGGTCATATAGGTAAATATGTCGACCCTATTAGCCCATAGTTGGTTCCTTACTATATTACATTAGAATAATAAACAAGGAAATCACATCCCAAAGAACCAAAAAGTTTAGTAGTTTTGGAAAACTAATTTAAAACATATTCATTACATTACAACTTGAAATGAAATACGACATAGTAACTCCATTGGATACACCCCTATTCTCTTAGATTATCCCTGATTGTCAATCATAATATATATATTTTCATCCTAGGGAAAATAAAACATAATAAAGGGGTGATCTCAGATACTCAGTAAGGGTAAGCATATAGTGGAAGCTAACATCTATAATTATAAACAACAACGTAAGGTGAAAAACTATGAAGACAAGAAATTAAAACATAATCTTGTGCATAATATGAAAGGAATAAAATATGGTCAAATTACACCATATGAATAATCCCATGAAAATGATACTTACCTAGGGATATTATACTAGTAAAATAATCCCATTGATTATCAAAAAAACTTGTAATTAGGTAATGCATAATGAGGGACATGATAAATATACCATCAAGGTCTCAGTTAAGAAGTCAACATAAATGGGTTAGGCCTCATCCAAAACCCAGTCTTGTTTGTCTAATTAGACCTATTGATGCATTGATGGGCTATTGAGATCCCCACACAACACTTACTAATTCCAATGCATTCCTCGTATGAAAGGGGTGAAACATAATCAACTTACACATTAATATTTAAACTAGAATATTAAATTTATATAATTTCCCCAATCTGTAAACATAATCATAATTTATCTAGAGTAATATGGTGAATGGTATCATGATAGTACATATCTAGTAAAAACAATCATAACTATTCAATAAAATATGGTAGATGTTGTCATAAGATATAATCCTTAATTAATAACAATATTCAAAAGAGTTTTTTGACATAGATTAAAATACTCTAAAAACCATTAAAATTTTCTAGAGTGAAATACCCTTTTTACATTGAAATAATTTATTTAAAGTCAATAAATTTTAATAGAAAAACTTTTCTTTGAAAATTACCTAGTAAACTTGTATATGATTCATAAAAAAATTAATGATTTATGAAATCAGGAAAATTTTCATGTCGTGTAACTATAAAAAACCATTTTATTTAAATTTTGAAACAAAGAAACATTTAAAAGAGTATTTTTTTTAAAAAAAAATTGATTTTTATCCAAAATAATAAATTATGTATATTAGTTGTAAATACACATATAAATGTTTAAATACAAATTAAATAATAAAAATTAATTTTACACATAATAATAGAACAACATAATCAATGGAGTATATTTTTAACCTAAAGAATATAAATTGGGTTAAGAATTTCATTACTAATATGAAAACAGTCGAACTGTATGCCCCATAAAATTAATGATCATAAAATAAAACATTTAATTACATAAATTTAAATATATTTACGATATTATATATCAAAGAGTAGTTTACATAAAACACACACACAAAATTAGTGGTGAATAAGGCACATATCACATAAATAAAAGTGAGATGAGAAACCATTATCTTATGTCTGAAAGAATTCTGCACTTGTACTTAATGTCCTGGATAATCAAACTAGATTACTTAATTACTTAATTAATAACCAATTAAACAAACATTTGATATATTATAATTAAATTAATTTCATTTATGGGAATTTTTATGGGTTATCATTTTTAATTTCATTATTTCGGGAGTGTTCATTTCATGGTTTTATGGTCATTTTTCCTGAGCATAAATTTGTGAGTTCGTGTAAAATGGAATAACAAACTCCGAAATTGGAAGGGAATTATGTTAATATACTTATATTTTTTTAAATTTTATTCATATATCATTTTATTATATGGTATTAGTATGATTCATTAGATAAATTGATAATGAAAAATGATTAGTTTATTTCCATAGTTTTTACGACCATCATGAACTAGTATCATTTTATTTTATATTATTTTTATATAAAAGTTACAGATAATTAAATATATTATAATTAAAATTTTATAATATGGTTTAACCATAAAAATGGTTTTATGACCATCCTTTAAGTCGGTAATTAAAAACAAAATCTCATAGTCTATGAAGGCGGTGATTCAGCATCTCACACAAAATGTTTTAATTTTTAAAATAAAAGGATAAGAGAAGATATATAATGATGGATATTCCATTAACATAATAAATTTATATTATATTTAAGATATTGGATTTACCATGTCACTTTGGATAGGGAATGTTCAGTAACGATAAGAAATGAAAATAAATTATAAGAGAATGAGGGAGGGTTTTACCTCTTGAGCGTCATCACCTTGAGAACCACCTTAACGTACTTGTACATGGTCTTTTGGTGAGACTAGAAAGAACAAAAAGTTGATAAGAGGTTTGGGAGACAAATTGGTCATAATATAAGTGATCTCTAAATAATAGATGGTGTGAGAAGAATAGGTGGTGAGGGTGGTATTTATAGTAGGAGGAGAGGGGTGTTTTGATTATTGTTTTCATTTGTGTATTATTTTCAATCAATAATATCAATAGTGTTGGTAAAAATCCCTCAAGGTAGCATTGAAGCATTTTTGAGGTGATTGTGTTTATTGAAAAAGTGTAAATTTGTGTTGTGATTGTTGACAAAGCAAACCATGACGTACAAATTGTTGAAAAAGGGGATTTCTTAGTGGCATATCGAGTTCAAGGGTTGCAGTTAACAATCCATGTTTGATTCAAGAACTTTGACAAAGGAATGGATGATCTGGAGGAGGTATAAAAATAGCAGATACAAGGTGGCGTCGTTTTCCTGTGCTTTCCAAATTTTTGGGCCTAAAAATCAACAAATAGAGAAATGTGGTTTTGGATAAGAAACTTGCGCGTTGTTGTATTGAAGAAGAGGAAACTTGCACACCATATGGTTTTCAAGATCAGAACATAAAAATATGGAAAAGGTAAAAGGGGTTCCCAAGTTTTAGGGTTGGTCGCACAAGTGAGTTGTGTGGCGGAGACTTGCACGCTGAAAGTTGTGCGTCGAGGGGAGACTTGTGCACCGTCGTGCTGGGTGTTAAAATGCCTATAAATAGAGGTCGAACCCTCCTCATTTGGTGCGAGTTCAACACTTAGAAAAAAATAGAGCTCCTGTCGTACAAGTGTGGTGGTCCCGCAAGTGGTTTTTGGTCGCTCAAGTAGAAGTTGTGCACCAGTTGGTTGTTGCGCGCCCAAGGTGGTTTGGGAAAGAAAGGTTGTGAGTCTCCCAAGTTTTGAGTTGAAGTAGGGGGTTTTTCGCAAGTGGTTTGGTGACACTTTCACGCTAGTTTTTGAAGAAGTGAGATAGTTGGTGATTGTGCACCAATATTGGTTTGGGTGTAAAAGGGTGTGAGTCGTTCAAGTTTGGAGTTGCAGAAGCTCGTGCCACGCAAGTGGTTGAGGTGGACTTGCATACTAGTTATAACTTGCATTCCGATACTTGTGTGTCGGATTAGAGAAGGGTTCCAGGTATGGTTAATGCACGGTAGTGATTCAGTGTTGCGTGGAAGCTGAAATATTTCCCGATACCTTCAGTGCAAAGTGAGATTCATCTACAGGTGAAATTTGAACTTCAACAGAGCATCCACATACAATAGAAGATGTATTCATTAAAGATAATGAAGATACATACAGGTCTATAAACTGTGAGTGGATCCTTTCTAGAGCTGTGAGAAAAGGAAGAGGAAGAAGGTTATCCTCTCCGCCAGAAGTGAGCCAAAGAGAGAGAAATAGGGATTGACCCTTGGGAAAGTAGTGAGTTGGACCTAAACATTGTAAAGGTAGTGAGCCTAGGAATAGGAGCGATCTATCCAAAACCTTGTAAACAGTAGTGTGCTAATAGTAGATTTGGTACATCAGCACATCGCCAGTGTATGCTCCTTGGACATAGCCCAATGAGGGTGAACCAAGTAAAAATTGTTGTGTAATGTGAATGCTTTAGTTTTTTTTTATACTTTTCTGTAGGAAAGATAGAGAAGAGATTCTTGCTTAACAGCGAGACAAGATCAATAGGGGCAGTTGTTTTAATCTTTCATAACCTGATTCACCCCCCCTCTCAAGGTATCTAACCTAGTGGACCTAACAAATAGTATTGATTATTTTGAATAAATACAGTAAATAAAGCATGTTATTTCTATATAATGGACACTTATATCATCCATTACTCAAACATGACTCAAAAAAACATTTATTTACTTGTAATGTTAAATAATGTAAATTATTGTATTCCATTGTTCACGAAAAATTCGACTATTTTAGAAAAATCTAAAAAATTCATCATAAAATTTTTTTGATGTTCTGATTTAAAAAATAGAAACCATTTTATAGAAATAATTTTTTAAATATGAGAAATTTTATTTATAAATAAAATAATCATTTATTTGAAAAATAATGATTTTAATAACATACCCGATTTTACAACATATTGAAAAATTAGTTGTGTTATCATAAATTTTTTTGATAATTATAATGAATCAAATTATTAATTTATGAATATATTTTATGTAAAAAAATTATTTCAATTTACTATATTAATTATAAAAATGAAAATAAACATTCACATTTCATTAAAATGATAACACGTAGTTTATCATTTTTGAAACATTTATTTACTTATTCAATGACATAAATATATAATATTTTCATTTATATTATACCTAGTTTTTATTTATAATTTTATAGGTGAGGTTATTAATCTAATTAACACATCACTATTCTTAATGATTACATTACTATTCCAACAATCATGTTAATATTTAATAGTATAACACAGTTTGTTTGTGTAATGAAAACTATAGAATAAATTGAAATTATTTAACAAGATAAATACATCAAAATATTTGGGTGTTACATTATCCCATACACCAAAAATTTCATTCTAGAAATTTACAGAATGTCACCTCATAAAATTTTAGGTTAGTACTTCTTCATAATTTCATCTGGTCCCCACATCACCTCTTTAATTTTATGATTCTTCCAAAGTACTTTTACCAGCTCAGCCGTCTAATTCCTCAACTCCAATTCCCCAGTGTCCAAAATGTGGATATTCTCCTCATAGTAAGATAAATTAGGTTACAATTCTGTTTCTTCACAATTGAGAACATGTGTTGGGTCTGGCATGTACTTCCTTATCAAAAATATGTGGAAAACATCATGATATTTGGAGAGACTTGGTGGCATTACTAATCGATATTCTACAACTACAATTTTTTCTGAATTTCAAAATGACCAATGTACCGGGGGTTTAGTTTCCCTTTTTTCAAATATTATAACACCCTTCTATGTAGATACCTTCAAGAAGACATGATCTCCCATGTGAAACTCCAAATAATTCCTCCAATTATCGTCATAGATCTTTAGCCTTCTATGGGAATCTTTGATATGATCTTGAATATTATTTAACATTTTTATGCCTCTTCAATATGTTATGGTCCTACAAGATTCCTTTCACCAACTTCAACCCAACAAGTTTGTATATGACATCCCTTTTTATATAATTCTTTATACGGCACCATTTGAGTACTTTAATAGAAATTATTGTTATAGTAAAATTCTAATGAAGTTAAATATTTATCCAACATGACATGAAGTCATGTTAAAATAATATCAACAAGTTTTCTAATTTTTTAATTGTCCTTAAAGACTATCCATTTTTTTAGGGAGATAATAAGTACTCAAATGAAACTCGATATCCAATGCATTTAGAAGACTTTTCCATAATTTTGATGTAAAATGGGGATCTTGATTAGACATAATCAATATAGGTGAACCATGAAGTTATAAAACATCATTAATATAGAGTCATGAAAAGTAATCCATTGTAAAACCCTCCCTTATTGAGAGGAAATGTACAGATTTGGTAAGTCGGCCAATAATTACCCATATTACATTATTCTTTCTTGTAGTCTTTAGTAATCCGGTTACAAAATCCAAAGTAATGTATTCTCATTTCTATATAGTAATAGGTATAGGGTTTAGGAATTATCTAGGTTGCTGTATTTTATCCTTGACCTATTGATAAACAAAACATATTGACACATAATCAGTAATTTCCCACTTCATATTATCCCCCCCAAAAATGTTCCTTTGAGTATATATACATCTTAGTACTAATAGGTTTTATAGTTAAATTAAAGATATGATCATCACCCAGTAATTCCATTCCTATCTCAGGTATAAATGGAACACAAAGCCTCTTTCCAAATTTCAAAATTCCATCTTCATATATGAAGTGCACTAATTTCCCATTATTCACATATTTAAATTTATTTTTAAAATTTTCATTATCAAACTAAGAAATTTTTATCTTATCGAATAATGATGGTTTCAAAACCATTTGAAAATATATTGATGAATCTATAGGTTCTGGTCATAGTAGAATCATGCTATGGGTGGTTCCCAACTTTTCATTTTTTATGATCATAGTGATTTTACACAACATTGAACGTAGTAATAAATGGAATTAAATAAATGAATCAGATGATATAAATCAAACCATAAACAGGTGAGTATCATCACATATTATTTATAATTGATTAACTTAATTAAAGAATTGACTTTATTGGAATAATTTTTTTTTGATGAATCTTGTGATAGCTCTATGTTGCACCATCGTTGTGTTGTATGAATCAAGTGTTAATTCCCTCTAGTAGTGATTCACATGTGTTCCCCGGATCTATATACATCACTAAAGTAATTTCCAAGTGCAAACATGAATTATCCTTATGCTTACATCTTCCACCTTTGATCACTATGAGAACTGCTTCCTAATCATTCTTCTTTATCTGGTGGAGGAATATTGCTCTCCATTCTTCAGAGAATTCTTGGAGAAGAGATCTCTCTAGGGCTTGAGATGATTCTGCTAGATTGTTGTGCACAACCAAAAAAAGAATTGTATTATTGAGTAAATAATATAAATGGGTTTATATATTATCTTGGTTTAAAATAAAATTATAGGACAAGTTCCCTTCATTATTTATTTAATCCCTATGGAAACCCATGTAAACTAATAATACTAATATTATTATTTATAGACATTTTATTAACTTTTAAATTGTATTAAATATAATTTAATTAAATAACATTCAATATTTATTATTTTTCACTGGACCTAAAACCTTGGTCCGCCATTAATCCATATTTATCAATCCTTGAATAATGAATATTTATTTATTAAAAAAATATAATTTCATTATTCTCCAATAACTAAATAAATATTATATTCCCTAAATAGAAAATAAATATTTATTAAATATTCCACTCACATTATATTCACTTAAATAACTGTTTATGGAATGTTTGTGATCAATCATACATGAATATTTATTAAACCATGCCAGGGAATAATTTTTATTCAACTTGTTAAATAATTATATATTATTTAACTCAGATTTTGGGTATTCTTAGTGTGTGACCCTCTAGGCCTCTTTCTTAGTGGTATTAGGTGAATAAGCCTATAGTCCAAGGTTAGCATCTATCAACATTCTAAGGCACCCATAGAGAGAGAAGTTAATGTTTTAATGACATGATAGCTCATACGAATGCTTACTATGTAATATTTTCCCCATATCATGATATCTCAAATCAATCATGTTGCATATCGGTGTCATCCACCTATGTGTTTGATGTCTTTTTAATTGAATTTCAGAAAATAGAACTTTCCTATTGAACACCATGGCCATGGATTTATTTAGGCTATCTCATTTCCATTAACGGTCCTGAGATATCAAATCCCATTCAAATAGAAGGGATAAATTTTTTCTCGCATTATTCATTAATAAAATATTACTCATGACAAACCCAACGTATCCTACCTCACCATGAACATCTATGTTCACATTTTTCACTAATACATCAAAGTACACGACTCATAATACTCATTAATAATAATCATAATATCTAAGGACAACTACACACATCGATATATATGAACATCCAATGACACGTATAAATGTGGATTTACTACTGGAAGGTCTTGTTCAAAAAATATCCTACTTGATATTAGCAGGGGATTACACCATTAAAATGTGAACAAATGTCTTATAAGTCTCCACCCTTGATAGTATGTATCATTTGTGTCCCTCAAATGATATCATCAGTATATATAACATATATTCAAGAATAATTTTTTAGTATTTCTGGGTTCTCATCCTAGAGGGGAATTCCTATGACTTTTACTTCCATAGCTACTCTTAGGACACTATCACATATTAAGTCACGTATAAGAACAATCATGATGTGATAAGTAGTTTATTAATATTCAAAACCATGAATACAATTTATCATAAATTACACATAAGTTGTTTCTAGGGAACCAACTCCAATAGACTCCCACTTGCATTAGTTCCAACTACCAACAACCTTCATTCTTATAGCTATAACATGATACTCATGCATCCACTAATATAGGCCTTTAGTAAAGGGTCTACCATGTTATCTTCCAGGGGTACTCTGTTTACTAAAACTTCACCTATCTAATAGAAATACCTCAAAAGGTGATACTTCCAGAGCGTGTGCATTATCTGTTGGTGTGACCATGGCTCTTTTTCAAGAGAAATTATTCAATATAATAAAAATAAAATGTGATAGTGTATTTACTTCTAGTTACCTCATCAAGATCTAGGATAACGTTACAAATCAAAATAACTTCTTGGGCTACATCAGAAGACACTATATACTCAAAATCTATTATATAATCAGTGACAACTAGATACATTTAACTCTTCCATATCACCACTCCTCAATTGATACAAAAATCATATCCTGATTGTGACTTCAGATCATTCTGATCTGTATGAAAACTAGAATCAATATAACCTCTGATTATCATCTCCTCATATCTTCCATAAATCAGGAGCATGTCCTTAGTTATTCCCAGATACATAAGGATATCCATAATAGTAGTCCAATTTTGTTCCCCAAGATCTTCTTGATATCTTCCTACCATGATTAATGCATAGGAAACATCAAGTATAGTACATAACATGGCATACATTATTGATACTAGCGCTGAAGAGTATTTTATATTTCTCATTATCTATTTATCTTGTTGTGTATGAGGACACATTTTCTTAGAAAGATGTAAACCATATGACACTAGAACAAATCAACTATTGTATTCTTCCATACTAAATCTCTTTAGTATCTGGTCAACATATGAAATTTTACTTAGTACAACCAACCTCTTGGATATATCATGAATGATCTTGATCCCTAGAATATAAGATACTTTATCTATGTCCTTCATGGAGAAACACTTGTTTAATTAGACCTTAATAGGATATAAGATCATTATGTTGTTTCCAATAAGTAATATGGAATCAATATATACTACTAGGATATGACCACATTTCCACTACACCTCTTTTAAACACATAGCTAACATTCATTATTAATGAAACCAAATTCATTTATGGCTTTATTGAATCGAATGTTCCATGACCTATAGGATTTCTTCAATCCCTAAATGGATATTTGTATCTTGAAAATCCTTTTCCATCACCTAGATTCACAAACCCTTCAAGTTATGTCATATAGACATTTTCTTAAAGGTTCCCATTAAATAATTTTGTTTTAACACCCATCTTCCAAATCTAATAGTAATGGTAAGCTACTATAGCTAGTGGAATTCTTATTGATTTAAACATGGAAACTAGCAAAAAAAATTCATCATAGTCAAATATTTAATGATGTTTAAACCCTTTAGAAACTATACTTGGTTTGTATTTTTTTTACTTTACCTTCCATTTCTATATTTCTCTTGAATACTCATTTGAATCCAACAAGATTTGTATCAACCGGCACATCGACTAGAACCTAAACATAGTTCTGATACATTGAATCTATTTCAAAATTTATGGCTATTTTCTATCTTATATCTTCTGAACATTATACTACCTTATTATAGGATATAGGTTCATAATTTTAAACCAATAATGATTCACCATCTTCAATTACTAGAAAACCATATCGCTTTGGTACTCTCACCTCTCTTATGCTCCTACATAGTACTTGTGTTTTCGGAACTACTTCTTCGGAGGGGACCTATGGAACCTGTTCCTAATCCAACTATTATGTATCTTAATAATCAAGTTTATCAATGTAAATCCTTTTTCCATTATCTTTTTTTATAATCTTCTCCCTTCCAATAAATACGACTTGTATAAAAACATTCAATTTATTGTATGAAGGTTTATATAGGTAGTATTCATTTTCTCCCTTGTGATACCCTATAATAAAACACCTTTTCCCCGGGGTGCTAGTTATTACTGATGAAATCCTTAACAAACTCCTTGCAACCCCATACACATGTGTCTGACAAAACATGTTTCTTTCTGCTCCATAACTCAAAGATAATTCCATTTTCTTCTTTATTTAGAAATCAGTTCAATTAGTATGTCATAGTTTGAAATGAATATCCCCAAATGGGTAATGGAAGGTCTCCATGACTCATCATCAACCTTACCATGTCTAACAAGGTATTATTCATCCTTTAACGAACAACATTCCATTGTAGTGTACAAGGTGGGGTGAGTTGAGATAGAATCACAAACTCCTGTATAATGTTAATAACTCTTGGATAAGATATTTACAACCTCAATATGATTAAAGATTGTATATCTTCTTACCAACTTGATTCTCTACTTCATTATTGAGTTCCTTTAATTTCTCTAAGGACTCATACTTAAACCTCATTAAGTAGTCATAGCCATATCTACTCTATCCATCAATAAAAGTTATAAAGTAAGAATATTCACATATATCTTCTACTGTAATGGTCTACACATATTAGTGTGTACCAATCCTAGAAGTTATGTGGACCTTTCACCCTATCCTCCAAATGGCATTTTAGTCATTTCTCCTTGTAAACAATCATGACATATATCAAGTGGTTCTAACTCAGGAGAGTCTAAATAAAAATCTTGATAGAGATTTTTCAAATGATTCTCATTTACATATCCAATATGGTGATGCCAAATATGGGTGTTATATGAGTTTTGTGAACATGATTTGTTATCGATTTCAAAAACATTTTTTAAATAATTTAATACATAAAGACCATCATTAAAATGTGAAATACCATAACCTATGTTGTCCTTATAAAAGAAACAATTTTTATTTTTAAACATAAAAACCCCATATATATCTAGCAATGATATATAAATTATGTTCTTAATAACTGTAGAAACATAATAACAATATTTTTGAAAAAAAATCTCAATGGAAATGAGAGGTGGTAGTGTCCAATGGATAGAGCAACCAACCTTGAACCATTAATAGCTCTTGGATCCACCTATCCTCAAGAAATCATTCAGAATATATCAGGTTTCTACATTTAGACACATATGCAAGACACAATAGTTTTATCTAATAACCAATTTGTATATATAGATATATTACACTCAATAAAAATGCATCATTAGCTTCCACTTGCTTCTAGGTGTAGTTTCTCTTCTAGAGAACTGATTTTTCACTTTCAAAACATGCGACCTCCTTTTCCTTACCTTGCCTCTAGATATTATTCTTCTTAAAAGTATAATGATCATAAGATTTATACTATTTATAGGTATCATGTCCCTTTTCATTGTTCTTACTTTTCTTATTCGCCATAAATACTATAGGTTTATCATGCCCTATATCCTTATCCACTTAGAGAATAAAATTAAGAAGTTATGAAAGACTCTTCTCATTATTGATCATGTTGAAATTAATAATAAAGATAGAGAATTTCTTGAGAAATGATGAATTCATGGGATGTGTATGAAAATAATTTAGGAATTTAATCCCTAAGGTGTATGGGCATTCAATTTATTTAATAATGTTGACTACATGAGGCCCAACTGGTGAAGACTCTCTAAGATTAGTTGTAAAGAAAGAATTGGAGATCACATACCTCTCATGTCTCTCCTTATCTTGATATATATCTTGAAGGTGAGAAATCATTCTATATGTAACTATATCCTCATGTTGCAACAAAATCTCATTAGACTTGGATGATAACATGAAACATTGAACATATGTAGCTTTATTGAAATGGTTCTCATATAGAGACAACTCTTTACCACTTAAATCATTACTAGGCACAACCGGAAAAGGTTCTTCCATCACATATAATTTCCTTTCATAGTAAAGGGTGTAACGTAGGTTCCTTTTCCACTATTGGAAATTTGGGCTAGTTAGAAGGTTATCATTCTCATGTATATATTTCAAAGATATTTTTAATGTCATTTTTATTTTTGTTTATATAAATAAGATGAGAATATATTTTAGTACAATATATGATAAATTTAAAAAAATAAATATTATATTTATTAGTCTCCCACTATTTTAGAAATACCAAATAGCCCTCTCCATTGTCTTCATAATATCTTATTTCTGGTACATCCTAGTGAAAAGGGCCCATATTCCCATTCTCATTACCCCAACATTGTTTGATTGACAAACTTGAATGGTTTTAGGTAGGAATTGAAAATTCCAACTGCATTAACTAACATTTATTTGATCTTATGAGTGGACTCCCAAATCCTAAAATCCTTAATTAGATTTCCTCAACCTTCGCCTCTAAGTTACACCATGTCTTGATTTGGTAGTCAACCCTTGATGTGAAATAATTTAAGTCAACCCAAAACATCAAGTTAGAATTCCATGATAATTGAAAGTACAAAAAATTTGGTTGGTCAAGCACATTGATCTATAGTTCAATTTTAACCAATTTAGTGGAAGGATATACCAAATTAATATTTTGTTGAGGGATTTTATCCTTTTATGCATAAATTTTATATTATTTTACTTATTACATTACTATTAATATTATGTGGATTTACATAATTGATTAACCAGTTATTAGATGATATTTAAGCATAATCCTGGTTATTATAGTTATATATTTCATGCTCATTAATTCATTAAATATTTGATTATGTAAAGAACATCCATAATGAAATAACCATGAAATCTTGATAGAAATAAAATAATAAAGTGGTTTGACCATTATATTTACAAATGGTTAGTTTATCTAGATGTTGATAAACTAAGAGTTGATCTAGTGGAAAAACACCTTGAACTAATTAAGTTTCATTTTATATCTTTCCACCTATCCACCTATGTATCTCCTTGCATTAATTTTGCCTCACCTCCAAACTTGAATCACCACCACTAGCTTAAGAGATATATCCTTTACATTTTCCTTCTACTCACAAGCAGGTGAGGGGAAAGGGGGTCTACATAAAATAAATTGTGGACATGGAGGGCCAACATTATAATAGTAGATAAGGAGCACATGACAATAATTTATTTTAATAATAAATTAAATTAAATCAATCAAATGGAGTGGTATGGTATATCTCAATACTGTCCATATGAATGCAACTAATTATGCATTTAATAAAACATAAATTCTATTCTTAATACTTCTTATTTAAGATAAATCATGCTCAAATCAATTAATTATTTTCATTAATTAATCAATTATTTATCTTAATTCTTATTCAAATTTCCATGAGATTCTCATCCATTATAATTTTATACAAATTAAATAATTTCATTTAAAATTAACTTGTTACATAAGTGCACCATGATGGAAACATAGTAAATAACCATTTGAATCTACCCAACATGTATTATACTCATATATAGTTTTAATTTTGGGATGTATGTAATACATGACTAATCATGTACATTCATGATGTGTACAATTACATGAATTAAATGATTTTTCAATCATGTGTTATGCTTCAATGAACACAAAATAGCAACTGTAATATGACTCATACACGATATGAAAATCCAAACATTATTTAGATATTAAATAAATGTTTATATATATATATATATATATTAAAACCCATCACATGGCATATCCTTTCATCTTAATGGCCACGTGAAAGAATATTTCTCAAGGTTTACATAATATAATAAATAAATTTTAAATCTATGTAATTTGTTATAAGTGAACGACATATATATCTGAGCACACGGCATTTAAGGATCTTACTGTCTATCTAAGGTACACACGTAGGGACTCGGTGTGTAAATCATGCCATGAAAACTGAAGTACATTGCGTGTACAATGGGATACACACCGTGTGATATTAGAATCACATGGTCACTAGTCAGGTAGGTCATGTGTCAAATACATGGCCCATCTGTGACTCAAAGGGACTATACATTGTGCACATGGGCTATACGGTGTGTACTCCAGTTGACTGTGTAACCCCCTGTCCTTTTCAACACACAGTGTAAGGTATTTAATTATCCATGTGTAATAAATTCACATGGTATGAATTAATTTCCAAATTAATTCCTAATTCATTGACCATAAATACATGACTTGTAATTTCGATTACACGGTGTGTACTCCTGTGTTATTCGACATGAATACTTAGCACATCTAGATGAGATCCTCAATTTTATTTTAATCATGAAATTAATTATTTCAATTATATATATAATAATATAAGGATGTATAATTATATCTCACAATTTTTATAAAAATAATTATTAAAACTGAATTGAAAAAAAATTTACAAATTCTTATATCTCCAAAAACATTTAAATAAATATAAATAATTTTGTGACTACTTTGATACCATTTATAGGTTTGGGACATAGTTAAACTGTGTGATCGGTGGTGCCTAAAGTTTCTTTTTTCCATGATCAATGATTAATTTGAGATTTTACATAACTTTGAATGTAGTGGTAAACCGAATTAAATCAACGAATTAGACTATAGAAATCATGTTGGAACCAGAGGGAGGATAATCACATTTTATTTATGATTAATTTAATTAATTAAAGAATAACCTTTTATGGAATTGTTTATTCATCAATGAATCAAGTGAAATATCTGTGTTGCACCGTCATTGTGTTGTAGGAATCAAGTGAAGATTCCCTCTAGTGTCGATCCACATGTGTTTCACAAATCTCTAGACATCACCGAAGAAATCTTTAAGTGATACCATGGTAGATCCTTATGCTTTCATTGTCTACCATTAATCACTATGAGAACCACTTCCAAAGCATTCTACTTAATCTAGTGTTGGATGATTTCTCTCCATTATTGGGAGAGTTCTTGGATAAGAGATATCTCTAGGTCTTGAGATGATTCTCCATGATTGTTATTCACAACCAACAAAATGAATTGTCTTATTGAGAAAATAATATAAGTGGTTTTATATATTTCTATAGTTAAAATAAAATAATATAACAATTTCCCATCATTATTTATTTAATCCCTACGGAACTGTAGGTCAAATAATAACATTATTATTATTTCTCGACATGTGCTTAACTTGTGAATTATAATAAATATTATTTAATTAAAAAAAATTCAATATTTATTATTTCTCACTAGACCTAAAACCTTTGTCCTCAATTCCTCTATTTTAATCGGGCCTTTAATAATGACTATTCATTTATTAAATAAATATCATTTCATTATTATACAATAAAAAACTAAAAAATATATTCAATAAATAGAAAATAAATATTTATTAAATATTTCACTCACATTATATTTCTCAAATAATTAGTGATGTAATATATGAAATCAAGCATAAATGATTAATTATTAAACCATGCATGGGAATAATATTTTTTTAAACATGTTAAATGCTTATATATTATTTAACTAAGTTTATGGATACACTTATTGTGTGACTCTCTAGGCCTCTTTCTCAGTGAAATTTGGTGAAGAAACCTAAATTCCATGTTTAGTGTCTAGAAACTCATCACAACACCAATAGAGAAAGAATTTAATACCCTAATGACATGATACCTCATATAGATGCTTATTGTGTAATATAATCCCCTGATCATGATATCTCAAATCAAGAAAGTTGCATGATGGAGACATCAACCTATGTACTCGAAGTATTTTTCTTTGACTTTTCATAAATAGAACTCTCTAATTGAACACCATGGATAAATATTTATTTAGACTATATCATCTTCATCAAAGGGACTTAGATATCATCTTCCATTAAAATAGATGTGATAAATCTATTCTTGCATTATTAATTAATGAAATATTAATCATGACACACTCAACATATCCTACCTCACTGTGAACATCTGTCATCACAGTTATCATCAATATATCAAATAACATGACTCGTAATACTCATTAATAATAATTTTAAAGTCTAAGGACCAATACACACATCCAAAGATAGGAACATCCAATAACACATATAAATTTTTATTTCCTACTGGTGGGTCTCGTTCTCATAATATCCTACTAGATTTTACCCGGTGAGTATACCATGATAAGGTGCCTCAATGTCCTATGAGTCTTCACCCCCGATATCCTGTATCATTTTTCCCTAAAATGATATCATCAATATATAGAAAATCTATTTAGGAATAGTTTTGTATCACTTTTTGGTTCTCATCATAGAAGGGAACTGTTATGACCTTTTAGTGTGACAGCTACACTTAGGACATTGTCACATACTATGTCATGTAGAATAAAAAACATGATATGATAAGAATTTATTAATATTCAAAACCATGAATAAAATTAATTATAAAGTACAATGATGTTGTTTCTAAGGAAGAAACACCAATAGTTTTACCTTCCTTGATAATTCCCATATCTATATTTACTTGATCCACGTACAAATGATCCTTATTAATCCCCATTTTGATCAGAACTCCACGATCATTATAGGTAAATGCATTTCCTACCTTATTTTACTTCCATAGGTGTTAGTGTATTGAAAAATCATAATCCTTGAGTATCTTGATCAATATTTTTTTCCTCATGTTGAATTCTTTTTGTGAGAAGATATATTTCAAACTCTTTTTAACCTTATGTATCTAAAATCTTTCACCATAGTGATATTGTCTCTATATCATCAGAGAAATGATTACAACATATAACTCAAGATCATGAGTTTCATAGTTCTATTCATGATTTTATAATAGCCTTGATTCATTATAAATAACTCTATCATTATTCATAAGGACAAAACCAAGCCTTTTCTTCAATGAATCATTATAAATCACAAATCCATAATTCCCTATTGGTATATTAAAGATCAGATAATTCACTAATCAACTATTAGATTATTAAAATAATTAATTGCATTCCTTTTTTCAAATAATCTTAACCCATTTATGATTATCCTTAGTTAACATGTTATATAATCGGGAAAAATTTTGAATGAAACATTGATAGTAACATTTTAAACCAACTAAACAAAATACATCCATTATATTTTTTGGTGTAGGACATTCATGGAATGTATTTTTCTTCATAGGATCAACTAAGATCCCATTCATAGAGACAATGTGGCCGAGAAAAGAAACTTTTTGAATCTATAATTTACTCTTTATAAACATCCCATATAAAACTTCTCATCTAAGAGTATATAAAAATCTAAAAGTGGTTCTCTTAGTCCTTGTATATTTTTTAGTACACTAAGATAACATCAATAAATACCACAACTAAATTATCATCATATTCCTTGAATACTATATTCATTATATCTATAAAAATAGAGGGTTTATTAGTCATTCCAAATGGAATTACTGTAAACTCATAATGTTCATACCTTATTCAAAATGTTGTCATTGTAATATCTTCCTTCTTAACCAGTTATTGATGATATCCATAAAGAAGATAAATCATTGAAAAATATTTAGCTCTATTAAGTTAGTAAAATAATTCATTAATGTGAGGTAATAAATACTTGTTCTTTATCATAATAGCATTGATATCCCTATAGTGAATTAAAATCCTTATAGATCTATATATATTTTTAATGAAAAGAATAGGAGATCCCCATAGTAAAACACTAAGGATGATAAATATCTTATCACTCAATTACATTAGTTGTTTATTTAACTCTATTAACCTCATATCTGTCATTATTTAGGGAGTAACTGATATAGGTATCACATCATATATTAAATCAATAGAAAACACAAATTCCTTCTCTAGAGAATGTCTAGGAAATTACTCTACAAATACATCAATCTATTCTCATAAAATAGGCACATCCTCAATTTGAAGGTAAAAATTTTCATTAGTAAGTTTTATCTTCACTTTTTCTCCAAGAATCTAATTTAGAAGATCTACTGGAGGTGGATCCAAATATGGATCAAATGATAAAGTCACCCCTATAAAGATAAAAAATTGCATATCTTCATAATAAATTATAATTTCATTCTATTTTTAATAAATGTTTTAATTATATTTTGATATCTAGTATGTAACATGTATTATATAAAAATAAACCATAGGTATGATAGTAAAATAATAAATTAGAACAAGTATATGTGCCATAATAGGATCTTCTTGACACTTATTTATTATAATAAGGTTTCCTCTATGAGTTTTACTGACAACACCCTGGTTAAGGTAATTTGGAAATATAAACTTTTTAAAGAAAACTGGGAAGACATAAAAGAATGTGATGATCCAAAATCAAATAATGCTTTAGATAAAATTGGGGATATAATTAAATTACATGACACTACATCATTAGTAACATTAACCTTAGCTATTTTTATTTCATAATAATTTCATTATTCCCTTGGAATTTTCTAGGAAAAGTTCCTTTAATGTACAGGACATTCATTTTTATAGTGTCTCATCTCCTTTTAGTTAAAGAATTACACATTTCCATCTACCTTCTTTCTATTAAAATCATAGGCCCAGTGGCCTTTTATCCATACATGAAAAAAAACAAGCATTCCCAATAGGTATGTTCTGTGATGTTTCTTTCCACATGCATTACAACTTGAAAATTTGGTTCTTCCCTTCTTCCCTATCCTCTTATATCCTTTTCCAGAGTACACACCATCCCTCTTATTATCTTACTTCCCTTAAAAGCCATACGGTTTGGATAATTATTTCACCATCTTTAAGGAACATAATACTATATCCTCTTATGATGATAATTTTTGTGATATTATTTCCCTTCGTAGAATAGGTTTAAGACCATCAATGAAATTGTCAATCTTTCTCCATGGATTATGTATGTAGTCTATGGAATTTCTTATTAACCTTGTAAAGTTAGCTTCATACATAGAAATGTTTTCAACCTATTTTTGCCTCATACTCAAGAATTTATTCTCTATATAAGCTCACTTTTCACGAGGGAAATTGTTTCCAAGAAAATTTCCTTAAAAGACTTCCATTGGATATTTTAAATTTTTTCCTTATCCTTTTTATTTTCAATTAATGACCACCATTGATATGCATCTCATGAGAGACGATAAACATCCATAATAACCTTCTCCTTTCATTACTTCCAAAACTGATAAATATCTTTTCTAAAGAAACGTATCCATTTCTCAACTACAAATAGGTTTTTAGTCCTATTGAATGATAGAGTTTGTTTTTTTATAAAGTAGTTTATCAATGTTACGCCACCTTATGGATAGGGATACTCCAAGCTAGTAAGGTTATTTCATATAACCTAATATAGTATCCCATTATTGTTATAAGATGTTCAACTCCAGTTGTATCTCATAATCAATATCATTATCTTTAATTGGAGGAAAATTCCAATAGGGAATACATGCATTGATATGGTTTCCATTCCTTACATTAGGCACCATTTTGATACAATGAAATACACTAGATTAGATTATGAAATTTTCAAACTATTGTAACAATTAAAGTATAATTAATCCCAAAATAATAAGCATAGATATCTTAGTAATATTCTAAAAATAAGTTATTGGGTTATATTTCCCTAATCTATGTTTCCTAAATCTAGTTTCAAAAGTTTTATATAAACACCATATAAAACCAACTGGAAAGACCCCAACCCCAGTAGCCTAGAAATAATGCCTTAATTTATTACATTAAAATAATAAAAAAAGGAAATCACATCCTGAAGGATTGAAAAGTTTAGTATCTTTGTAAGCCTAGATAAAAACCTAAGCATTACATTACAACTTGAATTTAAATACAACAAATTAACTCCATTGGTGATATCTATATTCTCATATATTATCCCTGTATGTCAACCATAATATAAATCATGGTATCCTAGGGGAAAATAGTGCATAAGAAAGGGGTGAGATCAGATTCTCAGTAAGGGTAACCATATAGTAGAAGCTATCATAAATAATCATAAATAATAAGGCAATGTGAATAATAGAAACGCATTCCATTAAAACATAATATTGAGCATAATATGAGATGAATAAATGTTGATCAAATAAATCCATATAAATAATCACTTGAAAATGATACTTACCCATGGATATTATACGAGTCTAATAATCATATGTTTTATCAATAACTAATATCATATAAGGGAATTAATAATTCGGGACATAATAAAGATATCATCAATTCCTCGGTCAATAAGTTTATATAAATGGGTAAGGCCTCGGCCAAAACCCAATCTAGTTTTTCTCATGATACCTACCAATGCATCGAGGGGATATAACAGACCACGGACAACACCTACTATGTCCAATGAATTCCACATATGAAAAGGGTGAAACATAATCATTATATAAATTCACATTGAAACAAGTATAATAATTTTAAGTAACTTCTCCAATTAGTAATCATAGTCATAAACTATCCAGGGTAATGTGATAAATAGTTCAATATAGTATTTCACCAGTCAAAATGATCATAAACCATTCAATAAAATATGTTAGATGATATCATAAGACATCAACCTCAATTAAGCATAAGTTTCAAAAGAGGATGTAGACATAAATGAAAATACTCTAACAAAATCATTGAAAATTTCTTAGTAGAAATACCATTTTTACTTTTGAATCATTTATTGAAAAAGATGTGAAATTATAAAATAAAAAAAATCATTTAAAAAAAAATTTAAACTTTTAAAGGTTTCTTGAAAAATTAAGGTGTTATGGAAATTGTAAAATCCTTTCATTCTGTATAAGTTAAAAAAATTCTTTAAAATTTTGAAAAAAAATAAAATTTAAAAGAGTATTTTTAAAAGAAAGTGTGAGTGTTAACCAAATGAATCAACCATGTATACAAGATATAAATCTACATAAAACAAGTGTAAATATAAATTAAGTTAATAAAAATTTATTTTAAACATAATAATAGAATTACATAATCACTGGAGTATTTGTTTAACCCAAAGAATGAAAATTGGGTTAAGAATTCCCTTTCCACTATGTAAACAGTCCAACCCTATACCCCATAAAATTAATTATTTTCAAATGAAACAATTAATACCATGAATATAAGTATATTAATTATATGGTATATCAAAGGGAATTATATATATAACACCCACACAAAATAATTGGTGAATATGGAATATCTCATAGAAGAAAAGTGAGATGAGAAACCCTTACCTTATGTCTGAAAACATTCTGCACTTGTTCTTAATGTCTTGGATAATAAAATTAGATTAATTAATTACATAATTAATAACATATTAAACATATATTTTATTATAAATTTATTAAATTTATATATATCCATTTCTATGGGTTATAATTTTTAATTTCATTATTCTAGAGCGTTAGTTTCATGGTTTTATGGTCGGTTCCCTATAGTATAAATATGGGAGTTCTTATCAAATGGAAGAAAAACTCTATAATTGGAATGTAATGATATTAATATGGATCTATTATTTTAAATATTTCATATATATATATATATATATATTATGGTACGAGGATTATTAATTAGAAAAAATTTTAATGAAAAATCATTAGTTTATTTTGGCTATTTTTATGACCATCACAAACTAGTATTCATTTATTTAATATTTCTTTTATATACTAGTTCTAGAACATAAAATAAGTTTTAATACAGATATTATAATATTTTAAACCATAAAAATTGTTTTATTACCATCCTTTAAGGTGGAAATAAAAAATTAAAACTCATCATCTATCAAAGTGGTGAATCGACACCTCACGGAAGATGTTTTCATTTTTAGAATGAATGAAGAAGATAAAAGAATTGATAATGGATATTCCATTAAAAAATAACATTTAAGTATATGTATGATATTGGAGTTACCATGAAACATTGAATTAGGTATGTGATGGAAGGATAATAAAATAAATGAAATTAAAAGAGAAAGAGGGTGGGTTTTACCTCTTAAGTGTCGTCTCTTTGAGAACCTCCATAAGGAACATGGAAATGGTATTTTTGTGAGACCAAAAATACCAAAAATTGGGGAATAGGTTTTAGAGATTAATTGTTCAGAATATAAGAAATATGAAAATCTAAAATTATGTGAGGAGAACAGGTGGGAAGGGGTGGTATTTATAGTAGGAGGAGAGTGTGTTTTTGATATTTTAATCATTTGTTTATTATTTTGGCTCAAGACTCTCAATAGTATTGATTTTTGTGACTAAATAAAGTAAATAGAGCATGTGAAAATGTGATAATTTCCAATTACATCATCAATTACTCAAAAAATCCAATTATTTACGTATAATGTTACATGACATAAATTACCATATTTCATTATTCACAAAAAATTTAACTATTTTAGAAAAATCCCAAAAATCCATGCTAATTTTTTTTGATGTGTATATTTCAAAAATGGACTCCATTATATAAAAATATTTTTATAATTATGAGAAATTTAATTTTTAAATAAAATCATTTTTTATTCAAAAAATTCCAATTTCAATATTATAATCGACGTTAAGACATTTGGAAAAATTAATTATGGTCTCATAAAATTATAATATAATTATAATGAAACAAAATATTAATTTATAAATCTATTTTATGAAAATAAATTTTAAAAAAAATAATATATTAATTATATATTTGTAAATAAACATTCACGTTTCTCGAAAACACCAACACTTAATTTAACATTTATAAAACTTTTATTTAATTATTCTATGATATAAATATATCATATTTTTATTTATGATATACCTATATTATATTTATTATCTAATAGGAGAGGATGTTATTATAATTTCCACCTTATTATTCCAAATGGTTATATTACTATTCCAATAGTCATGTTAATATTTAATAGTATAACATGACTAGTTTGTAGAATGTAAACTGTTGAATAAATTGAATTTATTTAATAAGATACATACCATAAAATCATGGGGTGTAATCATAGAGTAATATGTTTCCAAGTAAAAATAGAACAATTAGTTAAGATAATGAAGAGAAAAGATGTGTCTCTTAGTTGTACCTAAGATATTAAGGCAGAGATCTCATTTAAAAATATATCTTGGGCTATGCCTATATTTTAGATAACCTAAAATAATTTTATTAGTAAGTGATAATTAAAATTATGATGGTTGAATTTATTTAATGGGAAAGATTGTAACACCCTGAGGTCTAAAATTTTATTTTCCTTCAAAAATAATATATGTTCAGTAGTTTGATACATGTGCAACATCACGCCAAAAAAATAACCTTAGAACATTATATGACTATTGAAATATATCTATAGAAATTATAAGTAAAATTATATGTAAAAAATTATGAAATTATGTATAAATAAAAATATAGATCATTATTAATACTAGTGATTGATGAGAATACATTAGTATAGTTGAATAACCAATAAGTCTTATTTGTGATTTAAAATGTAACCAATCTAAAAATTGCTTTTTTCATTTTTTAAGATAATAAATATATTATAGATAAAATATATCATTAATATGAATAATATATAAATTCTATTTCTATTAGTAATTTATTGAAAATAATCATAAGAATAGTTAATATTTTTTTAAAAGATATTTTCCTATGAAGAAATCCTCTTTTATACTTTTATGTTTTTATATAAAAACTAAATTATAAATTTTTATAATTTTAATTTGAAAAAATAAACTTTATTTTTAAATTCATCATGAAAATATTACCTTTAAATGAACTTCTTGAATTTTTTTGAAATAGTGGATTTTTAGGTGAATAGTCAAAAATATAGTTTTTACCAATACAATAATTTCTATAACTTTATCATTTTATAAGTAGTATATAGAAGTTTTTAAAACCTATTATTCGATAAAAATTGAATTAAAGGAGTAAAAAATATTCATTTTTAAGTACCATTATGAATTTATAAATTCTATGTTTAACATTTTGTGAACATAATTATTATTTTAAAACAATGGAAACTATTTTTGATATTTTATTTTAAATATATATTATTTTGGTATCATTCAGTTTTGGATTTCTATAAAAGAAAAAAAAATTATTTTTATTATAGTTAACTATTATATACCATAGAAATAAAAAATTGATACCATTATTCTTCACGTGAATTTTATTCTTATCAATATGCTTTTACTAAAAATGGATTTTTACGTGTTACATGTGGTAATGCTAAAATTGAGTTTTCTGGTCAATATAATTTTTTTATGAAAACTTATATTTAATTATTTTAATTACTAATTCCAAATTATTTAATATGTTCCATTTTATTTTTATTCATTAAAGCTAAATTACATAGGTAAAAAATAGTTACCACAGTAAAATAAAAAATGATAAAAGTGAATATTATTTGAGTAAATAACTAAAAACATGTTTAAAACCAATCTAAAATATATTGGTTGAGGGATTAAGTACCTTATATCATCCTCCAATCGATTATTGTAAATTTTTGAGTCTTTTTTACATTTGAAACGTGTTCTCTCTTAATATTAAGTTGAAATATTAAAAAATGTCATTTACACCACTTATAAAAGGGGCCTATCAACACCCCTTCAAGACCACCCTAAAATTTGGGTTTCCTCCTGAAATTATAACATTATTAAATTAAATATAATATTATTTTATTTACTAGAGTATCTTATTATTATATATTATCCCAATACCACTATTTTTGATGAGCCTTCTAAGGGAAGGCCCATGTCCTCAATGTGAGTACTCTTTTTTTCCAAACATATTTTATTTTCTTACATGATTTCCCAAATATAATTTTTTAATTACTATATAAAAAATAATATATTTTTTCATAATGAATTTTATTATTTTATGTTAATAAATATCAATTACCTTTTTTTCATTAAGAAAAAATAAAATTATAATCTGTCCATTATGTGGAAAACAGCCTCCACAAAATGATGTCTTTTGTTTTCCACCACCACATCTCTTCACAGATATTATGTATGAAATTATAGAATTTTTTAAATTTATAATAATATTATTATAATTAAGATAAAAAAATTAATTTTTCATTAAGCATCTTCCATGAAGTAATGTATCTCCTTTTTCATCTACTTTATTTATTATTTATTAAACACTAATAAAATTTAACTCCACAAATTAGAAATCCATAAATAATATCATTAATCTTGTATAATAATGATATTATTCCAAAAAGAACCACATTCATATTTATAATCGTCTATTAATTATGGAATATCCATTATTGGATCTGTTTAACCACCTACATGAACAATGTTATAAAGTACTATCATGGGTGACTATGAGAAGATAATTAACGATAATATGTGATATATATATATATATAAGTAAATAATTATTTTATTTTTTCTCTATATGGTTAACATTAATATTAAATGCATTAATAATGATACCAACACGTGTTCGTTAAAAATCATCGAAACATGCTCATCGATGATTTCATCTTTATTGATTATAAACAAACTCCCATAGAATAAAATTATAATATTATAAATGATTAAATATACTATATTATAGTACATTTTATAATCTATTAATTATTATATTTTTTATAATAATTAATAACAACATAACTACTATGAATCTAGATAAAAACTGTCCACAATACTGACATCGGATGGTAAACATTAGTTATAAATAACTAATATGTTCATCATAAATGACCATAAATGATGTATATAAAAAGTAATGAATATTAATAAGGATATAAAATATAATATTAGGATATTTTTACTTCATGATATATCACAATTTAACTATGTATTAATTATGGTAAGGGTTCGAGCTAACTCAATTTTCTTCTATTGAGTTACAACATTTGTTATTGAACTCTATTATTCCAATTATGATTGATTATACATAACGAATACTTTGAATTGTCTCTCCTGATTATTGTATAGTTTTATATAAATATTCCTTTCAACCTCATTATGAAATGATTCTTACCTCAAAAATAAGGTTACTAGTAAGGGTTTCTAGTCTTAGATTTAACTTTTTGAGACATATTTCTTATTATAAAATTTTTTTATGGTGTCTCTAAAAACACCTTTAATATTTTATATCATTATTATATAATTATTCATTTTATTTATGTTTTGTTTGTAATTACTTCCTTTAATTATTTTGATTTATATGATACTCATATCATAAGTGTTTCAATGTCTCATTTTCATATTCACAAGATAAGATTGATATTGTACACCATAATTTCCCTTATTTGGTGTATTTACTAAAATATTTCCTAAAATTATAAATAATATATTTTTTTTAATTATATTTAAATTTTTGGTAACCCTCTCATGTTCTGTTTATTCTTATATTAAAATTACTTAAATATTTTTTTATCTCAATTTTTCGTCATTGAGATCTGATTCATATTCACCATTTATTTCCATTTTTTGGTGAATATGAGGTTCATGGATTACCTTATAAATATTATCACAATTATTTATTTTTTGGGATTAATCTTTTGGAAATACACCGCATCATTTGTCCTTCCAAATCATTCTCTTTTATAGACATGATTTTTCTTTCAATCTCTTTCCTCTATGAATGCACTACTTTTAATTACATTATTTAAAGGGAATTCTTCTAGATATCCATAAATCAATTAATATGGGAAATTATTGAATTAACCATATATAAATTACACTATATGGTGTTAGTTTTACTTATTATTACATATAAATCTATTCAATTTATTTTCAAGGTAAATATTGACAATATGTATACTTTTTTTCAATATGGGTGTTTATTTAATTATAAAGAATTTTGATTATATATTGCATAGATTATTAATTATTTAATATGATGAATTAATTGGAATAAATTTTATATTTTCGGGTATTATAATAGCCCCTAGATTAATTGATGACTCATGATATAAACTATCTTGTGTATTTTGGTGTACGCCTACCCCGAATAATATATTTCTTAAACACATGGCCTTGATAGTAAAATCATGATGTAAAAGACAATAATGTCTTGACTTATGGAATGGAATTAATAGTTAGCTAACCTGAATTTTATCACTAAGGAACTGGTTATTATAATACATGTTATATTTTTATTTCTGTTGTTATGAATTGGTATATTATACTTTCAATTTCATTTGATTATGGAATTATTTTGAATATATATTCCTTCCAAATTATTTATTCTAATATTAAGATCACTTATGATATTTAATTATTATCACTTATTTTTACCCTTACTATGTGTTTTAATTCACCAAATTCATATGTTTCTATTTCCCCGGGTTATAAAGAAAATTATTTCACATGATATGCCTATAAGAAAATAGCATGTTTGTATAATTTGTTGAAAATTTTGAAAGCTTATTATGGACTAGAATTTTATTATATAGTAGGGAAAATTTCAATTTGGTGAGAAAGAAATGGGATTAAATATCTAATGTAACTTCCTAATTATATAAATATCTAAACCTAAAATTTCATAAGAAATTATGTTTTAAAATATTTTCATTATGTCTTGTAATTATGGGATAATTATGTTCATGATGTTGTAGTTGGTATCAAAACCTATTTGTAAATTATATTTTTTCGGCATAGGATCTAAGATCATGGGTATTAAGTGTTAAAATAATGTATTAGGTAAGTTATAAGGTTGATCAAACCTCATTAGAATAGTTTCACACATGTTTTATGTCTTTTACACTTATATTTTTCACTTTTATCATTTTTGTTTTTTACATGTTAAATAATTTTTACCTAAGTAATTTAATTTTAATAACTAAAAAATGGACCTTATTACATATCTTTTACCTAATGATTTAAAATATGAAATTCATTTTTTCAAATAAAATTTCAAATGGTTATTATAATTATTTTTAATTTGAGCACACATAACAAGTAGTAACCATTTTTAGAAAAAGTCCATTTTATGCTTAAAAATTATGATTAAGAAAAAATTATTGTTATTGTTGAATTCTATGAAATTTTATTATGAATAATATAATATTTATATGGATTTAAAATAAATATAAGACCTAATTTAACCAAGTGAATATTTAATAAAAATAAAAGACAAAAAATAGTTTTTATTGGAATAAAATAGTACGTCAGTTCCAAATCATTAAACCGATGATTTCAAAATTAACAATTATATTTAAAATGTATAATATTACTTATTAAAGACATATTTTACTATAAAGATGGTTTAATAACTATTTATGTTGTTCTTAAATAAAAAGTATTTATTAAAATGTCATGGTATTTAGTAAAATGGTATTTTTCATTATTCACCTAAAATAAAACTATTTCAGAAAAAATCTATAAAATAATCCAATGCAAAGAATTGTATATTTAATACAAAAATGAATTTAATTTCCTAAAATTAAAATTATTCAATTTATTAATTTAAAATTTAAATTTAAATATATTATATAATGAAAATTTTGTTTTTTATAGGAAAAAAGACATTTAAATATTAACTAATTATTTTCTTATTTTCTATTAATTATTTATATAATATTATTATTTTAATAAAATTAAGTGAATCAAAAACAAATTTTAAATATATATATATATATATATATATATATCTTAAAGTATAATGTGATCTTATTAGTTATTTAATTACACTTATTGAATATTTTCAATGAATTTGTTTTTAAATTTTATTTTATTTTTATTTATACACATATTTTGTAAATAGGTTGCCTTTATTTATATCAAAAAAATCAATGGGTACTTTAAAACAACTATAATTATATTAATAAAAAATTTGTGGTCTTTTTGGGGGTTGTGTGAGAAATATTTTGTTTGACACATGTTTATTTTAAAGAGGAAATTAGTATTGAAAATTTCGAGGTGTTACATTCTAAGCACTTAAAATGAATTTTGTCCTCAAGATTTTATTATTAGGTTGAAAAAAAGTGAGTTTAATTTTCTCTCATTAAATCCTCTTGTTCCCATATGTCTTTCTCAAATATAATATTCCCCCATGTAACTTTGACTATATGGGTAGTCTTTTCTAAAACACTTTATCCCTTCAATCAATTTTTTTTGATGGATTTTCCTCATTTTAAAAAACATGCTCTAGTTGTATAGAATCTATATTCAATACTTGTGATGGTTCTAATATCTACCTCCTAAAAAGTTATACATTAAATACATAATGTAGTTCCTATAGGTTTGGGGGAGTTCCAAGTGATAATATATAGATCTGACAAGATCGAGAATCTAGAAGAGGATGATATAACTAGGGTTCATCTTCTATTTCTTCCCAAATCATGTTAAATTATTCTAAGGATATATCTAAAATAATTCATTTAAACCAACTTAAAAATCAAGATTTTGTATTTGGTTATCCAAAAAACTATTTTTACAACAATGTGTGGATTTTATATAGTGATTACTTCATTTAACCTCTTCCATCATTTCATGTACAAGGTAAGGTCATATCATCTTCCTCTCTCCAGCCTCATACCATCATATTGGATTCCATATAAATTTGAGAGTGAAAAATGTTGTTATATGATAACTCTATCTAAGGAAAGTATTTAATACCAATATCCTTGTAAATACATTGAACTAGGTCACAACATATCTTCAACATTTTTAATGATTCTTTTACAATAAGTGAAAAATGTTGTTATATGATAAATCTATCGAATGAAAGTAGTTAATACCAATATCCTTGTAAGTACATTGAACTAGGTCACAACATATCTTCAACATTTTTAATGATTCTTTTACAATAAATATTTATCTCACAATGATAAGTAATGTTGAAACTAAACTCTATCTCCAATATTCACTAAAGCCTATACCAAATCCTTGAGGTAAAACTCATATCTTGATTATATAAAATATATATAATTACTCCAAAAATTCTTACCACTTCCCTCATGAATAAATTGGAGATTTAGTAAACAAATAAATCATTATTGATGTTAATGAAATGCACTAACTTTTTCAGACGATCGACTATAACACAAATGGAATTATTTTCTTTAGATTTCCTGATGATTCCTATGAAAAAATACATGGTGATGTTTTCTCATTTCTATATTGGTATAGTTAATGTATGAATCATCCCCTTGGACTTATATTGTCAGGATTTAAATTTTTGGAATACCAAACTTTGAGATACATATTCTACAATCTTAATCTTCAAGTTATCCCACCATAAGTTTTTCATTAGATCTGTATACATCTTTTTTATTCTCTAATGAATATGGGAAATATTATTTATGTGAATAATATAATTATATGAATTTTTTGTGTAGTTTTGATGGAACATGTATCTATTATTCAACCCATATAACACCATCTATATCAAGGTTGAACTCTAGAGTTTTCATTACCTTTTTTATAGCTTCACATCATCTTTATAGGATTATTTGTTCTTTAAATGGATGGATATTTAAGTATTAATTTAGTTAATATGGGATTATTATAATTATTTATGACTAAAATATTCATCCTTTGTAATTTATTGTTTTTTATCCTCATCACGGATAGCATAGCATGATATTTCATACTCGAAGAATCACCTAAATTGTTTGCCTTCCTTCGGTAGTAATGTTTTGGTCATTCATAGTGTTTGATCAATTACAACCATAGAATATGGTGAATTATTATCTAATTATATGTGAATATATATTTCAAGATATTTTTTCAGTATATATACCACACTTCTCACCATAGAGATAATTCCACTAAATCATTACTGCAATGATCTCTTCTCTCATCCCCAGATCACGTGTCTAATAATTTTGTCTAGAGTTTTTAATTGATGTGAGGCAGAATAAATTACCTTAAATTTATACATGATATACATCCCAATACCTTTAATAAATAATCAATTTATATTACAAACCTTTACCCACTATATGGTAATATAAGTACAGGTGTAGTAAGAAACATATTATTTAGTTCCTTGAAATTGTTTCACATTCCTCTATATAAAGTAACATCACCCCCTTCCCATTTAACATGGTTAGTTATTTTTTCTATCCTAAATAAATTTCTTACAAATAATTGATAGAATACAACTATAGTAATAGAATAATGGATCATGGAAAATTTGGTGGGTCTAGGAAATTATTAAATAAAACCCAAGAATGATACTTTATAAAACTAGAATTCACACTCAATAATATTTTTATATAGTCTCTCATTTGATAAAGTATTCAAAATAGTACAAAATTTATCTTCATTCTCATTATGTACCATGGAATATATAATAATATCATCTATGAATAAAATCAAAAAATTAATCATGGTAGTCACTAAATACTCTATTCATTTTTTCCATGAATATGGATAAAGAATTTGTAACAAAAATGGAATTAATCTAAATTCATAATATCCATACATCATAAAGAAATATATCATAGAAATATCCTACCTTTTAACACATAAATATTGATATGTAGATCAAATTTCAATCATTGATATGTACGGATTTACTCTAAGCTAATCAAACATATCATTAATACAGGGTAGAGGATACATATTCATGATCATTGTTGTATTAAGCTTGTGATAATAAATTCAAAGACATAATGATCCGTCCTTCTTTTTGGCATAGAGGACTGGTGAATCCCATGGTGAAACACACAAGAATAAAAATACCTTATCCAAATTCTTCTGATGTTTCTTCTTTCATTACTCCAATTCTATTGGGTCTATTATATATAGACTCTTTGAGATAAGCATGAATCTAGGTATAAATTCAATAGAAAATCTATCTCCACACTCTGGGGTAAGACTAGGTAATTTATCCAGAAAATCTATCAATATATTCTTGTACAATAGGCGTGTCACCATGTTGACTTCCACATAGATCATTTGAGTTAGAAGTCCCTCATTGTTAGGTATTAGGACCTATATTATTAAGTTTTATTCTAAATGGAGTTCATGATAATCCTAATATTGATATTTAATGACATGATGACTCAAGATATGAAATGATATTTATTTATCCAAATAATTGATATGATATCTGTGAAAGGAAATAAAATTCATATCCATTATTATATTAAATTCAACTATGGGAAAAAGAACTAGAACTATATGATTTATATTCCCATAAATTTCTATTTAATAAGAGTTATATAACTTATATGTGATCATTATTCCACTATGTGTTTTCAAAGAAATGTATATATCCAATTATTTAGGTGTTGAATATATATTATGATCAAACATGTATTATATTAAATATTGTGAAGAACTAAAATGAAATAAGGCGTTAATATATCTAGAGTGGGGATTGTGTATACCCTAAATCACTTCATTTTCATGATACACCTTAGTGATAATGAGGGAATACACTCATCTATTCTCCATTAATATAATATGTTTTTTGGGTTTGTCAAAGTTGTTTTCTCTAATATTAGGGTATTAATTTTCATAATTCCAAAACTCCTTGAATTTGATCCATTGAAGTGTGGATGATTCATTAGTCTTGCTCTTTTTCTCCTACGATGTGTTGATAGTTCTCATAGAATTACTTTGATTATTGTGATCTATGTAGCCTCCTTATCACCACATAAAACACTTCTCTGGTGCCTTGATACAATTATGTTGGTTATTCCACTCACATTTTTCTACTTATATGTAGTTGACCATTATTTATTCTATGTGACTTATCATTAGAGCTTCCATGATAATCTACTTTAATTTTTCTCTATTTATAATAATTCAAGTCTCCAATTTCCATATTCACTTTCAAGTCATATCATACAATATATTTATATCTTCAAAAGTATCTCTTGACTAATTCATTTTAAATACATAGTTTTAATCCAGTAAACAACTAATAGATTTTACTATCACATCCAAAGAAATGACTAGTGAAACACCTTGTAATCCTTATGATGTTTGATTCATATAAACCAATGGGTTCTTCCACCTTTTTTTTCAACTCCAAAAATTATATCTATATCTTTGGGTAAAGAGTTTTAGGAAAATACATGTTGGGGAATAATTTCATTAAATCCTCTAACTACATAAATTCTATATCATACATTTTAATTATACTCTTAATGATAGCCTACCATTTATCAGCCTCTCCTTTTAAATAATAAATGGATAGCACAACCTTATCATGCTTCAAGTATTAGAGAATGGTAATTATCTTTTAAATAACATTAATATTTTTATTAGTAATAAATGGATTGTAAGAACCCCTAAATGTGATTCTTATGACCCATGTTCCCAAATCTGGTTCTATAAATAAGTACTTTGTATACAGGCTTCGATGCCAGCTATAAATGTCAGGGCATAACCATCCATAATTAAACAATAAAAATTATTATTCCATATATTATGTTCTTAAGTATCTTTTTAGGTTATTATCTGTATGGAATTATGAAAAAATTATATCTAACAGCGTATACATTATTTGTAACAAATATACTACTTTTTTACAATATATAAGTAAATATTTAATACATAATGAGTCAAAAACATATCACATAAATTTCTTAAGGAGGGGTAATCTCAAATGCTCAATAAATGAAACATACAACTGAGGCAATCATGGAATTAACATGGAATAAATATTTTTTTCAGGAATAAGTAAATAATATATATCCATAATCAAATTGAAACTGAGAGAAAGTTATATCCCTAATAATAAATTAAAATAGGGATATCAATAATAATAAAAAAATACCAATGGAATGAGTAATTTTGGACATTAAAACCTATTATCCAGGCCTTGTGACTAGACACTTCACTTTTCTTCGATCCCAAATTTAATACATCTTGATGAATTGGGTTGGCCTATGCCAAATAACCAAAACTTTTTTGTCTCATTAGACCTAGAGATTTATCATGGGGATATATAATTTTAATTCTTACTGGTCACCTGATTATGTCCACTTCATTCACTGTAATAGTAACAAGACCTTTCATGCCATTCCCTGAGGAACCACTTACTCAATAAAACATTGTTATTCATATAATTATAAATAAATAGATAAAATATATAATAAACCTTTGATAGTAATCAATAATAATCATTATTTACAATAAATTTTCCCATTTCAAAAATGGGATAACATTATCATAATCTATCTGGAGGAAGAAGGTGGATGGATTAAAAATACATAGAAAACTTTCCAATAATCATCCATATTAGAATAACAATATATGAAATACCAATACTTTACCCCATGTTATAATAATAACATAATTCCTTGGTGAACTTCATCTAATATTGATTATGTAAAATGTGATGTTTGAACTGTATTGAATAACATGTATATATCTAATTCAATACTATAATAACATTATGATATTCCATCTATAGGATGTAAGTGTATGGTTTCAAAATAATATATACCCCATGTAATATTGTAAACCTTTAAGGATGTTTTCATAGATGAAAAACATCCTTAAAAATAATTCTTTAAAGATACCACCCAATAAGGGACCTTAGATTTTATAGTTAGGAGTCATGCATTCATTTCTCTAAAATTATAACATATATATATTCAAGGATAAATCCTCAAACTTATATTTGAAAAAAATAACATTGGTATAAAAGAAGAAGTTAAGGGTCACATCCAAAAGTATTTTTAAAAAATTGAATTAAGAACACATTGAAAACATTTAATTATAAAATAATCTCCAATACAAGAGCCTTGAAAAAAAATATAAGAAATGTGGATCCAAAACATTTGATTATCAAAGGGTGATTTTTAATACATGAAATTACCTTTGTTGAAAACCAACATTATAAAAAAATTAATAAAACATTATTTTTATTAAAAAATAATTTTTGCATGATGATTATAAAATACCATAAAATATTATGATAGGAGAACCCATCATGGAATAAAAATGATCAACATTAAACATTATATCTCAATTAAGGGGATTTGAGATACCAAAAATCCTTTCTTTTGGAGAAACAATTGTATTTATATCCACATTAATAATGGAATATTTTGTGGCTAGTAAATCACAATAAATAAATATATTATTATAGATACATAAGGTTATTTAATAAACTATAAAAAGGAAACATGGTCGTTAACATGTAACATGTCTCAAAGAATTTTATTTAAGGCCCAGAAAAATATTGTGGCATGAGTTAATTTTAAAACAAAAACCCTTGAAAGAGATAGGTCTTGTAATGGAACCTAAAATACAATTATTAGAAGATAATTAATGACATGATATCTCATATAGTAAGTAAAAAAAACATAAATTAAATTATGTACAAAATATCAAATTTGTCTCGAAGAGAGGAATTTGATATGAAACCCCATACTTTGTCCTGATTTATTTTGTGCATACCCAAAATTTCCTAAATAATTAAATTAATTTCATTAAATACAGACCCCAGAACCTTATTAAACACTAAAACCTATTATTTTGATCATTAATAATCATCCTATATATATATTTTTGAGTTTATTACTTATTTTCAATATTGAGGGTAAGTAATTTATTATCGCTTTAAACTAGTTTCGTAATAGTCATGTTGGTATCTATTATTTTTCCAAATTGTATCAATATTATCAAATATAAACTTCTATTATAAGTTATATAGCTCAAATTTAATGGTATAATTTAATTCCATGGAAATTTTGATAACAAACTATAAAGATAAAATCAGTGACACTCATGTTTCAGTGACTCTTAACGAACCAAAGGTGGTTTCTTAATTAATGATTTAAATATTGATTTAATATTATAAAAATTGATAAATAATTATATAAATATTTATACACTATTATACCAATAAATATTTTTTAACTTCCATTCATAATATAAATGTGTATTATTATCCAAGTGGGTGGTTAAAGCAACCCATACTTGGACACGCTGTAACATACTGTGTGAGTATGTTTAAAGAGATTTTTATTTTGATATAATATAAATATAAATAAATAATAAAGACATTACTCTTTATATTTCAATATATTCAACCAAATGTTAATAATATGGGATAAATATTTAAAAAATAGGAGAAAATGAAAAAAATTGATTCTTCATTGAAGCGGTAGTCCATGAACACACATTTGACATTAATTTATTTTTATAAGTGGATGGAAATGAATTAATAAGGGTTTTACCATTAATAAAAAACATATAATTATATTAATGAAACTGAATTCTTCACATCATTATAGTGATAATATTTTTGTAAGTCTTTGTTAACAATAAAACTAAAGAGGGAGAAACTAATTACATTGGAGACTTGATCATTCATTGGTCATCATCTTAAAATTAAAGGAAATATTCTAACTATGATTTATGAGGACCTAATGTTCACAGTTTAGGTTTCTAAGGGAAGTAAAATAGATGAGTTCAATGGAGGAATTCAAAGGTGGTGTGTATCTTTTAAGGGTGGAAGTGGTATGTTTTTATAAATGAAAGTAAGGGAACATTTTTAAACACCTTTATATTTTTAAAACTTTCATGAAAATATTAATGTATTAATGGATATAAAATGGAAAAAAAGTTTTGAGTAAATATATATTGGTCGATTCAAATCTCAGACATTCAATTTGAGTAATATTTTTTACATTTCTACGGACTTTTACAAGTGGTTAAACACAATTTACCCCTATTACATTTATAGTGATAATTAATATTTAACCTTAGTAATTAATATTATAGAAAAAATGAACTTTTTAACTAATTTTAATTATTAAAACCATTTTATCAAATAATTTTTTTATATATATAGAATGCTTTTTAAAATAGAAACACTTAAACACATGAAATTTTTCTTATGAAAAACAATTTTATTATTATTTTAAATTTATATATATGATAAAATTATCATGGTTACAGATTTTGAAGCCATAAAATGATTTCTTAAAAAATTTAATACAATTTATGTGGCATCCAGGGAAATCCAAAATTAAACCTCGCCTTGAAAATACCTGATGTAAAGAGAAGACCAAAACAGTTTTTATATTAAACTAACATTTTAATTTAGTTATAAACATGTTTTTAATATTATACATACATATAATATTTGAAAATGAATAATTTTATTAATTAATTATATATTTTATTACTTTAAATATTTTAGGTTATTCCGACATGGGGATTAAATCATAGAAATTATAATTTTTGTGAATCTCGCATTTTTGGACTAAAATTAAACCTTTTTATGAAATGATAAAAATATTATACTAAGTCAATTTTGATAGAGGAATTAAAAATCATGATTTATTTATTCTATTTAAATTTTCAAATTTTCAAATTTTATCTTTTAATAGAGAATGAAAAATATAAAGAAAACGGGTTTATTAAAAATTAACTCATATTAACTGTTTATATTCTAAAGGTAGTGATTTTTAATTGATTTCAATATTCTCTTAATTAATATTGTTTATATATTATATTTTTAATCATATAAATTATTTGTTTTTTGAAAATAAAATTTATAGAACATGTTTACTTATTTAAAGTTAATCATATATTAAAATATTGGGTTGTTACATTCTCCACCTTAAAATAAATTGTGGCCTCACAATTTTTAATAATACATAATAATAAAATTTATAGGGGTATCCATAATCTAGAAATTAATTTAGGTAACAAAATTTCTAACATAAATAAGTCTAGGGAACTAACATATATTCATATATCTAAAATTTGTTTCAACCCAACCATTTGAGAAAAATACCTCTCATGGTTTGTTGTTAAAGCCTATTTTATTTCTATTTGAGTTTGTAGTTAGAGTTGGTTAGATATATTATCAAAGTTTGGTATAAAATATGATTTATTATTTTGGTAATTAGTATATATATAAATATATATATAAATATACAAACCACAAACATCAATTTATCATTCCTTGTTATTCATTAACTTGGTATCACTACAGAGAGGTTGAGGTCGAATGATGAAGTTAATGAAGAATGGTCCTCATCTTCATATGTCTCATTGATATCTATATATATACCCCTCCAATCCATTATTAGAGTACCCACCTCTAATGAATCCCAAAATATCCCTCTCCTATATTTATAGCTTTATTAGATAACCACCAATATTTTAGTATGCCTATTATACCAATCCCTTAATTACTCATTCTGTGAGGACATCGTGGCTAGTGGTTAGTAAGGTATTTATTCCCCACCATGTATAATTTGAAGGGTAATTCACATTCAAAAAAAAATTCCTTCCAAAACAGCTACTTTCTAATACACATGCTACAAGGGATTGCATGTTTTGATGCATAAAATCAAATTCTTCAACTGTTATTAGCCTCTGAGTAATAGGGAGGCCACCACATTTTCTACCTCAATATCATCTATTGTTGCACTTATAGAAGTGGATGGGATTTGTAATATATTTTAACCATTGGAATATTTCTTTTAACTTACCTATATATATCATGTCTTGTACACGGTGGTAGTGAATTGATGGATGATGGTGAAGATCGTCTAGTTTTACCTTCTATCGTAGTAGTGATGCTAAGATCTCTCAGTAGTGGTTACTGGTTATTATCTCTTCCCTCATTCTTTTTCCAAAAATGAATTTGATATTGGTAATCTATAATTTATTTTTTGAATAGTGTTTCTATATTGAAAGAGTTAATCCATTATCATAATCTCATCATTCCCATCTAAAAGAAGAATATCAATATTCATATCTCCTTAAACATAAGTGTGGGATACAAAAATCATGTTACTAGAAGTTTACATTGATAATAAAATAATTATGTTAGTAGATTAATATTTATTGAATACTTTATAAATACACTATGGTGATTATAATAAGAACCCAATAAGGAATCAATGACTCTTTATTGGAGGATAAGTGTAACCTCTTCCCTTTAATTTCATGACTAACACCCAACAATATGAGTATCATGGGATTATATTTATTTCCTTTATCTTCTCAACACATATAATCCTAGGTTCAAAAAAGGTTTTTATATGTTGGGTTTTATCATACTTATTAACTTAATTCTCAAAAATCGAGATTTCAAATTACTAAGAAATTTTTTAAAATATTCTAAACTCAATAAACATTCATATCTTTGCTACCAAAATCTAAATTCTCCTTCCTCAAACAACATTATTAATTACTAAAATCATATACCCAATTAATTTTATAATCTAATCATATACACTCAATAACATAAATTTCAAACCATATTTGAATATCTAACACATTAAACAATGACAAAATTATATATTACTTAAAAATGTAAATCTATTTTTAACCATAAAATGGAATAAACCACTAGTTCATAAGGTTTAAAAATATTTACTATATATAATGATTCCAAAAATGACATTAACTTCCCTAAAAATATCATGAATCAATTATAAATCACAAGGTTACCGATTATTATCTGACATACTTCATCAAAATAAAAACACTCATTATTATCTCAATGTCATGTGTATATAAAACATAAGAGTTTTTCAAGCCTCAAAAATGTGTTCTCCAAAGTTATACACAAAGATATAACCTTATAATAAAATCAATTTTCAATTTTTTTAATATATCATTTAAAACCATAGATGAATAACTACTAAAGAACAATCCTTATGTGTTTCATATAATCCCAAATAACATTTAGAATTTACCAGAATATAATTGATAAATATTTACCACAAATGAGGATAGATAAATGTAACAAGAATTAATTTATACTAATATATCATCCTCACTACCATAGTTAAGAATAAAAAACTCATTTTTCTATACTATAAATCATATACTATGATTCTCTACCATATAAGAATTCTCCCTTATTTAGTTATAAGTCACAATGGATTTTTGGGAACATACCATTCTCATATTAGTATTCATGATCTATTTCATCCAAATAATAAAACCGAAATGGTTATGGTAGTTTTAAAAATACGGAATTGAAATAATTAATTTAAATATTTATTCACTATTGACACCTTTATTTAACATATGATACTTTTGGATCAACCTATTACTCTCCTCGGTCAATCCTTGGTCAGCCATTGTCATTTTTTATTAGGTTTTTTAACCCAATTTGTTAAAAGAATTTTTAAATCCTTCATAATGATTCATAAAGTGAATTATATTAAACAAATAATATACATCAAGAGTATCTTTCCAGGTGTGAAGTATTAGGTCCACACATCATTCATCAGAGTGATGATTTATTCAATTATCCACCGACCCTTTTTAGGGTGATTACCCCTAGGTGTGTCAATGTAATAGATGCATCAACTTTCCAATAACCAAAAAAGTATGTATCACTATAAAATCTACATAATTATTATTTTAACAAAACATGAGGATATTATCCAATAATTAAACTTATTCCAAGGGTATTCACTAGATTTTTATCATCCTGATACCCAAATAAAATGTGAATTATTACCTTAACATTAAATCTATACTTATCCATAAGGGTTATCTATCATGATCAACCTGAACGTATCAAGCATTAAATTATCCTCTAGAAACGTCATAATATCCAAAAAAAATTAACAATTCCTTTGATAATAATTATAAAACCATAGACACGTGCTCCCAGATCTGGTACCATAAATATATACTTTATATACACACTTCGATGGAAACAATAAAATCCTATGTATAACCATCCTTAATTAAAATATCAAAATAATTATTATATATTTTAAATTCTTAAGGATATTTACATGTTGAGTGATTTAGATAATTAGGGAAAATTTATAAATAAAAATCACATGTTTTTTGTATCAAAGAGATATTTTTTACTGTATATACAAAGATACTTAATCCATAATGAGTAATTAACATATCCCATAAATTCATTCATGTGTTCTATTCATTTAAATATGTAACATTTAATACCTTTCCATATAAGTTAGGGAAATGGAAACATAAGTAGTTGTGAGATCAAATGCACAGTTAAAGAAACACAAAACTAAGGCAATCAAAAAATAAACCTAGAAAAACTATTATGGTAGGAATAAGTAAATATCATGAATCCATAATCAACATGAAATAAATAGCATGTTAACTTCATGTAACTAAATGAAAACATGTATTTCACTAATACTAACCACATATTAATGTTAAGGATAACTTCATATATCAAAAAAAATCAAGACCTTACTATAAGTCACTTTACTTTTCATCAAGAATATAGTCTAGAAATATTATTGAATTGGTTAGTCAAATTTCAACTACTAAAACTTGTTCTGTCTCATGAGACGTGATAACACATCGAGGGGATATATAATTTTGGACCCCACCCCCACCCGATTATGTACAATGAATTTACTGTATGATTCATTTAGATCATTCATATTATTCCCTAAGGAACCTCTTACTAAATAAAACATGGTAATCATTAAAATGATAAATATGAAAATAATATATATAATCATCTTGTTTTATAATTCAATAGTCATCAAGATTGATAATATTTTCCCTCATTTTAAAAAGTGATAATATGATCATAAACCATCTAGCAGGAAATGGTGGATAGATAAAAAATATATAGTTAACTTTCTAATAGTCATATATATCTTAATTAAAAAAATATATAAATTCAACACTTTTCCCCATGTCAATGGAATATCATACTTTCTCAATGAATATTATCTAATATGGATTACATAAAATGGGATGTTCAAGCTATATAGAAAAATGACTGTATATGTAAGTCAATATTAGAGAAACATGATCATAATCCATACATAGGAAGAGATTGGATTGTTTAAAAAGAATATATTCTTATTGTAACAAATGGAACCTATAAGGATGTTGATATAGATGAAAAATACCCCATAAAAGAATTCATGAATTATACCACCCAAAAAAGGGATAGTGAATTAAATGGTTTCGTATCATGAGTTTATTTCCCCAAAATTATAAAATATATATACTAGAGGATAAATTATAAAATATAAAACCTATTAGGGATAAAAAATTTGAAAATTGAAATCTAAATGAAAGGGGAAACTATAATGATACTTTAGAAAAGTTTTTTTAACATTGACTTATTAGAGGATGTTACATGTCACTTCAAAAAGTCTATCAAAATGTGTAATGAAAAATCATTGATTAACATTACATTTAAATGAATCTATAATAATATATCCTTGGAAATGAAATAAAATTTTATAGGAAATGTGGATATAAGACATTTTATTATGAAAGGGGCATTTTTAATACTAGAAATTACCTTTATTTAAAACTCGCATTGTAAAAAAATTAATAAAACATTTTTTGTATTAAATAATCATTTAACCAAGAGGATATAAAATGAAATAAAATATTATGGTGGGATAACCCAAAATGGGAGATCAATTTTCAATATAAAACATTATTTCTTATAGAAGGTCATTTGTGTTCCCAAAAGTCTTCACTACTAGGGAAACAACTGTGTCAATAGGCACTTGAATAAGTATACATGTTTTGTCTAGTAAATGACATAAAATGAAAACATTTTGATAGAAATATATACAAGGGTATTTAATATACCACATAAATTAAACATGATGGTTAAAATGAACCATGACTCAAAGAATATTTTTTGAGGCCATGAAAAATAGTTCACCTTGAGTAACACATTAATCAATGCCCCTTGAAAGGGATAGGGAGTCAAGTTAAACCTAAAATAACATAATTAAAATATTATTCATTTGATGATATGTCACATAGAATGCATGTAAATCACATAAATGAAATTAGTTCCATAATATCAAATGTATCCTAAAGAGAGTAATTTGAGATGAAAACCATTACTGTTATGAACCTGGTTGGATGTCATCTGATCTGACACCCGACCCTATCTGAGACATGACTTGAAGGGTATTCCCAATCCCCATGTTCTAGAAACAAGTGTTAGGAATCAAATATAATCCAAATGGTAATGATTTCAGCCCAATAAAATATGATCAATAAACATACTAGAAAGGTTGAAAAAACAATAAATAGATAAATTTAATTAATACCAAACTGGTCTAGATACAAACTATAAATGAATAGGGTAATGAAAAAAGTAAAAGATATAAAAAAACACAACCATAATAAAGACAACTTGATCTCTATGTGAACTCAATGTATCAACCATCCGCAAGACCAAATTGCTCCAAGATCTAGCTCAAACTAGAAATCCTAAGCAAGAAGCTAAACCGGAAAAATAGATCAGGTCTACCAACACCAAATGTAACAAGTGGGTGCGAGCTTAACATCCTAGTAGGAAACCACCACAGATTTCTTGTGTTTCCTTTCCTAAAGAAATCTAAAAAAACTACTTTGGAATAAATATATAAAAATAGTTTTTTCTCATTTCAAAATAATCAAACGAAGATTTTTATTTATCAAAAACAATACACACCACATTTCTATTTTCAAAATGGAATACCATTTTAAACCCAAATCCCAATCTAAAATCAAAACAGGGAAATAAAAAATTATTCTGAAATTAAATAATCATTATAAGTAAAAAAACCAAATGAAGAAAAATATAAACAAGCACATATAGAGTGTAGACCATGGGAATTTCCTAAACATCCCTAGAGTGATCCCTAGACATACTCAATCTGGACACACCTGTCGACATATGGTGATGCACCATAGTCAATAAACAATTGGATGCTCTAAAATATCCTCACTAGTGTCAAAACCCCCCTAGACTCTAAGACATATAAGGGGTTCCAACCCATCTAATTGGGGTTGATATGAAACCATCACTCGTGTAACACCCCAATCTTCTACGGTACGCTTCTCTTTGAATAATGTGATAGTGTGCGTTGTACGCAACACCGATTTCTAACACACCATAACCAATCAAACTAGCCGTTATGAATAGTAATACCTACTTTTTGAAATTATATATATTTTAAAATGGACTTCATTTTTGGATTCGGAATATCAAATTTAGCCTAAGGTGAAATTTTGGTACTTTTCGGATAACTTTAATATTTTGATGAATAGTGAAAATTACTAAATTTTAATTAAAAACAACTTTTTTAATCAAAATAATTAATAGTGATAAATTATGAATTTGAGTGGTTTTAAAGTATATTTAGAATATATTTTTACCATTTAATATAATTTTGGTCATTGGACATAATTTTACAATTAAACCAAACATAAACAAGTGTCAATCTTTTGATAGTTATTATCTCTTAAAAACACGCTTTTTGTTTTGACAGCGGGAATTAATTTTAAATTAATTTCTGCCACTTATGTGTTTTGAATTTAGAAAAATGGATTCCATATTTGGAATCAGGATGTTAAAATTTTGTAAATAGTTAACTTTTATTTTTAGACATTTTGAATAATTACTGCGGTAAATATTTTATTTACCATGGTTAAGGGTAAATCCGGTAAATGAGGGTTAAAAAATAATATTATAATAATACTAAATTACCCTAAAACGTGTCCTAGACTTATTGGTTGATACATGTTCGACCATAGGCATCTTTGGGTCGATTTTGGGACCCCATGGTGCCACTTTTAGGTGATAGGGACACTTTATTTTAATTAAGTTAAAATGAATACAAAAATGACACAAGCATATATCTTTTAGAAAAACAATTTTTACATAGGGTTATATATGTTGGAATTTAGATTATAAATATTAATTAGAAATATAAAAAACTTTCCTACATAATTATATTTTATTTATAATTTTTAGACAATAAATAATTTAATTTATTTATGACACAATGATGATGAAGTAATTACTATAATAGTGAAAAATTAAAATAATTGATATTATAAATACCCAAATAAATATAATATGAAACTTTTAATGAATTAAACTAATTTCTAGGATAATATGATATATTAGGATTTATTTAATTGACTTTTTTCTAAGTAATCAATCTGTTATGAGTTTCACAAAAATCAACTATTGAATAGTGTCAAAATTGACATAAAAGAGTTCTTAAAACAAATATTATATTATTAATTGATATTAAATTACTAAAAATCTAAGGTTCGGCCAAGAGACTTATATCATGATAGGTTCATCATTAACGGACCACTTTGGGGTCGCTTGGATGTATATAGTAAGTTTATTAACCATATTATATAAAAATACAAAGAGACATTTTAAAAGTGAAACTAATTAACTTAGAGTTAATACTTAAAGATAAGGTTAATATAAGTACACAAACCTGTCTAAATTCTATTTGTTGAGTTGTTTTAGACCTATCCCCACCTTAACATTTAAATAATCAACTTTGGAGTCATTAGAAACCGAATATGAATTTATTATAAATTAATATTTCTAGCTTTTCCAAAGGTGCCCCTCACCCCTCTTATAAAAGGGAACTCCTCCTTCTCTTTTCTTCACACCTTCAAAACCTTTTGGTTCGGCCAAACTCTTCCCAAATACTCTCCCAACTTCCCTCAATACAACCTAGAGGCCTTATTTTGATCATAAATCCAACCTAAGGAGCCCTTTTGATCAAATCAAAAGGAAGAACCTGAAGAAGAGGTAATGTTTTCACCACCCCTTTTCAAGTTCCTTTCTTCTTCCACTTCTTCTTTCTTTGTTATTACCATTCTAAAATAATAACTCCAGTATCTTATATATACTATGATGTTATTATAAATATGGTACAACCATAATCAGTATTCTATCCACCCTTTGAATAACATGTCACCATACGTGCGTACGTACGGCTTACCGTCTCCACGTCGTGGTGTAATGGTTATTCAATATATTATTATTTGGATGGGTATAATAATGATGTGTAACTCATGTAAATAATAAATATAACATGTTAATGATTCTGTATATATGATATAACATCCATTTATATATTATTTTAATATCAAAAGAATGATATTGTCGCTCGTGCGTACGTATGGACTACCGTCTCCACGAACGCGATGAGATTCATTCTCCATCGTATCCATTCAAGTATAATTATCATTTGATGATTTAAAAATGATGTTTAAGGACTTGATATCATTCTGTATATGAATAATATACAACCTATCCATTACAAACATGGCTTACGTAACAAAACATATAAAAGAAAATGAGTAAGTTAACACCCGAAACAACGATAATACTAAGATATTATTAAAAAATCAATGTTAAAAGATCATATATGATATCATATTAATATATATGATTCTTGTATAATTTAATAACAATTATTTCACCATTATACAGGATTTTAACCTACCCCAACCAAGGAAAAGTACAAGGTAAGGGTTATTTCACAATCTCTTCATTATCCGAGGTTGTTTATACGTAATTATCTACTGGGATCTCTTTATCATCCACATCTGTGTTTCTTCAAAATGTATTTCATAACATTTTTACTATTTACTATAATATGGGTTAAAGTCATTTATACCATTGTTTGACTTTTTATAAGAGTTTTATAAAGGAATCCTTCCGTCGTTTTCCAAACAAGGTGCTTTTTAACCTTTTCGACAGAATTAAGGTAAGAATGTTTTTTAACTTATACGGTGGGTGCGGTTATTTTCCGCCGTTATAAAATCGTCTAAGCTTCCATTACAAGCTTATAAGAATATTTTCAAAAGAAAATGTTTTATTTTATATGTCTCTTAAATGATTTCAAAATAAAAAGAGATATTTCTATAAAAAGAGTTTTGATTTCATCTATGTCAACATCCTTTGATGGATTTTACGCTTATTTGAAGTTGATGATACAAAACTTATATATTGTATTGAAGGTTTTATGATATGTTTGACTGTGGATGTTCTATTTTTATACCATTCATAGTTTATGTTGAAAGTATTGGCATTTCATATGCTAGTTTTAATACTAATGTTTATGTTATGTTTAAACCTTTTCATATGGGAATGCATTGGACTTAATATGTGATGGGTGGAGCCCGCTATAGCTCCTCGATGCATCGGTAGGTCTCATGAGACAAACTAGTGTCTTGGCACAAGGACTTGGCAAAATCTTATTTATAGTATTGGCACGAGGCCTTGGCTATGTGGTTATGATAGTCTGGCATTATGAATTCCATCATTATGAAAGTGGTTATTGATTTTGTATGTGATTATTCGATTAGTAGAATATCCATGTGAATAAGTAAATGGCATTATTTCATTTTATTCATGCCATACTATGTTGAAAGTTCAAGTTTGAAAGTCTTTTGTTTTAGTTATACATTGCCTTAAATGTTTATTCTTATTTATGAAAGTTTCTGCTATATTGTTATCCTTACTGGGCATTTGAGCTCACCCCTTTTCTATGTTTTATTTTTCCCAGGAAGTGAAGAAGTAAATTATGAATGACCTGCAGGGATATTATGTAGGGATATGAGTGTGGATTATGGAGACAATATGTTGTTGTAGTAGTTTTTCATTTTATGATGTAATGTAAGACATATGAATATACCTAGTGTTTCCAAGGCTACTAAACCAATCGGTCTTTCGAGATTTGATCTTTCTTGTGATCATTCCAATGTTATGTAATAATGCACCGACTCTGGGTAACTAGGGTCGGGGCGTTACAGTTGGTATCAGAGTAAGTTTAGTACAAACCTTGGAAGCTAGATTTAGATAAACTCTGATTAGATCACGTAGACCTAAGATGAACTTTGAGGATTAGTATAGAAGAACTTCCTAGAATTTTGGTATTGTAGAGATTTTGTGAGTTTTCTGAGCAATACATCCCTATCTGGATACGAGCAGGTAGAGGCGGATCCGGCACAGATGTACCTAGGGGTAAAACCCGAAAACACCGCTTTGAGCTAGACTCGAACGGGAACTGGTGAACGACAACGGGCCTTGCTGCACTCTTGGTTACGACACTCCCGGGGGATATGCTTAGGATAACTCTCATTTTCTTTACAAATCATTATGAAGGGTTTGTGAGTATATACTTCCTCAAAGAAAACATTTTTATGATTATGGATTATATCCATAAATAGTTCAATTTATGTTAAGTGTTTTATAAGTATGGGATTATGTATTTTGATTCATAAACTGATCTACTTTATGCCATTGTTTTGAAATGGCGCCTAGTGGAAGAAATGGAAACCGTATAAATGCATGCACTCCATGTATGGATTGCCCTCCTGCTCAAGATAATTATAGTGGAGCTGGTGATGCAACTGGTGCCGATCAGCTAATCACCATACTGGGACAACTTACTCAGGTTATGAATAATAACCTTACCCGTATGGAGCACCCTGATCCACAGCGTGGAGGATCAATGTTAGATAGATTCATGAGGCAACAACCACCAACGTTCAATGGGAGTACAAATTCCTTAGTAGTTGAGCAATGGATAAATTCCCTAGAGAAAATATTTCAGGCTTTGGGGAGCAGTGAAAGGGAAAAAGTTATCATGGCAGTTTACCGCCTCACTGGAGATGATGATCAGTGGTGGTCATTGATTAAAAACATGAAGGAAGATGATGAAGTATCAAATATGGAATGGAGGGAGTTCAAAGATCTGTTTTTAGAAAAATACTTTCCTCGCGACAATTGAGCAGATATGGAAAGGCAATTTCTATGTTTGAGACATAAGGAGGATGAGAATGTCACAAAGTATGAGGCTAACTTTACAAGGTTAGCAAGGTATGCTGGTGATTATATACGTAACCGAAGAAGTAAGATTGATCGTTTCTTTGATGGGTTAAAACCATTTCTCCGTCGAGCATTAGTCTCACAATCCTTCTCGTCATAAGAAGACATTGTCTCATGTGCTATCAAGACCGAAAAGGAATTCTCTAAGTCTTATGACTTTAAAGCAAAGCAAGACAAGAAGAGACCTGCTGATCAATCTGGGAATGGAAATAAGGGGAAGAAGGGAAAGGTTGAATATCCATCCTGTGGTAAATGCGGGAAGAAACATCCTGGTACTTGCTTGAAGGGAATGGGAGTCTGTTACAAGTGTGGTGAAAAAGGCCACCAAGCTCGTGATTGCAAGGGGAAGAAGGAAGCTACCAACGTTCAGTGCTACAATTGCAGAGAGATGGGGTATTATGCAAATGAATGTCCTAAGCGTCAGGAGAACTTAACTCAGAAAAGGCCAAGGGATCAAGGCCAGGCTTATGCTATCACTACTGCTGAGGTAGAAGCTCTGAAAGACGTGGTGGCAGGTAATTTAATGGTTTCCTCAAGTTTAGAAAATGCATTATTTGATTCTGGATCATTACATTGTTTCATATCTTCCCAGTTTTCTAAGAAAATTAGATATTTCCAATTTGATTTAACAAGGGAGTTGTCAGTTAAAACTCCTAAGGGAAGTATCATTGCAACAAAGTTTTGTGAATCAGTTCCCATTAGAGCACATAAATGTTCTTTATCTGCTGATCTCATCGTCATACCTATGATTTATTTTGATATAATCCTCGGTATGGACTGGCTTTCGTACTATGATACGAAGATTTATTGTAAGAAGAAAGAGGTTACGATTCTTGATGATAATGATAAGGAACACCTTATCTTTAGAGCAGAATCATCACCACCTAATTCTTATTTAGATCCACCCCCAGTAGCTCAACTAAATTCAATTATTGGGGAGGAAGAGAATGAAATAACTGTTGGTGAGGAAAGGAATGTTCAAATAGAGGATTTACCTATTGTGAAAGAATTTGTAGATGTATTTCCAGAAGATTTACCTGGACATCCTCCAGAACGAGAAGTTGAGTTTTCCATTGATTTAATTCCTATATCAAGGCCTATATCGAATACCCCTTATAGAATGGCCATTGTAGAGTAAGTCGAACTAAAGAAACAACTAGAGGAATTGAGTAATAAAGGATTTATTCGCCCTAGTGTTTCTCCATGGGGAGCCCCTGTTCTTTTTGTTAAAAAGAAAGATAGATCTATGAGGTTATGTGTCGACTATAGGGAGATCAATGTTATAACGATAAAGAACAAGTATCCCCTACCTCGCATTGATGATTTATTTGACCAACTGCATGGAGCTCAATACTTTTCAAAGATTGACCTTCGATCTGGATACCATCAGTTGTGTGTAAAGAAGGAAGACATTCCGAAGACAGCATTTCGAACCAGGTATGGGCATTACGAGTTTACTGTAATGCCTTTTGGATTGACTAATGCACCCTCTGTATTCATGGATCTGATGAATAGAGTTTTCAAGGAGTATCTCGATGAATTTGTGGTGGTATTTATTGATGATATCTTGGTATACTCCAAAACCTACGAAGATCATGAAAATCACTTGCGCATTATCTTGAAGACTCTGAGGAGGCATGAATTATATGGGAAGTTTAGCAAGTGTGAATTCTGGCTTCAGGAGATTTCTTTTCTTGTCCATATTGTCTCTAAAGATGGAATCTCTGTTGATCCTTCTAAGACCAAGGAATCCAAGAATGGCCAGCACCTACGAGTATAACTGAGGTACGTAGTTTTATTGGTTTGGCAGGTTATTATCGACATTTCGTCCAGAATTTTGCCCGATTGGCTAACCCATTAACGAAGCTCACACGTAAAGGGGTTAAATATGCTTGGACAAAAGAGTGTGAAGAATTTTTCGAAGAACTGAAGATAATATTAGTCAATGCTCCTATATTGACTCTACCATCTGGGAATGATGGGTTCGTTATTTATAGTGATGCATCAAAGAAAGGACTTGGTTGTGTCCTTATGCAAAATGATAGAGTTATTGCATATGCATCACAACAGTTGAAAATTCATGAGCAAAACTATCCTACTCATGATCTCGAGTTAGCAGCTGTAATCTTTGCTTTGAAGATATGGAGGCACTACCTCTATGGTGAAAAATGTGAGATTTATACTGATCACAAGAGTTTGAAGTATATTTTCTCACAAAAAGAACTCAACATGAGGCAAAGGAGATGGCTTGAATTACTCAAGGATTATGATTTCACGATACACTACCACCCAGGAAAAGAAAACAAGGTGGCATATGCTTTGAGTAGAAAAGACCATGGAGTTTTGAACAATATGAGAATTGAAAGGGATCCAATTTTCATGGATCTAGTGAAGATGGACATGGGAATAACCAGGGAAGGTGAAACATCAATGCTTTTTCAAATGGTTGCCAAACCATCTTTACTAGAAAGGATTAAGAGTTCTCAGACCAATGATGAAGAATTTCAAAAGAAGATTAAAGCTGTGAATGATGGGATATTGAGAGACTTTGTGTATGAAGATGGAATTTTGAAATTTGGGAAGAGACTTTGTGTTCCCGATATACCTGATCAAAAAAGGGAATTGATGGATGATGCTCATAGTTCCAATTTCTCTATACACCCTGGAGCACCAAAATGTATAGAGATTTGAAGGAACATTTTTGGTGGGACAACATGAAGAGGGAGATTGCTGATTTTGTGTCAAGATGTATGGTTTGTCAACAAGTGAAAGCTGGAAGGCAACAGCCTGGAGGAGTCATGCAACCTCTTCCCATACCAGAGTGGAAATGGGAAAATATTACGATGGACTTTGTCATGGGGCTACCAAAGACTCCTAGAAGGAACGATGCAATATGGTTTATTGTTGATCGTCTTACCAAGTCAGCACATTTTCTTGCTATAAGAGAAGATCTACCCCTGGATCATCTAGCAAGACTATATATTAATGAAGTTGTGAGACTTCATGGAGTACCCCTATCGATTGTTTCTGATCGTGATCCCCGTTTTACTTCAAGATTCTGGAAAATTATTCAGAAATCCCTATATACTGAACTTCATTTGAGCACTGCTTACCACCCTCAGACAGACGGACAATCAGAACGGACTATTCAAACCTTAGAATACATGTTGAGATCTCTCTCACTTGACTTTCAGGGTATGTGGGATCAATATTTACCTCTGGTAGAATTTTCCTATAACAATAGCTTCCATTCGAGTATTCAGATGGCACCATATGAAGCGTTATACAGAAAGAGATGTCGTACACCAACCTGCTGGGATGACGTCGGTGAAAGAAAACTTGTAGGTCCAGAACTGGTGGAGGAAATGATGGAAAAGGTGAAGGTAATCCAAAATCACATCAAAGCAGCTCAAAGTAGGAAGAAGAGCTATGCCAATAATCGAAGGAAGGATTTGGAATTTCAAGTCAGTGATCATGTTTTCCTAAAGTTATCTCCATGGAAGGGAGTAATACGTTTTGGTAAGAAAGGTAAATTGAGTCCCAGGTACATCAGACCTTTCAAAATTCTAGAACGAATTGGGGTTGTAGCTTACCGATTGGCAATGTCGCCAAGTCTCTCCAAAGTTCATGATGTGTTCCACGTATCTCTGTTGAGGAAATACATGCCTGACCCAACGCATGTACTCACCTATGAAGAATTAAAACTAGAACCTGATCTGTCTTATTGTGAAGATCCTGTCAGGATTCTTGATACGAGAGAACAAGTATTGAGAAACCGGACGACGCGTCTGGTAAAAGTCTTGTGGAGAAATCATAAGATGGAAGAGGCAACGTGGGAACCCGAGGAACTTATGATGAAGAACCACCCGAGTCTTTTCATGTGATAAGTATTCTAGAAATTTAGAGGACGAAATTATTTGAAGGAGGGGAGAATGTAACACCCCAAGCTTCTACGGTACACTTCTCTTTGAATAATGTGATAGCGTGTGTTGTACGCAACACCGATTTCTAACACACCATAACCAATCAAACTAGCCGTTATGAATAGTAATACCTACTTTTTGAAATTATATATATTTTAAAATGGACTTAAATTTTGGATTCAGAATATCGAATTTAGCCTAAGGTGAAATTTTGGTACTTTTCGGATAACTTTAATATTTTGATGAATAGTGAAAATTACTAAATTTTAATTAAAAACAACTTTTTTAATCAAAATAATCAATAGTGATAAATTATTAATTTGAGTGGTTTTAAAGTATATTTAGAATATATTTTTACTATTTAATATAATTTTGGTCATTGGACATAATTTTACAATTAAACCAAACATAAACAAGTGTCAATCTTTTGATAGTTATTATCTCTTAAAAACACGTTTTTTGTTTTGACATCGGGAATTAATTTTAAATTAATTTCTGCCACTTATGTGTTTTGAATTTAGAAAAATGGATTCCATATTTGGAATCATGATTTTCAAATTGTGTAAATAGGTAACTTTTATTTTTAGACATTTTGAATAATTACTGCGGTAAATATTTTATTTACCATGGTTAAGGGTAAATCCGGTAAATGAGGGTTAAAAAATAATATTATAATAATACTAAATTACCCTAAAACGTGTTCTAGACTTATTGGTTGATACATGTTCGACCATAGGCATCTTTGGGTCGATTTTGGGACCCCATGGTGCCACTTGTAGGTGATAGGGACACTTTATTTTAATTAAGTTAAAATGAATACAAAAATGACACAAGCATATATCTTTTAGAAAAACAATTTTAAAATAGGGTTATATATGTTGTATTTTAGATTATAAATATTCATTAGAAAGATAAAAATATTTCCTACATAATTATATTTTATTTATAATTTTTAGACATTAAATAATTTAATTTATTTATGACACAATGATGATGAAGTAATTACTATAATAGTGAAAAATTAAAATAATTGATATTATAAATACCCAAATAAATATAATATGAAACTTTTAATGAATTAAACTAATTTTCTAGGATAATATGATATATTAGGATTGATTTAATTGACTTTTTTAGAAGTAATCAATCTATTATGAGTTTCACAAAAATCAACTATTGAATAGTGTCCAAATTGACATAAAAGAGTTCTTAAAACAAATATTATATTATTAATTGATATTAAATTACTAAAAATCTAATTTTCGGCCAAGAGACTTATATCATGATAGGTTCATCATTAATGGACCACTTGGGGGTCTCTTGGATGTATATAGTAAGTTTATTAACCATATTATATAAAAATACAAAGAGACATTTTAAAAGTGAAACTAATTAACTTAGAGTTAATACTTAAAGATAAGGTTAATATAAGTACCCAAACCTGTATAAATTCTATTGGTTGAGTTTTTTTAGACCTATCCCCACCTTAAAATTTAAATAATAAACTTTGGAGTCATTATAAACCGAATATGAATTTATTATAAATTAATATTTCTAGCTTTTCCAAAGGTGCCCCTCACCCCTCTTATAAAAGGGAACTCCTACTTCTCTTTTATTCACACCTTTAAAACCTTTTGGTTCAGCCAAACTCTGCCCAAATACTCTCCCAACTTCCCTCACTACAACCTAGAGGCCTTAGTTTGATCATAAATCCAACCTAAGGAGCCCTTTTGATCAAATCAAAAGGAAGAACCTGAAGAAGAGGTAATGTTTTCACCACCCCTTTTCAAGTTCCTTTCTTCTTCCACTTCTTCATTCATTGTTATTACCATTATAAAATAATAACTCCAGTATCTTATATATACTGTGATGTTATTATAAATATGGTACAACCATAATCAGTATTCTATCCACCCTTTGAATAACATGTCACCATACGTGCGTATGTACGGCTTACCGTCTCCACGTCATGGTGTAATGGTTATTCAATATATTATTATTTGGATGGGTATAATAATGATGTGTAACTCATGTAAATAATAAATATAACATGTTAATGATTCTGTATATATGATATAACATCCATTTATATATTATTTTAATATCAAAAGAATGATATTGTCGCTCGTGCGTACGTACGGACTACCGTCTCCACGAACGCGATGAGATTCATTCTCCATCGTATCCATTCAAGTATAATTATCATTTGATGATTTAAAAATGATGTTTAAGGACTTGATATCATTCTGTATATGAATAATATACAACCTATCCATTACAAACATGGCTTACGTAACAAAACATATAAAAGAAAATGAGTAAGTTAACACCCGAAACAACGATAATACTAAGATATTATTAACAAATCAATGTTAAAAGATCATATATGATATCATATTAATATATATGATTATTGTATAATTTAATAACAATTATTTCACCATTATACAGGATTTTAACCTACCCCAACCAACGAAAAGTACAAGGTAAGGGTTATTTCACAATCTCTTCATTATCCGAGGTTGTTTATACGTAATTATCTATTGGGATCTCTTTATCATCCACATCCGTGTTTCTTCAAAATGTATTTCAAAACATTTTTACTATTTACTAGAATATGGGTTAAAGTAATTTATACCCTTTTTTGACTTTTTATAAGAGGTTTATAAAGGGATCTTTCTGTCGTTTTCCAAACAATGTGCTTTTTAACCTTTTCGACATAATTAAGGTAAGAATGTTTTTTTTAACTTATACGAAGGGTGCGGTTATTTTCCGCCGTTATAAAATCGTCGAATCTTCCCTTACAAGCTTATAAGAATATTTTCAAAAGAAAATGTTTTATTCTATATGTCTCTTAAATGATTTCAAAATAAAAAGAGATATTTCTCTAAAAAGAGTTTTGATTTCATCTATGTCAACATCCTTTGATGGATTTTACGCTTATTTGAAGTTGATGATACAAAACTTCTATATTGTATTGAAGTTTTTATGATATGTTTGGTTGTGGATGTGCTATTTTTATACCATTCATAGTTTATGGTGAAAGTATTGACATTTCGTATGCTAGTTTTAATACGAATGTTTATGTTATGTTTAAACCTTTTCATATGGGAATGCATTGGACTTAATATGTGACGGGTGGAGCCCGCTATAGCTCCTCGATGCATCGGTAGGTATCATGAGACAAACTAGTGTCTTGGCACAAGGCCTTGGAAAAATCTTATTTATAGTCTTGGCACGAGGCCTTGGCTATGTGGTTATGATAGTCTGGCATTATGCATTCCATCATTATGAAAGTGGTTATTGATTTTGCATGTGATTATTCGATTAGTAGAATATCCATGTGAATAAGTAAATGGCATTATTTCATTTTATTCATGACATACTATGTTTAAAGTTCAAGTTTGAAAGGCTTTTGTTTTATTTATACATTGCCTTAAATGTTTATTCTTATTTATGAAAGTTTCCACTATATTGTTATCCTTACTGGGCATTTGAGCTCACCCCTTTTCTATGTTTTATTTTTCCCAAGAAGTGAAGAAGTAAATTATTAATGACCTTCAGGGATATTATGTGGGGATATGAGTGTGGATTATGGAGACAATATTTTCTTGTAGTAGTTTTTCATTTTATGATGTAATGTAAGACATATGAATATATCTAGTGTTTCCAAGGCTACTAAACCAATCGGTCTTTCGAGATTTGATCTTTCTTGTGATCATTCCAATGTTATGTAATAATGCACCGACTCTGGGTAACTAGGGTCAGGGCGTTACAACTCGAGACAATAAATGATACCCAGGAAACATATTGTAATGGAACACTATTCAAGTATGGCGCCCTCTCACAAGGACTCGCCTTACCTACCACCACTGCACTTTCCTACCCATTACACTAACACAACATATATGATAACCCATATAGGTAAATCCCTATTTAGGGGTGCCTATCAAATAAAAAACATTTCACAAGTTCCACCCAGATCGTCACATCAAATGGTGTTGTAAAATATTTCTCAAAAACATTCAAAAATGCCAAAAAAGCATTTGCACTTTCAAAACCACATTCCACTCCAAAAAAAACATGAAGTGCCAACCAGTCCTTACACCGAGTCCATTTAAAATACACTCACAATCATTTACAAACCATTTCTAAAATTATATTAAACACCATTTTCATATATACATTGTCAAATGGGACTTCACCTTCTAATATCAATTCCTTTCAAAACCAAGGTGAAAATACACAATATACTTAAAGATTCAAAAATGGGATTTAACTCTATATAAAAACCAACCATCATTTCTAAAGTTCCAAACATGGAATAATTTTGAACATAGAATTAAAAAAATTAAACCCATATTGAGACTATAATCCATTTAGGAAAACATGTAGGATTTTAAGGAAATTGGGAGAAGGAGGAAGAAGAAAAGGTTTAGTGTTTTGGAAACAGTGTTTCATTGTAAAAGGGACTTAACCAATACCATTTTCATTTATGTATCCATACATGTGTGTATCCCATGAACATATGGATGTTACCACATCCAATGTTTTACCAAAAACATCCATGAAGTTATCCAAAACCATTTATAAAGTAACACCACATATTTTCCAACCAACACAACAAACCACATGCATGATTCATGCCATAAAAATAACCCATTCACATGCACAATTTAAGATAATAAATCCAAAAAAATATATCATAATATAATCAAGGATTATCACCACTCAAAATGCACAATTTCAATTTAAATGAACAATTGAAAATTTAAACAATATTATGCATGCGTAGCTACATAACATAGTTAAAGAAACCCCAATGAAACCACTTTCGCCAATTTTTTCCAACCGATAAACATCATACCAAACCATGAAATCTTACCCGCCACATAAAAAACAAATTTATAATTAATTTAAAAATACACAATCATCAGATGGAATGAATCAGAAAGGAATGTTTTGGAGACACCTACCTCAAAGGAGTGTGGATTCAATATGACTTCGAGAGAAGAGAGATCCAAGCCTGAGACACAAATCGCACACCCTGATATTTAATAAATAATACTAATCTTAAACCATATATTTTAGGGTTAATCTAAGAGAGTAACCCACCAAGTGAGAAATAAGAAATAAATATTATAAGGACCCAGCCTTAAACCTTACTTAATCTTGAGTTATTACAAGATTACACATTAAGGATCTTTTCAGGTTTAGAGTTTTAGAGAATTAGATCATAAAACTTGCATTACATTCCACATTTAAACAAAGTGGTTACATAAAAGATAGTATTCATTTTTCCCATCAACGGAAACATATTTAAAATAAAACATGGATTCTTTCTTGAAACTTCCTTGACACTATCATCATATCATGTACCGTTCCCTTGACCTGTGAAAAACATTTCAAAAACTTGGGATGAGCATAAAAAGCTCAGTAAGGGTTATAAAAAGTATGGAAAGGAAACATGAGAACATATATACATAATAATGAAATCATACTTTACCCATAAAACATAAGCACTTTAACATAGCTCATAAAATCATGAATAAATCATAGAAATCATAAGACATAAAGGAAACTTGAGGCATACATAACATTCTTACGTAGGTAGTAACCCTCTTGTTTAAGTTTGGAATACCCATAACAGTATATTCCCTAAATCTCTTCGGATAAACCTTAATGTTTAACTCCTTCGCGTTACCCAATGCATTGGAGAGCTATATCGGGCTCACCCACCCTTAGTTTATCACGGAACCACCCGTCTTCAAATCAATACCCAAGAACCATAACATAATCATAGCACATAACTTAATCATAAAGGAAAGATAACATTCCCACATTGCAATAACAATATAACATTTTAAGATATTGAAATAATGAATCTGTTCTAAAAACCATTTTCAAAACCATTTAAAACATTTAATAAAGAGATTTTTAAATCAAAGTGTCCCATGCCACATTGAAGATTTTAACATTTTAAACCATTAATATCCATATAAATAAATCCTTAAAACCATTTTGAAAACATGGATATTAATGAGAAATATTTATAAGAATAAATCATTAAAACATTTAAAATGATATTTTAGTTAAAGGGTTTTTAACAAAATGAGAGACACTTGAATACAATAGTTGAGGAATAACATTTAATCAAAACTTTAAAATATCATGAGAATAAAGAGATTCATGATATAATATTCCAAATGACACTATATACACCATATAAGAGTTAATTGGTGCATAACAACAATTAAGTCTCAATGGAAATGTAAATTGAGATGAAATTCATTATAAAGATGGTATCATTAAATTAAGGATAAATCAATCTCATAATTATGTGTGACAAATATAAATACACCCAATATAAGTGGATATTAAGTGTAAAATAATCAAAGTTCATTCACACATATTCAAAGGATGGCATATTCAATAACTACATGTTGAACCCAAAGAAATCGAAATTGGGTTAAGAAGTTCCCTTCACAGCCTAATGGCGTCACATCAAATTTTAGAAAAAGCATTGATGAGAGAGATAAAGGGTATCTCATCACTTGGACATAAAATTTACAGAAATAAGGATATATAATAACATATCCCCATATAATAAGATGAAAATTAAAAGATATAACAAAAGAAGTCTTTTAAAAAGAGGAGGGTGAAAGATCCCCTTACCGAGTTGGGTAACTTTCGAAACGTACACCCCATGGAAGAAGGGTCATACAATGAAGATGTAAATACCCATAAATGAAATTATACTACACAAAGTGTATACTAATGGTAATTGCATACACCACTGAAAGGAAATAGTGGAAATCGTAGCATAAATGTCATGGGAATAAAAGTGAGATGAAAAATCCCTTACGAAAACTCGGCAGCCTAACGGCGCCACTTAAAACTTCCAAAAATGGATTTATTAGATCAAATAGGGTCTATCATAATATGAACAAAAAAATTACAGTATGATGAATATAAAATAACATGCCCAAACATAAGAATGATGAGCTTATAAGAAATGACATAAAAGAGAGTACTTAAAAAGAACAAGTGAGGTTGGATCCCTTACCTTGGGTCTGACTTGACTCGATCGTTCTTTAACTTCCAGAATAATAAACTTGAGTTAATTTATACTTTCTTAAGAAACTTTTTCAAGTTCATTCTTCCTTTTATATCCCTTACTACCATGCTATTAACACTATGTAATTATTTAAGTTAATAATGGTCATTTTGTAGATCATTGCTACTTGAGTAAAAAATAAACTCTTTATAATTACAAGTTGTTCATGTGGTAAAATTTATATTGTATCCAGAATTATATTAACTATTTAGATATCATATATATCATATATATCCATTATATACATGAATTTATAATATTACATAACATTTAGAGGTAAGAAATGAAATGCACCGTTCATGGAGACGGTAAGTCGTGCGTACGCATGAACGCTACTTCCATTTCTATTTCTTATTTAATGGAATTAAAACATAATGATACATAATATTATTATAATTACAGTATGGTATCATATATAATATCATTAAATCTATACATTATACATACCACATATGGTATTAACGAATCAAATCACTTTGAGGGGGCGGTAGTTCGCACTTCCTAAAATGAAGATATCGCGTTTAACCATAATGGAAACCATAAACGTATGAAATAAATGAAAAATACATAAGATTAAGTAAAACATAAACATATTATATATCATATATAAATATAGTGACATCTTAATGGCCTCCTTTGAGGGTGTTAAAAGAATATTGAACAATCATCGTTTTGTGAGGCAGAAATTCGACATCCACAGAAACAGTATGTTCTTTAACCGTTAGATGTAGGTGTGTGTAAGTGTATCTCAAATACTTCTTATAAAAACATCCTAGTATATTGAATATACTGGATTTGTTAAAAAATAAATGAATAAAAATATTTTAGGGGTTGGAGAAGAAAAATAAAACAAAAGAATACAAGTGAAGACATTACCTTAAAATCAGGTGTCTCTCTTTGATTTGAGCTCAAAGGCTTCCTTGAGAATACTTCGGCCAAAATTGGGGCTTCTAGGAGTAATAGAGGGATGTGGAGAGACAAAATGAGCAGGGTTTGGCCGAGCCAAAGGCTTGAGAGGTGTGGGTAAGGTGGTAGAGGTGGGGGCCTTTTATAAGAGGAGAGGAGGGGCACTCTTGGAATGTTACAAAATGTTACTTTATTTTCAAATGAGTTTCGGATTTTAAAGGTCCCACATTGATGTATTTTAAGGATAAGGTGGTAAGGGTTCTAAATATAATCATACAATTGGTCTTTTACAAGTGTAAGTTATAGTTTTAACACTATCTTTTCATTTTATTTAAATCCTTTATTAATGAGGTAATCGATGCATCATCATGATGTCATAAATAATTTAATTTATTTAATGTCTAAAAATTATAAAACAAATATCATCATGTAGGAAATCTTTTTAGATTTCTAATGAATATTTATAGTCAAAAATATGACTTTTATAACCCATTTAAAAATTGTTTTAGTAAAACAACTCATGCTTGTGACATTTTTATTTTAACTTTAAATAAAAAGTTATTTATGTCTTTTTCCAACCAAAGTGGCTTCATGGGGTCCCCAAGTTGACCCATGGATTTTATTGGTCGTCCATGACACATAAAATGAGGGTAGGGAGTGTTTCTAGGTCATTTAATATTATTAAAACATTATTTTTACCTTAAATTACACTAATTACCTCTAATCGCGATTAAAAACTTAAAAGTTACTATTCACCAAAAAAATTATTTTAATCCCATTGAACCACAATTTACATCCTAATGACAACCATGTATGTCGGATTTCTGAAATTCAAATCACAGAAGTGGTAAAGTTTCATTTAAATGAAAAATCAGTTTTTAAACTACCACTTAGTGGTTTCACTATTCATCCAAAATTGAATTTTTTCAGAAAAATACCAAAAATTCACCCTAAGCTATATTTGATATTCTGAATTAAAAAATGATGTCTATTTTACAAAATTAAAAACATATATGTGGCATTAATTAATTTAATAATTAACTCCCGCTGTCAAAACAAATAGTGTGTTTTTAAGAAACAATATCTATTAAAAGATTGACACTAGTTTAAGTCCAATTTCAAAGTGAAATTAATTCCAATGACCACCATTATATTAAATGGTAAAAATATATTATAAATACACTTTAATACAAATTAAAAATATAATCTATCCATATAAATAAATCATATTAAAAGGAGGTTTTGAATTAAAATGCAACATTTTCAATAAAAATGATTTTTATCAGAAAAATAACAAAATTTTACACAAAGTAAATTTTGATGTCCAGATTCTAAAGAAGGATTTTATTTTGTCAAATAAAACATATAAAATTGTCAAAATTATATTTAAAAAGGGTTCTCCATCAAAAGTTGGTTAATCGACCTTTTAAAGAATATTAGAAGATTTATGCTTAAAATTGGATTCATTTGCATTTTAAGCCTCCAACATTTATTGGATAAAAGTAAAAATATTTGACAAACATATATAATCATTTTTTAGTTAGTTCTGTTAATTCCCTCCATTACAACGGCTAGGTGTTAACTACCTTTTAAAATAATATTATTTTATTATTCGAGTGCAACATAAGATTTCAAAGAAACTCGTTGTTGCGTATTGGGTACTCCCTCGAGCATAGCATTCCCTTTAAAGTAATATTAATATTTTATTCAAAAATATGGATAGATATAAAAATATCATATTCTTTATTTACCTGGGGTGTTACATCCTTCCCCCATTTTGGGAATTGCGTCCTCGCAATTTTAAAATTGGGCTTGGAAACTTCATTGAAAATCCCACATCGGAACAAGAGTCAGTAAAACTATCACTTTAAAAGAATGGGAGAGAAGTAAAAATGTCACCCGAGTTAACCCATACTTGGATTCCAATTATGAAAATATGGATATGGAGGGAAAAACAAAGGGTCATGTTCTAATGTAAAGTGATAGTAAACATGTCTAGGAGAAAGTTAACAACAAGAAAATCACAAACTTGTGATGGGTTAAATGGTATTTGATTCCCCGGTAGGAAAAATTAACAGACAACATTTTTGTTTTAAGTTACTTTTCATTGAGAAATTTATTTATGAGCTTAACTAAAACATAACGAAGCATACTTAATTGTCATGTTGACTTTCAACTTTTACTAGATTTCTTACATGAACTCATATTTTCTCAAAAATATGAGTATTTAGGATGACTTGTTCACATTAAGAGAGCTATAATCAACTTCTAGAGAATCACCTAATCCAAAAAAGAGAACTATATACTTCCCATGTCTTTAGACCTTAACCAAAACTAAAACCAAAAAGGTTAGTATGAGATTAGATAATACCCAAAAAGGATAATCCTTTATAAAAAAATCTATTCTTAATCTCCAAAATTTGTCAAACAAAACCCAAAGTTCAACAAAGATCATTCAATAAACATCTATCCATAAAATTCTACAAAGTAAACCAAACTAATATTGAAACCCAATTCTCTGAAGGATTTAATCACATAGTCTCCTAAGATGAATTTTAACATTTTTCTCCAAAATAACATCAGTTACTCTTACAGTCTCATACTGAAAAGAAATTATCCTAATCACATATCCTCCATGATAAGCTAATAATTTCCATTGATAACCAAAAATCAACTTACTCTTAATTCATAAAATCATCTAACTAAAAAGAATCATTCAAACTAACCAAGGACTTCACGTAGTCCAGTGGTAGGCGATAAATACCAGTTGCACTTTGGTTGTGGGTTCGATTCCCGCAGCTTCGTCCGACACGACAGGTTGTCACACGGTCTGCGTGTTGTCCCTTTTCAAAAACTATATAATTTTATAACATTCCTCAAAAAGAGATAAATTCATCAAAAATAACTATAACATATTTTAACCACAAAGGTTATCTGATAACTTCCATTTTTCAACCCAAAATGTATTAACCAGTAATTGCCTCAAAATCAAGGATCATATAAACCCAAATGGTTCTTTATAACTATATCCACAAAATAAAGGATAATTATTTCTTGAATAAAATTTTCGTATATCAAACATCAGGGTTACTATAAAAAGTCTTCTAATGTAACCCCATCATCAAAAGAGACTTAATACATCTAAGAATTTCACCATCCTAAAATCTACCATAACTCTTGAATCCCTTATATGATGACTTCTTACTCATTCAACATTCTTCATGATCCATTAGCCATTCCTTTTCAACTTATTCTGAAATACTTTTTTCCTACAAACAAAATCATGAATCATATCCTAAGATTCCAATAATAGGAAAACATATGTTAAGAAATAATCCATACCTTTCATTCTTCATTGTCATTTTCTTCATCCTCAATCGGAATGGAATTAGGTATTGGTAAATGAATATTTGTGCGATCTTGGTGACCCCATTCCCGAAACTTCATCGTAAGACATGTGTTTGCATAACTACCATGCACACCACATTTAAAACATTCAATTGATCCTTCAGAAAGAACTTCTTTCCCTTTCCTAGAGTCAACTAGATGCTTCCTTTTTCCATGGAAGGTTCTTGGCCTTCATTTCCACATCTATAGAATATTTCTGTCCCTTTGAAACATTTTCCTATGTGTTTCTTTCCACATATTTGACACATAGGTTTTTGAACATACTTACCTTTATGATTATTACCTGAACTTTCATAGGGATTTGTTTCTCATATATACAATGCCTTATAAAAATCACTAAGGTTCAGGTGGTCAATCATGACTCCAGATATTTGGTTGAGGATAACCACAAGAGTTCTCATTGTAGCTCCCATATCATTCAGTTGTTCTTTCATAAAACTGTCACAGTTTTCTTCAAATCCACTGTTACTTTGGTGCCTGCTAGATCCATCCATTTACTAAAACCAAAAAGTTCAGTGTGAGTATATCAGTAAAATCATCAAATAAAAAAGAGGAAGATAAACACCAAGATATACTTATCCAAGTTATCTCAAACTCATTCTAACTTTCAAAAAAAAACGATGACTCCATCTAATATACTAACCATTGTGGTTATACACAACTTGTCACTTTTTCTTAAACAACACTCTAACCTCTAAAGTTATCTAAACCGACCAGTGATACCAACTATAAGGCCTCATCCTTAAACCTTACTTAATCTTGAGTTATTACAAGATTACACATTGAGGATCTTTTCAGGTTTATATTTTTAGAGAATTAGATCATAAAACTTACATTACATTCCACATTTAAACAAATTGGTTGCATAAAAGATAGTATTCATTTTTCCCATCAACGGAAACATATTTAAAATAAAACATGGATTCTTTCTTGACACTTCCTTGACACTATCATCATATCATGTACCATTCCTTTAACCTGTGAAAAACATTTCAAAAACTTGGGATGAGAATAAAAAGCTCAGTAAGGGTTATAAAAAGTATGGAAAGGAAACATGAGTACATATATACATAAGAATGAAATCATACTTTACCCATAAAACATAATCACTTTAACATACCTCATAAAATCATGAATAAATCATTGAAATCATAAGACATAAAGGTAACTTGAGGCATTCATAACATTCTTACATAGGGAGTAACCCTATTGGTTACGTTTGGAATACCCATAATAGTATATTTCCTAAATCTCTTCGGATAAACCTTAACGTTTAACTCCTTCGTGTTACCCAATGCATTGGAGAGCTATATCGGGCTCACCCGCCCTTAGTTTATCACGGAACCACCCGTCTTCATAACAATGCCCAAGAACCATAACATAATCATAGCACATAACTTAATCATAAAGTAAAGATAACATTCCCACATTGCAATAACAATATAACATTTTAAGATATTGAAATAATGAATCCATTCTAAAAACCATTTTCAAAACCATTTAAAACATTTAATAAAGAGATTTTTAAATCAAAGTGTCCCACACCACATTGAAGCTTTTAACATTTTAAACCATTAATATACACATAAATAAATACTTAAAACCATTTTGAAAACATGGATATTAATGAGAAATATTTATAATAATAAATCATTAAAACATTTAAAATGATATTTTAGTTAAAGGGTTTTTAACAAAATGAGAGACACTTGAATACAATAGTTGAAGAATAACATTTAATCAAAACGTTATAATATCATGAGAATAAAGGGATTCATGATATAATATTCCAAAGGACAGTATATACACCATATAAGAGTGAATTGGTGCATAACAACAATGAAGTCTCAATGGAAATGTAAATTGAGATGAAATTCATTATAAAGATGGTATCCTTAAATTAAGGATAAATCAATATCATAATTATGTGTGAAAAATATAAATACACCCAATATAAGTGGATACTAAGTGTAAAATAATCAAAGTTCATTCACACATATTAAAAGGATGACATATTCAATAACTACATTTTGAACCCAAAGAAATCGAAATTGGGTTAAGAAGTTCCCTTGACAGCCTAACGGCGTCACATCAAATTTTATAAAAAGAGTTTATGAGAGAGATAAAGGGTATCTCATCACTTGGACATAAAATTTATGGCAATAAGGATATATAATAACATATACCCACATAATAATATGAAAATTAAAAGACATAACAAAAGAAGTCTTTTAAAAAGAGGAGGGTGAAAGGTCCCCTTACCGAGTTGGGTAACTTTCGAAACGTACACCCCATGGAAGAAGGGTCATACAATGAAGATGTAAATACACATAAATGAAATTATAATACACAAAGTGTATAATAATGGGAATTACATACACCACTCAAAGGAAATAGTGTCAAACGTAGCATAAATGTCATGGGAATAAAAGTGAGATGAAAAATCCATTACGAAAACTCGGCAGCCTAACAGCGCCACTTAAAACTTCCAAAAATGGATTTATGATATAAAATAGGGTCTATCATAATATGAACAAAAAAATTACAGTATTATGAATATAAAAGAACATCCCCAAACATAAGAATGATGAACTTATAAGAAATGACATAAAAGAAAGTACTTAAAAAGAACGAGAGAGGTTGGATCCCTTACCTCAGGTCCGACTTGACTCGATCATTCTTTAACCTCCTGAATAATAAACTTGAGTTAATTTATACTTTCTTAAGAATCTTTTTTAAGTTCATTATTCCTTTTATATCCCTTACTACCATGCTATGAACACTATGTAATTATTTAAGTTAATAATGGTCGTTTTGTAGATCATTGCTACTTGAGTCAAAAATAAACTCTTTATAATTACAAGTTGTTCATGTGGTAAAATATATATTATATCCAGAATTATATTCATTATGTAGATATCATATATATCCATTATATACATGAATTTATAATATTACATAACATTTAGAGGTAAGAAATGAAATGCACCGTTCATGGAGACGGTAAGCTGTACGTACGCATGAACGCTACTTCCATTTATATTTCTTATTTAATGGAATTAAAACATAATGATACATAATATTATTATAATTCCAGTATGGTATCATATATAATATCATTAAATCTATCCTTTATACGTACCATATACGGTATTAACGAATCAAATCACTTTGAGGGGGCGGTTGTCCGCACTTCCTAAAATGAAGATATCGCGTTTAACCATAATGGAAACCATAAAGGTATGACATAAATGAAAAATACAGAATCTTAAGTAAAACATAAACATACTATATATCATATATAAATATAGTTATATCTTAATGGCCACCTTTTAGGGTGTTAAAAGAATATTGAACAATCATCATTTCATGAGGCATAAATTCACCATCCACAGAAACAGTATGTTCTTTAACCGTTAGATGTAGGTGTGTGTAAGTTTATCTCGAATACTTCTTATAACAACATCCTAATATATTGAAAATACTGTAGTTGTTACAAAATAAATGAATAAAAATATTTTAGGGGGTTGGAGAAGCAAAATAAAACAAAAGAACACAAGTGAAGACATTACATTAAAATCGGGTATCTCTCTTTGATTTGAGATCAAAGGCTTCCTTGGGAAGACTTATGCCCAAAGTGAGGCTTCTAGGAGTAATAGAGGGATTTTTAGAGACACAATGATCATGGGTTGGATGATCCAAAGGCTTGAGAGGTGTGGGTAAGGTGGTATAGGTGGGGGCATTTTATAAGTGGAGAGGAGGGGCACTCTTGGAAAGTTACAAAATGTTACTTTATTTTCAAATGAGTTTCGGATTTTAAAGGTCCCAAATTCATGTATTTCTAGGATAAGGTGGTAAGGGTTCTAAATAGACTCATCAAATAGGTCTTTGACAAGTGTAAGTTATATTTTTAACATTATCATTTCATTTTATTTAAATCCTTTATTAATGAGGTAATCGCTGCATCATCATGATGTCATAAATAATTTAATTTATTTAATGTATAAAAATTATAAAACAAATATAATGATGTAGTAAATCTTTTTATCTTTCTAATGAATATTTATAGTAAAAAATATGACTTGTATAACCCCATTTAAAAATTGTTTTAGTAAAACAACTCATGCTTGTGACATTTTTATTTTAACTTTAAATAAAAAGTTATTTATGTCATTTTCCAACCAAAGTGGCTCCATGGGGTCACTAAGTTGACCCATGGATTGTCTTGGTCGGCCATGACACATCCAATGAGGGTATTACATGTGTCTAGGTCATTTCATATTATTAAAACATTATTTTTACCTTAAATTACACTAATTACCTCTAATCGCGATTAAAAACTTAAAAGTTACTATTCACCAAAAAATTATTTTAATCCCATTGAACCACAATTTAAATCCTAATGACAACCATGTATGTCAGATTTTTGAAATTCAAATCACAAAAGTGGTAAAGTTTCATTTAAATGAAAAAATCAGTTTTTAAACTACCACTTAGTGGTTTCACTATTCATCAAAAATTGAAGTTTTTCAGAAAAATACAAAAAATTCACCCTAAGCTATATTTGATATTCCGAATTCAAAAATGATGTCTATTTTAAAAAATTCAAAACATATATGTTTCATTAATTAATTTAATAATTAATTCCCACTGTCAAAACAAATAGCATGTTTTTAAGAAACAATATCTATTAAAAGATTGACACTAGTTCAAGTCCAATTTCAAAGTGAAATTAATTCCAATGACCACCATTAGATTAAATGGTAAAAATATATTCTAAATACACTTTAATATAAATTAAAAATATAATCTATCCATATAAATAAATCATATTAAAAGGAGGTTTTGAATTAAAATGCAATATTTTCAATAAAAATGATCTTTATCGGAAAAATAACAAAATTTTACACAAAGTAAATTTTGATGTCCAGATTCTAAAGAAGGATTTTATTTTGTCAAATACAACATATAAAATTGTAAAAAGTATATTTAAAAAGGGTTCTCCATCAAAAGGCGGTTAATCGACCCTTTAAAGAATATTAGAAGATTTATGCTTAAAATTGGATTCATTTGCATTTTAAGCCTCCAACATTTATTGGATAAAAGTAAAAATATTTTACAAACATATATAATCATTTTGTAGTTAGTTGTGTTCATTCCCGCCATTACAACGGCTAGGTGTTAACTACCTTTTAAAATAATATTATTTTATTATTCGAGTGAAACGTAAGATTTCAAAGAAACTCATTGTTGCGTATTGGGTACGCCCTCGAGCATAGCATTCCCTTTAAAGTAATATTAATATTTTTTTGAAAAATATGTATAAATATGAAAATGTCATATTCTTTATTTTCCTAGGGTGTTACAAATATGGTAGAAGATAAAGAAGATAAAAAAGGAAAAACCCCTAAAAACTTACCTTAGAAGCTTGAAGATTGATCAATGGAGGGAGGATAACCAAAGGGAGAGGGGTTTGTGAACCCACTTTTGCGCCAAAAAATGATCCAATGAGAGGAATCTTGAATTTGGGATAAAAATGGGGGAGAGGGGAAATGGTATTTTAATATTTAAAATTTTTGGGAAGCGTGAATGGTTTGTCCACACAGTTTACCAAACTGTGTGCCAACCATGTAGTAGCTTATATCCAAGTGGAGATCAGGTGCATGACTATCTCGTATGATTTTACTTACCATGATCAAACAATGTGGTAGATAATTTACAAATCTAGGAACTTCAACCATTTCCAGGGCTTGATGCATAGTTTCTACTAATTGTGTGCTGCTTGGGCACAGGCCAGAAATTCACCTGAAACTCAAAAACTCAAAAATTTATGTTGGGAACTAAATATTAATCTCCACCAAAACATCCAAAACCAAGAAAAGAATAAAATAATATGATTTTCAATGTTGGGGTATGAAAATTATCCCCACCATAGACACATTTTATTCCATGAAATATTCCCATTTAAAAGTTACCCAAAACATAATTCCATGCCCTATCAAAATCCAAGTAAAACTCAATCCTTAGGAGGGAATTTCACTCCACAGGTCACACCCAACTGATTCTAGAGAAAAATGCAGCATAATGGATAATGGGAGAACACAATATGGTTATCCCCACTAAAAAAAATATAAATTAACCCCTTGTAACGATTTTGAATCGACCCAATGAGGGATCCAACACAAACCTTTCAATTTAAAGTGAGAAACACCCCCACTATAATAAGGAATGAAAAACCAACCATCCCAAACTCCTCCACAAAAGCTAAAAAACAACATCAATGGTATTGAGACCTTTCCATGCCATCCCCACCACCCCAACACCATGGGATAACCCATGAAAGTAACTTGAGCCTAATAGTGAATGAAAACCACAAACCATCATTTCCACAAAACTTAGGCCTTTCCAAACAAGAATAGGAGAAACTAAATCTAAGAACATCCCACCTAAATTCTAAACACACTCAATGAAGAACAAAAAATTAAAAAATACCCCTTAAAGTAGACCCATATTCTTAGAATATTATAAAAACCAATTCATTAAACTTTTAAAAAATAATACTAACTCATAAAAACCAAAAAACAAGAACAAAGAAAATATGAATGCCTTCACTTCAACATGGGAGAAAAATCGAGCTAATGTTTTTTCACACACCGTTGACAATATCCGACTATGAACGAGCTTCACTCTGAGACATGTGGACAGATCTTTAATGACTGAAGAATCTATTGACTCACAGTCAGGCATTAGCATCCACTGATTAAGACTTCTTGTTCAAGGAATGATTCCTACAAAGATTTTCTAGATGAACCAAACGGTCAAAACAATGACATGTCCTCAAAGGATTACGAAAGGATGACTTTAAATGCATGATCCAGCCACACTGTTGGTATACAAATGAATGGTCTGAAGAACCATAGATCAGAACTATCTAATTAGAGTCTTCAAAATTTGGTTCCTCTAGCATGCACCTCTTTCTAGTTGGGGAACCATCACATGCAACAAGAGACACTGTATTTACTACTACCTATGCTTGGAAAACCAACATAGGAAAAAATGATTCATACACAAAATTCTCAAAACAAAGAAACTTGGGGGATAAGAATCTCCCCTTGATCTTGCAATGAATACCCCCAATGAAAATATTATCCTTTAACTGGTTCTATGACCCCAACTCTTGGAAAAAGTAAACCAGCTCTTTGTAGTGGTCAACATAGGCCTTCACCATCTGATGACCTTACTAAACATTCATGAGCTTCTTATTATTCTTATTCTTCTTATTCACATCATTAGGTATAAAAAATCATATTAACACACACTTAAACACTTACCATTTCATCCCAACATTCATCTAAGGCAGGAAAAACTCCTCTCATTCATCGAAGGTTATACCTTAAAACAAACCTATAACAGATGGAACTCTAATAGATTCATGAGTTCAAAACAATCTGAAGAAACATTCAACTTCCTCTAGCCACTTCACTTCCTCTAGTATACCTTTATCACCACAAATAATAGGCAACAACTGAGAAGAAAAATGATCTATTCATGACTCATTGGAAATTTTGGGGACCTTTCCAGGTGGAATATTTTGAACAACATTGAAACACAAATCCAAAAATCAGAATACAACAAAAACACAACCAAGATACCATCTAAGTCCAAAAAACCTGACTCACAATCCATACACATACAAGTTATAATAAGAATCATATTTCGAAAAAAACACCATTTTCATTTTAATTTAAAATTTTCCTTTTTCCAAGGACACTTTCCAAAAACTGAAATCTATTTTTCCAAACAAGAACCCACTCTTCAAAAATCATTCTAGATGAACAAGGCCAAGCCGTTGATTTAAAATAAATTCCCATGAAATCCTATGAACTGTCCCATATTTATTAATCCATTTCAATCCACATATTATAACATACACTTTACACCCATACTTGAACATTTGTGAACATCCATATAGAAAACCAAGAGTCACACCCAAGACATTTCCTTATAAATTCCAAACGTGTACCAAATTTTCAAAACAAAACACTTTCCCTCTTAAAACCCATTTTTCTAACCCAAAATAATTTGAATAAAATAATTTATATTTCAAAATACTTTTTTATTTTAAATTCTTATGCACGTCAACCAAGATCGAAAGGAAGCACAGCCCACACCAAACCACTAGAATGAGGAACTAGTATCTATAGCTTAATTGGCGAAATGGTAGGGGTCATTCCCCAAGTAATAATCAAAAACTAGAGGGATATTGAACCATTTAATCATACTCAAAATGGGTCATTTCTCTATGTGATATCACAAAATCACACTACCTTGCCACCATTTTCATAACTCAGTCCAAAACAAACCAAAACAGGACAAGGAATGAATTCTAGAACAACCCCTGACAACTTAAGTCTTCTCATGAGTGGTTGTGATCAGGTACAAACACATAACCTACCTCCTAAGTCCTGAAAATTATAGTCTCTAATATACCTAACACCCTACATAACAAAGGGCCTCCTATAATACCATTTTTTCATGAACCAGACCTGATTTCATCTGACCTGACACTCGGCCCTATCCAAGACATGGCCTAAAGGGTGTTCGTGATCCCCACTAACTAGAAACTAGTCTGTAGATCAAATATAATTCAAATTAGAACAATTTCATTACAATAAACCATGATAAATAAATATAATATCAAGGAAGAAGAAATAATAACAAGAGAAATAAAATAAATTCCAAATTGGTCTATATACAAACTACAACTAAATAGAGAAACTGAACAACTAAAAGATATAAACAAAAAACTAAAACTATAACAAAGACAAATTGATCTCCATGTGACCACAATGTCACCACCATCAATAATAACAAACCACTCCAAGATTCATACTGAACTAGAAAACCAGAAAAAGAAGTTAAACTTGTAAAAGAGTTCAGGTCTACTAACACTGAATGGCATAAGTAGGGCATGAGCTAAACAGCTCAGTAGCCAACCACCATAGAATCCATATATTTTATTTCCCGAAGAAATCCAAAAACTCTAGTTTGGAATACATATATGAAAATAGGTTATTCTTATTTAAAAATAAACAAACATATATTTTTATTTTTTTTAAATACACGGCACATTTTTATTTTAAAAATTGATTACCATTTAAATCCCAAATCTCTATCCAAAATCAAAACAAGTCAATACCAAACTATGTTGAATGTAAATGAATAGTATAAGTAGGAAATTAAGTGTAGAAGACTATAAAAAACCACATACATATAGTAAACCATGGGAATTTCCTAAACATCCCTAGAGAGATCCTTGGACATACTCGGTCTGGAATCACCTACCGGTATATGGTGCAGCTCCATAGTCAATAACCAACTGGTTTCTCTAAACTAGCCTCAGTAGTGGCACAACCCTCCTGGCCTATAATAAATCCAAGGGGTACCAAACCATCTAATCAAGGTTGATAACAAACCATAAATTTTCAATATAAAATATTCCTAGGAAAATGATAGTAATAGTACACTCTATAAGTAGGAGGCCCTCACATGCATGACTCACCTTACCTGCCACCACGACACTAGACTACCCCATACACTGACACCACTTATACGATAACCCATATAGGTAAATACCTCTATAGGGTTTCCCATCATATAAAAAAACTTTAAAAAGTTCCAACATATTCATCACATCACATGGTATTATAAAACATTTCTCAAAAACATTCAAAAATCCCAACCAAGAATTTACACTTTTGAAACCACATTTTGTTCCCAAAACAACATGAAGTTCCCACTGGGCCTTACATAAAGTCCATCTCAAATAAACTCACAAGAATTTATAAACCATTTCCAAAATGATATAAAACACCATTTTTAAATATAAAATTCCAAATGGGCCTCCACCTTCCAAGATCAATTCAATTCAAAACCTTGGTAAAAACACACAATATAAATAATGATTCCAAACAGGCTTTAACTCCATTTAGAAACCAAACATAATTTCTAAAGTTCCAAACATGCCATAATTTTAAACATATATTTCAAACCACATTCAAAACATATTGATACCATAATCCATTTAGGAAAAACATGTAGTCTTTTAAGGGAATTGGGAGAAAGAGGATGAAGAAATGGTTAGGTGTTTTGGAAATCAAGTTTCATTGTAAAAAGGACTTGTCCAATACCATTGTCATTTATATACCCATCCATGTGTGTATCCTAAGAACACATGTATGTTCCCACATCCATGTGTTCACAAAAAACATCCATGAAGATACCCAGAACCATTTTTTAAGGAACACCACATATTTTTCAACCAACACAAGAAACCACACACATAATTCATGCTATAAAAATCACCAACTCACATGCACAATGTCAAATTATCAATCCATAAATGTTATCATAACATAATCAAGGTTTAAAACCACTCAAAATGTACATTCTCAATTTAAATGAACAGTTAACTTTTTAACAAATATCTTTCATGCATAGCTACAAAACATAGTTAAGGAAACCCCTTTAAAACCACTTTCACCAATATTTTCCAAGATAAAAAATTTACACCAAACCATGAAATAAAAAAAACATTGTGAAACACATTTGTAATTAATTTAAAAATATAATAGAATTTTATGGAAATAATTAGAAAGGAAAGTTGTGGATACACATACCTCAAAGGAGTGAGGATGTAATGAGACTTCAAGAGAAGAGAGATCCAATATTGAGACACAAACCACACACCCTATTCTTTAAGAAATTAAAAAAACATCAAAATTAGACATTAGTGTTCTTACAAGAGTGAAACACTCTAAGAAAGAACCTAGAAATCAAAATAGAAGAAGAGTAAGAAGATAAAAATGGGTAAAACACTAAAAAGATACCTTATAAGCTTGAAGATTGATCCATGGGGGGAGGTGAACCATAGGGAGAGGGTTTTGGGAACCCTCTTGTGTGCCAAAAATGAACAAAGGGGACGAATCTTGAATTTGGGATAAAAAGAGGGGAGAGAAAAATAGGTCTTTTAATATTTAAAATTTTTGCGTAGCTTGCACAGTTTGGAAACACGGTTTACCAATCCATGTGCCAATAGTGTGGTAGCTACTTCCCAACTCTAGGACCTACCACATGGTTACCTAGGTTGGGAAACACAATTCTCACTAACTATGTGCTTCCCCTACACAAGCCAAGAATTCAACAAAAACTCAAAAACTCAAAAAAAAAAATAAGTCGGGAACTCAATCCATACCTCCACCAGAAGATCCAAATCCAAGAAGAGAATAAAATAAGAGGATTTTTATAGTTAGGGTGCGACACTTTCCTTGTCCTGAACTATTCTGTAAATCTACCAAACATCCTAAATAATTATATTATGTTTATTAAATTCATACCCAAAAACCTTATTCCTAACTATAACCATTTATGATACTCGTTTATAATAATCATATATATATATATATATATATATATATTAAATATATTTTTTTACTTATATTCAACATTGGGTGTAATTAATTTTTTTCACATTAAACTAGTTTTCCAAAAGTTGAGTTTGTATCAATTATTTTTCTAATGTATATCACTATAAAACTATATAAGTTAATTTAATATATGTTACATGATATTTATAAATTTATAATTTTATTACATTTCAATTTTGGTACAAACCATGAAAATGAAATTAGTGATGATCATGATTCGATTATTATTAATGAATGAGAGGTAGTTCTTAATTAATGAGTTAAATATTTATATAACCATAGAAGAACAGGAAAACATTATTTACATATTTATGTCATATAATACAAGTAAATATTTTCTCAATTTAATTAATAATATAAATTAATTATATTTTCCAAGTATACAGTTTAACCGACTCAAACATGGATACACTTTAAATCTCTAGATGACTTTGGTTAAGTATGTGATTATTTTTACATAATATCCTTATAACATAAGAATAGTTATATAATTTTTTAATATTTTTATAATTGTTAATAATATATTAATAATATTGGATAAATAATTTAAAATTGGATGAAATATGAAAATTTTATTCTTTGTTGAGATGATAGTTTGTGCACACACACGATTGAGGTTCCTTTGTTCTTCTATGTTTATGTAAATGAATAAATAAGGATTTTTCCATTGATATAAAACATATTATTATATAAATGATGTTGGTGTATTCATATAAATATGGTGATAAGATATTTGGAAGTGTATTATTAAGAAGAAAACTTATTATAGAGATAATACTTATGTTGGAGACTTAATCATTCCTTGGAATGCTTCTTGTAATTTAAGGGATTATGCTTACTAGTGACAAGGGTATTGTTTTTTTTGGGAAAGAGTTTTAGGGATTTCAAAATGGAAGATTTTATAGGATTAATTATAAGTTTATTTTTATATTTTAAGGGTGTATGTGGTATGGTTTTATAAGTGGAAGTAAGGGAACTTTTTGAAACACATTTAAATTTTTCAATAAATTCATGAAACTATTTAAGGGTCAATGACTCAGAAATAGAAAAAGTTGTAATGGAAATATGTATTGATCGAGGAAAATATCAATCATTAAATTCAAGGAATCTTTTGAAAAAAAATATAACCTTTCCATTGGGTTAAACTCAATTTATCACTTTGAATTTTATCGTGATAATTAATTTTTTACCTTAGTAATTAATTTTATAGATAGTAATTAAAATTGTCCATTTTACCTAATTATAGTCTTATGAATTAAATTTTTAAATCTATATTATAAAATATAATTTCAATAGGTATTAAAAGTGATTTATAAAATAAAAACACTTAAACACGTAAAATAGAATTTTTGAAAAATAATCCAATTCGGATTATAAATATATAAGCATATATGATAAAATTTTCGTGGTTTATAATTTTAAAACAATAAAGAAAATTTATGAATTTGATGAAAATTATTAGGTTTCAATGAAAATATAAAACCAAACCACACCTTGAAAATATTTTATTAAAAGAGAAGACCAAATATATTTCTTATTTTAATGTAGAAGTTTCCTTTATCTCTAAAAATGTTGGCATAGGTTTTATATGTACAAATAATATTTAAAAATGTATAATTTCATTCCTTAATTTCATATTTTATTAACATAATGGTTTTTAAATATTATAATTAATTATTATATAGTAATAAAGTCGTGGAAGTCATAATTTTTTTAAATCCCGTATTTTTTTGATTAAAAATTAACCTTTTTATAAAATGATAAAAAAATACCACAAAGTAAATTTTGAGGAATTAGAAAATGAAGGTATTTTATCTATTTAAAAATATATATTTTGAAAATTTATCTTTTAATGGAAAATAAAAAATACATAGAAAATTGGTTTATTAAATATTAACTCGTATTAACTATTTATCTTCCAAATGTAATGATTTTTAATTTATTACCATATTATGTTAATTAATAATGTTATTATAATGTGTTGTGGATATTTTAAAAAAATGTAAAATATATGATATCAAACATATTTAACTATTTAATGGAAATAATATATTAAACATTTGGGGTGTTACATTGAAAGAGAGTGGTCATTATAATATGAATGATTTAGTTGCAAGATACACCTTACTTGGTGTGTTTGGGAGCTCAAAATGGTATGATTTATTATTTATATCCTGGGAATGTTGAGTGAGAATCTACAAAAAAAATACTCCTACTCTCCTCCCATTTTTTGGTCAATAAGATAATCATCGCATTACCCATCGTACCCTTTGTTACCCTAATTTCTCCTTGCTCAACCATTTATAAAAGAATGAAAATTTAAAGATAATAATACTTAATCTAAATAGTAAAACTATGTACATAAAATTTATAAATCAAAAATTAAATATTTACCCTAAATTATAAATTTATTATTTTCAATCGAGGTTATTCGTTACTTACCACCTATTAGATTCTCTAATCTTAGCCTAATGATGTGCTTAAATCCTTAATAATGGGTTTTAAAGAGTATATGAAGACCCAAAGAATATCCCTTTGGAGTGTATATCATGGTGTGAAATATTTTTCCCACTAATCATGCAATGATTAAAGACTGAGTTGATAGTTAACCTGCCTTTTCAGAGTGATTAACATAATTTGGATCTATGCCATAACCACATCCACTTTCAAGTATCTAGATAGGGATGAAATTTCTTGGAAAATCACATAATCATATCTTCTCTAAAATTTCTAGATATTATCATATACATAAATTAATCCATAGGTTTTCCACTAAATTTATATTATCTAGATTCTTAAAAATAATAAAACTAATACCATAAAATAACAAAGCCTTAATCTAATACCAACTCAGGAACCTTGGACTCACACTCTTGGTCATGGTGACAAAAATACATATATTACACAAAGTATTTAATGTAACATCCCAGGTAAATAAAGAATATCATATTTTCATATTTATTAATATTTTTTAATTAAATATTAATTTTACTTTAAAGGGTATTCTATGTTCTATAGAGTACCCGACACACAATAATGGGTTTCTCTGAAATCTTATGTTGCAAACAATGCTGAGTCATACTGAAAAAAAAAATTAATAATATTATATTATTTTAAATGGTATTTAATGCTTAATAATTGTATGGGAGGGGATGAACATAACTATCTAAAATATGAGTATACATGTTTTTTAAATGTTTGTACATTTATCCAATAAAATGTAGGTGTTTAAATTGTGAATGAATCCAATTTTAAGCATAAATACTCTAATATTCTTTCAAAGTTATGTTTACCTCTTTCTGATGGAGAACCTTATTTAAATATTTTTTTTGTCACTTTTATATGTTCAATTTGACAAAATAATATTCTTCTTTATAATCGGGACATGAAAATTTACTTTGGATGAGATTTTTTATTTTTCTGATAATGTTCATTTTTTAATGAATAGTGAAAAATACTGCATTTTAATTCAGAACTGCCTTTTAATATAATTTATTTATATGGATATATTATCTTTTTAATTGATTTTAAAGTGTTATAAGATTATATTTTTACCATTTAAACCAATTTTGTTCATTTTAAATAATTTTACGTTGAAATTGAACATAAACAAGTGAAAATCTTTTAATAGTTATTATTTCTTAAAAACATGATTTTAGTTTTGAAAATGAGAATTAATTTTAAATTAATTTCTGCAACTTCTATATTTTGAATTTGGAAAAATTGATTCCCTATTTGGAATCAGAAGGTCCAAATTGTGTAAATATTTAACTTTTATTTTTAGACATTAAGAATAGTAACTTCAGTAAATATTTTATTTACCATGGTTAAAGGATAAATATGGTAAATAAGGGTACAAAATAATATTATAATAATATTAATTTACCCTAACACGTGTCCTAATCCTATAGTATGATAAATTTTCTACCATGGTCATCCTTGGGTTGATTTTGGGACCCCATGGAGCTACTTGTAAGTGAAAATGACACTTTATAAAAATTAATTTAAATTTAAGGAAAATATAACATAAACATATATCTCTTAGTAAAAAAATTATAATAGGTTATATAAGTGATATTTTAGAATATAAATAGTAATTAGAAATTTAAAAAGATTTAATACATCATGGTATTTTATATGTAATTTTTAGACATCATATAAATAAATTTATTTATGACACAATGATGATGTAATAATTACCTCATTAATGAATGTTTTAAATAAATGAGATTATAAATATTAAAATAAATTTATTTTAAAACATTTTATTCCATATATGAATTTTATAGATAATAATGACTTGTTATATTTTAATTAATGATGGTTTTTCTAAAGAATAAGGTTGTTATTGATTTTTTAAAATCCTTGATATGAATAATTTATAAATTTACAAAAATGGGTTTTTAAAACAATTAATATTTTATTAAATTATAAAATAATCATAAAAATCTAATATTCGGCCAAATGACTTAAATAATGTTTCAAATGTCATAAATAATCCATTTTTTATCCCTTGGAATTTTATAGTAAATATATTAACAATATATTATGAATATATAATAGGACATGGTAAAAGTTAAATTAGTTAACAAAAGGTTAAAGTTAAAAGATAAGGTTAATTATATGCCCTAAACTTGTCTAAAACCCATTGAATGATATTATTTCGAAACCGACTCACATTATATTTAAAATAAATTATTTTGTGACCTTTTTAAAATGAAATTCAGTTTATAATAAAATAATATTTTCAAACATTCCTAAAGAGCCTCTCATCCCCCTTATTAAATGACATCACCTATAACCCTTACTCACACATCCAAGCACCCTTATCTAATCAAACATCTTCCCAAATAATCTCCCAACATCCCTCTCTTCCACCTATAAGCCTTAACTTAGGCAGAAGTCACTTCAAGAAAGCCTTTTTGTTCAAACAAAATAGAGTTACCCAATTTATAGGTAACATCTTCTCTCAAGTTCTTTTATTTTATTTTTCTTCTCCAACACCCAAAAATAACATTATTCAATTCCTATATAACAACACCAGTATATTAAATATACTACTATGTTTTTATGAGGAGGATTCTACCTACACTTCCACACACCACCATCTAATGGATACGAACATACTGTTTCTGTGGACAGCGAACTATTGCCCCACGAAACGATGATTGTTCAATTATCTCCTTATGCCTCTCATGGTGACCATTATGATGGAAATATATTTATATGTGAAATATATTATATTTATATTGTCTCTATGCTTCTGTATTTTTCATTTATATCTTACCTTTATGGTTTCCATAATGGGTAAATATGATAATTTCATTTGAGGGAGTTCGGACTACCGCCCCCTCCAAGTGATATGACTCGTTCATGCCGTATGTTGAACGTATAAATGATGATATTACTAAAATTAAATATGATATTATACTAGAATTATAATATACCTATCTACCATTTAGTTTTCATTCCATTAATATGAAAAATAAATGGGAGTAGCATTCATGCATACGTACGGCTTACCATCTCCATGAACGGTGCATTTCATTTATAATCTCTAAATGTTATGTACTATTATAAATACATATATATACTGAATATATATGATATATATGATATATAAATCATGAATATCATCATGGAGATAATGGAATTTTTACTACTTTGACAACTTTTAATTATGAGAATTTCATTTTTGACTCAAGTAGAAAATATCAAAAAAACGACCGTTATTAACTTAAATGATTATGTAATGTTTATAACATGGTAATAAGTAATATAAAAGGAATAATAAACATAAAAATGTTCGTAAACCAGAATAAAATTAACTTTATTTTATTATTTATGAGATTAAAGAAGGAACGACCCATGTCAGACATAAGGTAAGGGACTTCGTCTAAATATCCTTTCATTGAGGCATATTTTGATTTATAAACAACTTTATTTTATACGGTGTATAAATCCCATTAAATTTTCATTTCATTAAAAGGTAATATTTCTCTATGTATCATTTTACTAAATGACAAAGGGAATGTTTCTTTCTAACGTACATGTTGACAATAAACTTTCCTCCACTGCGAGCGTTATTTGATATTTGGCTTCCTTAACAAGACAAAATGTTTTTAAAAAGGTAAATAAATCCCACATATTATTTTACGTATTTTGGTATTTAAAATGGTTTTGATAATGGATTTATTATGTCAATATATTTAAATGATATAGTGTGATTTCAATGTGTAAATTTTATCTTTCTATTATGTTTTTTTATGTGTTATGATTGTGTTATGTATATTGGGAATTGTTTATGCATACGAGTGGTTTCGTGATAATCCTAGGGTAGGTGATCCCGAGATAGCTCTCCAATTAATTGGGTAACATAATGAAGGTAAACATTAATGTTTCTCCTAATATATTTAGGTAATATAATCTGATGGGTATTCTAAATGTAACTCCCTATGTAGTAGTGAAAGCTACAATGTAATTATGTTATGGATGCTACAAGTTACCTTTATGATTTATGATTTCTATGTGTTATTCATAAATCTTATGATTTCATGAGATATGTTAAAGAGATTATGTTTTTTATGTATTGATGGACTAATGTTTTCAATATTTATTTTATAACCCTTAATGACCTTTTTATGCTCATCCCATGTTTTTGAAATGTTTTTCATAGGATATAATGCAGGGTAAAAGAAAGGAATAATTCAAGAATATTTATTTCAAGAAAATAATTCTTGTTTTCTTTTAAGAATTTTTATTTTATGAAAAAATGGATACGAAGTAGAAGTTTCTACATTGTAATATTTGAATGTAATGTAATAGTTATGGCATAATTATCTAAAACTATAAACTTGAAAAGATCCTCAATGTGAATTATTAACTTAATTGAAGACTATGTAATGATTATGTTCGGGGACTTATAGTTGGTATCAGAGGTCGGTTTAGAAAAACTTAGGAGTTAGGGTATTGATAAACTAATATCCATAAATTAATTTATGTTAATATTGAAATTATATATCATTTACATATTACCATGTTACATTGCCTAAGATATTTCTATGTTCAGAATGTTTTCCCGTAGAGGAAACATGGTAGCTATGATGGGATGACATCAAGAGGAAAACAACCTTCCAAATCAACAAACTGAGATGGTCAGAATCAGAACTAAATAGTTTTTTTTAGTGATGGAATAGTTGAATCAGGCTATAAATGGTGGTGGTATCCATGCATGAGATCATCCAAATCAACCACAAAGAAACATGTCAGTAGTGGAGCATTTCATGAGGTAGCATCCCCCATCATTCATAGGATCGTCTAACCATGTGCTAGTGGAAGGGTGGATTAAAGAACTGGAGAAGATTTTTGATGTCATAGGGTGTTCAGAACATCAAAAGTTTAGTCTTGTTATTTACCAATTTTATGGTGAAGCTAATCATTGGTGGTCGATGGTGAAAAATATCAGAGATAGTGAGGAGATTGATTCTATTTATAGGGATGAATTCAAAGGTATGTTTCTTGAGAAATATTTTCCTATGGTGGTTCATCTTGGGATGGAAAAAACAATTATTTCAATTGAGGTAAGAGGATGACTCAGTGGCTACTTATGAAGAAAAATTCACTCAACTGGGAAGGTATACTCCAAATTTCTTACAAGATCTTGATAGTAAAATCAATCATTTTTACTTAGGATTAAATCCAAATTACTAAATGGATTTAGCTTATCGTGAGTTAAAAAGTTATGATAACCTTGTTTGATGTTCGGAGAAGGAGGAAATGGAGTTTGCCGATGATTAGGTTTTCTTTGAAAAAAAACAAAATAATATGTTGAGGTGGAATATGAAAGGGAAGAACTTTTCAAAAAGTCTGATGGTAAGAAACTTAATATTACAGTTTGTGAAAATGTGGTAAAAATAATGTAGCGGAATGTCTTTTGAATTATGGTATGTTCTAAAATGGGGCATAAGGCTTGAAATTTCACTAAAAAATATCAGGGTAATGGTAAGACAAAATCAAATTTAAAGTTAGTAAAATGTTTTAAGTGCAATGAAATGTGTCATTATATAAATGAGTGTCCAATGAAGAACTCAACTGATGGAAATCATCCAGACTATAAGCAGAAATGAGTGGTGAAATCCTTTGCAACTACCTCAACATATGTTGGGCCATCAAATGAAGTAGTATCAGGTACATTGTGTGTTTATTCAGATTATGCTAATGTGTTTTATGATTCAAGTTCTACACATTCTTTCATTTCTGAGAAATTTTCTAGTAAATTGGGAATTCCATATCAAGATATGAATCCTGAACATATGGTAAAAACACCAGGAGTATATGTTGGGACAAAAAGAAATTTTAAGGACCTTTTTGTCCTTTTATTTGGAAAGAATCAACCTGCAAACCTTATTGTTTTGACTTTAGTAGAGTTTAATGTTATTTTGGGTATGGATTGGATTTTTGTTTATCATTCTAAGATTGAATGTAGAGGTAAAGAGGTTTATTTTTATGAAGGATTGATGTTTTTGTACAAGAATTAACCCTTAATTTTGATAACATATCAGGAAGTCGAGACACTAGTAAAAGGTGGAAATGAATGTTACCTTGCACATATTGATGAAAATTAAGGAATTGTTCAGATTATTGATGTGTCAGGAGTAAATGAGTATCTTGATGTTTTTCCTGATGATTTTCTTGGAATAATATTTAATCTGGAGGTTGAATTTATTTTTGACTTAGTTCTTGATTCTACACCAATTTCAAAACACCCTTACGAATGGATCCAATTGAAATTTTATAGTTAAAGATGCAATTGCATAAGTTATTAGATAAATGTTTCATTCTAATTAGTACATAACCATGGTGTGATCCAGTCTTGTTTGTTAAAAACAAAGATGGTTCAATGAAACTTTTCATTTATTATAGAGCGTTGAATAACATCACTCTTAAGAACAAGTATCATTTCCCTCATATCGATGATTTGTTTGATCAGCTCTAGAGAGCTCAGTATTTTTCAAAGATTGACTTGAGGTCGGGGTACCATCAGTTTAAAGTAAAGGAAGTATACATTCAAAAGAACGTGTTTCATACTAGATATAGCCATTATGAATTTTTAGTTATTCTTTTTGGATTAACCCATGCACCTATTGTACTCATTGATCTTATGAATAGAATTTTTAGTGAGTTCTGGGATAAATTTTTGGTTGTGTTTATTGATGATATTTTATTTTATTCCAAAAGTAAAGAGGAACATGAAAGTCTTGTGAGGGTTTTATTGAAAACCATAAAAGAAATGAAATTTTAGGGGAAATTTAGAAAGTGTGAGTTTTGGTTACAAAAAATTTCATTCCTTGGTTACATTGTATCAAAACATTTCATAATTATTGATCCTACTAAAATAAAAGTTGTTGAATAATGGCCAAGACCCACAAATATAACTGAGATCCGTAGTTTTCTTGGTTTGGAAGGATATTACTAAAGGTTTGTTGACAATATTTCATGGTTACCTAGCCCACTGAATAAGTTAACTCAAAAAGGTTTTAAGTTCATCAGGACAAAAGAATGTGATTATTGTTTTCTAGAATTGAAAAGAAGATTGGTGAATGCTCCAATTTTGGCACAATCTTTCAGAGATAGTGAATTTGTAATCTATAGTGATGATTCGTTGAAAGGACTTGGTTGTGTCTTAATATAGAATGATTAGGTAATTTATTATGCTTCACATCAGTTGAAACCTCTGGTGGTAAATAACCCTGCACATGATTTAGAATTAGCTATTATTGTTTTTGCTTTGAAAATTTAGAGGAATCATCTGTATGGTGTAAAATGTGAAATATATGCTGACCAAAAAAGTTTTTACTCTATATTAAGTCAGAAATAATTGAACATGAGACATATGATATGGCTAGAATTAATCAAAGATTATGATTTCATGATTTATTACCATCCAGGAAAGGAAAACAAAGTGGTTGATGATTTGAGTCGAAAAAGTAATGCTACATTAGCCTTTTTACATTTGGAAGAAGATACTTTGATTAAAGATTTAATGAAATTTAGATTAGAAGTTGTTAGTGTAGTAAATTCCACTATTTTGTCTCAGGTGTCAGTGAAATCATCTCTATCTAACAAAATTAAGCAAGCATGGAAAGAAGACAGTGAGTAAGAATAAAAGGACTTTACCAAAAATCATATCTTCATTATCAATATGTTTTATTTATATAAAACAATTATAAAAAATATTTGAAAATTAGTTATTACTATTCATATAACTATGTTTAATGGCTAAGTTATAATTACCTTATTTAAATAATTATAATAATAAAATGATGTTTCCTAGAAACACGAGTGTTTCATGTAACATATTCAAAGTTGACGTTCCATGTATTGTACACCAAGTTGGTGTTGTGTAACATACAAAAATTTGGTGGTGTGTGAAATGAATGTTTGACTTAGTGCATTTCAAGACATAAATTAAAATTTAATTCATTCAAAAAAAGTTTCATAAAAACTCGGTTTGTTACACGTACGCATCATTGGTGCATGTCAGGATCCAATCAATGGTGGAGATTTTGATAGTGAATTATTTTTGGCACTTATCAATTAATGTTATACTATTGATATTGATCATTTATATTTTTTATTTTAGGATTTATTTGACAATGTTTTTGGTAAAATGATGAATTATTGTATGTAGTTGTTGTTGTTGTTATTATTATTATTATTATTATTATATTGTTATTACATGGTTTTATAATAGGAAAATAATTTCCTGAATGATGAATTAGAACTTGAGGAACTAGTCACCAACCCTTAGAGATTAGGGAAGGAACTTGGGCTCATGTGGAATCTTGATCCTAGTACCATTGAAGTAATTTTGTTCATGATTGCTACAATGTTGTATCAAAGTAGATTTATGATATAATCACTCACATAGAGAAGTCATGATGGTTCAGATTCTAGAAATACTAGAGATAGGACAATTGAGACTTAATAATTTACCCATAAAAGGAATTATGAACCACTTTATAGTGGAAGATCAATTTTATGGAGATTTATGGGTACTGAGGTAGGTACGAAAAATGTATAGGATGTATTAGTTTAAATAAATTCAACTGTTAGGAGGTATGAATTATTGAGTGTTTTCAAGATCGATCATCAGTTATGTCTTTTATGGATTCATGCAACATCTATCCAGGAATACTAAAAAATGTGAATTCTTATTATATGATAAAAATTTTGTGAGAATTTAATTAATTATAAGAAACTAATAACGTATATTATGATTTCTTATATACCTTATGAGGGGTTATGTAATTAATTCATGTAATCATATGGATTGATGTTAGTATTTTATAGTTCAACATCCCAATATTATTCCTTTGATTTTTTGAAATGATATACATTAATCATGTATCTTATTTTCTTATCTCATACTAGTGTTATTGATTTTAAATCATGATTAGAATCCCAATAATTTCATATATATATATATATATATATTTGATCATTTTAGATGAATTCACTGTATATAATAACAAAACAAACCCTATAACTATAAAAGTTTAGAGACTTTGGATACTAGATACATAATCATCTTATTTAATGTAATATCTTTAATATCTCCCACTATTTTTTTCTCACATTATCCAATTTTTATACATACACTACTTAAAAAATTGCTTCATAACCTGGGCAAAAAAAACCTAAAAAAGGGTGAGCATTGATTATTAATAAGGTTAAACATAAAATATACTATCTAATGAACATAAGTTAGCATAGGATATATATATATATATAAGGGTATGAGAACATGATCCTAACTTACAATAATCAAACCCAATCAATAAAATATCATTAATCATAAATCATGGAATAATTATTTCCCATAACAAAAGACATAGTTCAGAAGTGTGTGGAATCTTAAATAATCAACCATTATCTAATTGAACATATCATTAGCATAAGAAATAATTTTATGATATACACATAATCATAAAAAATAATTTCCTTAGTCAAGGATCACTTCCAAGGCTATCATAGTTGATTAGGTTCATTCCATATTCAATCATTTCCTCAGTCAAGGTTCACTCCAAATAAAATTATAGTGGACAAAGTCCCTAACTAAACTAGGTCCATTACCCATTTCAGTCTTTATTATCTCATGAGATATACATATTTACCCAATGCATTGGAGGGATATATATTTTATGGCCCACCCATCACATAATGAAAATTATACATATGTGTTCCATAATATAAAAAAATTATCATATCATCGTATCACAACTCATGTAAGGGGAACTTGTTTCATAAACATTTCATCATTTAACTATATCATAAATCATGTAAAAGAAATGAGTTTCATTAAGGTTTCATCATAACTTAATTAACCAGTAGGAAAGAAATATGTTTCATAGAATCATCCTTAAATTATCATCATGATATTTGTTATGTCCATAAGGTTGAATACCTTGAGAGGGGGGTGAATCAGGGTATGAATGATTAAAACTTATACCTCTTTGTATCTTGTTTCTTTGTTTAACAAAACTCAATTATATCTTCCTCTAATTGAAATAAATGAATAGATATGAAATCATGCCTATCTCACAATGATTTTTACTTGGTTCACCTTCATTGGGCTACAACCAAGGAGCATACAATGGTGATGTGGTGATGTACCAAATTCACTAAGGCTCACAGCCAATAATGAGTACAATTTTAAGGATAGATCTTCAATACCCATGCTCATTTCCTTTACAAGGTTTACGGTATGCTCACTCCATTTCCAAGGGTCACTCCCTATGCCTCTTTTTCTGGACCACTTCTAGTGGAAAGGGTAACCATATTTCTCTTCCTTCACTCACTGCTCTTGGAAAGTAATCCACACAAATTTTATAGACTTATAGGTAAATAATAGTTTATGGACATGTAGGTCCCTTCATTTTCATGAATTCCTACATCCTGAACTTTAGGTTGATTCTCTGTTGAAGTTCCTTTTTCCTCGCAGATGAAGTCCCCCTTCACAGGTACTAATAGGTACTAGAAATTCCTTTCACAAACTGATTTGAAGCCTTTTCATGGTTCCTTGGGAAAATCACGAACCAACCTATTCCTTATGTGCACTTTTTACCATGTTCGGTAAATAGAACACCTCCTTTGCGTACCATTTCCGCTTCTGGAAACCTCTCTTCATCCACTGGATGCCTCCGCCTTTCCTATCGCGTACCACCTCTGTATACCGACTCCAAAAACCTCTTATTCGAATCACACTCTATCCAAAAAACTTTTCTCTATTAATGGACTACCTTTGAAAACCACATGAGTACCACTCCTTATTCTTCCATGTACCATGTCTTATACAGGTTATAGTTCTCTAGAAAAACAATCGATGGAATTTCTTTTGTGCGAACCACTTTAGCTTTTGTGGAATTCTCCCTCATGAACTTCCTTCAGACATTGCTGAAATTCAGGAGAAAATATGTTCTCTAATTATATTCAATGTCACACCTAATCAGTGGGATTAGTGATTCTTATATAGGTAAAGATATCTTCCATATCCATTAATCCATGATTTACCAAATCTTTGATCCACCGCATACTGATTCTCCCACTGTCATGAACCGCAATCCTTCCAGCAAACCATTTTTCATACGCGGTTTGCACACTGAAGTTTATCCTATGTGGTTTATCTCCTTCACCAATTAAAATCCATCAGCGTATCACACCATCTTCCACTGTGAACCATTTTTGGTTTCGTGGACCACCCCCGCGTGCCATTCCCGCTGCCTGGTATGTGTTCGTGTACCCTTCCAGGACATGGTACACAATCCATGTCCTGAGATCTATATTTCATTCTTTTTCTATTTCCTTCATAGATCTTCACACCATCTATTCCTATGAATAAATCCTTAAATTTCAAAAAAAATCCTGATTGTGAGGACCAAAATTTTTTCACACATTGGGAAACTGTGCCCCCTTAAAAACCTATCTTTGGAAAATACCAACCAGACTTGTTTGTGGTCATTTGTCTTTTTCAGCAAACACATCTACGCCCAAAACATACCGAGAGGACACCCTGAGGGATTTTTTCCCAACAATATCCTCCTATGGGTTTGTTGACAACTCTTCTCATAACAATTATGTGCATTTTGATACCTCATTAAAACTCCTTCCATATTCAACCATCATTCACTTCATGCACTTAAGATAGTGATCAAGGATTTACTCAACACATACTTCAATCCCATATGAGCCATGATCATCATGAGAAACAAGAGTATAATGAAACTTTCATCAATGAATCCCTTCATTTCTAACACTAGCTTTTGAATCCAAAACTACTTTAATCATGAACATTAGTTAATGTGATATGTAAATGTTGATCGAACACTTCTGGAATCGTCATATTTAATGCTCCCCCTATGTTATATCTCTCCTAAATAGATTTAGCTTTAACTCCCCCTATCTCGCTGCTCCACTTAACAGCTTCTCCTTGTGTCTTTTCTCCCATGGAATAGTCACACTTTCTCACCCTTTATCAATGAACCCAAAGGGAACCTCAATGATCTCTGTAATAGGGTAAAGAAAACATATCAGCATATTAGGGAAAAACATAGCACACCTTGAGGAGAGGGGAACCCAAATACACACTTTTTCAAGTGTGATAATTTTACTAGACTCCCAGAGCCAGTCAATGCCTTTCAAATGCTTCTTTGGGTAATTCATTTGTTAGAATGTCCTCAACCTATTGTTTTGTAGGCACATACTTTAACTTCACAAGACTTACTCCACCTTCTACTTGATAAAATGATATTTCATTTCAATTATCTTTTTCCCTTGAGTGATGAACTGGATTTTTTCTAAGATTTATAGAACTTGAATTATCACAATGGATTATAATTAGATATTTCACATCAATTCATGTATCTTAAAGTTTTTTATTCATCCAAAATAGTTGCATGCATGCTTGAGTTGCCACAATATATTTGTCTTCTATAGTGCTAAATGAAATTCAATCTTGTTTCTTGCTCTACCAAGAAATACACAACCCTCAAAGATAAAAGGCACCTCCTGATGTTGATTTCCTGTTATCTGATGAATCGGATCAATCTGTATCTATATATCCCAATAACTCTATCTGAGAATTTTAATTATACATTAGGCCAAAATCCATTATTCCCTTGATATACCTAAGAATTATTTTTACTGCAATCATGTGTCTCTACTTGGGATTTCTTTGATACCTTGAGGCTTGGCCTATGGAAAATACAATATCAAGCCTTTTTTCTATCATATACAATAAACATCTAATGATTTTCATATATTTTGTGATATTAATTACCTTGCCTTCATCATCTCATGATAGTTTCAACCAGGTAGAAACCATATTATTCATCTCTTTGGAATTATACATTCCAAAACTTCTCAAAACCTCCTTGGAATATTTATATTGAGAAATAAAAGTTTCATTCCTTCCCTATGTCACTTTTAAGACAAGGAAAAATGTCAGCTCACCGATCATCATCATTTCAAACTCACTTTTCATGAATTTAGAAATCTATCTGGATTGTGCTTCATCTGATCCGCCAAAGATTATTTCATCGACATGAAATATCAAGATCATCCTTTGATTATTTCAATTGTTTAAATATAGATTGTAATCAACTCCACCATTCTGAAAACCAAGCTTCTTTAGAAATTAATCAAGCCTTGAATACCATGCACTTGGTTCTTACTTCAAACCATATAAATCCTTCTACAGTCAACAAACCCTATTCATGACTTCATTGATGAGAAAACCATCTAGTTTATAAATGTAAACTTATTATTCTAGAAATCCATTCAGGAATGATGACTTGAAATCCATTTAGGAATGATGACTTGAAATCCATATGAAAAAACCTTAAACTTTCTTTTCACTACTATGCCCAAGAATAATCAGATTGTATCTAGCCTTGTAATAGGTGAAAATGTTTCATCGATGTATATACCCTCTATCTCAGAGTACCCTTTGCACACAAGTCATTATTTATTTTGAATCACAACACCATCTTCATTCATTTTTATGAGAAAAACCCATTTTGTCCTTATGACATTCTTGTCTTCGGGTCATGAAAACATCTCCAATGTTTGGTTTTTCTCAATTCGGTCAAGATCTTAATTCATGGATTGAAACTAGTTCTCATCTCCACCTACTTCATTAAAAAATTTAGGGTCCACCTAATATAAGTATGACACTTTTATTAGAATCTTCATCCTTTTTCTCTGCACTAGTGATGTCTGATCACCAATTATGTTCTTCCTGTCAATTTTATCTCTTCACACTAGTCTCTGGGTAGACACTAATTTAATCTCATCATATGATTATTCTTCTAAATCATCCTCTGGGGTTAGAGCGTCTCTCAATCTTCTCATATCTTCATCATTATCCTCCTGAGTCTGATCATGTATTTGATGACGATTATATTCATTTTCTACTATTTCCACATCATGGCTTTAAAAAATCTTTCTCAACCACTTATTTAAATATTTATAGGCTATGATTTTCTTTTGTTATCAAATAAATATCCCTTCATCCCCATAGGATTCAAATTTCCTATGTTTATACTTATTGAGATTGAAACATTTACTTCTAAATATTAGAAAGTACTTTATTGATGTCTTATTTCCATAACATAACTTTTATAGAGTCTTCTTCTATTTTGGAAAAAGTAAATCTCTATTCGAAGTGTATTTTAATTTGATCACTGCTTCTTTCAAAAATTTCTCTGGAAGGTCTTTCTCAATGTACATTGTTCTGTCCATGTTGTTTACAATCCAATTTCTTCTCTCAACTACTCCATTCTATTATGGAGTTATTATTGCTAAAACATGATTCCTTATCCAATGTTTTTCAAGATAATCCTCTACTTGGCTATTTTTAAACTCTATTCCATTATCTATACAAATCGTTCAGATTTTATGACCAAGAATCTTTTCACATTCCCATTGATATTTTATAATGAAACTAAACACTTTAGATTTGTGGGTGATTATTGAAACCCATGCCATTCTTTTATATCCATTAATGAATAGAATATAATATCTCCTCCCATAAATATTCCTCGGTGAAATTGTCCCACACACATCAATATTCACCAACTCAAGAGATTTTGTAGGATTTTTCTCCTTTGGTTTATATGATTTTCGAATAATATTCCCCTATTGGTAGGCATCGTAAGTATGAGTACCATCATGTGATAATCTAGGGATATTTCGAGAAGCATCATATTTAAATAGATCTTCCAAGGAACCTTGGATTATGTGTCCAAGAAGCTTATGCCATAACTCTATTTATTCATCATTGGATAGAAAGCACATATCTTCTTCTCCACTCAAAAGATAGATATTCCCTTTTGTTCTCTTTCCTTGAAACACAACAGTAACATCATTTTTCTTAATGATACATAATTTCTTGGAAAAAATTATGGCATTCCCTGAGTCACACAACTGACTTACACTGTGCACGTTGTGACTAATCCCCTAAACAACTAAGACATATTCTCATCTCATGTCTTTTACTCCAAACTTATCTTTTCCTGAACCAATAATTTTCAAGCCCTCATCATTACCAAATCTTATGATACCTTCTTTATCATACCTAATTCTGGTCAGTAGATCCTTATTTCCTGTCATATGGGAAGTGAATCCACTGTCAATGATCCATATCCCAATGTGATATGATACCTTGAATGTACTTTCTACAACCACCTATTTATCGACCCTTTACTTTTTGACCCAAGTCTTTAGCTTCATACTCGACACGGAATGATAATCTTGATCTTCCTCAGTATATGTTGGACTAGCTTCAACTTGCAGAGTTGTAAATTGATTTTGAATTTTCAGCACTCTTAATGATATATTTGGCTGCTTCTTATGAATAAATTTTTTCTCCCTTGGCACATTCCTCTTTATCATTTATGTACAATATCTTTCCATATGTTCGAGTCCTTTACACCTAAAAAATTACCATAAAATGATGACCTAGAATTTTGGGCTCTGTACAACCATCTTTGTTGATATTTTTCCCTTTGTTACCTCTTTGTTATAGAACATACATTTTGAAAGTGTCCCATCATACCACAATAATAGCATCTTATATGTGGTACATTCCGCTGTGGAAATTATGCACCACTAGTTGTGCCTTGGGCTCTCTAATTCTTATAATTCTTCTTTATACCCAAGTCGATCTTCAATATTAGACTGGGTGCTTGTGGTCTGACTTGAACCATGACTAATTTCTATTTTAGATCAATCCCCATTGCATCCTTATCATTTAGAGATAATTTTATCTTCTATTATGCTGGACCACTCTACTCAAATTTTATCTTCGCAGTTTCATGTATACTCTTCTTCCCATATGTTGAACTGAGAGTTAATAGTTTCTTCTGATCTTCAATTGTTCGTCGCATACCGATGAATTCATCTTCTAGTTGTTTGATACATTTGATTTTATCTTTTCCTATTTTAGTCAAACTATAATTTCTATTGTTTGTTCTTAAATTTAGAGTTTGTACTCAACCACATTTTCTGAGATTTCTGGCATCGAATACCTTATCTTTTCAATTTTTTCATTCAACTTAAAATTATCATCTTATTACTACTACATAAATATATTTTCATCACAAACAAATTTGTTATCTTTATTTGTTTTATCTCTCAAAATATATACGTCCAAAAGGGAATCATTTAATTCATCTGGAAGATCAACTCTTCCTTAAATTTTCCCTTCTTCATTGTCATTATCTTCTCTTGTTAATTAATTTTCAAAAAAAATGCCACTAAAGCATCTATTTTATGATCCTTATAGTGCTCCAAATCTTCTACCTCATATTCTTCTAAACATTCATCATATTTTGAAAGTATATTCTTCTTTTTGAAGATCATTCTCCCAGTACATCTCCTCTATTTTTCATTTGATGAATACTTCTTTTGGGGAGTTTCATTATTTTCTCAATTTACATCATCAAAATTCTTAGGACACTTAGCTGGAAAATGCCCAATCTTTCTGCATCGAAAGCATGCAAATGAAAGTTTACATTTTAACTTCCATTTTTTCCCTTTGTAAATTGGAGGAGAGAAATGACATGACATCATCCATATTTTCCTCCTCGGGACTATTTTCAATACATAGATTCTTCAAGGCCTTGAATGCCACTTCCTTAGACTACCCCTTTTCCACTGCATCATTATCATAGTTTCTCATTTCATATGCTAAAAGGGTACTATTTAGGTTATCCAATGTCAACTCTTTTAGGTCTTTGTATTCCAACACTAAAAATTTTGGACTGAACCATGGTGGTAGTTTCCTCATGATGCATTTCAAAATATTTATATCTTCAATGAATTATCCAAGACCCATCATGTATTCCACAATAATATTTATCCTATCAAAGAATAAACCAATGGTCTCATTGGGATTCATTATGATATCCTCATACTTATTCCATAGAACCTTCAGCTTTTCTTCTCAGACTTTTGGGTCACCCTCATAAATGTTCAACCATTTTTTCCACATTGCATGTTATTTTTTATAGGAAATCACCTTTGTATAAATTTAATTTGATAGGTATCAACCAAAAGCATTGATCCTTCTAGAATCCACATCCAATTCCCTCCAATTTCCCGAAGGCCTTCATTTTTTATTGATTTTTTGATAATCTACCTTTCGATGGGTGAGGTGCAACCCTTACAAGGCCCGTAGGCTTAAGTATTACATGGCCTGTAGGCTTTAGAGGAATTCATTACCCATAGGCTTCAAACATTACATACAACCTAGACTAACTACTTGGAACTGCTCCTCCCCACCATCTTCATTGTGAAGACATCCATCCCTACTAATTGGAAATAGTGCTACATCCAATTCTTCCATAGTTGAAAATTATTTCCATAAAAGATCAAAATTCCTTTATGATTTACCAACTCTATTTTTTCTTCTTGAGATAGAACCACATCCTTTCAACATTTATCTATCATACCAATTGTTAGGTCTACAAGGTCAAATACCCCGATAGGTGGGGGTGAATCAGGTTATGACAGGTTAAAACTTTTTCCCCTATGGATCTTGTTTTTTTGTTAAACAAAACTCAATTCTATCTTCCCCCCATATAAATATAAGACCATATATGAAATCATACATATGACACAGCGATCTTGACTTGGTTCGCCCTCATTGGGCTACATCCAAGGAGAATACAATGACGACGTGCCGATGTACCAAATTCACTAATGCTCACTACTAATAATGAGTACAATATTCCAGCTAGATCTTCAATGCCCAGGATCACTAATTTTATATGGTTTAGGGTATTCTCACTAAATTCCCATGGGTAACTCCCTATTCCTCTTTCTCTGGCTCACTGTCGTTGGAAAGGGTCACCATCTTCCTCTTCCTTATCTCACTGCTCTTGGAAAATAATCCACACACAGTTTATAGACTTGTAGGTCAATCACAATTTAGGGACATGTAGGTCTTTTCATTTGCATGAATTCTTACATCCTCAACTTTAGGTAGATGCTTCTTTGAAGTTCCTTTTTCACCTGAAGATAATTTCCACCTTCCCAGGTACTGCTAGGTACTGGAAAATCCTTTTGAAATTTGATTTGAAGCTTTTTCAATCTTCCTTGTGAAAATCATGAAAAAACCTATTCCTCCTGCATACTGTGTACCAGGTTTAGTACATGGAACACCTCATTCACATACCACATCCGCTTCCACGAACCTCCCTTCATCCGCCGAATAACTCCACCTTCACCATCACATACCACCTTTGTATACCGACTCCGTGAACCACTTATGAGAATCACCATCTGTCAGTGAACTGTTCTCAGTTCGCAAACTGCCTTCACAATCCACCTAAATACCACACCTTCTTCTTATGATTATCATGTATTATGTGGGTTATAGTTCTCCACAAAAACCTTCAAAGGAATTTCTTCCACATGAACCACTTCATCTTTAGTGTAATTCTCATTCATGAACTTCCATCAGACATTGCAAAAACCCTGGAGTAAAAGATGTTATCTAATGATATTTGGTATCACACATAATCTGTAGGATTAGTGATTCTTATATAGGAAAAGATATGAACAATATCTACTAATCCAAGATTTACCAAATCTTCGATCCACTATATACTGATCCTCCTACCACTATGAACCACAATCCTTCCAGAAAACCATTTTTCATACTTAGTATTCGTACTACATTTTCTCCTATGTGGTCGATCTCCTCTAATGACAACAAGACATCCGCGTACCGCACCACCTTCCCCCATGAACTATTTTTTGTTTCACAGACAACTCTCATGTACCATTTCCGCTGCCTGGTATGCGGCTGCATACCCTTTCCAAACATGGTACGATATCCATGTCTTGGTCTCCATGTTTCTTTCTTTGCCAATTTTTTCACCGTTCTTCACACCATCCAGTCCTATAAATAAATCCTTACACTTCCAAACACAAATTTCCGATTTTGAGGCAAAAAAATTTGGCAAACACTTAGAAACTGCTCAAGATTTAAAACCCATATTCAGAAAATACCAACCATACTCATTTGCAGTCATCCGGTATTATTAACAAACACAACCACGCCCAAAACATACCAAAAGGACACCTTTAGGGATTTTTTTCCCAATAATATTTAATCTATAGACAGAAATTTTGTGGTATCATAAGATCATATCCCCAGTAAATTACAGTAATCCTTAATGGATATTGACATAGATGTTAAATACTATTAAAATTTCTTTTGAACATTTCCTTGAAAACAAGAGATAATATACTTTTCTTTTTATAAAATTTAACTAAAAAATTTCTAGAATATTGATAAATTCCATTTTTTTAAAACAAAAAAGGGATCTTTAAATGTAATATTCAATGAAAATAACATCATGATGGTCTAAAAACTATTCATTCCATATACATTAAAATAAAACATTCCTTTCACAACTTTTTAAAAAGTCAAAAATGACTTTTTTAGAAAACTTTTAGAATGATTACTTATAATTTTTTTAAATAATTTCAAAGGTAGTGAAAATTTTCTTTCTAAAACATATCACGTATATGTAATAACATTTAAAAAATAATTTCAAAGATCATGGACATGGAAGAAACAATTCATTGACCAAAAAGGAAATAATTTTGACATTTCTTTAAAATGATTTTCTTGATAATTTTATGTACCAATGAGAGGAAAATGGTATTAATACATAAAAAATAAAAAAATAAACATAGGGTAATAAAATATAATTGGTATGAAGGATAATATATATTTAATTTTTCTCAATGGAAAGTTAGCCTAGACAATCCCAAAAATAAATGAGATTATAACATAAACCCTTACCTCAAGTTCTATATTTCTTCATACATGTTAAAATATCCAGTATAATAAATATATATTTGTTATAAATATATTCCCAAATCATATTAATACATATATTACTATATATCATTCCATTAAAATTTCCAATTATCATTGTATTAATAATTGCTTCATTAAAATGAACATTTGGGTGAAATGGTCGGTTTTCCATGCATGTTTTAGTTTGATGGTTTTAATACATACAACATGATCATGGTTTCAATATATCTAGAATATAAAACATTTAATATATGTCATATTTATTAATTATATAAAAATTTATAATTATTTATTTAAATAGGTGTTGGAAAATGAATCACATTGTTGCGTGAAGGTGGTAGTCCATACATACGCACGTGCGATGTTAATGTTTTCCAATGAATAGAAACATAAGATGGTAAATAAGATATTATAATTATAGAAGAATAATTATTAAATTAATATCATATATAAAAATTAAATCTATCATAATAAAAAACCATGAATAATTGTGATATAAAATGAATCATATCGCCACATGGAGGCGGTAGTCCACACACACCCACAAGAAATACTTTTATTTCAAATTTGTTGGAATGGAGGTGGAAATTAGTTAATAAATATTCATAATTAAAATTAATTATATTTAAGATACTTAATTTTTTATTTTATAATTAATACCATATATTTTGATGAGGTAGATGAGAAAATAAAATTGAAAGTACTTAGTGAAGAGTAATACCTCTTTATTGAGAAACCACCTTTGGATTACACCTTAATCCTAAAAAGGATGGTATTATGATCAAAAAAGGAAATTTAGGACATATAGAGGGATGTTATGAGGGATTATAATGGGTATTTGATAATATATAAGGCACATGAAGTGTCAGTAATAGGGGAGAGTTATTGTCCTTTTATAAGGGAGGGGAGGATACACTTGGAATGTTTCAAAATATTAAAATATAATAATGAATTACTCAAGTAATGTGGACCTAAAATTAAAAATATTATAATATTATAAGGATAAGATCAAATCAACCTAAAAATATAATTAATTAAATTGTTTTGTTCTATTTTAAATCTTATCTATTTGGTTATCCCCCGATACAACCATTTTGTCATTAACTATGGTAACACATTATTATTATTTTTACTATTCATTATGAACAAAAATTAAGATAAACTTATTAAATTATTTTTATTATTATGATAGAAATATGGAATCTATTTTATATGTTTAAATTTATATAAGTGGAAGAAATTAATTTTAAAATAAGTGCACAAAATAGACCAAATACGTTTTTTAGCAAAATAAAATTTAAGCATAAAAATGATTTTAACATTATTAAATTCCATGTAAAAACTATTAGATGAATTTAAAATAATTTTTTGAATATAGTATATAAACATTTCATTAAAATAAATCATCAATACATATTAATTTAATTTATTAATATAAAACTCACTGTTCGTGAAAAATAGTTTTTTTAGAAAAAAATTATTTTTACCTTTAAATGATTTTATTTTAATTTCAAAACAATTAAATATAATGAATTAATTTTATTAATATATAAAAATAATAATTTAGTTATTAATATTCATGAACACCAATCCAACGGCTAGGAAATAACTTTCATATTAAATAATAATTTTTAAAAGTACATTGTGGTTTGTTTAAACTCAGTGTCGTGAGCAAAGAAATTCATCTAAGAAATTAAACTTATTTAAGGAGAAATATATCATAAAATATCATGGTGTTAAATTTTACCCATTTATAATAATTTCAACCTTGAAATTACATCACTCTAATACAAACAACTGATGATAAATATACCTTATCACAACTTCGGGTTCTCACATAGCATCCTCAAAGTTAAGTTTCTCCATAAAACTTTTACAATGTGAGGGGTATTGTTTCAAATAACTTTCTCTACTTGATATATAATCACCACTGGTTTTTCCTCATAATATATGTAATACTCTAGTTATATTACCTTTGAGTTTAGTACATGTAATGGACCAGGTATGTACTACCTTAGGATAGATACATGAATCACTTCAGAAACTTGAGATATATTCGGTGGAAGTGCCAAGCGATATGAAATTACCTTGATGTGATCAAGAATATAATAAATACTGATATATATAGGTCTAAACCTTATTTTTATTCAAAATATAATAACCATGTTCCATAGAAAAATTCATAGGAATATCTTCCCACCAAACTCAAACTCTATATCTTACTAATGATTATTAGTTTAACTTTTCAATTGAATCTTAGCTACCATAATATGTTACTGAATAACCCTAAATTTATCTTCCATTTTCTTAGATATCTAAATCCAAAATATATTTTTTTCCAACATTATCCTATCACAATGGATTTATACACTTCCTTCCATATAGGGATTCAAAATGAGTTATCTGAATTGTTGAGTGAAAGCTATTATTATATCAAAATTTAACCATAGATAAGTGTTTATCCCAAAAAAAATTAAAATAAATATGACATGATATCAAAATATATTAAAGGGTTTTAATGGTACTCTTAGAATAACCATCTATTTTATGATGATATATAATACTGAACGTAAATTATATATCCAAATCCTACCAAATACTTATCCAAAACATTTAGGTAAACATTATATCCCAATCAGATATAATAGAATGTGATACTCCATGAAACCCCACCAATTATTTTAAATATATTTTAAAAATATGATCAATATACAAATCTTATATGATTTTAATGGAATGTGCTGATTTCATAAGGCGATTGACTACAACCCAAATAACATTTTTACCTTTAGATGTTTTTGGGAGTTCAATAATGAAATACATGGTAATGTTTTTTCATTTTCATTATAGTATGGGTAATGGTTATAATATCCTATTAAACTTATATCAATTATCCTTAACCTACTAATATACTAGGAATCAATATACATACTATATAATATCCATTTTCTTGTTATACCACCAAAAATACACTTTCATATCTCTGTACATATTCTTACTTCCTGGATGAATAGAGATTGATGAACTATGATATTTATACAACAACTCCTTCTTCATGTATGATATTTATGATATGCATACTCATTTCCTGATCCATATCATTCCATCATAATCATATTTTAACTCAGGTATATTTCTCACATTCTTCTGTAGTTTCATATCCTCCTTTTGCGCCTATTTAATCTTCTCATAGATGAATGGTTGAACATTTATCTTAGAAATATATGATTTATCCCCATTAATTTTGATTTCGTGATCTATCTTCTATAAATCCATAAATATTATATCTCTTTAAATTATCATCATGGAAAAACTATTATGGTCTTTCTGATTTAGAGTATCTACCACCTTGTTCGCCTTCTCAGGGCAGTAGTGTACTTAGTATTCATAATCATTAATCAACTCTAACAATATTTTTTGGAACATATTAAACTCATTATCCATGAATATATACTTAAATATTTTTGGGAATTATATATATCACATTTCTTAATAAAAATATAATGCCTCAATATTTTCAATGAAATGATTATCACTGCCAAATCCAAATCATGGGTTTGGAAATATTTCTTATGAATTTTCAATTGGAATGAGGTATAATATATCACTATATCATTATTAATGAGTATGAATCCAATTCCCTTATTCTATAAATCAATAAATATTACAAACCCTTCTACATTGTTGGGTGGTGCAAGTACAGGCGCATTAACCAAATATCTTTTAATCTCCTTGAAATTTTCCTCACATTCGTCTATCTAAAGAAACATGGATCTCTTCTGATTCAACATGGTTATTGGATTAGGTAACCTTGAGAAATATCTCATAAATCATCATTACTATCCCTCCAACCCAAGAAAACAATGGATCTTAGTTATTGTGGTTAGTCTGGACATTGTTCAATAACATCTATCTTTGAAGGATCCACTGGTATACCCTCACTTTAAATTATATGACCTAATAATGTGAATTTTTGTGTCCAAAATTAACACTTGGTGAATTTATCATGGGCCTTTAACACAATACTCAAATGATCTTAATTTCATTCCTTTCTAGTTTAATATATAAGAATATCATATATAAATACTACCACAAACCGATCATGTTAATGTCTAAAGACTCTTAGATATATAAAATAATTATAGAATTGGTAAGTCAAAATGACATCACTATAAATTCATCTTCACCATAGATTATATATAATTATTTCTATGATATATCCTCCTTCTTAACATTCAATTAATGATATCCATAACAAATTTCAATCATGGATTTTTTTATCTCCACACAGTTGGTCAAACAAGTCCTCAATACAGGTTAGAGGATACATGTTCTTGATTGTGATGTTGTTAAGTTATCAATAATCAATGAAAATATGTTTTGATCCAAATTTATTCTTTACAAAAAGAATTTGTGCACCCCATGGGGATGAACTGGGGCCTATGAATCCATTATCATGATTCTATTGTATTTTATTCTTCAATTATTGAAATCCATTCTGGGCCATTCTATATAGTCTTTAAAATAGGTGTAACATCATGTATGAATTCTATTGAAAAATCAACTTCACTATTCTAGGGAAGACTAGGAATACCTTTAGGAAATACATCAACATAATACTGATCAATAGGTATATCTTTGATTCTAAGTTTATTATATATTAAAAAGTTTAAGGTTTTGATAATGTGTAAATAAGATAATGATTTGAGATATTAATACTAATTAAATATTTAAATTTAAGATATATTTATTATATATAATAATTTTAGTATGTTTTCAGAGAAAATAATATTTAACAAATAAAATTAGTGGGTTCTAATATTTTCAATATAGTTTTTATAAATTAAATATTTTTCAAAATCCCATATTAAATGTGGGAAGATAGATAAAATTAAGAGTACTTTATAAAAGGTAAATGTGGAATGAATGCTACTTTAATATTTAAGGTAAACCTCATAAGGATACTCCCTTATAAGTAAGGTCCTTGGGAATATTTATTATAATAAATATATATTTGATAAATTAAATTTTAAAAATATGTAAATATATAAAAACTAATTAAATTTTATATATTTATGTATATATATTATATAAAATAAAACCATAAATTAAATAAAATTTTAATAAACAAAATATTATCTTATTTGGATTTTAATTTAAAAAATTAAAATTGTGTAATATAAATTCCATATTTTTGACCATTTTTTAATGTAAACCTCATTTAACTATTTGTTGGGATCAATTCAAGATAAATTACACCAATTTTTCTCTATAAAACTAACCTTACCATATAATTTCAAATCATTCAAACAATACCTCTTTTTTTGAAGGTTTCTTTATATAGTATCTTAAATGGATGATTTTTGGAATTATTGTATGTATTTATCTATTCTAATTTTTCATATCATTGAGTGATACATCCACTGATAAATTTTTAAAAATTATAGTGTTGGATTAAACACTTTTGGATAGTGAAATTATTCCCAATTTAAAGTGATCTCTTTCTAATATCTATTTCTAGAAGTTCTATATTGATATATATAAACACATATAAGGGGTTATAGTGACCTCTATAGGAGAAGAAAAACTTAAATTATTTTGTATAGGGTATGATAGTGCTTTATGTGGAATTTAACTGAACATGTGTATTCATACATATTTATCTATTATTTTATGTTTATATTACTATTTTTATATAAATAATTATGATAAACACTAATAAAAGGTAAATCAATATTCTATAAAATTCTATTTTCATCTTCATATGACTAATCAGATAACTCAACATCTACTACTTATTAATGAATATTTCCTCTCCAGTTCCCCTCTTAATCCCTCTTGAATGCATAAATAAAATCAAGAATACAAGGAACGCATGAATTTTTACAATGGTTAATTCCAATGCGAGTGATTGGATCATTTCTATAAAACTAGCATCAATCATTTCATATATAATATACATATATTATAGATTATATTAAAATATAAAATGTATCATCTTTAAGAACTTATGAAGACTCTTAGTTATCAATGAATTCCCTATAAAATCTTAAAAAACTCCCTATAATATCATATATAAAAGACATGTAATAAACAAATTATTGGTGATGAAATTATATTTAAGGTATTTTAGGTTTTTTACAAGTAATTGAGAATATCTTATGTGGGAAGGACTAAATAAGTGAACCACTATGGTGATGAAAATCATCCTTATATTCTAAAATCCATACATGATTGTTCATAAAAAAAATAATGGTTTTGAGAACTCAACACTCCTCACTACTCACCCCTTTGACCATATTTATCCATTTTAGTGATATTATTATATATTATAATGATATTAATTATTTTAAATCAACCATAATAATATAAATATGAAATATAATTTAAATGTCTAGGATCACTAAAATACTTTAACTCATTTTCTTATCTCATATTTATAGTTAATTAGTTAGGTTTATATAAACTCATCCTCTAAAAAATCATTTATGTGATCATAATTTTATATCATAGAGGATACTAGTTTAAGTTGTATTCGATTCCTGAAAAAAAATCCTTTGCACTACATCATCTCATCATTTTTGACATAATTATAGTTTCTTCCTTACCCATCACTCTAAATTGTTACAAAATATATTTATTTACAGATTTCATTTAACTCTTCAAAAAATAACAACATCCTTTATAAATTTGTGAGTAATACGGTCAATAGTAGAGATTTAAATTCCATGATTTTTTATTTTTTTATTCTATTGAGTATATACTCACAATATTTCATTAGTTTAATCAATTATCATATTCTCATCCATCTCAGTTTTCATTAATTAATTTTATTATATTTGACACACAAAATCCTATCTACTTTGTATTTTTATCATGAAAGTTATTAACTGTAAGTAATTGACTCATACATAATCCATTTTATCACACATAACTCCACTTCATTGAAGACCAAGTTATTTTTCATGATTTATTTTAGGAATTATTTATTTTTTATCATTCATTTTTATGTCACTTCATTATACCACTCATAAATGTAGTTTTATGTCATGAAATTTCATTTCTATATCATTCAAGTTTGTTACATTGAGTAACTCCTCGCCTAATTTCTCATCCATTTTATTTTGTTGAGTATAAATTTTAAATCAATTTAACAAAGCCCATTTTTTATTTATTATTTATCACATCTATTTTCATTTATTATATTCATCTAATCTATTTCATACAAATCTATTGGTAGTTTTTTACCACATACATCACTAAAACATTTCTATTTTTAGCATCTTTTTTTTCTTGTTATTTATATTTTAGAGTCTCTATGCTTCTTATATATTTACTTGAAATTCTCAAACTCAATATATAACAATATGAAATAACTTAATAATAATTTATTCACATTTAAATTATTTAGGTGGAAATTTTTATTATATTTTATTCATAATAGCTTCAAAAAATATACATTCTTTCCATCCATCTTATAAAAATGATTTATACTCCAATATATTATATTATACCTCAACTATCTTAAGTTTTAATGAATATGGTTTTTTTAATTATCATAAAAATATCCACTATCATCATTTATTTTTTATTGTTAATATTGATTAGTCTTAGTAATATTTAATTTCATAAATTTCTAGAAGTATTTTCATTCCCTTTATATATATAATCATCACCTATTTTAATCATTAACTAAATAATTCTTCAACAAATTCATTTTAAAGTGTTTTCTTTATTGTATGAATAATTCCACAATTCATTATCCCACTCACAATTCATTTATGTTATATATTTTTTTTGGAATCATCTCAAGAATCTCACTATATAGAGCTGTATTTTTCTTTAATATTTTTCAATCTATTTTTTTCCTATATAAAACTCTAATTTAAGGATTAATATTTTCACATGTTTAACTCTATAATTGTCCCATAATATCATTTGATTCCTTAATAATATAGGCTCTTTAATCTCTAATCATTCTCTCATATTTTATACTTGAAACTTTTTGATAAGAAATATATTTTTAATATATGGTTACTTCAACAATAACTCTCCACATAGCCTTTAAATATAAAATATAATAATAAACATACATATTCATGAATATTGAATGAATTAAATACCACATATCATATGAAAAATGATATATAAATATGAATAATTATTTATAGTATCAAAAAACAAATTTTCTTCTAAATTATTTGATAACATGGCAGATTAATCATTATATGGTATTATATTTGTAATTTATTTGAATAATATTAAAAAATAAAATAATTTATAATATTAATAATAAAAATTCATCAAATATATTTACTCAATGTTATTATGAAATATATAAGTTTTTATGATAATAATACTACTATAAACTCAATAAAGGAGAAAATCTATGAATATTTTGAATATTTATATCATATAATGCATGGATTGATTGATTAAATAATGAAATATGAAAATTTCAAAAAATAAAGATAATTTGTTTTAAATAATATTCCAAATATAATTATAAAATATCCAATAAACTTTCTTAATATAATGAATATAAATCTAATAAATTCTCATAAACACTCACCACAAAAATATAGATATTTTATATACTATTTGTTTCTCATATATATAGTGTATAAACAAATTTCATGATATTTCATGTTTTAAGTTAATGTACATCCACGTTATAATAAAATTAAAATTTATATTCACTTAAACATAACAAAAATTGGAAAAATTATTTTGATCTTTTAGATTAATTAATGTCATTCCCAGGTATAGTGAGATCACTAGGAGAGGAATGGGGTTAATTTGTGATCCCTTTCCTTTTATTATTGCTTCTATTATAATCATACTTTGTGTCTAGTAAAATCCTGATCCTTTCTTACTTTTATATCCCATCCATATATGAGTGATGTGGTTAATAAAGGTAGAGACACACACATTTATAAGGTTTAGTCACAATTTGAGACTACTCCTTTCAAGGTACATGTGACTTGGATTGTCTATTATATATCATTTTATATAAAAATTAAAGTTATATACCTAGAAGATTGCAAGTAATATCCTAAAATACCTAACTGAAAATATCTTAAAATACATTATCACTAGTGAATACATAAATCCATTTACTAATGGGTTCATTACACTAGATCCATCTGGTTAAATCTATATCCCAAGAAAATTATAGTCATCTCCGAATGGGGTCTTTCAACTACCTATGAATAGTTCTTCATGGGCCATCCCAAACTTCTCCTTTAATAGGACTTCAACTAAAATTGTCTCTTGATGTAGTATGTGTGTTGGCCTTGTTATCCTTTATGTACATGCATATAGATAATCACTTGATGGTTTAGGGATCATTGTACTTTCTAATAGGATCTCTTGAAAATATTTTGATATTGTACATATCAAGAAGTTTTTCTTTCTACTCAAATCCTTCTGGACTCTAACACATAATTATTAGTGTTACCATGTTATTATTCAATTCATAGGGAAGTCCTGAATGTAATTAGATTCAGTTCTTGTTTTTTTCCAGGAGTAAAAATATTTCTTCAGCATGAAAAAAAAGATGAATAATTATAACAGTTTAAAAAATATTTATTGGTTATTATAAATTATATATTAAAATAATACTATAATTTATATTTCCATTTAAAAATATGGAAATCTTAAATCTTGTGTAGAAATGAGAATCTCCCATTAAAAATAATTTGAATCAATTCTATCTCTCTATTTAATTCTTCTATAAAAGACAATTTTATTTTCTTATGTGGTAATTAAATATCCACAACCTAATTTTCTCTACATATTTTAAATCATTTGATATTATTCCATGTATTCATGATTTATACAACCCCCTAACATATCTATTGGAATATACATCACTATTTTGAATCTCAACCCTCATATTCAATATAAATCACCACGAATTTTAATATGAAATGCACCAAGGAATAAATGATTCCTCATTTCCACAAAATAATCTTATTGCCTTAAACTCCCACCACTACAATGAAATGTTCATTTTGTACCTATTTTGTCACCCTAACCTTCACAACATTGAGGTAAACAACTAGAAATCTATTTTATCACTCACTTAACTTCATCCATCATCTATGATCACTATATCACCCATTGAATGTTCAATATGGTTTTTCCCTCATCATTTTCTTACCCAAATTCTAACTCTCATGTGATAAACTAATATTTTTAACAAGAAATACAAAAAAGCACCAACAAGTCGTTATTTATTAAAGGGTATTATCTCACATAAAACACTCACTACCATGGTATGGTGCTCATAGTATTCTCATTTTAAAAACACATTATGTATTATAGTTTGATCTTCCACATATGAAATATTATGTAGTGTGTTACTATTCTTAGCAATACCAAGTCCTCCCTTGGTTGGTTCTTCCTTCATCATTTCATGAATCATTATCCAAATGTGAACGTAATTTTTTATCCATGAAGATTTTATTAAATGTATCATCTAGTTTATTCATTATTTAGAATATATAACATTTTAGAAACTCAATTGACCCCCTTTAATATTACCCTTTTATAGGTTACCTTTATGAATTTCCTTTATAACCCTTATGTATCTCAAATAACATCAGTGTAAACCTTAAAAAACATTCAAAAATGTGTAATGAAATTATATAAGACTTATAGACTAAAGGTTATCATTATATAGTGAACTGGATTCTTGTATTACAATTTTTCTATAATGAAATGATATATTTTCCTTAGCACAACCATTGAAATTCTATGTTTACCTTTATAAAGCTTCTAGTACACTAATATTTTAATTCTATACTCCTTAAAATACTTACAAAGCCTATTTAACTCAACTTAAGGACTTCTCAACCAACTAAAATACAATTTCAAATTCTTATAGAAAATGTTCCTTCATCCAAAAACACTTGTCATTAATTTCTTTAAAAATTATCTCCAAAATCATCATAATTAATATTTCTTCCACAAATTATTTAAAGAAAACTAATTTATTGAAAGGAAATTATATTAAAAGTTTATTTTACATGTAAAATATAAATAGTGAAATTATCTACTACTTATACTGACACATTCCCATAACCCAAGAAGTGTTCCTTATTAGAGAATAATACAATAATTTCACAAGAAAAATGATCCACCCCTTTGGATTTGTTGCTAATACCACCAATATCCTTCATTGTTAATATGTGATCTTTCCTTTCACCTAATTATTTAAAATAAATATAAAATTATATTTATGTTTTGATTATCATTCAATTTATCCATGTTATTCCTTGATAAAAGGGTATACTTAGATCAAATTCTTATCTTTCATTAGTCAAACATTACAACATGATTGAGTTGTGAGGTAGGAATGAATTCACATGATTCATTAGTAAATATCCTTTAGATAATATACTCTATGGTTATATAGGCTAAACCGGTGTAAAAAACAAGGTATACTTCACCGAGATATCAATTTTTTCCATAAAAAACATACATGTGATACCAATATCAAGAACTTATTATAGGAGATGTATCATGGATTATGAAGAATTTTTTTATCCTACAAACATATCATTAAAAAAATTGAATGTTTGAGTAAAATATATATATCTACCCCCTTATCCCATATTTCTCCCCAATCAAAAATCCATTTTAAAGAACATATTTATATAATTAATGAAAAAAAGTAAATGTGATTGGAATACCTAAATATTAAATTTTTAAAGAACTAACGAGATTTAGTGTAGAATCATATTTTGATATCCTTCATCATGTAAACTATCCATAAATAGTTTCAACTCGGACTTTTCATCATGACATTGTGTATTCCATATTATATCTTCTTTTTTCGTCTATCAGTGATATCCTCAATCCAATCCCTCTTGTTTTTTTTGTTTCCTACAATTCCCTATATGTTAGTATGTATAAATAATAAAAGTGAATATAGAGGGGAGATATATATATATATATATATATATATATTGAATTACAACACTAGGTTTGAGTTTTTTCTCTCAATAAAGGTCTTCTATTTCCATCAACATCTCTATTTGGTGGACTCTTCGTGACCCTTATTCAAATTTTCTAGTTCTGGTCTTTTTTAGGTAGTGTGGTCATTTTCAACTTTTGGATAATTTATTTTTGTAGGATTCTCTTATTATTATGATCTACAAAGGCACATTATTCTTTATATACCATATTATTCGTCTTTTCCACTTCACCATGATGTGACATTTCCAATAAACCACTTCTCTATGTATATCCATATTTCTCAATCTTCCCACACAAAAAATTACCTTATGATATTTCTTATCTTTCATTAAACAAATAATTTTATTATGACTTGTTTAATTTTTATTTTTGATAAAAACAACCATGAAATAAGTGGATGGGTTTCCTCCTTCCTCTATTAATTTTATTTATTTCAACAACCTATAAACTATGTCTTATAACCTCTTATCTTCAAACTTATGTCTTTTAGAAGTGTTTATTCTTCCAAAGGATGTGATTTTTTTTCAGGTCTACTACCCATCAATTCATGTCAATTGTTTGGAAGTGACATATTATACTAGTAGTCATAAAATTTGTGTCCAAATATTCCATTGAAACAACAATATCCTCTGATGCTTGCTATTTCAATATGTTGGTGAGTCTATTATTCTTAATGTAAATTAATATTAAAACCTTAATTAATCTATCATATTATTAAGTATTTATTACGTTCCAAAACTCAAATTTACCTTGATTTTGAAGTAGCTATCTTACAGCTTTATTCACACCAAATACATTTAGGGTTATCTTCAAAATCTATACTGACTAACAAAATAGATTTAGTATCAGTTAAAAAAATTGAAGAACTTTATTCCATTTTCTTTATGATATCCTTCTCTATAATCTCAGATTATTTATCAAAAATCTCCACTAAATTTTTATAATATTAATTAATGATATTTTTTGTGTTTAAAACTATTGAGGAGTCTAGATTATGACTCATACAGTTTATTTGTTATTATCTATCCATTAATATATTCCAACATCTTATCTTATACTTTAATATTTATCATGAAAATTTTTATCACTTCTATGAGATAATTAATTTTCACATATTTAATTATTTTCTCCTTATCAATTAGATTTATCTTCTTTTTTATATTATTAATTTTTCCAAGGTAAGCCTTTGATTCTAGACATTGTATATACTCATTGTAGATTCTTATTGAAATTATTCACTTATTGATGTGTCTTTATTCCTATTAACCTTTTCTATAAAGGCCATGTGATATTAATAGTGATCATAATTTTAATCATTTCAAGATGAAGTGTCTTCATCCACTTCTTTACATATGAAATTAACCTTTAATATTCTATAATGATTTATTTTCTTCACATGATTACCTTATTATATTCTTTTAGGCTTCTTTATAGAATGATCTTTATATTTATCCTCACTCTCAGTTTTATCATATTTATCCATTAGGAAATTAGTTAAAAAGTTCCAAACACCTCACACAATTATATCATTTAAGAAGGATCTTACCTTCATATTTTCCTCTTCCTAATATCATGTTTTGGTAAATAAAAGACCTGATTCTCATGTATTCTCCATCATATTTACCATCCAATTATAAGAGGGGTAAATCATTATTATATTTAAACATGAGGTATTTATTGGATTTAAATACCATTTATACATTTATATTTTTGTTGAACACATGATATTTTATCAGCTTATATTTGAGAACAGTTTTATACAATTCATAAAGATATAGATATCTAATTTATTCTAGATCATATATCTTTAGATCAAATATGTTGGGAAAATTTATCAACTTATTTCCAACAATTGAATCTTCCAAATTATCACAAAATCCTATAATATTGCATACTACCTCATTGACTTGGTTGAATTAATCACTATTATTATTATCATCTATAATCCAAATATTTTGAAACTTTTACCTCTATATATTTATCATTTCTTCCCTGATATTTATATTTCTTTGATATATATTCTCATATTTTTTCAACATATTACTTTCAGTTTTTTGCCCCTTCACCTTGGTGTATAATTTTTAATATAGATATGAAAGGATGAAATTCCTTTATTTATGAAATACTTCTATATTTATCCTTTTTTCAAGAGTCGTATAATCATCTCCAAGAGGAGTAAAACCCACTGTAACATCATCACTTACCTCGTGGCCTTCCAAAAGAATATATAGAAGTATTCAGTTCTTCCATCCATAAATTTTATTTCTATTGAATAAATGAACTCATATACTATTGGTTAAATTCAAACTCTTCATCATCAATCATTTAAAAAGTTTGGATCAATCTTTAGGGGGCCTATTATATGATGCCACTTTTTGTTCCTAGGTCTAGTGATATCACTAAAAGGGTAAGGGTTGACTTGATGTTTGATTTTATTTTATGATTTATTATCTTTGAATCCATCTATATGGATGGTTAAATCTCAATACTCTCTTACATTTATATCTTATTATTATATGAATGATTCAATAAATAAATAAAGGGACATAAGAATTTATAGGGTTCAATTTCATTGTAAGCCTACTTCTTTCCAAGTATAGCTGAAATAGATTTTACACTATAAATCATCATCGGTATAATGGAAATATATAAATAGGAAAGAAAATAGGTAATCTCTTGAAATACTGAACAAATGATATCATAAAATAGTAGGAATCTAGTGAATACAATCGACTATCTCATGATAGGTTCTTTATAATAAATGCCTCTAGTTGATGATATTTCTCAAAAATATTATGTCTGTCTCTCAGTGGGGTATTTATAATTCATAATGATAGTTCTTCATGGGTATTCCTGACTCCTCCTTTAACAAGTATTCAAATATGTCTATTTCTTAATATAGAATTCATGATGGCCTTATTATACAATATATACACATGCCCTATTCCTTAGCTAATGTTATATAGATTGATAACATAGATAAAAAGATATCCTATCTATATTATTATATCACGCGTAGTAGGAAGTGATTGTTGCCTTCACCTCCTTTTTATAGTAAACACTTAAGAAGTCATGTTGGACTTATTCTCCTTTGATTCATAGGGAAATACTAAATGAAACCAAATTATATTCTTATTCTTATTCATTTGAAAGTATTTCTTCAGAATGACATAACCCTCAAAGGGTTATCACATATCAAAAAAACCTTCTTCATTGCCTATAATTTTTATATTCATAGATCAATATAGCGAATATTTTTATTTTTGAATTATTGAAATATTACTTATTTTTCAGCAGAAGGAATCTATCATTCAAATAATTTGAATTGAGTTAATGTCTCCATTGAATTATTCACTAAGACACTATTTTATTTTCTCATATCATATTTTAATATTCATAACCTCCTTTTATCTATAAAGTTCATGGAATTTGAGTTTATTCCATTTATTCTAGAATCATAGATCAATATAACATATCCTACTATGTGGAACTCACCATTTTGAATCATAGACATCATCTTCTATATGAATCATCCTGAATTCAAACACAGTAGATGAAACTGAATAAACGAGACACCATTTCTTATGGGTAATATTTTTTCTTCAAATTATTATCACTATGGTTTGGTGTTAATTCTTTTGGTTTTTTCCACCATGACTAACATATTGATGAGTGAAATGTCTAGTGTGTCATTTTAGGACTACTTATACTTTTTCAATCCTCTATAATGAATAAAACACCCACTAGATATTCTCCATACTGTGGTCCCCATTGTTTTTACTTACAGCTTCTAACTCTCATGTGAGACACTAATATTCCAACCATTATATAAACCATGGAACAAAGGAATAATAAAATATTATAGGTGATCCTCTTAAACAAAGTGATCACTTATAATACATGATGATTATAGTCTTCCTATTTTTCAACAACATTCTATATTATGGCGTGGTCTTCTATATTTGTACTTTTTGGGTTATGATACTATTCTAAACAACACTACCTCCTCCCCTAGCAAGTTCATCCAACATCTTTACTTGAATCATGATCTATATGTGATCATGATGCTTGATCAATGAATATTATATTAAAATAATAATCTAATTTATTCATTCGTTAGGATATATAATATTCTGGAAACTCAACATATATCCTTTAATCTTATCCTTTTGTATGTTACCTTTATCTAGTACCTTATCAACCCTTAAGAAACTCACCAAACATTGGTGGTTCCCTTATATAGCTTTAATAAATGTTCAATAACCATTAAAAAGTATCTTGTACATAGATTTACCTTTACATAGTGTACTAGATTTTTGTATTAACATTACGCAGGGTGAAATGATAGATTTACCTTTACACATAAAGTATAACTCTAGGGTTACCATTATATAGCTTCTGGTACTACTATATTTTATTTCCAATATCCATCAAATGATTACAGAGCCTCTTTAACTCAACTAAATTCCTTCTAAAACAACTAAATCACACTTACAAAATGTTATAGACAATTTTCCTTCATCCACCGACACTTTTCATTAATTACATTGATGATCATATCCATAATCATAAAAATTAAGTTTTCTTCTTAAAATATATCCAACACAAGTTCTTCAATGGCATAAAAATATCTTCCACTTTATTTTCCATTTATAATGGAAAAAACTCAGTTATCACCTACACATATTGAAACATTTTCATAATACTATCATCTTTCCTAATATAAAACAAATAAAATTGAGGCATGGGCAACAAAATTGAGAAAATATTAATATTGATGATACATACTAATAAAAATGTCATGATACTTCCTAATTTTTCATATTTTCAATATTATTCTTGAATAAATTTTCAGGTAATTAGATGTTTGATCAAACAATATTGATCAAGATTGCTGAATAAAATTGTCAAAATAGTGATGAGAATGAATGAAAATGAATATATAGTTAAAAAATATTAAATTAAATCTTCAAAATATAATTTTTACACTTATAAATTCATTTATTTAAAATTATTAATTAATATTTATTAAAAAAAATATTATCACATTACCTTTACTATTTTATTTTAATTAATATACATAAAAAATAATCTAATGAGTACCCCAACTATAACAACACTATTTTTAGGTACTTGAACCCTTATTTATGTATTTTAAGTATATATAATTATTGGGTTAAGTTTTAGGTGGTTCTGGTGGGTTTTGAGACTTGTTGGAGGATTTTATGAAGGTACATGTTTTAAGCACGGTTATTAGAAACTGTGCAACACCTTGACGAAATTGTGCAACTGAAATAGTGGTTACTAGGTAGGATAATTGCTAAGAACACAATTTATACAAACCATATAACTACCTAGAAGAAACCTTTCTATGCTAAATATATGGGAATAACAAGTTTGGTTCATGGTTTATATAATCATGTGAGAAAACTATGCAAGGTGTGGTTTGAGGTAGTAGATCATGCACAGTTAGTCCATAGTTTTCCTAACCATTTTCCCTACTATGCATTGTGAAAAATTACATCTGAAAATCATGGATCTAATTCATTATACCTCCTAAACAACTCTTCCCCCTAATTGGGACATAATAATAATTACTCTTATTTCAAAGTCTATGGATACAATTCCTTTCAATATGGGAGTGATTCCTAGGAAAATCAAAGTACATTGGATGCCTGGATTCATTAGTAAGTGCTTATTATTCATCAGTTTCCTTATATATATATTCTTCCACCTTCTCTTAAAATCATGGATCTATTATGTTGGGGATGGATCCATGCTGTTTGATGTCAATATTGATGGAATATTATTTTTTTGGTTTGAGGTAATAAGATATAATATCAAATAAAGAAGACCTATGCTATATTTTTGAAGTTGTTTTTTCGTTCGTTGTTTTTTCCACATTTTGAGAGGAAAATGGATTCTCTATTGACTCCTCTTGATTAGAACTTGAATAATTGGTTTTAGATTGATTTAGTTGGATTATTATATTGAGAAACCCTTGTTTTATTTAATGGAAACATATTTAGTGATGTTTTCTAATAGATTTTTGGAAATTTGATGGTTTATGTAAAGTGATTTTGTGTCATGATGATAAAATTATGGTTTTAAAATTATGGTTTTTTTCGATATGGAAATTTTTTGGAGATAATTTTTCAATAAAATAAATTTTTTATTGAAATATATTTGCATGATATGGTTTGGAATGGTATTTGGAATTCATGGTTGGTGTGTGCTCATGTGCATTTGGGATGGATAAGGGCATGAATTTACCCTATCAAAATGGGACAGGGTATACAGTTCCTCTGTCAAAATGGTTCAAAAAGTGTTGGATTGGTGAAAGGATGAATTTCTACTCATGAGTATACATAGGTCCATGTATTTCATAAATGTGTAGATGTGTGTGAATAGAATGGGTATTCCAAATGGTATTTGAAAAATGATTAAATGAATTGTTTGATTTCTTTTCATGGAAAATATTTTTGTTTGGAAACTATTTTGTATTTTTTAAAACTAATTTAAATTAATTTAAAATATTTTATATATTTTTATAATAATTTTTATCCTAGTGGCATGATTTGGGATTTCATAGAGTAAATCATATAGAGTTTTATACTCACCCTCTACTTGGGAACTATGGTGCATTTTCAGATGTCATATATTTAGACACTAGTAGAGGAAGGGTATCTAATTTATTTAATGATGCTTATTTATACCACAAGGTAGGCTTGTGTAGTTGGATCTTGGAGTAGGTTTGAATTTTCTGAGTTGATGTCTTGGTTTCTTTGTGTTTTTTCGGTCTTGGTTTCTAATTTTTAGTCTGATATTGTCTTTTGATTTGGTTTTTTATTGTCTTATATTTCATACTCATGCATTATACAAAAGTTTTATTGTTTATGGTTATCTTGGTTTTTTTGTTTTATCTTCAAAGGGAGAATCATCCCCCGTTTTTTTATGTATCTATTATCATTTATCTTTATCCATTGGTGTATTGGGGATGTCACCTAAGGCCTAATAAAACCACCACCTCTTCCCAAGACTATGTGTGAGGGGTGGGATGTTATAAATGATATCATTTTGTTTGATCCTTGATATGGGATTAGTGTTATTATGTCTCTTGGGATGGTATGAAGGAGTAGGATATTCATAACTTAAAATTTACAATATAAAAATGAATAGCTAACCTATTTATGATGAACTTCAAGTTACCAGGTAGTTTGGGTTGATGAGTGTTTTAATCATGACATGAATTGATAGAAATTACATCCCATTATAAGTACATAATTAATTTGAGTAAAGATTTATGATTTGACAAAAACGTATTTGTTTTTTTTTAATTCTTGAAAATGGATGGATTTTCAAAATCATTATTGTGGTATTTTAAAAACTATTTTTAAAAATAAAAAATGTGGGATTTTAAAAAAGGATTTATGGAAGAATTTTAAAAAAGTTTGAACTAGTTTATTGTGGATACAAATTCTTGTAAAACTGCTTAAAATAGTAAATTTTTATTTTCTAAACATTTAGTTTCTAAAGAGTGAGAATAAATGAAGTTTATTTTGGTTATAGAGAATTCAAATAGATAGGAATCCTAGAAACCAACCAAAATTATATTCTACTAATGTGGTTTCACTTGTGACATAGGTGAACCAACAGTTGATTCAGAGTATTTTCTAGGCATATCAACCCATAGTAGAGGGAACATGAGGGATGAACGAAGGCAAGTGGATAATTTGGTTCACTTCTAAAAGCATAATCCACCCATATTTAGGGGTGATTCAGAACTTGAAAAAGAATAAGTGTGGTAAAATATGATGAATTTAATCATTTATTTCCTCATCACTTCAGTTGAGTTGATGGTGAAGTTAGAAACATACAATATAGAACACGCTAATGGTGGGATTTAGCAGTCTACACTGAATTGGACTAAGGTATGAAATGGTAGGATTTTGAAGAATTTTTTAACAAACAATTATATCCTTATACATTTTTGGATTTCAATAACCTCTTTAGTATAAAGTAATAGAATCTCACACTGATATAGTATCAGACTATATTTATGAATTTAGTCCACTTTTCACCTAAAGTTGAAGAAATTTAATCCTTGAAGGAAATAATTTTTAAATCCGGGTTGAGGATTGAGATTCTATCAATGATTTTCATGCCTTTTATATTAGATTATACAAATATGGTTAATATAGAAATAGTGTAAAAAAGTGTTATCTTTGGAATTATGGTTTGAGGAAGCATGTTTATACCTATGGGAACTGATGGGAACTATAATAATGGAAATAAGTGGAAGAAAGACACATATTTGTAAGTTTGTGGTATTACTCAAAATCGGACACCAAGATTAATAAATCTTCCTCTAAAATAAAAGGGTAATCCTGGTTGTTTTCAATGAGGTTCTCTCGATCACTTGAAGAGAGATTGTGCAACACCACCTAGAGAATGTCACAATTGTAACCAAATTGGTATTTCTCCAAGGTTGGGTGCTGGAGACACATATAATTTTTTTCAAACATTATATAATTTGACATGATGAGTGTAGTTGATTAGTTCTCATCAACAAAACTAAGTAATTCATGATGATGCTTGGAATACTATGACTCCTCAACTAATGTAATCTCAAAATGGTAATAAATAGAAAACTGCAGTGAGTAAGTAATTGTATATAGATGAGAAAATGATTTTGGATGATTAATTTGGGACTTTAATGGAGAGAGGCGTAATTATTTTGAATTATACCCTTATGAAAGCTTTGTTTGATATTGTTTCATCCCATTCATTTATTTATTCCCATGTTATTTATCTTATGGGTTTTTATGTTGAGATCATGACTATTGTTTTGAAACTTCAAATTCCTCTTGACCAAAAATAATATCATGACTTTATAAGAAAATAATGTTCTATAATTATTGAAAGAGCGATGTCGTGGGCTCCCTCAAATGATTAGTGTGATTTTTGGGTACTTAGGTGCAACAGAGTGGCTGACCAAGGTCGTCTCTCAAAGGAGGAAGTAGATTTAAAACAACTTTTTAAAGGTATTCTAAAAATAAAATAAAAGATAATAAAAAAACTACTTGAAAGGATGGGGGTTGGTTATAGTTTATGAATCTAGAAGAAGTTTTCTGGAAGAAGATTCTTTTTTTTAGTTTTGAAATAAAGTTCGATTAAAATGACACAACAAAAAGATGTTTTTTAGACAATATTTAAAAGATGTAATCGATATAACTCTACCTCTTCAATAATTTATTAATAATTATCATTTAAATTAATATTCACTTAATTATGATCCCATAATTTGTTAACCCCCGAACCCTATGAGAATTAACCTTACCACAAAGATTAAATTAATTAAACCCTAGGCTAGCTTCGGAACATGCTATCGTAGCACCCTACTTTGATTGATGTTATAAGGCTAGATTATGGTAATTGGTAAATTAAGTCACATAACCACTCTGTAAATGAGGATTAATTGAGTTTGGGGATTGTATTTGAACTCTAAAAATTGATCCCGTGTGGTCTTGTATTACAGATTAAGATCGCGCTCTCACAATTCACACAAATCCCGACCTCGCGCGTTTTTGTTAATTGTTCAATTGCTCACTTAGTTTCTTATAATTTAAAAACTCAATTAATGGATAATGTTTATTTAATTACATTATATCTTTTATTCAAAATAAATGAATGAATAAGGATATAGGTCGATCGATTACTAAAAAGAACAACTCTTCCATGGGTGGCGTAATCATCGTAGAAGCATTTTGCATGTGCAAAGGTTTATAATGGGTATAACCCAATAACGCTTCTACTCAAGAATTCCAGACCAAAGAGGAAGATTAAGAGAAGAAGAAATTTAAACAAAACAGAATAAAATAGAATAAATAAAATAAGAACAAATAATTTTATTAAGAAAACACAAACATTACAACATGAGGAAGAAGAATAGGGCTTCGACGAAGGGATCCTTGCTTCAAGAGCTACCCTTATTGAATTGCTTGAATAATTGGAGTGTAACCTCTTTTACTCTGCCCTAAACTTCTTAATGCACGTCCCAACCTCTCCAAATGATAAAAACACTAATTTATAGAGTGGAGGGGAGGCTAGGTTTAAAGAGGTTTCAAGTGTGAATGGGAAATCTCGGCCAAATATTTTAATGCAAATTTCACCGCCCATTTGACCTCCAAAACACGTGAATTGACCGGACTTCAAGAGGGATGATTTGTGCAAAATAATGTCCCCGAGATTTCCTCAAAATATGGGATCAATCCAATCCCAGATGAAGAAGATATGGCCCAAATACAGAACTCATGTCCATTCTGCCGAGTCCAGCCCACCATTGGATTAATGGCACATTTACTCCATCCAAATGCACTCTTTATCTCTAGTGTCCTGAATGAAAGTTTTAGACACTTAAGTTAGGAAAACTTTTACAACATTTCAAATTCAAGTAATAAAAATAAAAATATTTATCTTCGAAATACTACAGTGCACTATAAAGGGTAAAACTGGAATTTTCACCAAATTTTCAAATGAATGATCAAATTCCAAATATTTTATAAATAAACATATTTTGTAACACCCCGAGCTTCCATGATACGCTTCTCATTCAATAATGCAATAGCTTGCATTATACGCAACTTCGAGTTCTAAAACACCGCGACTAATCAAAGTAGCCATTATGAATAGTAATAACCACTTTTTAAAAATATAGAAATTTTATATTTCAAAATGGACTTCATTTTTGGATTTGGAATATCGAAATTAGCCTATGTTGAATTTTTTGTATTTTTCTGAGAACATCCAATTTTTTTATGAATAGTGAAAATTACTTAAAAACAACTTTTTTAATCAAAATAATCTATAGTGATAAATTATACTATTTAGTGGTTTTAAAGTATAATTAGAATATATTTTTACCATTTTATCCAATGGTGGTCATTAGAATTAATTTAACATTGAAATTGGACATAAACAATTGCCAATCTTTTGATATAAATTGTTTCTTAAAAACACGCTATTTGTTGTGACAGCGGGAATTAATTATAAAATTAATTAATGCAACTTATCTGTTTGGAATTTTTTAAAATAGACATCATTTTTGAATTCGGAATATCAATTATAGCTTAGGGTGAAATTTTGGCATTGTTCTGAAAAACTTCAATTTTTGATGAATAGTGAAACCACTAAGTGGTAGTTAAATAACTGATTTTTCGTTTAAATGAAATATTACCACTTCTGTGATTTGATTTTCAAAAATCCGACATACATGGTTGTCATTAAGAAGTAAAATGTGGTTCAATGAGATTAAAATAATTTTTTGGTGAATAGTAACTTTTAAGTTCTTAATCGCGATTAGAGGTAATTAGTGTAGTTTAAGATAAAAATAATGTTTTAATAATATGATATGAGCTTGACACTTGTCCTACTCCTATTGGATGAGTCATGGCCGACCAAGACAATCCATGGGTCAACTTGGGGACCCCATGGAGCCACTTTGGTTGGAAAATGACATTAATATATATTTATTTAATGTTAAAATTAAATTGACACAAACATGAGTTATTTTACTAAAACAGTTTTTAAGTGGGGTTACACAAGTCCAAATTTTGACTATAAATATTAATTAGAAAGCTAAAAAGATTTCCTACATCATAGTATTTTTTTTTATAATTTTTAGACATTAAATAAATTAAATTATTTATGACATAATTATGATGCAGCGATGACCTCATTATTTAACGATTTAAATAAAATGAGAAGATAATGCAAAATTCAAGGCTTACACTTGTCCAAAGCCTATTGTATGAGGATATTTTGAAACCTTATCACCTTATCCTCGAATTATATAAGTGTGGGACCTTTAGAATCCGAAAAGTATTGTGAAATAATGTAACATTTCAATCTTTCCAAAAGTGCCCCTCCTCTCCACTTATAAAAGGCCCCCACCTCTCCCACCTCATTTACACTTTCAAGCCATTTGGCTCGGCCAACCTCTGCCCAAATACTCTCCCAACTTCCCCCTCTTACTCCTAGAAGCCTAACTTTGGGCAGAACTCTTCCCAAGGAAGCCTTTGGCTCAAATCAAAAAGAGTTACCCGATTTTGAGGTAATGTCTTCTCTAATGTTGTTTTGTTTTATTTTTCTTCTCCAACCCCCTAAAATCTTTTTATTCATTTATTTTGTAACAACGTCAGTATCCTCAATATACTAGGATGTTGTTATAATAAGGATTCGAGCTACACTAACATACACCTACATCTAATGGTTAAAGAACATACGGTTTCCGTAGATGGCGAATTTCTGCCTCACGAAACGATGATTGTTCAACACTCATATAACACCTTAAAAGGTGGCCATTAAGATGTCACTATTTTTATATATGATATATAATATGTTTATGTTTTACTTATGCTTCTGTATTTCTCATTTATGGCATACTTTATGATTTCCATTATGGGTAAAACGCGATAATTTCATTTTAGGAAGTGCGGACTACCGCCCCCTCAAAGTGATTTGAATCGTTAATGCCATATGTGGGATGTATAAAGGATGAAGAAAATGGTATTATACACTATATTATACTGGAATTATATTATACATTTATATCATTGTGATTTAGTTCCATTAAATATGAAATTGAAATGAAAGTAGCGTTCATGCGTACGTACGGCTTACCGTCTCCATGAACGGTGCATTTTATTTCTTACCTCTAAACGTTACGTAATATTATAAATGAATGTATATACTGGATATATAAGATATATATGACATCTAAATCATGAATATAATTCTGGATATAATGGATATTCTACCACATGAACAACTTGTAATTATAAGAAGTTTATTGTTGACTCAAGTTACCAAAGATCGACAAAACGACCGTTATTAACTTAAATAATTACATAATGTTCGTAACATTGTAATAAGTGATATAAAAAGGATAATGAAATTTAAAATGGTTCTTAATAAGGTAGATATTAACTCTAGTTTATTATTCAGGAGGTTAAAGAACGGTTGAGTCAAGTCGGACACAAGGTAAGGGAATTTCTTAACCCAACTTCCATTCTTTGGGTTAATCTCCTACTTTCAAATTATGTCATGATATTATTATGTCTTATTTTTTATTCTTCATGTGTACCAATAGTGAATACACATAATAGATCTATTTTATTTTAAAACATGTTTTTTTTTAAGGACTTCGTCTCAATCTCCTTTCATTGAGGCATATTTGGTTTTATACACAACTTTCTTTTATACGGTGTATAAACCCCTTTGAATTTTACGTTTATTAAAAAGGAATATTTTTTTATACGAAGCGTTTTACTAAATGACAAAAGGGGAATGTTTTTCTTTCCGTACTTATGTGGCGACAATGACTTCTCCGCCGCCATGACCATTATTTGAGTTTCGGCTTCCTCTACAAGCCATCATTTTTTTTAATGAAAAATAAATACAAAGTTTTAAATTTCTTTTATTTTGGTATTAAAAATGGTTTTGAAAGCATTTTTATTATATCAATGTGTTGTATTTACATCTTGTGATTGAAATGTGGAAATGTTATGTTTCCTTTATGCATGTTTTATGTGATACGATTATGTTATGGTTTATGATATGTTTAAACCTATTCATATGAGGAATGCATTGGACTTAATAAGTGACGGGTGGAGCCCGCTATAGCTCCTCGATGCATCGGCAGGTCTCATGAGACAAACTAGTGTCTTGGCACGAGGCCTTGACAAAATCTTATTTGTGGTCTTGGCACGAGGCCTTGACTACGTGGTTATGATAGTCTGGCATTATGCATTCCATCATTATGAAAGTGGTTATTGATATTGCATGTGATTATTCGACCAGTAGAATATCCATGTGAAGAAGTGAATGGCATTATCTCATTTTACTTTTGCCATATTATGTTGATGTTCAAGTTTAAAAGGCTTTTGTTTTAGTTATACATTGCCTTAAATTTTTTTATGTTTATTTATGAAAGATTCCGCAATATTGTTATCCTTACTGAGCATCTGAGCTCACCCCTTTCAATGTTTTAATATTTTCCAGGATGTGAAGAAGTATTTTATGAATGACCTGCAGGGATAGTCAGAAGAGGATATGAGTGTGGACTATGAAGACTTTGTTATTATTTTTTTACTTTATGATGTAATGTAAGACTTATGAATGTATCTAGTGTTTCCAAGGCTACTAAACTAATCGGTCTTTCGAGACTTGATCTTTTGTGATCATGTCAATGTTACGAAGTAATGCACCGACTCTGGGTAGCTGGGGTCGGGGCGTTACAGTTGGTATCAGAGGCAGTTTAGTACTAACCTTGGAAGCTAGATTTAGATAAACTCTGATTAGAGCACATAGCCCGACGATAGACTTTGAGGATTAGTATAGAAGAACTTCCTAGAATTTTGGTATTATAGAGATGTTATGAGTTTTCCGAGCAATACATCCCTGTCTGGATACGAGCAGGTAGAGGCGGCTCTGGCACAGATGTACCTAGGGGTAAAACCCAAAAACACCGCTTTGAGCTAGACTCGAACGGGAACTGGTGCACGACAACGGGCCTTGCTGCACTCTTGGTTACGACACTCCCGGGGGATATTCTTTGGATAATTCCCATTTTCTTTACAAACCATTATGTAGGGTTTATGAGTATATACTTCTTCAAAGAAAACATTCTTATGATTATGGATTATATCCATAAACCGTTCAATTTACATTAATTATTTTAAAAGTTTGGAATTATTCATTATAATTCATAAACTAACATAGTTTATGTCATTGTATAGAAATGGCGCCCAGTAGAAGGAATGTGAACTCCAGCAATATGTATGATCCAAAGAGTAAGAAGGATCGTATCTTTCATGGTATTAAGCCAACATTTCGAAGGGAAATAGTCTCCCATGTGTTCTCAACATATGAAGAAATAGTATCATGTGTTAATAAGATAAGTAAAGAATTCTCTGAGTCCTATGGCTTTGAAGCGAAGCAAGAGACGAAAGGGATGGAAGAGAGAATGATGGATAAAGGGATGAGGGGAAAGAAGAATTTTCCAATATGTGGTAATTGTGGGAGGAAACATCATGGAACTTGCCTAAAGGGAATGGGAGTTTGTTATAAGTGTAGAGAAAAAGGACACAAAGTGCGTGACTGCAAGGGTAAGAAAATGGTTTCAAATGTACAATGCTTCTTCTGCAAGGATTGGGGACACTACGCAAACTGATGTCCAAAACATCAGAGTATTACCCAAATGATGTTATTGGATAATAATCAAGTTATTATACTACCACAGATGAGGAGTAATGATTAGAGTTCTTATGTTGTTATTAAAGAATTTTGTAATTTGAGTGTTGTATCAATGATGTACTGGTTATAATAATTATGGAGTATATAAGGATTGTACTGCAGTACTATTTCATCAAGGACTTGAGATTGTGTGGAACCAAGAAAAGTGACTCCACAGTAGGTTAAATTTTTGGAAAATATATGGTTGAGAGAAAGATAAACCATAATATGGTTCTGATACCGAGATAGTGATTTTGGAATAAGACGCGATTGATTTGGATAAATTATATTGGATATTCTTAACTTACTTGAAACTGATTGATGATTTGTATACATTTTTGGATAGAAGGATTATATCTAGTATTCTAAAAGGAATAAGGGATCATGGTAATTCAGTATGTTTAAAAAGAATACATGATGAAGAAAAAAGGATCATCATTATGTTTACCTTCCTTATAAAATTTGGACTGTGAGTTGGACAGAAGTATTTTGGATAACTATAAAGGTTGGAATGGATTAAGTTGATCTTTGGATAGTATTGTTTAAGGTTAAAAATTTATGAAGATTATTTTTGGAATATTATGATACTATAGTTTTAGGAAAAGGACAACCTGCAGGGTGGGGCATAACCCATCGCGTCGGACAAAGCTGCAGGAATCGAACCCACAACCATAGTGTGACAGGCCTTTATTTCCTACCACTAGCCTACAGGAAGTCCCTGGTTATTACAAAATAATTTTACCAATCTAAATGGTATGTGTTAACATTTGGAACCTTATACAATTAGGATAAGTATAATGTTTTTGGGTTCTATTATCTTTTTGAGTGAAAGGTGAGTTGAAGGTTGAAACTCTAATTGTCAAGCATAAATATATATATACCTATTTGTTATTCAATGAATAAATTAATTCTTAAACTTTAGTAAAGGTATATTAAAACAAAGAAATGTGTTACCCTAATACCTTATGTCTTGTTGAACTGATGATATTTTAAATCAACATAGATTGAAGGCTTTGAGGCCCTCAATTTGACAGTTGATTGTGATTGATGACCTCAATCACTCCCTACAAATATTTACGTTTTTCCTCCAATTATATGTCTCTAATTTCCACCAATGTTCTCCTTATCGAGATCATAATTTGGTGGTGACTTTCTTATTTCCATTTCCCTCTTATTAAGGCTAAATTTTATTAATCTTATTTCCGATGTGGGTTTTCCACAAAGGTATTTTCTCTTTTCAACCGTTTATTTTCAAAGAAAATTTTCAAATTGCGAGGACGTAATTTATTGAAGGAGGGGAGAATGTAACACCCCGAGCTTCCATGATACGCTTCTCATTCAATAATGCAATAGCTTGCATTATACGCAACTTCGAGTTCTAAAACACCGCGACTAATCAAAGTAGCCGTTATGAATAGTAATAACCACTTTTTAAAATTATAGAAATTTTATATTTCAAAATGGACTTCATTTTTGGATTTGGAATATCGAAATTAGCCTATGTTGAATTTTTGGTATTTTTCTGAGAACATCCAATTTTTTTATGAATAGTGAAAATTACTTAAAAACAACTTTTTTAATCAAAATAATATATAGTGATAAATTATACTATTTAGTGGTTTTAAAGTATAATTAGAATATATTTTTACCATTTTATCCAATGGTGGTCATTAGAATTAATTTAACATTGAAATTGGACATAATCAATTGCCAATCTTTTGATATAAATTGTTTCTTAAAAACACGCTATTTGTTGTGACAGCGGGAATTAATTATAAAATTAATTAATGAAACTTATATGTTTGTAATTTTGTAAAATAGACATCATTTTTGAATTCGGAATATCAATTATAGCTTAGGGTGAAATTTTGGCATTGTTCTGAAAAACTTCAATTTTTGATGAATAGTGAAACCACTAAGTGGTAGTTAAATAACTGGTTTTTCGTTTAAATGAAATATTACCACTTCTGTGATTTGATTTTCAAAAATCCGACATACATGGTTGTCATTAAGAAGTAAAATGTGGTTCAATGAGATTAAAATAATTTTTTGGTGAATAGTAACTTTTAAGTTCTTAATCGCGATTAGAGGTAATTAGTGTAGTTTAAGGTAAAAATAATGTTTTAATAATATGATATGAGCTTGACACTTGTCCTACTCCTATTGGATGAGTCATGGCCGACCAAGAAAACCCATGGGTCAACTTGGGGACCCCATGGAGCCACTTTGGTTGGAAAATGACATTAATATATATTTATTTAATGTTAAAATTAAATTGACACAAACATGAGTTATTTTACTAAAACAGTTTTTAAGTGGGGTTACACAAGTCCAAATTTTGACTATAAATATTAACTAGAAATCTAAAAAGATTTCCTACATCATAGTATTTTTTTTATAATTTTTAGACATTAAATAAATTAAATTATTTATGACATAATTATGATGCAGCGATGACCTCATTATTTAACGATTTAAATAAAATGAGAAGATAATGCAAAATCCAAGGCTTACACTTGTCAAAAGCCTATTGGATGAAGAGATTTCGAAACCTTATCACCTTAGCCTCGAATTATATAAGTGTGGGACCTTTAGAATCCGAAAATCATTGTGAAATAATGTAACATTTCAATCTTTCCAAAAGTGCCCCTCCTCTCCACTTATAAAAGGCCCCCACCTCTCCCACCTCATTTACACTTTCAAGCCATTTAGCTCGGCCAACCTCTGCCCAAATACTCTCCCAACTTCCCCCTCTTACTCCTAGAAGCCTCACTTTGGGCAGAACTCTTCCCAAGGAATCCTTTGGCTCAAATCAAAAAGAGTTACTCGATTTTGAGGTAATGTCTTCTCTAATGTTGTTTTGTTTTATTTTTCTTCTTCAACCCCCTAAACTCTTTTTATTCATTTATTTTGTAACAACAACAGTATCCTCAATATACTAGGATGTTGTTATAAGAAGGATTCGAGCTACACTTACACACACCTACATCTAATGGTTAAAGAACATACGGTTTCCGTAGATGGTGAATTTCTGCCTCACGAAACGATGATTGTTCAACACTCATATAACACCTTCAAAGGTGGACATTAAGATGTCACTATTTTTATATATGATATATAATATTTTTATGTTTTACTTATGCTTCTGTTTTTCTCATTTATGGCATACTTTATGATTTCCATTATGGGTAAAACGCGATAATTTCATTTTAGGAAGTGCGGACTACCGCCCCCTCAAAGTGATTTGAATCGTTAATGCCATATGTGGGATGTATAAAGGATGAAGAAAATGGTATTATACACTATATTATACTGGAATTATATTATACATTTATATCATTATGATTTAGTTCCATTAAATTTGAAATTGAAATGAAAGTAGCATTCATGCGTACGTACGGCTTACCGTCTCCATGAACGGTGCATTTCATTTCTTACCTCTAAACGTTACGTAATATTATAAATGAATGTATATACTGGATATATAATATATATATGACATCTAAATCATGAATATAATTCTGGATATAATGGATATTCTACCACATGAACAACTTGTAATTATAAGAAGTTTATTGTTGACTCAAGTTACCAAAGATCGACAAAACGACCGTTATTAACTTAAATAATTACATAATGTTCATAACATTGTAAGAAGTGATATAAAAAGGATAATGAAATTTAAAATGGTTCTTAATAAGGTAGATATTAACTCTAGTTTATTATTCAGGAGGTTAAAGAACGGTTGAGTCAAGTCGGACACAAGGTAAGGGAATTTCTTAACCCAACTTCCATTCTTTGGGTTAATCTCCTACTTTCAAATTATGTCATGATATTATTATGTCTTATTTTGTATTCTTCATGTGTACCAATAGTGAATAAACATAATAGATCTATTTTATTTTAAAACATGTTTTTTTAAGGACTTCGTCTCAATCTCCTTTCATTGAGGCATATTTGGTTTTATACACAACTTTCTTTTATACGGTGTATAAACCCCTTTGACTTTTATGTTTATTAAAAAGGAATATTTTTTTATACGAAGCGTTTTACTAAATGACAAAAGGGGAATGTTTTTCTTTCCGTAATTATGCGGCGACAATGACTTCTCCTCTGCCGTGACCATTATTTGAGTTTCGGCTTCCTCTACAAGCCATCATTTTTTTTAATGAAAAATAAATACAAAGTTTTAACTTTCTTTTATTTTGGTATTAAAAATGGTTTTGAAAGCATTTTTATTATATCAATGTGTTGTATTTACATCTTGTGATTGAAATGTGGAAATGTTATGTTTCCTTTATGCATGTTTTATGTGATACGATTATGTTATGGTTTATGATATGTTTAAACATATTCATATGAGGAATGCATTGGACTTAATAAGTGACGGGTGGAGCCCGCTATAGCTCCTCGATGCATCGGTAGGTCTCATGAGACAAACTAGTGTCTTGGCACGAGGCCTTGACAAAATCTTATTTGTGGTCTTGGCACGAGGCCTTGACTACGTGGTTATGATAGTCTGGCATTATGCATTCCATCATTATGAAAGTGGTTATTGATATTGCATGTGATTATTCGACCAGTAGAATATCCATGTGAAGAAGTGAATGGCATTATCTCATTTTACTTTTGCCATATTATGTTGATGTTCAAGTTTAAAAGGCTTTTGTTTTAGTTATACATTGCCTTAAATTTTTTATGTTTATTTATGAAAGCTTCCGCAATATTGTTATCCTTACTGAGCATCTGAGCTCACCCCTTTCAATGTTTTAATATTTTCCAGGATGTGAAGAAGTATTTTATGAATGACCTGAAGGGATAGTCAGAAGAGGATATGAGTGTGGACTATGAAGACTTTGTTATTAGTTTTTTACTTTATGATGTAATGTAAGACTTATTAATGTATCTAGTGTTTCCAAGGCTACTAAACTAATCGGTCTTTCGAGACTTGATCTTTTGTGATCATGCCAATGTTACGAAGTAATGCACCGACTCTGGGTAGCTGGGGTCGGGGCGTTACATATTTAAAACAATGTGAGGAAATTATATCATTTTTTATCAATAAAATATTCAAAAAAATAGTGTTTTATCAATTATCTATGGGGATTAATTGATTTGGAACTTTTTAGTGTTTGAGATGTATGTATATGAACTAATCATGATTATGGATTGGTTGACAATGTTTAAAGATCACATTCACTTTTATACCCAAAGGGTTAGTTTTACATCTAATGAAGGAATCAATCATCTCTTTAAAGGATATCAAAATTTGAGGGCAATTATATTAGTATTTTTGGCACCAACAGTTGGAAATATCTCATACAAGTTGATAGATTTGACCTTGGAATCTATGGATGAGGCCACGAATAGTAGTTTTCCAACATTTTTTTATCACTTTTCTGATGTTTTTTTAGATAAATTCTCAGTTTTTTCACCCAAAGGATAATTTTAGTATACGATTGATCTATTAATAGTGACCACTCTAAAATCACTTCCATATTATCAGATAAAAGTAATAGAATTATGGGAATTTAATGTCCATTTAGAAGAGTTGGAAATCAAAGTGTTCATTCAGCCTAGTTTGTCTCCATAGGCAACATTAGTTTTTTTTTGAAAAAGGTATATGAAACTCTTAGGATTTATGGGTATTATCATAATCTTAATAAAGTTAAGATAAATAATTGGTATCCTCTTCCACACATTAATGGTCTATTCGATCAATTGAGGTGAGCCTAGTGGTTCTCTAAAATTGACATACATTTAAGATATCACCAACTGTGGGTTCATAAAGAGGATATTTTAAAAGAAAACTTTCAAGAGTAGATATATCCATTATGATTATATGATATGCCTATTAGTCATATTAATTCCCTAGTTGTCTTTATGTAATTGATGAATCAGATATTTCAAAGGTATTTGGATTCATTTATGGTGATGTTTGTAGATGACATACTGGTGTATTCTAGAAAAGAGGTTGTGCATGGGAAACACTTGGAAATAGTGTTGGGTGCCTTGAGAGATCATTATTTATATTAAAAAAATTTAAAGGGTGATTTTTTGATACAGTAGTTATAGTTAATTGGATATGTTATCTATAGAAAAATGTGATTCTATTGATCCAGAAAAGATATAGGTTGTGATCTCTTGGAAACATCCAAAGAATGTCTTTGAGAAAAACTATTTTCTGGGTCTTTCTAGTTTTATAGGCATTTAATTCAAGAATTTTCATGACTAGATTAACTAATTATGGATTTTATAAGGAAAAATGTTATATTCTAATGGAATGATGAATGTCAAAAATATTTTTGAGATATTAAATTTCTCCTCACACCAGTACTAATATTGATATTTCTATAATTATGACAAGGTTTTTTGGTGTATAATTATTCTTTGGGGTATGGTTGGGTTGTTTTCTCATGAATTGAGATCTTTTTGTTTCTTATGAATCATGGAAATTACAGTTACATGAGAATAACTACCAAAAACGATTTTAAATTAGATATTATAGTTCATGCTTTTAATACTTGGTGTCATTACCTATTTGGGGATAAATTTATAGTGTTTATGGATCATAAGAGCTTGAATCACATTTTATCACAAATATATTTCAATCTGAGACAAAGAATATGGATTAAGTATCTTCAAATGTTTCAATTTGACTTAATACATACACTAGGTAAAGGGGACTCTATGGAAGACACATTAAGTAGGAAGTCATGTAGTTAGTTGGTGAAAGAGGCTTCAGATTAGTGGTAACTAATATCGGTGATAGATGACATGCACTTGGTTTTTAAAAACCAAGGTAGTTTTATAGTTTTCTTTTCTATTTATTTTTTTCCAAATTTGGTTGGTAAGGTTAAAGAGGAAAAAACACCTGATTTTTATTGTGTTTATATGAGGTAAAAACTCAATGGTGGGGAGAAAATTATGGGATGTAATATTGATAAAATATTAACGATCTGTTTTAATGATCAGATGGTCATACCATGGTCTTTTCAGAAAGAAAAAAATTCTAAATATCAACCACTATTTGAGATAGTCTATTCATCCTAGAATAAATAAGATATATAAGGCACTGAATACAAAATTTTTGTGGGATGGTATGAAAAGAAAAGTACCTAATATTTTTTGAGATACCTCACCTGGTAGCAGGTTAAGGCAGAGTGTTAGTGGCCAGTGGGTATGCAGTTGTCTTTAAAAATTCCCATGTAGAAATGGGAGCATATAAATATGGATTTTTTAATAATTCTCCCAAAGATAGTTTAGAAACATTATTCTATATGGGTGTTAGTGGATCATCTCACAAATTTGTCCCATTTCATCTTGATTTTTGAATCCAATACAATGGATGAATTTTACAAAATATATATATGGGAACTTTTTAAGAGGCATTTAATTACTCTATCGATGGTATCAGATAGAGACCCCATGTTTACATATCATTTATGGAAATGCATACAGCAATCCCGTGATACTCATTTGACTATGAGCATGAAGTATCGTCATCAAATGGATGGAAAATACAAAAAGGCAATATAAAAATTATAGTAAAAGCTTAAGACTTTTGTAATGGATTTTGGTGGATCATGGGAGGATTACATACCATTCATGGGGTTATCATATAATAACAATTATCTGGCCTTGATAAATATAGATCCTTTTGAAGAGTTTTATGAGTGGCCTTGTTGTTCCCCACTTTGTTGGTTGGAAACATGTGAGACATCAATGGCTAGATTGAACCTTGTGCAAGAGACAACAAAGAAGATTAATTTGATCAAAAAGAGGATGGAGATAGCTCTGAGGAGTCAAAAATAATATGCAGATCATCATCAATGACTTTTTTCATTTGAGGTGAGTGATTATGGGTTTTTTTAGAATCTCTCAATGTCATGGGAATCACTATTTTGGTAATCAAGGTAAGTTGTCTCTTTGATACATATTCCATTTTTAGATACTTTCATTGGTTGGAGAGGTGGTATATTGGTTATCTTTTCAACCAAGGTTTAGTTTAGTGCATAATGTGTTTCATGTATCTCAATTGAAGAAATATGAACCATATCTTGACAATAAAATTCTATGGGATCACATTGACCTAGATCCAAATTTTATATTGGTTCATGTTCTAGTACATATTATGGATAAGAAGGATAAAATATTTAATTGGAAAAGAATAAATATAGTGAATGTTTTATGGAAATATGGTCATATTCAGGAATAAATATGGGAGCATGAAAAGGAAATGTTAGATTAGTGGCTGGAACACTATCAAAAAAATTATGATTTTTTAATTTTTGAGGATGGAAAGTCCAATGGTGTGAAGAATTTAACATCCTCTATTTTAGGTATTTAACCCTTTATTTATGTATTTTAAGTATATATAATTATTTCTCTATGTTTCAGGTGGTTCTAGTGGGTTTTGTAACTTGTTGGAGGATTTTATGGAGGTGAACGGTTTGATCACAGTTAGTATAAACTATGCAACACCCCTAGGAAATTGTGTAATTGAAATAGTTGGCACTAGGTATGAACATGGTTAGGAACACAGTTTGGTCAAACCTTGTGGATGCTTGATAGAAACCATGCCATGATTAATATAGGGGAATAACACATTTGGTGAAATTTTTTTAAAAATGTATGATACCACCATGTAAGGTGTAGTTTGAGGCAGTGACTCATTCATAGTTAGCATGAAATTTTCTTAACTATGTTCCCTAATTGTGATCCATGAAAAAATATATATATAAATCATGGATATAATATATTTTATATTATAAACCACTATTTTTTCTAATAAGGACATAACATGAATTCTTCTTCCTCCCAATTATGTGGAGACAATTCCTTCCAATCTGAGACCAATTCCTAGGAGAATTTAATTATGTTAGGGTCCCAGATTCATCAGTAAGTTCTTGTTCTTCACTATTTTCTATAGACCTAATCTTCTTTCCTATCTTGGAATCATGGATCTATTTTTTTAAGATATACCCATGATTTTTTATGTCAATCGTGATGGGTTATGATTGTTTTGGTGTAAGGGAACAAGATATATGGTTTAATATAGAATATCTAAGATGTATTTTTCATGTTTTCATATCGTTCTTCATTTTTGAAAAAGTTTGAGAGGTAGGGGTTCTCTATTAACTCCTCTTGATTATAACTTGATGTCTTTGTTTAAAATTATCTCAATTCCATGAATTAGTTTTGAAACCTTTTTTTGGTTTGATGGAAAACTATTTAGTTATATTTTCATAGAAATTTCAGAAAATTGTTGGTTTGTGGAAAGTAATTTTAGTCCATGATTTTAAAATGATGGAATTAAAATTATGTTTTGGTTTTTAGACATATAAAATGTTTGTTTAAATTTTTTCAGTAAAATAAATGTTGTATTAAAATGGATTGGATTGATTTTATTTAGAATGGTATTTTTTATACATGTTTTTTGTGTGTTCATGTACATTTGGGATAGATAAGGGTGTGAATTTCCCCCATAAAAATGGGATGGATAAGGTTGTGAATTTCCCCCGTAAAAATGGTTCACCAAGTTACATCTTGGTGAAAATATGAATCACTACTCACAAGTATAGGGAGGTCCATGGGTTTCATTCTTGTGTGGATGTATGGGAATGGAATGGGTATTCCAAATGGTATTTGATAAATTATTTGAGGACTTGTTTTATTTAATTTCATGAAAAAAATTTTGTTTAGAAACTATTTTGGATTTATTATAAACTACTTTAAATTCATTTTAACTATTTTATTAATTTTGATAACAATTTTTATACTAGTGGCATGAATTGGGACGCGATTGGGGATATCATATTTAGTTTTATACTCACCCCTGCTCTAGCACTATGGGGAATTTGTAGATGATATATATCGAGACACATTTAAAGGAAAGGTATCCAAGTTTTTTAGTGATGCTTCTTGATACCTTGTGTTAGGCATGTGAAGTTATATATTGTAGAAGTTTGGGAGTTTTTGAGTTAATGTCTTGGTGTCTTTGAGTTTAGTTGGTATTGGATTCCACTTTATACTCTGATAAGGTTTTTTTTTTGCATTGGCTTATATTTCATACTCATGAATCATACATAGGTTTGATTATTTATGGTGATCTTGGTTTGTTTGTTTTATCATGAAAGGGAAAATCATACCCAAAATTGTTTATGAATCCCTTGACATTTATTACTAACCTTTGGTGTCTTGGGGATTTCACCTATGGCCTAGTAACACCACTGCCTCTTCCCAAGCCAATGGGTGAGGAGTGAGATAATACACCACTAATTGGAATTAATGTATTAATCATATAATTAAGTGATTTATTCATATATTTTATTATATATTTATAATTACAATAAATTTTAAAAATAATAATGATAATAAAAAAATAATTGATAAAAATACACAAAAAATCAATATTAATTTATATATTAAAAAATATTTATTTACATATTTAACTATGCAATATGAGGTTGTATCATGACCCAAAAATTCTAGAAATTCTACTTTTAATGATCACCAAAATTGGTTTCTTGGTGCCCTATGAAAGTATTTAATGATCACTAAGAGTCCACGTAAACTCTATTGGTAATGGTATCATAGAACATCATTGGTGGTCCCAAAAAAGATAAAAACATCAATCCAGTTATCACGATTACTGATGGGAATCCCCATATCAGTAACATTAAAAACAAAAGGTGATTACTAATATTAAATTATGCTTAGAATTTAAAATCATTCTCAACCATCATAGGTGGTCCTTAAAGAAATTTTTTAAATTTACAAAAAAAATTATCCATTATTTGAAGAAAAAACATAAAATATCATAATTCTATAATTCTAAAATTTTATAATACATATAAAATTTATTAATTTGTAATAATATGTAATATTTTTTAAAATATAAAGCTAACTAACCTCAAAAAAATGAATGAATATATATATTATTCTTTTCAAGTAATCTGAAACATAGTTAGGTTTAAAATTTAAGAGTAATTTGATATAAAAATAAAATATATAAAGTTAAAAATTTAAATTGATAACCCATTTGATTATTTAAATTTATAAAAATAAATTAAATTTTAAAAGTAACACAATCTTATAGAAAATCATGTGTTGGATTATTAAAAATATATTACACATTATATTCATGTTTGGTTCATTTTTACAATAGAAAAATAACTCTAGTATTAAATATCATGTCTCATTCTTCATTTATTAGAAATTTATGTTCATTTTATACTTAGAAATTAATTTTAATTCCTATATGATACTTTCAATCATCTAAATTGGATAGTAAATTGGATCCATTTATATTTGGTTTATAACAGTTATTAATGACTTGAGAATAATTTTCCAAAATTTTCAGGAAAAACTATGCTCATTTTCTAATATATTAATTTTTGACACTTATGCTACGGTTAAAAATAAATTTTAATTGTTTAATAAAACTTTTAATAATTCTAATCATATAAAATATATAATTTTTTTGGATATTCATGTATATCATGAGTGAGTTAAGAATCATTCTTCTAACTTTTCATTATAAGATAAGTTTATTTTCTCATTTTTGATCATTTGACACACTTTTGACACATAGATATGAATTTTATATATAAAATGTTAATTTTCATAATTTTAATTATATTTCATTGCTAATTAATTTTCAGTAGGTTCATATAGGTTAAAAATCACTAAAAAATATTTTAATAATTTTTTAACAAAACCAAACCCATTTGTACATTCATCAATAATTTATAATTACTTAAATATTAAAAATAGATTTTAATTCTTAAAATTCACATTAGACTATTTAAAGAACCTAAAACATCTTATTCATAGGTTTTTAGATCATAAATCTCAAAAATAAATTAAAAAGTATTTACTTAAATATTCACATCCAAACAAACTTGTTTTCTTGTTTAGGATCATTTTATATATCTTTTACAGTGAGAAATGATTTTTTTAGTTTTTAATCTATACTTTCAATCAATTTATGCACATCATATAATTATTTTTTCATGGTTATTTAATATATATACAAAATGTGTCTATAATAATTATCCTAAATTGTCATGACTAACCAACCTCATTTTTCTTTTTTTAAATTTTTTTCTGTCCATTTCATAGTTTAAAATAAATATTATTTATTAAAATAAATATTAATTCATTTAAATTAATTTTTATTTATTATTTATATGTATTTGGTTCCTATATGTTAAAAATAATCTGTGCATTTATTTCCTAAATTTTAGTGATAAACAAAGCTCATTTTCTCATATTTTATCATGAGAGATATGTTTGATTGTTAGAAATGAATTTTATTTATTAAAAGTAACTTTTAATAATAATAAGAACTTTTGAAGTCTTGTCACATTCAATTCATTTCTACTTGTCACAAATGATTCAAGGATAATTTTTTAAAAAAATTAGGATAACCAGGAACATTTTTTTAATTAATGGATTCACGTGTTTTTTATTCTTACATGTAATAAATGAATCTACAATCATTTTGTAAAATTTTTAGGAAAAACATAACATGCTTTCAATTAGTTATTATTTGATGTATCTTAGAAATAATGAAATGATTTTATTTATAAAATATTAATTTTTATCATTTCAAGAACATCACATTTCAGATTCATAGGTGGTTATTTGATCAATACCTCACATGAATTGATAATCATTGTCCAAATTTTATTTGAAAAATCAATATGAATTTCACATTTTTGAACCTTTGATGCATTTTTCAAAATTATAAATGTATTTTAAATCATTAAAGTACCATTAAATCATTTTTATCACCTCATATTTCAGATTCATGGTTGATTGGTTATTAGATAAATTAAATGACTCAAGCATTATTTTCCAAAATTTTCATGAGAAACCAACCATTTATTATAATAATTTTCATTTGACACATGATTAATATTGAAAAATAAATTTTAATTGTTAAGCATAAATTTTTATCATTTTTATATTCTTGAATGTATAATTAAAATTTAGTTCATTTTAATAACTAAAAAATGATTCAATTAAAACAATATTAAATTTTCATGACAAATCAAAATTATTTCTGTTTTCTATCATTTCATACACACTTGAAATTAAGCCATTAGTTTTAATTATTAAATGAAAATATTAATAATTTTTAGGAAATTCTATATCATATAAATGTGTGGTTTGTTATTATTTATAAATAATGAATTGATAAATTTTGTCTAATGTTTTATGATAAAATTAGCTACTTTTCCCATATTTAAATGTTTTATTCTGTTTTTTATTTTAAAAATTAATTTTTATTCTTAAATGAAATGTAACACCACAAAAATTTAAATATATATTTATTACAGAATGCATGGATCACTGAGTCTCTACAAACACCACTTTTTTATAACCTAGCTAGGTAAACATAAGTTTGTCACTTCTATGATGTGAATTTTAAAAATATGACATACACAGTTTCAATCAATAAGTTATTTGGAGTCCAATTAGAAAAACATAATTTTGACTAAATAGTAACCTAACCTTATTAATAGTAACATACCATTATAAATAGTGGTATACCCTTATGAATAGTAACCTTACCTATGATATTATATAAATAATATTCAAGAGGAAGTACGATATACCAATGTTTTGGAATAAGTAAATAATGGTTTTAAAACTGTTTTTTTAGAATAAATTATTATTTTAGTTAAATATTAAATTAATAATATTTATAAAATTAATTTTTAAAAATGGAATTCATTTTTTGGATTCGACAATTTGAAAAATGGTTTGGGTGAATTTTTGGGATTTTTCTAAAAAACGTGACTTTTTTATGAATAGTAAAATACGATAATTCACAATAAATGCTAAAACCTGAATTTATGCATCATGCTTGATTCATGGATGATGTAATCCCACTTGTTTTGAACTCAAATTAATTTACTACTATTCTTGGTCATGTAATCATCTCTATTTATGGTCTTGAGGGAAATTAATAAACTAATGATTAAAAATTTATAAAAACCCTCCTCTCCTCCACTATAACCCCCCCCCCTCACTCCCTCTTCTCTTCTCTCCTCTAAGCCTTAAAGATCCTAAATGTTCTGCCCATTTACCCTTCCTTAGTAACTCCCCACGTCCAGAAAGATCTTGGTCTTCCCAAAAGGACAAAATCCCTTCCCTTAAGGAGGTTCTCAAGGAGGTTATTTCAAGAGGTAAAACACCTTTCTTTTTCATTTAGTTTCATTTCAATTTATCTTATTTTGTTATCCTCTCTTCACCTCCTCTATCCAAATTACCATGATATATTCAGTATCATCTATATACTATAATTATATCATGTTAATGTAAAAACCATTATCAATATTCTTACTCTCTCTCTCTCTCTTTTGTTTTAAAAATGAAATCAACATCCATGAGGTTCCAATTTATAACCTTCATGGATGATGAAGTTTCATTTTTCAATTTCTCATTAATTACTGGTCATTAAACCATTTTAATCGTTTAACTAGACATTAATATATGTATTATAACATAATTAATATTCATGAACCAGTATACATACATATTATTAAATCATATGACCTATCTAGTTCCTAATAATCAAAACACCGCTAAAATAATCTATGTAAATGTCATAAATGTTTCATCTAATGATTCATCATCTTTCCATGTAACCAAATGATATAAATGAAAATTAACAATTTTTTATGTTCATAAATAATTTGTAATTTCATTTCTTGAGATTTACATCCATTCCACAGGAACTCCATTACTTAAAAACAAGTGAACTGTTTATGAACATCAAGAAAACGAACACTCTGGAACGATAGAATTCAATATAATAACTTATCAATAAAGAAATAAATGAACTAAAAAAATTGTGATAAACTAAAATCATGTATAATATTTTTATAAATAAGTTATTAATAATTCTAATTTCATATTCTAGGACCTTAAGTTCAAGAGCGGAACATATTCGGATTTAAGGTAAGGGTTTCTTCATCTCACTTCCATTTTTGTGAGATTTTTTGTATTCACTACTAATACTTGTGTATGGTGTATGTATACTACCCATTGAGGTAACATATCACGAATATATTGATTTTAATTGTATTCAATGTATCATTTTAATATTTTAAATTTTGGGGCATATGAATCGATTGATTACAAAGTGGTAAGAGCTTTTCCACCCGAACCTCCATTTACATTCAGGTTATTTTTATTGTCTAATTACCTCAATTAAATTCTTATGTATTATTATTTACTCATAAAAAAATATTTTTTATTGTCTTATATATGTTTACCAACCAGAATCCTCTATTATATTTTTGTTAGTTACACATTTTAAAAGGAACTTTCGAAATTATTTCTGAAATAAAAACCCGATTCAAGGGATCTTTTTGAATTCATAACAATTTTCAAGTGTACACCAGAATATATTTTAATCCATAATTATTTTTATAAAAACAATAATTTTATCATGAAAAAATTATCTTGGATCATTTCTATATTTAAGAGAAAAAAACATGCATTTCCACTTTAAATTTCTCTTTAATACATTCCCTAAAATACTCTAAAATGATTTATTTCTAAAGAATCTTAAGAACTATTTTTACACTATTTCACTTCAGTGGGACATCATTTATGCATAAAATATAATTTCAATGTCCTAGTATTTTATTTTCTAGGATATTCATGTTTAATATCTGATTTCATGGCAAATATTAATGATTTTCTAAAAGAACTCTTCTTTCAAGATTAAAAAGGATTCTACTCATCTCACATTAACTTTTATGAGATATATACCTTGTTGACCATTTATATATCTCTTGTGGTATATTTACTGCCCTTTGGTAAATAATATCAATATTCTCATTATTCTCATTATATTCTAAGGGATTATTATTTGAATGTTTCAAGGTGGTATGGGACACTTTGGAATGTATAAGGATTATTTCCATAGGATTTTTTCAATGGTCTCTTTTAAAAGTATATTATTCTAAGATAACATCCATTATTGAATCTTGTACTTCATTGAGATTTATCTCATATGATATCATCTACCATATTTAATTTAATGTTTTATAATTAGTTTGATTTTGGATGTGCTATCTTAAAACCATTCACCAATTTACTCTGAATGGTTAGTGTTTATGCTTAATGTTTGGGGAATGTTTTTTAAATTTCATATGTTAGTTTCAATATGAATGTGTATATTATTTATATTTATCCCCATTAATATGAGTAATTAATTGGACTTATTAAGTTTCAGGTGGGTCCCTCTATAGTCCCTCGGTGCATTGGTAGATCTCATGAGACAAACTACGGTTTTGGCACAAGGCCCTGACAAAATGATTATTTATGGTCTTGGCATGAGGCTTTGATGGTGTGGTTATGTTGTCCCACATTATGAATTCTATCATTATGAAAATAGTATTGATGGTTCGTGTGATTATTAGACTAGTAGAATACCCATGATTATATTTTATTATGGCATTACTTACTCAGCTCTTATTCCTTCCATAATGTGTTCAGGTTTTTGTTAAAGGCATATGTTTTTAGTTATTCAACTTGCCTAATGTTTACATATATTCTTCTGTATTTATTACCATTAATGAACATTTGAGATCACCTCTTTCTTATGTTTCATTTTCCTAGGATATGAAGAAGTAAGTTATGAGTGATTTTCAGGCATAATATAAGAGGTGTAGATATTTCTAATGGAATAAATTAATGTTGTATTTCCTTTCATAATGTAATGTTGAACTTATATATGTATCTGGTTTCTTCAAGAATACTAAATTGATCAGTCCTTCGAGATTTGATTCTTGGTAATCATTCCAATTTATTAAAATAATGCACTGGATCTTGGATTCTAGGGTTGGGGTGTTACAGTTGGTATCAAAGGAATTTTAGTAGAAAACTTAGAATCTAGATATAGAAAAAGTATATTGGTGAACAAAACCATAAGATATACTTTGGGGAAAAGAATAAAAGGACATCCTAGAATTTGGGTAAGGAATATATTATATAGTTTTTTAAGAAAATATATCCCTGTCTCAATACGAACAAGTAGAGGAGGATCTGGAATATATATATCTAGGGTTAACACCTGAAAACACCACTTTGTGCTAGACTCGAACGGGAACTGGTGCATGAAAATAGATCTTTCTACACTCTTGGTTTGACACTCACAGGGGATATGCTTTGGTAAATTCATAATCTTACTAAAAACAATTATAAAGAATTTATGCCCCCCCAAAGTAACCAATTTATTTGGTTCTAAGATTTATGATGCATAATTTTATGTTATGTGTAATACAATGTTTAGATATATAGAGAGTTCATAATTTTATGATCTAATATACAATATGGAATCGATTAGAAATGGAGCCTAGCAGAAGGAATGTGTCACAACCCGTCCCATGGGCCTCAGACATGACTACACGGGGCCCGCCTACCATAGGCCAAGGTTTGGTGACTAGCACCTAAAGGATTTTCTGGAATAGGGAAGGCATTGCCTTAGAGATCTATACACACTCAAAAAGGGAAACTGAAGTAAACAACCAACAAAAGAAAGGTATAAACATGAGAGTAAATTACAACCACAAGTACAACTGTAAACTAAAAATAGTGGGCTGGAATACAAGCCCTATAAACTGAAAATAAAGTAAACAGCCAATGCATATGCCCTGGAGCTCTACATGGATGGTTGTAGCTATATGTCTAAAGTCAAAAAAGAGGATCTCGACTGCTTCTGTCACACCAAGCTCCACCCAGCCTCGAACCTCCAAAGTGTCCCTCATAGCGTCAGTAGTCTTCACCAGACACACATGTGCGGGTGGATCCCATGCAGGGGTGAGTATAAAAATACCCATTAGAGGACCCTGGGACCCCCAAAAGTCTCTCAGTAATCCACAAATGAAAACAGAACAAGAAATACCACAAAGGTAATATCAAAAGCATGATCTAAATCATGAAGCACAAAGAAAAAGAGACAGTTCACTCTAATGGTATATCTTCAAGGTTACTGGGATAGGGATGACTAGTTGTAAAGCTACATCATCCTATCTGTACTAACTCTACTGATGACACGTATAGGTTATTATATGCTGACCTGTATTGGTCGCTAGATGCTGACCCGTATCGGTTGCTGGTGCTGACCCGTATTGGTCACTAGTGCTAACCCATATTGTTCACTGGTACATAGGTAGGGATTATTATTCATATATCTAGATCATCCTGTTGTAGAGTTTCTGATGTTGACCCTTATTGTTTGCTCTTATTCTCCATGTCACACCAAGCCACTGGACTCCCGCACAAAGCACGCCTGATTCTGGGAGAACCACTTCTCAATCCATCGGTTGTATTTCAACCAGAAATAAGTCCCACAAATAAGTAACCAGGTGATTCTTCACGTCATGAGGGTTCCAATTCAAAAGACGGTGCGTCAATCGGACACCCGGTCTGAAATTTATTGGCATTTTAGTATTGAGGGTCTGGTTGGATTTGGAGTCGATCAAACCCATCTATACACAAAATTTCTCCAAAACTCTAGTGGAGTATCTCAAAATGACCGCCTCTCTCCAAGGATCACATTGCTACAGAAGTTTAATCAAATGGATGTATGGTTTACAAGATATGGCCCTTTAAGCATTTCTGGGCCTGAGAGGGATCCGGGTCCGGTTTGGGCTAGCCCAGTTAGGCTGAGCCATGGTGGGCATGGACCATCCTGGCCCATTGGGCGATGTAGCCCAACCTGTTGGCGCACCCCGTCGGGGCGCGCGGTCCGCCTACCGAACATCTCAAAGGAGCTGTTCAGCCCCATCAATCAGCGGTGCCATGTGTTTCTGCCCTGTCGTACAAGGGAAATGGGTCCCCCTACCTTCACGATGACTTCTTCAATGCAGCTCACGATGGTATGTGGCAGAGTTCCACCTCTGCCTCCACGACCGGCCATTGCCAGCCGCCTGTCCTACCATTACGGCGTCGAACGGCACCCCACTCCTCCGTGGTCGGCGAGTTTCAGCCACCGTAAAAGCTTCTGTGGGGCTCTGACAATACTCTAGAGCTCCATTTTCATTAACATCAACACCTAAGGGCCTCCTGGACTGTCTTCGTCATAGCCTGACCCTCTATCTTGATTTGTCGTTGAATTGGGAAAATTTTCCCTGAAGAACGCAACAAAAAAAGAGGCAGAGGTTCTGAGCCTTGTTCGTTTAGTCTTCCCCCTCCACATTAGATTTATAAAAAGAGGGAGGTAATTATTCATCACATTTTAATAATGTTGAACCCCGTTCAAAGTCCCCCCCCCCAACAACCTCCAGCAAATACAAGAATGAGGAAAAGAATTGAGTTAAATTCTTGAATTAAAAAACAACTCCTACCTCATGATTCATTGGGGATGTTGCGGATGGTGGTGATTCCACGTTCAAGGGTATTGCGGATAAAGGAGAAGTTTGTATGTGTTGGAGTTCGTTGACCATCGACCTTTGGATTGATCCTACAACGAGCATCGTCAATCCTCTATTCTCGGTCGGTGGAAGGTGTGTCGTCACTTCGTCAGGGGTTCCTTGCTTGATAAATCCATGCCATAACCCCACCCCTAGATCCATTAAATAGGAGGAGGAAATATGATAAACTCCTTAAGGAATTAATGAGTTTCATTAATTGAAATAATTAATGTGCCTAATTATTTGACGTAATTAATGTGCCTCATTTATTGATGTAATTAAAGTGCCTCGTTAATTATACAAGGGGTGGTAACGCAACCCAAGTGTAACCATGCAATTAACAACCCATAATTAAAGGTCTGACCACCTCTATGGTCCCCACCATCACTTCTCAAAAGGTGGTAGGAAAAGGGAATAAAATAATAATTTATGTTATTTTATTATTTCTTTAAAAGTTTCAAAAACTATATTTTTCTCCTGACCAACTGCGGTCGAAGTGAATCTTCCCTTAAGAGAATCCTAACGCTGAGGATTCAACGGTGCTCTCAGATTTTAATTCTGAGCACCAGTTCAACATATAGATAACGGCACCTACGTGTTTACTAAACGTACCTGAAAAAAAGTTCAGAAATTCTTTCCGAGCACATAGGTCCTTATAATTACATGCCATCAATTTTCACAGAATCGTAATAATTCCAAATAATTTTAAAAAAAATTACTTGGAATTTTCAGGACTTTACATTCTCCCCATCTTAGGGATTTACATCCCCGAAATCCAAACAAGGCTACACAAACAAAGAGGGGTATTGGGCACACATATGAGCCTCTCTCTCCCATGTGATCTCCTAGAGATTTTTTTGCTACAAACGAACTCACACCTGAGGTATCAACCACCCATGAAGGTCCTTCTCCTATAGATCCTCAACCTCCACCATGAACTTCGCAATAGTCACATCATCATTAATCTCAAGCTCATCCTAGTTGATGACGTGAGATGGGTCATGCACGTATCTCCTCATTTGGGATACGTGGAAGATTCCATACACCCTCTCTAACTACGGTGGCAATTCCAAGTGGTAAGCCACCTTTCCAAACCTCCAAAGTAGCAGGAATGGTCTGATAAACCTCGATGAGAGTTTTCCACCTCGTCCAAATCTGTGTAGTCCCCATTGGGGGGAGACTCATAAGAATACATGGTACCCCTATTGGAACTCCAGTGGTCTCTGTCGTCTATCAACATAAGACTTCTTATCGGCTCTGTGCAGTCTTCATCTACTCTGGGATGACCTGCACCTTCTCAGTAGTAGCTTATACCATCTATGGGCCCATGAGTGCGGGCTCTCTTGGATTCATCCATCACAAGGGAGATATGCACGATAATCCATACAATTCCTCAAAAGGGGCCATACCAATGGTGGAATGATAGATGTTGTTGTACTCGAACTCCACCAAGGGTATGTGGTTCTCTCAACTACAACCAAAATCTAGGACACATGCATGAAGCATGTCCTTCATGGTCTGGATGGTCCTCTCAGTCTAACCATCTTTTTACGGGTGAAAATTTGTGCTCAAGAAAAGATGAGTTTCGAAAGCCTCCTATAATCCCTTCCATAACCATGATGTGAAAGCATGTTTCACGGTCTGATACTATTGTCAAAGGAACCTTGTGAAGCTGCATGATCTACTGAACGTAGAGACGTACCATGATCTCTACCGAACCCTTCTCTCGAATAGCAAGGAAGTGGACTGACTTGGTGAGTCAGTCAAAAATCACCCAGATGGTATTGTTCCCTTTGGATGTACATGGTAACCCCTCCATGAATTCCATCGATATCCCTTCCCACTTCCACTCTTGTATCTCGAGGGGTTGGGTCAAGGTTGCTGGTACCTGGTAATCAGCCTTCACTCATTGGAAAGTGAGGCATCTAGAAACACACTCAGTCATAGCTTTCTTCATCCATGGCCACCAGTAATGGCACTGGAGGTCCTGATACATCTTTATCATGCCTGGATGAACTTGCAAGAAGGATGTATGGAACTCCCTCAACACCTCCTCTTGTAGAGCCACTGGTATAACTGTGCATCTTCTAAAAATGATAGCATGCTCCCCACATTCAGAATATCTGTCAGGTTCATGGACAAAGGATATTTGAGTACATGTAGTCTCATAGCTATTGTCTTTGAGTTGTGCCTCCCTGAATCGATGAAGGAGTGAAGGTGAAACTACCATTGACTGGAGTTATACTGTCTCATCATTATCCACATAGGATATCTGAAGTGAGGCTAAATGCTCTGAAGCCTCATTCAGTAGCTTCAAACTCGATCTACAGCTAAGTGCATTTGATATTACGTTCCCTTTCCCAGTATTATAGGTTGTCTCAAAGTCATAGTCCAAGAGGAACTCTAGCCAATTTCATTGTCTCATATTCAGATCTTTATGTGTGAAGAAATATCTAATAATCTTGTGGTCAGAGTAAACAATGAACCACTCACACATCAAGTAGTGTTTCCATATCTTTAGTGCAAAGACTACTGCTACCAACTCCAAGTCGTGATTTTCATAATCATGCTCATGATTCCCCAGCTGTTGTGATCCATAAGAAATCACTAAACCATCCTACATCAAGATGCAACTGAGTCTGTTCCCTGATGCATCATAGTAAACCACGTAGTGAGTTCCCTCCTCTAGAAACCTCGGGATGGGAGCACTGGTCATTCTCTGCCTCATCTATTGAAATCTCTGTTGGTATGTCTCTGACCACAAGAAGGGTTTCTCCTTCTCCATAAAGGCAGTAATAAGTGCATTTACTCTAGAGAAATCGAGTATGATCCTTCGATAGTAGCCTACTAGTCCAAGGAATCTCTGCACCTCAGTAACACTCCTGGGTGGCTCCCAAGAAAGTACTGCCTCGATCTTCACTGGATCCACTACAAATCTAGCCTCTGAGATGACGTGTCCAAGGAAGTAGACCTTCTGTATCCATAACTCACACTTTGAGAGCTTCCTATATAACTGGTGCTCCCAAAGTGTGTCCAGAACTATCCTCAAGTGTACATCGTGCTCTTCCTCAAACGCTGAGTACACCAAGATGTCGCCGATGAAGACCACCACCAAGCGATCAAGGTATGGCTAGAAGATCCTATTCATGAGCCCCATGAACACTATTGGAGTATTTTTCATGCCGAAAGGAACCACCAAGAACTCGTAATGGACATACCGACATCTGAAGGTTGTATTCGGTATGTCCGCGTCCCGCACACGAAGCTGGTGATAGCCTAATCTAAGGTCTATCTTCAGGAACCAGTTCACTCCTTTCAAATGATCAAACAGATAATTAATCCTTAGTAGAGGATACATGTTCTTCACGGTCACCTGGTTTTGATGCCAAAAGTACACGCATAGCCTCAAACATACGTCTTCCTTCTTAAAAAACAACACCAGGGATGCCCATGGAGAAGAACTGGGTCATATGAATCCCTTCCTCTGTAGGTCCTCCAACTGTACCCTCGGATCTTGGAGCTCTGCAGGGGCCATCCGATATGATGGTGTATATATATGTGTTGTTTCTGGGTAAAATTCAATGCGGAATTCTACCTCTCTATGAGGAGGTAGTCCTGAGACATATTCTAGAAAGATGTCCTCGTACTCTTCCACCACCGTTGGAAACTGTGGACTCGCCTCATCCACCGTTTCGAAGGTCATACATGCCAGATGGTATATAACTAGATGCACCCTCCAGAGTTCAAGTCAATCTCATGTTGCTCTGTTTTTATTCTCACCAACAAATGAAAACTGGCCTCCATCTCTGCGCGTACCTCGCACTGTACGTCTCAATCAGTCAATTTATGCGTGAACTGCTGATATCCAATCCATACCTAAAATGACATCGTAGGGATTCAACGACACTACTAGAAGATCCCATCTAAAACTCTATCCTTCGAGAGTAAGATCTCACTATCAGTACCAGTGTGTGACCACTGAATCTCCTCCCGTAGGAGTATCCAAATTCAAAGATCAAGCTAAAAGCTCAGTTGGAATCTCAGAGTCCCGAACTAAGTCCACAACAAGGAAATAATTTATTGCACCTTTTTCGATAAGCACTGCTACTAAATTAGAGAAGCTACAAAGCATACCTTGTATAATCTCAGGGGCGTCAGGATCGTGAGCCTCTATTGCCTGTAGTTGGGCATGTCCCCATTCACCCACTCCCTGAGCTCATGGTTGACCGCCTGGGGGTGGCGGTGGTAGTACCTGGTGACCCCGACCACCTCTCGTGGCACGTCCTGCTCCACAGCCTCATCAACCACCTAGATGACACTCATGATCTTGTCGTTGTCGCTACCTTGGTGGCCCCTCCAGCGTCTACCGATCATTCGTACAGGGAGTCGGACATTCACGAGCTCTATGACCCTGTCCCCCATAGGAAAAACAGATCATGCCTCACTGGTGGCTCCCTTATCCTCTCTAGCCTCGCACTTCTGACCCTGCATCCCTGGGTCTCACTTCGGAAGGTCTAGCCCACTTGGGATTCTGTTTCTTCTATCTACTATCAGATGTAGTTAACTCTGCTACTTATCGTTCAGTAGGGACTCTCTCTATCGGTTCCTTCTAGGAATGTAAGATTTTCATCACTAAATCTCTCTCTAGAACCCCACCCTATGTTGGGATGCTGAGATAAACTTTCGTAGCTCTAATCTCTCGTTGGATCCCCTTTTCAAAGGGCATGGCCCTGAATTAAGGGTTTCGTACCATGTCGGTGGAGTATTAGAAGAGGTCATTAAATCTCGGCAAGTGCTGATCTACATTCTAGCTTCCCTATTATAGATGCAGAAACTCTTGAATACGCACAGAGTGTAGTGTCACTAGCATGAACTCCGCCTTGGAAAGTCTCTTTAATTCTGGCCAAGTGAGGTTCATCTCCTCATGCACCCAGAGCATTGAGCACCACCATCGTACTGCTGAGCCTTGAAGAAGACTAGAGTCCAAGATTTCCATCTGCTCATCGGGTGTCTCTACTATGCGAAAGACCCAGGAAACTACCTCAAGATTGTCCTCTATTGCCATGGGGTTTGTCTCGCCTCGGAACCTCAAAAGCCTCTTTCTCTGGAACTCATGCAATGCGCTTAGCCGATGTGCATGATTCATTGGTAGCATCTGCTGCTCAATGGGCGGTGGTGCTGCTGGTTCACCACCTGAAGGTTCCATCACTGTGAGTGGTCCATGTACCGACACCTTGTCGCTCGGTGGACCATTTCCATGATCTCTAATCGGAATTATAGATGGCTATATTCATGGAGGCATCATATAAGAAACATATGATCCACAATCAATAAGTTATACCTGGTGATATGACTCATGAAATATCAAGAAATATTTTCAAAACACTAGCAACAAGTGTTTTCATGTACCGACTCAGAAAACAGAATTCAGGGTCCTGGTGTATGGATACGTCAATCGCCGCACCAACAATGGACTCCCTATACTAAAAAATATACTCAATACACTTTACACCATTGCCTCATTAAAAGTAGACTCTTAGTTCTTCTGTTAGAACTGACCACCCTTTGATACCACTTTGTCACGACCCGTCCCACGGGGCCCGGACATGACTACCCCAAGCCTGCCTTCCATAGGCCAGGGGTTGGTGACTAGCACCTGAAGGCATTTCCCAAATAGGGAATGAATTTACTTATAGATCTGTACACACTCAAAAAGGGGAACTGAAGTAAACAACCAAAAACAGTAAGGTTTAACCACTATAGTAAAGTACCACCACAAGTTCAATTGTAAACTGAAAATAGTGGGTTGGAATACAATCCCTAAAAACTGAAAATAAAGTAAACAATTATCGCATATGGCCTAGAGATCTACTTGGAGGGTAGTAGTTGTAAGTCTAAAGTTGAAGAATATTATCTAGACTACTTCTTTTGCACCAAGCTCCACTAAAATCTGAACCTCCAAACTCTGCCTCGGAGCGTCAGTAGTATGCACCAGACACACATGTGCGGGCGGAGCCTGTGCATGGGTGAGTAAAACAATACCTAGTAGGGGACCCCAAGACCCGCAAAGGTCTCTTAGTAATCCAAAAAGTAAAATACCAAAAGAAATACCACAAAGGTAATATCATTAGGGTTTTAGATCCATATCTCATCCTACATAGTTATTCTTCCCAAATTGAGTATTTTTTTCATTGGTGAGCATTTGTCATTGAATTGAGGTAGGTGTTCTATAATTAAAATTACAAAGTATTGATTTCAATTATGTGTATATAATTTCATAATTTCAATTATATTTTTATCAATTGACTTCTTTTTGAATTAATAAATTTGGCGAATTAATTAATTGATGGAATTGTGAAATTGGGAATATTAGGATTGTGATATGGAGATAATTAATTTTTCAATTAATTATGGAATTATTGAGATTGTGAATATGAATAATTAATGGTTAAATTAATTGTGAGACATTGAGATTGTAAATATGAATAATTAATTGTTTAATTAATTATGAGATATTGACATTTTGAATATGAATAGTTAATTGTTAAATTAATTATGAGATATTGATATTATGAAATGAAAGAAATTAATTTTTGAATTAATTATGGACTTATTGAGAATATTAACATGAATAATTTGTTATTTAATTAATTATGGGATATATATATTGTTAATTGATTAATTAATTATTGAATTAATTAAATGGGTTGTTGTGATACAAGTGTTATTGTGATACATGTGATATATGTCATAATTGTGTGTGGGACATGGACTGAGGCTCCAAATACCCATATATGGTACTTGTGTGTAGGATAGGGACTAAGGCTCCAAATATCTATCTATGATAATTTTGTGTGGGATAGGGACTGAGGCTCTAAATACCCATCTATGATAATTGTGTGTTGGATAGGGATTGAGGATCCAAATACCCATATGAGATAAAAAGTATGGGATAGGGACTGAGGATCCAAATACCCTTGTAAAAAATAGGTATGGGATAGGGACTAAGGCTCTAAATTCCTTTAAGGGTGTTAGACATGACTATCTACTCCCATGAGTTGGCATTGGACTATGGTTTCAATTGGCCTTGGTAATGAGATTATGTTAAATGGATAATGAAATCCCATATGTTATAATGAATTGTAAATTGGAATTATGATATAGTTCAAACTATGGAATAGGCTGAAATAGGTATTAAGAGTTCATGTTTCCTCAGGAACCTATGTAATATGTGGTTAAATAATTAATAATTGAATAAGTGTAAATTGTTTAATTTATTGATTTTATTTATTCTTTATAAAACTGCTTACACTGTTTGACTGGATTTTGTTTTAGACGTAGTTGGTGTTGGACTACTGAGGTGTACTCACACCCTACTCAGGTTTCCAGATCAATATCTAAATAGACTTCATGTTTTCAGGCAACGATAAGGGAAAATGCCATGTGGTAGATAGTTAATTTGGGATGGAGCATATATGAGGGAATTAGACATGGTTTGGGGCCCACTTGGGAGTTTTTAGTGTCTTTATTTATTTTGGGTTTTTCATATTGAAACTTGAAATGTACATTGGAATGGAATATCTACTATTTAGTTTTGAAATTGTATTTTTCTGTTTTGGTCATCTTGTGATATTGGTATTATTATTTTCATGTTTATATGTTATTCTGTTATTGTTTCTTATTTTCCACTAGTGTATTACTCTAATAAAAGAAGGTATATTATACCAATGATCGATATTAGACCCTCACTTCTAGTCGGTAGGCTCTCTCATATGGGGAGTCACTCCTAAGGTCATGTGACCAACTGGCTTGAGGCCCCGGCGTGTGTCACTTAGTTCGGGACATTACAAAGTGATATCATAATAGTTTTCTTTTATTCTTGTTTTGTATTAATATTTGTGAAACGTAGATAGGAGGCTATGAATATTCGATCCTTGGTTATGAGCTCTTTTATGGGATTATATACCCCATGTATGGGAGAAAACCCAAGTACCCATGGTGGGATTATTGTTATTACTGTTTTTTTGTTACAATTGAATATTATTTCACCTTGGGTGATGAACTTGTTGTGTGATGTGAATATTGTTTCATATATTTTTTGATATTTGACTTGTGGCCCAGTATGGAATAAGATTTGAGTAATCTTACATCATTTTAGGAACTTAGAATTATTTGTGACATGCATCATTTTATGCATGCACGAGAAAATGGGTTTTGGGTAAGTTGTTGAATTTGAACTGTTTTTCCTTGCTTGTGAAATTGAAATTGGTAAAATGATGAAAAATGGGAATAAGTGGGTGTCTAAATGATAAAACTGAATATGAGAATGTGTTTATCCTTGTTAACCAAGACCTAAGTACGAGATGGTTAAGGGTAGTGATAGCACCTCGGTTTTGACCATGTACCGGGGTTTGGGAAATGACTTGTTGTGGCTTATTGTGTTTCTTGTAAATGTGTTAATGTTGTGAAATTTTTATTAAGGTGAATTTTTGGAATTATAGAGTTATGCCTCCATGATGACACTTATTGAGAGGATTACATGAGGATATGACTATAGATGATCTTCCAGTAGGGGAACCTGAGGCGCCGATAGTGTCAAGTGAGAAAGTAGGAGAGTAGTTTTGAGTGAATTTTGATCACTTCATGAAATTCATGGAAAGATACCTAGAGTAGGTTGTGAAGAGAATGTATGACTTGAAAATTGATTTCCAGTTGAAATATCCTTTAACTTTTACTAGAGAGGGTGGACCTGATGGAGCTAAGTTCTAGAATGAATCTATCCAGATGATACTTGACCATTTAGAGACTCTTACTGAGAAGTGGGTCAAGTTGGATACTTATATTCTATGAGGATTAGTGAAGTGTTGTTGGGAATTCAGACTCAGACTAGACTGGTTGATGGAATGTTATGGAAGGAATTCTTGGAGAATTTCTTAGAGAACATCAATCCAGATACGCTGAGGCGGGAGAGAGTTATTGAGTTCATGTGGTTGAATCAGTGGATTATATTTATGATGAACTATTCTGGAGATTTTACATACTTGCAATGCTTTGATCGAATGTTGATAGAGGATGAGATGGCTACAATTATACATTTCCAAGATGGACTAAAATGTGATATCAAGTCCCAATTTAACCTTTTTTAGTTAAATTTTTTTGCTAAGGTGGTGGATCGGACACTCAGAGCCGAGGGGAACCTAAGAGAGGCTTCCAATGTAGGATAGATGGTTATTGATAGATGGGAGGTTAGGGTCATCATACCCTTTTGGGTCATTTTTTTTGTGCATAATCATGAACATCATATTACCATTTTTGTTCTTACTAGAAACTCACAATGGTTCCCTCATCCATAACTAGATATAGAATTACTTTCCAATGGTAGGAGATCACCTTGGTTTTTAGGCCCAATGAATCTTAGGTACTCGCATTGGTTGAGATGATGGGAGATTGGGCTCATCACACCCTTTTGAGGGGAATTATTTCCTACTATGAGACTCTCTTATAGATTTAAGATATTTTTTTGAATATCTTCCTAATCCTAATACGGGATTAGTTACCCTAACAAAATTATTATGGGTAATTCTCTTTCATATGAAAAATACTGGGTTCTCCTAAATGAATCCATCTATATGTATGTGCTAAAGTTGTAAAAAAATAGCTTCAGAATGTCCTTCCACATGAGGAGGTGGTTAATATTCTAAGTAGGGGATCAAGCCATTATTATTTGTCCTACATATCCTGGTTATTTCAGGAATCAAAACCCATGTAGTTCTTTGGACCTATTTAGTTTAACATCATATGGTAAGGACTTATAGGGGTTCTCTTGGTACACCAAATGTTCAAGCTCGAGTCCTAGAGGGACATCTTATGTATCTAGATTATGGATAGAATCATAGTTTTAATATTTTGTTTGTTTGGGTCTTACACACTAATATTTACCTTGTCATTTTAGATAATTATGATGTAGATGATGTGATTATTATAGTTCCCTAAGTCCACATGAGCTATGCTCGGTGTGAGAAACAATGGATGGAAAATGATCGTTTTTTTCATTGCTCATGGTATGGGACTTTTGTGCTGAGACTTCCCTAAAAATACCTATTATAGATCTTGGACCTCAAAGAGACGTCCTATGTATCCTTTTATGGAAGGAAACAGAGTCATTATAGTTTATTTTATTTCTCAGTCAGCTTATGGATGATTTAGAGCAATCAGACCATGGGAATGATTGGGTCATGATGGTTGAAATGACATCAGCATAAGGATTACATCAAAATTGATGTTTATTTGAGATCAAGCATTAGGAAGGAATCATACCTATCCTAGTTACTACAAGAATCAAAGTTCTTATAGTTAAATCACATCCTTGGGACTTTCCCCAAGGTATATACCCTTGCGTTGAGGATAATATGTCATTATACTCATTGGGGATTTACATACATATTTTTTCTTAGTTTTTGGAGACTCATGATGTGAATGATATGATTATTGAAACTCCATAAGGTCACATTATCTATGCTCAATTTGAGAAAAAAGGGATGGAAAATGATCAATATCATTTCCTGGAGAGTGAGGGACTTACATATTGGGGTAGCCTAGTGGAGCTTGAACCTTGAAGAGGTGGCCTACATATCCTGAATATGGAAAAAATCAAATTCTTCATAGTTATTTTGGTCATGGATTACACTCTGAGGTTTCCCTAGTTATTGGGACATATCATGTTATGACACTGGTCGAGACTTACACTCTGAGGTTTCCCTTGTGACCTTCTTTCCTACCCAACATGCACTGATTGTCTTCTTGCCCTGATATATAGGAGAGTATCTGGCTGGAATATATGATGACTACTAAATGATCTAGTTGGTATTTATAAAGGAATTCACATAACCTGGGTGGAATATTAGAAGTTTTTTTCATGATCAAAGCTGACTTTTATAGAGGACATCATAATATCTAGGTGGTCTGTCCCATAAGCCATTGCTTGATCTGGCTAGCATCCCTGGAGGGCATCGCGAGACCTAGCCAACATGTTTGTTGGGAGTCGTGAGTATCGGATGACTTTTCTAGAGGGTGTAATGAGGGCTTAGTTGACATAAGCATATGCATCTGTGAGACTTAGATAACATAATCTAGTGTCATTATATTAGTCAGATGATGTATCTGAAGGATGTCGTGAGGCTTGGGAAATAGGACTAGAGGGATTTTTGAGACTAAAGTGGTGTGCCCAATAGGAACCCTGTGACTTTCTCTAACATTTTTGGAAGACTTTTCATGACTTGGGTGGTATACTGAAGGAGCGTTGTGAGATTCGGGTGACATATCCCCATGATTATGTGTGTCTTGGATAGATTATACAAAGCACATAAGGGTCATAGAACATGTTTTGGTTTAAGTCTTTCATCTTTAGTCTTTATTCTATCCCTTGTATTGTTAATGCCTTTGAATTGTTAAATATCAGTTTATTTTGAGTTTCATGTGACCCGGAATATGTCTGGTATGTTCTTCACATATCTTTCCATATTTCATTCACATGATCTATTAATGGACATGTGATGTTCTTTATATATATCACATTATCACTCTATCTATTCTCTAGAATATTGAATGATGGAAGACTTTCCAGTTTCAAGATCATATGCTCTGATAAATCCACTCCAGTGGTTGTTTGAAATTCTCTAATTTTGTCCTCTTAGTTGTGATTGGTAGTGACTTATATCCATTTTTGATGATGGGGTGGGGAATTTATAGGCATTTCCACTCTCGTTGTTCACCAGTTTTCACAGGGTATCTAGCATAGATCTAGGATAGAGTGGATGAAGGGGTTTGGCACCATGCTTATTCATAATCCTTTTTCATGGATTTCTTCAAGGGCATCACCTAACTTTTAGTGACTGAGACTCCCTCTAGTCAATGTCTCCATTATTGGATTATTGACAATTAATGGTTATTTTTTGAATCATGCGGATATGCTGAAGAACTTCTATATTATAATGTTGACATTTCTAAGGGACTTTTTGAGATCTAAGTTATTATTAAAAGGACTTTATGAGATTCTCGATGCCTTGCTTGATACATTTCATGAGGCAATGGTGGCTTGTCCGGGGGTCTCAATGAGATCAAGGCAGCTTTTCCAAGAGTCTCACGGGACCACATTGTGGACTTCCTTAGTACGTAGCAAGTGTTTTATGAATGAAAATAAGTCTACATATTGATGATTCCATGCATGACCAATATGGTTCATATGGTATTGAACAAGTATTTTATGTACAAATCCATGTATTTGTCCTTAGGGAGCTGAAGGCGAAGAACATGGTTTCTTAGACATACCTGGGGAACTTTTCATGGTGAGGATAACAAGCCAAAGGGATTTCAAAAGACGAGGTAGGTATGTCTTTAGAGTCTCTCAATGTCTTGAGATCCTCTAGGAGAATGTATTGTACCTTTTATGACCATGAGTATCTCCCGCATCCTCCCCTTTTATTTCCTTCGTTTTATTTTTCAAAGTCTCGGGGATCTTGTGAGTTTACATGAGTAATTTCAATGATAATTACTCTATTTTTTATGCTGCTTCACATGAACAATATAAGTCTTATGAGGATACGCAAGAATTTTGGAAATATCCATCTTTTTATCCTTAGGGAGCCAAAGGGGGTGCATAAATCTATTTGGGCATACATGTGGTGCTTCGTATGGTGAGGATAACAATCCAAAGGGATTTTGTGAGATAAGGAAGACATGTCATTGGAATCTCATGGTGTCTTGCGATTCATCCGGGATGTTTCGCATGATGTTAAATGACTATGAGAGGCTCCCACCTCCTCCCTTTTTTGTATCCTTTGTTTTATTTTACAAAGGATTGGGATTCATGTGAGATTGCTCAAATGTTTTCAAGGACACTTACCCTTCCCATTGGTAATGAATCACATGATGTTAGTGACTTTTAGAGGCCTCCCACTTTGGATATTTTCCTCCTTATTTTTGAAGTATTTCCAGGTTGGATTTTCAGGTGATTTCTTCCAAAAACCCGCGTGGCCTAGGGGATCTTATCTATTTGTCATCGTGCAGCCACTGGTTATATGGAGAACCTTCACAAGAGAATGAGGGATTTTTTAAAGGGTTTTCGTGGTATCCTCTATAGGTTATGTGTTGTGTGTGTATTATTCACATGACCTTATAATGGTTAGGTGATCATGACTCCTTTGAAGGATCATGCAATCCACAGGTCTCGACCACCTTTTTCTTCCTTTTACTTTTAGAGGGAAAATAATACACATATTTATGTATTACTTCCTTTGTGAATTTTCTGATTCTCATTTATAGGGAATCAAAAAATTAACCCACTCATGAGTGATGTATGTGGGGATAAGGTGCTGGGACCACCTTGTGTATAAGTTGTATTTGTTGTCAACTGGTGTCAATAATGGTCAAAATGAAGAAGGAACTTCAAAGTGAATGGAGATTTATTGAAGTGAAGATGTCTGGATAATTTTTATGGATTCAAAGAATTGGATTCCATGCTTGATAAATTATCTATCTTGTTGCAAATCAAACGACTGATACACTAATCTTGAAAAGTTCGAAGAACTTGTATCATGTGTGATACAATGTTTACAACATTAAAGTTTCATTCCTTTTGGGATGAATGAAGTACTTTGGATTTGATAATCCAAAAAGAAATTAAGAGGAGAATAATGTTAAAGAATAAGCTTGGACTCTAAGGGGGCCATGCATGAAGTTGATTTGTGTTTAAAGATTGCCTTTCATTTTTGTGCATTCTACCAAGTATCTTTTTTTATAAGGCCTTACTAAAAAAATTGGGCCATCCCATGAGCTAGATACCCTAGCCTCAACCCAAGGCACATGCGGGATCACAGGGGGTCTACCGTACCCATGGGGAAGTCTAGGCAGATCCAGCTAGCAAGAGGCATGTGTGATCTGTGTATAAGCCCACAGGATTGTGCGCATAGTGATCAACTTGTACGTAGGGAGGAATAGGTGGGTGCAGAAGCGCGTCCACAGAGAACTGGTACAGGGCGGCACCGGAGGGGGTAGAGGATAATTCTGAGTGGTGTTTGGGAGGAGTTGATTGATAAAACGTGAGAAAACCGCGATGCGTTTCGATGTGGGATGCATTTTAAAAATGAGGAGGAAATCCTGGCCACTCATCTAATATTGTGAGAGATCTCAACTGCACGCCTCATACCACGTCCTCCATTATAATTGTGGTCATCTGAGATTAATCTAATCCAATCCAATGTTTTTGGCCTCGTCTTAAACCTCTGATCGCATGGAGAGTAACCCGACGTCACTGCTCACCATCACTACTACTGATCCACCATGATCATGCTCCTGGTCAGCATTGATGATGAAAACTTCTAGATTTTGATCGTCTGATCGAACCGAGACCATACATGAAACCTACATCCTGCATGCATGTGATATCTCAAGTATGGAGGTTCGGCCGAGGAAAACGAAGTTGATGAGGCCGTATTGTAGTGTGGATGTGAAAGTGACTCATGCCCAATATTTTTTCACATGTTCCTAATCTCATTCACCAAGAAAGAAGCCCATGTTCAAAAAGGAAACATCCACAAATCCCAGCATATCTCAAATGTGGTTTGAATTTTTTAAAGAACCAAATATCTCGGTTATTCAAAAGAATGAATCTCGGCTGATTCGGAGGATATATTTGAACATGGATAAAGAAGTGATCCTTGCCTATAAAAGGAGAGGAACCAAACCAAGAGTGGTACTGCTCACGAATACCCAAAGTGATTCTATTCCAAAAATAGATCACACTCTTTGAAGAAGAAAGTTGCGTCCCATGGACCTTCAACAACTGTCATGCACTCTTGAAAATCCTCGTGAAGAATAAGAGGATCTGCACTCCCTTGTGCGAAGAAGAAATCACAAAACACATGATAAGTTTACCCAAACCCTCGCGGTGTTTTTTGTGAAGAAAATATCGTGGCTATACAATTGGTACAATTGAACCTTTGTTGTGATTTGTGAAGATAATGCCATGCTCTACCATATCGATTCTGTGAAGGAGATTTGTGTGCACTCATTAAGAGACTCTTTTTTCATCTTGGTTTCATGATGAAAGGTAAGAACACCTTCCTATTTGCATTTTTGTATTCTACTATGTGCAGGGGTTCACTGTTTAATAAGAAGAAGATCACAAGTGGTGAATTACATAAAATTGTGTGTTTGATTAGAATAAACCCAAGGGCTTAGGTGTTTGAAAGATAAAAATAAGAGTACATGCTTGTATGCATGTTCTCCAGTTGAAGGAGCTCGAGGCCGTGTACACTTGTATGAAGAAGAATCTCTCATAAAGAAAGGGTTTCACCCATTCGGGTTTTAAGATAAATAGTACACCTAAAGAAACACCCTAACTAAGTGAAGGTGGAAGAAGGAAAATAAATAGGAGGAAGAGGCCAAGTGTGTGTATGTGTTTAAATAACCAATATTCGTTAAGGGTTTTTCACATAAGAAGAAGAGGAGGAGAATGCATGCTTGCATTCATGCACATGCACACGTGAAGTGACTTAAATAAAGAATAAAAAACAAGTGTTTGCATGTGTATAAAGAAGAAGAATAAAGAAAGGTAATAAAAGGTCTGACCTAATGTCATATGCATGATCACATGAATACATGAACAAGAAGAAAAGAATCGATTCATATGATACTAAGTGAACCTATCTTCACTGCCTGAATAATCACATTAGTGGGTGTGATTATAGCTAAGAATAGAGAATAAGTTTTAGTGCAGTTGGTTATTGCACTAAGTAGAAGAAAGAATAAGTCTAGTGTAGTTGGTGTTGCACTAGAAAAGAAGGGAAGTAAAGAAGAAAGAATTTATTGCCTACTGATTTGCAAGTAATCAAGTGAAGAGAACTAAAGAAGACCAAGAACAGAACCTACCTTTTGAAGAAGGAAGAAGACTGTATCTATAGGCAGTATAAAGAACCAGCTAGAGGCTGAAATTTGTACTAGGCTATCACCAGTCCAGGGAAGAAGATTATTTCTCACCTCCTCTAAAGTTTAGGGACTCACACTGGCTAGAGGATTGCTTTCCTAGCCACTCCACGGTAATATCATATCACATTATAGTGGAGAATCTATGAACTGGTCATATCCATGCATGGTAAGGATGTAGCTACTCTTATTGAGTGGTGGACCTTGAAAAAATATTGTGTACATATTTTTACTGATTTCTATTATTGCACATGACAGGGAAAAGAGAATAAGGGAATCAAGATCTTAATAGGTCAAGAGGTATAGGGATAAAAGTTGGAATTGGTTTAAAAAGTCCCCAACATTGATTCACCCCCCCCCCCTCTCAGTGTTAGTTATATCCAAAACTAGTCCTCTCAATTGGTATTAGAGGGATAGGTTCACCTCTGTTGGATTCTCTACAATGAAGTTATTATCTTTTGAATACCTGATTTTCTTTCCTGAGTTATCAATGAAGTGAAATTTCAATGAATATTTTTTTATCTCTAAGCAGAAGACTATATCTACCAAGACCATGATGAATAGGAAAAGGAAGGAGAAGAGAAAGTTGAAAAAGAAGTCCCTCTTATCTAAAGAAGAGGAAGGATTTGTTTCTCTATATCTGGGTGACATTGAATACACACCAGACTTGGAAAGTTATGAGAAAGTGTCTCAAGTTTCCACCAAGAAGATGGATAACCTTCCTACCTCAAATGATAAGGAGTTATGTGTTAGTACATTTGGAAATTATTCTCATGATGAAAATGCTGGCATAAGTGGTGATGATCAATCTAAAACATCTCAAAAAATATCAGTTGATATATTAAGAATGATTATGCATGGTATTCTTTAAGAAAGTACATCCCTATTTTGTAAAGTATTTCAATGCATGTAGGAAAATATCACTCAGCTAGAAGAAGAAACTTATGTTTTGGAGAAAGGCTTACAAGAAAAAAAATGTTGAGTGTTTAAAGCTCTCCAGACAGGTTGGAGCCTTTGAAGTAAAAAAAAGGAAATCTGAATTAATTTCTTCAAAGTGGATCAAATATGTTGAAGAAAGAGATGGATTCAACAAGACTCTAGAAGATAAGATCCATGCACTTGAAGATGAGTTGAAAAGGAGCAATGAAGTCAGGGAGGTATATTTGTAAAAAGACTCCAAGAAGATCAAAGAACTTGACTCTTTATTACAAATCAAAGTAAATATGCATGAAGATGAAGTTGAAAGATTGAAGAAGTCTTGTGAAGATTAGATGACTATGATTGAAGACCAAAAAGTCATCCTCAATATGTGATGTCTAGAGTTGGAAGCTCAGTTAACCAATCTTGATAAGACACATATTGAGTCTCCACAAAAGGAAACAGTTTCTGCTAGTACCCAATGCTCACTGGAGGATTGTACTATCAAAATACCTCCAAAATATGATAATAAGATCATTTCTTCACTCATTGATTCATCACAGGCAGCTAAGAAATTAAAGGTATCATCCATACCAACTTGTACTAATGCTTCTAAAATTGATTCTATAAAAAGTGCAGGTTGGAGGAAAAATTCTGAACAAGTTTGGATGAATAAAAGTGAGAAGAAACCTACCACCATGTCTAGGGTGGATAGAAGAAAGAGTGTGGAAGATAGATCCCCATAGAAAGAACAACATACCAAGAAGAAGACTCACCAACCTTATCAAGAAGATGACAAGAAGACAATGTTTGTTAGTCAATGATGGTGTTGTGATATATTTGGGCATTGGGCACTAGATTGTTGGTACAACACCTTAAATGTAAAATCATAGAGAAAGCCCATCTCAAGGGTTAGAAATCCAGAGAAGAAGAAGCAACATCTGCAGATCCAAAAGCATCTTTATACCGCAAATATATTTGGAATGTTAGATAACATCTGTGATGTATGAAATAGGAGTGTTCATATGAATGGTTCATGTTCATATAAGAAAATAATACCACAGAAGCTGGGTAAGAATGAAGAAGCATCCTTGGGAAGAAATCAAATGAATAATGTGAAAAAAAAATCTCCCAATAAGATTTCAAAAAGAAAATATGATAATTCCTTAGATTATAAATCCAAGAAAGTGAAGGGTGTTGCATCAAAAAGAACTACTAATAAATATTCCACTCAGAGGAAGTCATGTATAAGATCCAATCTTGATGCCTCAATCCCTAATGATATATTGGTGGTTTGTCCAGAATATTTGGAAAGAATGAGAAATAAGGAAGATGAACATGCTAAGACTTGTGCTAAAAACAAAAATAAGATTCTACATGAAAACAAATAAGTTCTATGTGTGATGTGCAACAAGGCTGGTCATACTGTTATAAGATGCCTTGAATTTAATCCATCCCAACAAGAATTCCTCAAAAAGATGAAAGTTTCCCTAGGAGATTCTAGTGCTTTGAAATCCCTTGAAGAAAGAAAATTCACACACAAAGAGATGGAATAAATAGTAAGGTCCACACAATCACAAACAACATTGAAGATCAGTTGTGAAAGTCTGAATAATGGAGCATATGGGCTGAGAAGATCATCTCAACCTTATTGTTCACATTGATGGAGCAAGGAGGATCCACCTTATTTCCTTAAATATTTGTGTTTTTTATTTTTTCTTATCATATAGGGAATTTCAGGTGAGGCAAGATCTTAGGGGTAGAACCTGAGATTCAGTTATGAGAAGTGTTCCCTTGAGGGAGAGACACATGAAGAATCTTCCAGAGTCATTATCTCAATTAGTATCAACATCAGTTGGTATAAAATTCAATTAATCTAAATATTGTCTGAAGATCATGTCATTGGAAAAGGTATGTCATTTCTCAATCTCTGATCCTTGGTTACTCAAAATAAATATTATTTTTCAAAGGGGGAGTAAATAAAAATTACTCAGATACATAAGAAGAATGGAAGTGTAGCAAGGTCACATATCCTGCCTTTTACACCTGAATTTTTTTGATCCATTTGCTGAAGTGAGTGCCGGAGTTTCAGGTTGATTATTTCATATCACACTTACTATCCTAAGCATGGAATGAAAGTGAAAACCCCTTGAAGTAAAGTTCATGAATTATTATCTCATGATTCAGTGGATAATGGACAGATCTATTGTCTAAATCAAATTCTCTTGTTTTCTACACTGAGCATTGCTCAAGTAGACTTAGAGTAAAATGATTTATGGAACATTGCTTAAGAACGGGCTGATACCCTCTCTACCAAGAACTTTGTATTTCTTGTAAATAAGGGGGAGATAAGTGAAATGAAATAATTAAGGGGAGATAAGAGATCATTTTAACATTGACACGATCATTTCAGGAGAATTCTTAAGGTATTGACAACAAAATACAAATGGGGAGATTGTTGGGACCACCTTCTGTATAAGTTGTATTTCTTGCCAACTGGTATCAATAATGGTCAAAATGAAGAAGGAACTTGAAATTTAATATAGATTTATTTAATTGAATATGTCTAGAGAATTGTTATGGATTCATAGCATTAGATTCCACACTTGAGAAATTATCTATGTTGTTTCAAATCTGACGATTGATTCACTAATCTTGAAAAGTTATAAGAACTTATACCATGTGTGATACAATGTTTACAACATTAAAGTATCATTCCTTTTAGGATGAATGAAGTACTTTGGATTTGATAATCCAAAAAGAAATTAAGAGGAGAATAATGTTAAATAATATGCTTAAACTCTAATGTGGCCATGCATGAGGTTGATTTGTGTTTAAATATTGCCTTGCATTTTTGTTCATTCTTCCAAGTATCTTTTTTTATAAGGCCTTAATAAAAAAAATAGGGCCATCCCACAAGCTAGCTATCCCAACCTCAACTCGAGGCACATGTGGGACTAGAGGGGGTTGACTGCACCCATGGGGAAGCCTAAGCAGAGCCAGCTTCTAAGAGGTGTGTGCGGGTCGCGTATAAGCCCATAGGAGTGCACACACGGTGATCGACCCGTGTGTAGGGAGGCATAGGTTGGTCTCGAAGCGCACCCATGGAGAACCAGTGTGGGGAGGCACCAGAGGGGGAGAGGATAATTCTGAGTAGTTTTTGGGAGGAGTTGATTGATAAACCACGAGAAAACCACGGCACGTTTCAATGTGGGATGTGTTTTAAAAACGTGGAGGAAATTCTGGCCGCTCATCTAATCTTGTGAGAGATCTCGACAGCATGCCTCATCATGTTTCCTGCGTTATAATCATGTCCATCTGAGATCAATATGAGCTGATCCAATGGCTTCATCCTCGTCTTCAACCTATGATCACATGGGGAGTAACCTAACACCGTTGTTCACCGTCGCCACTATAGATCCACCATGATCGCACTTCCGGTCAGCATTGATGATAAAAACTCTTGCATGGTCATCGTCTAATCGAACCGAGAACATGCATGAAAACTATGTCCTACATGCATGAGATATCTCAAGGATGGAGGTTTGGCTAAGGAAAAAAAAGTTTCCTAGGCCATGTGGATTGGAGTGTGGATTTGAAAGTGACTCATTCACAAGATTTTTGCACGTGTTCCTGATCTCATTCACAAATAAAGGATCTCACATTCAAAAAGGAAACATCCACAAATCTTATCATATCTCAAATGTAGTTTGAATTTTTTAAAGAACTGAATATCTAGGTTATTAAAAAGAATGAATCTCGGCCGATTTAGAGGATATATTTGAATGCAGATGAATAAGTGATCCTCGTCTATAAAAGGATAGGAACCAAGCCGAGAGAGGTGTTGCTCATGAATACCCAAAGTGATTATCTTCCAAAAATAGAGCACACTCTTTGAAGAATAAATTTGTGTCTCACGGACCTTCAACAAGTTCCATGAACTCTTGAAAATCATCACAAATAATAAGAGGATCCGCACTCCCTTGTTCAAAGAAGAAACCAAAAGACACGCGATAGATTTACCCAAACCCTCACAGTTTTTTTGTGAAATAAATCTCATGGCTATGAAATTGGTGAAATCACACCTTTGTTATGCTTTGCAAAGACAATACCACACTCTACCCTCTCGATTCTGTGAAGGAGATTCATGTGCACTCGTTAGGAGACCCATTGTCTATCTTGGTTTCACGAATAAAGGTAATAACACCCTCATGTTTTCATGTTTGTATTATATTGTTTGCAGGGATACATTGTTAAAGAAGAAGAAGATCACAAGTGTTGAATTGCATAAAAGTGTGTGTATGATTTGAAGAAACCCGAGGGCTCGGGTGTTTGAAAGAGAAAAATAAGAATACATTGATGTATGCATGTGCTTCGGTTGAAGGATCCCAAGGCAGTGTACACTTGTGTGAAGAAGAATCTCTCACTAAGAAATGGATTCACCCATTTGGGTTTGAAGATAAATAGTACACCTAAAGAAACACCCTAACTAAGTGAAAGTGGAAGAAAGAAAATAAAGAGGAGGAAGAGGTCAAGTGTGTGTTTGTGTTTAAATAACCAATATTGATTAAGGGTTTTTCACATAAGAAGAATAAGAGGAGAATGCATGCCTGCATGCATGCACATGAACACGTGAAGTGACTTAAATAAAGAATCAAAAACAAGTGTGTGCATGTGTATAAAGAAGAATAATAAAGAAATGGAATAAAAGGTTCAACCTAATGTCAAATGCATGATCACATCCATACATGAACAAGAAGAAAATAATTGTTTCAGATGATACCAAGTGAACCAATCTTCACTACCTGAATAATCAGATTAGTGTATGTGATTCTAGACAAGAAGATAGAAGAATTTTTAATGAAGTTGGTTGTTTCACTAAGAAGAAGAAATAAGAAGTCTAGTGTAGCTGGTGTAGCACTAGAAAAGAAGAGAAGGAAAGAATGAAGAATTTATTGCCTACTGCTTTGCAAGTAATCAAGTCAAGAGCACTAAATAAGACCAAGAGTAGAACCTAACTTTTGAAGAAGGAACAAGACTGTCTCCATAGGCAGTATAAAGAACCAGCTAGAGGTTGCAGGTTATACTAGGCTATCACCAGTCTAGGGAAGAGGATTGTTTCCCACCCCCCTCTAAAGTGTGGGGACTCACACTGGCTAGAGGATTTCTTTCCTAGCCACTCCACTATGATAGCATATCACATCATAGTTAAGAATCCATGCACTTGTCATATACATTCATAGAAAGGATGTATCTACTCTTATTGAGTGGTGAACATTATAAAAATATCGTGTGCATATTTTTACTACTTTCTATTATTGCATGCGACAGGGAAAAGAGAATAAGAGAATCAAGATCTTAACAGGTCAAGAGGTACAGAGATAAAAGTTGGAAATGGTTTAAAAAATTCCCAACACTGATTCACCCCCCCACCCCCCTCTCAGTGTTAGGTATATCCCAAACTGGTCCTCTCATAAGGGATAAGATATGAGGAAAGTAAATTCCCACTTGAGTCTTTGGAATTATCATGAATTAGTGTCTTGGGTGATGTTTGGTATGTCAGGAGACACTTGGTATTCTAAAGGATTCTATATATATATAGGGGAGGAGGGAGGATTTATCCAAAAATTATCATTCCTCTATATCTCTCTCACCCTACCTCCATCACACGCCCCTATCATAATACCATTCTATGAGTCTGGATTGTGAGGCCAGTTCACAATAACTGATCGTGAAACCCTGTTGTTAGAGGCGATGATGGAATTGATCAAATATCTAGGCATGCGGTCTATAAATTAACCTCATTAGAGTGATGACTATTCTAATTTTGAAATAGACTCTATTAGGGAAGTTAATACTTAAACACTTGCTACGGATGATACACCTTTTGAGTGAAGGGAATATGGGGATTCTTATCCTGTTTTCACTTTAGTAAAAATGGTTAGTCATCCTACTATCATGTCTACATCATCAGTTGAAAATGATCAGGCACAATGTAGGATGATATGGAAAAATATTCATTCCTTGATCACTGAGACCCCCTTAGAAGTATTCTATGACCAAGGGTAATGCTTTCACCAGTTATTTTATGACTTAGGGGCATCTGGTTTTGACCGAAAACCTTTGTATGAAATTATGAAGCATATCATTCTGACCTGACAAGATATATCCATGAGTGAAAGGGGTTTTCATAATCTTATAGATGAGGATCCCATTGGTAGGAAATTGAGGGAGATATCAGGGGAATTGGAGTAATTTCATTAATTGATATTTGAACTGCAAGCATATATGGATTCTTGGATTGCACAGATATGGAGATGTGAGGAGATTATTTCTCATCTGAGGTTTGACCTTTCAAAATCATCATCCTAATTGGATACTACTTAGAAGAGGGTTGAATAGTTTAATACTTTAGTCAAGACCCTCTATCCTGGGGAATAAGTGAAATAGGTAGGGAGAGTGGCACTCCATCTTTCAATGGATGCTTCTCTCCAGACTCTTTTTGATCTTAATAGCACAACTGACTACCTTTTTTCATGACTATACTTTTTTAATACAATCTATTTTTTAGGATACTTCGGAGATACTATAAAATATAATGATTATTCCCTCTTTTTTTACACTATGAATGGATGAATTTTCTGAAATTTATATACTATTGTCCAATTTTATTTCATTCGTGATGTGAACAATATTTCATTTCTCCAATATTATGAGAATCACCAACACTACCTATCCTTTACATAAAAATAGGTAAACCTGAATGTCTATATCTAAATATTTAAATCATAACAGATTCATTTCAATAAGTACTCATGAATTCCCACAAACATGAGACTATCTACTATTGATTTATTCTAATTATCTTGATATAACCTAATTTGTAAAAGGATTTCTTAGGTAGGACACATGACCCGGAGGGAGATTTATCTATTTTCACTAAATCTGATAGGTTTAGAGAGAGTATATTGATCATTCTAAGGCCATGTAGTGGGCCTTACAAGCTTTTTTAGTGTAAGAAATGGTCATGATTTAGATTATATTCTTTTAGTTCATACCTTCTATTTCATTTTCCCAAATGGCCCAAAGGCATTCATTTTTTTTTTTTGATTTTTGATAACCCCCCTTTCAAGGGATGAGGGGGAACCCTTACATGGCTTGTAGGCTCAGAGATTAAATGGCCCGTAGGATTAGGATATTACATGACCCGAAGGTATTAGGTAATTCAATCAGACTATCTACAAGGAACTACCCCTCCCCAGTATCTGCATCATGATAGTAGCTCTATACCTTCGTATGGCTGTCTGGCTAGGATTCCCGTGCAAGCACAGGCTGGTCTCGATGGTATATCCATACCCTCTCATTCTGAAAAATCCATTTGGTTATGCTCTAGTGAGTGCACCTTGCTCTGAATCCTCTTCTGGGGTTTCTCCTTTTTTGTAGTGTGTCTGGGGAAACTTCATGTGGCACTAAGGCCTTGAGGTAGCCCGAAAGCCTTAAAGGTGTCCTGAAATCCCTACTGACCCGAAGACCTAGGTGGCCTGAAAGCCTTAAGGACTCCAAGCCCAAACCGATGCCCCGAGGTGAATAGTTCCAGCTTCTATAGCACCGAATATTACCTGCTACAGTACCTACTACAGTACCCACACAGTGTACAGTTATGCTATAGTATCTGTACAGTGTACGGTTCTACTACAGTACCCACACAGTGTATAGTTCTGCTACATTGCCTACTACAGTGCCTACTAAAGTACCTTCTATTGCATTTAGTTTAAATATTTTTATCTTGGACCTTGATTTATTATAGTTTAGGGTCATTTTGGACCTTGATGTGTTGTATTTTAGGGTCTTTTAGCTCAAACCTTCATATCTCTTTAGTTTAAGGTATTTTATCTTGGACCTAAGATTTCTTTAGTTTAGGGTATTTTATCTTGGACCTAATATCTTTTTATTTTAGGGTCTTTAACTTGGACCTGATATTGCTTTAGTTTAGGGTCTTTTAGCTTAGACCTAATATCAATTTATTTTAAGGTATTTGAAATTGGACCTAATATTTATTTATTTTTAGGACTTTTAGCTCAAACCAAATATTTCTTTAGTTTAGGGTCTTTTATCATGGACCAAATATCGCTTTATTTTATGGTCTTTACCTTGGACATGATATCACTTTAGTTTAGGGCCTCTTATCTTGGACCTAATATTGATTTATTTTAGGGTCTTTATATTGGACCCAATATTAATTTAATTTAGGGTCTTTATCTTGGAACTAATATTGCTTTAGTTTAGGGTTCTTTAGCTCAGACCTAATATCACTTTAGTTTAAGGTATTTTAGTATAGACTTGATATTGATTTAGAATAGGATCTTTTAGCTTAGACCTCAGATATCATTAGTTTAGGGTCTTTTAGTTGGACCTAATATCACATTAGTTTAGGGTATTTAGCTTAGACCTAACATTTATTTAGTTTAGGGTCTTTATCTTAGACTTCATATTGATTTAGTTTAGGGTATTTTAGCTTGAACAAATATAGCTTTTGTTTAAGGTCTTTTAGCTCAAACCTAATATTTATGACCATGGAATATGGTGAAAACCTTCCAGGAATGATCTAAAACACACTGAGGTACTAAGTTCTGTTGTGGTGTTTCTAGGGATCATAAGGATTGTATTTAATTTCTTGTAAGGATGATATTACTTTTAATTTGTGGGTTAAATCCCTCATGAATCAATATTATAGTTAAGAAAAGTTGATCAACACTCTTTTCTAAGGGTCATGGAAGATTTATGGAAGCAATATCAGTTGAGGGTGAAATATTAGGGATACTAGGCCCACCTGGATAGTTGGAATATGGGTGACATAAATCATAACCTGGAATCTTGAGTCTATGGATATAGGATGGATCAAACATACTAAGTATGCCCCATAACACTTTAAGATGTTTGGTTCCACCTCGGTGTCATTGGGGATCACAGGGATTTAAGCTCCTTTCTTAAAGGGAGGATATTCCTTTAGTTGGTGGTTCAAAGCCCTTATGTGTTAATATCATGGCCAAGAAAAGATGATCTCCACTTCTTTCTGAGAAATATGAAAGATTTTTTAAGCCTCAAACATCTATATGATGAAGTTGGGTATGGAAATAAGGATATCTAGGAAGGATTTTGGAACCCTAAGAAAATTATCTCTTGATTATGAAGCCTAGTCCCTATGACCTATGGTTTTAAATCATGAGTTTTGGTCCACCAAAGGTTTGAGAATGGAGTGTTGAATTACAGAATTAAGAAATGGTACAAAACATGATGATGTAACATTAAGGATGTCGAATCCACTCAGATAGTCTGGTACGGAGATTGTTAATCACGGTCAAAATTACTCGGATCAGGAGGATGATATGATAAATTCATGTTGGGAGTAGTTCAACCACAATGAGGTGTTGAGTGATATCATGATGATGTCAGGGTTCAGGAGGATTGGAATTTACTTTTCATAAAGTGGCACATTTTTTTATGACCATGGGCGCATATTCATGATCCATAGGCATGCATTCATAGTCAGGAAAAGGGACCCATGAAGCCATAGATCTTTTCCAAGGGCCATGGAAGTTTTATGGTGATCTAAGTTACTCAAATAATGAAGTGTGATTTGTGAAAAATATAATATCCAATAAGTGTTGGAGCACTCTAAGAGTTGTATCACAACCTAGGAAACATATTCTCACAGTGTGGAGATGTAAAAAATCATTTCTCTAACTTTTTCCTAAACTAGGGGTCCAATGAGGATAGATTGGATTTTATTAGGGACATAAAGTGGACTCTACGAGCTTCATGAATTATATGTTTGCACCCTAATTTTTTCCTAAACTTTGTAAATGAAAAGATTAGCGAGTGAAGACTTGACTTTTTCTCAGGTCACCCTTTGCGGATTTTCATCCTGATAAAGTTTTGTGTCACTTTCACTAGCAGATTAAGGTCTTATGATTTGGACCATTATAGGATATAGTTTAATGTCATATAGATCTGACCAAAGCATGGGAAGTTTAAGGTCTTGACTCACATGAACCTAATATGGGAAATTTTTCACAAGATCCTAAATAGGAAACCCAGGGTCAAGAGCACTCCAACATCCTTCTGATCAAAATATTGAAATGTTGTAAATTATGGCTTGAGGTTCTCAGGTCATTATTAATGATATGGGATAGTCATATGGGGAGAGTTTCAGATCATGCTAAGGTGTTGAGTTTTTTCTCAATGAAGTCAGGCTCACAAGAATTAAAAAACCATTTATATTGGGCTAAGATGTTGCTTATTGGTGGGTCTCAAGACCTTCTGCATCAATAGAATGGTTGAATTGAGAGAACTCTTTTATTTTATAAGGGATATGAAAGGCTTGAAGAAATATGAGTTACTCAAGACAATAAGTGGGGTAAACAAATTGAGGTACTTTTAAAATATGGTAGAATCACCCCTTACTTAGTTTGACCGAGCTAAGTCTCTTGTGGTCCTTAGATAAGGAATGAAAAATGGGTGATGGTCTGTACAGTTTATTTTCATATAGTGGGGAAGTTTTTCATGTAGTTTAACATCATATGGTAAGGAAATTTTCTGTGTAGATTATCATCATGCGGTAAGGATGTATTTTTTGTGCATTTTTTATGTCATTAAACCAAGATGTTTTCCTTGTAGTTTAATGTCATGTGGTAAGGATGTACTTACATGTAGTTTATCATCATGTGGTAAGGATGTATTTCTTGTGAAATTTTAATATCTTGTGACCAAGATGATTCACTTGTAGTTTAACGCCATGTGGTAAGGACATTCTTCTATGTAATTTATCATTATGCAGTGAAGATGTATGAACTGATGTGAATGAATGTAAATGTTTTGGTTGGGCCTAAGGGTAAAAGTTTGGGTGTCACTATATATATCATGAAAATGAGAATAAAATGACACTTAGTTCTGAAGAGTCATGCAGTTTAACGTCATGCAGTGAGGATGTGGATCCCCCCAACATGAAATGATGTTATTGAGGCTGGCCCCATGGATGGAATTATGGATGTCTCTATATATCCCATGGTGATGGGAATCAAGCCACATCTAGTTATTAATGATGTTTCCTATGCAGGTCAGACCTGTGTGCGAAGAGGGGGAATATTTGTATTTGATTTTCTGTGACTGGACCTAGATTTTGGAATTAGTGCATCACTACATATCATGTGTGGGTAGGAATCAAGTCACATGTGGTTCTTGAGTGGGAAATACTCTAGGTAGTTCTAGCTCATACTTAGAGGCGAGCATTATTTTTATAAATTATTGTATTTGGGACTAGGATTGAAGAAACATGTGTCATTGTGTGTCCTATGATGAAAGAAATAAAGACACGCATAGTTCTTAAGGAACCATGTAGTCTAATGTCATGCGGAATGGACAAAGATGGACCGATGTGGAAAATTAGTGATGTTATGGTTAAGCCCAAGGATGGAAATTTTTACATCTCTATATATCTCATGAAAATGAGAATCAATCCACACATAGTTCTTAATGAACTATGAAATTTAACATCATGTGGAAAGGATGTAGTCTCCCCAACGTGAAGAGGGATAGAGTGGTTTTAAGTGTGGTATAATACCAACACCAACTATAGTGGTTCTCTCAGGAGAGGTCTACAGAAGTATGAATCTTTATTTCATGCAGGTTACATTAATTGTGTAGTTTAACTTCATTTAGTGAGAATTCATGGTATGCCTTTTACGGTTTTTCATTTAGGATCGACATGGGCCTCTCAAAATCTATTATGCCTTTTTTGTATAGGAAATACTATATCAAGACTCCTAAGCCCATGTGAGCTATACTCGGTGTGAGAAGTAGGGAATGGAAAGGGTTCATCTTACCATACAGAGGCATTTAAGAGTAGGATAGTGGAATTTTGTATCATATGGTGTCTAGATAAATATATAGGATTTATGCATCCATATTCATCTCATTGGAAATGAGAAAAAATCTATACATAGTTATATTAAACCCATGTAGTTTAACATAATGCAGTAAGAAAAAAGATGAATCGATGTGAATGAAGATAAATATTATGGTTTTGTGTATTTTTACGTCATGCGGTAAAAATGTATATCACCCGATGGTAATGAAAATTGAATTTTTTGGATCCTTCAAGTTTTACATCATGCATTAAGGACATTTTCCTTGAAATTTAAATTCATGAGGTAAGGGCATTTTCTTTGCGGTTTAGTTTCATGCGGTAAGAACATAGGATCACCCGATGAAAAAGGAAAGTAATCCTATGGTTGGGCCTAATAATAGAGGTTTGGGAATCACTATCTATATTGTGACATCATGAATCAAGCCATATATAGTTCTTAAGGAACCTTGAGGTTTGAATTCATGCGGCTATGATGAACTCCATACAGTTTATCATCATGTGTTCTGAACAAATGATGGGGCTTACTCTGATGTGGATTCCCATCTGAGGACAACTATGCAAGGTATTTCTTGAGAAATCTCGCATTGGTGGGTGGTTTGACATGATCCCCATCCACGATGGCCAATGAGTAGTCTCCATTATGATAAACCTTATGTATTACATAAGTCCCTTACCACTTGGGCTCCAGTTTTGGGGGCCTCTTTCCTAGTATCATTGGGGTTCTGAGATCCATCACCATTTCTCCTTAAAGGAATTAATGAAGTTGAACCTTTTTATTAAAGGCTCATGGGATCTGATTCTAATGGACCTCTTGGTTATGCAATGTGTGCAATCTATTCTCATCTAGACATTTCAATTCATCTAGCTTCTTTTGATATTTTTCATCATCTGTATAACAAACCTGCTCTCTATTACACACTTAAACATGATTTATTACATAAAATTTCACTTAAGATGACTCCAAGTATCAATAGGTCTAGTGTATTGAGAAATTAGGTACATTACATGAAAACTTAAGACATAAAAATACAACATCTTTATTGAAAACTTCCTTTACATGACCACAACATTTCCTCGTACTTAGCATTGCATGGGATAACCTAAGGACATACATGTGAAAATGGTGAGCTATAAAACCTAGTAAGGGAGTAAAAAGGGTATAATATAAAGAATTAAATACATGTTAGGCAATCAGAATATCAATGGAGCATAAGAGAAACAAGAACATAAAGGCATGATATAGCATGATTATCATAACATGGAAATGTGGCAACAACATTTAACATTATATTAGCATGATCCAAGGATCATTGCACATGGAGCATGAGTAAACACTCATTTTACTTTAATTATCATGATTAAACCCTCATTACTCTTTATGTATCATGATACTAGTCTTTACCCAATGCATTGGAGCGTAATCAGGGCACACCCTTCTTAATCATTTAATTTCATGCATAAGTGTGCCACATGGATCATACAACATGGAATCATTCAGCACCATCATTTATTCAACGATAAAGTAATGTTGAATAAATAAATGAAACTATATAATCAATAATTAAATGTTCATAAAGTTGAAAACCCTTGATAGATAAATGGGCATGGTATTCACTACACAATGAATTTGTCTTGGAAAATGGTGGTGCAATTTCGGCAGCATAACGGTGTGACATAATAATTAATAAAAATGGTTGATGAGAGAAAAATGGGTATCTCAGCATATTTACATAAATCTGATAGTAAGGGGTCATATAGATACATTTCCCAACAAATGTAAAGTAATTTAGATTCATAATATAAAAATAATTGCTTGAATGTAAATGAGAAGAGAGAAATTCTTTATGGAATTTTGGCATGGTAACGGGTGTACATTGGAAGAATTAATGAGAGAGAAAGAGGTATATCATAATTAAAAAATAAGGAGGGAATTATGGGGGAGGTGAGAAATCATACCCCAGCATTTTTAATTTAAAACAAAAGGGTATAGAAAAATAATAGAAATTTGGACAAAAATGAGAAAGGAAGAAATCTCTTACATGGAAGTGTGGTCCCAAAGGCTTGGAATAGGCTTGAGAGAGGCTTCATGGGATCTTGGGTCACCTTGGGAGGATTTTAGAGATCTGAGGGTAGGTTAGTGACATGATCCAAGGGTTTTGAGTGAAGAGAAGTGGGATCTTGGGTGGGTTTATATAGGAAAAGAGAGGGAATTCTTTATTATTTAGGTTTTTGACACTACACAATAAACTAATCAAAAACACAAATCAACCAATGGTTTTTCCCATGGTTTTTGTCAAAGAGGATTGGAAAAAATTATTTTATAAGTAAAATTTCCGAACTTATTAAAATATTATGCTTGCTTATGTGGAGGTGAGTCACACTCTCAAGGAAATCATTTTAAAATGTTAAATTGTTCTATAAGTTTTGGAGGGTCCACAAAAGCTTTTTAAAATAAATAAAACAAACGTAAAATCACATTATTTTAAATTTAAAACAGATATTGGACAAAAAACCCATTTATAGTTTTTTATTACATCACTATTAGGTCATTATGATGTCATAAAACAAATTATATATTTAAACGGTATTTAATTTTTTCCAAAAAAAATGATTGTCTCAGAAAATTATGAAAAATTAACCATTAGATAATTTCGACATCCCGATTCCAAAAATTATATTCATATTATCTAAATATTTTTCTAAATATTTTAATTTTTACTTTTAAAATAAAAACTGACATTTATCAAAAATTCATGGGTTTTGACAAAAACAGCTTTCAAACCTTAATAAAAATTACAATTGTATTCATAAAAATTATATGATAATTTATATTTAATAAAAATTAATTTATTAATATAATTTTAATAAAATATTATTTAATTCGAAAATCCATTATTTCATCAAAATAAATTTCTTAATTTAATATTAACTAAAAATACTATTTGTGCTTTAAAAAATATTTACAAAGTAGCAATAATAAAATGAATTTATATTATTTATTCTATACAAAAATAATGTACATAATCATATTGTTAGGGTATTGTTGTATAACCCCTTATATCACCCGCATAAAACCTAAGGGTAAGGTTTTCGATGGTGACAGACTCTTGGGGAGGCTCAGATAACATCGCTCGAGTGGTAATCTCTATTAACTTCCACTTCTCCCATAGGCGGTTCTGTTCAAGATTAACGTGTTGAATCTTGGCTTGGTCTTGGTCAAGAGAGAATCCCAGTGACACCACCTCCTTTCAAAGCTTCAAAAAATGGATTTCGTATGAAGAAATTCTACTGGATGAGGTCATCGCTTCCTTTGTCTAAGTAAATTGGATTTGTTAAAGCCCTATATTTATACTAATCATGTGGTCACTATTAAACGGTTATATTAGCAAAGGTAACAATTTTTAACAGAATTTTAAATCCAAAAACATAAAACCAAGGAATTGGATATGATATATATATATAACCATTTTACATAATAATACATTTAATTAGATCAAGAGGAATTTTCATTAATAAAAGTTTGGGTCGTTAAAATATTCCCCCTTAAGAAATTTCTCCCTCAAAATGTCCTTTTACCACACTAAAACAGAAGAGGGTAACTTTGCTTCATCACCTCCTCTGATTCCCACGTTACTTCTTCAAACTTGTTGTTTCTCTATAACACCTTGATGAGGGGAATTGTCTTCTTTCGTAGAACTTTTTCCCTACGATCTAATATCTTCATAGACTTCTCTTTATAGGAGAGGTCATTCTCCAATGGTACCACCTCTGGATTGAGTACATGAAATGGTTTAGGTGTTTACTTCCTCAATATTGATACATGGAATACATCATGTACTTGAGATAGGTTCGATGGGAGTTCTAGTGGATAGGCCACTACTCCAATGCCATCAAGGATCTTAACAGGGCTGATGTACCTTGGACTAAGCTTCACCTTCTTCCCAAATATCATAACTGTAAAATCCCAAGTAAGTAATTAATAATAGATATTCTTATATATTTCTATTTATGAATTAGATAATTTTTTAGAAGCTTAAAATGAGAATAAATCCAATCTTAAGCATAGAATACACTAATATTTTTAAAAGATTGTTTTACTGCCTTTTGGTGGCAAACTTTTTTAAATAAAACTTTTGACAATTTTATAATCTCTATTTATCAAAATAAACTTATTCTTTATAATTGGTACATTGAAATTTACTTTGGGTAAATTTTTGGTATTTTTCTGACAATGTTCATTTTTTAATGAATAGTGAAACATACTGCATTTTACATCAAAACCGCTTTTTCATCTAATTTAATTATATGGTTAGATTATCTTTTTAATTGGTATTAAACTTTAATTATAATATATTTTTACCATTTAATCTAATGGTGGTAATTAGGATTAATTTCACTTTGGAATTGGGCATAAACTAATGCCAAACTTTTCATAGATATTGTTTCAAAAAAAAACCGCTATTTTTTTACAACGGGAATTATTTTTAAATTAATTATTGCAATTTCTGTGTTTGTAATTTGGTAAAAGGGATTACATATTTGGAATAAGAAGTTCCAAAATATATTATCAAGACTCTTTTGTTTTTGGACATTATGAATATTAATGACGGTAATTATCTTTAATTATCTTGATTAATTAGTAATCGGGTAGTTAAGGATAATAAAATAAAATCATAATAATAACAAATGACCCCAACATGTGTCCTAATACTACTGGTTGTATCATGGCAGACCATGGGATGCCTTGTGCCAAACTTGGGGACCCCATGGAATCACTTTTGTGTGATAATGACTTTTTATCTTTTTATTTTTAAAGAAAGTTAAATATAACAAAGAATGTATCACCTGAGTAAAACATTTTTAATTTTGTCTAAATAAATGATCTATTGGACTATAAATATTAATTGTAAATATAAAAATATTTCCTACATCATAGTATTTTTTTGTTGGTAATTTTAAACATTAAATAAATTAAATTATTTATGACATCATGATGATGCAACGATTACCTCATTAATAAAGGACTTAAATAAAATGAAAAGATAATGTTAAAACTATAACTTACACATGTCAAAGACCTATTGGATGAGAATATTTCGAACCCTTACCACCTTATCCTATAAATACATCAATTTGGGACCTTTAAAATCCGAAACTCATTTGAAAATAAAGTAACCTTTTATAACTTTCCAAGAGTGCCCCTCCTCTCCTCTTATAAAAGGCCCCCACTTCTACCACCTTACCCACACTACTCAAGCCTTTGGCTCGGCCACCCCTACCCATTTTGTCTCTCCACATTCCTCTCTTACTCCTAGAAGCCTCACTTTGGGTAGAAGTCTTCCCAAGTAAGCCTTTGAGCTCAAATCAAAAAGAGTTACCCGTTTTAAAGGTAGTGTTTTCTCTTCTGTTCTTATGTTTTATTTTTATTCTCCAACCCCATAAACTCTTTTCATTCATTTCTTTTGTAACAACACCAGTATCCTCAATATACTAGTATGTTTTTATAAGAATTATTCGAGCTACACTTACACACACCTTCATCTAATGGTTAAAGAGCATACTATTTCCATGGATGGCGAATTTCTGTCTCACGAAACGATGATTGTTCAATATTATTCTAACACCTTCAAAGGTGGCCATTAAGATGTCACTATATTTATATATGATATATAATATTTTTATTTTTTACTTAATCTTCTATATTTTTTATTTATGGCCTACCTTTATGGTTTCCATTATGGGCAAACATGATATCTTCATTTTAGGAAGTGCGGACTACCGCCCCCTCAAAGTGATTTGATTCGTTAATGCCATATGTGGGACGTATAAAGGATGGAGTTAAAGTTATTATATATGATGTTATACTGGAAGTATAATATACCTTTATATCATTATTATTTCTTTCCATTAAAGTATGAGATAGAAATGAAAGTAGCGTTCATGCGTACGTACGGCTTACCGTCTCCATGAACGGTGCATTTCATTTCTTATCCCCAAATGTAATGTACTATTATAAGTACATATATATAATGGATATATATGATGTATGTTACATATAAATGATGAATATAATTCTGTAATTAAAATATACATATCTCTCATTTAGTTCTAGTTCCATTAATATGACATAGAAATGAAAGTAGCGTTCATGCGTACGTACGGCTTACCGTCTCCATGAATGGTTTATTTCATTTATTACCTCTAAATGATTACGTAATATTATAAATGCATGTATATACTGGATATATATGATATATATGATATCTACATCATGAATATAATTTTTGATATACTGGATATTTTACCACATGAACAACTTGTAATTATAAAGAGTTTATTTCTTACTCAAGTACCAATTATCGAAAAAGCGAGCATTATTAACTTAAATAATTATATAGTGTTCATAACATGGTAATAAGTGATATAAAAGGAATAATGAACTTGAAAAAGGTTCTTAATAAAGTATAAATTAACTCAAGTTTATGATTCAAGACGTTAAAGAACGATCGAGTCAAGTCGAACCTGAGGTATGGGACATCGTCTCAATCTCCATTCATTGAGGCATATTTTGTTTTATACACAACCTTCTTTTATACGGTGTATGAACCCCTTTGACTTTTATGCTTATTCAAAAGGAATATTTTTTTATACTAATCATTTTACTAAATGACAAAAGGAATGTTTTTTTGTCGTACGTATGCGGCGACAACGACTTCTCCGCCACCGTGACCATTATTTGAGTTTCGGCTTCCTCTACAAGCCATACCTTTTTTTTAAATGAAAAATAAATACCATGTTTTAATTTTCTTTTATTTTGGTATTGAAAATGGTTTTTATAATGTCTTTATTATATCAATGTGTTGTATTGATATATTGTGATTGAAATGTGGAAATGTTATGTTTCCTTTATGCATGTTTTATGTGATACGATTATGTTATGGTTCTTGGGAATTGTTATGAAGACAGGTGGTTCTGTGATAAACTAAGGGTGGTGAGCCTGATATAGCTCTCCAATGCATTGGGTAACGCGAAGGGGTTAAACTTTAAGGTTTCTCTGAAGAGATTTAGGGAATATACTGTGATGGGTATTCCAAACATAACCAAGAGGGTTACTCCCTAAATAAGAATGTTATGAATGCCTCAAGTTACCATTATGTCTTATTATTTCTATGATTTATTCCTGATTTGATGAGGTATGTTAAAGTGATTATTTTTTATGGGTAAAGTATGATTTGATTGATTCTTATGTATACATGTACTCATGTTTCCTTTCCATATTTTTTATATCCCTTACTGAGCTTTTTATGCTCATTCCCAGGTTTTTGAAATGTTTTTCACAGGTCAAAGGAATGGTACATGATATGATGATAGTGTCAAGGAAGTATCAAGAAAGAATCCATGTTTTATTTTAAATATGTTTCTGTTGATGGGAAAAATGAATACTATCTTTTATGTAACCACTTTGTTTAAATGTGGAATGTAATGCAAGTTTTATGATCTAATTCTATAAAACTCTAAACCTGAAAAGATCCTCAATGTGTAATCTTGTAATAACTCAATATTAAGTAAGGTTTAGGGCTGGGGCCTTATTTTTGGTATCAGAGGGAGATTTAGATAACTTTAGGAGTTAGAATTATATTAAATTATTATCCAAAAATATTTTTTTATGGTCAAATTGAAATGATATAGCATTTGAAGATTACGATGTTGCTTCTCCTAAGATATTTTTGTGTTAATAATGGTTTTTCGTAGAGTAAACAGGACATATTTTCTGGGAAGGCATACAGAGGGAAATGACCTTTCAAATCAGTATCCTGAGATGGTTAGAATCAAAACTAAATAGTTTGTTGCAGTGATGGCTCAGTTGACTCAGGTGAAAAATGTTGGTTGTTTTTATTGATGATATTTTGGTGTTTTATAAAAGTAAAGAGGAGCATAAAAGTCATTTAAGGGTTATCTTGAAAACCTTAAAAGAAAATAATCTGTATGGGAAATTCAGTAAGTGTGAGTTTTGGTTGCAACAAATTTCATTCCTTGGTCATATTGTTTCTAAAGATGGAATAACTGTGGATCCTGCAAAAACAAGAGTTGTTGAAGAATGGACAAGACCCACAAATGTAACCGAGATCCGTAGTTTTCTTGGTTTGGAAGGTCACTACCGAAGGTTTGTTAGAAATTTTTCACGGTTATCTAGTCCAATAACTAAGCTAACTCGGAAGGGTGTTAAGTTTATCTGGACAAAAGAATGTGATTATTATTTTCAGGAGTTGAAAAGAAGATTGGTGAATGATCCAGTTTTGGCACTTCCTTTCAGAAATGGTGAGTTTGTTATCTACAGTGATGCTTCATTGAAAGGACTTGGTTGCGTCCTAATGTAGAATGATCAGGTAATTGCCTATGCTTCACATCAGTTGAAAATTCATGAGGTAAATTACCCTACACATGATTTGGAATTAGCTGCTGTTGTTTTCGCTTTAAAAATTTGGAGGCATCATTTGTATGGAGTAAAGTGTGAAATATATACTGATCACAAAAGTTTAAAGTATATATTCACTCAGAAAGAATTGAACATGAGACATAGGAGATGGATATAATTAATCAAGGATTATGATTGTACAATTCATTACCATCCGGGAAAAGAAAATAAAGTGGATGATTCTTTGAGTCAAAAAAGTATTGCTTCATTAACTATGTTGTGTTTGGAACATGATCCTTTGGTTAAGGATTTGATGAAATTTGGCAAAAAAAATTGTTGGTGCAGGATGTCCTTCTGTTTTGTTTCAAGTATCAGTGAAATCTTCTCTATCAGACGGAATCAAGAAAGCACAGAAGCAAGACAATGAGTTGCAGAAAAAGGTAGAGATGGTTCAGAAGGGTAAGTTGCCTAAATTCAACATTGATAATGATTGTGTTTTGATATTTGGTAAGAGATTGTGTGTGCCTTGTGACTCACAGTTGAAGATAGAGTTGTTATGTGAAGCTCATAGTTCTCCGTTTTCAGTTCATCCTGGAAGTACTAAGATGTACATAGATCTGTGGGAGTATTACTGGTGGGATGGAATGAAAAGAGATATTGTTGATTCTACTATGAAGTGTTTGACTTGTCAGCAGATAAAAGCAGAGCAGAAACTATCTAAAGGGATACTTTAGCCTTTACCAGTGCCAAAGTGGAAATGGGAAAATATATCCATGGACTTTTTTGTGGGATTTCCGAAGACACCTCGAGGTAATAATGCAATCTGGGTTATTGTTGATCGCTTGACTAAATCTGCTCATTTCCTTGTTATACGAGATACTTTTTCCCTAGATCAACTTTTCCGTTTGTATATTAAAGAGATAGTCAGGTTACATGGAGTTCCTCTCTCCATTGTATCTGATCGTGATCCCAGGTTTACTTCTAACTTTTGAAAAGGCCTTCATAAGTCGTTGGGTACTGAATTAAATTTTAGTACAGCTTTTCATCCTCAATCAGATGGGCAGTTAGAACGAAAAATCCGGAATTTGGAGGATATGCTACGTGCTTGTTCGATGGATTATCATGGAATTTGGGACCAACATCTTTCTTTGGTTGAGTTTTCTTATAATAAAAGTTTTCATTCTAGTATACAGATTGTACCATTTGAGGAGTTATATGGGAAGCGGTGTCGAACTCCAGCTTTCTGGGATGAAGTGGGTGAAAGGAAGCTGATGGGACCAGAATTGGTAGAAGAAATGGCAAAAAAAGTTCAGTTGATTCAGAAACACATGAGAACAACTCAGAGCAGGCAGAAGAGTTATGCAGATAACCGGAGGAAGGATCTATCTTTCGAGGTAGGTGATCATGTTTTTCTCAAAGTTTCACCATGGAAAAGTGTGATGCGATTTAGTAAGAAAGAAAATTTGAGTCCAAGGTTCATTGGACCATATGAAATTCTGGAGAGAGTTGGATCAGTTGCTTACTGAGTGGCTTTACCTCTGATTTTATCTCAGGTACACAATGTTTTTCATGTTTCGATGTTGAGAAAGTATATGCCAGATCCATCTCATGTTTTGAGTCCAGAGGTAGTTCAGTTAGAAGAGAATATATCTTATGAGGAACAACTGGTTCAGATTCTTGATCATAGGGATCAAGTGTTTCAGAATAAGGTTATTAATCAAGTAAAGGTTTTGTGTAAGAACCACATGAGTTAAGAGGAAACATGGGAATCTGAAAATGCAATGAGGGATAAATACCTCCACTTATTCGATAAGTAAATAAATTGTGGGGACGCAATTTTCTAAAGGGGGAAGGATGTAACATCCCAAGTAAGTAATGAATAATATATATTCTTATCTATGTTTATTTATGAATTAGATAGTGTTTTAGAAGCTTACAATGATAATAAATCCAATCTTAAGCATGGAATACACTAATATTTTTAAAAGATTGTTTTACTATCTTTTGGTGGAAAACTTTTTTAAATCAAACTTTTGACAATTTTATAAGCTCTATTTATCAAAATAAACTTATTCTTTATGATTGTTATATTGAAATTTACTTTGGGTAAATTTTTGGTATTTTTCTGACAATGTTCATTTTTTTAATGAATAGTGAAAAATATTGCATTTTACATCAAAACTGCTTTTTCATATAATTTAATTATATGGTTAGATTATCTTTTTAATTGGACTTAAAGTTTAATTAGAATATATTTTTACCATTTAATCCAATTTTGGTCATTAGGATTAATTTCACTTTGGAATTGGGCATAAAATAATGCCAAACTTTTCATAGATATTGTTTCAAAAAAAACCCGCTATTTGTTTTGACAACGGGAATTATTTTTAAATTAATTATTGAAATTTATGTGTTTGGAATTTGGTAAAAGGGATTACATATTTGGAATCATAAGGTCCAAATTATGTAATCAATACTCTTTTGTTTTTTGACATTATGAATAGTAATGACGGTAATTATCTTTAATTATCTTGATTAATTAGTAATCGGGTAGTTAAGGATAATAAAATAAAATCATAATAATAACAAATAACCCCAACATGTGTCCTAATACTACTGGTTGTATCATGGCCGACCATGGGATGTCTTGTTCCAAACTTGGGGACCCCATGGAATCACTTTTGTGTGATAATGACTTTTTATCTTTTTATTTTTAAAGAAAGTTAAATATAACAAAGAATGTATCACCTGAGTAAAACATTTTAATTTTGTCTACATAAATGATATATTGGACTATAAATAGTCATTGTAAATCTAAAAATATTTCCTACACCATAGTATTTTTTTTAATTTTTAGAAATTAAATAAATTAAATTATTTATGACATCATGATGATGCAACGATTACCTCATTAATAAAGAACTTAAATAAAATGAAAAGATAATGTTAAAACTATAACTTACACTTCTCAAAGACCTATTGGATGAGTATATTTCGAACCCTTATCACCTTATCCTCTAAATAAATCAATTTGGGACCTTTAAAATCCGAAACTCATTTGAAAATAAAGTAACCTTTTATAACTTTCCAAGAGTGCCCCTCCTCTCCTCTTATAAAAGGCACCCACTTCTACCACCTTACCCACACTCCTAAAGCCTTTGGCTCGGCCAAACCCTACCCATTTTGTCTCTACACATCCCTCTCTTACTCCTAGAATCCTCACTTTGGGCAGAAGTCTTCCCAAGGAAGCCTTTGAGCTCAAATCAAAAAGAGTTACCCATTTTAAAGGTAGTGTTTTCTCTTGTGTTCTTATGTTTTATTTTGCTTCTCAAACCCCATAAACTCTTTTTATTCATTTATTTTGTAACAACACCAGTATCCTCAATATACTAGGTTGTTGTTATAAGAACTATTCGATCTACACTTACACACACCTTTATCTAATGGTTAAAGAGCATACTGTTTCCTTGGATGGAAAATTTCTGCCTCACGAAACGATGATTGTTCAATATTCTTCTAACACCTTCAAAGGTGGCCATTAAGATGTCACTATATTTATATATGATATATAATATGTTTATTTTTTACTTAAGCTTCTGTATTTTTGATTTATGGCATACCTTTATGGTTTCCATTATGGGCAAACACGATATCTTCATTTTAGGAAGTGCGGACTACCGCCCCCTCAAAGTGATTTGATTCGTTAATGCCATATGTGGGACGTATAAAGGATGGAGTTAAAGTTATTATATATGATGTTATACTGGAAGTATAATATACCTTTATATCATTATTATTTCTTTCCATTAAAGTATGATATAGAAATGAAAGTAGCGTTCATGCGTACGTATGGCTTACCGTCTCCATGAACGGTGCATTTCATTTCTTATCCCCAAATGTAATGTACTATTATAAGTACATATATATAATGGATATATATGATTTATGTTACATCTAAATGATGAATATAATTCTGGAATTAAAATATACATATCTCTTATTTAGTTCTAGTTCCATTAATATGACATAGAAATGAAAGTAGCGTTCATGCGTACGTACGGCTTACCATCTCCATGAACGGTGCATTTCATTTCTTACCTCTAAATGATTACGTAATATTATAAATTCATGTATATAATGGATATATATGATATATATGATATCTACATCATGAATATAATTCTTTATATAATGGATATTTTACCACATGAACAACTTGTAATTATAAAGAGTTTATTTTTGACTCAAGTACCAATGATTGACAAAGCGACCATTATTAACTTAAATAATTATATAGTGTTCATAACATGGTAATAAGTGATATAAAATGAATAATGAACTTGAAAAAGGTTCTTAATCAAGTATAAATTAACTCAAGTTTATGATTCAGGACGTTAAAGAACGATCGAGTCAAGTCGGACCCGAGGTATGGGACTTCGTCTCAATCTCCTTTCATTGAGGCATATTTTGTTTTATACACAACCTTCTTTTATACGGTGTATGAACCCCTTTTACTTTTAATCTTATTCAAAAGGAATCTTTTTTATACGAAGCATTTTACTAAATGACAAAAGGAATGTTTTTTTGTCGTACGTATGCAGCGACAACGACTTCTCCACCGCCATGACCATTATTTGAGTTTCGGCTTCCTTTAAAAGCCATACCTTTTTTTTAAATGAAAAATAAATACCATGTTTTACTTTTATTTTATTTTGGTATTGAAAATGTTTTCATAATGTCTTTATTATATAAATGTGTTGTATTGATATCTTGTGATTGAAATGTGGAAATGTTATGTTTCCTTTATGCATGTTTTATGTGATACGATTATGTTATGGTTCTTGGGAATTATTATGAAGACTGGTGGTTCCATTATAAACTAAGGGCGGGTGAACCCTATATAGCTCTTCAATGCATTGGGTAACGCGAAGGGGTTAAACGTTAATGTTTCTCTGAAGATATTTAGGGAATATACTGTGATGGGTATTCCAAACGTAACCAAGAGGGTTACTCCCTACGTAAGAATGTTATGAATGCCTCAAGTTACCTTTATGTCTTATGATTTCTATGATTTATTCCTGATTTGATGAGGTATTTTAAAGTGATTATGTTTTATGGGTAAAGTTTGATTTCATTGATTCTTATGTATACATGTACTCATGTTTCCTTTCCATATTCTTTATATCCCTTACTGAGCTTTTTATGCTCATCCCAAGTTTTTGAAATGTTTTTCACAAGTCAAGGGAATGGTACATGATATGATGATAGTGTCAAGGAAGTGTCAAGAAATAATCCATGTTTTATTTTAAATATGTTTCAGTTGATTGGAAAAATGAATACTATATTTTATGTAACCACTTTGTTTAAATGTGGAATGTAATGCAAGTTTTATGATCTAATTCTATAAAACTCTAAACCTGAAAAGATCCTCAATGTGTAATCTTGTAATAACTCAAGATTAAGTAAGGTTTAAGGCTGGGTCCTTATAATAACTCTCTTCCATAATGATATGCAGAGGAATACCATGTCTCCAACATCAAACTTTAGGTCTCGTTGAAGATTATCAGCATAGCTCTTTTGTTGACTCTGAGAAGCTTTAATGTGATGTTGGATGGTCTTAACCTTCTCCACCATTTCCTCGACCATTTCTAGACCTAGGATTTTTTTCTCCCTAACTTCATCCCAACATGATGGTTTTCTGCACCTCTTCCCATAAAGGGATTCATAAGGAGCCATTTGGATTCTTGAGTGAAAACTGTTATTGTAGGAGAACTCAACCTGACGAAGATGTTGATCCCATCCCCCTTTGAAGCCCATTGAGCATTATCTCAACATGTCCTCAAGTGTTTGGATAGTATGCTTAGATTTTCCATCAATTTGAGGATGATAATTTGTACTAAAGTTCATCTTAGTATTCATAGAACATTAAAGACTCTTCCAGAACATAGAGGTGAATCTTGGATCTCAATCAGATACAATAGATAGTGGTACTCCATGCAGCCTTACCACTTCTCTGATATATATCTGTTCCAGTTTATCTAATGATTAATGCTCTCAAATTTCAATTAAGTGTGTAGTCTTTATAAGACGATCCACAAAAACCCAAATAGAATTGTTTCCTTTGGATTTCTTCGTAAGTCCAGTGACAAATTCCATGGTTATGTTCTCCAATTTCCATACTGGTATGGGTAATGGTTGCATCATCCCCTTAGACTTATGTATCTCAACCATCACTTGCTGACATACTAGGTACTTTGATGTATACTCAATGATCTCCTTCTTCTTGTTATCCCACGAATAATGACCTCAGATATCTCGATACATCTTTGTATTTCCTAGGTGAATGGAGAAATTCAAACTATGGGCATCGTCCAAAAGTTCATTCTTTAACTTTGAATTTGATAGAACACATAGTGTTGTTCCAAATCTCACAATTCCTTCTTTGTTAACATTTAACTCTGAGGATTTCCCTTTTCTGATAGTTTCCACTTTATTTTGAGTTCTCACATTATCCTTTTGATCATCCTTTAACCTTTCCAAAAGATATGGTTGAAAAATAATTTGTTAAAGGATTGATTATGTTCCCTTATTTATGATTACCATGTCCATCATCATCAAGTCTAAAAAGATTGTATCCTTTTCAATTCTCATCAATGAAAGAATCTTTGTGTCCTTTCTACTTAGAGAATCTTCTACCTTGTTCTCTTTCCCAGGGTGGTAATGGATTGAGCAGTCATAGTCTTTGATCAGATCTAACCATCTTCGTTGGTGCATATTAATCTCTTTCTGTGTGAATATATACTTGAGGCTTTTTTGATCTATATATATTTCACACTTCTCCTCAAAGAGGTAATGTTTCCAAATTTTCAAAGAAAATATTATTGCAACCAACTCCAGATCATGTGTTGGATAGTTTTTCTCATGAAATTTCAATTTCCTTGAAGCATAGGAAATGACTTTGTCATTTTTCATCAACACAGAACCTAGGCCCTTCTTCGAAGAATCACTGAATACCACAAAAAGTTCTCCACTTGTGGGTAATATTATCATGGGCGCAGTGATAAGCCTCCTTTTCAACTCCTTGAAGCTCTCTTTGCAATCATCTCTCTAAGAAAATTTGACTCCCTTCTGAGTTATCTTGGTAAGAGGGTTTGACAACTGTGATAAATTTATCACAAATCAGTGATAATATCCAGCTATCCCAAGGAAGCTACGGATATACATCACAGATTTTGGCCTTAGCCATCCCTTAATTGCAGCTGTCTTGGAGGGATCCACATATATCCCATTGCTTGTGATGATATGACCTAAGAATGAGACTTCCTTCAACTAGAACTTACACTTTATGTACTTTACATAGTGCTTCTACTTTCACAAGGTCTCTAGTACAATGTTTAGATTCTCCTCATTCTCCTCATTGGTTTTGGATTATATTATAATATCATCTACAAATACTACCACAAATTTGTCGAGGTAATCTCTAAAGACTCTATTCATCAAGTCCATTAAGATTTTTGGAGCATTATTGAGTCTTAGAGGCATTAATATGAATTCATAATACTTGTACCTTGTACAAAAATTAGTCTTAGAGATATCCTCCTTCTTCACCCTTACTTGGTAATATCCCAACCGCAAATCCACCTTGGAGAAGTATTGTGCTCCACGTAGCTGATCAAAAAAATCATAAATTCAGGGTAGAGGATACTTATTCTTTATTTTGATTCTTTTGAGGTCACAATAATCAATGAAAAGGTGCATTGACTCATCCTTCTTCTTGATTAATAGGACGGGTACACCCCATGGTGAAGCACTTGGGAATATAAACCCTTTATCCAAATTTTCCTGTAGTTTTTTATTCAGCTCCTAAAGCTCCAAAAAATCCATTCTATATAGAGTCTTAGATATTGGAAACTCCCTAGGGATAATATCAATTGATAATTCAACATCTCTTCTAGGAGAAAGACCAGGAAATTTCTTGGGAAACAATTCAGCGAATTCCCTCAAAATAGGCATGTCTTCAAGGATGGTTTCTTCCTTAGACTCAATCATCTGAGCAAGATACGCATGCTCATAGGGCAGTAATATCCATGCTTGAGATAATGGTGACAAAGAATATTCATCCTCCTCTTTTCACTTGTACATAATCGGCGGTCGATTTGCTATATGGATAGTTATTTTCATCTCATGGAAATTTATGTTGGTTCTATATAGGGAAATCCCATCCATGCCAATAATTTCATAAAATTCCACTAGAGGGAGTATGACGATATTCAATGGGAAGTTAAATCCAAAAATTATGATAGGGGAGGATTTATATTCATGGGATGTAATGATTTCCCAATTTTCTATTCTCACTGACATCTTTACATCCATGATTTGTGATGGTGTTGGGATTGTTCTACTAAAATTTAGGGATATAAAAGAATTTGTAGAACTATAATCAAAATGTATGTTCACTATTATTGAATGAAAAATTAGCATACTTGTCACCACTTTGTTTTTTAGGTTCACTTGAGCTGTAGTGATGGAAAAACTCACCCTTGCAGCCTTGGAGGTTGTCGGTTTCCTCCGAAAACTCTTGTCTTAGGGCACTGGTTTGCAAAGTGTCATGGTTCTTTTTAGTTAAAGCAATGAACAACGCATTGAGGATCGAACGGAGTGTTCCTCTCCTCTATCATAGAATCAGGTTTTTCTTGTCGATAGTTAATATACAACTTCCCTTCTCTTCCACACCCAAATAATTTCCTCATCCCCTTTAGGAAATTTCTAGGGTGATTTTTTTCGCACCTTTGGCAAGTGGGGTGCTGGAATTTCTTAGCACCATTTGATTTATCCATCAGTCTACTAGAATTAAATTCAACCTTAATATTCTTATCCCCATGATACCCCTAAGATTCTCTGATTTCTATTTCGACTTTGATGGCACATAGAATAATTTTTTCATATCTCTTGAAGTCACAAATGGCTAGGTCTTTTCATAGGCTAGGTTTTATCCCACAAAAGAAGCATTCAACCTTGCATTTGGGGGTAACGACAAAGCCAGAGGCATATTGTGAAAGCCTTGTGAATTTTACCTCATATGATCTGATGGATTCATCATCTTTTTTCTTGAGGTCAAGGAAGTTCCTTTCCATCTTAAGTCGGAGGGTGCGAAGAAAATATTTATCGAAAAACATTTTCCAAAAATACTTCCATTATAATGCCTTGATCTCCTCCTCAGGCTTCATATTTTTTATCAATGTCCATCATTGATCAGCTTCACCCCCCATATGATAAGCATCTAGAAGTACATTCTCTTATTCAAAACATTAAAGGATAGAGAAGATCTTTTCAATGGATTTGATCCATTGTTCGGCGATTGAAGGATTAGATGATCCATTAAAAGTAGGAGGCCTTTGTCGCATGAAGATCTCGATTGTAGATTGTTCTTTCTTAGGGGGGTTGAACGTTCCTATTGACCCATGTTTCTATTCAAAACTTTATTTAACTATGAGATTATCGTGACAAAGTTTGTGATTCCCTCTCCCATCAGATTGGGAATCTCATTAGAATAGTTGTCACATTGATCTTTGCATCGGTTGTTAGCTCGGGTCCTCCTATTACCAGTCATTGGCTAGAATAAAAGTAAAGTTAGGGGTAACATGTAAAAGGGGAATCAAAAGACAAAAAAATATAACTTATAAATTACTTTTATTTCCATAGATTATGAATTTATAGGCTTTAATCTATGTTATCCATGATCTACTTCCCAACATATATTCTTAGGGGAATTTTTTTATTCCTTTAACAATGGTTCATACTAAGATTATGAATTTACCAAAGAATATACCCTGGTAGTGTCGTAACCAAGAGTGTAGCAAGGCCTATTGTAGTGCACCAGTTCTCATTTGAGTCTAGCTCAAAGTGTCGTCTTTGGGTTTTACCCCTAGATAGATCTGTTCCAAATCCACCTCTACCTACTCATATCTAGACAGGGATGTATTTTCTTGATAAACAAATTAATAAATACTCACAAAAATTTAGATATGTTTTTATTATACTTAGTCTTATCCCTAAGGCTTTCACTAGGGTTTTCTAATCTTAATCCCAAAAATAACTAAACATATCCTCTGATACCAACTATAACAACCATGCTATTTATTACACACTTAAAGATGATTTATTACATAAAAATACACTTTATAAGACTTTAATGATCAAGAGGTCTAGTGTATTGTAAAATTAGGGACATTACATGAAAACTTAAGACATAAAAACACAACATCTTTATTGAAAACTTCCTTTACATGACCACAACATTCCCTTGTACTTAGCATTGCATGGGATAACCTGAGGACATACATGTGAAAAGGGTGAGCTATAAAGTCTAGTAAGGGAGTAAACAAGGAATAACATGAAGAATACAATACATGTTAGGAAATAGTAATATCAATGAATCATAAGATAAAAATGAACATAAATGCATGATATAGCATGATTATCATAACATGGAAATGTGGCAACAACATTTAACATGATATTAGCATGAGCAAAGGCTAATTTCACATGGATCATGAGTAAACACTAATTTCACTTGAATTATCATGATTAAACCCTTATTACACTTTAATTATCATGATATTAGTCTTTATCCAATGCATTGGAGCACTATCAGGGCGCACCCTTCTTAATCATTTCATTTGATGCATAAGTGTGCCACATGGATCATACAACATGGAATTATTAAACACCATCATTTATCCCATGATAAAGTAATTTGGAATAGATACATGAAACTATATAATAAATAATTAATTGTTTCTAAAGGTGAATACCCTTGATAGAGAAATGGGCATGGTATTCACTACATAATGATTTTGGCTTGGAAAATCGTAGTGCAATTTCGACAGCATAACGACGTGATATAATAATTAATAAAAATGGTTTATGAGAGATAAATGGGTATCTCATAATATTATCATGAAATGGAAATTAAGGGGGTCATATATATATATATATCCCAACATATTTAATGGAATTTATATGAATAATATAAAAAAATTATTGAATGTAAATGAGAAGAGAGAAATTCCTTACAGAATTTCGGCATGGTAACAGGTGTACATGGGAGGAATTAATGAGAGATAAAGAGGTATATAATAATTAAAAAATAAGGAGGGAAGTATGGTGGAGGTGATAAATCATACCCCAGAATTTTTAATTGAAAAATAAAGGGTAAAACAACATAATGAAATTTGGATAAAAATGAGAAAGGAAGAAATCCCTTACTTGGAAGTGTGATCCCAAAGGCCTGCGAGAGGCTTGAGATAAGATTCTTGGGATCTTGGGGAACCTTGGGAAGATTTTAGAGAGATTATCTCAGGTTAGGGACGTTCTAAAAGGGTTTTTAGTTAAGATAAGTGGGAGCTTGGGTGGGTTTATATAGGAAAAGAGAGGGAATTCGTTATTATTTAGGTTTTGGACACTACACATTAAACAAATCAAAACCACAAACCAACCCATGGTCATTGACCATGGTTTTTGAAAAAGGGGAGTGGAAAATATTATTTTATAAGGTAAATTTCATAATTTATTAAAGTATTAGTCTTTCTTATGTGGAGGTGAGTCGCACTCTCAAAGAAATCATTTTAAAATGTTAAAATGTTTTATAAGTCTTGGAGGGTCCACTAAAGCTTTGTAAAATAAATAAAACAAACCTAAAATCAGATTATTTTAAAGTTAAAACATATATTGTCCTAAAATCCCATTCTTATTATTTTATTACATCACTATTGGTTCATTATGATGTCATAAAACAAGTTATATATTTAAACGGTATTTAATTTTTACCCAAAAATTCAATTGTCTCAGAAAATTATGAAAAATTCACTCTTGGATAATTTCGATGTCCTGATTAAAAAAATTATATTCATATTATCTAAATAATTTTATAAATATTTGAATTTTTAATTTTAAATTAAAAACTGACATTTATCAAAAATTCATGGATTTTGACAAAAATAGCTTTCAAGCCTTAATAAAAAATACAATTGTATTCATAAAAATTATATGATCATTTATATTTAATAAAAAGTAATTTAGTAATAATATTTTATTAAAATATTATTTAATTCAAAAATCCATTAATTCATAAAAATATATTTCTTAATTGAATATTAATTATAAATATTATTTGTGCTTTAAAAACTATTTACAAAGTAACAATAATAAAATGAATGTATATTATTTATTATATAAAAAAATAATGCACATAATCATAGTGATAGGGTCTTGTTATATAACCTCTTATAACACTCGCATAAGACCTAAGGGTAAGGTGTGCGATGGTGATAGACTCTTGGGGAGGCTTAGATAACATCGCTCAGGTGGTAATATCTATTAACTTCCACTTCTCCCATAGGCGGTTTCATTCAAGCTTAGTGTGTTGAAGCTCATATTGGGCTTGGTCAAGAGAAAATCCCAGTGATTCCACCTCTTTTCTGAGCTCTGATAAATGGGATTTGTATAGATAAATTATACTAGATGAGGTCATTGCTTCCTTTGTCTGAGTAAATTGGATTTGTTAATGCCCTATATTTATACTAATCATGTGGTCATTGTTCAACGACTATATTAGCAATGGTGACAAATCTTAACTGTATTTTAAAATCCAAAAACATAAAACCAAGTAAGTTCATATGTTTTATATAAAAATTTTACATAATAATATATTTAATTATATCAACATGAATTTTTATTAATAAAATTTTGGGTTGTTACAATCTAAGAGCTATCCACAAATGACTATTCATGGTGAAGGCAATTGGAACTCTATGGGTAACACTACCTCAGTCTCATACACCAATGATTATGGCATTTTCTATGTGTAAATATGTGTGGTTTTATGGTAGGCCCATAAATTATGGAGTAGTTTTTTCGGCCAAGACTTCTTATCCTTGTTCACTATCTTCTATAGTATATTCGATAGAGTATTATTGAAGGCCTATATCTATCCATTTTCCATTTTATGGTATCAATATGAGTTATTGGACTCGATATTATACTCCTTGTATAGTCTCTTCAATTCTATAGAACAGAAGTTGGTGCTATTGTTTGTTAATATTGTGTGTGGGACCCTGAACCTAATGATGATATGGGACTTCATGAAGTTGATGGTATTATTTTTCCCAGCTTCCTTGAGGGGTATTGCCTCATCCCATTTGGAAAACAAGTAGGTATTAGTAAGGATATACTTGAACTTCTTGGCTGTGGATGGGGGATATGTCCCCATAACATCCATTCCCCAAACAACTAGTAATATCTACCTATATGTAGAAATTACAAGGGCTAATGGATGAAGTTTTCCTGGGTCTCAAACACATGAAATTTCTTGGTGAATTACATGTAGTCCAGTATCATGGTTTTCCAGTAATATCCCAACCTCCTGATTTGGTGGGATATCATGGTTCTGGATTAGTGGGCACCGCAAGATCCTGTATATACTTCTTCCTTGATAGAGAGAATTTCCCTTTCTATTTTGCATCTGAGGATAATTTCATCAAATCCTCGTTTTTAGAGGGATTTCTTCTCATTAGTACCATCCTTCAAATTGAAATTTTATACTCGGCACTGAATCTATTCCCTTTCGAAGGATTTTTTGGGAGAATCCCATTTTTGAGATAGCCAATTATGGGATCGATCCATCTAAGGGTGGTCATTATCTCATCACACTCTGAGGTGGTATTGACATATTTGATTTCTTACATATCACATATGAATATTGATGAGGCCATTATTCAATGTGTGATACATGATATTGGTTCCTCCTAATCAGGGTTAGATAGGACATTGGTTGTATTAGCTAGTGTGTTGGTGCGAGAATTCTATGATCGGGGAACATGATGCATTGTGGGGTCAAAAGGGAATTCTTCCATAAATCCCCTAATGTAGCTAGTGATGGGGTCCATTTCTTCCTTTTTAATGGAATATTCACCATTGATCTTCTTTATCACTAATTCTGAGTCCCATTTTATATTAAAGTAGGCTATATGCAGTTATAGGGCTAGTTCTAATCCAGTGATGAGGTCTTCGTATTTTGCCTCATTATTTGTGCATCCTTCGGATAGTGAGAAATAGTAGGGGAAAAATATTTTGTCTGGAGAGACAAATAAAATCCCTAGACTAACCTGATTGAGCTTCTTGTTTTACATTCTTGTTCCAATATGGATTTGAGAGGCATCATCAAAGTACATCTCCCATGTTTAGGGACTGTCATGGGTATAGAATACCTCCTAATCTGGAAGATCGGTGTCCTCAGGTGTATTTTCCTGGGTAGGATGTCTTATGAGGAAATTAGCCAGGGATTTCCCTTTCACTAACTTCTATGATATGAACTAAATTTTATATTGTTATAGAATGACCACTCATTGAGCTAAGTACCCAGTCAACATAGGGTGGCCAAGGATGTACTTGATCAGATTGGTAAGAGAGACTGGGTGGACTTCACGGTGATGCAAGTAATGCATCAGATTTTTCACCATAAAGATGATTGTAAGGTAGTTATTCTCGATATCATAATATCTAGTATCAGTAAATAGCATCATCTTACTATGGTAGTAGAGACTATTCTCACTTCCTGCATCATTTTTCCATAGGAGGAGGGTACCCAATGAGTGTTGCATGGTGGCCACATATAAGATGAGTGGCCTCCCTTCCACCAGAGGCATCAAAAATAGTGGATGTAGTAAGTACTTCTTGAGAATTTTGAAGGATTTTTTATAGTCATCATCTCATTGATAGGCAATTCCCTTCTTCATTATCCTGGTAAAGGGGAGATATTTGTCTTACATGTTAGCTATGAATCATAGAATGTTAGTGAGGTTCCCTTGGAGTCCCCTCAATTCTTTGATATTTCTAGGGGTGACATTACTAAAATAACACATGTGTTTTATGGATCAACCTCAATGTTGCGGAGGCATACCACAAATCCAAGGAACTTTTCTGATGTTACCCTAAAATCACATTTTATTGGATTCATTTTTTTACTATCTTATTGCAGTTTGTCGAATATTGTGTGGAGATCTACAAAGTGATCACATCATTGTCCAGAATTAACAACAAGGTCATTGACATAAATCTAATCTCTCCTTCTTAGGAATGTCTTAAAGATGTGATGCATGGTTCATTGATATATAGCACCATATTTATTTAATCAAAAGGGAATGAATTGATAGTAGAATATCCATTGAGGCACTCTGAATGCAGTGGATTTTTTTATCTTTGGGATACATTTTGAACTGATTGTTCCTTGAGTACCCATACATGAAGGAAAGTTCTTGCAAGCTTGCAGTTTCATCGATCAAGATTTATGTGATCGTTAATGGGAAATCATATTTCAGACAATGCTGATTAAGGTCTCTAAATAAATGAAAGTCCCAATCTACCTATTCTTTTTCTTGACGTGGATGATGTTGGAAATCCATCTTCAGTATTTCACTTCTTGAACAAAGTTGGATTTGATCAACTTGTCAAATTCTACCTATATATTGGTGTCATGAGAGGGGTGAATCCTATTGGATTTCTATTTGAATCCTCGATGCTCATCAGGCATTCTGAGATAGTGCATAGTCATATCTGGATTCAGTCTGAGCATTTTTGTATATTTCCAATAAAATACATATTGATGCTGCTTTAGAAATGAAATGTACAAATCTTTCTCTTTTAGGGCATAGAGGCACTGATCAGAGTAGTTCATGGTTATTCTTCCATTCCCAAAAATTATTTTTTTGAGCTCATCTATAGTGGTGGAGATGCCTTCTTCAAATTTTTGAGGGAAATTCATGATATCATCCTCATCTTCCTCCAATTCTGATTTTGTGGAGGCATTTTCAGATGGAGATATAAATCTGAGTGATTATCTATCACTATCAGGGTGAGGGAGTCTATTAAAAGATACATAATCATCCCTTGGTATCTGAGTTGTTTCAGAGATATTCTGGAACTGATTGTATTTTATATTATCACTAAGGACAAGGGGGATTGGGCTCCTAGGATTAGATCTGCTACCTCGACCAGATTTATGGGGAGAACATAGTTGTTGTTGAGCATACTCTAAGGATTCACAGGGTCAGTCCCAAATCCATTAGGATATAAAACCTATATATCATCATATTCTATTGGTTTCTTTCCTCCCTTCTTGTAGAAATCTACTTCATCATATGTGGATCTTCAAGTCTCAAAGGGGGAGTTGTCACCATTTGGTATATCATATTTTCTATCTATGGGATACTTTAGACAGTGATGGAATATTGAAGGTACCGACAAGTTTCTATGGATCCAAGTACTCCAAATCAAGACATTATATGTGGTGTATTTCTAAATAACCATAAACTCAGCATCATATGTGAGTTCCCCAAATTGGGATTCGAGTTCGATCTTCCTGAGAGGTCTTTTCTCGCTCTTATCATACCCTTGAATGGTCATCTTTATGGCAGATAGGTCCCCTTCGCCGTATCTCAAATATCGAAGGGTTCTAAGTGGGATGTAACTGATCTCATATCCATTATCAATAAGAATGATTTGTAAATTGACATTATTGTGTCTTCCCAAAACATATAAGGGATTGATATATACTTGGATAGAATCTTCATGATCTTGATTAGTGAATGGGATGGAAACGTGACATTCTGAGGACATAGTCTCCACTCGATCAACCTTGACTATAGAAAATTACGTATTAAACTCTTATGGGATCTAGAGGGATTCAAAAAGTTCCTCACTAAGTTATTTTAAAATATGGAGCACATGAAGGATTCATATCATGGATGAGACTACCTCCATCTATTTCAAAACATCAAACATGTGTGCCAAAGTTCGATGCTTCCTGATATGGGGTTGATTCTAATCATGTGGTTCAGTAGCCGAGGAATTTTAGGTGGATGGTCCTAGGGATTATGTAAAAGTTGAGGGGATATATGTTGATGGTGTTACAAGTTGTTCCGGCCTTTCTTATTGTCTGGGTTGATTAGATTGAACCCCTGTTAGGCGGTCATGCAAGATAATCAGATGCGGGAGACTACTGGAGGACTTTGGGGAACCTCCTTGCCTCTTTTTATCCTGTTGGAGTTATTTATCATGATTAGTTTCTACATATATGTCCATCATGAAAATGTGATAAGAATATTGGGTCAGACCACATCCACGTTGTCCCCTATATCCTTAGTTTCAGCACATGCAGCCTCCCGTTCACCAATTATGTGTGGGAAATTCATATTCGGGGGAATACTCTTCATCAGAGAAGGGATCTTTCAAGTGTATCACATTGAAAGAACCAAATATGATCTCTTCATCCAATTATGATTCCATTTGGTGGGGTAGTTTCCATTCTAAAAATATTGTAGAGAAGAAATCTTCAAGAGTCAAGGCTTTCATTGGATCATAATATGATTTTTCCTCACTTGTTTATTCCTACTTCTGGTGGTTACACCCAACTTTGGGAGGAACTTCTGATGTATCCTTCTTAGGTAGTGGAGCTATTGTGGGTCTGCTCAAATATTCTTTTAGGGTGGCCTGAGCTCGGTCAATTTTTCTTTCGAGTCATCTAATTGCAAAAAAAATTCACAAGAATGTCCGGATATTTCTACCATTCATATTCTTCTTCTATCTAGACAATGGTAATGCATGCCACATACTATAGGAAGTTTTCTAACACCACCTATCCATAATCGAACATGACTTAAAAGAAATATTTAAATATAAATCAGGCTTGGATATTATGACCTAGCCTTCTATGGAAAGGGCAGTAGTTGGGACGGTCGACGAGGTTAACCTCATCAGGCTTCCTAGGTTGTGGAAGCTTGATTAGGTTATTTTCCATGGATGCCAAGAAATAACTAGTAAATTGTTCATTTCAAAAGGAGTATACTTTGTTCATTTATTCCTAAAATATTGGACAACCATAATTTCTCTGTGCTTCTGGACGAGGGTGATTCTATGGCTTTCACCACTCGATAGGAGGTTTTAGGTTGTTTGGAGCCTACCTAGGCACCTAGAAGGGCACTACTACTATCTTGAGGGTGATGGATATATCTTCTTCTCTTTCTGGCGTTTATTATGTGTTTTGGTCATGATTTGAGTCTTGTATTGATTTCTCTGAATAGCCTTCTCAAGAAATTAGGCCATTTTAGTGAACTCTTGGAACCCACTATGATATTTCATGGGGATCATAGGTGTCTAAAACTCATCCCTGACATTTTCATCATAGATTTGTAGCATATTATCTTGAGAGAGAGGGGTGTTGATAGAATAGTTTAATCATTTCCATATCACTATGAAATCATACACCCTTTTGTTCTCTTATTGTTTTCAATTCATTAGGTTGAAAATTGTTATCTTTATTAGTGTGGATATGAACTGATAAAGCAACTAATGATAAAGGTCTTCCCATTCTACAATGGATCCTACTGGAAAGCTATTGTACCAAAAAAAGGTTGTCCCTGTCAGAGTATGCATGGAACACCTCATCTTTGTTTCCTCCTGTTGATATTAAGGGCCTATCATCAGCCCACATCGGGATACAAAGTGTATGAGATGCTATTCAGGGTCACCTACACTGTTAAAGGTGGAGAAGGTAGGATTTAAAAATTTGGGAGGAGGTGGATTATCATCCACCCATTCAGTATATGGTTTCCTCTTAGGCTGTATAGGTGTGTGTCTCCCTTCCATGGCTTCCATTCAAGTAGAAAGGGACTCGATGACATTAGGTAACTTTAGGGGAACTATTATGTGTGCCATCTCCCATCCATAGGGATCAAGTAGGGGTAAATGAGGTGGATCCACTTTCATCTCCCACAGATTATCAATATTTCCTATTACTGAATGATTTCCATGGTGAGGGTGAGGTTGTCGTCGTAATGGAGGGAAGTCACAGTCATTTTCCACTTCTCTATTTATAAATACTGTTTGTATAGATCAAAATCCAATTTGATTCTTAGATACTTATCTTACTGGAAGATCAGATATGGAGGGAGAATATTCATCTCTTCCTAAAGATGATATCTAGTAGGAATGTTTCCCCTGAGTAACTCCTTGTTGAGTTTCCAAAGAGTTTGTATTTCGATATAATATTGTGAAAATTGTTCCTCCATAGAAGGAACTTAAATTATTCTAGGAGATGATTGGGATGTAGGAATACCTTTCCATTTTTTTGGCATCATTCCACCAAGGAGTTGACAACTCATTATTCAGTGGTGCCAAATTTTGAAGCATTCTTTGGTTCCGAGTGCACGCAACCTCATTTGGTGCATCCAAATCACCCTCCTCCTAGGGCACATTTTTTTGTGTTTCAATCCTATAAATTTTCTTCTTGATCAATGTTTTCCATGTTTAAAGTTACAATATTCATAGATTCATATCAATAAATGGTGGTTGTTCCATTACTATCCACACAATAGACTAATTTTTCACTATATTCATTAGGGTTTTTATTTGAACCCTTGGCCATATTGGTCCATTTTGGATTGCAAACCCGATGGGGTATGATAACCTTTTTCATATACTCCTTGCATATTGGAATATGAATAGTATATTTGAGGTAGTTTCTAGTTATGGTTTCCATATGGACCCCTACCATTAAAGTTTTTTCTTGCGGTGGGAGGGATAGGTGGGACACTGAATTTTTCCTCCCAACCTAGAGAATAATAATTCTATCTATGGTGATAATGATGATGAAAATGACCCCATCCTTATAGGTTGGGGTTATTAGGGGATAAAATTTGAATTTATTGGTCCTATTGTTGAGGATCTAATGATTCCATTGGGGCACTTGATGATTCCCAGGATGAACATACAGATATAAATTCCCCTAGCCCAGTGGGATGGGGTGATCCGGAATCACCACTAATTCTCCCAAGACCCTATCAGTGGATGATGAACCTGGAGATGATGATTAAGATATAAATCCCCCTACTAGAAGTATGGGGTTTTCTCACATATTTCAAGGATATGTCCTGAAGCCTCTCAAGAATTGATGATCCAAGGGGTGGGGCGGTGGTAGATATTCTCCTAGCTTGGGGGGATAGATCCACTACTAGATGGATACTATGGAAATTGATACTACTGCCTATTGATGTGGTGAAGATTTGATTTAGTAGTATTTTGTTGTGATGGAAAGGCGTGATAAGAACCATTCTTCATGGGAATTTGTCTAGGTAATCGACACTTCAGTCTCTATTTCCGAAATGCATTCTCATTGCTTCAAGGGGCCTATTTTGATGCTCTGTTGGATATCATCTCCCTCTATTCATGATGTTTGGGCATCATTGAAGCAGGGGAATTCCATTCTAGTGACCAACTATACCAAGAGTTACCCAGTACCCTGATTTCTATAGAGGTTATAACATTACATGAAGATGAATCGGAGGGGTTCTGTTGTTCTAGGGGTGCGACAAAGTGCAACACTCCATACAGTCCCCATCCTAGAATATATATACATTAAGTGGATTTGTAGATAAGCTTCTGAAGTGTCACAATTCAATGACAGAAAGTGTGTTACAGATTTTTTTTGTACTTTTCTAGTTTTGGATCCTGGTCTATAGAGATAACATCTAGGTCTAGCTAACAACAGAGTATATTTATTGTCTTAAAGTGACACTCATATCCTAGATAAGGGAGATGTTGAGCCTTCAATAATTGGTGAGTAACCCACATATTTTGGTGTAGATAAGGCACTCACTCCTTTTTTAGATCATCTATGATCTCATAGTTAGAATTTTTAAGGGGGGAGAACATTATGTGGAGGTTTTTTCTTGGTAACTCTCTCCATATGTAACTACCAGTATTCTCCTCATCAGACTTACATGCCTGCATCAGGTCAGACCATAGAATATGGATCTGATGGTCACCTATGATGGGAGTGGAGTGTTGATGGAAGTTTATGGGGAACCATATGCAATTGACCTTGATGTTTCAAGAACCTCTCTATATGAAGGCATTAGAGTTTTAAACACCTCTCTGTATGGAGGTGTCTAGTCAAGAGAAGGATTTTCTTATTTGTTGGAGATATCTCCTTGGGGAGGTTGACCATGGTGGATGTTAGGAGTGGATTCTCTGTGATCCATCTCCACACTACCATGAGGAGGACCAACATGGTAATGAATGTCTTCTAATTTCACTTTAATGAAATAGTTTATGGACCCTTGTTGTATTGAGAATGTGTCTTGAACTACCTCAAGGACACTGGCATTGAGCAAATTAGAAATATGATCCATGTTCTATATTGGGGTAGGAATATTCTGACTTACCTTTTGGAATTTTTCATGGATATGAGCCTACTGTATGATAGTTTCTGGAATGTGTATATAACTATCTGATGTTGCATGAGTACAATCCCACTATTGAAAAGTTTCTGAAATACACTGATGAGCTATGTCATCATTTATAGCAATAAGATCACGTCCTGAGGCATGTTCCATTCTCAATTGGTGAGCCTTAGTCAATATGGGAGTATGAGTCCAATCCTATGCCTTTTTTATATGTCGATGATATTTCTTGTACGGATTATGAGCCTTCCCTGAGGCATGTGCCACTCTCACTTGGTGAGCCTCAGTTGGAACAGGAATATGAGCCTGGTCCAAATATGAATTCCCCACTAGAATATTGTGATGGACATTTAGAACATCATGTTATCCACCCTACATTAGATTTGTTGAGCATGTGACATTGTTTTGAAACCCGAAGAGGTTGTAATTATATATTATTTATCAGAGATAATGTTGGATGATGAAGAAATTATCTTGAATTGGGATATTGAGATTAGTACGCACAATTTTAAAGATGAAAAGGAAAAATGTTATCGATTAGTACAATATCATAGGCATAATATGCTCAATAAGATATGCATGGTTAACACAATTATTATTTTAATCTAGATTCATCTATTCTTCTCGCTTGCACTTATCAAAGCAGGGATGGACTTATTTCATGAGAACCCTAGTTATAGAGGATAATTTGTAAGATCATGTTGGTCTTACTTATTTTTTTGTATAGGGTCTGAAAAAAAAAGTGTCTTAAAGCATGATTATTCAATCATCCTATCACTTGATATATTCGCGTCAGGTGTGTTAATTTTGTTTGTGTGTGGGGTTAAAACAAAATGGATCAATGGATTAAAACCCGGTCATTTTTCTATTAGATAGTTTCATGTTGGGTTCGCCATTTTTATTTCATCGGGAATATGAGTCATGGATGTGATCTATCTAATTATTTTATTATGGGTAATTTGTGTTGTGCACAATCATGAACATTGAATTACTATTTTTTCTCTTACCGAAAACTCCCAATGGTTCCCTCATCCGTAACTGGATACAAACATACTTTCCAAAGGCAGGTGGTCACCTAGGATTTTAGTCCTATTGACTCTTAGATACGCTCATTGGTCGATAGGATGGGAGGTTAGGGTCATTTCACCCTTGGGGGTTATTATTTTCCTACTCTGAGTCTCTCTTATAGATTTAAAATATGTTCATGAATCTCTTCCTAATACCGTTACTGGACTGGTTACCCTAAAAAAGATTATGGGTTAATTCTCTTTCATATTAAAAAGACTAGGGTCTCCTTAGTGAATCCATCTATATGTATTTGAGGTTCTCCTCCATTTTCCAATAATGGGCATTCGCTTATGTGTTGAATCTGTATAACCAAGAGCTTCAGAATGTGATACCACATGAGGAGGTGGTTAATATTATGAGGAGGGGATTGAGCCATTATGAGGCATCCTATGTATCATTTTCATTATAAAAATCAAACCCCGTGTAGTTTTTTGGACCCGTGCAGTATAATTTCATATGGTAAGGACTTATAGGTGTGCTCTTGGGACACTGGATGTTCAAGATCGAGTCCTAGAGGAATGTCCTATATATCTCGATTATGGATAGAATCAAAGTTTTTTTAGTTCATTTGTTTGGTTATTACATACTGAGATTTCCCTTATCATTTTAGAGACTTATGATGAAAATGAAATTATTATTTTAGTTCCCTAATCCCATGTGAGTTATGCTCGGTGTGAGAAATAAGGGATGGAAAATGATCATTTTTTCATTGCTCTTAGTATTGGACTTATGTGTTGAGACTTCCCTAAAAATCCATATTATAGAGCTTGGGTCTCAAAGAGACTTCCTATGTATCCTGGTTATGGTTGGAATCAGTTTTATCATAGTTTAGTTTATTTCTCAATCCACTAATGGATGATGTAGATTAATCATCCCATGGGAATGATTGGGTCCTGGTGGTTGAAATGAAATTGTCATAAGGATTGCATCGAAATGGATATTTATTTGAGATTGATCCTTAGGAATTCATCCTACGTATCTTGGTTATTTCATGAATCATAGTTCTCATAGTTTAATCATGACCTTGGGATTATCCTCAAGGTAGATTCTCTTGTGTTTAGGCTAATGTGTCATGCCACTCATTGTGGATTTACATAAATATGTTTTTCTAGTCGGTGGAAACTCATTATATAAATTATATGATTATTGATACTCCCTAATATCACATGGTCTATACTTAATGTGAGAAAAAAGGGATGGAAAATGATCAATATCATTTCCTAGAGAGTGACGGACTTACATATTGGGGCATCCTGGTAGAACTAAAACCTTGAAGAGGTGTCATATGTATCTTGAATATGGATTGAATTATAGTTATTGTAGTTCCTTTGATCATGTATTACACTATGAGGTTTCCCTAGTTATTGGGACATATCATGATATATTGTTGGTCGAGGATTACACTCTGAGGTTTCCCTTGTGACCTGCTTTCCTTCCTGACATGTGTTGATTGTCCACTTTCCTTGACATGTAGGAGAGTATCTACCTGGAATATCTGAAGACAACTAAATGATCCATTTAGTCTTTCTAAAGGATTTCATGTAACCTGGGTGGAATATTAGAAGGTTGTCTCATGATCAAAGATAAATTTTCCATAGGACATCACAAGATCCAGGTGATCTATATTGGATTCCATTGCATGTTCTGAATGGATTGTCTAGAGGGTGTTGTATGATCTAGATTACTTTCCATGGTTTCATTTGTAAGAGTTGGCTCAAAACATATGGATCATGTCATGAGTTTCAATAAGAAATGTCTCATATGGTGTCGCATGTCTTGGATAACATCCCTGGAGGGAATCACAAGACCTGGATTACATGTCTGGAGGGAGTCATGAGTCTCGGTTGAGTTTCCCAGAGGGTGTCATGAGGGCTTAGTTGACATGCGTAGATGCGTTCGTGAGACTTAACTGACATGAGCAAGTGTCATTATATGAGTTAATAAATGTATCTGAATGACATCGTGAGTATTGGGTGATAGGTTTAGAGGGATTCATGGGACTAAAGTGGCATGCCTAGGGGGAACCGTATGACTTTCTCTGAAATGTTCAGAATACTTCACACGACCTGGGTGGCATAATGAAGGAGCATCCCAAGATTAGGGTGACATATAGTTGTGTTGTTTCCTATCTTGGATAGCTCGTGCGAAGTGTATGAGAGTCAGTGAACATGTTTTTATTTAATTTTTTCACCTTTAGTATTTTTTTTATCCCTTATATTATGAATGGATTGTATTTATTCAGAATCAATTTATTTTGAGTTTCGCGTGACCCAAAAGATGTGTGGTATGTTCTTTGAATATATTTCCAAAATTCCTTTACATGATCTATGAATGATCACATGAAGTGATTTTATTCATGGTTCATGATCACTCCAGCTATTTTCCGACATATTACCTAATAGAATACTTTCTATTCATGAGATCAGCTAATCTGAGAAATATTCTCAGTGCTTGTGTGAAATTCCCAAATTTCATACTCTTGGTCATGATAAGTAGCAATTCATGTCCATTTTTCATGATGGGGTGGGGAATTTATGGGCTTAGACACCCTGGTTGTTTTCAGGTTTGCATAGTGTATCTAGTGCAGATACAGGTTGGAGTCGATGAAGGGGTATGGAACCATGTGTATTTGTGATCCTTTGTCATGGATCACTCTGAGTGAATCATCTGACTTTCAATAAGCACAATTACCTCCCATAAACGCCTTAATTATTGGATTATTTACAATTAATGTGTACTTTTTGAATCATGAAGATATGATGAAGGACTTCTGTATTTTTATATTGACATTTATAAGGGCCTTTTCAAGATAAAAGTGCCTATAATTGAAATTCCTTGAGATGATCGATGCCTTTACTGGAACATTTCATGAGGTAAGGGTGTCATGTTTGGGGGTCTCCATGAGATTAGGTTGGCTTTTCCAGGAGTCTCATGGGATCACACCGTATACTTCCTTAGCACATCACAAGTGTTTTATGGCCTCTAGAGGCTTCCGCATACTCCCTCTTTTATTTCCTTTTTTTATTTTTCAAAGATAGAGGATCAAGAAAAATTACATGAGTGATGTCAAAGTGAATTACTCTACCTCTTGATCTTGACTCGCGTGACCAATATGGGTCTTATAGGGTTCCACGAGTATTTTGTGGAAAAATCCATCCATTTTTTCTTAGGAAGTCAAAGGGGAAGCACATGGTTGTGTGGACATATCTAGGGCACTTTGAACAGTAAGGATGACAAGACAAAGGGATTTCGCGAGGCTAGAGGATTATGTTATCGGAGTCTCGCGGTGTCTTGTGTGCCTCTAGGAGTATTTCACATGACTTTTATGACTGTGAGTAGCTCCCACATCCTCCCATTTTATTTCCTTTGTTTTATTTTACAAAGGCTTGGGGTTATTGTGATTTTACATGAGTAATTTCAAAGATAATTACTATATTTTTCGATGATACATCACAAGACCAATATAGGTGTTATGAGGATATGCTAGCATTGTGGAAAGATCCATTCATTTTTCCTTGGGGACCCAAAGGGGGTCACAAAGCCACCTGGGAATACTCGAGGTGCTTCATATTCCAAGGATGACAAGCCAAAAGGCTTTCACAAGATGAGGAATAGATGTCATCAGAGTCTCTCATTGTCTTTTAAGTTTTTAGGGATGTGTTGCATGGCGTTCAGTGACCGCAAGGGACTCCCGCCTCCTCCATTTTTATCTTCTTTGTTTTATTTTACAAAGTTTTGGGAGTCATGTGAGATTTATAGAATTTTTTCAAGGAAAATTACCCTTCCCAGTTGTAATGAGTCACATTATGTTAGTGACTGCTAGAGTCCTCCCCACTTTGGATATTTTTCTCCTTGTTTTCAAATGATTTTTAGGTTGGATTGTCAAGTGATTGCTGCCAAAAAACCACGTGGCCTAGGAGATCTTATCCAGCTGTCGTCAAACTCCCACTGGTTTTATTGAGAACATTTTCAAGAGCATGAGGTCTTGTTGAAAAAGGTTCCATGTAATCCACTTTAGGCTATTCACTGTGTGCAGATTCCTCACGTGACCTTATAATGGTCATGTGATCACAAGTCCTTTGAAGGCTCACATGATCCACAGGTCTTAGACACCTTCTTCTTCCTTTTCTTTTTGTGGGGAAAATAATACAAATATTAAATTAGTTCTTCCTTTTTGAATTTTCTTATGCTCATTTTTAAGGATTTAACAATGATTCATAAGTACAACTTCTGAGGATAGGAAGCATAACTATGAAAGTGTTAGCCAGATTAGTGGGAAGCAGAGTGTCTGGAGGAAAGGATCAGTTGCTCAGGATCTTACCTGAGTGATTTTTCACCAGAGTGGTAGGCTGAGGTACTATTGTAAAAATCGTCCCTAAACACTAGTGGAGTGATAATATTGTAGAAATATAGGACATCTATATTGGTTCTGCAGGAAACCGCAACAGATGGGTAATGATAGAGGAGCTAGATAGAACCAGAGTGTGGGAAGGGGATCTTATACACCATATTAGTCTGGTAGTTGGAGTTCTATTGTTCATGGAGGTATAGGTAGTGTATAAGGTACTTCAAGGAAATATCACCTATACCATTATATTGGTGAAACTTAGGGAGCTTATACTTCATGTAGAGACTCGAGTTTTTTGGATTTTTAAATTTGAGAAAAAATTTAAATTTTTGTTCTCAAGTGCTCGTGATGGGTAAAATGGTCAGTTTACCCTAGAATATGGTCTCATATAATTTCTATGACCACCTTTTTGGTCATAGAATAGGGTTTTTATCCTAATATAGGATTTTGTATGAGTTCCAAGAAGTTGAAGTTTTGGCTGAATGTTTAATATTTAATTTATTAAATATTAAATTAGTCAGGTGGTATTGGGTGGTTGTATCTTTTGAGTGGAGCTTAAGACTTATATTTTGACTCTTTTGTTGAGTCTATAATGGGGGTATTTCCAAGGTGAGTTATAAACTTTCTTTGGGTTCTAGGACTCAGGATGAGTGTTAAATGGGGGATTAATTAATTGATTAATTAATTAAAAGAGTCTCCCCCACCCATTTTGGGGTTCCTAAGCATGGAAAAAGTGGTAAGGGATTATCCCCCATGCGTTACACCCAGATAAATAGGGGGATAAGAGGTATATGTTGTCGGACTTCATCATTGGCATAGATAGGGACCGGATTGAGGTGCAATAGCTTTTAGGGACATATTTGGACCCAAAGCTCTGGAATTTACACCATGAGTTAGGTTGGCTATTGAGTTTTATACCCTTATCCCCATATATTAGTTTTTTAATTATTATTTCATTATAATGGTTTCTCAAGATCCCATGGGTTTGATCTATACTTATTTGGAGAAAACGAGGGTTTTGGGAGTGTTTGGAGAGGTTTCCCATCAGAAATCCTATCTACATGGCATGTAGTACTTAGAAAACATGCCTTGCATTATTCCCATTCAAGGAATAAGGAATTTCTATAATTACATGTCATGTAGTAGTACATGGCCATGTGTCTGGCCATGTGAAAAAAGTACACAGGAATATGGTTTTTTAAAATTACACACCGTGTACTTTGGGTACACATTGTGTAGTTTTACATAGGCAGACCCCATGTTTCTATGGCCATGTAAAAGTACATGGAGAGTTGGATAGATGAGATTACATGCCATTTAATCAAAATTAAATGCCATGTACTTTTTCTATCTTGGAGGTTTTGGGTGTTTTGTGCCCTGGAAGTTGGAATTGGGCATGTGATGTAAGGACTTAGACCCTAGTTAACCAAAGTCGATGCCTTATTCTATTAAATTTTCATATAAACAAGTAAGTCTTATCCCAAAGGAATGAATATTTTAGTATCATTGGAAAACCCACTACATACATAATAGTTTCATTATAACTTGAAATGGATTACAATATAGTAATTATATTGGAAACACCAATAAACTTATAGATTATCCTTGAAAGTCACTCCTAATATACATCTTCTCATCTTGGGGAAAAATAAAACATAATAAATGGGTGATCTCAGATGCTCGTTAAGGGTAAGTAATACAGCAGAAGAAAAAATATAAAGCAAATAACTAAAAGTACACATGCCATTAAAACAAAATATTGATCATAAAATGGTAGGAATTAAAAACTGATAATGCCATAATAAAACATAACCATGGATATTATACTAGTTAAATAATCACATGGACAAACAATTACAATTTTCATAATGAGGGAATTCATAATGTCAGACATCATAATCATACCGTCAAGGCCTCAGCTAAGACACCATACATAATGGGTAAAAACCCAGACTAGTTTGTCTCATGAGACTTGTCGATGCATCGAGGGGATATAGAGGGACCCACACATCACTTAATAAGTTCAATTCATTCTACATATGAATGAGGATAAATATAAACAACATATAAATTTATATTGAAACTAATATATAAAATGTAAATTTACTTTCCCCGATCATTAAACATAAACACTAACCATTCAGAGTAATATGGTGAATGGTTTCAAGATAGCACATCCATAGTCAAACTAATCATAAATAATTTAGTAAAATATGGAAGATTATATAATTAAATATTCATCCAAATTAAACATAATAACCAATAAGAGTGTTGAAATTGGTGTAAATACTCTTATAAAATCATTGAGTAATACTTGAGAGAAATACTCTTTTACTTCGCAAAGAAGAGTTATTTTGGAAAAATATATATATAAAACCAGGAGTGAAATAATATAGATTTTTTAAAATAAAATTATTTATTTTATAAAATAAATTGTGACTTAAAATAGATTATAGAGTGCACTTGAAGATAGGTAAGGATTCGATAGGTTCCCTTGAATCAGGCTTGTTTATCAGGAATAATTTAAGAAAGATGCTTTTAAAACAAGTAAATCCCTATAAAATAAATAAGGATTAATATTGGTACATATATATAGAACATTAACACATAATTTATGAGTAGTAAATAATAATAATTAATAATTTTATTTGTTTAATGAGAGAAAAATAGTAACCCAAAAGAAATTGGAGGTTCTGGTAGAAAACTCTTACCTTATGTCTGAATGTGTTCTGCACTTGACCTTAACATCCTGGATAATCAAATTAAATCCATTAATTAATTAATTAAAGACATACTATAAATTTTTTTTATTTATCATAATTTTATTAAGTTCATTTATATCATTTTTTTTTGAGTTATAATATTCAATTTTATTGCTCGGGAGCATTCGCTTCCTTGGTTTTCACGATTGGTATACCTATATATGAGTAATGAAGTTCATGAAAAATGGGTATAATTCTCCAGAATTGAAATTATGTGTTATTAATGAATATAAATAATTTTAATTGGTATTATTTATTATTTTTTTCTATATATTATGATGAATCATTAGATAACATGTTAATGATAATCGTTTAGCTTGATTTTAGCGGTTTTTCGATCACACTGAACTAGTTTTGTTCTATTATTTAGTATTATGTATGTAAAATGGTTCCAAAACCTTAAATAGTATATAATACATATTTTATAATTTTTTTCAACCATAAAAATTTTTTTATGACCAATATTAAAGGATAAATTAAAAAATTAAAGTTTGTCGACCGCAAAGGTTGTAAATCGGCACCTCTCGGACGATGATTTCATTTTTAAAATAAAAGAGAGAGAGAGTAAGGAGATTGATAATAGATCCTACATTAACATGATATAATTCCAGTATTTAGATGATACTAGAATTATCATGATCATTTGGACAGAGGAGGTTAGAAGAGTATTGGAAAATAAAATAAATTTCAATGAAATTAAAAGAAAAAGGAAGAGGGTTTACCTCTTGAATTATCCTCCTTGAGAACCTCCTTGGGGAAATGAGTTTTGATCTTTTGGAAAGACCAAGAGCTCCTGGAAATGGGTGATAGACTAATTAATATTATTTGGGTATAATTTATACAAGATTCAATTCTTATAGGTTTGAGGATAAGATGGAGTGAGGGGAAGTTTTTATAGTGGAGGAGAGGGGTGATTTCTCATTATTTTATTATCTTTCCCAAGACAAAAAGTAGTGTTAATTATTGTGACTAAATATAGTAATAAGTTCATGTGATTTATAATAAAGTTTTATTACATAATTCATGACTCAAGGAATAGTTTATTTAGCTTATAATGTATTTAGACTGTAAATTACCGTATTTTACTATTCACTAAAAATTTAAGTATTTCAAAAAAAATACCAAAAATTCACCCTAACAATTTTTAGACCTATAGAATTCAAAAATGAACTCCATTTTATGAAAATAATTTTCTAAATATGAGAAATTTAATTTTTAATTAAAATCATTACTTACTCAAAAAATATTGTTTTAAATTTATAAACATTTTATAACACTTTCAAAAATTAACTAAGGTCTCATAAAATTATCCTAAAATCATAAAAATGAAAAAAAATATTCATGAATAATTTTTATGAAAGTTAATTTTATTTTAAATCATTTTATTAATTATAATATAGTAATTAAATTTTTATGACTTACAAAAATACCAACACTAAAATATTAATTTTTAAAATATTCATTTACATACACTATGATATAATTATATCATAATTTCATTTATAAGATGGCCAAATTTTATTTATACTTTCATTGGTGAGGTTACTATTCTATTGTCCATTTTACTATTCATAAGGGTCACGTTACTTTTCCTAAGGGCGTGTTACTATTTCATCAGTATAGGTTTCTTAAATTCTAGAAATACCTCTTATTTCATTCATTATTCATTTATTATGTTTGTATTGTATTTTATAAGTGATTTTATATGATCTATACTATATGAAATAAACATAACAAGGTAAATTTCATTGATAGAGTTTTGGGTTGTTACATTCTCCTCTCCTACAAAAAATTTAACCTCAAAATTTCTAGATTGTTACCACATAAAAAGATGTGAGTAGTTCTTCATCATAAGTTACTAAGGATCCCATGTTTCCTATTAAATTTTATGATTTTTTCAAAGTAACTTTACCAACCATGTTTTCTGATTTCTCAACCCCTATTCTTTAGTCTCTAGAATCCGAATACTCTCTTTATAATAAGATAAATCAGGTTCTAATTCTATTCCTTCATAAGTGATTACATGTGTTAGGTTAGGTATGTACTTCCTTAACAAGGAGATGTGTAACACATTGTTTTTCTTAGAAAGTCTAGGTAGAAATTCCAAACTATAATCCACAACTCAGATTCTCTCCAGAATTTCAAAAGTACCAATATACCTAGGGATCAGTTTCCCTTTCTTCCCAAATCTTATAACACTCTTCCATGGAGATATGTTCAAGAAAACATGATCTCCCACTTGAAATTACAAATCCTTCCTCCAATTATTAACATAGATATTTTTCTTGATTTGAGATACTTTGATATGGGTTTGAATATTATTTACCTTAGTTGTTGTTTTCTCCACAAGATCTGGGACTACAGCTTCCTTTCACCAATTTCATCCCAAAATGTTGGTGTATGAAATCTATTTCCATACAATTATTCATATGGTGCCATTTTAATTATATAATGGTAACTATTATTGTAAGTAAACACTACCAAAGGTAAATACTGATCCCAAATACCTTGAAAATAAAGTGATAATCAACATGTCTTGTAAAGTTTGGATCGTCCTTTCTGACTACATGTCAGTTTGAAGGTGATAAGCAGTACTCAAATAAAGTTTAGTTTCCAAAGCATTCTAAAGACATTTCCAGAATTTTTATGTAAAGTATGGATCATGATCAGAAACAATTGAGATTAGTTCTCCATGAAGTCTTACAACTTCATTGATATAGAGTTGTTCAAGGTGATCCAATGGAAAATCCAAACTTATAGAAAGGAAATGTGCAGATTTGGTAAGTCTATTAATAATCACCCATATTGTATCATTCTTTCTTGGGATTTTTTGTAATCCAGTAAAAAAATCCATAGTGATGTCATCCCATTTCCATGTAGAAATAGGAAAGGGTTACATAAAACCTCAACGATGTTTCCTTTCAACCATCACTTATTGAAAGACTAAACATCTTGATACATAATCAATGATTTCCTGCTTCATATTATCCTACAAGGAATATTCCTTCATATCTCTATACATTTTAGTTCTACTAGGATGTATAGAGAAATTTGAGCTATGGAAATCATCTATTAACTCCGTTTTTAGATCAGGTATAGAGGGAACACATAGCCTCCTCCCAAATTTCTGAATTCCATCCTCACACACAAATTCTTCCAACATGACATCATTCACAGCTTTAATTTTCTTTTAACGATTCTCATCATCACCCTGAGAACTTTTAATTATTTCAAATAAATATGGTTGGGAAACCAGTTGAAAAAGTAATGATGTTTCACCTTCCTTAATAATTCCTATATCCATCTTTGCGAGATCCATGTACATGGGATCTTTTTCAATCCTCATTTTGTTCATAACTCCATGATCCTTCCTACTTAATGCATCAACTACCTTATTTTCCTTCCCTGGGTGATAGTGTATTGAGAAATCATAATCCCTTAGCAACTAGATCCATCTCCTTTTTCTCATATTGAGTTCTTTCTATGAAAAAGAAATATTTCAAGCTCTTTTGATCTGTATATATCACACATATTTCCCATAGAGATAATGTCTATATATCTTTAAAGAAAATATTACAATTTCTAACTCAATATCATGATTTGGATAGTTCTTTTCATGAGTTTTTAACTTCCTTGATGCATAGGAAATAACTCTGTCATTATTTATAAGGACACAACCAAGTCCTTTATTTGATGCATCATTATAAATCACAAATCCCCATTTCTTGATGGTAGAGTCAAGATTGCAGTATCCACTAACCTCTTCTTTAATTATTCAAAAAATTCTTCACATTCTTTTTTCCATAAGAACTTAACCCCTTTATGAGTAAGCTTGGTTAACGGGTTAGCTAATCGGGTGAAATTATGAAAAAAATACTAATAATAACCTGCTAAACCAATAAAACTATGTACCTTGGTTATGTTCCTTGGTTTAGGTCATTCCTAAATATCATTTTTCTTCATAGGATCAACTAATATTCCATCCTTAGAGACAATATGGCCAAGAAAATAAACTATTTGAAGCCATAATTTACACTTGTTAAACTTCCCATATAACTCGTTTATTCTAAGAGTCTTCAGAACAATGCACAATTAATTATCATGATCTTTGTAGATTTGGGAGTATCCCAAGATATCATAAATAAATACCACAAAAAATTCATAAATATATTCCTTGAAAACCCTATTCATTAGATCCATAAAAAAGAGGGTGTATTAGTCAGTCCAAAAGGCATTACTAAAAGCTTGTAATGCCCATACCTAGTTTAAAATGTTGTGTTTTGAATATCATCCTTCCTCACATGAAAATTATGATATCTAAATTGAAGGTTAATCTTTAAAAATATTGGGATCCATAAAGTTTATCAAATAAATCATCAATGCAAGGAAGATGATACTTTTTCTTTATCATAATATCATTAATTTCCCTATAGTCAATACACAGCCTCATAGACCCATATTTCTTCTTGATAAATAGAATAAGGGATCCCCATGGAGAATCACTAGGGTGATTAAATAATTTATCACTCAATTCCTATAGTTGTTTCTTTAGCTCCCCTAATTCCACTATGACCATTCTCTAAGGATTCTTTGATATAGGTCTTAAACCAGGAATTAATTCAATAGTGAACTCAACTTCCTTCTCTAAAGGATGTCCAGGTAAATCCTCTATAAATACATTGATATATTCTTAAACAATAGGTATATACTCAATTTGAATATTTATTTCCTCACCCATATATATTTCATTCTCATCCTCCCCAAGAATTTCAATTAGTAGATCTATTGGGGGTGGATCTAGATAAAAAACAAATGGCGAGGTTTTTTCTCTAAAGATAAGGGAATATACATCATTCTCAAAAATTGTAACTTCCTTCTTATTGCAATATATTTTCACATCATAATTAGAAATAAAATCCTTACCAATAATCATATCAAATTAAATAATAGGTATAATGATAAGGTTAGTAACTAAAGCATGTTTATGTGTCATAAATGGGATTGATTGACACATCTTTGTTACAACAATACTTCCCTTAGGATTTTTGACTGATAACTCCTTTATTAAATCAAATTGGAAATGTATAATTTTTTTGAAAAACTAGAAAGATATAAAAGAATTCAATTACCTGGAATAAAATAAATCATTGGATAAGTTTGAGGAAATAATCAACTTACCTATCCCAACATCATTAGGAACTTCAACCTTAGTATTTGTGACTGCATAAGCTTGGCCTTTCTCCCTTGTCCTTATTTGGGGAAAGTTTCCTTAATTACTAGGATAATAATTTACATAATTCCACATCTATTTTCAATTTTAGCATTGAACATTGGTAGATTATTTCTTTCCCTTACAATCACGATCTTGGTGGCCTTTTTCTCTACACTTGTAACAAACACCCATACCCTTCAGGAAAGTTCCAGGGTGTTTCTTCCCAAAATTATTTCATGATGAAAAATAAAATCTTCCCTTATTCCTATTTTCCTTATTTCCTTTTCTTGAGTGTTCAGTATCCCTTTTCTGTTCTTACTTTAATTTAAAGTTATATGACTTAGAGAATTTTTTTTCTGTCTTGATATCACATGAGGTTATATCTTTATACGATGAGAAATTTTGGGAGACTAGTTCCCTTCAGAGGAATGGTTTTAAACCATAAAATAATCGAACAGTATTTATCCTTGGATTATGTATGTATTCTATGGAATTCCTTGATAACCTTGTAAAGTTGGATTCATACTTGACAACATTCTTATCCTCCTTTTTCCTTAGATTCAAGAATTTCCTTTCTATATCTGCTTTTTGTTCACAAGGAAAAAAATTAGGGAAATTTCCTTAAAATACCTCTATTTCATAGTTTTAATTTCTTCCTCCTCCATTTTGTTTTGTATTAGTGACCACCATTTATCCTCATCTCCCAAAAGATGATAAAATGCCATGACAAGCTTCTCCCTTTCGTTACTTCTCAAAGCAAGAAATATCTTCTCTATGTAACTTATCCACTACTCAGTTACAGATGGGTTTGTAGTCTTATTTAATGATGGATGTTGTTGTCATATAAAGCAGTATAACATTTCTCCTCCACATTGTGGATCAGGATGCTCCACATGGGTAAGTTTATTGTTCATAACTTGATCCAATTATCCCAGTATAGTTATAAGTTTCTTAGCATCAGCCGCAGATCCAATACCTACATCATTATATTTCATAGGAGGGAAATCCCTACATGGGATACGTGCATTCATGAGACTTTCATTCCTTCCACTAGGCTCCATTTATAAATAATGGCATACACTAAATTAGGTTATGAATCAAATGTATAATATCAAACTAGAAAAACACTTAACATAAATTGAAATTTTGTGCATGTCTGATGTCATAGTCATATGTATGGTTTCAGTGGGGAAATATTTACATTTAAATCCTTCATAATTTTTTGTAAAGAAAATATGAATTATCCTAAGAATATCCCCCAAGAGTGTCAAACCAGAAGTATAGTAAGGCCTGTTGTTGTGTACCAAGTTATCTCAAGTCAGGCCCAGGACACCATGTCAATGTTATTACCCATAAGTATATATATTCCAAAACCACGTTCACTTGTAGTATCTAGAAAGGGATGTATTTCTAGTAAGATACACATAATATATACTTTACCAAAATTATATGATGTTCCTCTATTCTTATCCTTAAATACTATCTTAGGTCTATGTTCCCTAATCTATGTTTTCTAAATCTATTTTCCAAGGTTTCTACTAAATTTCCTATAATACCAACTGTAAGGACCTTGACTCCAGTTTCCTAGAGCTAGTACCTTATTTTATTACATTTTAATATAATCAAGGAATTTTTATCCTAAAGGAACAAACAATTTAGTAGCATTGGAAAACCAGATACATACATAATAGTTTCATTACAACTTGGAATGAATTATAACATAGTAACTATATTGGAAATACTAATAAACTTATAGATTGTCCTTGAATTTAACTCATAATATACATCTTCACATACTAGGGAAAAATAAAACATAAGAAATGGGTGATCTCAGATGCTTAGTAAGGTTAAGTAATACAGCAGAAGCAAAAATATAAAGCATGGTGAATAACTAAAAGTACACATGCCATTAAAACATAATCTTGAGCATAAAATGGTAGGAATTAAAAACTGGTAATTCCATAATAAAACATAACCATGTATATTTTACAAGTTGAATAATCACATGGAAAAACAATTACTAGGTTTATAATAATGGAATGCATAATGTCATACATCATAATCATGCCGTCAAGGCCTCAACGAAGACACCATACATAATGGGTAAAAACCTAAGCTAGTTTGTCTCATATGAACTATAGATTCATTGAGGGGATATAGCAGGACCCACCTATCACATAATAAGTTTATTTAATTCCTAATACAAAAGGTGATAAAAATAATCAACATATACATACATATTGAAACTAACATATGAAATGTAAATAAGTTTCCCCAATCGGTAAACATAAACATAACCACTCTGAGTAATATGGTGAATGGTATCAAGATATCACATACACGGTCAAACTAATCATAAAACATTCAATAAAATATGTTATATGATAACATAAAACATTAATCCTAATTAAACATAAGATTTAATAAGAGTATTGAAATATATGTAAATACTCTTATAAAATCATCGATTAATAATTGAGAGAAACGCTCTTTTACTTCGTAAAGAAGAGTTATTTTGGGAAAATATTTGTATAAAACCAGAAGTGAACTAAAATATATATTTTTAATAATTAAATGGGTTATTTTAAAAAATATATCTTAAAAAATATTATAAAATACTCTTTAAAATAGATAAGTATTTGAGAAGTTCCTTTTAATCGGGCTTGTTTATTGGGAATATTTTGAGAACGATCCTTTTAAAACATGTAACTCCACATAAAATAAAGAAGGATTATGATTGGTAAATATATATAGAAAATTTAAACATAATTTATGAGGAGTTAATAATAATAATTAATAATTTTATTTGGGTAAATAGATAAAAATATTAACCCAAAAGAAATTGGAGTTTCGGGTAGAAAACCCTTACCTTATGTACGAATGTGTTCTGAAACTAACCTTAATGTCCTGGATAATCAAATTAATTCCATTAATTATCTAATTGATAAACTTATATAAATTTATTTTATTTATTATAATTTTATTAAGTTCATTTATGGAATTTTTGATGAGTTATAAGATGTAATTTTATTGCTTGGGATTGTTTGTTTCCTTGGTTTTCACGATTGGTATACTTGTATATGAGTAATGAAGTTCATGTAAAATGGGTATAATTCTCCAGAATTAGAATTAAATGTTATTAATGAAAAAAATAATTATAATTGGTATTATTTATTATTTTTATTTCATATATGTGTATTAATCATTAGATAACATGTTAATGATAATCGTTTAGCTTAATTTTAGTGGTTTTTCGATCACAATGAAATAGTTTTGTTCTATAATTTACTATTATGTATATAAAATGGTTCTAGAACATTACATAAGATATAATACATATTTTATAATATTTTTAAACATAAAAATGGTTTCATGACCATCCTTTAAGGAGAAATTGAAAAACAAAATTTATTTATCCACAAAAGTTGTAAATCGGCACCTATCGGATGATGATTTTGTTTTTAAAATAAAAGAGAGATATTAAGGGGATTGATAATGGATCTTCAATTAACATGATATAATTACAATATATAGATGATACTAGAGTTATAATGATCATTTTAACCTAGTAGGTGAGGATATTATAGGAAAAGAAAATAAATTGAAATGAAATTAAAAGAAAAAGGAAGAGGGTTTACCTCTTGAATTATCCTCCTTGAGAACCTCCTTAGGGAAAGGGATTTTGATATTTTGGAAAGAACAAGATCTCCTAGACATGGGTGAGAGACTAAGAAATATTATTTGGGTATAATTTAGACAATATTCAAGGCTTAGATGTGTGAGGAGAAGAGGGGGTGAGGGGTGGTTTTTATACTCGAGGAGAGGGGTGATTTCTCATTATTTTATTCATTATTTTATTATTTTTATCAAGACAATAAATAGTGTTGATTCTTATGGAGAAATATATTAATAAGTTCATTTGATTTCAAACCAAGGTTTATTACATTATCCATGACTCAATTAATAGTGTATTTATCTTATAATGTATTTATACTATAAATTATCATATTTTACTATTCACTAAAAATTCAAGTATTCCAGAAAAATCCCAAAAATTAACCCTAACAATTTTTTTAGGTTTATAATTAAAAAATGAAATCTAATTTACGAAAATAATTTTCTAATATGATAAATTTAATTTTTAATTAAAATCAGTATTTACTCTAAAAATACAATTTTAAATTTATAATCGGTTTTACAACACTTTCAAAAATTAAATAAGGTCTCATAAAATTATCCTAAAATCATAAGACAAGAAAAAATTGATTTATGAATAATTTTTATGAAAATGAATTTTAGTTTAAATGATTTTATTAATTATAATATTGTAATTAAATATTTATGACTTACAAAAAAACAACACTTAAATATTAATTTTTAAAATATTCATTTACTTACACTATGATATAATTATATCATAATTTACTTTATAAGATGGAAAAAATTTATTTATACTTTCATTGGTGATGTTACTATTCTATTGGTCAGTTTACTATTTATAAGGGACACATTACTATTCTTAAGGGCATGTTACTATTTCATCGGTATAGGTTCCTTAACTTCTATAAATACCTCTTATTTCATTAATTATTAATTTATAATGTCTTTATTTTGTTTTATAAGTGATTTTATATGATCTATAATATATTAAATAAACATAAGAAGATAAATTTCATTGATAGATTTATGGGTTGTTACATGTGAGTAGTCCATTATGATCGTTGTTCCATGTGGATCGTAATAGTGGGGTTCTTTTGACATATAGAGGTCATATAAATGGTTTTTTTTGGAAAAAAATCAGTTCAGAGGATGATTTCCTTGAGGTTTAGATTCAGAATACTTCATGGGGGTTGAGTTTTGAGTTGGGAGGCCCGGGTAAGTGTGAGCTCAGTGTTTGATCTGGCCTAAGCATACCATGGTGTTCTGCTTCAAGTTTCTTGGATGAATCTAAGGAGGTGATATTTGAGTGGTAATTCTAAAAATATCTTTATTTTTTACTATATATTATAACTAGTGGCTCAAGGTTAGAGAAGTTGATGTTTGGACCCAACCTTTGAGGATCAGGGTGGATGGAGCCTTTTGGGATTGGTTGACACAATAGTAATATGGTTATGGATGATTGTCATCATGGTGTTGATTTGAGTTTGAGGGGCTCTTGATGATGCCCATGGTGAGAAGGTTTCTAGTTAAGTGATCAATTATATTCCATGGTTGGCAGTTGATAATTCCCATATGGAAAGGGATTGATTTTGGATGCCTTGGTGTCATTTCATTGATCAAGTATTGGTTGGATTCTATTTAGGGATGATTGAGGATGTTTCTTATGTTAGGGTTTGGCTCTATAGTTTGGTGGTTACCAAGTTTTAGAGAGGATTTCTTTTCTTGAGTGTTATTTTTAAGGATCCAAGGAAGAATTCTTTTTTTTATGTTTGGATCCAGAGGGTCAAATGTGGGCCTGATTGATAGGAAGAACCTGAGTGGGTGCATGTGTGCCTTGTAGTTTGGTTATGGGTGTTCCTTGGGACCCAGGATGATGTATGATTTGATGGGGATAAGATGTTACTAGATGAGATATATGTATAGCTAGCTGTTTTCATGTTTTATTTAATTTAGGTGGAGACCTAGATTACCCCTTGGGGTAATTTTATATGGTTTGGTTGCCATGTTTTAGAAACTGGTTGTTTGGTAAGGGATTCGATGGCATGGAGAGCTAGAAAGATGATCCATGGGTATGGTTCCAGATATCCATGATTGAGATTGTAAGAGGGAGGATTTGTATCGATGTCCATAGATGTTTTATGGTTTAAGTTTTTTACTGAGGTTTTAGGCATGTTTATTTATACTATTTAATATAGTGGATTTGATGACCCATGTATGTGGTTTGGTAATGGATTGAGGCTCCGAGAAGGTGCAGTTTACAGCTTGGTTTGGTTTCTAGACTGATGCACTAGGAACCGCTGATGTTATGTATGGAATGAGTTGTATGTTTGGAAATATTTTTTTGATTCCCAGTTGGATTCATGGACTAATGTTCTATGTTTTAAGACCTGTGATTAATGGTTTTGGGAATTTGGGTTGATGCTTAACTCCCCGGTGCACCATGGTTTTCAGGGGAAAGACTGACGCTCCTGAACCCAAGGGTATGGACATGGCATTCCATATCAAGGTTGGGATGGTTGGACATGGTGTTTTGAGTCTCAGTTGGATACATGGATTAATGCTCCATGTTTTTTAACTTTTTACCTAGTGGTTAGGATGGCTAGACATAGAATACCTGATCCCAATTGGACACTTGGACTGAGGCTCCATGTGTGTCTATTAGTGAGCTTTGTGAATTATGGTTAAGATGATGAACCGATTCCCCATGTGACACCCTAAAAAACTAAAGTCAGAATCTTGTATTAGATAGCGTGTATGAAACGTGATATCAAGCACATAAGGTAATATAATATTTATATAATTTATAATATATTTAAAATATATTCTATATAGTTCAATGCATGCAAGACCGAGTTTCACCAAACAATGATATATTATTAAAATATTATTATAATAAGATACAAACTATCCATTATGAATAGTATTAACTAACTTATGAAAATATATGGTTTATAATAAAAAATATTAATTCATAGGTTAAAAATTTATTAGAAATGAATATAGAAACCAATTGAATATAAACGGAATGTTTTTATATAAAACCATTTTTATGCTCATGAAGTTGTTTTACCCTAATAAATTAAAGTAATTAAAATTATTTAATTATTTTAATGGAATATATATTTGATATATTCAATAAAATATTTTTCATATTCATTCATTGGGCTTTATGGGCATATGATAAGAACAAACCCTATTTCACACATAAAAACCTATATTTTTATAAAGGAAATTGTACCTCCTTTTAATGGAGAACCCATTTTAAATTTTAATTTTGACACTTTAATTGATTTAATATGTAAAAATAAACTTCATATTTTAAATAAAAACATAATAATTATGTTAGGTTGAAATTTTGATATTTTTCTGAGACATTTCATTTTTTTAACGAATTATTAAAAATACTAAATTTTAGTTCAAACTGCTTTTTAATATAATTTATTTATAAGGTTAAATTATAATTTTAATTTGTTTTAAAGTTTAAGTAGATAATATTTTTATCAATTAATATAATTTAGGTTATTTTAATCAATTTCACACTGAAATTGGCTATAAAAATATAGCTAACTTTCAGAGGTTTTTACTTTGAAAACCAGCATTGTCATCTCGTCTGTGGTATTAATTTTAATTTAACTTATACCACTTTTGTGATTTTAATTTGGAAAATTTTATTCCATATTTTTAATAATAATAATTTATATTATCTAATAAGACCAACTTTTTTTTGACCAAAAATATTAGTGAAAGTGATTAAAATTAATTACAATTATTAAGGAAAAATTAAACTTAATAAAGGACTAAACCTTTAATTTAAGTTCCCAAATGACCTATAAACCTGTCCAACACCCATTTTTTGTATTTATCACGTACATTAACCTTCCATTATTGAGTTTTTTTTGGTTTTTTGTGACTTTTTTTAGGTAATAACATGTTCACACCTAACTTGTTTCCAAAAATTCCAAGTGAGTCATTTTCCTTCCCTATAAAAGGCCACCACCTCTCCCCATTGCTAACATCTCTCAAAATACTTAAGTTTGGATAATATATGACCAAATAGATTCCCAAAAATACTACCCCAAAACTTGAAGCTTCTATTAGGTCATAAATCCTCCCAATTAATCATTTTGGTATAAACCAAAAGAAGTTACCTGATTAAGAGGTAACACCTTCTCTCATGCTTTTTAGTTTCATTTCCATTATACACTCTCTATAATATTATTATTATATTATTACATAACAAAACATTATCCTCAATATACTAGTATTATTTTATACTAAGGGTTCTACCTACACTTACACACACCTCCGTCTAATGGGCAATGAACAAGCGGTTTCTATGTATAACGAAATACTACCTCACGAAATGATGATTGTTCAATTTTCTCCTACCACCTATCATAGTGTCCATTATGATGGGAAATATGTTTATATATGTCATATATGATATTTAATATTTATTTATTCTTCTTTACTTTTATAATACATATATTTAATACTTTCCATTTGACGATAACATCATTTGAGGAAGTGTAGACCATAGCCCCCTCAAAGTGACGTGATTTGTTCACATGATACATGGAATGTATAAATGAATGGTTATAATTAAACATAATTTAAATACACAATATCAATAATATATTCATTAAATAATTATATTTCTGTAAATATAATATATATATATATATATATCATCTCCTTTATTACCCTTTCACACACTTTAAAATAGATAATGTGTTTTGTGGACGCATGGACTACCGCCTCCTCAACATGATGTGATTCCTTTTACATCACAAAAATATATATATAAGTATATATGTTTAAATAATATTTTATTTATTATATACAATTATCATTATGAAAATATTTTAGTTACTTACCTTCTTTCCACAATGATCATTTAAAAATGAGAATGTTACTCATACGTACGTATGATATATCGTCTCCATGATTGTAACGTTGGATCATTTTCATAACCATATTTAATGATTTATTTTAAAAGTATAATTTATGTAAAAATATGATAATTATTTCAAGTTTATTATTCTGGAGATGTTATATAATGACCCTTTTACCATAGTTGACCAATAATAGTTGTTTTGACACATAAACCAAATTTGGTCAAAAACACCTGACGTAAACTTAATTGTTTAAGTAGTGTAATAAAAATGGTTATAAGTGAAAAAAAATTAATTATAAATATGAAAAAAAATTCTGAATTATGTATAAAATTAATATAAATTTATTATATAGGAAGTTAGAGGACGCTCACCCTAAAGGCAACACATGGTAAGGGGTTTCATCTCACTTTTAATTTCCATGAGATACATGTTATGTATGTTATCCTCTATTTCCTTTTTTGTGGTGTATGTAATGACATGATTATATTATATTATTTTATACTTAAATTTAATGGTATTCATATATTCATTTTATGATCCCTCTTTCATGGGGTTTAAGATTCAAAAGTTACCAAATCGATAAAATGTTTTGTCTCAATTTTCCTTCTTTGAACTCATGTTTTATTATGTACCTAAACTCTTTTTCGAGGTGAATATGTTTCCATTTTACATGATATATCATGAATCTAAATATTTTCATGATATTATATTCTACATTTAATTTCCCTTTCTTACATGGATAGTATGATCCCGGTTACCGAGTTATAAGAGTTTATTGAGACAATCTCATCGCTTTTTCGAGATTGTTTATGTTTATGCTTCCTTTGATGAAATCTTATGATCCTTATTTCAATAACACTCATGAGTTTCATTATCTTATATTATTCCATAATATAATCATGTATTGGTACCATTTTCTACTCTTTGGTATATAATATAATTAAGAAAGTATTTCTAAGAAAGCTCAACTTTACCCTCTCTTTGGTTAGAAATATATTCAAAACCATGTTTCTTAGAAAGGGTTTACAATAATATTATTCCATTCCCATATAATCTTTAAAATAAATGTTTACCCTTTTTCCTTTTATCAATATATTAGGAGTCTTCTTGTCTCTTTCCAAACGAGTCATTTTCTACCCTTTTACCGTACAAAAGGAATATTCTCTTTACCTCGTATGCCATGTATAGATTTATCCACCATCATTTATTTGAAGACTCCTTATCAAGATCAAAAGGTTTATTTTTAAAATACATTTAAAATATATTTTCAATGAAAAGTATTTTCAAAAAAAATTCAAAAGTAAAGGATATTTTCCTCAAGAATATTTTTAAAAGTTATTCTTTTATTTCATTAATGAAAACAACCCTTTATTTTACTCCACTCAGGATTTTTTGCATTTATATAATCCTAATTATTCCTCTGGATAGTTTATAATTGATTTGGAAAAGGATAGTATTCAAATTCACTTCCTCGATTCATTCTTGAAGTCCCCTTGAAATGTTCAATTTCATATAATCATTGAGAATTGAATTTATACTAATTATCCATATCATTTATCATGGATATTGTTATTTCCTAAACCATATACCATTTTATATATGGTGTTTCATTTGATATTTATTTTCATAAATCCATATTCTTTATTCAATATGGATATTCGATATGTCTTGTTATTTATTTTATTATTCAATATGAGGAATGATTTGGAAATGCAATATACGGGTTAGGGACCATTTAAGGAAAGTCCTATGAGTTGGGGACTAGTGAACGAAATCACCTCGACGCATCAGTATCCTCGTGAGATGAAATTTTTGGCTATCTACCTTAAATGGGGTTTTACCTAATAGATAAATCGTCTTGTGAAAGGTCTTAATGGTACTGATTCCATGTACCTAGGAAACACGGTATCCAATAATTAATCATTGCTTTCATATTAGTTTTAGTTATTATTCATCTATGAGATTTTTCGTTGACATATCTATGGATAAATTTAATTTCAGTTCATTGATTAATGGCATGTGTTTTAGTTTCATACCTTTACATATTTATTTGTCTTTGTCTATTTATTTTAATGGCATGTATTTCTAGTTATTTACCTTTCCATATTGACTACTCGCATTAATTCATTATTTCTTATGATATATTTTTTCCTCACTAAGAATTTGAGCTCACCCTTATTATGTTTCATTCCCCAAGATTCCATGAAGCATACTATGAAAGATATATAGGAATATAGTAGATGAATTATATTTAACCACTAAGTTTTTTATTTGTTTATATGAAAAAAAAATATGTTGTAATTAGTGTATCCATTTGTAATACAATTCTTATTTATTTATCTTATTTTCCAAGAATACTAATCCGATTGGTCCTTTGGGACTTGATTCCTTGTAATCATGCCAATTTAATTGATATAAGACACCATCTTTGATATATCTAGGGTTTGGTCGCTAAAGTTGGTATCAAATTAAGTTTAGTAGCAACCTTGAGAACTAGATTTACGAAAACATAGATTAGAGAACATAACCCTAAGATAGAATTTTAGGGTAAGTATATATGAAAACCATATAATTTTGTTAAAGTATAGATTATGTGGGTATTACTAGAAATTAATCCCTTTCTGGATACTACAAGTGGGGGTGGTTTATTCTCGCTCAAATTTACCCAAGAGAAGAAGGTAAGACGGTCCTTGTAGTTTAGCTTGGGTTATCGAATCCACAGAGACCTAAGAAGAAACCTATAGACACATACATTCTATGGACTGTTTTCGGCTATGAAGTGGCCAACTTGGATTTATTTTGGATGGGTATGAAATATATCTAATATATTTAAGTGAATTCAATTTAAAATAATGGGTTGATCCTAGGTTATCGCTCGGGGTGGATTGGACGTATTTCCTTTTTAATGATTTCAATTTCTTATATTTGAGATGGGTTCATTTAAGGAGATAAAACAACATCATCACTTACTGGTTTAATGCCTACACCCTTTAATAATAATCACCTATAAACTTGAATGATCAAAGTTTTGAGCACTTCAAGGTAAAGGTTCGTATTAGAACTTGAAGTGTGTGGCCTTAAATTCAACAAGGACGATGGAGTTTAAAAACCATCAAATAAAAATATCAATTAAAGAAGTTATTATAAATTAATGAGGTGATAAATAAAATCCAATCCAGCCCCTTTATACTCCCTTGGATCAACCCATAAGTGGGTTATCCCTCAATTGATTCTATGGTTTCAATGGAAGCGGAAAGTAGACTCATGAGGGAGGAAATGGAGAAGTAAAAAAAACGCAATAAAATAACAATCACTCCACCGTTGTGTGATAATATCACAAGGTTTGGTATGAACAAGTTCACACCTTGAAACAACGGTATCAAAGTGATAAGGATAAGAACATAATAATAAGAGAAGAAGAACTTTTATTAAGAAACAAGGATAAATTAAAACAACTTACATGTGAAGGAAGAACATTACAAAGAGAAATTGGCAGCATAACATTAAGATGAAAACAAGCTCAAAGATTATCAACTCCTCCACCACCACTGCCTTAAATAGGAATTTTTGAGCCCTTGGGTAGAGCCTCCAACAGTACAAGTCATCCCACTTCATTATGGTAGGTCTAGGGTGGTGGAAAGTTTGTGGAAAGAAGACTTTCCACCCTTGACCCGAAAATGCATCCAGCTTTCATGCACCGAACAGACGCGGTTGAAAAACCTTCTATATGGCAGACTTTGGGTGGTCCATAGAAGACTTAAATTATTCTCTGTATGTACCCTAACATCCTGTAAATTATCATCACAAAAGGAGTTATGGTTTTTGAGATATGGTTTAATTGGTGGGATATTTTTCTGGGCCGCAGAATCTGGCCCAGAATTTTATCTCTAACTTGGGCCGCCTAAAGGGACACCATGGAGGCCGAATTATCATTGTATCCTGAAGAGTTATTTGTTCTTATACATGTATTCTAGAATCCCAAGAAATTTGGGATTACTTGGGCCTGTATTTTTGGACCCACAGTCTCATCAGTGGGCTGGTGTCCAATCTTCCTTCTCCAGAATTGCTTCCTTTCATTGACAAATATCTTCATCATCCTCCATGAATTATCCATTGATCCCTGAATGAAACATGTTAATATTGGAGTATAGATAAATTTCCAAAAATATCAAATTAAAATATTTATAATAAGATGAATCGTTTGGTTCTTTAAATGATGTTCAAAAATGTACCACATAATAGTGCATTTTAAGAAGGTATTACAATCATAATGTGAAATGATGTTCAAAGTGTAAAATGCACTAAAATGGTGTTTATGAATAATAAATAACATGAATATTATATACATTACCAATTAATATTATCCTCATTTAGTGGCTAATCACACCCCCCAACTTGAGTTTTTCTAGTCCCGAGCAAAATATATCTCAACAATATGAAATTCAAATTCTCTTTTCCAAAAAACATTTTAATACACAATGATCACCAAAAAACCTTATTACAAACAATCATGAAACCCATACAAATATTTTAATACAATATAGTTTCATAATCATATCCCAATCTCAAGCCCATTCCTTTGTTAAAATTCATTTCCATATTTCATCCAATATTAATTAAGTATGAGGATGTGTTGTGCATCACAATAGACATGGGGGTTTATCTTTATTCAAGGGGGAAATGACGGAAGCGCTAGGTGGAATCACATTTCAATATTAAGATGAGTATTAAAATTTTTTTTGTATCATATATATTTTTTTTTTGTTTTTTTTTTTGCAATTTTGCCATGGTAATTGAAGTTGCACTCAAAAGAGTCAACCCCTGTAGCGAGACTTTGCCGATGACTCACAGGCTCAAAGACCTTAGGGCACCAAGTGAAACCCACATACTTGGGCATCATCTCGAGTTAACTCAGTCAAAAACAAATTCAAATTACCAAAAATAGAGATAAAATTACTAACTCTGGGCCAGACAACTATGGATTCATGATCCCCAAGTGCCGAAAGCCACGCATTAGGTCATTTCATTTCTCTACACGCATTTTTTTTTATTTATTTTTTCTTGAATACTCATATTAAACTAAAATGATCACCAAACCTATGCTATTTATTTAGGGGACCTCATGAACTCAAACTAATAATCCACTATCCAAAGGACGTGCATTGTGATCTTTTTTTTATTTGGATGAAAATATAAACGATGAAATATCACATTGGACATCCACACTTTCCAAAATCAATGCCCATGAAATTATACAAGGATTAAAATCATAATGAGGGTATACTAAATTATTTGATATTCAGTTTCAAAGTGTGCAATGTGTATTACCATGTTTAAAGTTAAAGGAATTTTTCCTTCCATTTTCACAAAAAAAAAATTGCAAATCATTTATCATTTTTTTTGACACAAAAGCATTTTTTATTTTATCTCCCCCCCCCCCAACTTAAAATAACATTGTCCCCAGTGTTTAAAGAAAAGAAAATTTATAAGGGGTAGAGGTAGATAATGAAAGTTTAAAAAGGAAATTGAAAATGAGGGTCATGGAATGAAGTCACCTGGTGGTTGAAGTTTGAAGTTCTTGCTGCTCCAATTTAGTCCTTTGATATCCATGTCACTTGCAGAGTTCCCTAGTGGAAAAAGTAAAACAAACAAACAAAACAAAAGATTATATATATATAAAAGTAAAATATAAGTATATATATAAAATAAAATAAACTGATGATACATTGTCTTCTTTTTAAATTTCTGGGTAAGGTATTACTCAAGGATCACACCACGTGACACAGATGAATATGGTGCTCCCCTTTCATACCCATCCATACTCATAATAGAAGAACAGGTCAACAGTCTATTTTTTTTAAATATAAAAATGATTAATTAAAATATAAATTTTATTAAAACAACAAAATGATAGGAAACTTGAAAACCATGGGTTGCCACCCATATAGCGCTTTGTTTAAGGTCGTTAGCTCAACTTGAACCCCCCAACTTATCCAATACCAACTTTCAACATTTTAAGGACCACATGTTTCTCTATGTCCACTAGATTGATATTTATTCTTTGTTTATAATTTTTGTTGTATTCAAACCTATTTTCTAAAATGAGTGGTAAAATCCAAGGAATATCAAAAATGGTTGATCCAGTTTCCTCTGTAGTATTTCCTAAGACATTATGAATAATCACCTCTTTAGTGGTTTCAAAATAATAAATGGTGAAAAATAGAAGTTTTTGGCTATCCCCAATTAATGGAAACTTGAGGGTGGATGGAAAGTCATTTTGTTCAAGTTCAAGTAGGCTAAAACTTTCAAACATAGGTTGGGACTTTGAATTGAACTCAGTTTCATTTTCAAAATTTCTCAACAGAATTGGTTCCTTTTGAATAGAATATTCAACCACCAAATTGGAAAGATCAGTTTCAGGAATGGGTATGGACTCAAAGTTTGTGATTTCTCTTAATGGTTCAGTGATTTGTATTTTTGAAAAATCATCAATGGAGTTATATTCATGAGACTCAATCCATGATGTCAAATTTCCCTCTTGTGAATACAAAAAATCATTTTCCTCTTGATTTAAACACCCATCAACAATTCCATGATCCTCCTCATCTTCCCCAAATCCAAAGGTTTTCTCTTCAGTAAATTCATGAGAGGTTTATGGGAAACTAGACACTTCACATAAGGTTATGGAAGGTACAGTTTGTGTAGGGATGGGTTCCTCGCAATGTTTAATGCTTTATAGTTCTAACCTCAATGATGAAACCTCAAAATTCATTATCTCCATTTTTTGACACAAATTTTCAAGTAATGGTTGTGGATCACGATGGGTAAGGTGTTGAGAAATATGGTCTATTTCAGGTGGATAATTAAGTTGTTGGAATTGCACAGGAGGGTGTTCATATTGCCTCTGTGGGGATTGAAACTCATTATATATTGGAATGTTTTGTGGATCATAGGAGTAAAAACATTGTGTTTCATTAGGTAGTTGATGATTCCACAAGTAGAAATTAGGATGGTCATTGTACATCATACATGAGGTTGGGTGATCAAAGTGGGGATAGGTTTCCCATGTTTGGATTTGTTCAAAAGGGTTTTCCATAGGAATGAAATTGGGGATGAGATAAGAGAAGTGGGATGAAAAAAAAGGATGATAGTGTCTAAGATAACTTACTTAGGTCCCCGGAAATGGCGCCAAAATTTGATTCTCGCTCAAATTTACCCAAGAGAAGAAGGTAAGATGGTCCTTATAGTTTAGCTTGGGTTATGGAATCCACAGAGACCTAAGAAGAAACCTATAGACATGTACATTCTATGGACTGTTTTCGGCTATGAAGTGGCCAAATTGGATTGATTTTGGATGGGTTTGAAAGATATCTAATATATTTAAGTGAATTAAATTTAAAATAATTGGTTGATCCTAGGTTATCGCTCGGGGTGGATTGGACGTATTTCATTTTTAATGATTTCAATTTCTTATATTTGAGATGGGTTCATTTAAGGAGATAAAACAACATCATCACTTACTGGTTTAATTCCTACACCCTTTAATACTAATCACCTATACACTTGAAGTATCAAAGTTTTGAGCACTTCAAGGTAAAGGTTCATATTAGCACTTGAAGTGTGTGGCCTTAAATTCAACAAGGACGATGGAGTTTAAAAACCATCAAATAAAAATCTTAATTAAAGAAGTGATTATACATTAATGAGGTGATAAATAACATCCAATACATCCCCTTTCTACTCCCTTGGATCAACCCATAAGTGGGTTAGCCCTCCATTGATTCTATGGTTTCAATGGAAGCAGAAAGTAGACTCATGAGGGAGGAAATGGAGAAGTAAAAAAACGCAATAAAATAACAATCACTCCACCGTTGTGTGATAATATCACAAGGTTTTGTATGAAAAAGTTCACACCTTTAACCAAAGGTATCAAAGTGATAAGTAGAAGAACATAATAATAAGAGAAGAAGAACTTTTATTAAGAAACAAGGATGAATTAAAACAACTTATATGTGAAGGAAGAACATTACAAATAGAAATTGGCAGCATAACATTAAGATGAAAACAAGCTCAAAGATTATAAACTCCTCCACCACCACTTCCTTAAATAGTCATTTTTGAGCCCTTGGGTCGAGCCTCCAACAGTACAAGTCATCCCACTTGATTATGGTAGGTCTAGGGTGGTGGAAAGTTTGTGGAAAGAAGACTTTCCACCCTTGACCCGGAAATGCATCCAGCTTTCATGCACCGAACAGACGTGGTTGAAACAAATTCTAGATGGAAGAATTTGGGTGGTCCATATAATACTTAAATTAATATCCTTATTTCCACTAATATCATGTAAAATATCAGCACAAAAGGAGTTATGGTTTTCGAGATATGGTTTAATTGGTGGGTTGTTTTTCTGGGATGCAGAATCTGGCCCAGAATTTTATCTCTAACTTGGGCCGCCTAAACGGACACCATGGAGGCAGAATTAGCATTGTATCCTGAAGAGTTATTTGTTATTCTATATTTATTATATAATCTCACGAAATTTTGGATTCCTTGGACTTGTATTTTGGGCTCCACAGTCTCATCAGTGGGCTGGTGTCCAATCTGCCTTCTCCAGAATTGCTTCCTTTCATTGCCAAATATCTCCATCATCCTCCATGAATTCTCCATTGATCCATGAATGAAACATGTTCATATTGGAGTGTAGATAAATTTTCAAAAATATAAATTAAAATATTTATAATCAGATGAATCATTTGGTTCTTTAAATGATGTTCAAAAATGTACCACATAATAGTGCATTTTAAGAAGGTATTACAATCATAATGTGAAATGATGTTCAAAGTGTAAAATGCACTAAAATGGTGTTTATGAATAATAAAGAACATGAATATTATATACATTAACAATGAATATTAGCCTCATTTAGTGGCAAATCAGTGGTCTTAGAACATATGTACTTAGGAGTAATAACTCTAACAAGGTGTTCTGAGCCTGACTTGGGGTAACCTGGTACATGAAAACGGGAGTTATTGCGCACCTGGTTTGACACTCCTGGGGGATATGCTTAGGATAATCCAATTTTTCTTTACAAACCATTATGAAGTATTTGGATACATAATAAGTAACTCAGTTAAACCTAAGGAGTTTTAGATTGAATATAAGGTTTCCGGATTTAGAAATCCAATTAATGATATTACAGATAAACCCTAGACCAAGGAAGGACCTATGTGGAAATAAAATGGATGAAGTATTTATGTGTTGATATTGTAGTGAAAACCTTAATTAAAAGGATATTTAGTGTTTAACATTATTTTAAGTATTTCAATCATATTTATTTTTGAAATTATATTAATAGGGTTTTAGAAAGTACAACCTGTAATCCGGTTGAAAACTAATCAAATATGGCATGGTTGTGGGTCTTTAACCCATTACCAAAGTATGATAAGGTTTTTACGCCAACCACTAACCTATGAAATGACCTGGTTAATTTTTCATTATTTTTAGTTAAAAAAATTAATTAATATATTTTAATGATGAACTATTAGTATCACTTTTTAGGATTAGAGATTAATCTATTAAATATATTTTCTTTCGAAGATGGTTAAGGACAAACAGTTATACTTTCCACTCTTTTATAGAATTATGATCCTTTTAAAGTTTCTTTTAGTGCTTCAAGAATAAAAAATCATTATTGGTAATTAATTTCTAGGAGTAAAGATATGAATTAGAATTTGATTAAAGCACAACCAAAAGTTAGGATTTTTCATATTAAATTGAAACCTACCAAGTAAGAATGTTTCCTTGTATTCTTGGTTAGTAAAATAATTGCCCAACATTAGAAAATGAATTAGAAATAAAATTTTGTCCTAATACCTTAATTTATATTTAACCAATGTTATTCTAAATCATCTCTTATTTATGTCTTTGAGGCCCTCAACTTTCCATTGATCAATCACTTATTTTTTATTGATAACCTCAATCACTCCCTATAATTATTTACGTTTTCCCTCAAATTATGTATCTATACTTTCCACTAATGTTCTCCTACTTAGAGACCTAGTTACATGGTATTCCATGTGACCCTTATACTTTCCATTCTATCTTTTCTAGAGGATTTTTTATTAACCCTTCTCATGATGTGGTATTTCAAACATAGGAAATATCAAATAATATATCACCATGATCGCGTTTAAATTGTGAGGGTGCAATTTAAATAAGGTGGGGAGAATGTGACGCTCCAAAAAACTAAAGTAAGAACCTTGTATTTGATAGAGTGTATGAAATGAAATAGAAATCGTTTAAGGTAATGTAATATCTACATACTTTATAATATATTTAAAATAGATTTTATATAATTCAACGCATGTAAGACCGAGTTTCACCAAACAATGATATATTATTAAAATATTATTATCATAAGATATAAACTAGAAATTATGAATATTATTAACTAACTTATGAAAATATATGGTTTATAATAATAAAATATTAATTCATAGGTTAAAAATTAATTATAAATGAATATAGGAACCAATTGAATATAAACAAAATGATTTTATATCAAACCATTTTTATGCTCACGAAGTTGTTTTACCCTAATAAACTAATATAATTTTAATTAGTTAATTATTTTAATGGAATATATATGTTATATATTAAATAAAATATTTTTTATATTCATCCATTAGGATTTATGTGCATAGGATAAGAATAAACCCAATTTCACACATAAAAACCTATATTTTTATAAAGGTAATTTTACCACCTTTTAATGGAGAACACATTTTAAATTTGAATTTTAAAACTTTAATTGATTTAATATGTCAAAATAAACTTCATATTTTAAATTTAAACATAATAATTAGGTTAGGGTGAAATTTTGAAATTTTTCTAAGACATTTTATTTTTTTAACTAATAGTTAAAAATACTGAATTTTAGTTCAAAAATAATATTTAATATAATTTATTTATAAGGTTAAATTATAATTTTAATTGGTTTTAAAGTTTAATTAGATAATATTTTTATCAATTAATCTAATTTAGGTCATTAGAATCAATTTTATATTGAAATTTACTATAAAACTGTATCCAACTTTCGTATATTTTTACTTCAAAAACCCGTATTATCATCCTGTTTGTGAGATTAATTTTAATTTAATTTATACCACTTATGTGATTGGAATTCAGAAAAATGTATTAAATATTTAGAATCATAAAAATTTATAATTTATAATAATACCAAAATTTATTTATTACCAAAAATATTAGTGAAATTGATTAAAATTAATTAGAATCATTAAGGCAATATTAAGCTTAATAAAGGACTAAGCCTATAATTTAGTGCCCAAATGACCTATCCACTTGTTAAAAACCCATTTTATGGACATATATCGGTAATTAAACTTCAATTATTGATTTTGGTTGGTTTGGTATGACTTTATTTATCTAAAAACATGTGCACACATAACTTGTTTCCAAAAATTACAAGTAAGTCCTTTTCCTTCCCTATAAAAGGCCACCACCTCTCCTCATTCCTCACACCTCTCAAACCACTTAAGTTTGGATAATATCTGACCAAATAGATTCCAAAAAATTATCCCCTAGACCTTAAATCCTCTATTAGGTCATAAATCCTCCCAATTAATCATTTTGGTATAAACCAAAAGAAGTTACCTAATTAATAGGTAACACCTTCTCTCGTGATTTTTAGTTTCATTTCCATTATAAACTCCCTATAGTATTATTATTCTATAATTAAATAACAACACATGTATCCTAAATATATTATTTTGTTTTTATACTAATTTTTTTACCTATACTTACACACACCTCCATCTAATGGGCAATGAATATACTGTTTCTATGTAAGGTGAAATATTGCCTCACGAAATGATGATTCTTCAATTTTCCCCTACCACCACTCATGGTGGACATTATGATGGGAAATATGTTTATATATGTTATATATGATATTTCATATTTCTTTATTCTTTATTCATTTTATAATAAATACATTTTATACTTTCCATTTTATGATAACATCATTTGAGGAAGTGTGGACTACTGCCCCCTCAAAATGATGTGATTCGTTCACACGATACATGGAATGTATAAATGAATGGTTATAATTAAACATAAGTGATATAAAAAATCAATAATATATTCATTAAATAATTATATTTCTATAAATATAATATATATATATATATATGTAACATATCCTTTATTACCCTTTCACACACTTTAAAATAGATAATGTTGTTCGTGGATGTGTGGACTACCGCCTCCTCGACATCATGTCATTCTTTTAACATCACAAAATTATATATATATATATATATATATATAAGTTTATGTAATAAAATAATATGGTATTTATTATATAATTATCTTTCTATAAATATTTGAGTTACTTACCTTCTTTCCACAATAATCATTTAAAAATAGAGAATGTTACTCATGCATACGTACAGCCTACTATCTCAATGATTGTAACATTGTCTCATTTTCATAACCATATTTAATTATTTATTTTAAAATTATAATTGACATAAAAATATGATAATTATTTCATGTTTATTATTCTATAGACGTTATATAATGACCCCTTTGACCACAGTTGACCAACAATAGTTGTTTTGATATATAAACCAAATTTGGTCAAAAACACCCGATGTAAACTTAATTGAATAAGTAGTGTGCACAACATAGTTATAAGTGTAATAAAATTAATTATAAATATGAAAAAAAAAATTAATTAAGTATAAAATTAATATAAATTTATTATATAGGAATTTAAATGACGTTCACCCAAAAGGAAACACAAGGTAAGGGGATTTCATCTCACTTTTAATTTCTGTGAGATACATGTTATGTTTGCCACTCTTTCCTTTTTTGTGGTTTATGTACTGCCATGATTGTATTATATGTATTTTATACTTAAATTTAAGGGTATTCACATATCTATTTTATTATCCTTCTTTCATGGGGTTTAATATTCAAAATTTACAAAATTGGTAAAAAAAATTTGTCTTAATTTTCCTTCTTTGAACTCATGTTTTATTATGCACCTAAACTCTTTTTTGAGGTGCATATATTCCCATTTTAAATGATATATCGTGAATCTAAATATTTTAATGATATTATATGCTTCATTTAATTTCCCTTTCTTGCATGGATAGTATGATCCCAATTATTGAGTTTTGAGAGTTTATTGAGACAATCTCATCGCTTTTTCGAGATTGTTTATTTTTATGCTTCCTTTGATGAAATATTTTGATTCATCTCTCAATAAAACTCATGAGTTTTCTTATACTATATTATTATATGATATAATCGTGTATTGGTACCATTTTCTACTCTTTGGTACATAATATAGTTAAGAAATTATTTCTAAGAAACCCGAATTTACCCTCTCTTTGGTCATAAATATATTCAAAACCATGTTTCCCAAAAAGGGTTTATAAAAATATTATTCCATTCCCATATAATCTTTAAAAGAAATTTTTACCCTTTTTCTTTTACAAATATCTTAGAAGGAATATTCTTTTTTCTTTCTAAATGATTCATTTTCTACCCTTTTACTATACTGAAGGAATATTCTTTTTACCTCGTACGACATGTATGGATTTATCCACCGTCATTTCTTTGAAGCCTCCTTCTCAAGTTCAAAAGGTATATTTTTAAAATATCTTTAAATTATATTTTTAATGAAAAGTTTTTTCAAAATATTTTTCAAAATCAAAGGATATTTCCCTCAAGAATATTTTTAAAAGTTATTATTTTATTTCATCAATAACAAAACCCCTCTATTTTTATCCACTTGGGATTTGTTGTATTGTTATAATACTAATTCTTCCTAAAGATAGTTTATGGTTGATTTGGATAATGATAGTATTCACATTCACTTCCTTGATTCTTTCTTGAAGTCCCCTTGTAATTTTTAATTTCATATAATCATTGAGCATTGAATTTCTCATAATTACCCATATCATTTATCATGGATATTAATACTGCCTAAATTGTATACCATTTTACATATAGTGTTTAATTTGAAAGTTATTTGATTAAATGAGGTATTATTTATAAATACATATTCTATATTCAATATTGATATTTGATATGGATTTTTATTTATTTGATTATTCAATATGAGAAATGCTTTGGAAATGCAATATACAAGTTAGGGACCATTTAATGAAAGCCTTATGGGTTGGGGACCGGTGAATAAAATCCCCTTGATGAATTAGTATTATTAAGAGACGAAATAGTTATATGGCCACCTTAGATGGGTTTTTACATGATATCTAACCCATCTTATGAAAGGTCTTGACAGTATTTATTCCATGTACCTAGGAAACATGGCGTCCAATAATTAAGCATTTCTTTCGTATTAGTTTTGGTTATTATTCATACATGAGATTTTATGTTCACATGTCTATGGATACATTTCATTTTAGTTTATTGATTAGTGGAATTTTTTTTAGTTTCATAACTTTCCATATTTATTTTTCATTATCTAGTTATTTTAATGGCATGTATTTTTAGTTATTTACCATGCCATATTGACTACTCTCATTAATTTATTATTGCTTCTGCTATATTTTTACCTTAATGAGAATTTGAGCTCACCTTTATTATGTTTCTTTCCCCAAGAATCCATAAAGAATACTATGAATGATATACAGTAATATAATAGATTTATTAGATTTATCCTCAAAGTTGTTTATTTTTTTGGAAGAAAAAAATATGTTTTAATTAGTGTATCCATTTTTAATACAATTCTCATTTATGTATCCAGTTTTCCAAGACTACTAAATTGATCGGTCCTTCAAATCTTAATTCCTTGTAATCATGATAATGTAATTGATATCAAACACCAACTCTGTGTTATCTAGGGATGGGTATCTACACTCTAGGAATAGTTGAGTTGATATATATAGTTTATGTAATGGACTGATGCTTCATGCTTTATAGTTATAATACATGAGATAGATGTTAGACTAAAGGTCTGGGCTTGGTAGTACTCTTGTGTGGCAATGGGGATAGATGTGTCAAGGTTAAAAGTATGAGATAATGTTTGGTTATGAGGACATGGTATAGGATGACTTAGATTAGTATATCAGGTGATAGGACTATAATAGTATGGTTTCTTAGTATTTTCAATATATGGTTATGAATTTTTTAGATATAGAGCCAATAGGTTATTTGGGATGCACAATCATGGAAACGAGATCAGAGATATTCTAGAATTGGTCGAAGTAGGTATGGTCTATTGAGGTATTGGACCTACATATCAATGGTTTTTTATTTATAGTTTTTTTTTTCAATTTCATATTGGCTAGGTTGATCATATTTCATGAGCATGCACATATGGAAGATTTTATAGGTTCACTATTAAGGGTGGCCTGCTGATATTTTTTTATCACCCCCTGTACATAAACATTAGTGTGCGTAGATACCTTATATCTGGTTTTAGGTTGATCATGGATGCACAGTGGATCAGGCTGAGGACTTGGTTTTTATGGTTTAGTGAGATGCTCATGTGGAGTCTACTGGTTCAGCTAGAGTAGCTTTAAAAAGTAATGGATATTGGGTATGTGTTACATCCTAGAGTTGGAAGTAGGGCCTATTTTATTTACTTTTCAGTTTTTTATTTTTTTGTATATGTGTTTGGCCTAGTGGTAGATCATGGTTGTATGTATGACATGGTTGTTCAGTCCTTTACTAAATTTTCATTTTATTACTACATGTTTAGTTTCAATTTATTTATTCTTAAACATTCTCAATTATGTATGATGTTTGGTTATTTACTTATAGTTGTGCACTATGATATGGGAGTATAGTCTCCTCACATATCCACTTTAGACTCCCGCTTCTAGTTGGAAGCCTTTGGCATATGAGGAGTCTCACTCAAGGTTTTGTGGAAAACTAGGTCGAAGCATCGGTTTAGCATCTATCGATTCAAAACGTTACAAAGTGGAATCAGGGAAGTTAATTTATTGTTATTTATCTATTTGGGGTTTGGTAGAAAAGATATATAGGAATGTGTCAGAACTTGTGATGGATATCAGGTTGGTACATTGTAAACACCTATTCCGATATGAAGTCTAGGTTACCAGGGATTGGTATTAATGTTCTGGATTTCTGATGTTACTGTTGTATATGATTTTTTCTTTGATAGAAGCACATTTTGTTCATATTTGACAGTTTATGATGGATTTCAGGCTCTTGGACCATTGGAAAGAGGCTTTTGAGTTGGTTTGACTCTTGGCCTATAGAGGAAAGTAGTGTCTCATGCATCATGATAGGAACATAGGATCCCCATGTTATAGGATTTATAGTGTGTGATTTTATGTATTTTCTTCTGACATCAGGTTTTTTGGATCTATGGTGAGATGCTCAATGGTGGGGATGTTAGTGTGGTTTTGTGTGTGGTTAGTGTAATGACCTTGGTGGGTCAGTATGGTATAAGTGTATGGATTTAGACCCCTTTTATATGTTTTGTTTGAGTTTTGTAATACATTCGTGTCCTCTAAGGTGTGGTTTTATGTGTAGATGCTCGAAGAAGATGGACACCCTTGTTGTGGGTAGTTGATTTCTATATGACACCTTTATGGTGTAGTACCCTAAAGGAGAGTGTTTTGTTTTGCTGATGTTTTATGATGATGAGATGGGTGAATGAGGATTACCCATGATTTGTGGACTTATATGAGTTGGAATATACCTAGGTGGTTAGACCTAGTGTCTTGACATGAGACTTGATCAGATAGGCTAGGTGGGAGAGCCTAGTGGCCTTTCTAACATGACTCTAGACCAGGAAGTCGGATCTTTTTGTATTTAAGGGTGACCTTTGAGAGGTTTCGGCTAAGTTATGAGCAACTTCGGGTGTGCGAGGAATATATGGGTGTTTTGGACTTGTGAAAAATGGTGCATGAAGGGTACAGCTGAGTTTGAGGTTTGGGCTTATTGGATGACTTCTGTTTTTTATGGTGCACTTGTGTTCTGATGTTTCCGTTTTATAGTAGGTTTCTTAAGGGGTATTTTCATTCAGGTGGCTATCCTAGGAAATATTTTTGCAGGTGATCTGAGTCCAGTGGTTTTAGGTTGGATCAAGAGCACAAGAAGTGCTTTAGGTTTCATGGTTTAGGATTCTGATCTTAGTTTTCATGAGATGTGACTCATTGGAGTTAGAATAATCTTTTTGTTTGGTTTATGTAAAAGTGTGTAATGGTTATGTAATAGTGTAACCTTAGAGAAGAAAGTTCTGGTGATGCACTATGTTATTTGGTTTGTGGATAGGAAATTACGGGAGTGTATGTCTGAGGTTCTATAGTTGGGTTAATGGTCATGAGTGGGATGAGAATTTTTTCAAGTGTAATAAGTGGCTTTTGGGCATGGTCACCCGATTCCTTGGGATATAACTGTGATGTTTTGGGGTGGATGAGGTTGCAATGGTATTCATCAATAAAATTTTAGTATACTTCTAGTTTAGAGATTATCATTACCAATATCTTGACATCGTCCTAAGTATGCTTAGAGAGAACCATATTTATTCCATGCTATATTGATGTTTCCTTAGGTTGGTAAGGTGCCTCCTATTATGTTGTTCTCATGGAGCGGTGTGTGTGAGAAACCATATAGTGGGGAGTGCACTATCATATTTCTGTGAGTGAGATCCCAGTGATGGGTCAAATATCGATGAATACCATTGGTGCTATTCTCGAATGTCGGTAATGGGAAATAGTATTTGTTTGGTTTTGCTGCTCTGGTGGGAGAAAGGTGTACATGTCGATCTCTAGGATTGATCGTTATTGGGGCATGGATCAGGGAAAATATTCTTGTTTTTGAGGTGATGATAAGAATACTCCTATCTTGGGGAGTACTAGATCAATTATGGTGGTGTGACCCTTATGTGGGTAATTTTGAGGATGTAGTAATGACTATGTCGAGTGGGTTGGTGGACTACTGATAATGTGATTTGAAAGGCAACTTCCATAATGCAAAGCATCATGGATCAAAATCAGTAGATGTTGGTCGAGTTCTATGGTGGGGAACACCATGAGTTTTATGAATATTTTTAAATGATTTTGTGGCATATGGAGATGTATGGGTGTGGTTAGGCATTGTCCTAGTGGTTTTCTAATGGAGTAAAGTAGTGTCTTGGACTTTAGATGTGTTTCACTCCCTCTCTTAGAGGATATGTAGAGAAATTTAGTTAGCGTATTTGAGTAGAACGCAGCAAGTTAAGCTTAGGTTTATGACCAATGTGGGTCAGGTTGTGTGGTTGGAAGATCATCTAGGCTTCTCAAGGATGATAAATTTTATAGTGGGGAAGTTATAGAGTCCTGAGTTTTCTATATTTTTAAATTTGAGTAAAAAATTTAAATTTTTGTTTTTGAGTGCTCATGAGGGGTCAAATGGACATTTTACCCTAGAATATGGCCTTAGATAATTTTTTTTACCACTTAATTGGTCCCAAAATAGGGTTTTTACCTTATTATGGGATTTTGGTTGAGTTTTGAGAAGTTGGAGTTTTGGCTAAATATTTAATATTTAGTTAATTAAATATTAAATTAGTTTTGTGGTTTTTGGTGGCTGTATCTTTTGAGGGGAGAATCAGACTGATATTTTGACTCTATGGTTGAGTTCGGAATGGGGGTATTACTAGGTGAGGTATAAACTCACTTTGGGTTCTGGGACTCTGGACAAATGTTAAATGGGGGGTTAATTAATTAATTAATTAATTTAATTTAATTTAATTTAAAGAGTCTCCCCCTCTATTTTGGGGTTCTCATGCATGGAAAATGGGGGGAAGGTCTTCTCCTTCATGTTCAAAGCCTGGATTAATAGTGGTGAATAGAGAGATGTCACTGAACTTCATCCTTGGAATAGATCGGGACCGAATCAAGGTACGACAGCTTCCAGGAATGAATTTGGACCCCAAGCTTCGGTGTTTACGCCATGAAGTAGGATGATTTTTTAGTTTTATTGCTGGTTTCCCATATATTAGTTGTTTTTAATTTTTATTTTCTTATAATGGTTTCTAAAGACCCCATGGGGGTTGATCTATTCTTATTTGGGGAAAATGGGGGTTTTGGAGGGTTTGGAGGGGTATCCCATTAGAAATCCTATCTACACGGCATGTGGTTCTAAGAACATGTTCCATTTTTTCTTCTAATTTGGGGAAGAAGTACTTTTCATAAGTACATTCCATGTACTTTAAGTACACACCGTGTAGTAGTACATGGTCGTGTGTCTGGCCATGTGAAAAAGTACACAGGAAGATGGATTTTAAAAATACACATCATGTACTTTGGGTACACACCCTATGTTATTACACAAGAAAACCCCATGTTTCTCTGTCTATTTAAAAGTACATGGCCAAGAATAGAGATGAGAGTACACACTGTGTACTCGAAAGTACACACCCTTTACTTCTTCCAACTTGGAGGTTGTAGGTGTTTTGTGCCCTAGAAGTCAAAATTGGGCATATGAGAAGTCCATTTTGAGAATTTTTCTCTATAGATCTCAATGGTGGGATCATTTTTACATATAGAGGCCTTATAAATGGTTTTTTTGGAAAAATTTAGTTCATAGGAGTATTTCCTTGATGTTTGGATTCAGAATCCTTCAGGGGGTTTAGTTTTGATATGGGAGGTCTGGGTGAGTGTTGTGAGCTTAGTGTTTGATCTGGCATGAGAATACCATGGTGTTCTACTTGAGGTTTCTTGGATTAATCTCAAAAGGTGGTATTTAGCGGTAATTTAGGGAAGATATTGGTTTATCCCTACATATTAGGACTAGCATCTCAAGGTTATAGTAACTGAGGTTTGGAACCTACGTTTGAGGATTAGGGTGGATAGAGCCTTTAGGGATTGGTTAACAAAATGGGATTATAGTTATGGATGAGTTTCATTGTGGTGTTGAGTTGAGTCTTAGGGGCTCTTGATGATTCCCATGGGGGGTAGTTTTATAGTTAAGTGGTCAATTTTATGTTTTGGTTGGAGGTTGAGAATTCCCATGTGGCATGGGACTGATTTTGGATGCCTTAGTGGCATATCATTGATCAAGGATTGGTTAGAGTCCATTTAGGGACAATTAAGGATGTTTCTTGTGTTAGGGATTGTCCTGATAGATTGGCAGTTACCAGGGTTTAGAGAGGATTCATTTTCTTGAGTGTTATTTTTGAGAATCTAAGGAGGAATGATTTTGTTATGGGTGGATCCATAGAGTTAAGTGAAATCCCGATTGATAGGATGGCCCTGAGAGGGTTTATGTGTGACTTGTAGTTTAGTTATGGGTGTTCCTTGGGAACCAGGATTATTTATGAGCTAATGGGGATAATATGTTACTCGCTGATATGGACATATAGCTAGTCGTTTTCATGTTTTAATTCATTGAGGTGGAGACCTAGATTACCCCCCATGAGGCAGATTTATGTGGTCAGGTTGCCATGTTTTAGAAACTGGTTGTTTGGTAAGGGTTTTGATGGTAGAGAGAGTTGGATAGATGATCCACAAGTATGGTTCTATATATCCATTATTGATATTTTTGAGTGAGGCTTTGTATCTATACTGATATATGGTTTATGGTTTGAGTGCTAGACTGAGGTTTTGGGCATGTCAATTTATACTGTTGAGTATAGTGGATGTGACGACACAGGTATGTGGTTTGGTGCTGGACTGAGGTTTTGAGTAGGTGCAATTTATATCTTGGTTTTGTTTCCATACTGATTCTCTAGGAACCACTAATGTTATGTATGGAATGAGTGGAGATGGTCGAAAATGGTTTTTCGAGTCCCAATTGGATTCATGGACTGATTCTCCATGTTTTCTAACTTGTGATTAATGGTTTTGGGAGCTTGGATCAATGCTACACTCCTCGGTGCACCATGGTTTTTGTGGGAAGGACTAATTCTCCTAAACCCAAGGGTATAAACATTGTGATCCATATCGAAGCTAGGATGGTCGGACATGGAATTCTGAGTCCCGGTTGGATTCATGGATTGATGCTCCATGTTTTCTGACTTGTGACCAAGTGGTTGGGATGGTCAGACATGGCGTACCAGATATCATTTGGACACTTGGACTTAGGCTACCTGTGTTTCGACCAATTACCTTTTTGAATTATGTTTAAGATGTCGGACTGATTCTCCATACATGGTTGATTTTATATAAATTGTTTATGTGTTGGACTGATGCTTTATGCTTTATCATTATAATACATGAGATAGATATCAAACCGGAGGTTTGTGCTTGGTATTACTCTTATGTGGAAATGGGGACATATGTTTCAAGGTTCCAAGTATAATACAATTTTTGGTTATGAGGATATGGTATGGGATGATTTATATTAGTATCATAGGTGATAGGACTATCATAGTATGGGTTCCTAATATTTTCAGGATTTAGTTATGAATTCCTTGGATATATATCCAGTTGGTTATTTGGGATGCACGGCCTTGGAGACAATATCATATATATTCTTACATTATCCAAATCAGGTATGGTCAATTGAGGCATTTGACCTACATATCAATGGTTGTTTATTTATATTTTGTTTTCCTATTGTATATCAGCAAGGGTGATCATATTTCATGAGCATGCACATATGCCAGCATTTTATAGGTTAACTATTGGGGGTGGGCTACTAATATTTTTTTTCTCACCCCCTATACGTGCACTTTAGTGTGTGTAAAATCATTCTATCTGCTTTCAAGTTGAGTATGGATGCACAATTTATCGGGCTGAGGACTCGGTATGCATGGTTGAGTGAGATGATCATGTGGAATCAATTGGTCGAGCTGGAGCAGCTTGAAATGGTACTGGAGACCGAGTATGTGTTATGGCCTAGATATGTAAGTAGGGACTATTATATTTACTTTTCAATTGTTTATTTTTGTATATGTGTTCAGCCCATTGGATGATCGTGGTTGTATAAATAACATGGTTGTTTGGGCCTTTACTTCATTTTCATTTTATTATAGCATGTTTAGTTTCAATTTATTTATTCTTATACATTATATATTGTGTATGATGTTTAGTTATTTAATTATAATTATTCACTTTGATATGGGTGTATAGTCTCCTCACATATTCACTTTAGACCTTCGCTTCTAGTTAGTATCCTATAGCATATGAGGAGGCATGCTTGAGGTCTTTTAGTGAACTGGCTCGGAACATCGACTTAGTGGCTATCAGGTCGATATGTTATACTAAATCATATGGAAGAGGGGTAGGAAAGTTACATTCCATTAAGACTAAACTTGTGGATAGAGAGGTTGGACCATCGACAGTGAGTGGTACTATTCTTATAGCTTCTACATTAATTAGTGCCTTATTTGATACTAGTTCCTCTCATTCCTTTATTTCTGCACAAATTTTGAATGTTTTGATCCTGATGGTAGAGTTCATGAGTGGGGTATTAGTGATAGATGTGACATTGGGAGTAAGATATAGAGACATCAGTTTATGCAAGGGGTTTTCTCTTGAGGTTGGGTAGTATCATTTTTTTTTTGGATCTTTACATCCTAGACATGTAAGGCTTTAACTTAATTGTGGGTGTGGACTGGTTAGTACCATACTAAGCCCACATTGATGGTTACCATAGGAGAGTGACTTTTACATCTCCTAAGGGTGAAAACTATATTCACCATGGAGAGTATGATATCTAGGCAAGCTGAGAAGAGCCAATTAATTGGTAATTGGGAGTGCTCATAGCTCATGTTGCTAGTCTATTACTATATGAAAAAGGAGTGAAGTATGGTGCCTTTCCACCCATAATGTATAGTCTTTAGGATGTGTTTCCTAAAAAAATATTAGTTCTACCACCTGAGAAAGATGTGGAATTTACTATTGAGCTCATCCCAAGGTATGATCTAGTTTCTATTCCACCATGTAGAATGGCACCAACAGATCTTTCGGTGCTCAAGACTCAATTAGAATAGTTGGAGGATGATGGATTTATCTGTCCGAGTATGTCGCCTTAGGGTTATCTGGTGTTTTTTTTTCAAATAAGGATGATGATATTTTATTCTTTTGTTTCGATTACAAGAAGTTAAACCATATGATATTGAATAACTAGTATCCTCTTCCTCATATCAATTATCTATTTGACTAGTTGAGAGGGGATTGTTTTTTTCTCCAAGTTTGACTTGAGATTAGGGTATCATCGATTGAGAATTAAAACTTTTGATATACTGAGGACTGATTTTAGAAGAATTTGTGGCCTATTCAAGTTCTTCATAATGTTTTTTGGGTTGAAAAATGCACCAGTAGTGTTTATGGCCTTGATGAACAGAGTCTTCCATCCGTACCTAGATCAGTTTTTGGTTAGTGTTTGTGTATGATGTCTTGGTTTACTCCAAGACTCATGAAGATCATTCCCAACACCTTGACATTGTCATGAGTACACTAATAGAGCATCATCTATATTCCAAGATATCTAAGTGTCACTTTTTGGTTGATTAGGTACACTTTTTGGGTCACATCATCTCAAAGTAATGTGTGTCATGGACCCAGAGAAGGTTCAGGAATTTGTATCTAGGGATTATCCTAAGAATATTTTTGATAATAATAGATTTCTAGAGTTTTCTAGATATTACTAGAGGTTAATTCAAGACTTTTCCCATTTTAAATCACCACTTTTGGGCTTGACCAAGAAGGGGATAAATTTTGAATGGTTAGAAGAATGCGAGAAATCCTTCCAGGGGTTGAAGAAGCAATTTACATTAGCACCAATATTGATCTTACCTAAGTAAAGTGAGGAGTATATGGTGTATCGTGACTCTTTTGGGATAGGTCTTAGAGTGGTTTTGATTCAGAGATATTGATTTGTGGTGTATGTTTCTTGGCAGTTGAGACCACATGAATGAAACTACCCTACATATGACCTCAAGTTATCCGCAATGGTTTATGCTTTGAAGTGTTGGAAGCATTATCTGTTGGTAAAAAATTAATATGTATATGGATCAAAATAAATTTAAGTATATCTTTTCATAGTGATATTTGACCAGGAGAACTCAGACTCAGGTGGTTCAGGAGTCTAGTTCTAAGTGGGTGATGATGACATTACTTGATGAGATGCATGTTGTGGTTTGCTAGAGTCGGGATCAGATGAATCTCATATCAATTTTAGTAGATTCTGCACTCTTGAGATGGACCAGGAATAGGTAGTATGAGGATCCAGAATTTTTGGCCTTGAGGGAAAGCCTTGAAGGTGGGGAGTCACCTTATGATTAGAATATAGATGAGGATGAGATCATCTATGTCAAGAATTGGGTTTTTTTACTATGAGCATGCGGGGGGTGTTGATGCATGATTTTTATGCCTCAAAGTGGGTGGTACACCCAGGTGTGACCAAAATTTACCATGACCTACATTGATAGTTTTGGTGGTCATGCATGAAAAAGGAGATAGTAAGGTTCATGACATGATGCTACACCTATTAGTGGTCGAAGGTCGAGCATCAATGACCTGGTGGTTTTCTACATCCATAATCCATTCTAGAATGGAAGTGGGATGATGTGATCATGGATTTTTTGGTGGGTATGCTAAGGATTCCATATATGAATAATGTTATTTGGGTGGTTGTGGATCATTTGAAAAAGGTAGTGCATTTCTTTCCTATACAGGAGACATTCACAATGGATTATTTGGGAGACATGTATGTTCGGGAGATAGTTCGTCTACATGGGGTACCATAGACTATTTTTTTAGACCATGATTCATGTTTTACTTCTTTCTTCTAGAATAAAAATGTTCTTGATTAAAAAGGTTTTTTCAGTAATACTTTCCATTCATAGACATATGGGAATCTAGAATGTACTATATAGGTTCTTGAGGATATATTGTGAGTGTGTGTTCTAGACTTTAGTGGGTCTTGGGAGAAGAACCTGGATTTAGTAAATTTTTTCCATAATAAAAATTATCAAGAAACTATATAGATGGAACCATGTGAGGATCTTTATGGTATTCCATGAAAAATCACCTCTATTTTGGACGGAGATAGGTGATCTAGAGTTTTTGGGACCGAGTCTCATGAAGGAGACGTCGGAGAAGGTAGAGTTGATTCAAAAGTGTATGGATATGGATCATAGGAGACAAAATTTATATGCTAACAGATGTTGATGATGTATAGAGTTTACATAGGGTGATAGTATATTCCTTTAGGTGTCACCTAGGTTGGGTCACCATAGGATATGAATATAAGGTAAGTTAGAGACCAGGTTTGTTGGACTGTTTGAGGTTGTAGAGAGAATTAGGCCAGTGGCGTAATTATTGTATCTTCCAAATATATATAGTATTATGCATGATTTTTTCTATGTTTCACAACTTCAAAGTTATTACCCTGACCCTTCTCATGTGGTTGATGCAGATGATGTTGAGCTTGAGATAGATTCATCCTTTGAGGAGCATCTGATACATGTGTTGGATCACAGTGAGAATTTTTTGTAGGGAAAGACCATACCGATAGTTCATGTATTTTGGAAACATGGTAATGTTCAGGAGGAAACTTGGGATAGAGAAGTAGATATGAGGTCTCAGTGGCTCAATCTTTTTGAGTTGTAATTTTAGATATTCTTAGGAGTACAGCGCAAGGCTGAGCTGTTATAAGGAGGGATATTGTAATATCTCTACCTTTTCTAAATATGTCTCGGGCTCATTTACAGGTATTATTTTTCATTTTTTTTAGTACTTTTTGTGTGGTTTTTTCCTTAGGGTGTGTTTGGGAGGAAATTTTAGAAAAATGGAAGAAATAGGGAAGTGCGCGATTGGCACATGGTTTGCTTTAACTGTGTGCCCTAACCTAGTAAACCATGATACCCTAGACAGAGAGGGTTTGCACGACTGGTGCACAGTTTTTCAAACTGTGTTCCCTAAAAGGAGAAACCATGCACCCCCCCCCCCCAGAAGAGGCACATGGTTATGGTGCGTGGTTAAGTGAAATTGTGTGCCTTTTCCCAACAAACAGTTTGTGCGATTTTAATTAATCTAAAAATTAGATTTAAATTTACCTGAACCCCCTAATTAACCCAAAATCGACCCTCACTTGGACCAATTTATTTTATATCATTTTTGGAGGTTCCCAAATGAATTATAAGCCTTTCCATACTCCTTTATTAGTGATTCTGGGATTTTATTAAATATCCACACCCCATCCGTTAAGAGGATCTAATCCCATGTGGTTTTCTTATTCTCTATCATCTCTCCCTCATCTTTTAGAGGAAAGTTATCCTCTATGTTTTTATATATAAATATAGTATTTTTGGATCTAGATATAGAATTGTGGGATATTTATTATTTGATCTTGAATTATGGTTTCATATCCAAATCTTGTTCTATGTCATTATTCTACTCAAATTGAGGATTTTTTTATTGGTGAGCGTTTTTCAATGAATTGAGGTGGGTGGTCTATAATAAAAATCTCAAAGTATTGATTTCAATTATTTGTATTCAATTATATAATTTATATTAGATATTTATAAATTGAGTTATTGATTGAATTAATTAATTTGGTGAATTAATTAATTGAGGGAATTATGAAATTGGGAATATTGGGATTATAATTTGGGGATAATTAGTTGTTGAATTAATTATGAAATTATTGAGATTTTGAATATGAATAATTAATTGTTAAATTAATTATGAGACATTTATATTGTGAATATGAATAATTAATTATTGAATTGATTATGAGATATTGAGATTATGAAACAAAATAATTAATTGTTGAATTAATTATGGAGTTATTGAGATTGTGAACATGAATAATTAATTGTTGAATTAATTATGGGATATTGAGATTGTGAATTGATTAATTAATTTTTGAATTAATTAAATGGGTTGTTTTTATACAAGTGTTATTTTGATACATGTGATATATGTGATAATTGTGTGTGGGACATGGACTGAGGTTCCAAATTCCCATATATGGTAAATGTGTGTAGGATAGGGACTAAGGCTCCAAATACCTATCTATGATAATTGTGTATGGGGTAGAGACTAAGGCTAAAAATACCCATCTATGATAATTGTGTGGGATAGGGAATGAGGCTCCAAATAACCATATGATATAACAAGTATGGGACTGTGACTGAAGCTCCAAATACCCATGTAACAAAGGGGTGTGGGACAGGGACTAAGGCTCCAAATACCCACAAGGTTTTAGACATGACATTCTACTCCCATGAGTTGGCATTGGACTATGGTTCCAATTGGTTTTGGTAATGAGATGAGGTGAAATCTATAATGAAATACCATATGTTATAATGAATTATAAATTGGAAATATGATATTTTTTAGTCTCTGGTATGGGCCGAAGCAGGTATTGAGAGTTTGGGTGTCGTCAAAAATTTGGGTGTTATGTGGTTAAATAATTAATAATTGAATAAGTGTAAACTATTTACTTTATTTCTTTTATTTATTATTTATAAAACTACATACACTATTTAACTAGATTTTTTTTTAGACATCGTTGGTGGTGGCCTACTGAGTTATACTCACACCCTACTTGGGCTGCCTGATTGGTACCAGAATAAACTTCATGTTTGCGGGATAGGATAAGGGAAAAGTACCTAGGTTTGATGGCTGATTTAGGATGGATCATGGATGAGGTAACTATATTTTCTTCGGTACCCACTTGGGAGTTGTCAGGATCTTTATTTATTTTGTGTTCTTCATATTGACACTCAACGCGTACATTGGCATGGCATATCTATTGTTCAGTTTTGATATTGTATTTTTTTTTGTCATCTTGTGATACTGGTTTCATTATGTTCCAAGTTATATGTTATTATATTATATTTTATTATTTTTCACTGGTGTATTACTTTAACAAAATAGGTTATAGTCTCCTCTTGATCAATATTAAACCCTCGCTGCTAGTCAACAGCCTCTGGTATATGGGGAGGCATGCCTAAGGTCATGTGACTGACTGTATTAGGGCATCAACGTATTTCACCCAGGTTGGTATATTACATATTTATTTTATTTCAACCTTTATAATATTTAAGTAAAAGATAAAGTCAAAAATGTCACTTTCTTGCTTTTAATATCAATAATATTTTATAACAGGGATAAAAACAACAAATTTTAGGTTATAAATAGTTATTTGAAATATAAATTATTTTTTTATCATGGTGATTTATTTTTAATTTTTATTAATGAAATAATTAACTTAAATACTTAGGCAATGTCGAAAGAGTATTTAGTCAATTAATAGAAAAAATTAATGATTCTAAAAATATTTAAAGTAATAGAATTTGATAAAATTATTGTGTTTCGTGACTTTTTTAGATAAATATAGCATAATATGGATGTTTAAAATATTTTATTCAGATTAATTTTCCTTCATTTTTTTTCAAAGTCAAATTAAATGAATAGTTCCAAAAATGAAATTAATGATATTTTGTAATAAATAATATTGCATTAAATGATTTAAAAATTATAAAAATATCATCATCATCCAAGTGATTTGTATAAGGTTTAAAATATCAACCATGTTTTATTTATGGGCTAATTTTTCTTTTATATTAATTATCATGACCCCTAAATAGTAAAAAACATTTTTATCATGATAATCATCAAAAGGGTTAACATAGGGTTAAAACAAAAATATAAGGGTGAAAACATCACCTAAAATTGTCCAGTTTTTATTATTTATACTCAAACTCGTAATATATTTTTATTATAATGATTTGGATCCATTTTAACATGAAATTTAATTTATATTAATTTAATACTTTGAGAAACTCTAAGGATTCCCTTCCCTCAATTATAAAAGGGCACCCCCTCTACTCTTCTCTCCAAACTTCAAGAACCATTTAGTTCTGAAAATAATTAACCAAATACCTTAGTAACATCCCTTACCATGTTCTTGAAGTCTTATTTTTGTAATAAAACCTAACTTATAGATCTTAATTAATAAATCAAAGTAGTTTGTTCGAAAAAGTTTTATAGATTTTAATTAAATATTTTAGTTTTATTTCTTCTTCCACCTCCTTAAAATATTCTTAAAACATTATGATATAATAAAAATAGTATATACCATATATTGAGATTTTATTATTATAATTTACTAATCTATGTCCATCTCCTCTTCCATAAATGGGAAACTAAACCATTGTTCATTTGTACATCAGATAGCCACCTCGTATACTGATGTAATTCATTTTCCATTAATTCCTCCCACGATTAGTTATAACGATGGATTTAATATATATATATATATATTATTTAAATAATAATAATTCTTAAAATATAATATGTTATATTATTTTCTTACCTTTCCATCCATTGAAAAATAATAATGTTGTTTCTGCGTGCGTGTGGATTACTACCTCTATGAAGCAATGTGATTCGTTTTTCATCACCACATCACATGGATGGTTTGTATAAGTATATTTAAATAATTAACATGTTATTTATTATTTAATTATCATTACTTAAAGTTAAAATAATCCTTGCCTTATTTACATCATGATCATTGAAAAATATAAATGTTACTCATGCATACGTATGACCTACTGTCTCCGTGATTGTAACGTAGTTCATTTTTCAAAACCATCTTTCATGTTTTGTTTTAAAAGTATAGTTGATGTATAAAACATAATTATATCATGATTATTTTTTAGATTGTGGAACAATTACCTCTTTGACCATGGTCAACACACTAAATTCGTTTTGGGATTATGAACCGAACATCTTCAAAACACCCGATGTGGACTTAAATGATTAAGTAATTAAATATATAATTTAAAATAAATGAAATAAATGGTTTAAGGAAAAGGAATTAAAACTATAAAATTTTATTAATAAATTATATAATTTATATAATTTTATTATATATTATTTAAAGGACATATGTGGCAAGTCTAGACTCAAGGTAAGGGATTCTGTCTCAATTTCCCTTCATTGTGGCATATTTTAATGTTATACACATTGAAGATCCCATGTGGATGGTTGATGGGTATAGATTTATTTGATTTCAATATATAATAGGGAATCAATTCTAATGTATGATGAATTAATATATTATTAGTGATTAATAATGGAAAGTGAGAGATGTAAAGAATTTGAGAAGCAATGAAGAAGGTTGGGAATGATGCTTAGAGAATTGTTATGAATTAATTAGATTCCAATTAGTAAGAAAATTGTCAATGTTAAGTCTGATGATTTCAGATCTATTCTTAATATACAATGCATGTGCCAATTTCACTAGGATATGTGCACATTTTTTATAACAGTTTAAAGGTTAATGTGATCTATCCAATGGTTTTTCTGATTAGATAAAGTTTATGGAAGTTAAATAAAGGCCATGAAAATATTTATTTTCATGTGGAAGAGTTTCCGAAGCCCATAAAAAAATAAAATTATATTTTTGTTCATGATTTTTATCTTTTAAGAGTTATTTGAGGTGTCTGGACAATTTATACTTAGTAATTCTCAAATATTTTAGTGGTAATACATTATTAAAAAAAGATGTATATCCGCAACCAACCAAGGAAACACATAAAACCATACATGTGTCACCTAAGGGGTCTACCACATGGTGGTAAGGTCTACAAGGATATCCATAGTGGAAAGAAGGGTGTAGAATTATCACAATGATTGGATAGAGATCAATGGAGAGCACATAGTACTCGCAGGGTGAGCATGGTGGAGTGCACATAGGGGAAAGTAGGTTGGCCCACCCCATATATATGTGTGTATAGTGTTTTGGGTGCTGACCCCAGTGCCTTGGATCAAGCTGTAGGTGGAATGAGATTAATTATTAATAAAATTTCATCCATTATGAGAATAAATCTAGGATATTTGCATCACACTACACTATTTATCTTATTTAAAACATATAGATAAAACAATGGTTATATGATCCAATTAATCCCAGTCATCCAATAATCCCATCATGTCATCTTAAACCACCTAACGATGGTTGTGCTACTTGACCATGATGGACCGATCATCATTAGTTCGAACATCTTTTGTGATTGTGCCTATAGAATGAGTTTTTTCTTATTATCTCAACATCATGCATGAAATCTAGACCTTGCATGCATGAAATGTTTTGAAGAATTTAAAAACTACTGAGGACAATATTAAGATAGTATGTGTTGTATGTAAACACAATTGCAAGAGTATTTTCATGCATTCAAGATGCGATCATGAGTTAGAGATTCTAAAAATGATGGATCACAAGCTAATTTTCATTTGCACGTGAGTCTTTGTTTCAAAAGAAAGGACACTATTTTCGGCATCATGTAATCTACATATAGAGAATGTAAATTTTAAGATATTTAGACATTCAAAATTCAGTGACATGAAATTATTTACTAGGATCTAAACAAGGAATAAAATTAAAATTAAATCCAATTCTCAAGTTCTATAAATTTTGAGACCTTGATTCAAATGTTGGTTATTATTGATCAAGATAATTGAAGATCGCATTTTTTATAGGAAAATAGTGTATCGTGAATCATATTGTTTCATGAATACAAGTTATGTAGACTACCATAGTCATGTGAAGGATATTTTTCATGCTTTGTTCACATAAAATAAAAAATATTCTCATGAACCTTACTTGTCCTTATGATTGAGAATAAATCCTGTGAATATTTTATAACTTTTTTGAAGTTATTGGATATATGCACAACTTTTTCAATTTTTGTGGATAATAAAGATCCCAGGGATATTCAACTTTTGTTAAACATGCTTGAAGTGTTTCATAAAGAAACTTGAAATATTATTATGAAGACTTCGTGGTTTATGTGATCTCATTGTGATACTTTATATTTAGTTTATGAAATGAAAAGAAGAATGAAATAAATTAAAATAATAATTTGGGTAAAACCTTTACGTGAATACAATATACTTGAGGAATTTAGGTTATATCTGGTGTGTAATGTTTCTCTAAGGAGGATAGTGTACATATAAAACAAAATCTTGTGCATACTCACATGAAAGATTTTATAATTTAGATACCATAATTATTAGGACATACTTGAGAAAGTGCATAAAATAGTAATAAAGAATATGAATGTTTTATGGTTTCACATGACATGCACTATACATTACACTTCCATGCATGGAGTGAATTTGATTTAATCAGGTTGAGAATTTGAAGATAGATTATATTGAGTTTGTGAAAGTTCTATATTGCATAAAATATTATTAAAGGGATTATGTGAATAACATGCACGCATCTTATTTAGGTTGGTAACTTCACTAATATAAGGAGATTTTCCTGAGCTTTTAATAATTTAGGAAGAATGAGGGATGGATTATTCCACATTCAATAAGTGTTGATTATTATGATAGTGATATAATATAACAGTATAGAAAAGATTTCAATATATTTGAAATTACTTTTTATTGTAAAAGATCTGTTGATTCAGGAAGAATATCTTATTCTATTTGGTATATTAATATCCCTAATATGACTATGATATCTTTTTTATATGTTTTTTGAGTATCTTTGATGAATTTTTGGTTCTAGTATAAACAACATCATTGGAGAACTGATGGGACCAATATATATAACACCACTCACTTTGGAATATTGATAATTTCCTTTCTAAACTTTGTGTTCCAATTATGGTTATTTTTAATCACTATAAATTTATATTGGTAATAAAATATATAAAACAACAAAAGGTTGATCATGGAAAGGAGTAGGTTCTCACATCAAGACCAAACCTTTTATAAATATGTGTGTGTTGTTGTTTCTTTTATTGTCTACGTTACATGTGTATGTGGTTGTTGAGTGCACAAAATAGATCCATTTTTCTAAACTAATCCATTGGATCAAGAGTAAGAGTGTCTAATTGAAAATAATTCAAAACTCAGTAAATGTTGGGTATGTTGAATCACCCCCCCCCAGTGTCCCTACATGATCCATCTAGGCTCTACACACCTAATTTCTTTTATATGGTGTATGTCTTTCCCCTTTTAAATGTTATATCATGAATCCTTAATACTTCATGGTATATTATGTTATGATTCAAATTTCTTCATCCAATGGGATTTAACTTGAAATTTACAAAGTGATAAGGGATTTATCAACTCAATTTTCATTCATTGGGTTATACTTCAATTTTATTGATTTTGATATGCCATAATTCTATGGGAATTGATCTATAAAGTATTTTATAATGTATTTCCACTTTTTTTAATGAATTTACATTTTTTACACATAATATCTTCATTGATTAATTCTAAATTTAAAGTTATGATCTTTGTAGGGGTTTTCTTTTTCTCAATATCATTTTCTTAAGACATGTTTCATGTCGTGCACCATGATTTCATTTTATGGTGTACTTACTACCTTAGGAATCAATTTTGACATAATAATTCATTAAATTAATTTTATTTACATATCCATATCATAATCTTACATTCAATAAATTTTTATTTGAATGTTACCAAAGCGGTAAAGGCTTTATATTACAATCTCCTTTCTTTTCAAGATTGTTTGTGTTCAAGGTTCCATTAGAGTAAATCGTATTATCTTATTTTCTTAAACCATGTATCTTCTCTTATCCACTAGTTATGTTTTTGTTTTACATTTTTAATTTCCATTTCCTCCCTTATTGATTAATGAAACATAAAGAAATTTTTTTTATTGATATCGATCATGTATCTTCTTTTAGATCGAGAATCTTTCTCTTCCATATTCATGTTTTAAAAAAAATTAAGGATATTATTTCATAACATAAATTATTTTATAAAGTTATGTTACATGACCATTTACCTTATTTTAAAAGTTTTTTAAAATGATATTTATTAATTTTTTCCCACATGGGTCACTTTTAACTCTCTTTACAAAATTTCTAAAAAGATTTTTATTTTTTTAACATTTATGATATGAATAGATTTTCCTACCATAATTACTATTATTTTATTTGAAGCATAATTTATTTTTTCTAAGGTTATTTTCAAATAAAATGATTTCTATAATATTTTGGGAATCTTTAGTTTTTAAAAGTGATTTTCAAAATGGAAATGGTATTTTCCTCAAGAATATTTTTAATGATCTTTTAATTGTATTTTTATTCATCAATGAAAAAAACCCTTGATATTACTTGTGATCCACTAGGGATATTTTGTAATGATACCATATTTATTATTTCTCTAGATGTATTATTATTATTTTAAATATATTTTCATGGAACCCATTTCTTTTACATAGGTTAATCAATTTATGAAAGTAATAATGTTGTTTCAATGAGTTTTATGATTAAATGAAATATCTATATATATATTATTCATGTTATAGATCTTGTAAATTGTTGATAATGATATTTAGCTTTGTTATAAACCAAGGAAATTTTGTTTTGTTTATAAACCAAGGATGGGTGGGTTGTGATAGCCCTCCAATGAATTGGGCAAAAATTATATTAGAAGTAGATGGTATTAGTTATTCCACTTGTAAGAGTGATTATATGCATGATAAAAAGATGATGTTACAAGATACCAACGCATTTTACCTATGATTTCTATGAGTTTTAAATAGTTCCTTTAATCAAGATTGAAATCGTATGACTCGTGATTATTGATTCTTATATGACACTTGACTTATGTTAAATCCTTATTCCTTGCCTTGTGTTTTATGATATAGGTTTTTATGGGTATGAATTTTCTTATATTATACTCATCTTATGCTCACTAGTCACATAAAATTATTAAGGATTATATTTACCCATATTTAGAATTTGAGCTCATAATTCTTATGTTTCCTTTTCCCCAAGTTGTGAAGAATGGTTTTAAGTATGCTATGAATAATAAGGTCACTATATATGAAGAACATTGTGAGAGATAATGTAGTTTTTTATGAACTAGTTGTTTATGAATCCAAGATTTTATGTAAGAGTTTGTCCTAATTCTATAAAACTCTAAAACTAAAAGTTCTTTGGGTATGTAAGTGATCCAATATTTCCTTTTTATGTTATAAGATTTGATGGTTGAAATTGGGTCACATTTATCAGCATCAAATAAATAAATTTTAATATTGTGCTTTTAGTATTGAATTTGGGAGTCTTAGTTCAGGGATATTATATTTTGGGTATGTATAGGGAGAGGTTGAAGAAAACATGAGGGATTATGGTTATTTACCTTTATCAGATAATAAGTATAGCTATGATATTATTAATTTGTTATTCCATGTTGAATTTATGGTCACCAATATTGATGTTTCATATCATATTATATAATTATGGTGACAGGATGAATAGCCTAATGATATCGATAAAAATACTCCATCATAATCCTTTTCATCGTTATAGAAACCATGGTGTGGTTTTTAAAGTAAAGGGTTCCTTTTTAATATAAATACCACTCACTAGTGGCCTCCCTACCATATTTAGTTTCTTGGATATATTGGCACTCATTATTCCCTTACTGATCCTGGTGAATTATATTGAGAATAGAAGGTGTTCACTAAATACAAGAAAGGAACACACTCCCTTATTTCTATTTTATATCCAGGTGCATCCGAGCAAATAGGCCTATAGAGTCTCATTCATCATTGGACTCCTTGAGGGCCCTATAGGGAAACTTCCTACTAAGGGAAATGGCAACCACATTTCTCTTTCCTGGTGTGTGGGCGATGTAAAAATCAAATAACTTAATATATTCCACTCATCACAAGTTTTTAAGATTCAGGTCCTTATGGGAGAAGATATAGCTCAAAATCTTATGATCTAAATAGATAGTAAACCTCTCCCTAAAATTATAATGGCATCAACACTTAATAGCATGCATCAAAGCTTCAAGTTTGAGGTCATGGACCGACTAGTTTTTTTCATGTGGTAAAAGTTAATAAGATCCATACACCACCACATGTTTCCTTAAAAAACATCACACCCTAGACCCATACCTAATACATCATAGTAAACCACATAACCTTGATAAGTATTTGGTAAAATCATAATTATAGCTAAAGTTAACCACTTATTTAACTCATTAAAAGATGTCTGACACTTCGAAGTCCATAAGAACTTCACCCCTTTATAGGTGAGAGTTTTTAGGCGAGATTAAATATATGGGAAGTATTTCACAAACCTCATGTAGTATATTTCCATCCCTGAAAAGATATTAATTTTGAAAACATTCTTAGTCTCCTCCCAAGAAATCATGGATCTGAACTTCACAGGATTGACTAAGATACCCTATTCTAATACCACATACCCAAAAAACTTGATATTATAGATCTAGAAACTATAAATGGATAATTTATCAAAGATGTGTTGATCACGTAAGGTTCCTAGAACAATTCTTAAATGACTTGAAATCTCTGAATTCATCTTAGATTAAACCATAATGTCATTCATGAATACAATAGTGAATATATCAAGGCACCAATGGAATATCCATTTCATGAGTTCCGTGAAGACTATAGGAGTATTGTTCACCCAAATAGAAACACCAAGTACTTGAAATGGCTACAATTTCTTTGAAAAAAAGTCTTATGAATATCAGTCTCTCTCAACCTAAGCTGGTGATAGCCAGAATGAAAATAAATCTTAGAAAATAAACTTACTCCCTTTATTTGATCAAAGATGTTGTAAATATGGGGAAAGGGGTATTTATTCTTGATAATGACCTAGTTCAACTTTCAGTAGTTGATTCACAAATGGAGGGTCCTATCAGCCTTCATGGAAAAAATAACTTGGGTAGCCTATGGTGACCCACTAGGGAAAATGAAGCCTTTAGCCTCTAAATAATCCAGCTAAATATTTTATTCTTTTAAATCTATGGGATCCATACAATAAAAATGGAAATATATCAGTTGATTTACTGATTATTCATACTTTATCTTTTTCTATAAGGAACTAGTCCTACCTTCATGGAGTATAGAAGGAACCCCAATCAGTCCAAACATCCCAAACTTGTTAATCTCTACCATTAAGGCTCGATCAACAACTTCATCATAGCTATCACTACAACAAATTTGGGCAAGGGAAGCGTTGGGATTTTATCTGCGCTAATAAAAAACCATTGATAAAAGAGGTAATTTTATCAATGCTAGAAAAAAATGATGATAAATCTACCCTTTATCAGTGCTAATATCAGTGCTGATAAAGTCCCCCTTTATCAGCGCTAACAAAATCACTGATAAAAAGGAGACTTTATCATTTCTAATAATGGTAATGATAAATGATTTTAATAGAAAATATTATTAATTTATATAAAAATATTTTAATTATATTCAAAAATAATGTTTATATGTATACATTAAATAAAAAACGCATGTTTATTATTCTTATTATGTTTATGTTGTATTTATGTTTATTAGTTTTAGTTAAATCTTTATTATATATTTATTATACTATATTTTTATAATATTATATATAAATATTTTTTAATATATATATATATATATATATATTCAAATACTTATTAAATATATATATATATATGTTTCCAAATGAATCTTTCAATTTATTTGTACATTCTTCTCATGAATATATGTTCATTATTTACCCTAATGTTGGCCATATATACTATAGTACTATATATACTTGGTGTATTCATTCATTTCCTATATATATGAAGCTTTATCTTCTCATAAATACTTAAAATCATGATAAATATATTTAAATAAACAATAAATGTATTTATTATATTTAAAAATATAAATATTTAGTTATATATAATTATTTAATTTTTAAATATATTATATATAATTATAATTATATATAACTAATTAAATATAAATATGTTTAAATAATTATGAAATTACAAAATATTTTTCTAAAATGATAAATATATATTTATGAATATCTTTTGAATATATTTATTTATAAATATATGTCTTTAATGAATAGATACACAGACACAGATATATATATATATATATAAATACTTATGAAATTAAAAAAAATATCAATTTATATTTATATATATTTAATTATAACTTAAATTATAAAATTATATATATATTTAATTATAATTTATACACAAACACTATAAATATATATATATTTATATTTATATATTTAATTATAATTTAATTTATTAAATTATAATAAATATATTAATTACATATATTTATAAAATTATAAATGTAATAAATATATTGGTTATAATTTTATAATTTTGAATAAATTGTATGTTTTATCAGTAATAATTAAAAATCACTAATAAAACATCCATTTATCAGTGCTTTTTTAGCACTGATAAAGATCAACCTTTATTAGTGCTAAAAAAGCGCTGATAAAGGCATGTTTTATCATCACTTTTGATTATAGCATTGATAAAACATGCTTTTATCAGTGCTTTTTTAGTGCTGATAAAGATGGGACTTTATCAGTGCTAAAAACCCCAGATAAAGGCATGTTTTATCAGCACTTTTAATTATAGCACTGATAAAATGTACTTTTATCAGCGCTTTTTTAGCACTGATAAAGGCATGTTTTATCAGTGATTTCTATTTTAGTGTTGATAAAACATACTTTTATCAACGCTTTTTATCTAGCACTGATAAAAGTGTTGTTGGGATTTTATCAGCGCTTTCAATTTTAGTGCTGATAAAATATACTTTTATCATTGTTGATAAAAGTGTCACCGGGTTTTATAAATTAACCCTAATTTTCTCCTCCTTCCTCGCACCCTCAAGATCTCGTAGAAGTTGATCTCTTCCACCGCCACTGTCTCCGTTGCTACCACTGCCGCTGCCACCTCCTCTCCTCCCTCCTCTCCTGCCTCCTCCTCCTCCTCATCCACTGACTCCTCCACTTCCATGAACAGAGCTTCACTGCATGAGTCTCCTCCACCACAAACTGAGCTTCATCACCGAATCCTCCACCAGTGGCTCCCCTCCACCGCGCCTATCCAGTAGGAGGTACATTAATCTTGAATTCCCTATACTAGCGATGAAATTTTATTTTATAGGATGTATATGTCACGACCCGTCCTCGGGGCCCGTGTCGTGACTACCTCAAGCCCGCCTTCCATAGGCCAGGGGCTTGCGACTAGCACCAAAGGCATAAATACCAATAAAAGGGAAGGCATTACCTTTATAAAATTAAACGAACACAACATAGTACGCAAGTGAAGTAAGCACTAAGTAAAACTAAGTACAAAAGTAAGTGCTGGAAAGTAAATGGGCTAGTATACAAACCCAACTGAAAGTACAGTACAACTGAAAAGAAAGTACAACAGCAGTAACCAATGAGTCGTCCTCTGGATATCCCACCTGAAGGGTGGGTACAGATGGTCTCCTTAGCTCCTCAGGTCTGGCCGTCTGCTTCGTGTACGTCCCATCTAGTGGTCCACCTTCGGGTACCATCCAGCTCCACAAGCCTCCACCTCGATCAGTTATGTTTGTCGTATGCATCCAACACAACGTAGTGCAGGCATAGCCCGTGTCGAAGGTATACTCAGTAGGGACCCCGAGACCCCTGAAGGTCTCCTAGAATCCATGAAGGATAAACCACAAAGGAAAGATACAATCATGAAGTATCAAATGAATCTACTTAGGTATATGACCATACATATACCTAAGTCATCAATTACAGTTTGGATCCAACTCTTGAGCCCAAGCACAACCCAGTCCACACAAGAAATCACAACCCAGTCCACACAGGAAAGCACAACCCAGTCCACATAGGAAAGAAGTAAATCATACCATTGGTATTGATTGCAAGTCAAGACTCAGCTCACACAGGTATACTACTCATGAAGAAGGGTGGAGATGATTAGATGTAGCCTCTGAATCATCTCTTATGTTGAACCCACATAAGATCCTAGTACAGAAGTCATTGCTGCCAAACCCATGTAGGATCCAAGTACAGTAACCATCACTGCCGAACCCACGTAGGATCTAAGTGTAGTCTTCATCACTACCGAACCCAAGGAGGATCCAAGTATAGTCATCCTCACTGCTGAACCCACGGAGGATCCAAGTATAGTCTTCATCGTTGTCGAACCCACGGACGATCCCAGCACGGTAGTCCTCGCGGTCGCAGCCAGCTCTAGGTTTCCCGCACACAGCGTGATCGATTCTGAGAGGATCCACTCCTCGAGCCAAGGGGGTCTAAACATCAAATATCCCAAAGTTCAGAGTTGTTGTATCCTGAAGGTTCACCACGTCATAGGGGGATAAACCAAACAAAACGTGTCCAAGACACTGAGTACAAGATAACCAAGCCATTTTCCAAAAATTACACGGCGTGTTGGTATGGTTACACGCTGTTTCTTTAGACCTCAGGTACTGCCCGTGTACCACAGCCCGTGTCGAAGGTATGTTCGTGTAAAAAGTAAGTACATGGCGTGTGGTATGGTTACACGCTGTGTCCAAACATCTAGGGTCAGCTCTGTGTACGCTGGCCATGTTTCTGTACACAGCCTCAACCCGTGTTCTCCAACCCATGTAATTGGTACATGGGTTAGCCTGTACCATTGGCCATGTCTGGATGTGTAGTAGAGTACATGCCCGTGTACTCCACACCGTGTTCGTGTATCCCCGGGTTATATGTCGAGTCTCACGTAGTCGCCACCTCCTTGATGTGTGGAAAGTACACTCCGTGTGACAGAGGTCACACACCGTGTGTTAGCCATTTGACATCTGAAACCCTAGCCGCAGAATGTCCGCACTACACGACGTGTTCTCCAGGAGTACACACAATGTAGTCTGGAATTTTCCAGAAACGATGCCTCTGTCCAGCGCGCCTCCCTTGATGATGATTCTTCATTCTGATGATTCGTTCGTCACAAAACTTCATACTCTAGGTTGACACGTTGTCCCGGAGTCGATTCCGATGTTTTCGTGCTTCCGATCGGCTCCGAAAACACGTTTTGAATTCCCGCTCAAAGAACGGTTGAGGAACGGTCCATCCCATTCCGGTCCAAACCGTTGCCCGCTATCGTCGTCGCACCTCTGCTAGGTTGTCGTGATGTTGAGTCTTCAATTTTGGGATCATTGCGTCACTTAAAGAACTCGTAACAATCCATTTTTCATCAACAATGAAGAACACGAAGAACTACCAAAAATCACAATATTGGCGGAGGATTCAGACTATGTTAGTTAGGCCCGGTCTCTCTGCATTAGTTCGGTAGCAGGCGGTTAAAGAGAACAAAATAAGAAGGAATGAAGATTCAACATTTATCCAATAAAAACACACCCATACCTCGATAGTTGACATCACACGCCGGGCGTCACGGAAGACAGTGTCGTGGGGAGAGGATTCGTAGATGACATCGGAGTGCGTCCGAGGAAGAAGCGGGGACTCCTCACTTGTCATGGAGAAGAGAAAGGAAGGTGTGTCATCGTACTTCGTGGAATTCTTAATCGAAGAAGTTTTCATTCTTTGTCTGAGAAGAAAACTATTCTCTCAAGATCTCTCTCCCTTAACACAACGAAATCCCCCTCCCAAAAATAAAATAATAAGTTACTCCTATTATTTTATTAACACAAGCCATTTCAATTCAAACATTTAAACACTTAATTAATAAATTGGAGGATTCAATTTATTAATTAAGGTGTTGACATGAATTAATGGATGAGGAGAAGGTGAGGAGATCTCATAAATAAGGGAATGTTGTCAACATTAAACAAGGGAGTTTAATGGGGTTTATGAGAGTTATGGGAAGTTCAAGGGTTTAGGCCACATGCGGGCCCCACCCCACAAATATCCTCCCATGGGAGGTTATGTGGGTGTGGGCCCCACCTCTAACTCCCCTTGTGAGAAAATAACCACCAACCATAAAATAAAATTGTACTACATCAATTTTATTTATTTTAATCTAATTACCTAAAAATTAATTCTCAACCCACTTAAAACACAACTGTGGTAAAGGTCCCCTTAAGTAATTACCGGCGCTGCAAGTTCATCGGTGCCCTCGGATTTCAATTCTAAACACTGGTTCAAAAGATAGAAAAACCCACTCTTTCGTTTACTGAACGTACCCAAGCTAAACTTTGGAAATTGATTCCGAGCACTCCGGGCCTCGGAATCAAGTGCCATCAGAAGTCACAGACTCATAAAATTCCAAGTATTTTAAAAAAAATACTTGAAATTTTTGGGTCTTTACATTACTTCCACCTCAGGGCTTTGCGTCCCCGTAAAGATACAACATAAACTAGGGAAACAAATGAGGGTACTGAGCATGAATCTGATCCTCCCTCTCCCATGTGCTCTCCTGGAGGTTCCCGTGCTGCCAATGAATGCGCACCAGAGGAATCGACCATCCACATAGGAACCACTCCTGTCGATCCTCGATCTCCACCAGGACCTCCATGAATGTAGCCCCGTCATCAATGTTCAGATCCCCGTGATCGATGATGTGGGTCGGGTCGTGCACGTATCTCCTCAACTGAGATACGTGGAAGACGTCATGCACCCGATGCAACTGATGTGGAAGGGATAGGTGGTAAGCCACCTCGCCTACTCTACCGAGGACCTAGAAAGGCCTGATGAAGCGTGGAGATAACTTGCCACCCCAGTAAAATCTCTGTAATCCACGTCGAGGTGAGACCCAGAAGAAAACATGGTCTTCATCCTCGAACTCCAGTGGTCTTCGTCTCCTATCAGCATAGGACTTATGCCTGCTCTGTGCAGTCCTCATTTGCTCCTAGATGATATACACCTTCTCCATCGTAGCCTGGACCATCTCTGGTCCTACAAGTGTTGACTCTCTAGGGTCAGTCCAGCACAGAGGTGATCTGCATGGTCAGTCGTACAGTGCCTCGTATGGTTCCATCCCGATGGTGGAGTGGTAGCTATTGTTATACGCAAACTCTACCAAGGGTAGATGATCCTCCCAGCTATGACCAAAGTCAAGGACACATGCATGGAGCATTTCCTCAAGTGTCTGTATAGTCCTCTTAGTCTGACCGTCCGTCTGAGGATGGAAATCAGTGCTCAGACGTAGTTGCATCCCAAATGACTCCTACAACCCCTTCCAAAGCCGGGAAGTAAAGCGAGAATCTCGATTGAAGACGATGGTAGATGGAACACCATGAAGTCGTAAGATATCCTGAACGTAGAGGCGTCCCAAGCTCTCCACTGAGCCCTACTCTCTGATAGGTAGGAAGTGGGCTGAATTGGTGAGTCGGTCGAAGATCACCCAGATGGATTCATGTCCTCTGGAAGTACATGGAAGCCCCGTCATGAAATCCATGGTTATCCCGTCCCACTTCCACTCTAGGACCTCTAAGGGTTGTACCAAGCCTACTGATACCTAGTTCTCCGCCTTCACTTGCTAACAAGTGAGGCATAGTGAAACAAACTCTGCTACAGCCTTCTTCATGCCCGACCACCAGTGATGTCATCTGAGGTCCTGGTACATCTTCGCCACACCTGGATGTACCGCTAGAGGGGAAGTGTGAAACTCCATCATCAATTCCTCCTGTAATTCAACTAGTACCATGGTACGTCCCCTAAAGAGGATGATGTGCTCCCCTCCTTCAGAAAACCCATTAGGCACCTACCCTGTGGATATCTGAACACGTCACATCTCACAGTCAACGTCCCCAAGTTGTGCCTCTCTGAACCGCTGAAGTAGTGGAGGAGTGACTGTGAGAGACTATAGAAAGGCTTCTCTATCTCTATCTACGAAGTATATCTACAAAGTAGCTAACTTCTCTGTCGCCTCTCCAAGTAGCTGAATGTCTGATCTCCTACTGAGAGCATCAGCCACAATGTTCCCCTTCCCAAGAGTATAGACTATCTCAAAGTCATAGTCCTAGAGGAACTCAAGCCACCACCATTGTCTCAGGTTTAGGTCCTTCTATGAGAATATGTACCTGATACTCTGGTAATCAGAGTAGACTATAAAGCACTTGCCCATCAGATAGTGCCGCCGCATCTTCAGGGTGAAGACCACCGCTGCTAACTCCAGGTCATGGGTAGCATAGTTCTACTCATGTTTCCTCAACTGTCGTGAACCATAAGTGATCACTTCTCGCTCCTGCATCAGGACACCCCGATTCCAGTCCCTGATGCGTCGTAGTAAACTACGTACCCTACGCCCTCCTCCGGTAGCCTCAAGATGGGCGCACTGGTCAATCTCTGTATCAGCTCCTGAAATCTCTGCTGGCATCTATCTAACCACACGAAGGATTTCCCCTTCTTCATCAAAGTTAAAAGCGGTGCTATAACTCTGGAGAAGTATGGCACAAATCTCCGATAGTACCCAGCCAGACCTAGGAAACTTCGCACCTACGTCACGCTCCTGGGTGGCTCCCAAGAAAGTACTGCCTCGATCTTCACAGGATCTACTGCAACTCCCGCCTCCGAGATGACGTGCCCTTAGAAGTGAACCTCTCGATTCCAGAACTGGAACTTCGAGAGCTTACCATAAATATGGTGCTCTCAAAGTGTATCCAATACAACCCACAAATGGTAGGCGTGCTCCTCCTCAGTGGTCGAGTAGATCAATATGTCGTCGATGAAGACTAAAACAAACCGATCGAAGTAAGGCTGAAAGATCCTATTCATGAGACTCATGAACACTGTTGGAGTGTTGGTCATGCCAAATAGCATAACCAAGAACTCATAATGGTCGTACCGACACCTAAAGGCCGTCTTCTGCACATCCTCATCTTGAACTCTGAGCTGGTGATAGCCTGACCCGAGGTCTATCTTTGAGAACCATCGTGCTCCCTTGAGCTGATCAAAGAGGTCGTCAATCCTCGGGAGTGGGTACTTGTTCTTTACGGTCACCTAGTTTAGGTGAAGGTAGTCGATACATAGTCGTAAGCTTCCATCTACCTGTTGTACCTCTCGTACCCCTCGAGGTTTAATTTTCATGATCACAATCACTCTCTTATTTATCTAATCTTGTTTTCAAGTGTTTGTGTTGTTAGGCATGATTTTAGGAGCAAGAAGTGGCAAAGGAGTTAACTTGGACTGTTTTCAGTCCACCGGCCAACCGGTGGCATGACACCGGCCAGCCGATGGACCATTGACAGAAAGGCTCTCCACTGTCCAGAGCACCGGCCAACCGGTGGCCTCAGCACCGGCCAGCCGGTAGAGCCCAGACCGAGAGTCCAGCCACTGCCTCCACACCGGCCAACCGGTGGCCTCAGCACCGGCCAGCCGGTGGCACCCAGCCATCACAGTGGTTGCTACTGCCTCAGCACCAGCCAACCGGTGGCCTCCTCACCGGCCAGCCGGTGGAGCCTGAGCCCGAGCCCTCCTCCATTTTGCACACACCGGCCAACCGGTGGCCCTGTACCGGTCAGCCGGTGGAGGCAGTCAAACTAGCCGTTGGGCTTTTGACCAGCCTGTCCACTTGGCCTCCAACGGCTCCAAAATCCTCTCCAACGGCTCCAAAGGCCTCTAACGGCCATATGAGGGTTCCCCCTCTATAAATAAAGGACCTTGAAGCCCCGGAACCTAAGACACATGTACGGAAGCCCACGGGACATATTTAACATCATTTGGTGAACCTCCGGCAGACTTCCTCCAAGGAACCCCAACTGCTCCAATCCAATTCCACATCCAAGGAGCACCACCATAGAAGCTTGGGAGTGCACATCTTCAACTCCAATCATCCATCGGCGCCCAAGGCTTCTCCCCAATTACGGTTTTTCATTGTTTTATTTATTTTGAGCTTTATTTTGGGTTTGTGCCTACAAACCCCCATCTCTTTCTCTCATCCTCTCTTTCGGGTTTTCACATCACCTTTAAGGTGTGAAGAGGTTAGTCAAGCCTTTCCTTTTAAAAGGCTTGAGTCAAAGGTGAGCTAGCCTTCACCCGTAAAAAGGCTAGTGGGTTTCTTGCTCAAACCATTAAAAAGAAAGCTGTAATAGGTGAGCTAGCCTTCACCTGTAAAAAGTCTAGTGGGTTTCTTGCTACAACCATTGAAAAGAAAGCGGTAGTAAATCTCTCAACGGTTGAGTTGGGAGCGGAGACGTAGGCCGGGTTTTAGGCCGAACTCCGTTATCAAGTTGTGTGTTTTGCCTCATTTATTTCCGCTGCACTTTCACTTTGATTTTTAATTTGTTAATTAATTTTTAAAAGGCAATTCACCCCCCCTCTTGCCATCACTTCCTTTCTTTCTCCGTCTAACAATTGGTATCAGAGGAAAAATTTGAGTAATACCTTCACCAGTTTCAAATTTAAGATCCTTTTGTGATGGCTTCAACCTCTTTCGCCCTCGAAGGCTTTTCTTTGGGTCGTGCTCCATTCTTTGATGGAACCGACTATTCTTTTTGGAAAACCCGCATGACCACATTTCTTAAAAGCATTGGTTATCCTATTTTTAAAATTGTCATGCATGGTTATTCACCTTCTTCTCCCGATGAATCCAAATGGACCCCCGAAGACATTGAAAATTTTGAGCTTGATGGCAAAGCCATGAATGCTCTTCATTGTGGGTTAGACCGTAATGAATTTAATCGTATTTCTACTTGCTCATCTTCTTATGATATTTGGAAACTTTTAGAAGTAACCCATGAAGGTACTAAAGGCGATGACAAGCCCGATTGCCCATCCCACAAGAAAAAGGCCAAGAAAAGGAGAAGAAGAAGGCTTTCAAGGCCACATGGAGTGATAGCTCCACATCCTCCTCCTCCTCCTCGAGCGACAATGGTAACAAATGCCTAATGGCATTTCATGAGGTATCATCTTCCGACTCCTCTTCCTCTAGTTCGTCAAATTCTTTCAATCGCATGTCTTATGAGGATCTCCAACATGCTAGAGATCAATTGGAGGAAGGTTTTCACGAACTTTCTTCCAAATTTGTCTCTTTAAAAAAGAATTTCAAAAAACTCTCTTCCGAAAAAGAACAACTTCTCAAAGAGAAGGAAGAGTTGACCCTCAAAATCCAAAATCTTCCCGATATTGATTCCATGGAATCAACTATCAAAGATTTAAGGGAATCTCTTGCTAAGTTCACCCAAGGGGAACAAAATTTGACCAAACTCCTTGGTTCCCAACGTATATCTAGAACCACCGAAGGGCTTGGCTATTCCAAGCAAGCTTCCTCTTCCCATGCACCTACTATTTTTGTAAGGGGGAGCTCCCAATTTAAATTTTGTAATTATTGTAAAAAACCCGGGCACTTAATTTATGAGTGCAATTGCAAAAATGCCCGGTATGGTAGTCCCAAAACCATTTTCCTTAGCGATAAATTTTATAAGAGAATACCTGCCACTAGACAAGTGTGGATTGAAAAATCCCTTCTAGCGAGTCTCACCAGACCAAAAATTGTCTCAGTTTCAAAATCCACTCCCCGGTGATTTGTTGTTTTTATTTAGGGGGAGTTAGGATCATTTTAGTCTTTTTTCTTTCAATTCAAACTTTCAATTTCAACACTTGGTATCAAAATTTTCATTTCAAAATATTCAATTCAAAGTGTTATTTAATTTTCTTTTCAAAACTTTCAATTCAAACTGTTATTCAATTTTTCATTTCAAATTTTTTGATTCAAAACTTTCAATTCAAATTTCAAAAATTTCAATTGGTTTAAAATCTCTATCTTGTTTTTCAACTCTTTCCCTCAATCAAGTTTTATGCCCCGTGCTATTTTGATAATCACAAAGGGGGAGAAATTCTTGGTTGATTGGGGGAGAAATCTATCTCTAATGCATTGCTTGTTTTCAATTAATCTTTTAAAGCATGCCTTTCATTTCATTTTTACATTGTTTGTTTTGGTGATTGTGATCATCAAAATAGGGGGAGATTGTTGTACCTCTCGTACCCCTCGAGGTTTAATTTTCATGATCACAATCACTCTCTTATTTATCTAATCTTGTTTTCAAGTGTTTGTGTTGTTAGGCATGATTTCAGGAGCAAGAAGTGGCAAAGGAGTTAACTTGGACTGTTTTCAGTCCACCGGCCAACCGGTGGATTGACACTGGCCAGCCGATGGACCATTGACAGAAAGGCTCTCCACTGTCCAGAGCACCGGCCAACCGGTGGCCTCAGCACCGGCCAGCCGGTAGAGCCCAGACCGAGAGTCCAGCCACTGCCTCCACACCGGCCAACCGGTGGCCTCAGCACCGGCCAGCCGGTGGCACCCAGCCAGCACAGTGGTTGATACTGCCTCAGCACCGGCCAACCGGTGGCCTCCTCACCGGCCAGCCGGTGGAGCCTGAGGCCGATCCCTCCTCCATTTTTCACACACCGGCCAACCGGTGGCCCTGTACCGGTCAGCCGGTGGAGGCAGTCAAACTAGTCGTTGGGCTTTTGACCAGCCTGTCCACTTGGCCTCCAACGGCTCCGAAAGCCTCTCCAACGGCTCCAAAGGCCTCTAACGGCCATATGAGGGTTCCCCCTCTATAAATAAAGGACCTTGAAGCCCCGGAACCTAAGACACATGTACGGAAGCCCACGGGACATATTTAACATCATTTGGCGAACCTCCGGCGGACTTCCTCCAAGGAACCCCAACTGCTCCAATCCAATTCCACATCCAAGGAGCACCACCATAGAAGCTTGGGAGTTCACGTCTTCAACTCCAATCATCCATTGGCGCCCAAGGCTTCTCCCCAATTACGGTTTTCATTGTTTTATTTATTTTGAGCTTCATTTTGGGTTTGTGCCTACAAACCCCCATCTCTTTCTCTCATCCTCTCTTTCGGGTTTTCACATCACCTTTAAGGTGTGAAGAGGTTAGTCAAGCCTTTCCTTTTAAAAGGCTTGAGTCAAAGGTGAGCTAGCCTTCACCCGTAAAAAGGCTAGTGGGTTTCTTGCTCAAACCATTAAAAAGAAAGCTGTAATAGGTGAGCTAGCCTTCACCTGTAAAAAGGCTAATGGGTTTCTTGCTACAACCATTGAAAAGAAAGCGGTAGTAAATCTTTCAACGGTTGAGTTGGGAGCGGAGACGTAGGCCGGGTTTTAGGCCGAACTCCGTTATCAAGTTGTGTGTTTTGCCTCATTTATTTCCGCTGCACTTTCACTTTGATTTTTAATTTGTTAATTAATTTTTAAAAGGCAATTCACCCCCCCCCCCTCTTGCCATCACTTCCTTTCTTTCTCCGTCTAACACTACCTTCTTGACGAACAGATTTGGAGAAGCCTGGGGTGAAACACTAGGTCGGATGAATCCCTTTCCCTACAAATCCTCTAGTTATACCCACAGCTCACGAAGCTCAGCGGGTACCATCCGATATGCTGAAGTATATATCGGTGTTGTCCCGGGGTATAGGTTAATGTAGAAGTATAACTATCTGTGATGAGGTAGTCCTGGAACGTCGTTAAGAAAAACGTCCGCATACTGATCCACCATAATAGAAAAACTCGGACTCTGCACATCAATCGCTCCTAGGATGAGACTAGCCAACTGATGTGTGATTGGATATCCTCTCCTCTGCCTAAGTCCATCCTGCACTGCATAGTCTCCCTTCTTGCCAGTGAAGGTGAACCTGGTCCCATCTATGCAGACACACCGCACTTTGCGCCTAATACAGTAGATCTGGGAATGGACTGTAGATAACCAGTCCATACCCAAGATGACATCATAAGGCCTCGACGTCGCTACAAGAAGATCCCAGCCAAATCTCTCGCCTCCTAGAGTAAGCTCACACTGTCGGCACCAGCATGTAATCATCGAGTCTACTCATGTAGGAGTCTCTAGACATAAGGATCGAGCCAACGGCTCCGTCAGAATCTCCGAGCTCCAAACAAGGGCAGTGAAAATAAAAGAATGACTCGCTCCTGTGTCTATAAGAACTGTAGCAAGGGTGGAGTAGACACAGATAGTACCTCGAATCATCTCAGGTGTGCCGTGGTCATAGGCCTCGACTGCCTGGAGCTGAGCCCGCCCCTGTCTTCTAGCTTCTGGTGGTCGGGGTGGTCCTCCTGGTGGTGGTGGTGGTAGAGCCTCGAAGCATCGTCCACCACACGCTGCTCGGCCAGCTCCTCTGCCTCGTCCACCTTCTCCCTGCGGACCGCCATAGTCAAACCTCTACCTCTTCCTGGTAAGTCCCTCTACTATTTGTTGCTTGTATACATGGTGGGATAGGTAGTCATGAACCATGTGTCCCTTCTCGCCGCATGCATAGCACTGTCTGCCCCTCGTATGGATGGATCTGCTTTTTGTGCCCCACACATCCGAACCAGTATCCTGAGGTTTCCCAACTAATAGCCTTCTCTGCTTGGACCTCTGCGACATCTGTCTACTGCTGGATGCAGAAGACTGCACTATGCGTCGCCCTACGGTGGGTCTCGCTGCTGGCGTCAGCTCAGAAAGAAATCTCTCCACGAGAAGGTCTCGCTCCAGCACTCCTGCCTGCGTCGGAATGCTAAGGGAGATCATCGAAGCCCTGATCTCATGCCTCAGTCCCTGTTCAAAGGTCTGGGCCTGGAAGAATGGGTCCCGTACCATGTCTATGGAGTAGCACAAGAGGCCGGTAAATCTCGTCGATTACTGGGCTACTATCATGTTGCCCTGCCGCAGATGTAGTAACTCCTGGATGCGCACCGCACGAAGGGTGGCTGGAACAAACTCCGAGAATAAGAGGCTCTCTAAGTCCGTCCAAAGTAGTGATGCCTCGTCATTCACCTGGAGCATAAGGCTACACCATCTACCAGCTACTACGTGTAGAAGACTCACGGTAAGGATCACCATAAGGTCTGCTGGTGTCCCTACCAATCTGAAGACTCTGACGATAGCCTCCAGCCAATCCTCAGCTACCTGAGGGTCTGTCTCTCTGCAGAACCTGGGCATCCTCTATCACTGAAACTCGTGCAATGCACTTAGGAGGCATGCACTCTCTGCTACTGGGGATGGTAGTATCGGTGGATCAGTGGTTAGTGGTACCGCTGGTGCCTCCACTGTAATGGGGCCCTGCACCGAGGCCTCGTCGCTCGGTGGGCTGCCATCCCGCACGTAACTAGGAACCCTAGCTGGCTACCTTCGTGGGATCATCCTAAAAATAAACAAGTGCACCACAGTCAAATAGTATACCTGGTGAGATGACACAAAGTAATCACAAAGAAAAATTTTGAAACACACATGCAATCAATGTTTTCGTGCACTGAGTCAGAAATCAGAAGTCAGGGTCCTGGTGTATGGATACGTCGGCCACCGCACCAACACTAGACTCCTTGGGCTTATAACCACACTCAATACTCTTAACACCATGATTTCACAGAGAATAAATTATCAGAGTCCTGATTTCTGCGGTAGAACCGACTCCTCTGATACCAATTTGTCATGACCCATCCTTGGGGCTCGTGCCGTGACTACCCCAAGCCCGCCTTCCATAGGCCATGGGCTGGAGACTAGCACCAAAGGCATAAATCCCGATAAAAGGGAAGGTATTACCTTTATAAAAATAAAAAAACACAACAGAGTATGCAAGTGAAGTAAGCACTAAGTAAAAGTGAGTACAAAAGTAAGTGATAGAAAGTAAATGCTCTAGTATACAAACCCAACTGAAAGTACAGTAAAACTAAAAAGAAAGTACAACAGAAGTAACCAATGAGTCGTCCTCCATATATCCCACCTGAAGGGTGGGTACAAATGGTCTCCTCAGCTCCTCAGGTTCAGTCGTCCGCTCTGTGTACGTCTCATCTAGTGGTCCACCTCCATGTACTGTCCAGCTCCACAAGCCTCCACCTCGATCAGTTATGTCTGTCGTATTCATCCAACACAACGTAGTGCGAGCATAGCTCATGCAGGGGTGAGTATACGATACCCAGTAGGGACCCCGATACCCCTGAAGGTCTCCCAGAATCCACGAAGGATAAACCACAAAGTAAAGATACAATCACGAAGTATCAACCGACTCTACTTAGGTATATGCCCATACATATACCTAAGTCATCAATTCCAGTTCAAATCCAACTCTCAAGCCCAAGAACAACCAATTCCACACAATAAAGAATAACCTATTCCATACAAGAAAGCACAACCCAGTCCACATAGGAAAGAAGTCAATCATACCGTTGGTATTGATTGCAAGTCAAGACTCAGCTCACACAGGTATACTACTCACGAAGAAGGGTGGAGATGATTATATGTAGCCTCTGAATCATCTCCTCTGCCAAACCCACATAGGATCCTAGTACAGAAGTCGTCGATGCCGAACCCACTTAGGATCCAAGTACATTAACCATTGCTGCTGAACCCATGTAGGATTCAAGTACAGTCGTCATCGCTACCGAACCCACGGAGGATCCAAGTATAGTCATCCTTGCTGCTGAACCCGTGGAGGATCCATGTACAGTCTTCATCATCATCAAACCCATGGAGGATCCTAGCATGGTAGTCGTCGTGGTCGCAACCAGCTCTAGGGTTCCCGCACACAGCGTGCCCGATTCCGGGAGGATCCACTCCTCGAGCCAAGGGGGTCAATATATCAATTATCCCGAAGTTCAAAGTTGTTTTATCCCAAAGTTTCTCCACTTCATAGGGGGGTAAACCAAAAAAAACATGTCCAAGACATTGAGTACAAGATAACCAAGACATTTTCCAAAAAGTACAGGGCGTGTTGGTATGGTTACACTCTGTGTCTTCAGACCTCGGGTATTGCCCGTGTACCACGGTGTGTGGTATGGTTACACGCCGTGTCCAAACATCTGGGGTCGGCTCCATGTACATTGTACATGTGCCCGTACATAGCCTCAACCCGTGTTCTCCAACCCGTGTAATTGGTACATGGGTTATCCCGTACCATTGGCCATGTCTGGCCATGGGGTAGAGCACATGCCCGTGTAATCCACACCGTGTTTGTGTATCCTCGGGTTACACGCTGAGTCTCGTGTAGCTGCCACCTCCTTGTTGTGTGGAAAGTACACGCCATGTGACAGAGGTCACATGCCGTGTGTTATCCTTTTGACGTCTGAAACCCTAGCCACAGAATGTCCGCACTACACGGCGTGTTCTCCAAGAGTACACACCATGTAGTCTGGAATTTTCCAAAAACGTCACCTCTGGCCAGCGCGCCTCCCTTGATGCTGGTTCTTCATTCTAACGGTTAGTTCGTCACAAAACATCAGACTCTAGGTCACCCCATTGTCCCGAAGTCAATTCCGGTGTTTTCGGGATTCCGATCAGCTCCGAAAACACGTTTTGAATTCCTGCTCGAAGAACGGTCGAGGAATGGTCCATCACGTTCCAGTCTGAACCATCGCCCGCTATCATCGTCGCACCTCCGCTAGGTTGTTGTGATGTTGAGTCTTAAATTTTGGGATTGTTTCATCACTTAAAGAACTCATAATGATCTGTTTTTCTTCAACCATGAAGAACATGAATAACCACCAACAATCACAATATTGGCGGAGGATTCGGACCGTGTTAGTTTGGCCCGGTCTCTCCGCATTAGTTCGGTAGCATGAAGTTAAAGAGAACAAAACAATAAGGAAATAAGATTCAACATTGATCCAATCAAAATGCACCCCTAACTCGATAGTTGATGTCGCACGTTGGGCGTTGTGGAAGACGGCGTTGTGGGGAGAGGATTCGTAGACGACATCGGAGTGCGTCCGAGGAAGAAGCGGTGTCTCCTCACTTGTCTCAGAGAAGATAAAGGAAGGTTTGTTGTCATACTTCAAGGTTTTCTTCATTGAATAAGTCATCGTTCTTCATCAGAGAAGAAAACTATTCTCTCAAGAGCACTCTCCCTTAACACAACGAAAGCCCCTTCCCAAAAATAAAATAATAAGCCACTCCTATTATTTTATTAACACAAGCCATTTCAATTCAAACATTCAAACACTTAATTAATAAATTATAGGATTAAATTTATTAATTAAGGCGTTGACATAAATTAATGGATGAGGAGAAGGTGAGGAGATCTCATAAATAAGGGAGTGTTGTCAACATTAAACAAGGGAGTTTAATGGGGTTTATGAGAGTTATGGGAAGTTCAAGGGTTTAGGCCACGTGTGGGCCCCACCCCACAAATATCCTCCCATGGGAGGTTATGTGGGTGTGGGCCCCACCTCTAACTCTCCTTGGGAGGAAATAACCACCAACCATAAAATAAAATTGTGTTACACCAATTTTATTTATTTTAATCTAATTTCCCAAAAATTAATTCTTAACCCGCTTAAAACACAACTGCGGTAAAGGTCCCCTTAAGAAATTACCGGTGTTGTGAGCTCATCAGTGCCCTCGGATTTCAATTCCAAGCACTAGTTCAAAAGATAGAAAAACCCACTCATTCGTTTACTGAACTTACCCGAGCTAAACTTCGGAAATTGATTTTGGGCACTCTGGGCCTCGTAATCAAGTGTCGTTAGAAGCTACATACTCATAAAATTCAAAGTATTTAAAAAAAATCCTTGAAATTTTCAATTCTTTATAGTATAAGCTGGGTAATTGACCCTGCCAGTTCATGGGCCCATTTTATATTATTTTGGGCTAGATAGAATCCCATGTAGGGGGTATGAGTTCATCAACAACCAATGAATCTCGGACGCTCAATTCTAGACATAGTTACAATGTATAAGTGGGGTGAACTCGTTGGCCTTGGGATCATAGGATGTGATGGGCCATTGCAATTACCATGACTATTTTTTATACACCCATTATTCTTCTCCTAATGGTACCCTATAAAATTATGTATCTTTAAATAAAAGTAGATGGGTTTAACTCATTTCCTTGGGGGAGGGTGTTCTGGTTTTCAGAATTAATGGAGAGATTATATGTGAAGGGTGTTTAGCTTGTTTATTTTCATGTTAGTTCCATTGCATCCAAAATATGTCCCTTATGTCAATTAATTGTGATTTTTTAGAAAAAAAATCATATTGAAACTCATGGGAAGACACGGGATCCTAGATTGATCATTTTCCAATAGATAACACTCCTAGTATTGAGAAGTCCTATGATGATGTCTGGATATGCTCATGCCCAAATGGCCAATTGGAAAAGACAGTGTTCATTGTTAAGGTTCCTCCTATATCTGAGTCTAGAGAGTTTTAGGGGAGTTCAAAAGATTCATTTTGGTTGTAAAATGGGATTACACCATGGAAGAACATCATTTATAAAATACATAAGAAGTGGTTAGAGATCTAGGGTTTATCCCCTCAAAATACTAGTTTCACCCTCATGAAACAAGCTACTCAGTCAACTTCTCGAGTTCATATCCCCTTATAGGCTGAATATCCCATGGCTTGGAGGGATTGGGAAACATGGATGAATTATATGCCTATTGATATGAATTTTATCTTCCTTTGGAGGAAGGAAATCATATTCACTGGGTGTGGTGGTATATCTAAACCTAAAATAATTTATTACATGTAGTGGCTTGATTTGTTGGAATATTACATTCAGGACATTAAACCCTTCATTCTTTAGCACTGAGGTCGATTAGTATTTCCAATGTGGGTACTTGAAATTTTGATACCATACAAAAAATTATTTAAGATAACATCAGTGGTTCATAGGGGATTGATAAGGTAGATATTTTAGTTCCATTTGAATCTAGTGATATACCTTCTTCCTCAAAATTGTGGTCTTAGAGATTTCATTCTTGGATTTATCAAAGACTCTATATTTTTCCTTGATAATGAGTGTTTTATTTATATTTTTTTGAAATGGGTAGTAGGAATCACGATGAATCCATGAATCTAATGGTCCCTTAAATGTGAAGTAGGAATCATGAGGTGATGATGTTTTGGATTCATGATAGTGGTGCCAAATAATTAATAGTGGAGATTTTCAGGATTTAATTGAGAATTGGTGTTGGTATTGAATTTATTGGAAATGTGTTAATATTGGGTTTATTATATATGGGTTAGTATTGGATTTATTGGTAACATTTTGGTGAAGGATTTATTGGAAAAAATTTAATAAAACTATGTTTTATAATCATGGATAGTGTTAAATTTATTTTCAACATATGATGATTATTAGTGTTGGATTTATTATCAACACATGATTGGTTATTCGATGTTGTTATGGAAGTAGATGTATGGAATGATATATGGTTATTTTTAAAGTTATTATAAAAGAATTATTTGATATTTTTTGGAAGTTATTCCATAAGAGGGGATGAATATGTTCAAAATAATAGTTCTGGAATTTTGATAGTGCAGTTGAGTAGGATGGAGTTCAATTGATAAATTTAAGAAGTTGCAGAAAATACCATGGAATGAGTATAAGTGTTACACCATGAGTAGAGTTCCTAGAAAATGATAAATTCATAATAATCCCTGTATATATAAAATTATGTATGAAACATTTTAAATGAAATGGAAAAGTATGGAGAACCTTATAGTGATACATGAAGGTCACATGTACCAATGTGTAAGGTACTTCTAAAAGAGAATATGATTTCATGGAGATGGCTAATGAAGTTCTGAATGGTTTTCGGAAGCAATTATAGAAATTATATATTTAAGATATAAGTAACATCCTAACACCCTAATTCACTCTGATAAATCTACATAATTCTATGATTGGTTTCACAAGGAATAATTGACACCATGTAGAGGTGCCCTTGAGAATTAAGATCCAAGATGTTTTGAAGGTGACTATTTGATCACACTATGGGAGATGGAATATCAATATTCATGAAATTTTTAATGGGAATAAAGATAATTTCATTTATATATAATAGTTGTTCATGTAATGGTAATAATGGAAACACTATGAGGGGAATTTGTAAGAGTTATTCATGTCATGGGGAGTTTATACATTTCGTGAAGTGTCTTAGGAAGACCTTGGTGGTTCTACCATATTATTTTTCAATACCTTTTCAATAAAATCAATAATTCATAGTATATGTTTCTCAAACTATGTCTAAATAATACCAAGTTTTCTTACTTTACCAAGTGTAGATGTCTAAATAAAACTTCATTGTAATTTGTCACATGATTCAACCTATGAACTAAGTGACAAACCATACTATCTCCCATCACCAAGTTCCCCTAACAACCCAAGCCCCGCTCTATAGGTTGAAATCATTGATTCATTTTTGATCTCCTCTAATTGATACCCTTAAATGAGTATCTATCATCTACCATTGCAACTCAGAAACTTATGTTCACACAAAAAACCAACCACATATACCTACAGGTTAGGTTCACCTACACACCACTCCCAATGTGCAGCAAGAAATTCCATCACTACCAAAACATAAGCATGAACATATCTCATTGTCAGCTGAATATTGAAACTCACAATCATTTCCAACAACTCCCATACATTCTCACATCACTGAACCCAATGGAATAACTCAATGACTCATCCATTTATAATAATTTTTTCAATAGTAATATATTTATCTTAAAAAAATTAAATATAATTTTCACTTCAATGTTTTAAAAAGTTGTTGTGAAAAGGTATGTATTTTCACTTGTATTTATCGTCTTAGGATTGTTTTCCATGTAGTGATATTTTAGTCACAATTTATATGTTATTATGATATGGATTATTTTAGAAAATTAAAATTATAATATTATGTGATTTCTTAAGTTCGTGTTATGTGATTTTTTTTTTTGAATTATTTAAGAAAATAATTATTTTTCCATTTCAAGCATTCTTCCCACTCTTTCTCCTTTATCTCCCTCATCCCTCTTCTCTTCTATATTTCACATAGGTTTCCCCTTCTCCTATAAATTGAAATTCGTTTTTCATGAGGATTTAGGGTTTTATGTTTTTTGAATGTTTTCCATAAAAGGTGACATGTTGTGTATTGGTTAAAATTTAGTTTAAAGTAGGTGTTTCTTTTCTATTACTTTATTTTATAATTCATGTAAAGTGTATACTTTATAAATTTATTTTCAATTAAATTATATTAATGTATGGGTTCTTGGGTGAAATTATAAACTTCTTTCTTAAATGCTAGGCTTGGAATAAGGGGTTTTTAAAAAGAATTTCATGTACTATTTTTAAATTAGATTAATTCTCATGAAAAGAATATTTGAAAAGGTTCATAGGGTCATTTAAATGTTTTTTATAGTAAATTTAGGTCTTATGACTTTTTTGGTTTTTCAAAGGAATTTTTCATGTGCTTGGAAATGTTTTTGGAAAGAAAAAGGGATTTTTTTTCAAGTGCTTCCAAAATCATTGAAATGATGAGACTTTAAATAAAAGGAGTGAGAATCTATATACTAAGTTTCTTTTCATGTGAAGACCCATTTTTAACTTTAAAAGGTAAATATTTTTTTTCTCATGTGACACTCAAGGATTTCCCCTATACTTGTATCACCCATTATGGGTTGTTAATTATTTATATGATGGTTGTATGATATGAAAAGGGGATGTTATATGTGATGGTGTTGGAGGTGAGGTGCGAGACATTTTTTGTGGTAATTATCTTGATTTATTTATCACCTCCATGTTTGTTTGTTTATCGTAACTTGGGTCTCTAGAAGGTAGGTCTTGATTTATGATACCCCAGTTGGTACACACACTTATATGGTCCCCTAGTTGTGTTTAATACATGGATAGTGGGAAGGTTACATTATGATGAGTTAAGTATGGTTTAATTGGGTGGATCATGTTATTTTTGGATGAAACTTATATCATATGTTGGTCTATGTAGTTATATTTCTATTTTGGCTCATCACACACTAGTACCTAGGGCATATCTCATGACATTTTGTTCCTTGATTGGTGGTTCTATATAGAGGATTAAATTATTATATTGATTAAATCCCCCTTAATCTTATTTTATTAGTGTAACTATTAATGTTGGCGTTATTTACTATTATATTTTTCCTTGATCACATGGTTCTCTTATTTATTGTGAATTTATTTTCTCCAGTTGATATGGGTTCTTTATGAGATAATGAATGTTTTATTTTTAAGTGGAAAACAAATTTATGTATTATGAGACGGGCAGTACCTATATTTCCCACCAATTCATTGGGTAAAATATTATATATCATGATATATAAATGTTATGTGAATAGGTTAGTAAGTATATAGGTTCAAAAAGGGTGAGTGTGATTACGTTTAGATCTACTCATAATAATACATGTGAATAAGTTAGCTAGTTTCTATGTTCATGGGTGAGTGTGATGGTATTAATATTTAATCATAAATTTAAATATGAATATGGTTTTGAGTATCCAGGGGGTTCGGAACACCGTAAAAGGAATTCACCCACCAGTGATGGGTTAACCATTCCATAAGGTTGATGGGAGGAACACTGAAAATTAGTGATCAGAGCTAGATAGGGGGTGTCATGAGACATATAAGGAGTGTGGCCATCAATGATTTTCATTGGATAAACAGAGGTAAGTTACAATGAAAACTTGTGATTTTGTTAGGGGTTTACTTTTAAAATGATTATAAGTGTTTTGAAATGTTTCTTAAAAAATTATATGTGTTCAACATACCCTTTTTTGGTTTTAAATTTCTTTAAAATGGTTTAAAAATAATAATTTGGGTTTTGAGAAAGGATTTTTGGAAATAATTTGTTTATTTTAAAAGGGGTTTTTTATTTTAAAGAGTAATTTGTGTAAATGGTTGGTTTTTAATGGGATTTCAACTATGATTTTATAAATTGTTTTCAAAGGAGATTTAAAATCTATAAATTTTTTATCCTCGGTTAATTTTTATATCAATTTTTTTTGTATTTATTTTGTTAAATATTAATATCACTGAATCAAATAGGATGGATATGAATAAATAATGGATGGATTCCAATCGTCTGACAAAAGAGTATGAAGATGGAGTGAAAGAGTTCATCAAGTTTGCAAAAGATCATGCATATGATCCTTCTCAAATCCTTTTTCTGTGTTTACATTGTTTTTATTTCAGACAATTTAGTCCAAAGGAGTTGGAATAACACTTGATCTGTCACGGAATAGATCGAAGTTATAAATATTGGAATAAACACAAGGGAAAAGAAAATGTAGCTAGTGACTGGGATAACACAGCATTTTATGGATCATTTGATGTGATTACAAGCATGGAAAATGAAGAAGACCATATCGAGGATGTGATTATAGATAGGCATGATGATGAAGATCATTTTAAGGAAATAACAAGGACACTTGAAGATGAACTTCATGATTTCCCAAAATTGTTTGAGAAGTTAAATAGTTGTGAAAAGATGCCATTGTATGATGGTTGCACTAAATATACAGTATTGTTAGCAATACTGAAGCTGTATAATTTGAAAGCAAGAAATGGATGGAGTGATGCTAGTTTTACGGAATTAATTGCTCTCTTGAATGATATGCTCCCAAAAGATAATAAGCTCCTGAGCCGAAAATATGATGCCAAATGAATGCTACACACGATGTGTATGATATTTGAAAGAATAAAAACTTTTCCAAATGATTTTATACTATTTCTCAAGGACCACAAATCACTTAGATAATGCCCAAAGTGTGTTTCTTCTTGATACAAGAAAGATGAATCATGTCCTACAAAACTTTCATGGTATTTTCCAATCATTACAAGGTTTAGGCACCTATATAGAAGTGAGGAGACTACAGAGCAATTGATGTGGCATGCATATAGAAGAAATAAAGATGGAAAACTATGGCATTTAATTCTGGAAGGAGTGTAAGCAGCAGGAGGAAGAAATTTTCATTTTTTACCCTTCACTGGTACCAACTCTTCTCATATTCCTAGGTCAACTGTGTCTATACTAGCCTTAATTCCATCATTTGTTTTACTAGGTACATTTAGAAACTTTCCAATGACACTATCACATACATTAATATTATATCCTGATAAATTTACATAAGCAGGAAATTCATTTATCATACCATAAAATATGGATCTCAATGTGAAATCTTCATTTTAGTAATCATCATGCATCATAACACCTGAATCTCAAAATAATTTCAAATCCTCGATCAATGGAGCCAAATAAACATCAATATTATTACCCAGTTGTTTTGGTCATAATATAATCATAGATAACATAATGTGTTTTTGTTTCATGCATAACCACAGTGGAAAGTTATAATTTACCAACCCAATCAGACATGTATTGTGAGTGCTACTTTTAAAACCAAAAGGATTCACTCCATCTATAGATAATGTAAGAAAAAGGTTTCTCGGCTCATTTTCAAAGTCAAGATACTCATGATCAATTCTCTTCTACTGAGGAGAGTCTGCTAGATGCCATAGTTTTCCATCTTTATTTCTTCTATCTGCATGCCATGTCAATTGCTCTGTAGGCTCCTCACTTCTATATAGGCGCTTAAACCTTGGAATGATTGGAAATTACCATGAAATTTTCATAGTATAGGATTCATCTTTCTTGTATCGATAAGCACCACACTTTGGGCATTATCTAAGTGATTTATGGTCCTTGATAAATAGTATACAATCATTCGGGAAAGTGTGTATTTTTTCAAATATCATACACATCAAGTGTAGCATTCGTTTGGCATCATATGTTTATATTGGGAGCTTATTATCTTTTAGGATCATATCAATCAATATAGAAAGTAATTCCTTAAAACTGGAGTCACTCCATCCATTGCCTGCTTTCAAATTATACAGCTTCAGTACGGATGAAAATGTTGTATATTTAGTGCAACCATCATATAATGGTGTCTTTGCACAACTCTTTATCTTCTCAAACAATTTTGGGAAATCGTGAAGTTCATCTTCAACTATCCTTGTTGTTTCCTTAATATTATCTTCATCATCATGCACATCTATAATCACATCCTCTATACAGTCTTCTTCATTTCCATGCTTGTAATCATATCAAATGATCCATAAAATGTTGTGTTATCCTAGTCACTATCTACATTCGATTTTCCCCCATGTTTATTCCAATATATATAACTTTGATCTATTCTATAATAGATCAAGTGTTATTCCAACTCCTTTGGACTAACTTGTCTTGAATAAAAACAATATAAACACAGAAAAATTATTTGACAAGGATCGTATGCATGATCTTTTTCAAACATGATGAACTCTTTCACTCCACCTTCATAGTATTTTGTCAGAATATTGGAATCCATCCATTATTTATTCATATCCATACTATTTAATTTTTTGATATTAATATTTAACAAAATAAATACACAAAACGTTGATATAAAAATTAACTGAGGATAAAAAATTTACAGACTTTAAATCTCCTTTGAAAACAATTTATAAAATCACAGTTGAAATCCCATTAAAAACTAACCATTTACACAAATTACACTTTAAAATAAAAAAACCTTTTTAAAATAAACCAATTAGTTCCAAACATCCTTTATTAAAACCCCAATTATTTTTTTTAAACCATTTTAAAGAAATTTAAATCCAAAAAAAGGTATGTTGAACACATGTAATTTTTTAAGAAACATTTCAAAACACTTGAATCATTTTAAAAGTGAACCCCTAAAAAAATCACTAGTTTTAATTGTCACTTCCCTCTATCTATCCAATGAAAATAATTGATGGCCACATGCCTTATATGTCTCATGACACCCCCTATCTATCTCTGATCACTAGTTTTCAGTGTTCCTCCCATCAACCTTATGGAATGGCCAACCCATCACTGGTGGGTGAACTCCTTTTCCAGTGTTCTGACCCCTCGGGCTACTCAAAACCATATTCACATTTAAATTTATGATTAGAGATTAACACCATCACACTCACCCATGAACATAGAAACTTGCTAACTTATTCACATGTATTATTATGAGTAGAGCTTAATATAATCACACTCACCCTTTTTGAACCTATATACTTACTAACCTATTCAAATAACATTTATATATCATGATATATAATATTTTACCCAATGAATTGGTGGGAAATATAGGTACTGCCTGTCTCAAAATACATAAATTTATTTTCCACTTGAAAATCAAACATTCATTATCTCATAAAGAACCCATTTCAACTAGATAAAATAAATTCACAATAAATAAGGGAACCATGTGATCAAGGAAAAATATAATAGTAAATAAAACCAATATTAATAGTTACACTAATAAAATAAGCATAGGGGGGATGTAATCAATGTAATAATTTAATACTCTATGTAGAACCACCAATCAAGGAACAAAATTTCATGGGATATTCCCTAGGTACTAGTGTGTGATGATCCAAAACGGCACTATAACTACATAGACCAACATGTGATATAAGTTTCATCCAAAAATAACATGATCCGCCCAATTAAACCATACTGAACTCATAATAATGGAACCTTCCCACTAGCCATGTATTAAACACAACTAGAGGGACTATATAAGTGTGTGTACCAACCAGGGTAGCATGAATCAAGACCTACCTCCTAGACACCCAAGTTACCATAAACAAACAAACATGGAGCTGATAAAGAAATCAAGATAATTACCAAAAAAAATCTTGCACCTCACCTCCAACACCATCACATATAACATCCCTTTTTCACATCATAAAACCATCATATAAATAATTAACAACCCATAACAGGTGATACAAGTATAGGGGAAATCCTTGAGGGTCACATGAGAAATAAAACATTTACCTTTTAAAGTGAAAAATTGGTCTTCACTTGAAAAGAAACTTAGTATGTAGATTCTCACTCCCCTTATTTAAAGTCTCATCATTTCAATGATTTAGGAATCACTTGAAAAAAAATCTCTTTTTCTTTCCAAAACATTCACCAAGCACATGAAAAATTCCTTTGAAAAACCAAAAAATGAATAAGACCTAAATTTACTATAAAAACATTTAAATGACCCTATGAACCTTTTCAAATATTATTTTCATGAGAATTAATCTAATTTAAAAACAGTGCATGAAATTCTTATGAAAAACCCCTTATGCCAAGCCTAGAATTTAAGAAAAAAAATTATAATTTCACCCAAGACCCCATACATTACAATACTTTAATTGAAAATAAATTTATAAAGTATACACTTTCCATGAATTATAAAATAAAGTAATAGAAAAGAAACACCAACTTTAAACTAAATGTTAACCAATACACAACATGTCACATTCTATAGAAAACATTCAAAAAACATAAAACCATAAATCCTCATGAAAAATGAATTTCAGTTTCTGAGAGAAGGAGAAACCTATGGGAAATATAGAAGAGAAGAGGGATAGGGGAGATAAAGGAGAAAGAGTGGGAATAATGCTTGAAATGGAAAAATAATTGTTTTCTTAAATAATTCAAAGAAAATCACATAACACAAACTTAAGAAATCATTGAATATTATAATTTTCATTTTCCAAAATAATTCATATCATAATAACATATAAATTGTTACTAAAATATCACTACATGGAAAACAATCCTAATACTATAAATATAAGTGAAAATACAAACCTTTTCACAACAACTTTTTAAAACATTGAAGGGGAAATTATATTTAATTTTTTTAAGATAAATAGATTACTATTGAAAAAATTATTATAAATGGATGATCCGTTGAGTTATTCCATTGGGTCCGGTGATGTGAGCATGTATGGGAGTTTTTGGAAATGATTGTGAGTATTAATATTCAGCTGACAATGAGATATGTTCGTACTTATGTTTTGGTAGTGATGGAATTTCTTGGTGCACATTGGGAGTGGTGTGTAGGTGAACCTAACCCGTAGGTAGAGGTGGTTGGTTTTGTGTGTGCACATAAGTGGCTGAGTTGCACTGTAAGATGATAGATACTCATGTAAGGGTATCAATTAGAGGAGATAAAGAATGAATCGATGATGTCAACCTATAGATTGGGGCTTGGGTTGTTAAGGGAACTTGGTGATGGGGGCTAGTATGTTTTGTCACTTAGTTCATGGGTTGAATCATGTGACAAATTACAATGAAGTTTTATTTAGACATCTATACTTGGTAAAGTAAGAAAACTTGGTATTATTTAGACATCGTTTGAGAAACATATACTATGAATTATTGATTGTATTGAAAAGTTATTGAAAAGGAATATGGTAGAACCACCAAGGTATTCCTAAGACACTTCACAAAATTTATAAACTCCCCATGACATGAATAACTCTTATACATTCCCCTCATAGTGTGGCCATTATTACTATTACATGAAAAAACTATTATATATAAATATAATTATCTTTATTCCCATTAAAAATTTCATGAATATTGATATTCCATATCCCATAGTGTGATCATCTAGTCACCTTCAAAACATCTTGGATCTTAATTCTCATGGGAACCTCTACATGGTGTGAATTATTCCTTGTGAAACCAACCATAGAATTATGTAGATTTATTATAGTGAATTAGGGTGGTAGGATGTTACTTATATCTTAAATATATAATTTCTATAATTGATTCCCAAAACCATCCAAAACTTCATCATCCTTCTCTATGAAATCATATTCTCTTTTAGAAGTACCTTACACATTGGTACATGTGACCTTCATGTATCACTATAAGGTTCTCCATACTTTTCCATTTCATTTAAAATGTGGCCTGTATAATTTTATATATATAGGGATTATTATGAATTTATCATTTTCTAGGAACTCTACTCATGGTGTAACACTTATACTAATTCCATGGTATTTTCTAAAAATTCTTAAATTTATCAAATTAACTACATCTAACTCAACTGAACTATCAAAATTCCAGAATTATTATTTTGAACATATTCATCCCCTATTATAAAATAACTTCTAAAAAATATCAAATAATTCTTTTATAATAACTTTCATAACAACCATATATCATTCCATACATCTACTTCCAGAACAACATCCAATAACCAATCATGTGTTGATAATAAATCCAACACTAATAATCAACATATGTTGAAAACAAATTTAACACTATCCATGATTATAAAACATAGTTTTATTACAATTTTTCCAACAAATCCATCATCAAAATGTTACGAATAAATCCAATACTAACCTATATCTAATAAATCCAAAATTAACACATTTCCATTAAATTCAATACCAACACCAATTCTCAATTAAATCCTGAAAATCTCTACTATTAATTTTTTGGAACCACTATCATGAATCCAAAACATCATCACATCATGATTCCTACTTCAGTGCACGGTTTAAAGTTAAAATTTCTGAAATCATATGACTACCATGTTTTTATAAAAGATCTAAATCCTATAGTTTTGTGTTGAATTTTTTCCAAGAATTTCCATCATACATTAACAAATCTCTATTTCTTATTCAAATCTATATGTAGTGAAGTTATATACCCGGTGAAATTACTGACTATGGAAAGATAAATTGTCATCATATTATGTGAATTGGAAAAAAAATCCTCTGAAATTATTTGATGTGATGGTTCATTTTATGGTTCACTTGGTGATAGATATTTGGTTATGTGGTCCTATGAACTATAGATGGATATACCCCATTGAACGGTGTATGAATATTTTGAAAGGGTATATCAAAAATCAAAGTCGGCGAGAGGGTTGTATTGAAAAAAAATATATTATTGAGGAAGCCATTCAATTTTGTACCAAATACCTGTATGATGTGAAAATCATTGGTCTAACAAAATCTCATCACACTAGGAAACTTGGTGGTGAAGGAATTTCTAGAAATGAGGTCATCGTAATCAATATTATAGATCAGGTGTAGGCCCACCTTTATGTTTTTCATAATAGTTTGGATGTTTACCCATATGTTGAAACCCACAAAGAAATTTTTTGGCATTCGAATCCATCAAGGTCTGAAAAATGGATATCAAATAAACATAATCAACAGTTTATAGGATGGTTTTAGGATCATATTTTTAAGGAGTCAAATGAAAATCCAGACTCAATTTCAAAATGACTTCGATGGATAGCCATAGAACCAAGTGTGTGTGAATTATCTTACAATTCTTATGTAATTAATGGTTATACATTCTATACTAATGAACATGATGAAGATAGTACTAGATAGAATAGTGCAGTTACACTTGTGGTTGAAGCGATGCATGTTTCTGGTGCTAAGGACAGAAATCCATTTTATGCGAATATGTCATATTTTGGCATCATTAAAAAAATAAGAGAGTTAGATTATATGACATTATGAGTGCTGATTTTTCAATGCAAGTGGGATGATAATAGAAGTGATGTTAAAATAGATGATTTGGGATTTGTGAAAGTTGATTTTAGTAAGGGTACAAAGATTAACTGTTTATAATGGAATCACAAGCAGTGAAAGTATTTTATGTTCCAGGTCCTGCAAACCAAAACTAGCCAATTGTTCTATTATCGACCAAAACCACTGAAGAGTTAGATGAAGATTCAATGGAGGATGACCCCTTCATTGGGAAATTGTAATCATTTCATAGTGGTCCCAGTTTAGACAGCATTTTTTATATTAAAGAAGACCACAATGAAGGGATTTGTATGGTCAATAGAGGGGTCAAATCCCTTCAACCTTTAAAAAAAGAGAGTTCAATAATATGGTTATATTTTTTTCTAATATACATCATGTTACATTATGTTAAAATCTGTTCACTACTACTTTTATGTTATCTAAATTAAATGTTAAACCACTTTTATAGATAATGAATTCTTCATGTGATGATGCTCCCTATCCCCAGGCAAAATAGGTTTCTCAACCTGTTGCTGCTCGCATTGCAGATGAACAATGGGTTTCTCAACCTATTACCTTATATTAATATCTATTTGTTTCTACTTTTATGTTATCTAAATTACATTTTAAATGAATTTTTTAGATAATGACCTCTTCATGTGATGATGCTCCCAATCCCCAGGAACAACAGGTTTCTCAACCTGCTGCTGCTCGCAGTGCAGATGAACAACAGGTTTCGCAACCTGTTCCCTTATTTTAATATCTATTTTTTGTTTTTTTATATTATCTAAATTAACTGTTAAACAAATTTTGAAGATAATGACTTATGCACATGATTATGCTCTCAATACCTAGGCACAATAGGTTTCTCAACCTACTGTTGCTCACAGTGTAGACAAACAATAGGTTTCTCAACCTGTTATTACTCCCAGTGCAGAGGTACAACCACCATATACACATGCCATTGCTATCCCTCCAAAGCCGAAGGAACATATTGATGATGGTGGATCTGAGGAAATGAAAGGTGATGAAACACTAGCAACGTAGAAAAAATAGGAGCACTGTAGTTTGAAGGTATTAGAAAAAATCATTAAGGCTAAAGAGAAAGGCATCAAATACGATATTGGATGAAATAAGTGGGGTCAACATGTTAACCCCAACAAGTCCATGTTTAGTAGTTACATTGGAATCGTCACTCGGAAAAGAATGGTGATTGATGTAACTTCATGACACCATATTGTGGATGAGATTAAGACATTGATGTGGGGAGATATTATGGTAACATTATGATATAATTTTTTTAATTTTATAAAAATAAAATAATGAAACATTGACTTACACTTCATCATCTCTTGCAGAGTGAATTTATAGTAGATTACTTGCACAAAGACTATTTATTAAGGGTTGGTGGAAGGATTCATAGGTTTTTTCGCACACTTTTAATGAAATATCATCTTAAAGATGCTGAAGGGAAAATAAAACTGCACCCACCTCTTATTTATGCACACCTGATAACCTAATCATCGTGGGATGTGTTTATACGCCATCGTGCGAAGTAGAATTTTTAGGTACATTGTGTCTGGTAATACATTGTTTAAAGATATGTGTATTAATCACTTTTATTGACAGTGTTTTATTTATGAAATAGAAACTGAGTGCTTAAAATAAACAACAGGCATCAAAACCAGTGTACCCCTACCATAAAGCAAGGATGGGGTATGCATCACTTGAAAACATTTGGTACGTATTTTAAATCTACCATAATACTTTTATATGACATAAAAAACATAATAACTATGTTCTTTTGTTTATCTGCATATTTAAGATTCCAAATCCACATCCACTTCCATCCCACACCATGTGATATGGAAGGAGGCGTGTGTAACTAAAGATGGGAAACTAATAGATGAAAACACACAAAAAGTGGTGGAAACATGTGTAAGTATGACATAATAAAAAAATGTTTTGATTTAAATCGCTATTACATAACAATGATTACTTATTTTCCTATATTTTTATTATGTCATACTTAAACATGTAGCTCGGCCCGTCTGGGCTGCTCAGGTTCACTGGGGGAACACAGTTTGTCAATCGTGTACAGGCGTAAAGGCAGGCAGGTAGTCGATCATGTTGGACAGAGGGGTGGTGCCAGCTGGCGCGTTTGGTCTGGTGAATCGGCCCGCACCATGCAGGTCAGGCTTCTCTAGTGGGTTAGGCCCCACCTGGCGGGTCGGGCCACCCGCAGGCTAGATCCGTGGCTCAAAGGGCCGGACCCGCACCGTCGGGTCGGACCCACCCCCAGGTTAGCCCCGTCCTACCAGGCCAGACCTGTGGGCCCAATGGGTCGGTTGGGCCGGACCCGCACCGCCAAGTCGGACCCACCACCAGGTCAGCCCCGTCCTACCACGCCAAACCCTCAGTCCCAATGGGTCGTTTGGTCCAGACCCGTGTTGGACCCACACCAGACCCCTGGACTGGGTCGGGTCAGGTCGAGCCGGACCCGGACCCGACCAGCCCCATTTCACTAAAATGATCATAACTTGTAGATCGTGCATCTGATTGACGCGTCGTCTGTGGCATGAGGACCCTTGAGATAGGGAGTTCCTTTTGAGATAATCCACTTGAGTTTTAGTGGAAGTTGGAGTATGTTCGGGTTGAATCAGACCTGAATCCAACTGGGCTCTTTTTTCTAAAGTGCTCATAACTTACAGATCGGGCGTCTTATTGATGCGCTATCTGTTGAGTTGGGACCCTTAAGACGATACGGTCCTTTGGGGTTACTCTAGGTGGGACTTCGTGGTGGTTGAGGTACAACCAATGTATTGAGTAGTAGATCCTCCTAGAATCAAGAGTGCTAAGTGTGGGAATCCAGTGGCTAGCTGTGATGTGAAAAATGAATAGTGATCATGTGCGGGTCAGCTCCTAGAAATCATGTGTTGGTCATAAGCTAGTGATCCTGTGTGGGTCAGCACCTAGAGATCCTGTGTGGGTCAGCACGTAGCGATCCTGTGTGGGTCAGCACCTAGAAAGCCTATGTGGGTCAGCACCTAGCGACCCTGTGTGGATCAACAGTAGAGCCTCTCGACAGAATAAGATGATCTAGCTTTACGACTAATCATATTTACTTCCGTACTTAAGTTATACCTGGTGTGATATGCATTTTTTACTTTTTGCTATGTATTTGAGATCTTTCTTGGTGGTATTACCTCTGTGGTATTTTCTTTGTGGTTTTTTCCTTCGTGGATTATTGATAGACCTTCAGGGGTCTTGGGGTCCTTACTGAGTATTGTTATACTCACCCCTGTATGGGATTTTCCCACACTTGTTGTGTCTTTTGCAGATGATAGACAGCTTTGACTGGGATATTGGGGGGCCAGGACTAGACTGTTCTCGAAGGTGGATCGATAGACGTGGTGTGCTGGAGTGACATCTAACAGAGATTTGTACCTACACTTCAGGTAGGATACTTGGAGAACGACCTCTGGAGCTTGTACTTCTTTTGTTGTACTTTCCTTTTAGTTGGTCTTTTATTCTGGCCCATTTACTTTCAGTTTAAACACTTTACTCTCAGTAGTGATACTTTATGGTGGTTGTACTACTTTTCTTCCTTTGAGGGTTTTCTTTGTACGGTATGCCCTATCTGTGTGTGTACAGGTTTAAAGGAAATGTCTTCCCTTTTTGGGATATGTCTTTCTGGTGCTAGTCACCAGCCCCTAGCCTATGGAAGGAAGTCTTGGGGTATTCATAGCACAGGCCTTGGGGGACAGGTTGTGAAAAATTGGTATTAGAGGGAGGTTGGTTCTACCATAATAACTAAGAGTCATTAGTTTTTTTTTCAATAGAGAAATAGTGTTTAGTGTCTTAAGTTTGGATTTCAGTTCAAGGAGTTCAGTGTTGGTGCATTGGTCGACGTATCCATACACTAGGACCTTGAGTTCTGTTTTCCAACTCGTTTCGTGAATACATCATCATCATTTATTTATTTATTGAAAAATAAGGAAAGAGGAGAACAAGCACCCCCAAGGGGTGAGGCTAAAAGGACCTCACGAGCCTACGGAGGTTGGAAGTAATGAAGTCCAAGGGCATCCTACATAATCAGTTCCACTCCCTCAGGCTTCAAGAGGTTAACATTTGAGACACAAAAAATTTGGGAGCCTTGCTTAGCTAAAGAGGTCGGGTGGTCCGCCACTTTGTTCCCTTCATGCCACGTATGAAGCACCTTTATATTGGTAGTATTGAGCATGCCTTGGCACTTTTGAATGATGTAGGTTATCGACCATGGTATTATTCCCTATCCATTCAAGGAGTTGTGTAGGATCATAGAATCTATCTCCACTTATGAGAGGTTGATACTAGCCTGTTGACAAAGAGAAAGGCCGATAAGGGTAGCCTTGGCCTCCACCTGGATGGAGGAACCACTGCCCAAATAGGTAGAGAAAGCCAAGATGACCGAGCCTCCAGAGTCCCGCACGACCCCACCACCTCTGATAACTCCCGCACGGCAGGATTCATCCATGTTAAGTTTCAAACCGCATGTCGTAGGGTGCCATCTCACCCAAAGACCCCTTGAAATACTGATGTCTGGGCAGGGGACATTGCGCAGCAGACGCTGAATAGTAGGGGCCTCACTCCATTCCTTTACGAGACAAACCAAATTGAGAAGCTAGTTACGGATCCTAGAAATGATGGTCCTACCCGAGGTCTCGACTCCCTCAAATCGCGACTTGTTGTGCGCCTGCCATAGGCACCAGCATGCCTTGTGTGTTTTGGAAATGTTTTTCTCTTGATCTCTTTTGAGTCATCTCACCAGGTATAACTTATTGACCATGGCGCATCTATTTCCATACAGGATGCCTCCGTGAATACATCCATCTAGGATTCCAGTGAGAGATCACGACAATGGCCTACCAAGTGATGAGGCATCAGTGTAGGGACCACTTACAGTGATAGCACCTTCGGGTGGTGTACCAGCAACACCACCACCTGGAGATTAGCAGTTGCTACTATCCCCACCAGCGGACAGTGCATGCCGACTGAGCACGTTGTTTGAGTTCCAGAGATAGAGGCCTTTGAGGTTTCAAGGAGAGACGGATCCTCAGATAGCTGAGGATTGGATGGAAGTATTTACATGGGTTTTTCACCTGGTCGAGACACCAACAGACCAGCTGGTGATCCTAGCCACTAGCCTTTTTCAGGGCACAGTAGGGAGGTGGTGGATCTTGATGCTCCAGACACACGAGGAGTCAACCCTTGTATGGTCGGACTTTGAGAGCCTCTTCAGGGTGTATTTTGTACCAGCGAAACTACGCTCAGTGCATATTCAGGAGTTACTTCACTTACAGTAGGCCAACCTTACTGTGTCCTAGTACTCAATGAGGTTTATAGACCTCTCCTGCTACTCCACTGACATGGTATGGGACCCTTTCTTCAAGGACCGAACCTTTGAGCAGGGACTTCGACATGAGATTAGGGCATCGATGGTTTCACTCAATATCCCGACACATGCTAGACTGCTAGATCAATCCCTGGTATTGGAGAGATTCCTAGATAATCAGGCACCGATGGTGAGATCCACCACCAGATGACAGGTGGTCGAGTCATCTGTAGAAGGCAGTACACAGATGACGTAGAGGCCCAAAAAGGCCAGACCTTCTGAAGGATGACCCCAGGACGTAGGTTCTGAGGTGTAGAGATTTTGAGGTAGAGGAAATCGTTTAAGGGATAAAGTTTTTTACTCTTGCAGCGGATAGGGGCACATGGTTCGTGACTGTCCAAATCCCTACACAGATGACCAGCAGGCAGTCGAGGGACCGCCAAGATAGGGATAGAGGTTTGATCAAGGAGGTCCTCTAGGTGGAGGATGTGGTACGGGAGTAGTCCAAGCAGTAGGAGGTGGATGAAAGTTCTAAGTACTACCACCACCACCCTAGGAGGTCCACCATGAGCTCTGGGAGCAGTTGGACAGGGGCGGTTCCAGCTTCAGGCAATGGAGGCCTATGACCACAGTGCTCCAGAGATGATTAGAGGAGTGATATGTGTCTAATCCAACTTAGTTACAGTTCTCATAGACACAGTTTCCAGTCACTCTTTCCTTTCTACAGACCTCGTTCGAGGCTCAGAGATTCCAGTGGATCCGTTGGATCAATCCTTACGATTAAAGACTCCTACGGGAGGGGATTCAACGATTTCACACTGGTTCTGGAAGTGTGATCTTACTTTAGGAGGTGAGATATTTGGATGGGATCTTCTAGTAGTAGCATCAAGGCCTTACAACATCATCTTGGGTATGGACTGGTTATCCACAGTCCATACTCAGATCAACTATTTTAGGTACAAAGTGTGGTGTGTCTGCAAGGATGGGACCAGGTTTTCCTTCATCGGTGAGAAGGGAACCTTTACAGCATATGATGGACTTTCTCGAAGGAGTTTGTAGCCAATCACTTACTAGTTGGCTAGATTCACCCTCAATATAGTGGATTAGGGGAGTCTAAGATTTCCTATAGTGGTGGACGAGTATGAGGATGTCTTTCCAGAAGATTTCCTAGGACTACCTCCTTGTAGAGAGGTAGACTTATGCATTGACTTGTACCGAGGGAAGGAACGGATATATACACCTGCATATCGGATGGATCCTGTGGTGCTTCATGAGTTGAGGGTACAGCTGGAGGACTTGTAGAGTAAGGGGTTTGTAAGGCCTAGTGTTTCTCCATGGGCAGCCCTGGTGCTTTTTTCCAAGAAGGAAGACGGGAGCTTGAGGATATGTGTGGACTTCCGGTGCTTGAACTAGGTGACTGTGAAGAATAAGTATCCACCACTGAGGATTGATGACCTCTTCGATCACTTTAAGGGAGCAAGTTAGTTCTCAAAGATCAACCACAGATCAGGATATCATCGGCTTCAGGTGTGGGATGAATACTTACTGAAGATAGCCTTCAGATGACGATATGGACACTAAGAGTTCTTGGTGATGCCCTTCGGTATGAACAATTCCCCAGTAGTGTTCATGGGACTCATGAACAGGATCTTCCAGCCTTACCTAGATCATTTCATGGTGGTCTTCATTGATGAAATCTTGGTGTACTCATAGTCAAAGGAGGAGCATGCTACACACCTGCGGATAGTCCTAAACGCATTCCAAGAGCACCAGCTTTATGGTAAGCTCTCAAAGTGTTATTTCTGGATTCGGGAGGTACACTACATGGGATAGGTCATCTCAAAGGTTGTAGTTTCAGTGGATCCAGTGAAGATAGAGGCAGTGCTTTCTTGGGAGCCACCCTAGAGCGTGACTGAGGTGCGGAGTTTCCTAGGGTTGGTTGGTTACTACCGGAGATTCGTGCCCGACTTTTCTAGAGTAGCAGTTCCCTTGTCATATTTGACAAAGAGGGGAAAACCCTTCGTATGTATGGAGAAATTACAATAGAGTTTCTAGGAGCTGAGTCAGAGACTGACTAGTGCCCTCATATTGAGACTACCAGAGGAGGGCGTTGGGTATGTAGTTTACTATGACGCATTAGGGACCAGACAAGGTTGTGTCCTAATGCAGGATAGATTAGTGATCGCCTACAAATCATGGAAGATGAGGCATCATGAGCATAAATACGTGACCCAAGACCTGGAGTTAGTAGTAGTGGTATTTTCCTTGAAGATGTGGCAGCACTACTTGATGGGTGAGTGGTTTACAGTTTACTCTGACCACAAGATTCTCAGGTATATCTTCTCCTAGAATGACCTAAACTTGAGACAGTGGCAATGGATAGAGTTCCTCTATGAATTTGACCTTGAGATACTCTATACTTCAGTGAATGGGAATGTGGTGAAAGACACACTCAGTAGAAGGTCTGGTTTGCAGCTGCTGAGTGAGGCGACAGAGCAACTAGCCACGATGCAGATATCCTTCATGGATAGTGATGGAGTAGCTTACCTCTATCCTATGACTGTCACTCCCCCACTCTTACAGCGAGTCAAAGAATCACAGCTGGTGGATGTTGACTATGAGGCCCGACGTGATTATTTATCCTCAAGATGGTCTCCTAATAGATTTTTGATAGGTGGGGAGCACATCATCCTTTTTAAAGGATGCACCTTAGTATCAGTGACGTTGTAGGAGGAGTTGTTGAGGGAATTACATACTTCCCTTTGGAGGTACATCCTGGTGTGGAAAGTATGTTCCAGGACCTCTGACGTCATTAATGGAGGCCAAGGATGAAGAAAGCAGTGGTCGAGTTCATTTCATGATGCCTCACTTTTCAGCAAGTAAAGTTCTAGCATTAGGTTCCAGTAGGCTTGGCCCATCCACTCGAGGTGCCAGAGTGGAAAAGGGATGTTATCTCAATGGACTACGTGATGGGGTTACCACATACATCCAGGGGCCACAACTCTATTTTGGTGATCGTTGACCAACTCACCAAGTCGGCTCACTTCCTACCCATCTGGGAGCAGGGAACACTAGAGGGCTTAGGACACCTCTATGTCCAGGAGATAGTGTGACTCCACGGGGTTCCTTCGACGTTTGTCTCAGATCATAATGCTCACTTTACTACCTGGATGTGGAGGGGAATACAGGAGGTGTTCGGGATGCAGCTGCGCTTGAGCATAGCTTTTCACCCCCAAATGGATGGTCAGATAAAGCAGACCATACAGACCTTGGAGGACATACTTCGTGATTGTGTCCTGGATTTTGGTCACAGTTGGGAGGACCACCTACCACTGGTATATTTTTCATACAACAACAGTTATCACTCCACCATTGGCATGGCACCATTTGAGGCCTTGTATGTGAGACCTTATAGATCACCCCTATGCTGGACAGAGCCAGGGGAGTCAGCACTCATGGGTAAAGAGTTAGTACGATCTACCACCAAGAAGGTTCAGATCATCCAGGAGTGGATGAGGACTGCACAGATTAGGCTGAAGTCTTATGCTGACATAAGAGGGAGACCCTTGGAGTTTGAGTGGGGTAATCATGTGTTCCTTCAGGTCTCACCCCAATGAGGATTATGATGATTTGGTCAGGGCAGCAAGCTATCTCTGAGGTTCATCAGACTTTTTTTATATCCGGAGCATAGTTTGTGAGGTGGTGTATCACCTAGCTCTTCCCCCATAGATGCATCAGGTGCATGATGTTTTCCACATGTCGCAGCTGAGGAGATACGTTCATGATCCATTTCACGTCATCGACTGGGGTGAGCTAGACATTGACGATAGGGAGACATTTGTAGAGTTCCTGGTGGGGATAGAGGATTGATAGGAGCGGGTCCTATATGGGCAGTTGATTCATCTAATGTGAGTTCGGTAGCAACACGGGAATATCCAGGAGAGCACATGGGAGCGGGAGGCTCAGATTCGTGTTATGTACCCCCATCTATTTTATTAGTTTTTTTTTGGATTTTGAGGATGTAAATCCCTAAGGTGGGGAGAATTTAATGTCTCATAAATTCCATGTAATTTTTTTAAATTATATGGAATTATTTTGAGACCACACGCTCTAATGGCACGTGATTCCAAGGCCCAAAGAGCTCAAAATAAAAATTTGAATTTTTTTAAGGTATGTTCAGTAAACGTGCGAGCGGGTTTTTCTATCTTTTGAACCATTGTTCAAATTAAAAATCTGATGGCACCATTGAAATCAAAATGATGGGATTCACCTAGAAATGACTTTACTTAGGGTGGAAAGGGGCGATTAGAAAAGTTATTTTTTGGATTTTTTTAGAAAAATAATAAAAGAATTTAAAAGAATTATTTTATTTCTTTTCTCACCGTGGAGTGGTGAACGGTAATGTTGCGGTGCAGTGAAGAGCCAGCGATGAGGCGCATTAATGAGGCTCATTAATGGCCTGTATCATGCAGTGTAATGATAAAATAAAGGAATCATAACAGCGGCATTGTTTTGTAAATGAAACAGCGTAACAACGCGGCGTCGCAACGTAACGGAAACGCTGCGATGTGTTTCATTTTAATTGTTTGACGCGTTGGTGGAACGAGGATTAAACCTTGGAGATTATATAACGAACCTACAATGGTCTTACTCTCTAACAAAGAATGATGCTCCATCGGATCATCACCAACTTTGACACACCTTGAAGAATGGAGTTGAAAGCGATGAGCGACATCGACATCTTGAAACATTGAGGACAAAACGTCGTGGCTTCAAACGTCAAAGAGGTAGGGATTTATGCGTTCTATGTATTTGGTGATTTCTTCCTCATTCTTAAAAATTGATGACAAATTTTGATCAACTAACTAACAGGTAGATTCGCGCATTGCTCATTCTTACGGGTAGATATTGTGCGAGGATTTGATTTGGGGTTTTCAAGCTGTGTGGTTATCATCATGTTTATCCCCATGATTAAACTCTAATGTGGATGGTGTGGGCCAACCCGAACAATTTTTGGTCCCTCCGCCATCATTTTTCTTGGTGCGTTCTTCAAATTCAACAGGTCAACTTATCAGAAAGGTGAATTCGAAGGCTTCACGTAAATGGTGGTGCCCTACGGAGGCCGTAGGCGTAGACGGATCCAAAAAAGGACCACCGGAGCGACTCTGGTGGCCCATAGAAGGTACCATAGGCGCGTCAGTGTCGGCAGTGGGTGACGGTGTTCTCTACAGCGCGCCATGGTGGTAGGAAGCCACAGTCGGACGACCGTGGTAGTGAGGAGACGAGGCGCTCGTCGGCGCCGCGTGATGGAGCGGCCCGCCCGAGCCACTCGAGTTTGCTGGGGGCATGTGGTCCATTGATCATGTGCAAGCATAATGGATGGCAGGCAGTTGACCGTGTTGAATAGAGGGGCGGTGCCAACTGGTGTCGTCGGGTGGAACCGGACGCACCCACGTCCGGTCAGGCAAATCGGCCCGTACCAAGCGGGTCGGGTTTCTCTAGTGGGTCATGCCCCACCTGACGGGCTGGGCCACCCACGAGCCCAATGGTCTGGTTGGATCGGACCCATGTTGGACCCCCGAACTGGGTCGGGTCAGGTCGGTCTGGCCGGGTCGGACCGGACCTGGACTCGACTGACCCAGTTTCACTGAAATGATCATAACTTGCAGACCGAGCGTCCGATTGATGCATTATCTACGGCATAAGGACCCTTGTAACGGGGTGGTCCTTATGAGATACTCCACTTGAGTTTTAGAAGAATTTGGAGTATGGATGGGTTGGATCGGACCTGAATCCAACCATGCCCTTTTTACTAAAGTGCCCATAACTTACAGACCAGACGTCTGATCGATGCATCGTTTGTTGCATTGGGACCCTTATGAAGAGACGGTACTTTGGGGTAATCTATGTGGTACTTCATGGTAGTTGAGGTATGATCGATGTCTTGAGGAGCAGATCCTCCCAGAATCAATTGTACTAAGTGCGGGAATCCAGTGGTTGGTTGTGACGTGAAGAATGAATAGTGATCCTATGTGGATCAGCACCTACCGATCCTTTGTGGGTCATAAGCTAGCGATCTAGTGTGGGTCATCACCTAGAAATCCTATGTGGGTTAGCACCTAGAGATCCTATGTGGGTCAGCACCTTGAGACCCTGTGTAGATCAACAGCAGATCCTCTCGACAGAATAAGATGATATAGCATTATGACTAATCATCCTTACTTATGTACTTAAGTTATACCTAGTGTGAGTTGTGTCTTTTACTTTGTTATATGTTTTTGGGATCTTTCTTTGTGGTATTACCTCTGTGGTATTTCCTTTGTGGTGTTTTCCTTCATGAATTACTAAGAGACCTTCAAGGGTCTCAGGGTCCCTACTGAGTATTATTATACTCACCCCTGCACGAGCTTCGCCCGCACCTGTTGTATCTTTGTGAAGATGATGGATAGATTTGAATGGGACATTGGGGGGGCTTTTACTAGACGGTGCTCAGAGTTGGATCGATATATGTTGTGTGTTGTAGTGAAATCCGATAGAGATCTGTACCTACCCTTCAAGTAGGATCCTTGGAAGACGACCTCCAGATCTTGTACTTATTTTGTTGTACTTTCCTTTCAGTTGGGCTTGTATTTTGGCCCCTTTACTTTTGGTTTACACACTTGACTCTTAGTAGTGATACTTTGTGGTGGTTGTACTACTTTCTTTCCTTTGAGGTTTTCTTTGTGTGGTATGCCCTATCTGTGTGTGTATAGGTTTAAAGGAAATTCCTTCCATTTTTGGGATATGCCTTTCCGGTGCTAGTCACCAACCCATGTCCTATGGAAGGCAGGCTTGGGGTAGTCATGGCACAAGCCTTGAGGAAAGTTCATGATAGGTTTCACATATAAGATTGAATCTATACTAACCTACCCACTCTTAGGTTAGGTATAAATATCACGTAGGATCATATAATAGTTCTAGTATATTAACAATAGTGATCGAAAATAATAGGTTGATCATGTAGAGTGTCACAAATAATTTATATAGTAAAACACTACATAAGTTTTTGTTAACACTTTAAATTGTAGGTTCTGGGCGTAGCGGAAGCATGGGAGGTACAATGCCCAACTTTTATTTTTTCCATTATCATTGATTAATCTGAGATCAAGTTATGATGAATGCTATGATCAATGGATTTTAATCGAAGAAAAATCAAGGGTTATTAACCTGAAACCAAGAGAGAGGAGATCAACACATGTTGTTTTCAATTAATTTAATTAAATATGAATTGCCTCTAAGGTTATTCTTTATTCATTGATGCATCCAGACACAGATCTGTAGTGCACTGTTGTTGCGTTGTAGAATCCAAGCATAGGATTCCTCTAGCGGTGATCCACACATGATCCACGAATCTTCAAATGTCACTGAAGGAGCTTTCGGGTGCTGGCGCAGAAGATCCTTGTGCTTGAAATGTCCGCCTCTGACCGCCTTGAGAACCGCTTCCAAAGCGTTCTCTTTGATCCGATGGAGGAGGATATCTCTTGTTCTTGAGAGCGTTCTTGGAGAGGGATGAAATCTCTAGGCTTGATATCTTTTCTCCAATCCATTGTGAACAACTATTTTCTTGGCTAGGGTTTGAGAAAATAATCATAATTGGGTATTTATATTGCTAGGGTTAAAATAACATAATCTCACAAGTGACCTTATTTATTTTATTAATCTTAGAGAAATCCCATGTCTAATAATAATAGTATTATTATTATTTCTTGACATGTTCCTAAATTACAAATTATAATTAAATATTATTTAATAAAATAATGTTCAACATTATTATTTCTCACCGGACCCTTGAAATAAGTCTGTCAATCCTCTACCATATTTACTGGACGTTGAATAATGTATATTTATTTATTAAATAAATATCATTGCATTATTCACCAATAGATATATAAATATTATATTCACTAAATATAAAATAAATATTTATTAAATATTATGTCCACAATATATTCTCTCGAATAACTAGTTTTGGAATAAATGTGATCAGGCATCCATGAATAATTATTAAACCACAACCGGGAATAATCTTTATTCAACTTGTTAAATAATAAATAATATATTATTTAACTGAGATACTAGATAGACTTAGTGTGTGGCCCTTTAGGCCTCTTTCTCAGTGAAATTAGACGGAGCAGCCTAAAGTCCAAGGTTAGCATCTAGCAACACGCCAAGGCATTCATAGAGAAATCAGTTAATGTCACAATGAAATGTCACCTAATATGAATGCTTACTATGTAATATAATCTCTTTATCACAATATCTCAAATCAAGTGGGTTGCATACCAGTTCCATCAACCTATATGTTCGATATATCTTTCTTTGACTTTCTAGAAATAGAACTTTCCTATAGAACACCATGGACATTGTTTTATTTAGGCTATATCATTTCCATAAAATGGCATGAGATATTAACTTTCATTAAATAACATAAGGGATAAATACTTTCTCTCATTATTTATTAATGCAATATTACTCATGACACACCCAACATATCCTACCTCACCACAAAAATCTATCATCATAGTTTTAGTCAATACATCTAAGTGTGAAACTCATAATACTCATTAATAATTAACTTAAATTCTAAGGACCAATACACACATCTGCATATAAGAACATCCAATGACACATAGAAATATGGATTTCCTACTGGCGAGTCTCATTCTCACAATATCCTCTTATACATTACCAAGGGCGTACAGCATGAGAAGGTTCCTCAAAGTCCTATGAGTCTCCACCCCTGATATCCTATATCATTTGTATCCCTCAAATGATATCATCCATCTATAGAACATATATTCAAGAATAGTTTCATAGCACTTCTAGGTTCTCATCATAGTAGGGATCTTCTATAACCTTTTAGTGAGACAGATACTCTTAGGACATTATCACATTCAATGTCACATGGAATAACAATTATGATGTGATAATGAATTTATTAATATTCAAATCCATGAATATAAGTTATGATAAAGTACAAAAGAAGTTCTTTTCATGGAACCAACTCCAACAGACTCCCACTTGCACTAGATCCGACTACTAACAACCTTAAATCTGCTAGCTATCATATGATATTCATGCTTTAGATAAGATGGGCCTTTAATTAAGGGGTCCAGCGCGTTCTCTTCTGTGGGTACTCTTTTCACTGCAAATTCACCCCATGATAAAAATACCTTAGGATATGATACTTCTAGAGTATGTTCGTTTTCAATTGATGTGACCTTGGATCTTTTTTACGAGTCATTGCTGTAGTATTATCATAATACAATGTGATGGTGTCTTTACTGCTAGGTACCACATCAAGATCCTAGAAAAATTTATGAATCTAGATGTCTTCCTTGGAAGTATTATAAGTTGATATGTACTTAGAATTTACTATAGAATCAGAAAAAATCAGCTTCTTTGAACTCTTCTAGATCACAGCTCCTTCGTTGAGATAGAAAAAATATTCTGATTGTGACTTCAGATGGTTATGATCTGTCTAAAAAACAGCGTCAACATACCCTCTGATGAAAAGATCCTTGTATCCTCCATACACCAGGAAAATATCCTTATTTCTTCTCGGATACTTAAGGATAGTCTTAACAACAATCCAATGTTTTTCTTCTAGATATGATTTATATCTTTATACCATGCTTAATACATAGGAAACATCAAGTCTAGTACATAACATGACATACATGATGATCCTATCACTGAATTGTATGGGATATTACTCATTTTATCTTTCTCATGTTGTGTTTGGGGACACATTTTCATAAAAAGATGTAAACCATGTGACACTAGAACCAATCACCTCTTAGATTGTTCCATACTAAATCGATTTAGTATTTGGTCAATATATGTATTTTGTCTTAGTCCAAGTAGCCTCTTGGATCTATCACAAATGATCTTGATCCCTAGAATTTAGGTTGTTTCACCTAAGTACTTTATGGAGAAGCACTTGTTCAACTAGTCCTTAACTTATTGTAAGACTAGTATGTCGTTTTCAATAAGTAATATTTCATCAACATAAACTACTCAGATAATGACCGAATTACCATTAAAACTTTTGTAAACACATGGATCACATTCATTCTTAATGAAACCAAATTCTTTTATAGATTCATCAAATTGAATGTTCCATGACCTGGATGGTTGCTTCAATCCATAAATGGATCTCTACAACTTTTAAATCCTTTTGGCATCACCTGGAGTCATAAAACTTTTTAGTTGTGTCATATAAACGTCTTTCTGAAGGTTCCCATTAAGGAATGCAGTTTTGACATCCATCTTCCAAATCTTAAAGTCATGGTAAACTACTATGGAAAGTATGATTCTTATGGATTTAAACATGGAAACTAGAGAAAAGGTTTCATCATAGTCAATATGTTGAAATTTTTTAAAACCTTTATCCACTAGCCTTGCTTTATAGGTATTTACTTTACCTTTCATGTCTAGTTTTCTCTTAAATATCCATTTAAATCCAACAAGCTTTACATAAACTAGCACATCGACCAAAACCCAAACTTAGTTCTGATACATGGAATCCATCTTAGAATTCATAGCTTCTACCCATCTTATAGATTCTGATCTCTCTACTTCCTCCTTATAGGAGAGAGGTTTATCATTGTCCAATAATAATGAGTCACCATCCTCAGTGACTAGAAAATCATATCTCTCTGGTTCACTTACCTCTCTTTCACTCCTATGTATTACTTGTGTTTCAGGAACTACTTATTCCATAGGGACCTATGGAACTTGTTCCTATAACAACTCTTGTGTATCTTTAACATCAACTTCATCGAATTCAATATTAATCCCACTATCCTTTTTGAGGATGTTCTCCCTCTCAAGAAAGATAGATTTTCTAGCGATAGTCACTTTCTTATCTGATGGGTTGTATGGTTAGTATCACTTTGTTTCCTTGGGATACCCTATAAAGATATACTTCATGCCTCAGTGTGCTAGTTTGTTTCTTGATAAGGCCTTAACAAATGCCACGAAACCCCATTCATGTGTATGCAATAAAATGGGTTTCTTTATGCTCCATAGCTCAATGGGAATTCTATTTTCCACTTTATTTGGTACTCAGTTTAATGTGTATGTCATAGTTTATAATGCATATTCCCAAAAGGATAATGGAAGATCTGTATGGATCATCATCGACCTTAGCATGTCCATCAAGGTACAGTTCATCCTTTCACTAACACCATTACACTGTAGTGTATAAGGTGGAGTGAGTTGAGATAGAATCCCAAACTCTCATATAAATTTGATGAACTATTGGTTAAGATACTATCCACCTTGATCTGATCGAAGATTCTTTATCTTCTTACCAAGTTGATTCTCTACTTCATTCTTGAATTACTTGAATTTCTCAAAGGACTCAGACTTATACCTCATTAAGTAGATATATCCATATCTACTCAAGTCATCAGTAAAAGTTATGAAGTAAGAATATCCACCTCTAGATTATACTAGAAATGGTCCACAAAAATCAGTGTGTACTAATCATAGAAGCTCTGTGGAACTTTCACCCTCTCCACCAAATGGAAGTTTGGTCATTTTCCTTTGTAAACAAGCATGAAATCTATCAAGTGGTTTTAGCTCAGAAGAGTCTAAATAACCATCTTGATAGATATTTTTCAAATGCTTCTCATTTACATGAACGAGATAGTGATGACGCAACTGGGTGTTATATGAGTCATGTGAATTTTATTCATTATCAATTGTCAACACTTGATTTTTTTAATTTAATACATACAGACCATTATTTAAAAGTTTCATACCACAACATATGTTATCCTTGTAAAAGAAACAACTTTTATTTCTGAAATTGAAAATAAACCCATCTACATCTAAACTTGATACATAAATCATATTTTGGTAATAGTAGGTACATAATGAAAATCATGTAAAACCAAAATCATTCATGTTGGCAATGAAAGGTGGTATTCACCAATGTAAAGCACATCCATCCTCATACCATTAACAGCTCATAGATCCACCTCTCCTCTGGAAATTTTCCAGAATCTACTTGGTTCCTACATTTGGATACAGATGTGAGCACCACAAGCTATATCTAATACCCAATGTGCGGATGTGGAAATATTTCACTCGATAATGAATGCACCTTTAGCTTCCCCATGCTTTTGGGTGCATTTATTCTTCCAATGGAGTAGCTTTCCACATGAAAAACATAATTCCTCCTTTTTCTTTCCCTTCCTTTAGGTATTCTTATTCTTAGTAGGATGGTTCTCAGGAGATTTATATTATTTATAAGTCTTGGAACCTTTTTCCTTGTCCTTCCTCTTCTTATTCACCATAAGGACTGCGAGTTTGTTATGCCCCATATCCTTATCCACTTGGAGAATCAAGGTCAGAAGTTCTGAAAGACTCTTCTCATTATTGCTCATATTATAATTAATAATAAAGCTAGATAAGGTCTTGGGCGGTGATGAAAGTATGATATCTGTACGCAACTCATACAAGAATTTAATCTCTAAGATGTCCAAGCATTCAATGTAGCCAATAAGCTTGACTACATGAGGCCCAGCCGGCGCAGACTCTCCAAGCTTAGTGGTGAACAAAGCGTTGGAGATCTCATGCCCCTCTTGTCTCTCCTTCTCTTGACAAAGATCTCAAAGGTGATACATCATGCTATAGTCATCCATATACTCATGTTGCTTCAAGATATCATTGGACATAGACGATAGCATGAAGCATTGAAAATCTGTAGCATCATTCATATGTTTCTCATAGACAGATAGTTCTTCATCAATTGCCTCATTTCCAGTCACAAGTGGTAAAGGTTTTTCCAAGACATATAATTTCCTTTCATGGTGAAGGATGACCCATAGGCACCTTTGCCACTACTAGAAATTAGTGCTAGTGAGAAGGTTTTCCTTCTCAAGTATGGATCACAATGATATGGTTGATGTCATTTTAATGTTGTTTCTAAAAATAAGATAAGCAAATATTTAGTACTTTATCTAATAAATTTAGACAAATAAATAAATATTATATTTATTAGTCTCCCACTATTTTATCAAAACCTAATATCCATCACCATTGGCTTCAAAATATCATGTTTCTTGGACATTCTAGCGGCAAGGATCCATATTGTCCCTCTCATTACCCCAACTTTGGTTGGTCAAGAAACTTGAAAGGTTTTAGGTAGGCATTCTAAATTCTAACTGCATTAACTCACAGTTCCTTGATCCGTTGAGTGGAATCCCCAATCCTGAAATCCTATAATTGGATTTCCTCAACCTTTGCCTCTTAGTTACACCAAGTCCTACTTTGGAATTCAACCCTTGATGTGAACCAAGTCAAGTCAAACTAAAACCTCATTTTAGAATTCCTCAATAATTGAAAGCACCTCAACTTTGGATGGTCAAGAACTTTGAACTATGGTTCGATTCTAACTGAAGTAATGGAAGGTTATACCTATTTAATATTTTATTGAGGAATTTTCTCCTTTATGCATAAATTGTCAATTATTATCTTTATCACATGCTTGTTAATATTAAGTGGGATTAATTAAGTGATTAACCATGTCTTAGATAATATTTATGCATAAGTCAGTTTATTTTAGTTCCATATTGTATGCCTGTTAATTCATTAATTATGTGATTGTGGCAAAACATTCATAATGAAATAACCATGAAACTGAAAGAATTAAAATAAAGGGTATGATCATGAGTTTGTTCTAATAGTTAGTTTATCTAACGGTTGATAAAATAACCACTGACCTAGGTGAGAAACACCTTGAACCATTCGAGGTTCATGTTTACAACTTTTCACTTGTCCAACTTTGTATATTTCTTGGATTGATTTCACCTCATCTCCGAACTTGAACTGCCTCCACTAGCTTGGAAGCTTCATTCATTACATATGATTTTACTCACACACAGGTGAAAAGTAAAAGGGGGTTTACATAAAAGAAACCATGGGAACACAAGCCCTGCATATTAATGAGGAGAGAAGGCACACATGTCAACAATTTAATTTAATAATAAATTAAAATGAAACCAATCACATACAAAGGTTTGTTCTAGCTCATGGTCATCCACTAGCATGCAACGAATTACACATTTAATAAAATTATCATTCAATTCTTAATCATTATTATTTAGGATAAATCGCACTCAAATCGATTAATTATTATCTTTAATTAATCAATCCTTTTATCTTAATCATTATCTGAATTTTCTTGAGATTCGTATCCTTTATAATTTTAAACAAATTAAATAAATTCATTTAAAATTAATTGTGTACATAATTTGTACCTTGGAGGTAACCCGGTGAATACCCATCCAAATCTACCCAATATATATTATACTTGTATACACTTTATTCTTTGTGACATATAGCATGCATGACTTATCATGTACTTTCATGATGTGTACTTCACGGATGATTACACAAATTACATTATTTTTTGGTAACGTGTCATGCTTTAATGCACTTAGAATAATAACTGTAATACAACTCATACATGACATGCAGATCTTGAACATCATACAGATATTAATTAAACATTTAAATATTTATGTATATTAAAACCTATCACATGGTGTTTCCTATCTTTACAACCACAAACAAGTACATGTCTCAAGGTTTACATAGTAAAATAAATAAATTTTAAATATGCGTAATCTGGTAAAAGTACGTGGTTTGTAGATCTGATCTACATGGCATGTACACTCTTTACTGTCTATCCGAAGTATAAACCTAGGGACTCAGCGTGTGAGGTGTACTTCAGAAATCTTGGAGTACACATCGTTTCCAGTGGGAAACATCCCATGTTGACTCCATGTTACACAGTCACTAGTTGGGTAGGTCATATATGGAATACATGGCCCAAACCTAACCTGAAGGGACTACACACCGTGTCCAATGGGCCACACGATGTGTAGTTCGGATAACCGTGCAACAGCTAATCCTAGTCAACATGTGGTGCATTAATGGTGTAATTAATTCCCTAATCAATGCAAAATTTAGAATTGATTTCTGAATCAATCTTGATGTGTTGGACATGACTACATGGCGTGTAATGATGATTACACGATTTGTAGTCTGGTGTTATAGGTCCAAGATACTTGGAACCTCCGGATGAGTTCCTCAATTTTATTTTAATCATAAAATTAATCATTTTTGTTAGATCTACAAGAAACGATGGAGTAAGAAACAGATCTCATAATTCAGGTTTAAAGAATGATTAAGCTCAAATTGAAAAACTAAATTATGAATGCATAAATCATCAATGAAACTAAATAATTATAAACAATGAAGTGCCCGCTTTGATACCACTTGTAGGTTCTAGGCGCAGCGGAAGCGCGGGAGGGACGGTGCCCAATTTGGCTTTTTACCATTATCAATGATTAATCCAAGATCAAGTGATGATGAACGTCGTGATAAATGGATTTGAATCAAATAACAAGCAAGGTTTATTAACTTAGAACCAAGATAGGGGAGATCAACACATGTTGTTTACAATTAATTTAATTAAATAAGAATTACCTCCAAGGTTATTCTTTCTTCATTGATATGTCCAACCACAAATTTGTAGTGTGTCTTCATTACATTGTAGAATCCAAGAATAGGATTCATCTAGTGGTGATCCACACGTGCTCCATGAATCTCCAAATTTTGCTGAAGGAGTCTCTGGGTGCTAGTGCAGAAGATCCTTATGCTTGTGATGTCCACCTTCGATCACCTTGAGAGCCGCTTCCAAAGTGTTCTCTTTGATCTGGTGGAGGAGGATCTCTCTCATTCTTGAGAGTGTTCTTAGAGAGGGATGAACTCTCTGAGAGCTTTTCTCCAATCTATTGCGCACAACTATTTGCTTGGCTAGGGTTTGAGAAAATAATCATAATTGGGTATTTATATCATTAGTGTTAAAATACTATAATTGCACAAGTGCCCTTATTTATTTTATTAATCCTAGCGAAACCACGTATCAAATAATAATATTATTATTATTATTTCTTGGCACGCGACTAACTTGTGAATTATAATTAAATTTTATTTAATAAAATAATATTCAACATTATTATTTCTCACCAGACCCTTGAACTCGGTCCACCAATCCTCCACCATATTTATTGGACCTTGAATAATGTATATTTATTTATTAAATAAATATCATTGCATTATTTGCTAATAAATATATAAATATTATATTCACTAAATAGAAAATAAATATTTATTAAATATTTCGCCCACAATATATTATCTCGAATAACTAGTGTCGGAATAAAGCGATCAGGCATCCATGAATAAATATTAAACCACAATCAGGAATAATATTTATTCAACTTATTAAATGATAAATAATATATTATTTAACTGATATACTCGATACACATAGTGTGTAACCATTTAGACCTCTTTCTCAGTGGCATTAGGTGGAGCAGCCTAAAGTCCAAGGTTGGTGTCTAGTAATACGCCAAGGCACCCATAGAGAAAGAATTTAATGTCGTAACAATATGTCACACCATATGAATTATTACTGTGTAATATAATCCCTTTATCATAATATCTCAAATTGAGAAGGTTGCTTGCCAGTGCCATTAACCTATATGTTCGATATCTCTTTCTTTGACTTTCCAGAAATAGAACTTGTCTATAGAACACCATGGCCATGGATTTATTTAGACTATATCATTTTCATCAAAAGGATTGAGATATTAACTTCTGTTAAAGAACATATGGGATAAATCCTTTCTCACATTATTCATTAATGCAATATTACTCATGGCGCACCCAATATATCCTACCTCACCGTGAAAATCTATCATCATAGTTTTTGTCAATACATCTAAGTGAACGACTCATAATACTCATTAATAATAACCTTAAAGTCTAAGGACCAATACACACGTCTGTAGATAGGAACATCCAATGACACATAGAAATGTGTATTTCCTACTGGCGGGTTTCGTTCTCGCAATATCCTCCTGGACATTACCAAGGGCGTACACCATAAGAAGGTGTCTCAAAGTCCTATGAGTCTCCACCCCTGATAGCCTATATCATTTGTGTCCCTCAAATGATATCATACATCTATAGAACATATATTCAAGAATAGTTTCATAGCACTTTCGGGTTCTCATCATAGTAGGGATCTACTATGACCTTTTAGTGCGATAGTTACTCTTAGGACATTATCACATTCAATGTCACACAAAAGAACAATCATGATGTGATAAGGAATTTATTAATATTCAAAACCATGAATATAAGTTATCATAAAGTACAAAAGAAGATGGTTCTAGGGCACCAACTCCAAAATAAATTACCCAACCCTGCATCGTAACTAGAATATCAATCAATAATATCAATCACATGTAGGAATATGAGTGTCATGTGAGCCCTACGTGTCAAGAATGATGCATGAACACATGCCCTCTTTCTATCCCAGGCCAAGAGTAAAATACAATAAATCATAAATCACATATCACATTGTGAAAAAACCCCAAAACCATAACACTTGAAAAGAAATAACACTAATCCCCCAAGACCCCACCAATATCTCAAATAGACCGAAAATGCTGAAATACCCAAGGTTAGGAAAAAATTAGATTGAATTCATACCTCATACATATTATTGGGGTTGGTGCCCTAGATCCAAATTCTATGTACCTTATGATTGTTTGTATTCATTGTTTTGAATATTAATAAAGTATTTATCACATCATGATTGTTCTTTTATGTGGAATTGTATTTGATAATGTATTAAGGGTACTTTTCATACTAAAAGGTTATAGCATTTTTTTTCTATGATGAGAAGCGCTATGAAAATATTCTTAAATATATGTTTTATGGGAAGATGATATCATCTGACAAGATATAGATGATATAGATTATCAAGGTTATGGGGTCATAAGAAATTGAGACTTCTTCTCATGAAATTTGTCCTTGATAATTTCCAAGAGAATGAGGTTATGTGTACTTAACCCGCCAGTAGGAAATCTATATTTATATGTGTCATTGGATGTTACTATATGTGGACGTGTGTATTGGTTCTTGGACATTAAGATTATTATTAATACATATCATGAGTCACGTACTTTGATGTATTAACAAAAACCGCGATGACATGTGCCTGCGGTGAGGTGGGATATGTTGGGTGCGTCACAAATAATATTGCATTAATGAATAATTTGAGGAAAGATATATCCCTTCTGTTCTTTAACAAAAAGTTGATATCTCGTTCCCTTTGATGGGAATGGAAATACATAATTAATTTTATGGCCATGGTGTTCTATCGGCAAGTTCATTTCTGAAAATTCAAAGAAAGAGACATTGAGCACATAGGTTGATGACACAAGTATACAACCTGCTTGATTAGAGAGATTGTGATAAATAGATTATATTACACCATGTATGTTCATATGATGTTGTATGTCATTATGGAAATAATGTCTTTCTTTATGGGTCGTTTGGCATGTTTCTAGATGCTAGCCATAGACTTTAGGCGATTCTGTCTAACGCCGCTGAGAAAGGGGCCTAGAGGGTCACACACCAAGTGTATCCAGAACCTTAGTTAAATTCTATATGAATTTAGCATGTTGAATAAATATTATTCTCGTATGTGGTATAATAATTATTCATGTTTGGTTGATCGCAAATATTTAGTCACCGATTATTCGAGATAATAAATGTGAGTTGAATATTTGATAAATATTTATTCGTTATTTTAGTGAATATAATATTTATTTATTTATAAATGAATAATGTAGTAAAATTTATTTGTTTAAATAAATAGTCATTATTCAAGATTTGATAAATACCAAAAAGAAAAGACATATCGAGTTAATGGTCTGGTGAAAATGATATATTAAATATCATTTGAATAAATATTAATTTATTTATTCAAGAAATGATATTTACTTATCTGTGAGTTTAACACATGTTGAGTAAATAATAATATTATTATTATTATTATTATTATTATTATTATTATTATTATTATTATTATTTAGAAATGGGATTTTTTGGGGATTAAGAGAATTATAAGGGCTCATGTGCACTTATTATTTCCTAACCCTAGCACTTTATAAACCTGATTATGCCATTCTCAAACCTAATCATCGTTGTGCACAATGAAATTCTAGCAAACCCTCTTAATCCCTAGAGAGCTCTTCCTCTAGAACGCTCTCAATTCTAGAGAGAAATTCACCTCTTCCAGCCCCTCGATTATAGAGAGAACAAGAAGAATCCTTCTGCCTCGAAGTGATTATTGTGGTGATCATCGATGAACGACGCAGGCATTAGAATCTTTCGCGCTATCACCCATGGATTTCTACGATGATGTTTGAAGGTTCATGTTACACGTGTGGATCATTGTTAGAGGGATTCTACCCTTGAATCCTCTAACGCGATGATAGTACGACCTAAAGCTATCATTTGATTCATCAATGAAGAAAGAATTTCAACATGAGGTAATTCTTTTTTTACATAATTTAATTATAAAGTATATATGATGATCCTATCTTGTGGATTCTGGGGTTGTTATTCATCTACTTCTGAGGAGAAATCTAAAGAAGTTGATGAATGTCCACTGTTGGGCATGGGTCCGGCCGCTTCCGCTGAACCCAAGAACATTCACATATACGGGGTGTTATAATGGTTGGGTATATTGTTAATCATGTCATTGATTGAGTTTAATCAAGATGAGATTTTTCCTATCATATGAAGAGTATTACATATGGTCCCCTCGATTGAGATAGATTAAAGGAGTGTATGGTCGTACCTAGATAAAGACATATGAGATGTACTTATCTATTGGATGGAGGGCATGTTATGTGCTTGTCCATTAGGGTGAATGACATGTGATGTGTTCATTCATCTGGTCATTCTATACTTTGAGAATTGAGAACGTGTGAGTAGTTATGCCATATTAACATACTCTGTGTCTCATAGTTACTCAATGTCTTGGACAAATGGATTATATGATTATGCATGCTTATATATGATACAGCTGATGGACACTGGTATTGAGATGCATGTGTTTGGTGGGGATTATGTCATATCCCTTTGTAACTTAAGTAGTACTAATTCTTTTCTAGAGGTTGTTCTTTGATTACATTTATGGATTGGAGAAGTCATAATTGTTTTTAATGTTATAAAGGTTAGTGGGGTCACACTTTGTGGTTGGCTAAATGGGGATTAAGTTTTATTAAACTTGAGAGTTGCTCTAAAAGTGTTTTAGAGTTTATCCAAAAGGAGTTTTTGATGGTTATTCACAAAGTATTACATATGTTGTGATACATGGTGAAATTGATGACATGTTTCCAAAAGTGATTTGGGAATATCCAAAAGGGGTTTTGGATATGATTTCATAAGTTATTGTATATGATACAGTATAAGGTGAAATGCTTTAGAACAATTGAGAGATTGATGGAGATATGTCCCAATGGCTAATGCATATATGATATATATTAGCTCATATCATATTATACAACATATGGATATCATATGGTATGATATCCATGAATCCAAGGCATATCATAAGGTACAATATGGTGATATCATACCGTAGGCTTACCCATATCATAGTGTACAATATAGGCATATTGCAAATGTTGTGATATATCAATTCTATGATTGATAATATGGTAGTTGAACGTTTAACGTTCGAGCAATCTTCCATGTAAGTTATCATTGATCATCTATGTTTCATATGATGAAACGTATATGAGATTCAAATGATGCATTTAAATGTTAAATGCATGCATGTGTTGACAAAATGTTACAAAGCCTTTGTAACTGATGGAATTCCTCATATAGTAAATTCCATGAAGGCTCAATGAGCATCACTGCGACCTGTATAAAGAGGCCAAAGCCATGAATGTTTCGTTGTCTTTTGGTTGATTCTCCCTAATAAAAGCTCTCTTGCCCTTACTTCCTTTACACCTGAAGTACTAGCATACCATGGTCAAAAGAAGGATCCTGCCCAAACTAGCTCGGTTTTCCATGAAAATTCAGTACAATGCTCGAATCATTTGTGATATAACCATGTGTCAAACAGACAGTGCATGTTCCTGAAATGAACGAAAGTGTCTTTTCAATGCTAAAAATTCATAACAAGCATCAAACAATAACGATATCAATTTGCTAAGAAAACTCAGGCCAGCGATGGTCGATTAATTTGTGGGTTGTATGAGAAAACTGTGGCAGTATAGTGGCTCTAGACTTGCAATGTAGTAGTGTTGATTAAGGAAATCACATGTTGCTATTAACTCTCCAAGAATGTTTTCCATTAAATCCCTGAAAGCTTCTAGTTTGGTCCAGAATACTCCTAAATAACCCGTGCATCAACTTCCGAACACATACCAAATTCCCTGAAAGCTTCTAGTTTCATTCGCCCGCTTCAACAGACAAGAGAAGACCGGAGAGATGGAGCAGTAGGAAGATCGGTACAGGATGCCCAACGGATTACTGATTCAGTCACCATGAGATCAAGCTGCTCGAGCTCGCCCACCCCAATCGTCCGATTCCTCTTGCTGTGGACACCCATTGTCTTCACCCCGCTCCGTCCCCTTCCCTCCACCCATGAAGATGAACTCGACAACGCCACCAAGGTCGCCTCTGTGGATTAACATTCAAACATTCGTCTTAATGCATTCCACAAATAAATCCCTACAAAAAAGAAATCATACCTCTTAATGCCTTCTGGTTGAGCACAGGCGGTGGTGGGCCTATGAACGAAAAGCTAGGCATTGACACAGCAGGGGCAGAGAACTCCAAGTCCATGGATCTTTCCCCAACGTGGAAAGAAAACTTGGTCGAGTCTACTGGTTCAACCAAGAATGAAGAAAATGATGATCTGCTAGTAAATGAAGGAGAATGGAACACTGTAAGTGCAGGTGTTTCAATGCCAAAGCTGACGTCCTGATTTCTGGTCATAAAATCGGCAGAAGAGCCATTCCCACAGGAATGTAACTGATTTGCTCCAAGTAACTCTGAAGGTTCGAGGCCAAGCATCCATGGATGATCTGCAGAAGAAAGAAGCTAAATCAAAGCTTTGTTAGAAAGGTTGGCTTAGTTTGATGACCCTTATTGAAAACTGCTTAGAGCCCTCAACAGTAATTGTTTATATATGTGTTTCCAAATTGTTAATAGAAAAAAGTGTTATTCTGCCACTTACCACTTAAGCTCTGTTTGATAGCATTTACTGAAAACTGCTTAATTAAAAAAGTGTGTATCTTCTGAGATTCAAGTGTAAGCCTCCCTTTAACAACACTAGCTGATAAGTGTTTGTATCACTTATCACTTATGATAAGCGATTCCCTATAAATGCTTCCAGAAACAGAAACAGAACAAACACCACATGTTTTTCTGTTTATCTCAAGTGATAAGAGATGTAAGCACTTTTCAATAAGCATTGACCAAGCCTGTTGCATTTTTTCAGAAACAAAACAAACACCACTTGCAACTTATCACAAGTGACAAGTGCTATAAGCTAAAAGTGGCAATTCGGGTTCACGGGTCAGGTTGGCCATCCTGTGAACCCATTTAAGCTCAACCCTAATCCATGTTAGGATTCAGTCGGTATTCGGAGGAGATAAATTTGGAGTAAGAATTATTCAAACTCTTCCGCTGGCACTATGTGACTTTTAAATGGGGGGATATTTTTCTTATCCAGTGATTTTTTTTTTTTTTTTTTGAATGCTGCGCACGTGTTTTTGGGCATGGGCAGCAGCATGCACCAGGCTACAAATCGGGTTGTGCAACGACTTATTGAAGGTGCCGCAACGACACCACGTATTCGGTTTAGATCTCTGAGGGGTGCCACTTTGTCACAAGACAATTATTAGAGAAAAGAAGGCATATCAGGATGTGTTTTTTCACACGAGTTTTCTACGCTCTCACTGTAATTCAGGTTTCAGGAATTTACTTGGATTTTGTAGACTCCGATTATTTGTGGAATTTCTCGGAGTTGCTCCGTAGTTTTTTAATCCTTCGTATTGGAGGGTTTTTCCATGTTAAAAATCTTGCATGCTGATTTATTTTTCTGCTAAGTTCTCGCTTTTGTTTTTGTTTGAGATTCTAACAATTTTTTCACAATCGAGTTTTTCATCCTGGACCAATCAGTTTCCTCCCCAACAATCCAAACCATTTAATTAAACAGATTGACCAAACCCAACCCATTTATGAAGGGGTCAACCCAAATCCAATCCATTTAATTAAACAGATTGACCCAACCCAACCCATTCATGAAGGGGTAAACCCTAACCCGACCTACCAACCCATTCAGCTTTAAATATATAACATAGAATGCATTATGACATGTCCAATTAGCTAATATCACAGACTCAATGACCTAACCAAATTGAATTATCTCATTTAGACTAAAAATAACCTAATTAATATGAAACATCATTTATCCATTGCAACTCAACCCACAAAAAACATTTAAAATACAAAGCTATAAACATGTTGAATTATTTCAAATTAAGTTGATTATAAAAAAATATGTGGTATAAAATTAATTATTATCATATTTTTAAAAAATATATATTATCATTATATTTTTAATCGAGTTACACAGGTTAGACTAAAAGGGTCGTCAATGGTCAACCTAAAACCCGGCCCGAATATTATTTGTATTAGATTACTCAACCTGATTACAATATGTGTCATATCATATCAGGTTCAAAATTGCCCCCTCTGCCATAAGCAATTTTCAACAAGTGTTGTCAAAGTCTTACCCAACACAAAAGAATCCATCTGCCCCAGAAACAGTGCACCATGTGTAGACTTGTTTAAGCTCATTTTGAGGGCATAAATGTATGGAAATTTCCTACAGATTTTATGACCCCCATAAACTACTCAACAGCCCATCTCCGTTGACAACTCTTAAGAAATTTCAAGAATTGAAATATTGAATATATTCGTCAATTTTCAGCCTTTTTTGCTCAAAAAATCACCCATGCAAAGGGCAATGAGAGAATAATTAGGTCAAGAAAGAATCAAAAAGCAACCTACCAAGAACCTTTTGTGCTGTTAGCCGTTTTGAAGGATCTATATGGAGCATTCCCCTAATTAAACTGTTAGAGGATTCAGATAGCTGGTCCCAAGGATCTGATGGAAAGCGCAGATCAGCTGCCCTGACAGCATCAAATATCTGAGATTTAGTCTTTCCCCAAAATGGGGGCACTCCACTGAGAAGAATAAAAAGAATGACCCCAGCACTCCATACATCAGCAGCCTGGTTATAGCCCCCAGCCAAAACCTCAGGAGCTATGTAAAATGGACTCCCAACAGTCCCACTCAGACTTTGGCCAGGCTTGATGTATGTTGCTAGGCCAAAATCAGCCAACTTTATTGGGGATGAAGAGGCTTTTGTGGTCAGCAAGATGTTCTCTGGCTTCAGGTCCCTGTGTACAACCCGGTTTTCATGGCAATACATCACTACTTCCATCAAATCCCTAAAAAGAACCCTGGCTTTGTTCTCAGAAAATCTCCCATGCTTCTCTAACTGATCAAAAAGCTCCCCTCCAGCGCAAAGCTCCATCACCAGATGAACATACTCCTCCTCCTCATAAACTGCCTTTAGATCCACAACATTTGGATGCCCAGACAGTTTTGTCATTATTTCAATCTCAAGCTTTACACTCTGCACATCTTCCTGGGTGGCCAATCGGTCTTTAGCAATCGATTTACAAGCCAATACATCCCCTGTGAATTTATCAGCACATTTTCGGATAATTCCAAACTGACCCAAGCCCAGGTGCTCTCCAAGAACGTAGCGATCTTTCAAATTTGAATTACAGTTGGATCCCAAAAGGGTTTCAGTTATGTTTGACACTTTGTAGCAATTGAATGGCTGGATCAATGGTTTTATGCTTCTGTTGCTCTTGGCAACAGCCATACCAAATTTTTTGAGATCCACTTGATCCAAGAACGCCCACCAATTAAGTATGATCTCAGCTTGTTTTGAAGGAATGTTGCAGGTTCTCCATGGATACAAATGTGGAAGAAGTTTATTATGATTGGCAGTTGATGTCTCCAACGCCCAACTTCAACCGTCCAACGAATCAGAATGAATGCTGCTTGAACATGCACAACAAAGCTCAAAAACCCTAGAAAATCTCTGAAGTTGTTCAACAAACCTGAAATGAAATGTAAAGGTACCAGAAGTTAGCGCTTTTAATCCCATCATCAGAGAAAACAGATAGAAAGAAAATCAGAATGACTTTCGTTGACAGATCCTGTTTGCAAAAACAGAAAATTAAATAATCAAACATCAGATTCGAGTACACAGCAGAAAAGGAGGGTAAAACATGCAGCTATAAATCACACAACTGCTAGGACGTACTCGAAACATTCAGAAGTAAGGCTCCGATTTTGTTGGTGAGCTGCAGGGAAGATAACATAACAAACACTAAGCAGAAGGATTCCGCGAAATTAGAAACCCTATTTCTAAGAGCAGCAACCAAACCTAGCTCAACTTCGAACCACAAAACCCATCAATGGTCACAGGCCAAACCAGTGCACCAGAAAAAACTGGCAAGAACTTCAGGCAACTAGCCATACAGGTCCATAAACTAAACCTCGGTATGAAATGTGTACCTGAGCACGAAAGAGAGGAAAAGGGCGTGGGAGAGAGGCCCGGAGAGACGATGACATTTGAGAGAAGTGAAGTGGGGAACAGGAAAGCGATAAACTCGGGAGAGTGTGTCCGCTGGTGAGCCGTTCCTTCGAGGTTGTGGGCTTGTCGGATCTCCCACGATGAACTCCACGCCGCTGGCCCGCTCCTGTGAATTCAGGTGACGCCGCTGCTGCGCATAGGGTCCTCTCCCTGTCTCCCGCTTTCTTCGGTTTCCCACTTTCCAAATTCAATCGAAATGCAATTCCCCGTCCCCACTTGCTTGTAAAATATGCTTTTGATTTACCTGAAGGACATTAAATGTAAAATTAATGCCATATTTATTGCCTAGCATTGAAATTGAATGTTACAACAAATTAATATAAACTATTATCCGCTTCATTTTTTCCCCCTGTAAATTCAAATTAATATGTTGACACATTTTAGTTATTAAAACAATGGACGCGTAAAATGGAAAAAATTATTAGGAAGTATTTGACATTTTTATTCAAATCTTCAAAACCACAGTGATGCATGTTTAAAACATGACTTTTTTTTTCAAATCTTTAGAACTACTTCCCCAAGTTCTATAGTACTATCATAACTAATGGGATTTTATATAATTGTGCATAATGTCAAAACATACCAACAAAAAAACTTATTTAATTTTTGGGACAAATAAAAACTAATCTCATAAATGTTTGTTCATATTGAATTTTAAAGAACTATAAGAAAACTGACACCCTACAATGTGTGATTGTCACGACCCCTCCCCCCTCCACTTGTACCCTTCTCGGGCCAACAGTGAAGATGGAGATGGCCCCCAAAGTCCATCTCCAATAAACCATAAGTTGTCAACTAGAACTGAGGGTATATAAATGAGAGAGATTACCCTCAATATATCAATTTTAAGAATAAGAGATAAGATCCACCGATCAACTCTATCAAATAAACAATAGATAAACCATCAAAATACATGATTGTAATGTCATACAAGCGAAAATAGAGAAAATACCAAAACAAAGTCTAGGCAACAACGACAAACCTCAACAATTTCTGAACCCCTTGAGCTAGTAATGTCTAACATGATCACAAACCAGCTCCTATGGACCTAAAAATGAGTATATATATATATATATATATATATGGGGGGTGAGCATATAGGTATACTCAGTAGGATCCTCCCCGGAACCTCACTTGCAAATGTGAAAAAAGCATACTAAAGCTCAGTGAATAAACAGAGAAAACAAACTCGTTACCTAAACAGGTAAAACTATATGTCATTCCCACAAAGGCTCACTCACCAAGTAACACATAGAAGTAAGTCCTATATTAAAAAGCATGTACATAATAAATGTACCCTTACAATCACTTCCCCACTAGTTTGTCTCTCTCATGTCCCAACACCAAACGCCATGTGCTACAATCCCTCTTATAAGTCATCCTGCCTTTGGACAACCATGCCACAACCAAATCATCATATCATCCTCCCATGCACACATATCCCAATCACATCTCATAACCAAGTAACCAGTCTAAAAGCTGTAAGAACCCGGTTCTTATTTCTGAGGTACGAGTTTCTGCTTTTCTCTTTTCCTTAAGTATTTTTGAGAAAATATGGGAAATGGAGAAAAATCCCAAAATTTGGGAAGTACACGCCGTGTACTTTGTCCACACACCGTGTACTTTTGGTCGTGTGGGATGAGTACACGGGTCGTGTGGCCATGTCGGCGACGAAGGGTGTAAAGACCGACTACACGCTGTGTAGTGGTCCCTTACACCCCGTGTAGTCAGTCGACAGGTGAATAGTAAGGCGGTGACCAACTGTGTGACAGAACACGCCGTGTACTCAAGGAGACACGTCATGTAGTCACGTCAGCTGGTGAACAGTACCACGCTGTCGGGAAGCCGCCAAAGGAATAGTTAAAAAATGGGAAGCACATGCCGTGTACTTGGAAATACACGCCGTGTACTTTGTTTTTTTCGCTTAAAATGGGCAGTAGCTTCCCCTGTTCACAGGGAAGGCTTAGAACGGGAAGAGGGAGCTCGGGAGAGGAGGCCGAATCTTTGGAGATCCGCCGAGCATTCGTCGGGAATCCGTTTCCGCCTCGGATGATCTCGTTGGAACCGCACGGGTAAGCCCTCCACTCTCCTTAAGCAGTTCTTGCCAATTCTTCCCCTAACAGGAGTTATTTAAGTTTAAACAGAGTTTCTTCTACTTCAGATCTACGTCGTTCTTGGGGGTTTCTGGAATCGACGTTCATGTATATTGATCGTTGGCGTTAAAAGTAGGTGGCTTGGTGTTTATTTTCCAACTGTCGTGCGTTTTTGTGTGTTTTGAGCTACGAACCCATATTTGGGGTGTCGTGTGGCTGAGGTCGTGGCTATTTAATATACCTAGAATTGAATAGGTAATTGAATGTGATATAAAAATGCTGTTTGGGATCGCCGCTTGGATCCAGGACCACCCTAGGGGTGCGTTCCTCTATTTAGTAGTTTGGTCAGGATACCCGAGGGTATGCCTTGTTATATTATGCCTTTAAAGTAATGATTATAGAATTGTCTTGAGAGAAATTGCTTGTGTACTGTTTGTTTACATGTTGGGCATGACCCGGTTACCTGTTTAGGCTGAGGGCGGTGTTGTGATTAGCCTGTGGGCGTTGTACTACTTATCCTGTGGGCAACTTCTTCCATGCCTGTGGGCAGCTGATTCTGTGTCTGTGAGCGACACTTCTTATGTTTGTGGGCAATATCTGTATGCCTGTGGGCAGATTCTTGTGTTTGGATACTCTTTACCTGAGGGTAGGGGTTTACGTGTCTGAGGACGTTTGGCCGTTTACTTAGAATATTCACTGTGGTGGTATTTTAAATTAAATAATTAAATGGATATTAAAATGGCAATATAACTGGTTAAGTTAGTTACTTCCAGTACTACTTACTTTATTGCATTTTATTACTGCACACAGCTGTTGTATGATTTCACACAGTTGGGCACGGACCTTTGGTGGGAGCCTACTGGGATATATTTCTCACACCCTGTTTGGGTCATGCTTTTCGGCCCAAATAGATTACGTTTCTGCAGGTGTAGATAAGGGCAAGGGTCCCTATACAGGTACTTGATTGCTGCTGGGGTGTAGGAGAGCATGGGACCGAACATTGGCTCGCGATGCCGCTGGCTGTTCTGTTTTGCTTTCCTGTACTTGTACTTCAGTTGTATTGTATTGTATTGCAGTGTAACATGTTCTGGCTGTTTTCGTAGAATAGTGACATGCTACATCTTCATATATATATATGACTGCTGGTTTCCCTTTTTGTTATCGGTTATCCATTTCAGTTATATATACTGTGGTTGCTTCCGCTGTTATTGTATGTTCATTTATATTCCACTACGCTACACTTTGAAAAATGAGGCCATAGTTTTCCCACTATCAGACCTGGGCCCTCGCTGCTAGTCGGCAGTCTCTGACGTTTGGGGAAATGCGCTTGAGGTCACGTGGTGAATCGAGTTCGGGGCACCCGTGGAGTGGTACCCGGGCCCGGGACGTTACAAAGTGGTATCAAAGAGGTTATTTTCTTTGACTTAATATTTGGAGCCTTAGTCAGGGATATGACGAGAATGGTAGTTGGTAATAAGCTATGCCCGGGTGTAGCTAACCCGTGTACAGGGAAAAGCCAATTTACCTCATATTGCAGTTTTTCTAATTTTGCAATTTTAACAGTTGAATTGATTTTCACCATTGGGTGACGCACTTGTGATTGTGCTGTTGATATTTTATCTATGAGTTCTACTTACTTGCAACCCGATGAGATGAGGGTATGCCATCTCATGAATCATTTAGGCACATGCTAGAAATCACATGTCATGCATAGTTCCATGCCATGTAGGTGCATTAGAAATTGCATGTTGTTGTGATAGTTGATATGCTAGAAAAGCATGTTGTTGTGATAGCTGCTTGATAAATATCTGCTATGTGATAGGGTATTGTTGTATAAACTTGTTAAAAGAATGGACACCAAACTTTGGTTTTTGGGGAGTATGGACCCCCATTTACCGGAATTTAGTGGATCACTGACTGTTTACTATGTTATAACACAGATAAGATGTCAAACTTTGATTCGTGGGGAGTACGGGCCCTCACAGATAGGAATTTGGCACTTAGGTGTTGTTTTTCAGTGTTTTCTGGGTTCCGAGGAAGTTTCTGAGGCATACTGTCCGGAATTGCCAGTATACACGCCGTGTAGTACTTTAACACGCCGTGTATGGTCTTCTGTTCACGAAGAAAAATAAACTTTTTGAGTACACGCCGTGTACCTAGAGTACACGCCGTGTAGTCTCTTCCCGTGTCACAAACCGTGTGGGCGACGACACGAGGAAGGGAAGAGTTTGGGGAAAACACGCCGTGTAGTTTCTGTACACGTCGTGTAGTGTTGACCCGGAGTCCGCCGTGTCACAAACAACACGGGCAGAGGAAACCTTAAGACATACACGCCGTGTCCACTGAGGAACACGCCGTGTAGTGTGACCTGGGAACCCGGCCGTGTAACTAACAACACGGGTCAGGGTAATCCTTTCGAGTACAAGCCGTGTGTATATTGAACACGCCGTGTATGTTGAGCCGTGTAAACCGACCGTGTAACTAACAACACGGGTCGGCAGAGCTCGTCTAGTACACGCCGTGTACCTGTGGGATATGCCGTGTAGTCTTGTCCGAGGACATACCGTGTGGACTTAGCCGTGTGGCTGAGGAGATGGGGTAGTGTACACGCCGTGTGCAGGTGTAACACGCCGTGTAATATTAAGCCGAGTAGTCAGCCGTGTCATAAATGACATGGGAAGTTGGAAAATTTCACCATACACGCCGTGTAGTTTTATACAACGGGAGCCATGTTGCTTAGCCATGTGGAAGGACCCGGGCAGGGGAAGAGAAGTCAAGTACACTCCATGTAGTCAATGTACACGTCGTGTAGTCTTGTTTTGCAAATCTTGAATGCCTTCTTCCTCCTGTTTCCTTTTGGGTTCTTCGTTTTTGGTCGTTGTTAACCTTGTTATAAAGGAATGTTTTTGACCTTGTAGTGTCATGCCGCCAAGACGACTGCGTGTTGTTCACCAGGAGAGCGGCGACGACTATACTCCAGAGATTGTGGGCCATGGGCTACTAGTTGATCCTCCAGCAGAGCTAGATGCGGCTTGTAAAGGCTCTGAAATTTCAAGGATTTTTTTTTCTTAATTTTCTTTGGGATTTTACGAGTACGCAGTTTCTGACGGCGCCCGATTCCGAGGCTCGGTGTGCCCGGAATCATTTTCCGAAGTTTAGCTCAGGTATGTTCAGTGAACGAACGAGCGAGTTTTTCTAACTTTGAAACCGGTGCTCGGAATCGAATTATGAGGGCACCGATGGATTCGCAGTGCCGGTAATTGCTTAGGAACACCTTTTCTGGAGTAGCGTTTACTCAGAAGGTGTTGTTAAAATTTGTGGAAGTTAAAAATAAAATTTAGCTACAAATTTTATTTTTCTTTCTAAGTGGTAGTCCTTGAGTGGAAGTTGGGAAACCACCCAACTCCCCTTGAGAGGTTATGAGGGCGGTGGGGCCCACATGAACCCCACCCCTTCATATTCTTTAAACTCCCATAACCCTCCTATTAATTGACCTTGAGTTAATTAATTAAGTTGTTTAATTCTTTATTTGAATGTTTGAAATTCAAACTTAAGACATGGGTAATAAAATAAGAGAGACTTATTTTATTAGGGGGGTTAGCTTGTTGAGAGGATTTTGGAAAAAGCTATGGGGCTTGAAGTTATTCTTCTTAGCGAAGAACGCGAAGAACGCGAAGAACGCGAAGAACGCACCGATCTCCGACGAAGAACGCCGAATCCTCGAAGATCGACAACGCGACGCCGTGCACCGCGACGCCAACGACCCTCTCCTTCCGCGACGCCTTCTTCCGCGACGATAAATTCCGCGATGAACCTTCTCTCAACGAATTCGACGAGGTAGGGGGATTATTTTTAATTGTTGTTCGTGATTACTTCTGTCGTCATTATTCCATTCAAATTGAGCTTCCTGATATCGCAATAACGGGAGGAGGACGGACCGCACGAACATGACCGACCCTTCTCCCCCTTGTTTGTTTGATTTTGTTGCGGCACGTGTAAGGCGGTGCGGTGCCGTTGCACCGCGCAAAAGCTATGTTAATGGGCGAAGAAGCGCGGCGCCGTCGTGCCGTGCCGGAGAACCTGGAAGAGACCGCGACCGGAGCGGGGCAGTGGCGGAGGGGCGCGGTGCCGTCGCGCCGCGCCGGTCGGACCAAGGCCGCGGCGGAGCAGGGACCGACGTCCAATTTCCGGCCGCCGGCGTCGGAGCAGGGGGACCGGCCCGCGCCGGTCCCGTGGTGCAGAAGCCGGCCGGCCGGAGCAGGCCAGCTGTTCAGGGGAGAACCGGGGGTTCGAAACCCCCGGCTGGAGGCAGGAGCGGCCCCCACGTGGGGGACACGTTAATTAAAACAGGGGGGCAACGCCCCCCCCCCCACCGCTCAGCCGTTTCGGCCGAGCCACCTTCCGCTGGTCGCGCCAGCCGGGTCGGGCCGCGCCCAAGCGGGCCGGACCCGGAACCGGTTCGGGTCGACCCGGTTCGGGCCGACCCAGGTGGTCTTGGGCCGGGTCGGTCCAGGCCCGAAACCACCACTTCCGGACCTCTTTCGGTCTTTTTCCCATAACTTGGGCTACGGACCTCCGATCGACGCACCGTCAGTTGTGATGCGATCCTTGGATCGAGACTGTCGTTTCAGTTTATCACACTCAAGGTTTCGGAAAACTTTGGGTATGGCCAGGTTGGTTCGAACACGAAACCAACCGGGCCCTCGGAGCGGAAATGCTTATATCTCGAGATCCGGACGTCCAATTGACGTGCCGTCGACTTTGTTGGATTCCTCTTGATGAGACAGAACTTTTGACATACTTCGCCTGAGTTTTGGTTGCAGTTGGTTAGTGTCCGGGTTGGATTGTACCCGAAATCCAACCGGGCCCCTGGAACGGAAAAACTGATAACTTTCAGACCGGATGTCCGTTTGACGAACCGTCAACGATGTTGGTGATCACGTTGAGAAACGGTCCCTATGAGAATACCATATGAGAGTTTGGGGTACAACCAAGATACGGCCAAGTTGGTTCGCACACGAAACCAACCGGGCCCCTGGGACGAAAAGGCTAGTAACTTAGAGACCGGGCATCCGACTGACGCGCCGTCTGTTGCGTTGAGACCCTTATGACGAGACGGATCTTTGAGATACTTCTTCATGGGAATTTGTGACACTTGAAGTATCGACCAGTAGCTCATGGAGTGGACCCTCCCGGTGACGAGCTAGTAGAGTGTGGAGACCTAGTAGCTGGCTGAGACTTGACGACTACTGATCTATCGTCTCAGTGTGTTTCAGATAGCCCAGTGGGGAGCGCTTGGTTGTAGCGGCAGACCCACGGTGGAGGAGCAATTGGTTGTAGCGGCAGACCCGCGGTAATCAACAGAAGGAGTACCTCTGGAGGCTATGAGGGGGAGCGCTTGGTTGTAGCGGCAGACCCACGACGGAGGAGCGCTTGGTTGTAGCGGCAGACCCGCGGTACTCAACAGAAGGAGTACCTCTGGAGCCTATGTGGGGGAGTGCTTGGTTGTAGCGGCAGACCCATGGTGGGAAGCACTTGGTTGTAGTAGTAGGCCCATAGTACTTGATAGGTGGAGTACTATAGCAGTCCAAGGTTAGTGGGGTGCGCTTGGTTGTAGCGGCATGCCCACTGTACTCGACAGAGGAAGAGTTCTCCAGCAGTCGTGGTTTCAACTTCATGATTAAATCCTGGTTTGAGCTGAGTCTATAATCTTTGTGTTTCCTCATGATTGAGATGGGTCACTTGATAACCTAGGTATATGTATGGGCATATACCTGAGTAGTGGTTATCTATTGATTTCATAATCTTTGTGTTTCCTCATGATTGAGATGGGTCACTTGATAACCTAGGTATATGTATGGGCATATACCTGGGTAGTGGTTATCCGTTGATTTCATAATATTTGTGTTTCCTCATGATTGAGATGGGTTACTTGATAACTTGGGTATATGTATGGGCATATACCTAAGTAGAGGTTATCTGTTGAGGTCTTCTTTGTGGTTATCTTTGTTGGATTTAGTGAGACCTTGAGGGTCTCGGGGTCCCTACTGAGTATCGTTATACTCACCCCTGCACGGGCTACGCCCGCACCTCGTTGTGTTAGTTGCAGATGACGGGTAACGCATACAGAGGTCGAGTGTTCGAGGACTGGATGGTACTCGAATGTGGAACTCACGACGAGACAATATCCGGTGGTGGACTTCACGATGAGGCGACACTCGGAGGAGGTTGACGGGCGAGAGCGTTGTGGAGGCTATCTGTACCTACCCTTCAGGTAGGATCCGTGGTGGACGATCCAGGAGCTACACTATCTGTACCTACCCTTCAGGTAGGATCCTTGGTGGACGATCCAGGAGCTTCTTGTCACCTTCCGACTGTTTTATCTTTTTCCTTGTACTTTACAGTTGGGCTTGTATTTCCAGCCCCTTTACTTTCAGCACAACTTGTTTCAGTTTTACTTAGTGTTTTACTTCCACTTGTACTCTGTGGTGTTTTGTTTACTTTTATTAAGGTAATTCCTTCCCATTTATCGGGATTTATGCCTTTGGTGATAGTCTCCAGCCCCTGGCCTATGGAAGGCGGGCTTGGGGTAGTCACGACACGGGCCCCGAGGACGGGTCGTGACAAATTGGTATCAGAGGAGTTCGGTTTTACCGCAGAACTCAGGACTATGATCCTTCTTCTATGTGAATCAATAGTGTTAAGGGTATTGAGTGTGGTTATCAGTCCATGGAGTCCAGTGTTAGTGCGGCGGCCGACGTATCCGTACACCAGGACCCTGACTTCTGATTTCCAACTCAATACACGAAAACATTTATTGCATGTGTGTTTTAAAAGTTTTCTTTGTGATTACTTTGTGTCATCTCACCAGGTATACTGTATTAACCGTGGCGCACCTGTTTCTTTTCAGGATGGCCCCACGATGGTAGCCAGCTAGGGTTCTGAGCATTGTGCGGGACGACAGCCCACCGAGCGACGAGGCTCCAGTGCGGGGCCCTTTTTCTATATTGGCACCCTCGGGTGGTGTACCAGCAACACCACCACCTAATGGGAAGCAGATGCCACCAGCCATACTAGCGAACTATGCACGCTGGCAGAGTGTGTTGCACGAGTTCCAACAGCAGCTGCCTCCAAGGTTACAAGGCGAGGCAGATTCCCAGACAGCAGAGCACTGACTGGAGGTGATTGCTAGAGTTTTCCGCCTAGATGAGACATCAGTAGAATGGATAGTGGACTTGGCTACTAGTGTTTTCCAGTGAATGACCATGAGGATGGTCCGCATAGTGATGAGGCTTCGGTATGTGGACCGATGCCTGAGATAGTGCCTTCGGGTAGTGTGCCACCTATACATCACTACCTGTTGGTCAGCAGTTACAACCGGCGGTGCCGGTAGGTGACACATGTAGGCTTAATACCTTACACGTGTTCCAACATCAGATACCCTCAAGTTCCGAGGCGATCCTGACTCACAGGCAGCTGAGAACTGGCTTGAGGAGGTGGCTGAGAGTTTTCTAGAGCTTATACAGCTTCAACAGGACGATGATTCAGTAGCTGAGTATTCATCGAGGCGTACCGATCATTCTTGGTACTTGATGACTACGATATGATCAGTGCTTTAGAGCTTGGACCTCAGAGCGAGGTGTGTTTAAAGGATATTCGAGCCATCACTTTTTCCTCTATGCATTCCTACTCACGTTAGGGTGCTAGAGGGAACCCTGTGGTTGAATGTTCTTTGGATGAACGAATACAGCTAGAGAATGTTAGAAGTTGGGAAAGCAGGAAACTGGCGCCAGTCTCAGAGACTTGGGCGTGTAAAATGTTTCAAGAAGAGGAAATTTTAAGGATAGATAAGTCTGTAGAGAAGCAAACATGGAGGTAGAGCTAGGAGAGCAGCATGAGGTGGTGTACATTTCAACATGTTACAACCACCCGCCTTTGTTATCCCCGTCAGGCTCAGGGAGCTGGATGACAGGGGAAGAGAGTAGCTGCAAGCGGTCAAGGAGAGTGACCCAATGACTCTAAGAATGATTCTAGGGGCAGTCTGTGTCCACTACTAGCTTCCGTAGTAACAGACGTTGATACGAATCATTCCTTCCTTCCACAAATCTTGTCCCAGACATAGAGTTTTCGGTAAGCCGTAGACTTGACCCTCACGTCTGGAGATACCTTGGGAGGAGACTCGATAATCACACTTACGCTGACAGTGTGATCTGACCCACGAGGTAAGAGTTTCAGTTGGAATCTCTTGTTGGCAGCATCGAGGCCTTACGATGTTGGTCTGAGTATGGATTGGATCCACAGTTAATACACGGATTGACTGTATGAAGCAAAAAGGTTGTGGTTTATCTACAATGTTGGGATGGGGTTTTCCTTGGTTTGCGAAAAGGAAAACCCAAGTAGTACTGGATGGAATCATGCATAAGAGGGTGCATTCGATCACTCAAGAGATGGACAAACTTACTTTTGTGCCAGAATTCTCCAAAGTTGCGGCACCACTTCCACCAGAGCTTTCAAGAGTTGGGTTGACCGGTGCACCCAACCTGTGGGTGTTGGTTACATAGTTCATTGCGACGCATTAGGGACCGGACTCGGGTGTGTCCTAATGTAGGAGTGGGTAGTGATCACCTATGGAACACGACAAATGAGACTACACAGAGCTGATAGGAAGCCTCTAGAGTTCAAGGATGACGACTACGTCCTTATACGGGTCTCACCTCGATGAGGTTTACGGAGATGTGGCCAAGACGACAAGTAATATCCGAGATTAAATGGACCTTTCTAGGTCCTCAGCAGGGTAGGCAAGGTGGTTTACCCCTTGACCAACCCACCTCAGTTGCACCAGGTGCACGACGACTTCCATGTATCTCAACTGAGAAGATACGAGCTCGACCCTTCACATTTCATCAACCATGAGGAGCTGGACTTGGGCAATGGGGTGACCCTCATGGAGGTTTCAGTGGGGATCGAGGAACGACAGGAGCAGATCCTATGAGGACGATCGAATCCTCGGGTGCGCTTTCACTGGCAGTACGAGAACCTCCAGGTGAGCACAAGGGAGCAGAAGACTCAGATGCGTGCTCAGTACCACTTTTGTATCCCTATTTTGTGTTAAAGCTTTACGGGGACTTAAAGCCCTGAGGTGAGAGTAATGTAAAAACCCATAAATTTCAATGGAATTTTTTTTCTTAATTTTCTTTGGGATTTTACAAGTACGCAGTTTCTAATGGCGCCTGATTCCGAGGCTCGGTGTGCCCGAAATCATTTTCCGAAGTTTAGCTCGGGTACGTTTAGTGAACGAACGATAGGGTTTTCCTAACTTTGAAACCGGTGCTCGGAATCGAATTCTGAGGGCACCGATGGATTCGTAGCACCGATAATTTCTTAGGAACACCTTTTCCGAAGTTGTATTTACTCGGAAGGTGTTGTTAAAAATTGTGGAAGTTAAAAATAAAATTTAGCTACAAATTTTATTTTTCTTTCTAAGTGGTAGTCCTTGAGTGGAAGTTGGGAAACCACCCAACTTTCCTTGAGAGGTTATGAGGGCGGTGGGGCCCACACGAACCCCACCCCTTCATATTCCCTAAACTCCCATAACCCTCCTATTAATTGGCCTTGCGTTAATTAATTAAGTGGTTTAATTCTTTATTTGAATGTTTGAAATTCAAACTTAAGACATGGGTAATAAAATAAGAGAGACACTTATTTTATTAGGGGGTTAACTTGTTGAGAGGATTTTGGAAAAAGCTAAGGGGCTTGAAGTTTTTCTTCTTCGCGAAGAACGCGAAGAACGCACCGATCTCCGACGAAGGACGCCAAATCCTCGGAGATTGACAACGCGACGCCGTGTACCGCGACGCCAAAAGCCCTCTCCTTATGCGATGCCTTCTTCCGCGACGAACCTTCGCTCAACGAATTCGACGAGGTAGGGGGATTATTTTTAATTGTTGTTCGTGATTAATTCCGTCATCATTCTTCCATTCAAATTGAGCTGCCTGATATCACAATAACGGGAGGAGGACGGACCGCACGAACACGGCCGACCCTTCTCCCCCTTGTTTGTTTGATTTTGTTGTGGCACGTGTAAGGTGGCGCGGTGCCGTTTCACCGCGCGGAAGCTATGTTAATGGGCGAAGAAGCGTGGCACCGTCGCGCGACACCGTTGAAGTCGAACAAACCGTGGCACCTTCGTGCTGCGCCGAAGAACCTGGAAGAGACCGCGGCCGGAGCGGGGCCACGGCGCGATGGGCGCGGACCAAGGCCGCGGCTGAGGCCGCGACTGAGCAGGGACCGTCGGCCAATTTCCGACCACCGGCGTCGGAGCAGGGGGACCGGCCCGCGCCGGTCCCGTGGTTCAGTAGCCGGCCGACCGGAGCGGGCCGGCCGGTCAGGGGGAGAACCGGGGGTTTGAAACCCCCGACTGGAGGCAGGAGCGGCCCCCACGTGGGGGCTGCGTTAATTGAAATAGGGGGGCAACGCCCCCCCCCCCTCACCGCTCGGCCGTTACGGCCGAGCCACCGGGCCGCTGGCCGCGCCAGCGCGCCGGGACGGGCCGCGCCCAGGCCGGGCCGGGCCGTGCCCAAGTGGGCCGGACCCGGACCCAGTTCGGGTCGACCCGGTTCGGGCCGACCCAGGGGGTCTCGGGCCGGGTCGGTCCGGGCCCGAAACCCCCACTTCCGGACCTCTTTCGGTCTTTTTCCCATAACTTGGGCTAAAAACCTCCGATGGATGCACCGTTAGCTGCGATGCAATCCTTGGATCGAGACGGTCATTTCAGTTTATCACACTCAAGGTTTTGGAGAACTTTGGGTATGACCGGGTTGGTTCGAACACGAAACCAACCGGGCCCTCGGAGCGGAAACACTTATATCTCGAGCTCCGGACGTCCGATTGATGTGCCGTCAACTTTGTTGGATTCCTCTTGATGAGACGGAACTTTTGGAATACTTCTCCTGAGTTTTGGTTGCAGTTGGTTAGTGGCCGGGTTGGATTGTATCCAAAATCCAATCGGGCCCCTGGAACGGAAAAGTTGATAACTTTCAGACCAAACGTCCGTTTGACGAACCGTCAGTGACATTGGTGATCATGTTGAGAAAAGGTCCCTATGAGAATACCCTATGAGAGTTCGGGGTACAACCGAGATATGGCTGGGTTGGTTCGCACACGAAACCAACCAGACCCCTGGGACGAAAAGACTAGTAACTCACAGACCGGGCGTCCGACTGACGCACCGTCTGCTGCGTTGAGACCCCTATGATGAGGAAGATCTTTGAGATAATTCTTCATGGGACTTTGTGAAACTTGGAGTATCGACCAGTAGCTCATGGAGCGGACCCTCCTGGTAACAAGCTAGCAGAGTGTAGAGACCTAATAGCTGGCTGAAACTTGACGACTGCTGATCTATCGTCTCGGTGTGTTTCAGATAGCCCAGTGAGGAGCTCTTGGTTGTAGCGGCAGACCCACGGTGGAGGAGCGCTTGGTTGTAGCGGCAGACCCGCGGTACTCAATAGAAGGAGTACCTCTAGAGGCTATGAGATGGAGCGCTTGGTTGTAGCGGCAGACCCACGACGGAGGAGCGCTTGGTTGTAGTAGCAGACCTGCGGTACTCAACAGAAGGAGTACCTCTGGATCCTATGAGGGGGAGCGCTTGGTTGTAGTGGCAGACCCATGGTGGGAAGCGCTTGGTTGTAGCAGCAGGCCCATAGTACTCGACAGGTGGAGTACTACAACAGTCCAAGGTTAGTGGGGCGCACTTGGTTGTAGCGGCAGGCCCACTGTACTCGACAGAGGAGGAGTTCTCCATTAGCCGTGGTTTTGACTTCATGATTAAATCCTGGTTTGAGATGAGTCTATGATCTTTGTGTTTCCTCATGATTGAGATGGGTCACTTGATAACCTAGGTATATGTATGGGCATATACCTGGGTAGTGGTTATCCGTTGATTTCATAATCTTTGTGTTTCCTCATGATTGAGATGAGTCACTTGATAACCTAGGTATATGTATGGGCATATACCTGGGCAGTGGTTATCCGTTGATTTCATAATCTTTGTGTTTCCTCATGATTGAGATGGGTTACTTGATAACTTTGGTATATGTATAGGCATATACCTAAGTAGAGGTTATCTATTGAGGTCTTCTTTGTGGTTATCATTGTTGGATTTAGTGAGACCTTGAGGGTCTCGGGGTCCTTACTGAGTATCGTTATACTCACCCCTGCACGGGCTATGCCCGCGCCTTGTTGTATTGGTTGCAGACGACGGGCAACGCAAACATAGGCCGAGTGTTCGAGGACTGGACGGTACCCGGAGGTGGACCTCACGACGAGATAGTATCCGGTGGTGGACTTCATGACGAGGCGACACTCGAAGGAGGTTGAAGGGTGAGAGCGTTGTGGAGGCTATCTGTACCTACCCTTCAGGTAGGATCCATGGTGGACGATCCAGGAGCTGCACTATCTGTACCTACCCTTTAGGTAGGATCCTTGGTGGACGATCCATGAGCTGCTTGTCACCTTCCGACTGTTTTATCTTTTTCCTTGTACTTTATAGTTGGGCTTGTATTTCCGGCCCATTTACTTTTAGCACCGATTATTTCAGTTTTACTTAGCGTTTTACTTCCACTTGTACTCTGTGGTGTTTTGTTTAATTTTATTAAGGCAATTCCTTCCCAGTTATCGGGATTTACGCCTTTGGTGCTAGTCGCCATCCCCTGGCCTATGGAAGGCAGGCTTGGGGTAGTCACGACATGGGCCCCGAGGATGGGTCGTGACACGACGCCAACCGTTATACCGGACACAGGCGCAAATGCACAATTCCGTGAAGGCTACATTCGGTTCATGCAGACCTTTTAGGGAGCACCGCCGGCTGCCACATCTTTGGATGAGATGACTCATATCTTCCATAAGCAGCATCCGCCTACGTTCTCAGGGGATGGTGGACCACAGGCTATAGAGTCTTGGCTAGGATCGATGCAGATTATTTTTGAGCATCTTGAGACGCCTCCAGGGCAGAGGGTTAAGATCGCAACATACATGCTGTGTGATTCCGCCAAGAGGTGGTGGGATGTTACCACCCAGTCAGAGCATCACAGAGACATGGTGTGGGAAGATTTTCAGGCAGTCTTCTATGACTCCTTTCCAAAGATGCTGAGGGCAGATAGAGCTCGAGAGTTCATGAATCTGCAGTAGGGAGCTATGTCGGTGATGGACTATTCTTCTCGCTTTACCGAGCTTCAGCATTTTGCACCCGTTCTGGTGGGCGATGAGACGCTGAGAGCCAGACGCTTTGAGGATGGTCTTCGTTATGACATCCGGGCACCGATGAATGTTTTCAGGTTTCCTACTGTACATGCTATTGTGAACCAGGCACTGATTACAGAGAGGAACCTGCGGGAATCTAGTGGTGTGGGCCAGGGAAGTTCAGCACCAGTTACTAGTATTATTTCTGCTGGTAAGAGGAAGAGACAGATGAACTTCTCTCAGGGTGGAAGTACCAGCCAGACAGTTTCATCAGGTGGGCCGGTCAGGTGCTACCAGTGTGGTAAAGAGGGGCACAAGAGACCATAGTGTCCACGAGACCCAGTGGAGTGCCGAGGTTGCAGCAAGATGGGTCATCTGCAGCGCTTTTACAGGGCGTTTCCACTGATGGATAGTGAGAGGGGTTCTGTGCAGACTCCGCGTACGGGAGAAGGACCAACATCTTCTTACTAGTTGGATAACTGGAATACGTCAGGGCATGCAGGCAGAGATGGTGGTCATGGACATGGTATCCAGACACCAGGATCTCAGAGGCAGCAGGGCGGGACAACTCAGGGTAGCCAGGCTGTGTCGTAGGGCCGCGACACTGGGCAGACATATGCAGTGCAACAGACCCAGCAGGAGCAGGAACCCAGACCTTCTACTGTCAGAGGTACTATTCTAGTAGCTTCTGTTTTATCTGCAGTGCTTTTTGATATGGGTGCTACACATAGTTTTATATCTGTACCCGTAGTGGAGAGCCTTGGGCTCTGTGTTTCTACTTCTTCTGATATCATGACGCTAAACACTCTGTTGGGGAATATAACGACTAGTGTGCGTCAGTGCAATGAGTTCCCCCTCGAGGTTGGTGGGTGTCACTTCCTTTGGGACCTCTATGTCTTAAAGATGACGAGATATGACGTCATTATCAGGATAGACTGGTTGGTTCCATTTAGAGCCTTTGTAGATTGCTATCGTCGCATGGTGAGTTTCACGTCACCAGAGGGCAGAGAGTTTCTATACAAGGGCGAATGAGATGTTCAGGTGAGTTGAGCTGGATCAAAGCATCATGGGCGAGGTGGAGTCACAACCCAGATTGCAAGCTTATATTTGGATGACCAGGGGACTTGTCAGACGGATTTCCCTCCGGTGGTTGATCGTTTTAGGGATGTCTTCCCAGACGACTTTTCAGGTCTACCTCCGGAGCGAGAGGTGGATTTCTCTATTGAGATTGTGCCAGGAGTAGCACCAGTGTCCATTACTCCTTATAGGATGACTACACTAGAGTTGAAAGAGATCAAGAGACAGTTAGAGGAGTTACAGGCAAAGGGTTTCATCCGAACTGGTACTTCTCCTTGGGGTTCTTCGGTCCTTTTTGCGAAGAAGGCAGACGATACCCTCAGACTCTGTGTGGATTATCAGAAGCTGAACCAGTTGATGGTTAAGAACCGATATCCCTTGCCAAGTATTGATGATCTTTTTGATCAACTTCGTGGAGCACGAGTGTTCTTGAAGATTGACTTGATATTAGGATATCATCAGCTGCGCGTTAGACCATCTAATATACCTGTCACAACTTTCAGGAGCAGGTATGGTCTATACGAGTACTTGGTTATGCCTTTCGGACTCACGAACGTGCCAGTAGTTTTCATGGCTCTGATGAATCGTGTGTTCCATCCTTATCTGGACTCTTTTGTGGTAGTATTCGTGGACGACATTTTGGTGTAATCTCACACTCGACACGACCATGCCACCCATCTTGAGATCGTATTGAGTACACCGAGAGAGCATCAGCTATATGTTAAACTCTCAAAGTGCCACTTTTGGATGGACCAGATTCACTTCCTGGGTCATATCATCTCAGAGGCAGGAGTTGTAGTAGACTCAGAGAAGGTGAGAGCAGTAGTTTCCTGGGAGCAGCCTAAGAACGTGTTTGATATATGGAGTTTTTTAGGGATGGCTGGTTACTACAGGTGCTTAATACAGGACTTTTCCCGCTTAGCAGCACCGTTGATGGGTTTGACTAAGAAGGGTGTGAAATTCATTTGGTCATAAGCTTGCGAGACAGCCTTTCAGGACCTAAAAAGAAGGTTGACATCAACACCGATCCTAATACTACCAGAGCAGGGGAAGATCTATACAATTTACTGTGATGTATCAGGTATTGGATTGGGAGCAGTGTTGATTCAGGGCGATTGAGTAGTTGTGTACGAGTCCTGGCAGTTGAGGCCACATGAGAGGAATTACCTAACGCATGATCTCAAGTTGGCTGCAGTTGTTCATGCGTTGCGCTGTTGGAGACACTATCTCTTGGGAGAAAATTTGGTGGTTTTCACTGACCAAAAAAGTCTCAAGTATATATTTACTTAGCGTGACTTGAATTTGATGCAGCGAAGGTGGGTTGAATACCTCCAGTCCATCGATTTTGAGCTTGCCTATACACCTGGAAAAGGTAATGCATTAGCTGATGCACTGAGCAGGAAGACTCAGATACAGGCAGTGCAGGAGGCCAGTGGTGAGTGAAAACTCATGGCTTTGTTCTCTGAGATGCATTTGGAGGTTCATGACAGTCAGGGGCAGACTTATCTTTCCTCTTTAGCTGTGAATTCTACCCTCCTGGATAGAGTGAGGATGAGACAACTATCTGATCCAGAAGTCCTAGTTCTATAGGAGTCAGTGGCAAGTGAGGACCCTCCTCCTGGTTGGACGATAGGCGACGATGAGGTTCTGTGTTTCCATGGACAAGTGTGGATTCCAGGGGATATACGCGAGGAGATGATGTAGGAGTTTCATGCTTCAGCTTGGGCAGTTCATCCCGGGGTTACCAAGATGTACCGTGACTTTAGACGTCAGTACTGGTGGCCGGGTATGAAGAGAGATGTAGCTGGTTTTGTTATGAGGTGTTCCACCTATCAGCAGGTGAAGGTGGAGCACCAGAGACCAGCTGGGCTATTATAGCAGTTACCCATACCGGAGTGGAAATGGGATGATGTCGCGATGGACTTCATGACTGGTTTGCCAAGGTCACCTCGAGGCAATAATGCCGTGTGGGTTTTTTTGGATAGACTCACGAAGGTAGCTCACTTTTTTCCCATCAAGGAGACCTTTAGTGTTGACGAGCTCGGAAGGTTGTATATCCTAGAGGTCTTACGTCTTCATAGGGTCCCACGTTATATCGTTTCTGATATGGACTCCCGTTTTACATCTCGTTTCTAGTAGAGTTTTCAGAGGGCTCTGGGTACACAGGTGATTCTGAGCACAACTTACCACCCTCAGACCGATGGCCAGTCAGAGCGTACGATACAGGTGCTTGAGGACATGTTGTGTGCATGCGTCCTAGACCTTGGGGGCTTTTGGGAGAAGCATATACCCCTAGTGGAGTTTTCCTATAACAACAGTTTTCAGGCAACAATTAAGATGGCACTACACGAGGCTTTATATTGTAGGCCATGCCGATCACCTTTGTGCTGGTTAGAGGTAGGTGAGATAGCTTTACTGGGACCATGTCTCATGCAAGAGACATCTGAGCAGGTCCAGTTGATTCAGAAGCGGATGGCTACCGTGCAGTCTCATCATAAATCTTATGCTGATCGCCACAGACGACCTTTGGAGTTTGTGGTCGGGGATTAGGTTTTCTTGAGTTTTTTGCCGAGGTTGGGACACAAGTGGATTAGGAGACATGGTAAACTTTCACCAAGGTATGTGGGGCCATTTGAGATTCTGGGGAGAGTCAGTCCGGTTCCCTATCGGCTGCAGTTACCTCAGAGGTACCGAGCCATGCACAATGTCTTCCATGTATCTCAGTTGCACCGTTATCATTCAGTCCCGTCTCACATCTTTCAGCCTGAGGAGGTTGAGATTGAGTTAGATGAGTCCTTCGAGGAGAATATGATTCGTATCGTTGATAGGAGAACGAAGGTTCTCCGAGGCTGGTCAGTTCCTCTCGTATGGGTGCTATGGAAGCATGGCCAAGTGCAAGACGAAACCTGGGAGTGGGAGACCGACGTATATTCTTAGTGGCCAGAGTTATTCTCAGATTTATCTTTTCCACCCTTAGAAGGGCAATTCGGAGATGAATTACTTTAAGGGGGGAAGTTTGTAAGAACCCGATTCTTATTTCTGAGGTATGAGTTTCTTCTTTTCTCTTTTCCTTAAGTATTTTTGAGAAAATATGGAAAATGGGGAAAAATCCCAAATTTTGGGAAGTACATGCTGTGTACTTTGTCCACACGCCATGTACTTTTGGCCGTGTGGGATGAGTACACGGGTCGTGTGACCATGTCGGCGACGAAGGGTGTAAAGACCGACTACACGCCGTGTAGTGGTCCCTTACACGCCGTGTAGTCAGTCGGCAGACGAATAGTAAGGCGGTGGCCAGATGTGTGACAAAACACGCCTTGTACTCAAGGAGACACGCCATGTAGTCATGTCGGCAAGTGAACAGTACCACACTGGTAGGAAGCCTCCAGAGGAACAGTTTGAAAATGGGAAGTACAAGCCGTGTACTTAGAAATACATGCCATGTACTTTGTTTTTTTCGCTTAAAATGGGCAGTAGCCTCCCCTGTTCACAAGGAAGGCTTATAACGGGAAGAGGGAGCTTGGGAGAGGATGCCGAAGCTTTGGAGATCAGCCGAGCCTTCATCGGGAATCCGTTTCCACCTCGGACGATCTCGTTGGAACCGCACGGGTAAGCCCTCCACTCTCCTTAAGCAGTTCTTTCCAATTCTTCCCCTAACGGGAGTTATTAAATTTTAAACAGAGTTTCTTCTACTTCAGATCTATGTCGTTCTTGGGCGTTTCTGGAATCGATGTTCACGTATATTGATCGTTGGTGTTAAAGGTAGGTGGCTTGGTGTTTATTTTCCAACTGTCATGCGTTTTTGTGTGTTTTGAGCTACGAACCCATATTTGGGATGTCGTGTGGTTGAGGCTGTGGATATTTAATATACCTATAATTGAATAGGTAATTGAATGTGATATAAAAATGCTGTTTGGGATTACCGCTTAAATCCAGGACCACCCCAGGGGTGCATTCCTCTGTTTAGCCGTTTGGCCAGGATACCTGAGGGTATGCCTTGTTATATTATGCCTTTAAAGTAATGATTATAGAATTTCCTTGAGAGTAATTTCTTGTGTACTGTTTGTTTACATATTGGACATGGCCCGGTTACCTGTTTATCCTGAGGGTGGTGTTGTGATTAGCCTGTGGGCGTTGTACTACTTAGCCTGTGGGAAACTTCTTCCGTGCCTGTGGGCAGCTGATTCTGTGCCTGTGGGCGACACTTCTTACGCCTGTGGGAAATATCCGTATGCCTATGGGCAGATTCTTGTGTTTGGATACTCTTTACTTGAGGGTAGGGGTTTACGTGTCTGAGGAAATTTGGCTGTTTACTTAGAATATTCACTGTGGTGGTATTTTAAATTAAATAATTAAATGGATATTAAAATGGCAATATAACTAGTTAAGTTAGTTACTTTCAGTACTACTTACTTTATTGCATTTTATTACTGCACATAGTTGTTTCATGATTTCACACAGTTGGGAACAGGCCTTTGGTGGGTGCCTACTGAGATATATTTCTCACACCCTGTTTGGGTCACGCTTTTCGGCCCAAACAGATTACGTTTCTGTAGGTTTAGATAAGGGAAAGGGTCCCTATACAGGTACTTGATTGCTGCTGGGGTGTAGGAGAGCATGGGACCGAGCATTGGCTCGCGATGCCGCTGGCTATTCTGTTTTGCTTTCCTGTACTTGTACTTCAGTTGTATTGTATTGTATTGTATTGCAGTGTAACATGTTCTGGCTGTTTTCATAGAATAGTGACATGCTACATCTTTATATATATATATGACTGCTGGTTTCCCTTTTTGTTATCAGTTATCCATTTCAGTTATATATACTGTGGCTTCTTTCGCTGTTATTGTATGTTCATTTATATTCCATTGTGCTACACTTTGACAAATGAGGGCATAGTTTCCCCACTATCAGACCTGGGCCCTCGTTGCTAGTCGGAAGCCTTTGACATTTGGGGAAATGTGCTTGAGGTCACGTGGCGAACCGGGTTCGGGGCACCTGTGGAGTGGTACCCGGGTCTGGGACATTACAAAAGCCATTACAACCCATGTATTATGCATTACGCCTCAAGCCATCATAACTCATGCAAGTACACCTTTAGAAATTGCAGTCACTGCAACCAAAATACAATTATGAGATATAACCTCAAGCCACTATGGCTCACACACATACATATTGTAAAGCTGAGGGCCATCATAACTTGTATTGATATGTGCCCTGTAATGACTGAAGTGATGACCTCAACTGATAGGATTGTACCCTATAAAACTCATTTATCAGAGCTTTTGAGGGAGATAACATCATTGGGTTTTACCCTCGACCAATCTCAAGTTGAGATCCAACAACTAAATCATGAGCGACATCGTTTACGAGAGAAGTTCAAACACATCGAGATCACGACCCAAACCATATATGTCGAACCACCCTATGAAAGTCTCACCGTCTCACACCCTACCCTTAGGGCGTTTGTTGATGTATTAAAGATATATGTATCAAGACCCTAATAGTATGAATATGCATATTATTTTTTCAATAGAACAATGGTTATATTTACTTATACTTTATAAATGTTTTTGATTTTTATACAATAAAACACAAATTGTATTTTTAATTAATATTCAATTTCAATTAAGATGTTTATTTTAATGAATTAATGGATTTTTTAAATAAATAATATTTTAATAAAATATTATTATTAAATAATTTTTATTAAATATAAATTATTATATAATTTTTATGAAATCAAATGTAATTTTTATAAGGGTTTGAAAACTATTATTGTAAAAAAACTCAGCATTTCTCAAAAAATATTAATTCTATTTTCAAAGTAAAAATTCATATATTTAGAAAAATATTTTGATAAAATTAATATTATTTTTCTAATCAACATGTTGAAATTATCCTATGGCTATTTTTTCATAAACAGTCGAATTTTCGGGTAAAAATTAAATATGATATAAATATACGGTGTGTATTATGACATCATAATGAATAAAAAATGATGTAATAAATACTATAGAAGGTATCCATGACCAAATATATGTTTCCTCTTTAAAATAATGTGATTTTGAGGTTATTTTATTAATTTTATAAATCTTTTATGAATCCTCCAAAACCTATAATATTTTTTAAGGTTTTAAAATCATTTCTTTAAGAAAATGGCTCGCCTCCACATTACCAAGGGTAATATTTTAATAATTCAGACCCTTTTCCTTATAAAATAATGAAAACCAATCCTATTTGGTAGAAACCATGGGTAAAAACCATGAAAAGTTTTGTGATTTTGATTACTTTATTATATACAGTCCAAATCCCAAGTTTGAGAAATAATAAAGAACTCCTCTCTATTTTCCAATATAAAATCACCCAAGCTCCCATTTATCTTCACTAAAAAACCTTTAAGAACATCCTTACTCTGCCCTCCCTTCTCTAGAGTCCTCTCAAGGTGCCCCTAAGTTCTCAAGAATCTCCTCCCAAGCTTTTGGAATCACACTCTCAAGGTAAGGGATCTCCCACTCTCCTTTTTTTATCAAGCACAACTTTTAAGTTATGTCTCTTAATTTCTATTTTTTTCATGTTGGGATATGTTATTATATACCCCCTTACTATCCATTTGATGTATAAATGATTATAGACCTCTTTCACTCTCATTAATCTCTCCTATGAACCTTTATGTACACCTGTTACCATGCTGAAATTCGGAAATGGATCCTTTCTTTATCCTCTTTATTCAAGCATATTCATTATCTTATGCCTTTTATCTCCATTCAATAATGTCATTATATGTTCTCCCATATTCCCCTTACTACCCTTATTATGTATAAGTTATGAGATACCCATTTCACTCTCATTAAGCTCCCCCATGAACATTTATATGCCCCCATTATACTGCTCAAATTTCATTGCGATTTTCCATGCCAAATAATTGTATAGTGAATACCCATACCCATTTCCTATCAAGGGTGTTCAACTTTATGCACATATAATTATTTGATCAAGGAAATACATGTATATATTCCACACTCCTTGATCGTGGAATAAAATGTGATGATAAATTATTCCATGTTGTATGATCTCTGCGTCACACTTATGCATGTGAATGAAATGAAAGTGACGGGTGCACCCAGAATTATATAGCTCTCCAATGCATTGGGTAATGTTTTAGTCTCATGAAACATCATGAAAGGGGTTAGGGAGTGAAACTGACCCATCATGGGGATTTTTCCATTATGATGTCTTGGCAGTTATCCTTAACCTCTGTTTATGATTCATTGTTTAAAGTTGTTGCCATATTTTCCCATGTTGCCTTTATGTTTCAATCTTATATCATGATTCATTATTCATGTTTATGGTTATAACCCCTTTTATGTCCCATTGATATTCCTAATTTATAACATGTATTGCCTTCTTCATGTTATGATTTTTTCTTATTCCCTTACTGGGTTTTATAACTCACCCCTTTCTTATGTATGTCCCTAGGTTATCCCATGCACTTTTAAGTACATAGGAATAATAAGAGCATGTTAAAAAAGTTTTCAATAATGATGATGTATTCCCTATTTTAAGTTTTTATCTATTGTACCTAATTACTAAATACACTATATTTATCAATCTTATGGGTTGTATTATGTGTAATCTTATGTAATAAATCACGAATTTATGTGTAATAAAGACATGGGTTGTCATAGTTGGTATCAAAGGAAAGTTTAGTTATTTTTGGGATTAGGATTTGAAAACTCTATAAAAATCCTTAGGGATAAGACTAAACAAAATAATACATCCCTAAATTTTGGTAAAGTATATATTAAGTGGTTTTCAAGAAATTTCATCCCTATTTTGATATTACAAGTGGATGTGGATCTATCACATATGTACATAGTGGTGAAACCCCAAAACACCACGTTAAGCTAGACTCAACCGGAAACTGGTGCACAACAACGAGCCTTGTTTCACACCTGGTTTGACACTCCCGAGGGATATTCTTTGGTAAATTCACAAGTTCATTATGAACCATTATTAAGGGAACAAAAAACTCCCATAAGAGTATATGTTAGGAAATAAATCATGCATAACATAGACTGAAGCCTAGAAATTCATATGTTAAGGAAATAATTGTCGTTTATAAGTTATCCTTTTAATGTTATTGGTTTTCCATTTATGCGTTTAATAGTTTAAAATTACTCATCCTCAATTTTCTATTTATTCTATCCAATGGCCGGAAATAGGAGGAACCATGTAAACAATCAATGTGAAGGGAAATGTGATGACTGCCTAAATGAGATACCCAACCCAATAGGAACAGGAATCATGAACTTTGTGATGATTCTCTCTTAGCTAACTTAGGTTTTGAATAGAAACATGGATCAGGAGGAGAGACCAAATTTCCCTAAGAAAGAACAAGCTGCAATTGGGATCTTTATGAGATAAAGGCCTACGACTTTCAACAAATCATTCAATACCTTTATCACGAAAAAATGGATCAACTCCATTGAAAATATCTTCTCTATACTTAAATTTTCCAAGCATGGGAAGGTTATAATGGATGTTTACCGTATGGAGGGAGAAGATGATCAGTGGTGAACATTGATCAAAAATATGAATCCTAAGGAAGAGATCGAAGCGATGGGGTGGAAAGAATTCCATTTTTTTTGATAAATATTTTTCTCACACTCTCCAACTTAAAATGGAAAGGTATTTACTTCCCCTCAATCAAAAATATGAAGAATATATTGGGGTGTGAGGCAAACTTCACAAGAATTTCACAATATGCCTCTGACTTTGTCATTACCACCGAATGTAAGGTTGATTACTTCTTTGTTGGGATAAAACTTATTCTATGAAAATCCCTAGTGATCTGAGACTTTTAAAGCTATGAGGAAATTGTTTGATGTTCCCTCAAAATCAAAATATAGATCGATGAATCTCAAGGGTTTCATGGAGATAAGAAGTGGAAAGTAGAGTTTAATTCTGGAAGTGTGAAGGAGAAATCTAACAGTGGTAAAAAAATTCAACATCCCACTTGTAAAAAGTGTGGAAAGAAGCACCCAAAAGATTTCCCAAGGTGGATGAGGAGATGCTTTAGGTATGGGAAGGAAGGATACCTAGTTATCAATTGCCGATGGGAGAAACCCACTAATGCGATGGAGGAAAGTAATGCTCCATTCAACTCTCATTCCATTGTTCATTGTTTCAACTACAATTAATAAGGGAGATTTGCAAACCAATGCACTAATACAAGGATTTTTGGAGACACCCAACAACATCTAAGTTAGAAAGGACAAGATTATTCCATCACAACCACTAAGGTGGATCCTGACAATGAAGTGGTGATAGATATGCTAGTTATTCATTCAAAAATAGTGAACATACTTTTTGATTCTGGTTCTACACATCCCTTCATATCATTTAAGTTTAGTAGAAATATTCAAACACCATCATAAATAATGGATGTGGAGCTATCAGTGAAAATGAAAAATGGAGAAATTATTGCATTCCAAGTATATAATTACTCCATTATCAAAATGTGTGGGATGAACTTTCCAGTGTACCTTGTGATACTCCCTTTAGTGTGATGAAATTATGGGTATGAATTGTATTTCCCTATATAGATCCAACATAAATTTCCACAATAAGGAAATCACTCTCTATATTGAGAATCGTCCCCTGATTCTATACAAGTACAAGGAGGTGGATGAATCTTCTTAGCACCAACATCTCAAGCATGGATATTATTGCCCTATGAGAAAGCGTATCTAGCTCAAATGATTGATTCTAAGGAAAATATCTTCTTCAAAGACATGCCCATTATGAGGGAATATGATGATGTGTTTCTCAAAGAACTACCTGGTATTCCTCCTAGCCGAGAGGTTAAATTTTCAATCAATATTATACCTGGGGTGTTACCATTATCCAAGACTCTATATATAATGGATGTTTGTGAAACTTGAGGAGTATAATAAAAACCTATAGAAGAATCTAGATAAAGGGTTCACATGGACAAGTACTTCACTGTGGGGTGCACCAATCCTCTTCATCAAGAAGAATGATGGTTCGATGCACATTTTTATTGATTATCATGAGCTTAATAAGATCATGATAAAGAATAAGCATTCTCTTCCATGGATTGATGACTTGTTTGATCAGCTACATGGAGAACAATAATTATCCAAAGTTGATCTTTTATTGGGGTATTACCAAGTTAGGGTGAAGAATGAGGATATCCCCAATACTGCTTTTCATACAAGTTACAAGCACTATGAGTTTATAGTAATTCCATTCAGACTCAATAATAATCTAATAATCTTCATGGAAATGATGAATATAGTCTTTAGATATTATCTCAAAAACTTCTAGTGGTCTTAATAGATGATATTATAATACAATACAAAATCAAGGAGGAGTATAAGGAGCAACTGAGCATTGTTCTAAAGACCTTACAAAAGGATAATCTTTATGAAAAGTACAAAAATTGTGAGTTATGGTTGAAGGAAGTATCATTCTTGGAGAATATTATCACAAGTAATGGGATATCTGTGGACCCTTCAAAGACAAAAGTAATTGAATGATAAACGAGGCCAACATTCGTGATAGAAATCAATAGTTTCCTTGGGTTGGATGGGTATTATCGTCTATTTGTGATAAAATTTTCACAATTGTCAAACCGTATAACAAAGTTAATCTGAAAGGGAGTAAAGTTTTTTTGGAATAATGAATGTGAGGAGAGCTTCAAGGAGTTGAAAAAGAGGCTTATCAATGCACCTGTACTTATGATACCCACAAGTGGATAAATTTTTGTGGTATAATACAATGATTCAAAGAAGGGATTGAAATATGTGTTAATGAAGAATAAAAAAGTGATAGACTATGCCTCAATACAATTGAAAGTTCATGAACAGAACTATCCAACGCATGATTTGGAGTTAGTTGTAGTGATCTTTGAATTGAAAATCTAGTGGAATTATCTCTTTGGGGAGAAGTGTGAAATATATACAAATAATAAGAGTGTAAAGTATATATTCACACAAAAAAAGATGAATATGCACCAATATAGATGGTTAGAGCTGATTAAAGAATATGACTACTCAATCCACTACCATCATGGGGAAAAAAATAAAGTGGAAGATTCTCTAAGTAGAAAGGATCCAACAATTTTATCATTGATGAGAATTGAGAAGGATCTAATCTTATTATACTTGAAAAGGATGGTCATGAGAATCATAAAGGAAGGAACATCATAAATCCTTTCAAAAATGATTGCTCAACTGTCCCTTCTGGAGAATATAAAGGATGATTAAAGAGATGATTTTAAAATTTAGAAGAAATTGGAAGCTATAAGAAAAGAGAAAACCTATGAGTTAAAAATTAATGAATGAGTCATAAGATTTATGTCATGAATATGTGTACCATAAAACCCTAAGTTAAAGAATGAGTTATTGGATGATGCACATAGCTCAACCTTCTATATCCATCATAGAAGCATGAAGATGTATCGAGATATCTGAGAGCATTATTGGTGGGACAATATGAAGAAGAAGATCACCAAATATACATCAATATGTATTGTATATCAGCAAGTGAAGGTGGAAAAGAAATAATTCAAGGGGATGATTAAACCATTACCCATACCTGTATAGAAATGGGAAAACATCACTATGTACTTTTTCACTGGTCTTTCAAATTCATCAATAGGAAATAATGTTATATGGGTTGTGGTATATCATCTTACAAATACTTCTCACTTCATTTAAATTTGATAGGACTTCTTACTTGATCAAATTGTAAGGATATACATTAGATAAGTGGTGAGGCTACATGGAACACCAATATTGATTGTATCTAATCAAGATATAAGATTTATCTCTAAGTCCAAGAAGAGTCTTTAACATGCTCTAAATACTAAGTTGAACTTAAACAAGAATTATCACCCTCAAACTTATGGCCAATCTGAGTGGACTATCTTGACATTCAAGGACATGTTGAGAGTATGCTTAATTGAATTTAAAGGATGATGAGATCAACATCTTACTATATTTGAGTTCTTATACAATAATAGTTTCCACTCAAGCATTCAAGTTGACCCCTATGAAGACCATTGTGGGAAGAGGTACATAACACATGCATGCTAAGATGAAGTTGGGTAATGCAAACTTCTAGGTCCTGAAATGGTTGAGGAAAAGGTGAAAAGGTCAAGACCATTCAAAAACACATCAAGGCTGCTCAGATTCAAAAAAATATTTATGCTGAAAATCGTCAATGAGTCCTAGAGTTTGATGTTGGAGACACTGTATTCCTCTACATATCTTAATGGAATAAATTCATGACATTTGGAAAGAAATAAAAGATTATTCCAAGATACATCATTTCCTTTGAGATACTTGATCACATTGGCGTAGTGGCCTATCGACTAACACTCCCACCAAACTTATCTCAAGTACATGATGTATTCCATGTATCCCTCTTGAGGAAGTATATACCAGACCCCTCACATGTACTCAATCTAGAGGTGGTACCACTGGAGAATGACATCTCATATGAGGAGTAGTTGGTGAAAATCTTATATTATAGAAACAAAGTTATATGAAATAAGAAAATGCACCTAGTCAAAGTACTGTAGAGAAACCAAAAGTTTGAAGAAACCACATGGGAACTGGAGGAGGTGATGAAACAAAATTACCCACATTTGTTTTAGTGTGTGAAATGAAAATTTCGGGGTGAAATTTTTTAAGGGGGTAAGACTGTAACGACCAAAACTTTTATAAATAAAATTCCCCTTAAAATTTAATTAAATTTATTATTATATATTATGGATAAAGAAAACACATGAACTTCTTTGGTTTTATCATATCCTATCAGATTTAAAATACCATTAAACATCATTACCATTGATAATATAACCATTTAATAGTGATCATATGATTAGTATAAATATAGGATTTTGATAAATCCAATTGACACAGACAAAGGAAGTGATGGCCTCAACCAGTAGGATTGTACCCTATGAAGCCTATTTATCAGAGCTTCTGAGGGAGATAAAATCACTATGATTTTCCTTTGACCAAGACCAAGCTGATATCCAACAACTAAAGCTTGAGAAAAACCATTTATGGGAGAAGTTCAAGCTCATCAAGATCACGACCCAAACCATGTACACCAAACCACCCCATGAAAGTCTCACTGTCACACACCTTACCATTAGGGTGTTTTATGGTGTATTAAAGGGATACGTATCAAGAATACAATATATGAATATGTATATTATTTTTTCAACATAATAATATTTATATTTACTTCTACTTTATAAATGATTTTTATTTTTATACAATAAAACAAAAAGTGTGTTTTTAATTAATATTAAATTTCAATTAAGATGTTTATTTTGATGAATTAATGGATTTTTGAAATAAATATTATTTTAGTAAAATATTATTATTAAATAATGTTTATTAAATATAAATGATAATATAATTTTATGAAGTCAAATTTAATTTTTACAAGGGTTCAAAAATTATTATTGCAAAGAAACCAAACATTTATTAATAAATATTGATTATATTTTAACAGTGAAAATCCATATATTTAATTTTTTTTGATAAAATGAATATTATTTTTGGAATTAGCATGTTTAAATTATCCTATAGTGATTTTTTTATAATTTTTTGAGGCAGTCAAATGTTTGGGTAACACTTAAATATAGTATAAATATACAATGTGCATTATGACATCATAATGAATAAAAAATGATGTAATAAATACTATATGATGCATCCATGACCAAATATATGTTTCCCTATAATATTATTTTGAGTTTATTTGATTAATTCTATAAATCCTTTATTAATCCTCCAAAACCTATAATATATTTTAAGCTTTTAAAATCATTTCTTTAAGAGCACGACTCACCTCCACATCACCAAGGGTAATATTTTAATAATTTCACCCCATGAACTTATAAAATACTTAAAAAAATTCTATTTGGAAGAAACTATGATAAAAAACCATGGTAAAGTTTGTATTTTTGATTACTTTATTATATAGATTCCAAAACCTATGTTTTGGAAATAATAAAGAACTCCCCTCTCTTTTCCTATATACACCCACACAATATCCCATTTCTCTTCACTAAAAAACCTTTTAGAACTTAATTAATATTCCCTACCATATCTATACTCCCACCAAGGTTCCCTTAATCTCTCAAGAATATCCTCCCAAGCTTTTGGAATCACACTCTCAAGGCAAGGGATCTCCCACTCTTCTCTTTTTATCAAGCATCTATTTTATGTTGTGTCTCTTAATTTACATTTGTTCATATTGGGATATATTCTTCCATACTCCACTTAATTTTAATTTTATTTCTAAATGATTATATACCCCTTTCACCCTCATTAATTCCTTCCATGAACTTTATGTACACTGATTAACATACCAAAATTTAGTAAGAGACCATTTCCTTCTTTTTATTCAAGAATATTCATTATCTTATGCCTTTTATATCAATTTAATAGTTTTGGTATATGTTCTCACATATTTCCCCTATTTCACTTATGATGTATAAATTATGAGAGACCCCTTTAACTCTCATTAAGCTCCCCATGAACATTTATATTCCCTCGTTATGCTGCCAAAATTTCAACATGATTTTCCATGATAAACAATTTTGTAGTGAATACCTGTACCCATTTACTATAAAGGGTGTTAAAATTTATACACTTATAATTATTTTATTGGGGAATTACATATATGTATTCCATACTCCTTGATTGTGGGATAAATAGAATGGAGCATGTATACTATTCTACTCCATAGTAACCATTTTATTTTGTGGATGAATCACCCCACCTAGGAAGATGAGATCCTAGGCCTGACTCCTCACTTTTATTCTAGACGCGAGGATGTCATTACATGTTTGGAGGATATGGTTTTGGAATCGATGATTGATCCTCCATAATTGGAAGCATGTGGTGAGATACATATTTGAATGGAATGGTTATAAATTCTCATTCCGATGATGGATAAATAGTTTGTTCCTACACCTATCCTCTGTGTGTTTCTAGTGGGTTCTAGTAGTTCTCCTATACTGGGGAACAGGAATGAGTCTACCCCCAACACGTTGTTGGGATATGCTGGATAACTGCTTCGATTGCCACTGTATTCAAATTGTGGCATTTATATTTGAGAGAAGGAATTTATATCTGCTCATTTTCTTCAATATCTTCCTCATTGTATTGATGTGCATCTGTAAGAATTTGACATTTCTTATATTTTCTTAACAATGTATTTGACTGGCGGTATTGATATTAGTAGGTAGGAATTTGCATCTACCTATTTATTTCCATCATATTTGACTGGTGGGATTAATATGCATTGGAAGTGTTGTGTGAATGCCCATAGTTTTTCCTCTTTATATGGAAGGCTTGGAATGCATATATATGAATTTGTGCCCGCTTTTAGCTTTTTGTATACCAATTTGGATGACAGGCTTCTTGTATGTCGATAGATATTTTCATCTTTTATAAATTTTCCACCCTGATTATGCGGTAGGACTGGTGATCTTTAATGGAAATGTGAATTTTTTCATAATGATCCACCGTGTTTCCATGGAGGGATTCATAAGAGGGAGTGGGTATATGAGTTCGCTTATAGGTTTCCATTTTATTTCCCTAGCATGTTTTAGATAATGGGACAAGGATATATGAATTCCCTTAATCTATCACCATGATTGTTTAGAGAATATCCTTAGGAATCAGGGTAATGAAATACATCTGATTATGTTTTCTACATCCTCAGTGGGCAGCCTGAGGGGAAATTTTAGTTGGACATCGGCAGGTTCCCTCGTCATGAGATCCTCTTCAGAGCGAGGTTATCAGGTTGTACATTGTTGGTGGAAACGTCCTCTGTCAGGAGCCCTTGAGTGGGGTTCACGTGTTTCTAGGATGATTTGATTTGTGTTGAATTCATCTTCCTCTCTGAGATAAGGGAGATAATCATTACCACACTCTGGGGATTGGCCCCCAAATCAATTGGAGATGACTATTGGGTTAACCAAATGTCGGGATTCTGGCTATTGATGAAAAGGTTGTTGGTGATATATTAGAAATTAGAGGGCTTATATTTCAGTATTCACCATGGGGAGAGTTCCATTTTGGTGGTACTCCTTGATCAATGTGTTTGAAATCCACCATTGAAGATGTTTGTAAGGTGATGGGGTTATGCTCTTCATTGGGGATTTAACCGATTCATTGATAATCATGCGTGTTCATGAGAACATTGAGGATTCCATTGGATTGAAGGTTTCTTTGGAGACCTGTAGTATATTTAATAAGAAAATACAATAAAAACCTCTTCATTGAATCATCACTTGAGAAGATTCATAATTTAGGATTATTCTTGGCCCTCTTCCATTTAGATTCGAATGGGGATTGAGGTTGGGAAACCTGCCACCATGGTTAAGGATTCACATCAGGTTCAACATTTTTGTTTTCACCCAAGGTTCATGTGTGGAACTGAACAAAGTGTCTTGACAAATAACAACTAATTGACTAATGTTATATAGAGATTCATGTGGGGTTCACCATTTATGGTTTTACCCGATTCGTGTTGTGGCCATTTTTGGTGGGTGAGATGGTCAAACTAGGATTGGGTAGTTTATCCTTTTTAAGTGATTATGGAGGTGCCAGAGTTTAGTGGTCCCATAGGGTGATTGGGGGAGTTCCATGTTTGTTAAATCATCCCACATTGGGTACAATGTCCTCAGATGGTCCCTAACGAGTTTATTGACAGATCCCGAAACACTTGATGACCCTTTCATCAATGATTCATGGACCTTCTTTCTACAGGCAGGTGTTCATTAGATGATTTGGCTAACGACCCTTAAAGAATCCATTGGTTTATAGGATGGGAGGTTGTCCACGTCACACACTTTTAGGGGGAATTATTTACTATTATGGGAGTCTCTTATAGATTTATTAAATGTTCATATGTTCCTGAATTATTGGTTATTCCCCAAGAATGTGTCCACAGATTACCCCTAGGTCACAATATCAATCCGAAACATGCATGGGTTCATAATCATCTCTATGTTTCTGTGGTTATCTATTGATGAATACATATATGTTTATTCAAGTTTCTTTATCAATGTTACCATTTTACATACAGATTAATGATTCATTAGTTTTTTACGAAGACAACCACAATTTAAGCCACGTGATGATGTGCTCTGGATTTTATCATTATCCATGGTGGACGAAGAACATTTTGATATCTGTATTGAACACACAATATGGTATTTTTATGTATCCTCATGAGAGGAATCCGATTCCACATAGTTTGGTGTCTCATTACTAGAGACATCACATTTTAAGTTCGTGTGATAAGGACTCATCCATGTGGTTTAACATCATGCAGCAAGGATGTCTGGGTGGAAGATTCCTAGTCAATTTTTTGTGTGGAACTTATGCTGAAGTGGACCAATATTCCCAAAAAAGATATGGTCTCCTTGGTGGATATGACCCTACTAGGGATATGGCTCTAAGAACATTAGTTTCATTTGGGTGTTGGGTTTGGACATCATAGAGGCTTTTTATATATCTCTATTATATGGGAATAAAATCCATCATAGTTTAGTTTGAGTTGGGACATACATATTTCAGGTGGACCATTTGTGGTGGAATTATTAGGTCTTACGCATGGGAACTTTCCATTTGAGAGAAATAAGTCAGGGTTTACTTTTAAATAGGTTTCCCTAGCTAATTAAGTATAATTTTATTGGGAATGACTTTTGAGGAGAATGTCCTTAGAACTCAGGCCTCATGAAGGCATCCAATGTATCCAGATCATAGCAAGAATCAGAGTTCCCATAGATCATTTTATTTAAGTATTACACCTAAGAGGAGGCACATTCCATTAGTGTTTGTGGATTTTATGATTTCCACCAACCTCTAACCCCACGTCATTCATGGTCAGTGTGAGAAAAAAGAAGAGGCAATGGATCTGAAGATCGCACATCCCACATCAATTTTCTATGTATGGTACTGGTGCCCAAATGAAGATTGGGATAGGGGTTTTTTAAATTATAATACCCCCCTTTGTTTTCATACCTTGGATAGTCATATTAAGGGAAATTTAGGAGGGTGGGATTTTTTTTAGTTTTATGGGGTAGGGTTTTTAAATATTGAGGAACTGGGTTTGTTCAGCGCCACATGAAGTGGCAGTGAACAAAAAGTGGGCAAACCGCCACTTGGCGCTTTGACCCCACACCACCCGAAACCATATATATATATATATATATTAAATTTATTTATTATAATAAATATGAAAAAATACAACAAATACATAATTGTATTTTTTATAATAAATATCTAATAAATATAAATTTGTTATACATTTATTATAAATTTTTTATAAATATTATAATGTTATAATATTATAATATTTATTATAATAAATATCTAATAAATGTATAATAAATACTATTATAATAAATTCACAATAAATGCATAATAAATGTATAATAAATATTTATAATACATTTATATTTATAATAAATATGTTATGATTTCTATTAACCTGTAAGACCATGTGAGTCATGCTCAAATGTGAGAAATAAGAGGAAGGGTAGATTTGAATATCATATGTTCCACTTTTTACATTGGTGAATAGATACTCATTCAGAAAGGGAAATATATAGGGCTTTGAGTGTGATCATATCCTATTTTAATTGGGTAACCAGGATAGTAACATATGATGTCCTATCTGGCTATCACCCAAGTAGGTGAAGTGGAGAAAACATGTAACCTACAATAAGAAATACTATTTTAAAACTATACGATGAAATCCCTATGGTTGTATATAGGGACTTGAGGACCAAAACATATGGATTCCCTCTAGATAAAATATATATGAAGATCTAGAAATAGATTTTATACCAATACTTGCATCTAGATGTGTTTATTTTCATGTTGTAGATAACCTATAATCCCTTGTTATTCATGACCAAATGTTAGAGATAAGAAGAAGAAGAAGAATGAGTGGATCTAGAAAACCAGATGATACTTCTCCTGTAGGTGGAAGAGGTTAGAGATATAAGAGAAGTATAAAGGGATTTGGTGTTCCCCATCCCTCTGGTTGTTTTATGATGGAGAGTCATGTTTGACTACCCATCTAGGTACACCGTAGGGGCATGGAGAAGGATAGAGGATTAAGCATGAGTGGTCCTACAAGAAATTATAGAGGATTACTCTAGGAGGTATTTGATAAAATTGGTTCCTTGGGAAGAGGTGATGATAAATCATTACACCTTGTTGGAAAAGGAAAGTGTGGTCCTCTCCCTCCCATCTAGAAATGGAGGTTCCATGTCCAATAGACGATGAGGGAAGGTAAAAACTTTGTCCCTAAAAACAATGTATGGGAAATCCTTGAGAATTCCCCCATGGTCGGGGTCCTTGTGATTGAAGGAATTAAATACTGCACGCACACTGTGTACCCTACACATTGGGAGGGACAAGTGCATGGGACCTCTAACCAAAGAAATGTATATTCAACTTGGAAACATGTTGGTGTGCCTCCTACCATGGTCTTTAATGTTTTTAGGATTCAGTGGAGGTTTCAATTTGTTTAATCTTTGATGAGGAATATAAAGGAAAATTGATCCATGATATTATTAGATTGAAATAGTTCCTAACAGAAGACTCGTGTAGGTAAATGATGAGTGAGCAAAGGATGTCTCGCATCAGGTATACTACGACAGACTAGAAGGGCATCACATAGGTAGGCCTATGAAGGATATGGTTTATTTTCCAAAGGAATTCATGGGGAACAAAACATGGTAAAGTCTTTGTTCTAGGCCTAAATGGTATCATTAGGTGTCTATAGAAGGATATTTCATAGCCCCCATGTTTGGGAGTAATCCTTCGCACTAGTATTTTTCATCTAAGAGGAAAAGGGTTCCTCACGCAAGGGTCTTGTATAGGAGACCCATTAAGGAATTTAATACCATTATAAACCTTAATTACCTCTTAAATTAGGTTTATTGAGAGACATAAATTATTTATGAGGGATTGGGCTAATGAATTGGGAGATTAGAGCATCGAGGGTTTTTCATGATTTTTTGGCATACAAATGAGGATCCCTAAGGTCCTATTTATAGAAAAACATGGGACCCTAGGAAAATTTGTTGGATCACACAAGTCTTTATGACAGTATAATGTATAGTTTCTATACATGGTGCATCTTGGTTCCCTAACAATCTATGCTTGCATAGTGTCGCTGGATGTGCAGATTCACCGTGCACAAATAAGATATGCACCTCTATCCATGACATGTACATCTGGAAAAGTTCCCAATTTGAGGCCTCCTTGGTGAGGGACCGACATTAGGTCACATGTGAGGGTACCCCGCACGAGCTCATGACTTTTCCAAATTTCTGTATTTCAAATGTTTCTTTTCAAAACCAGAACTCTTTGCTAATGAAAATATTATTGATTCCATGCTAGTTCAATATAAATACAGAAGTTTAAACATTATTATGAAAAGGTATAAAATCACACTGAGGACATGATAAAAATGTCAAGAAATACTTCCATGATGTACATGATACTAATCTTCCAGTCCTAGAAAAGAATCTAGACAAGAATCATCAAACATTTATAGAGAGAAATTATCTTCCACTCTATGTCCATAGACTCAAAAATGATATCTTCTTCTAATAGTTGACAAATTATTCTCCCATTTTGAAGTTTCAATAATACATGAGCTTCAATAATGCTAACATCTCATTCATTTGAACATACATTAATGTAGGAACCTCATTTGTGGCCTATGGCATGAATCCTAGCTAGAGTTTTAGGGATATAATGTCACACTCACCTGAATTAAAAATAATTATTACTCATCTACATTTAATGATTCCAAGATGGTTTAGTTCAAAGGCTTGAGGGGGGGGGGATAGGACCTTTAACCAAGAAGGTGTGTTAGACTGGGGTGGATGTGGGAATATTGGGTGCATCAAACCTGTTCTGACATTACAATAGATATTAAAGACGTGGAAACCTATAAATCTAATTGGCTTTCAAAGGATTACTTATAAAATAATCCATACTTTCTTACTAAATTATTAAGATGGTGAATCCCACAAATAAAATCTTTCCAATTGTTGCATGGAGAAGTTAGTATCATCATATGGAATTTATACAGGATCTATGAGTCTTCGATCCTTATAGATATATATGATGGATTCATCCCACCAATTGTAACATGAAAAAATGCTAAAAGATTCCAGTTTGGATCATGAAATGTTATAGATAGATTGAGACATTATGAATTGAGACCCCTACCATTGGTGGGGTATCCATCCTAAAGTATGGAATCATGTTTCTCTAGAGCCATAGGGGGTTGTCTCCACTAAAAAGCATCGTACAACAAGTCTCAAAATGGAAAAGAGAATAATTATGAGAAATTTATGGCCTACAATGGAGAAGGGGGTGTGCAACCAATGGGGGTACAAGACCATGTCTGATGTACTAGAAAATGAATTTCTTACAATCATTGTAGCTATGTAGCTATGTTTTTTTATTCTACCTTTACATGATCCTAATAGTGGTGTGATATTGGGGACATTTTTCAATTGTCCAAGTTAGAAGAGAGAAATCACATAGTAATAGCATCCCCTATATTGGATCAGATTAACCACTACCTACCTCATATTCGCATAGGGAATTCCCCTTTCAGAATATCGAGGACATTATAGGTGTTGTAGGGATGGTTCAGAGCCCCCATAAGTTTATATTTCATGTTAAGTGGAGTTGAGTTTCTTGGGGGACAGTTTCGACCATTCATTCAATTCATTTTTGTTATTCATTCCGTGTCCATAGAGCCTTGTGATATCTCAAAAAAGCTTTATCTATTCAAATAGTATAATTTATTTCAATATTGGGACCCACTTATCAAGACATTCCCTTATGATGGAAAATATATCAATGAACATAGATCATATATGATTTCATTTAGAGATGTCATGATGGTGACCAAAATTGATGGAGATGTTATATGTGAGGCTTATTCACTACTCAAAACTCCAAGACAGTTCATGTTCCAACAAAAAAAATTACTATATCTCCTCTAGTGAAAGTTCAATCAGAGATGCACCCAATGATGGGCTGATAGCTATGGATGATTATAGTGTTAGAGATGACTCGAGTGGTAATTAACATCCTCCCTTGAGTGATTCCACTAGGTTGATATCCATGTATATCAAGGAATATCTTACATCATATCCCTATGGATTTTTAATAAAGGATATCCCTTGCGTTAGAGATATGAGGATAACCGGGCATAAAAAAAAGTTAAAAATGACATGCCTCCATCAAAAGCTTTTATATCTCCCCAAAAGGGTGTTTAATCTCCCCTAGAGGGTTTAATTTATGAGGTCCTAATATCATAAAAATAACCATGTTCATGGTATAATATTCCAGTTAATATCAAAATAGATACACAAACTAAGGTTGATCCAAGGAGGTCCAAATTTCATTGTCGATAGGAAAGTTGGTTTCCATTTTTATTGAAATTTGGTCGTAATGGAGAGAGTCAGGAAGCCTATGAAATAAAATATTATCATGTCTGATTCACAGGAGGCCAAAAAATCCTCAAAATACGTGTGAGAAAAGGAAATATTATTTCATAAGAGCATGCTTTTTGATGATGTGTTTGTGTGGTTTCTCCTTTGTGTTAGGCTGTGGATTCCAAGAATTATATATGTTCGATCCCCAATCATTATCTTATTTGAGAGAGATCATACTGGGGTGGGAATATACTTCCAAGAGTTTGAGATACATATTTATGCAACATAAAAATGCATTCCTACCACATTTTGGGTGGTAGAAATGTTGGAATGAGGGTTTCTTAATTTGATGACCACCCACCTTCTAGGGAGTATGAGGACTATGTTGATTCCAAGGATGTAGGTTATTCATTTCTTATTTAAATTATTATTTCCTTATATATTTTTTAGCAAAAAAAATTTATAGAGGTTTTGATTATTGTGGTTTGTAATGATTGGAGGTGAAATCAGCCAAGATCTTACCACCAAAGTATGGCCCGAGTTTCACCCCAATTAGAACTGATAAATCGACTCTTGAACTAATAGAGCTATCCATCGTCCAATAAAAAATAGATTATGATATATAATGAGGACATATATGTCCACCCTAAATTCTTGTATTGTATTAGGTTCCTCTTAACCTCCCCCCATACAAAAAAATGATTGATGGAGAATTAAATCAATGTCTATGATTCTTTTCAAAGATGGTAAGTCCCCACAGAATCATTTCCTTCCAGTTCACCCAAGGAAAAGGGTTAATAATGTATGCGGTATCCTAATATCCTTTTATCTCCTCTCTTGGGAGGATTATAGAAAATCCTCTCAGACTATAGGATGATTCTCTGAATAAGATATTGATTCATGATGATCAACCAACTCCATTGATAGGGGAGGTTTCAAGGATCGAGACCACATTATCTTCTCAATCAGTAATGAATGGGATGCAGATTTTGGTAATGTCAGGTGCACATAAAATGGTTTCATATGCTAACTACTGACTTTTACTCCTCATGATATTTCAAATTCATCTCATACATGAGGGGATCATGCTTTCACTCGTAATAACCCTACAGTTGTCCCCGAGGAATATTTTTAGGGTCTTAGGTCATCAAAGGAGGATGATGTGCTGGGTCCTGAATTCAATGTATCAGACATCCCTAGAGGTGGGACTTCAATGGGTATTGGGAAATTTATGAATTCCATGATAAATCATGAAATAAAATTTGATGATATGATGTAACATATCAATCTTCCCACATATTCAGAAGAGTTCAGTGAATTAAATAAAGAATTGGATGGATGTGAGTCTTTATTTTTTTTAACCAAGTTCTATGTCTTATGTTTTAATCATGGCATCTTGTGTTTTGTTGCTTTATCGATGGAGAATGTTACAGTGGCGATTTTCCAATTGGGAATCGATGTATAGGACACTCCCACTATTAAGGGATCAATGGATCAAGGGGATCCTCATGTATGGAGTCTTATTAGTCCTACCTTGGTAAAATCTAAGAAAACATATGAGAGGGATCCTCATTAAGAGATTCCTTCTCAAGTTGCTGGGGTTGGGAATTCCATGGAGGAATCCACCAAATCCAATGACCCATCACATGGTGAGTATCAACAACTACATTAATTATCCCTGACTTATACTATTTTTTTTAAAAAAATTTAGGCTAATAATAATCCTTATTAATTATTCAGTTCCATCAATATCAATATCTTGGTCCGAGGGATTAGATTTTTTACCAATTCATCCCATATCAGAATGTGAAGTCATTATTGTCCCATGGGGATATGAGAATGGTGATTTATTGAGTGAACTAATCCCAAAATTAATTTCTCCCTCTAATGGTGTCTTTGAGTTATATTTGGAGGTACAAATTACCCTCTGTATCACATATCATACTACCTGGTGGGACATCAGGTAGTTAAATTTGATGTCTCCTTTTCAAGACCTACCTTCAAGACTCTATTAACATCCATTCATATATTTAATGATGGGATATTTTGGATTTTATTAATACATTATTGATACTTCTAATTGTGAGATCATTCATCAAGAAGAGTAGGAAAATGAGCTACAATATCATATTATCAAAGACAAGCTACTCATTAGCACTGATGATGTCTAAGATGCATTATCCCAAAAAGAGGGAAACTATACCAAAACAATTTGTGGAATGTACGCAACAGATTAATGAAATGGACACTTAAATACCATACTATCAACAAGAGTCATATTCCACGTAATGGGATTTTAAACAACTTCACAATTTACAATAAGGATCTCAAACTGAAGGGTCAAATTCCATTGCAATCATTGTCAAATAACTCTGTCAGGCGGAGGAGAATAAGACTATTTAGTTGTCCTATCATCAACATGTTTTTTTGGGGATCAAGGGGCTGTTAAAAAATTGAAGAGTTATGTTGATGGTTTTCTGTAATGTGTGATAGATATAATCTAACCAGTGGATGATACTATGATTTTCTTTACCTCATAAATGAAAAATATTTTTTCTCCAATAGTTTAAGTTATTGCACTTGATTTATATTTTTTGACTATGACACCAGATCAATTATGTTTTTGATAGAAAATAATTACGCATCAATGTGCCATAACTATAGTGGGGGGGGGGGAATGGTGAGGTGTTCTAATTTTTTTGATTAATCCATGGGGCCAAGCTTGCATAGTTTGGCAATTTCTAGGGTAATATAAAAAACCCTACAAAATTTGTGTCTTCTGTATTATTTTCCTTTTATATTAAGTTCAATATAAATAATACATATAAGGTGACACTTGTATTTTGTTTAGTCCACCCTCTTTGGGTTTTGATCTAAAGTAATTTTTTTTCCTTTTACCTATTCATTATTCAATTCTTTCCTAAACCATATAGAACAAAGGTCTAGCGATCTAGGACTCATATTTTATCAAGGGTTACCTTTGTGGGGTTTTAAACTGGTCATTACTATGTCTCTTTTTGTGGGATGTTTAAATTCATACAATACAGACTAAAGAGAAAAACATTTTAGGTTGAATACCATTGACCTTGAGCTTTAGAATTATGACCCAAACAAATTACATTAACCAAGAATGTTTCGATAGTCCTCAAAAACCACAATTGGGAATTTTGAGTCATTATTTGGGAAATTCTAGGTATAAAACATGATGTGAGACATGTTTGTGAGGAGTAGACACAAACCATGTCTAAAAATTTGTTTCAAACATAATATTTATGAGGATTATAATAGTATGGGGTCTCTTCTAAGGAAGAATATTACACAAGTAGATAAACAAATTATGTTGGTGACTTTATACATATCCAATTGGGTAATGGTACTCATAATAAGAAAAAGTTATCCTTATTAATTATTACATTATACTACCCATGGTTAGGATGTTTTAAAATAACCATATTTATCATGACCACAAAGGGTGGTTTTCCAAGGTAAGGTATCTAAAAATGAAGAGAATAGACATATTAGAAATGATATTAATTGGGAAATAACTTCTATATGAATTTGGATTTTTTAGATGTGGGTAAATTATATTACATGATAGTTATCATGGTGGGGAGACCCCTCTTTGACAATGGTTATGATATAGTGAAATTTAATGTCATGCGGTAAGGACATTGAGCATGTAATTTTAACATATTACTATGAGGAAGTTGTTGAAAAATTTAACATCTTATGACTAGGATGTTATGTGACTAAGTTTAAAGTTATATAGTAAAAAAATAAGACTCTAAAATTTAAGGACATATTAGACTTGACTGGAAGATTAGTATTTGGCCATATTGTGCGAATCAAATTGAGAATGCTCCACTATCTCTCTGTATGGAGGTGGAAAGTCATAAGTTGTAATCTAGGGGTTTATAAATATGAGAAATGAGATAGGAAAATTATAAAAGAATGCCTAATGACTTTAGATATTAAAAATATATAAGTGTATTTTCATTAAGATGAATATGATACTAGTTGAAAAACTCATTTTGTGGGAATCTTTATGTAAATCCAAAAGGGATATGTTACAGCATAGTCGAACAATGACATCCTATGGTTGGAGGACCCTTATATTTTTTGGGAGACTTATTAAAAGACAATTGGGTTGTGTTTTAGCATAGTATAACTGATGTTTCCTCAGGTATCAAACATTCTGTTATCAGTGACTAGGGAAAGCATATGGATATTTGGTTTTCCGTTGACATAGATTCCCTTTTTTATATAGAAAGTACCTGAGTATAGAAATTGAATTCCATGTCAAAATCACCATGAAATAGAGGAAAATATTATCTAATGTAATTCTAACACATATATAGGATATGAGAGTTTTTTTCTTATAGTTTCACCAAATATATATTATTTTTGTGCCACTACATATCTCAATTGAATGAGAATCAAACCATGTGTAGTTATTAGGAGGACTTTCAAATTTACATCATGCAAAAATGATGAATCATGCAGTTTAACATCATGCAGTAAGGATGATATTTTTTCTTTTAGTTTTATGTATTATAGTTAGAAACCTAATATTATTGAAAAAATAATTATTATGAGGCCTTATTTACTAAGATTGTAAATGCATACTTCGATCATGGAGGAGGAAATTGTAAACCAAGATCTTTAGGGTTTTTGAATAGGTTGAAGTGACACGGGAAAAACATATGAGGGATGACCATATTCCATTTTAAAAATAAGGTATCATGCATGATTACTTCAAGGATTATGGATATATAAGTGGATTATCTAATGGATGAATGTATCATTTGTTTAGAAAACCATTTTGTGCAAAATTTTATGAAAAACAAACAGGGGTGTGTTACAATATTTTCAAACAATAGATACCTCTGGAAAACAGAACCTGAAATTTTGTTAGAGAATTATGAAACACTAACAGAGGTGTGTTACAAAATAGTTAGACAAATTATTCCTTTGGAATCAAATATTTTGTCACAAAAGTCATTATAATGATCAGGATAATCAAACATTGTCTAGGATTATGAGTATAACGTATTGAAGGAATAGATTTGGGCTTAATACAATCCATTGGATCGTAATTTTCCATGATGTGAAGAGTCCCTTGCATAAATATGACTCATATTTAGGAGGAAATCTCTATTTCCTTGGTGGACCCCTAAATGAGGAGACCCAAATTAGTTACATATAAAAGTGTGAATTTTTCATTACCTTAGGCATGGGCCCATGTTTGAAATCTTAGTCATATCTACATGTCACATTTAAATGAGAATCAAGGAACAATTAGTTCTAAAATAGAGGTATGGTGAGAGACCAACACCAAATATAATGGTCTTCTCAGAGATGTTCTATAGTTATGTGTTATTTCTATCTTGTAGGGGATAATAACTGTGTAGTTTATTATCACAGAAAATGGAATCATGGTTTTCCTTTTATGGTATTATATTCAAGACTATAGTAAAATTTTTATACACTTACACACCTTGTTAGTGGGGGAGACCCTTATATGAACTCCTAATATCACATGTGATTTTCTCAGTGTTATAAATAAGGAATGAAAAAGGTTCTTCTTACCATGAAGAGTCAATCAGAGAGTGGACATGGGAAATTTGTGTCATGTGGTGGTTAGAAATATATATAGGATTGAGTCGTCCCAACATATTTCATTAAAGGAGAATAAATCCATACATAGTTCCACAATATCATGCAGTTTAATTTCATGTGGTGATGAAGAAGGTGAGTGAACATGAAATATGGGGAATGTTGAGGTTGGTCCCAAGAATGGAGATATGGGAGTTACTATTTAACCTGTGATTGAAGGAATCAAGCCACACATATTTATTAAATAAAATGGTTTCCCACATCAATTATGTTATAATGTGAGGAGGATGGGACATTGTTGTTTCCAAGAATGATGGATGTGACCAAGACATAAGGTATATGAATCACTATATATCTCATTTCAAATGAGAATAAATCCACACATAGATTGTGATGATTCCCTATACCTGATTGGCCCATACACATGGAGAATTTTATTTTTATATGGCTAGACATAGGGTTATAGATTCAAGTGTCGCTACATATCTCATTTGAATTAGAATCAATCCATAGGTTGATCTTGAATAAATGTGTGGTGGTTCACCAATTCTATAGGTAGTGATCAACTGAAATGTGAATCAAAATTATACACATTTTCACATTGTATGATAGAGACATGAACTAGGTAATTTTTTTTCATGAATCAGGGACGTTGTTGTATATTTTAATGTGTTCTGAATTTGATATTGGGATATATAGTTTAATGTTCATAAGGCTCAGACTATGATGCTATGAATTATAATGTCATACAGTACAGAAATTGGTGTCACGAAATTTATCATATTGTGACATAGATGAATGGTCACTCTTTTTATGTTTGTGTGACAAAGATATATTATGTAGTTTAATTTCATACAGTTGAGATGTATTTCTATTTTTTCATATGAAGTAGTTTTTGAGAAACCATACATTGGATATGGCTATAATTAGTTATCCATCCATCCAGATTAAGTAATAGGCTCTATTAGAGTGGACCTTTTGTATGGAATAAGGTCCCTCCCACTTTGGATTATTCTTTAGTAGATTATTTCATAGTATCATCAGAGTACTGTGGACAAATACAAGTTCTCCCTGGAGGAATTATAGAAGGTGGACCCTCTTGTCAAAGGCTCTTACTATTTTATTGTAATGGACCTCAAAATGATGTAAGGTGCGAACTATTCTCTCATCGTTTTCACCAGTTCATTCTATCATTTCTAGGATTATTCATCTATGTATTGTTTATCATAGATGGAATCATAGTGCGATGGTAATTGGACTTCAATAGGTAAGACTACTTTTGTTCCATATACAAGTGAATACGGGGTCACCCGTGTGGAAGTATGAGTTGTAGTCCGACACACCCAAAATTCATGGAAAATCTTATCAGGACATTATTTTTTATCTTTATCCACCATTTTTAGTATATTTTATAGGTTCTTGTTGAAGGATTATATCTATCCATTATCCAATACATGTTAATGAGATGATTGGTTGGATTTGATTTTAAAATACTTGTACATATTTTCCTACTCTGAAAAATAGACGTTGGGTCCATTTTCCATCAGTATTTTATGAGGGACACCAATTCTAGTAATGATTTTGTCCTCAATGAAGGTGAAAATGATTTTGGTTATGACCTCTTCGAGGGGTAATTCCTTGGACCATTTTTAGAATAATTAAACAGAAGATCGGATGTATTTGAATTTCATGGATGTGGTAGGAGGATAAGGGCCAACAACTTCCATTCCCCATATAGAAAATGGTGATGTGTATTTTTTTTACAAAGAAACTCTTGATGATGAGGATGAAGTTGGAATGCACCTAGATGGTATGAAAGTTTTTGGTAAAACATATACAATTTTTAGTCATAGTTGGATAATAATACCCTATCCATTGGAATTTATTAATAATCAGATACCCTAAATATTAGTAACCATATTCTCCCATGTGTAATTATTTAATGATATCTGAATTTTCTACTCTATTGATTCATTTGATAAGGATTCCATTAAATACTCATTTATAGAGGACTTTCCGCGGAATTGATTCATAATAAAGAGTGATGTTTGTTTCCTACCATTAAATTTATTCTCCTTGGTTATATAATTTGGGAGAAATCCATTTTTAATGTATTCCATGATGGGTATTATCCACCTAGTTTTAACACCATAATTTTTGGAAACATGAATGATTTCATTAATCTTTTCTATGCTAAAATAAGTAAACAGATAGGAAATTCAGTGATGAGTAGTGTTGATGACAATTTCATTGTAATTTGGATCTACCAATGTCATAGATGCATTTTTGAATGCATATTCTTGGGAATTATATGATCGTGGGATTTGGGTCATTGTTAGATCTAAGGGTAACTCTTCCATTAACCCAATGACATAGTCAAGAAGGGGGATTGTCTCTCTTTTTCTGATAGCATAATTCATGTCGATCTATTTGATTACTAACTCAAAATATCATTTCCCCACAAGATGGCCCAATGGTATTTGGAGTTATAGTTCTATCCCTATAATGAGGGACTCATATTCTCCATTAAAATTTGTACAACCTTCTAAAAATAAGAAGGTGAAAAAAAGCTACCTGTACTAGATAAATGCCCATGATTTCTAACCCATGTTTTTTGACCTTAGGTCCTTCCATTCTCCTAACTATTGGGATCCTGTATGCACCGTCAAAATACATTTTTCTATGTTTGGGACCTTCTTGAATATAAATTATCTTTTCATCTAGGAATTAAATATTTAGCAATGTTGTTTCAATATATGGATATTTTATAATAAAATCTACTAAATTGTTGCCTTTCACTACTTTATAAGGCATGAAATGTATGTAAAACTATTGTAGGATAACCACCCACTACTATAAACATCCTATAAATAGAGGATGCCTAAAAAATATTTGAGAGGGTTATTTTGAGAGGGTAAATGGACATCATGGTGTTGTAATTAGTTCTTCAATAGCTGAACAATGAAAATTAATTCTAGGATCCTCTTCTCATTATACTAATGAAGAGTTTCTGTATCAATCATGGAAAGAATGATATAATAAAGGTAATTTTTATTCCCAACATTAATATTTTACCTGAGGAAATATCCTAGTGATCTACCCATGGTTTTCACATATAAAATGAGAGGATTTCCCTCAATGCATGGAATTATCACCAATGGAATCAAGCAATATTTCTTAAGACTTTCAAATCATTTCTTATAGTCATTTTTACATTTATAGGTGACCCCCTTCTTCATCAACCGGGTGAAGGGTAAACACATACCTATGAGGTTGGCTATAAAGCACCATATATAAGTAAGGTGTCATTGCATTCCTTTAAACTCTCTCTGGTTTCTAGGGGTGAAATTATAAGAATATAATTTTTCTTATTAGGGTTAACATAGATTCCATGATGGCATACAATGAAGCCGAGAATCTTTTCACATGTTATAACAAAGACACATTTCAATGGTTTCATCCTCTTGTTATTCTCTATTAGTTTGTTTAAAATTGACTCAAGATCCTCTAGGAGGTCAGAACATTGTTATAACCTAACCACAAGATCATCAACTTATCCTTGAAAAACATTTCCCATGATGTTTTTGAAGATGTGATGCATGACCTACTGGTATGTCATTCCAACATTCTTCAAGACAATGTGAATTACTCTATAGAAAAAAAATACTATCTTGGATCACTAAAGACTGTTGATTCTTCATATTCTGGTGACATATGAATTTGGTTGTACAATGAATAATCATCTATTAAGGAGAGGTCTTGGTAACCAGTCATCACATCAATCTGTATCCTTGTAATTTGAAATAGGAAGTCATCTTTCGGAAGAGTTCCAGTTCAGATCTATGAATTCTATATAGAAAATAATTTTATGATTATTCTTATTTAATTATATGATTTTGGATCTTAATTTTGGATACTGAACTTCACGATTTGAAGTCATATTTGATGAGATTTTCCACTATATCCTTAATTTTGGAGGTGTGAGTCAGGTGTGTCCTTCTGGATGCCTTTTTGAATCCTCAGTGGTCTTTTGGAAAGCCGAAGTGATTGGTGGCAACCTCAGGATATATTCCTAGAATCAAAATATATTTATAGGCGATCATGTTGTAGTTTTGCTTCAATAATTTGGTAAATACCTCTGGTTCTTCATAATTCATGTTTGTACAAGTCAAAGTGGGTCATGGGTTTTCTACTATTCCCATATTTATTTCTCCAAGCTCATCAATTTTGGTAAAGACACCTTCCTAAAATATTTGAGGGGTACTACTGAGGTCTTATTATTATTTCTCTTCCTATTTCTTTTCCCCTTCCACTTCAACCATTCTCTTAGAGGAGGTATGTGATTTAAAATATATATTAGTGTTCATGGTGGAGTTAATATTTTTTCCTTTGGAGGGAAAAATAACCACTTCTAGCTCAAATGATGAGATAATGACTTTTGTAATTTCATGGAATGGTATAAGGGAATTCCCACTCATGATTTCATCACTGTATGGAGATTCAGAAACTTCTGTAACATGATCGGGTTCATTTTTCATGATCGTTGGTGTTGAATTCATTGAACATACTCCTGAATTTAGACCCAAAACATCATTTTTATTAATGGGAAACACATAATATGAACTATTATTTAGGAAAGGATTACCTTGGATCATATCCATAACATTCAAGGAATTTCTTCAAGCTATATTTTCAGTCATGGGTTGTTTCCCTTCCCTCTAATCGAATCCTTTGGAAATGTATTCTGATTCACAAGATTTAAATTGGTCCTTTTCACCATGAATTTTCCCGATTTGTCCATTGGTGAAATATTTTAGGCATTGGGGGTATGATGAGGGAATTGATTCAAGTTGATGTAACCAACTCCTTACTAGCATAATGTTGAAGGATATATTTTTCCAAAAACTATGAATTCCAAGTCATACATAGGATCCCCAAACTAAGTCCTGAGTTTGATTTCTCCAAGAGTATTTTTTTCATTATTTTCATTACCTTGTACTATTACAGGGAGTGGGTATTTGAGACTTATTAGAACCCATATGGAGGAGTTTTCTAAATAGAAATAGGGTGAATCCAGAGCCTTTACAATGAAAGACTATAGGATATCAATGACATTTATCTTTTTGAATATATACAAAGGTCTAATGTGTCCCTGTATGATGGAGTCTTGGCCAGGGTATGTGAAAGAGATGATCATGCAGAATTATAAAGTATTATTCACTTCATGATATACATAGATTCATTAACTTCATGTTCAATTTTTTGAGGGATTAACAAGGCCACTCTGAGTTCTTCCCAAAGGTCTTTCGATAGACTCAAAGAATCTAGAATTGAAAATTTAGATAGCACCAGGGATAACTCCTTTAAAATTTCATACGTATAGAACATAGTACTAGGCTTCCCTGCATGGGAAAAACTTTTATTGGAAATTTAGAAACTTAAGTACTTTTTATGGATAGATTATTTACTGGATCAAGAGTTGAAGGTGCTTATTCCTTTAGTTGATTAAGTAGACTAGGTCTACCTGCATGTTATGAATAATTGGGTGATAAAATCCCATCAAGTCTATATTTCCAATTTCTAACGTCTCAGAATACCCTGGTGTGTTTTGGGGAACTGTCTTTCTTCAATATATTTCATTTTAGGGCCCTTCCATGAGTTTAATTCTCATAGATAGTTCGAGAAAGGATAGGGTTAGCATAATGACACAAGGAACAACCATGTCTTACCCAATATCATTGATTTCGATGTCCACTACTCCATGTTCCCCAATTGAATGTAGGGAATTTTAGTTCATAGTAACACACATCATCTAATAAGGAATCCATTAAGATAATAACAATAATGTAATTGATGATCAACTCCTCGTCTAACCATGATTCTGTCTGGAAGGATGAATCTTATTGTGCCATTTGGAAGGCTGATGCTCGTGCGTCTGAGATAGTAAGAATGAATCCTATTAAATCCAATGAAATTTATTTACCTAGAACAAGTTCTCTTTCTTTGGATTCATTACTACTCTTTGGACCATGTCTCTTATCATGATACTTTCTTTCAGAGGACTGAGTTTCTAAGGAAGTTGGTTATGACATAATAGAAGTTGTCATGGGAATAGTTGGTTTTTTTGATATTATATGAGGTTGAAATGAGTATAGTTGATCATATTCATCACTATCTATTCACTAAAATTATATGTACCATTTATGTTGAATTCCTTCCATTCATTCTCCTAATTTTGTTCTATGGAAGAAACACAAGATACCTGAGAAGGCCGCTTTCCCAACTTTACATACCTATATTCCACCATATTCTATAGGATGTCTTTGATAAAAATATTCCTAGACAGTGTACCCAAATTCTCAATGGAATGGTAAATAGTTAAAAATATCTTAATCACCATCTTGGTGGGGATTCTTGGGATTTTGAAACCTGATCATGTTTTTCTCCAATGTCGAGATGAAGTAGCCAGTGACATGGTCATTTCATAAAGATTAAAACTTTTTCATAATCTCTTCCAATAGTATCTACCTATAATACTTCTTATTATATTGATGGGGTATTAATTTTCTTTTTCTTTCAGGATGTGGAACCACATGATATGGTGCAATATTTGGAGTTTTTGCAGGTGTAGGGGATGGATTAAGTGTAATAGTGGCTGCCTCTCTTTTTCGAACTACCTTTCATATATTTGATGAAATTACATAGAAAATAGACTTGGTTTATATATGGAGTCATACACTCTTTGAGTAATCACAGTAAGATCCTAAAATACTCATGTGTATTTCTCAAGGATGAGTGATGTGCACAACTGATCATGAATATTCTTTATATTGAGGGAAAATGATTGTTATTGGGGAAGATGAAGGTTTATAGAATATTTAAATCCAATCGACCAAGTGATTAAATCTGAGACCCACTTCTTCTCCCACTCCCTATAGTTTTGAAGACTGAGGAAAATTTTCTTCTTTAGTGTTGAGTTAAATTGATAGAGAAATCTCTAATGGAGATTATCCCATCCTATAATTGATAGAGTCGAAAAGTTGGTGTACCATAAAAAGGATGGTCACAATAGTGATTGCATGATTATATATATTTTCAATTCAATATATTGTTTATGGGTCCCCATAATGGGGTATTAGTGAGATATGGAATGTATCAAATAATTTTTTTGGTCCCCTGATCCATAGAAAATTAGAAAAACAAGGTTTCAAGAGTTTGGGGGAGGAAGAGTCAGATCAACTAATTCAGGGTAATGCTTATTTTTCAGCTATACTAAGGCACTCCATTCCTAAAAATATTCTAATAATGTCATTAATTACTCAATATTATTGATGATACCACGAGGAATGTCTGGATTAATAGAATCTTGAATAGGGGTGGTAGCATGTAGGGCCAACTGCGGCGGCCCAGATAGTATCTTTCATTGGTAACCTGTAGGGCTAGGTCTATATGGATGCACCTGGCCTTGTTCTACTTATTTACCCTATAGAGGGAACATCTGATCATATATTGTGGTATCAATGTATAAATTTTATGGTACCCTACAATGAGTTGAATTTTTGTATACATTTTTTCACTATAGTAAACCCTATCTGTGGGGGGTATTCTAGTTGGGAGTGCGACTTGAGGATATTTTCAGAAAACATATCTGTGAGAATTGTTTCCCTAGATCAGTTATTCGTTGAATCTTCTCAATTACTATATTTCTTCCTCTTACAAAAAAACATTTCCTTAAGTATTGGAGGTACAAACTTTTCCAAGAGTATGTGTGTCATGACCTTACCTTTTTTATTTTCTTCATTGGATTCTATATGAGTAGTTAATGGTTGAGTGGTTGAGGGAATCCCCAAATTCAGGAAAGCCTCTACATCTGGGTACCCACACTACCATCAATCAATTTGGTGTGTACATCATTATGAAATGATAATATCACATTCATCTCATCGGTGTTGGCCTCTTGTTCTGTAGGATTTTTATGGGTGGATTTAATTACATTCACTTATTTGTAACACGTTACTAGTTATTCATCAATATCCTTCTGAGAACACCATTGATTTTCCCCCAATGAGGCCTTGTTCTTTCTTTCAATAATTCACTTAGTGTTATTTTATGGATGGTGATATGGAGGGAATCGCTATACAATTCAGTTTTCTATCTGCAGAATGGGGATACTTGATCATGGGATGGAACAAACTGGGAGGATTCACTCTGTGGAGTTCCCCCAAATTAGGACAAGAAAATATTTTTCTTAGGAGGTTGTTGTTGAGGTGAAACAGACCCTAGCACTGTGTTCTGGGGCTATTCATGTTCCACTTACACCAATTTTTGAGAAATGTTTTTTTAACCTCAAAAGTTGTATTGAAAAATCTCTCATCCCTATGGTCTAGGGTTGCTTTTGGGTTTTCATGGCTGATACTACCACATATTCCTTCCAGATTTTATGATGTATTATTGAAACTATGTCTAGGTAAATCATATTGTTTTCACCTTAAACATTCAATTTTTAAGAACACTTCAATATATATTAAATTTTCTCAATCTAGCAATTGAATTCCCTTAACTAAGAAGCTTTCTCAATACCTTCTTATCCCTTATGTAACATTCTTTCCATGGATTTCCATCCTCTAGACCAAAATCTATGAGATTCATTCGGGGCCTATTTTTTATAATCATAATATATATTGTGAATAGAGTTCATTTTTTGAAGCCATAAAAATGCTATAACATTGTACGAATCCATCTTTGTGGGGATTTTATGAATAGGGAGCATGATGAAATGCATTACTCAATGTTCACTCCATCCTATTATATGAACATGTAAGGGGGTATTTGTAATCATCTAATGTAATTATTGTAACATTCTAAGGCATGCACTCTGAAGGGAACCTTTCTACTTTCCTAATTATGGATGTAATGCAGCCAATATAACAATCAAGACAATTTGAAGTTACATCACTTTTATTATATTGATGTGACATTGATACCCATTGTATGGTACTAACTTTCCACATAAGTGAAAAATCATGGTCCACATATTGAGCCAGATGTAATTTATACAAGCTATTGACAAAACCATTGGAATGGTGTATTGAGTATATGATATGGTCCAGAGCATGTATTTTATGTCTTATTTTGCCAACTTTTTCCTCATTTTTATCATGTCTTCTTCATATATTACCAAAGGTTCCTCAACCTGGTATGACCTAATATAAATATTCTCCACTAATTTATTTTAAATATAAATATTTTTAGGTATTTACTCTATTTTATTGGAAGGTAGATGATCCATGGGTGGTTCAAAGAATGATCTTCACCTTGGGCTATCTTATGACTGAGAAAGGATTTAACGTGTAATTGAAAAGGAATCATACATTATTAGACTTGTTTTCACAAGTGACATGTGAAATGAGGAATTTCTCATCATTAAACCCCAAATAGAAGACCCTTTTGATTAATATAAACACTAAGGGGTGAAAAAATTCACAATAAATTTAATAATGAGGAGTAATACAATTATATCTTAGCAAATGACATCACAAATAATTTCTATAGCATATACCCTACAGAGGACATTCAAAGAGTTTGATATCTAGGAGAAAACCTTCTCATTTTATGATATTCTATCCACATAGAGGGATTCTATGTCTCTAATCAAGAGATATATTCTCTAAATCAATAATATTATGTAAATGAAGAAAGACATTATTAGGAAGTGTCCATAAAGGGCCTTCAGAATTAATACTACTATCCTGGTAATTTGGTAACGGGAGTGTAGGATTTGAAGTTAACTCACATAAATGACTGAGTTCTTCAAGAACTATAGTATTATGTAGAGCATGATCATAGATTTTATATTCATTTTCTATTCATCTTTGGTGAGGATTCTTTTTCGATGTTATCTTACAAGAGGCTGGGTCCACTTGTTGGGAAAGGTGGTTTTCACATACATAAGGTTGATTAACTATTTCCTATGTCACTTATGTAATTTATACATAGGCTTATGAAATTTTGTAATGGGTTTGTTTCTACCACTAAGTGAAAATTGAAACATGTCAGATACAATTAGTTGAACAAGGGTATATACCTGATCTGGTTGTCCATATATCATGGGGGAGTTTTCCCTATGATCATCCTAGATGGGATCAGAGGTGTGTGTCTTCTCTGGAGTGATCAGACGATGATTCTCCACATTTATGGTGATAGAGTTATGTCTCTATCCCTATGTCTTTACCATAGTGACTTTTATGATATATTTTTAGGTATGTAGGATTTGGAATGGAATTTTTGTCTCTCTTTTCACTATTTTCAGGATTTTCATGGCGGCTTCAGCAAATAAAATGGGGATATATTCCCATTATTTGGTGGGAGTAGTGATATGTGCCAATTTTTTCCCCATTTACTACTAATATATGATTATGGTACTCAGGTGTGGGGGCAGATATTTGGATTTTCCTCCCATTTTCTATTGAGACACTCCGACTAAATTATCAAAATACTTCCATACGAGACTAATAACAGGCTCTTTAAATGTGTGAAGGTGTGTCTGCTTGCATATGGATTTCCACCAAATTTGGATGATTGGATTCTTCCAATACTTTCAGATGATCCTGATGGAATCATTGGTTGATATGGGATGGTTTTTTCCCTACTCGTAAATTTATACCAAAATTCAATGGTGGGATGTAAAGGTGTGTGATTGTTTTTATTATTTCTCATTGTGTGCCTCTGTATTTATATGGGGGGATTCTCTGGACACTTTCCAATGTGTCTACTAGAATGATTGATTGGTGTAGGAAAGTGTATGTTCTTGCTCTCCATTTTCAACCAAATGTGGCTACTGGGATTATTTGGAGAGGGAATATGTGTGGCCCTTGTCACAATTTATAGGTTTCTACCCCTTTCAGTCCACCTTTCATGTATGGGTATAGGTGAACTACGATGGCCTGTTGAGGAAATTACACTAATCATGTTGATAGTTCACTGCTACACAGCATTGGCGGTGATGATTATTGGTACGATCCCATTGATAGGACCCCTTTGTATTTTGTGTGAGGTTGTATGTGGCCTCTTAGTCTACCTACATGAGGAAAGGGAGTATTTGGATTCCATGTTTTAGGGATAATATTTAGAAAGTGTTGGATGTGGTGATATGTACCACCTTATTTTGCACCACTAATCATCACTGACTGCACAACTAGTTGGTATTTATAAGCTTGAGGGCTTGGTGAGTAGTCTCCAGAGTCAGGATGGTAATATTTTGTAAGTACACCAAGACCAATACATTTGATATCGATCATTTGAGATTCTTGGTTTTCAATGTCATCCTCTGATTGGATAACAACCAAACATTAACGTTAGTTGTGGGATACATCAGTGAATGTTGGTGTGGTGAAATTTGGTTTAAATGTGGGTCTCATTGAATGTTCCTGAACAATAGGTGAAACCAAAAATAAGAAACCATGTCAAAAATCATCTCATTAATAGACATATGCAATATTGTTTTTATTGATTTTTCCTCTACCATTTTTATGTAAAAAGGGCCATGATAGGTGGGTGGAACCATTTTCCTTATTAAGGAATCACGACGGTATCGCCATCATTTTTTAAAGAAAATCAGGAGTAAGATGAATGATTGTGAGGATTTTTCTTTTTTCACAATCATTCACTTTAGGTTAACTATTTTTGAACATCTTCCAGTGAGTTTCATTTTTTGATATGGAAACACACAATGGTTCCCTTGTTCATACAACCTTTAAAAACGTAATTGGTTGTTTTGAAATGGTCCAACAATGATTTGGGGACTCACATTAGTTGTGAGGATGGGAGTTAAAGCTTATCACACCCTTTGGGGTAATTATTTCATACTCTAGGACTATCTTATATATTTAAGATATGTTCATGAATCCTTCATTAAATTTTGAGTACAATATAAGCCATCCTTGAATTAAAAAATTATTACTAGAATGCATGGGAATTTGAATAATAGGTATGTATATGTGGTTCCCCATAAATGGTACCCTTTCATGGATTTATTAGATATTTATTAGTCATTTTTAATTATGATGTTAGTTTTAAGCCATGTAGTGGGGTGCCCTAGAATTTATCATCATCCAAGAAGATGAACATTTTCTTTTCGATGTTAGGATTTAACCTAAGAGATTCGATCCCTATGTATCCTCATGAAAGGAATATAAACCCATTGAATTTGGTTCCACTTAATATTACATATAATACATTTTAATGTCTTGTGATAGGAACCAAACTGTGCAGTTTAACGCCATGCAACATGGATGCCTAGGATAAAGGTTCCTGGACAGTGTTTGGTGTGGGAATTATGTTGATGTAGTCCAGGAAACCTGAAAGGGATGTGGTATACCATGTTAGATATGACCCTAATGTGAATATGAACCAGATAATATTTGGGTGAATTTGGGGTGTTGGGATTGATCCTCTAGGAGGCTTCCTACTTATCCCATTTAGATGGGGAATTAAATTCTAGATAGTTCGGAAAGGATTGGATTGTACCTATGGAGGAGGTCTAGTAAAGGTTTTGGATCACATAGATTTTATATGTTCACTTAGCATATAATAACATATGATTCATGCTTGAATCTGAGAATCAAGTGGAAGCATGATATCTGATGATCACATGATCCACTCTTTACACAGATTGATATATACTGATTCCCAAAGGGAACGTGATAGGGATTTGAATATGCTTGTATCCTCTTTTATTTTGGTAAGTAAGATTTTCACATCTGATGATCTATCCATCTATGACTTGGGAAGTTAAATATGAGAAAGTTTTATGTCCCCATCAAGAAATACAAGGGGATTACACTAGGAAGGATTCCCTGTAGTAAGACACATGACCTTGAGGACCCACGCCTATGGAGGATGTAGATGCTGAAAAAGTCCATAACTCCCAGAGTAAGTTTTGAAATGACGAAGCGAAGACATATTCAGACTCGAAGGCCCAGTCCGGATGGCCCGGAAGTGGTACGCAAAATTAAAGAGGACCCGCGCAAAAAACTGATGTTCGAGTGAAGGAAGTCCATGATTCGTGGAAAAAACACTGGGATGGTGCGCAATTTTGCGTGCCCGGTTCCGCGCGGTGAGGCTCTGCGCGCTGACTGGTCCTGGCGTGGAAGATTTAGAGCACCGCCCGGATTCCGCGCTGGTGGATGCCTATAAATAGAAGGTGACCCCAACCGTTTCGGGGTTGAGGAATTCAGACCAGCTCCCGTGCATGCAATTCGGACTCCCGCACACACAAGATGACTTCCAGGTAATTCCCCTTTTCATGCAACCTTGCCCCAGGGTTCGCCTTTGCGTGCAACCCCACTGGCTTAAGTGAATTTTCCAATGCCTCCGGGTTCTTCCTTTGCGCGCAATCCTTTCCCCTTTTGCGCAACCCCCTCCAATTGCGTGCAATCCATTCCAAATTGCACGCAATCACTCTGTTAGGTTTTTCCATTCCCTAGGGATTGGCACGTGCCCCCGCGTGCAATTGAGACCCTTTGCACGCAATCCTCTCTTCGCGTGCAATCCAAGCCCTTTGTGTGCATTCCCCTATCCGTGTGCAATCCTCTGGCCCAATTGCACGCCATCCCGGTGTTTTGCACGCAAACCTTCTCTTTGTGCGCAAAACCTAGGACCCCTCACCCTGAAATCCCTTGGTTACCTCTCTGTACCAGCGCCCGATGTCTTCTATGTCGGGCATGTACGTCATGAATTGTTTTCCCGTACGGCCTTCTAGGCTCGTACGAAGTAACCTCAAGGTCCCTTGGGTGGTGTTTCCTGTTTTGTTGCTTTGCCTTATGCTTCTCTGCATAGGCACGTTAATGTCTATTGCTTCTTCGCATAGTCACGCTAACGTGGACCCCTAGATGGTTCGCCCTGCGGCCCCCCTTCACTACGGCCTTGCCGATGCCTTCCCTCCCACAAGGGGTATAGGGTTTTGGACATTTAATCCTTAGGGGTGTGGAGCGAACCCACCTCGTCCAAGCTACAGAACGCTAAACTTCTAAGCACCTCGTCTGCAACACATGACGTTAAACTATGATCCGACCCCATGCCTCGCACGCAGGGTCCCCCCGGTTTGGAAATTCTTTACACCCACTCGTCTCCATGGGAATGGATTCTTCATAACATGTAATGAGATCCTCCTTGTCCGAGTGGCGTTTGTCCATGGGGGAAGGGCTTCCTCAGAGCGTAAGCCCCTAGCCACTCTACCGGAAGGTATCACCCATGCACCTCCGTACGGGCCTCCATCCTGAAGTAAGACCCGACACTATGGGCCTCTAACCATGCGTAAGCCCTTGTTTCCTCTTTGGGCCTCTCAACGTGTAAGCCCATTTCCACTTCTCACGGACGAACCCTTCACGACGTGATCGTCTGGTCCCTGCTTCTTCTTGTTTCCCACACCAAGCATGACTCATGTGGGCTTATAGCGAGCATCGACCATGAATACCATCATGGGCCGCCCCAGAGCATAAGCACCATCCCAGTGAACTATGTGGACTTTGACCCATGACAACGCATGGTACGTAGGAAGCCTCCACTAGGTTCAATCCCACCACCCAGTCATTCTGACTTCTTAACGTCGGTTCACCAACACTGTTATGGGTTGCCTCAGAGCCTAAGCCCCAGATTTCTCATCCCGCATGATGCTAAAATGTATTCCCTCATCCCACATAATGCTAAACTGTATTCCCTCGTCCCTCATGATGCTAAACTGTATGCCCTCCTCCCGCATGATGCTAAACTGTATTCTCTCATCCCACATGACGCTAAACTGTATGCCCTCGAACTACGTGGACTTTGATCCGTGCTAACGCATGGTACGTAGGAAGCCTCCACGAGGATCAAGCCCATCACTCAGTTGTTCTGACCCCTTCGCGTCGGTTCACAACCATCGTTATGGGCCACCTCAGATCATAAGCCACATACCCACCATTATGGGCCGCCTCCGAGCATAAGCCCCATACCCACCGTTTTGGGCCGCCTCAGAGCATAATCCCCCATACCCCACACCCATGTCTCATCCTGACTTCTCCCTAGAGCCCACGTGCCTCGGGAAGCTCATGACTTATCCCGGAGACCTTATTTCCTCCAGGATTCAATCCATGCATTCATTCTCACGGGTCGCCTCTTCAGGTGTCCCACCGTATCACCGAACTACGCAGACTCTGATTCCATGCCATGGGGATATGTATAAAGCCTCTACGAGGTTCAATCCCATCACTCCATCACCCATCCTGATCCTTACCCAGGCCGCCACATCCTGGTGGGATCATGCCACCTCATTCCACTCCACAGTATCCAAGAAGCCGCCCATGTGCTGGCCCCAACATCGGTGTTCCCCTTAGGGGGTCCTTCAATCTAATCCACTCTCAGTGTTCTGATCAGTCTGATCAGTCTCCATAAGACGTTAAACTCGTGGCATACCCCGTTTCATACATGGGAAGCTGATGAAAGCCTCAGATGGAACACAATCCCCCGTGTTCGATGTGGGATGCCTTGGGCTTCCGCGCCATTGAAAAGACCTATAATAAGGGACAAAAGATAGACATGCCAATCCCCTAGTTTCATGACATGCCGACGACACCCCAGCGTGAACATTGTCCTCACTAAAGGTTTCTGCCCCGACCAGACCCCTTGGAGCGTCTCGGCGGAAGCAGCGTAATTAACTGGCGTCCATGTAGATATGGCATCGAGAACGAGTTTCACTTATGAGGGAGACCTAGACTAGGTGACGAGCTCCGAGGAGGAATCCACGAAAGTAATAACCGACATCCCATCATCCCAGTTTTGATCAAGGAGTAGACGTCCCTGAACAAGGAATGGATGCCGCCCGCCTTTGGAAAGCGGGAATACGGGGCAAAAAGCCGCGTGTCCTCCCCCGCGTGACAGACACACGCGCGCGCCCTGGCGTAAAAGCGTCGAAAACAGAAAATGGTTAACCCTACGTGAAACTCTTCTCCTCAATATGGAGAATGGTAGAGTTCGGGGTGTCAGAAGATTAGCATGTCACCAGGTCCGGGTACCTAGCACCGGGACGTGAAACCCGCCAGGGGTCGAGGCCGTCAAGACGTTGAGCACTCCTTTCTACGACGTCGTCTGCATGGATCCCCCTCGACGACCATGGAAGGAAGAATTATGATGGGATATTGGTTGTCGATTCCTTTTCCTATTAGTACTAATGGGTTCATCTCCCTTCTTACAGGAATCAGATCACTGCATCCGGAGCTCAATCACCACCTGCCCACTAGCGTAGGGGCAGGGGCAGTACCGACACAGCCACCCCGCGTGGTCCCGCCTTTTCCACAGTCTCTCCAACTCTGACCGCCGTAACTGTAGGGCGCTCACGCCCCCTCTCCCCATCAGAAATAATCCAACAAAGGGTGATCAACGACCTTCTTCGTAGGTACGAGGAGGAAGGGGTCATCCCCACCAGGGACATGGCCCATTTGGATCTAGAGGTGGCTGTGCCTCACTACCGTCACCGCCCTCGAGGGCCGCGCAGGGGGCCGCCGCTCCCCACCCCGACATTCAACCGCTTCGGGAGACTATCCCTAGAGAGCCTTGACACTTCCCTCCCCTACGCCAATGTGGTGGGGGATGTCCGGGTCCGCCCGATCGGAGACCCTTCCCAGGGGTTCACAGAAAGAGCCTCCGCCAGGCTGCGTCGACGCCACTGCCTGACTCCCTGGGCCGAGGAGCAGGCAATCTTCATGCCCACACCACCATCTCCAACCCACCTGACCCGACGCCAGCGTCGGGCACGAGTTGAAGGGAATGCCCGCCCTGGGGCACCAACATCAGCAACCACTGCGGCCCGAGCCACTAATGACTCCTATTACCAGACGCCCGCACACGTTGAGCAGGGGAAGTCACATGGCCGACTTGGATTGAGGCCCCGACTGCCCTACAGGCAGGTTGGGTCGACTCTCCCGATCGCGGGCACAGGAAATGGCCACCGCGGACCAATCTATGATAGTGCCACCCACCATGAAGGCCCATTCCATGCCACTGATCTAGAAAGTAGAATGCTTCTCCGCGACAGCTATGCTCTGAGTATGGCTCTTTCCAGTGCCCACTACACTGGGTATGAGGTCACTTCCCCTACCTCTGGCCGTGAGTATAGAGCCGTTGCGTATCTGGTCACTCACCCACATGGAGGTCCTCCCCATGTCCCTTTTGACATATGTCCTGGTGCTTCTCACACCCCTGCCTTCATTCCTCTCCACCCAAGAACTTTTGCGGCCAGGGGACTCCTTGACGGAAATCATCCTTGCCCTAAGGAGCCACCCAGGGGAAGGAAGGTAGGACTTCGTCGCCGTAAGAGGAATGTTAGGGAAGTCCGGAAGGAAATCAAACGAGACTGTTTCTCAGACTCTGAGGCGGAGTACGACTTGAAGATGGAACCCTCCCCTCATTCCTATGAGTCAAGGGAAAGGATGGGGATGCGACGCATCAATCTCGTACTCCCCGAATGCGAGATCCTCATGATTCCCCCTCCCTTTGATGTTATATCCCAGAGAACGAGGACTTGGCGTACCCCTAGGGGTCAAACCCGCCGTTACCACTGGCCTCCCCGAAAGCACCTTCCACCTCAGTCAGGGATGGTGGGGAAATTTCCTGGGGGCCGACGGAAGAGTCACGACATGACACACCCTCGGCAAGAACCGACGCTGTGACAGGAGGCCCATTCGTCGGCCCATCCTATCGCGATGTGGCAGCTAGGACACTACAACCCTTAGAGGATGACTTAGGGATTGGTGGCCAATCGGCTTGATCACCTTATTCTCCTCCAGCCAGCCCACCGGCCCAGAAACCTACCTCGGAACCACTTCCAGTTCCCCGGACATTCTCATTTGATGATCAGGGGCAGCAAGGTCTAGATCCCAATCCAGAGTCGTGGAGCTTTTGGACTGTCCTTGCAACAGGCCACTTCCCCAAGAAGTTTTGGCTGGTCGTAGGATCAGATTTTGATATACCAGAGTCGCTCACCCCGGTAGAGTTTGAATGTTTCCTCCAGAATCTCCGAGTGACTCACTCTAATCTTTTCCATCAGGTATCACCTTGTCTCGGGAGTCAATCACATCTCGAGGATATCGATGAGCAGTGTCGTCGGGTTGACCTAGCCGCGCTCCCCGTGGTTCAGAACCCCGACTCACTTGGCCACCACAGGACCCTCCAGAAACAATGCCTCCAGAGTTTTCAAATACTCCGCAAGGTTATCGAGGAATCCACCTCCCACACAGATGTTCGTGGATGGGGGCAGTACGCTGCCCTTATTTTCTGTGCGATTCTCCGACAACCCAAATCACTTGGCGGCTCTGAGGGAATGTCTCCAAGGAAAGTGGCGGTCAACATGGCTGACCTTTTGGGTGAGGGAAATGGTGTGGAGCTCCTCGATGGTGACTCACCCCCTGAGGAAAAGACGCTACTGGACCCATCTTTAAGGATTACTCACCAACAGAGGTGCCTCCTAGGTCTCCCCACACCCACCGAGGAATTAACACTGAGCCGAAACATCGACAAGGGTAAAGAGCACGTCAGGGCTGTCAAGATTACCGACCCATATGCCACATTGCAGAAGGAAGAGGAAGATCCCGAGAATGCCACGCTATGCCAACAACTTTCTAAGAAAAAGAGATTGGTTGATGAGCTCTTGGCTGAACGCATTATAGAGCGGCGACCTGACTACGGTAATCCTAGGCCAAGACAGTAGGGGTCGGAGCACCTACCCCTTGACAAGATTATCCCAGGAAACCGCGACCATGCCTCGTTCACCGACAGGGGAGAGGCCGGAGCCCATGGCAAGAGGGCACAATACGTTTTGCCGAACCCTCGTGAGCGACGTGATCACCTAAGGGACCCCTCTTGGTTTCCTCCCGCTGCCCCGAGAGTCGCTCTGCCAGCCGCCCCACATGTTGCTGAGGTTGACTATCAGATTGAAGAGCCCGACACTACTCTTGTGGTTATAGATCCCCATCAGGACAGGAACCTGCATCCGGACGATCTAATGGAAGCACTCATCACCCGCTTAGAGGACCTGGAAACTCGGCAGGTGGCAATCCCACTAGACGGCAAGCCATACCTAGAATGGGTGGAGGAAATGCCGGCCCTGTCGGGATTTGGGAACCCCACTTTAGCCCCCTTTAACAGGACAAGAGACCCACCACAGCACCTGGCCCACTTCAACTCGAGGTGCGGGCCTATGTTAGGGACTCCAGTGCAGCAGGAGGTCGCCAAGCTCTGTTGCTTTATTCAGATGCTAGAAGGACCATCATTTGTCTGGTACAACCAACTCCCTGTCAGATCTGTGACTTGATGGGAGGTCCTTTGCAGGAAATTCCTCTACCAGTTCAGTTCCACAACTCGGAATATGAACATTGCAGACCTCTTCATGTGCAAACAAAGGCCTGATGAGCGAGTCGCGGACTTCGTCGCCTGGTGGAAGGGGCTCACGTACTCCCTTGAAAAGACACTAACTCAAGAGAAATTACTGAAAATGTGCGTAGGGAATGTCAAGGCAGAGATGGTTCCTTCTCTGATCACTCAGAATTACCTCGGAGGGTTCCGGGACTTCTCAGACAAGGCTCAACGCCTCAAAGAAGCCCTGCAACAGGCCAGTCAGGCATGCCCACTGCCTCCTGTAATCCCTACAAGGAGAGCTTCCAGAGATGAGCCCACTGCTATGGCCCAAATAGAGGCCCCCAGGTAGCTAGAGTTGCTACCAATGAGGCCAGCTCAGCAGCCCCATAGGGGTCCACCCCCACGGGCACAGCCTCCGGCCCAGCAGCGACCGCCTCAAAATCGGCAGGTGCCTCCACGTAACGCACCGCCACCACCTAGGCGAGGTAATCAGGCTCTGCCTCCTCAGCATGATCCTCCGGCCCCTGGTCATGGTCAGACTCCAAGAGCCCCCTTTCTAGACAGAAGGAATCAGACTTAATCATTTGACGAGGCCCAGGTCCCCGGTTATTTCCGTAGTTCCTTGGAACAGGGTATCGTGTGGCTTCCTGAGTGTCGGAATCCAGAAGAGCGTGTCTCACTGATCACCCTAACTACTGGCCTTGTCACCAGACCCTGAGGCACACCATCCAGCGATGCTATGTGTTCAAGGACTATCTCCAAGACCAGATTGACAACAACATAGTCAGGTTGTGCCCAGCCCCGGCGCAAGTGGAAAGTGTCTTCGTGAGATCGGTTGGCAGTAGTGGCAACGTGGATGAGTGGCAACAGGTTTTCAACCATGGGTCCCAGATGTATAACGACTGGATGGCCCGCAGGATGGTTTCCCGTGCCCATGGCATGATCCATGCTCGCTTGAGTCAGCCAGAGCCTTAGAATCTGCGAGCGCCACCTCGGCATCGTCGTCCCAGCCTACCACTTCCTAGAAGAGCAAGAGGCAGTGCAAGAATAAATAACGCACCCTGCCAATGTCGTCATCACCCCGCACTCTTGGAAATTTTATGCCCCCAAAAATGGGGATCCCTCCGAGACTCCATCCGGTAGTGGATTAATCCTCGAGTGAAAGCCCGGGGCACGTTTCGGTTAACACTATAGAGTTGGTAAATACCTTTTTGACTCCCGACGATGAGGAACGCCAGGTTGAAATTCCCAATGTCCCTAGCCGTCGCCAACATTGGCGGAGCCGTGGCTATGTAAGTCACCAGGGCACGGCAGTCAGCACCTCTAGCCAGGCCGTGCAAGCTACTGAGACTAGGTAGCCTGCCCAATATAGAGCTCAGCACACACGGCCCCTTCATCCAGTGTCGACAGGTTCGCCTTTACCACCATTTGTGTTACTAGATTAGGCAGATCCGCCTCGGCTGTGCCGCGACCAGCTCTGCCCTACCACCAGCCGAACCCAGCCCTCTGGTCTTAATCCGGCAGCCACTCTCCGGGCTTCGACTAGTGAACAGTGAGACGTGCCTAGTACCAGTCAGCCACTGGTCCCGCCAGTAGGGACCATCATGCCTCCAATCACAGAGCAGCCTCCTATAAGCAGAAGCTCGCATTTGGCTAGAAAGTATGATGTTATGAAGCACCTGGCTGGCATTCCGGCAAGGCTTTCCATCTTTGAGGCTCTTCTCCTGTCGTCTGAAATGCGTGAGGCACTCGCCGAGGCTCTAAGAAGCCCCCTCTAGTTTGAGATGAAGGTAACAGCTACAGAAGCCTTCCACACTGAGATGATTGAGAATGCCGAATGTCTGGTGGTTATCTCGTTCTCCGATGAAGATGAAGACCCTCCCATACAAAGGCACATTCGCCCACTTTACATCACTAGACAGTTCAATGGCTTGGAATTCTAATGCTGTCTTGTTGACACGGGTTCCAGGATTAACCTAATCCCAACTCGGACACTGTGGAAATTGGGCCTGTCTAAGGATGATTTAACTCCCTCCGACCTCAGGATCCAAGGGTATGACAGGACCAAGCAAACTCCACTCGGTAAGATTCACTTGAAGACCCAGTTCGGAGGCCTAATTTCCAATACCAAATTCATGGTTGTCTCTCAGGACACCGCCTAAAACGCGTTGATGGGCAGGTCGTGGCTCCACCTTTACACAACATTCCCCTCATCGTATCACCAGTGCCTCAAATACTCCCTTAAGGGTCGAGTAGGCGTGCTCCAAGGAGATGCATCTCCTTTTGCCTCTTGTGAAGCCCGTTATCTGGACACTGACTATTACAAGATAAAGGACAAGCATATCCTGGCAGGTGAGGTTGAGCCTACCACTGTTACAAGTGATCCCTGGAAAGGTTTGGATGACGCTTATGTCTTCCCAATCCACTGGTTGGAGGCCACAACCCCCGACATGGGGCAGTGCTTTGTTGTTTCGGGTACCAGAGGAAGGCATATTTTTGGGTCCAAGTAGCGGCGGGAAATAACCTCATACTCCTACACCATCCAGGCTCAGGTGATTCTCGAACCTCCTACCCCTATACGATATCGGGACGTTAGTCTCATGGAAACGGCAGTACGCCATACGTGTCTTTTTTGCCAGGCCAGAATCAACTGGCTCAAGCCAACGCGCCACTACTTATTTGATTTCATAAAGTGTGGCCCCTTGGTATGAAGGCCAAATGGGATTGGATCAACCAACTTTGTCGCCATGGTCTCCGTAGTGCATGAGTCTCCTGATGTGACGAACTCTCCCACCCAAGCCGGCACCGTCTTCCCATCAGGGTCTGGCAGCCTCGAAATGGCTCCCCTTGTGGATGATCCCTCCACAAGTGGAGAGGAGGACATGGAAGATGCTCCCCTTCCTCTGAGGAGGGAATCTCCACCACGGTCGACGAGTTAGTTCAGGTGAACCTTGGTAGCAAGGAGGACCCAAGACCCACATTGGTCAGTGCCGCTATGCCCCCTGAGGAACGACAACAGTATGTAGACTTTCATAGACCGCACCGTGATGTGTTCGCTTGGAGTTATGATGAGATGCTAGGACTAGATCCCCAGGTAGTCGTCCACCTCCTTGGCCTTACAGCAAACCATCTTGGGTTCAAGCAGCCTCCGAGAAAGATGCACCACTCTCACGGTGCCATGGATGAGGTCAATGTTCATAATCTCATCAAAGCCAACTTCTTCAAAGAAGTTCAGTACCCCCAGTGGCTAGCCAACATTATGCCAGTCAGGATAAAGAACGGATAGATCATGGTCTGTATCGACTTCCGCGATCTCAATCGCCTATATCCGAAGGATGGTTTTCCCCTACCAGTGACAGAGTTTTTGATCGATGCCACAGCTGGGTTCCAAGCCCTCTCCTTCATGGATGGGTACTCCAGGTACAACCAGATCTAGATGGCCCTTGAGGATGAAGAGTTCACTACCTTCAGGTCCTCCAAGGTACTTTATGCTACCAGGTTATTCCCTTCGGCCTGAAAAATGCAGGTGCCACCTATCAACGGGCCATGCATCTCATATTCAAGCCGATTCTTGGGACACTGGTGGAATGCTACGTGGACGACCTGGTGGTTAAATCTCTCCAGCGCCAGGACCATCTCAAAGAACTTGAGAAAGTGTTTGGATTCCTCTGTTCTCGCTACTTGAAGATGAACCCATTAAAGTGTCCCTTCAGGGTCACCTTCGAAAAGTTTCTTGGATTCGTTGTTAAATACCGAGGCATCGAGATCAACCTGGAGAAGATCAAGGCCATCAGCCAGATGCCTTCCCCGAGTAATATTCCAGAGTTGAGATGCCTTCAAGGCCACATAGCCTATATACGCCGATTCATTGCGAATCTGGCCGGCAAGTGTAAGCCCTTTTCCCGGCTCATGAAGAAAGGATCCGCCTATGAATGGGATGATGAGTGTCAGATCACTTTTGAGGAAATCAATATGTATCTGCTCCAACCTCCGGTCTTGATGCCACTAGTTTCCAAAAAGCCGCTGGTCCTTTATGTGACTACCCTAGAATGATCCCTCGGCGCACTTCTCGCCCAGAAGAACAACGAGGGAATAGAGAATAGCCTTTACTACCTCAGCCGTATGCTCCTTAATACGGAAATTAGATATTATCCCATCGAGAAGAGCTGCCTGGCGCTCGTATTTTCCATGCAGAAATTATGGAACTACTTGCAGCACCACGAGGTATAGCTAGTCTCTCGGGTAAACCCGTTGAAATACATCCTAAATCGACCTATGTTGACTGGCCGACTAGCGTACTGGGCTGTGATCCTCCAGCAGTTCGACATCAGGTTCGTACCTCAGAAGGCCGTCAAAGGACAGGCGTTGGCAGACTTCATAGCTGCTCATCCAACCTCCGCAGATTAGCCATTGGAGATTGGCTTTCCTGATGAGTTAATCCTCTGAGTCGATCATGCCATCCCATGATGGAAGATGCACTTTGACGGTGCCTCCCAGAGCCCCACCGGTAGAAGGATCAATGATCCTAGGCTCAACAGAGTGGGCCTGGGTGTCGTCTTCATCACCCCGGAGCAATCTGTTCTACCGTATTCATTCCTGTTGTCAGAAGGCTGCACTAACAATGAGGCAGAATATCATTCCCTCATCACTGGCCTCGAGTTGGCTCTTGAGGTTGACGTGCCCCATCTGTATGTGAAAGGGGACTCCGAGCTAGTCATCAAGCAGGTCAATGGTGACTATGTTGTCAGAAATCTAGAACTCATGCCATTGGTGGAGTTCACCCTCTATCTAATGGCTAAGTTCCCCTCTCGGCCAGAGGTCGTTCATATCCCCCGGTCGCAGAACAGTTGAGCAGATGCTTTGGCCAGCCTAGCCGCATCACTTGCGGAGCCTGAACAGGACGACCTGATTATCCACGTAGCACACCGGAGAGTCCTTGCTCCTGTCATCCCGTAGGATGATCGTGGCTCGCGGGTGAACCATCTCACCGCTGGTGCCCCTACGTCAGGATCCCTGGGGGAATCAGATGTCGTAGTCGAGACAGTTCCTGACTAGAGGATTCCCTTGGTTGAATATCTCCAGCACAACAATCTTTCGTCGGACCGAGCCGAGCACGAGCGAATCCGACGCCACGTGCCGCAGTTTACCCTTCAGAGCAGTCCCAGCCTTGAGCATCTCCTTTACAGACGTGGATTTGATGGTGTTCTACTTTGTTACCTTCAAGGAGTCGAGATCCCACTGGTCATGCAAGAAGTGCACGCTGGTTCCTGTGGCTCCCATTAGGCCGGGTCGAAGTAGTCCCACCATATTCGAAGGCTGGGGTACTTCTGGCCCTCCATGATCTATGACTGCATCGAGTTTTCCAAGAGGTTTCATGCGTGACAAGTCCACGCTAACTTTGTGCATCGGCCACCAGAGCCTCTCCATACTACCAAGTATTCTTGGCCCTTTTCAGTCTAGGGGTTGGATTTCGTAGGACCATACCCACCGGCGATGGCCCGCCAGTGCCGGTTCATCTTGACCGCTACAGATTTCTTTTCTAAGTGGGCAGAGGCAATTCCGCTCAAGGAAGTCAAAGCCTGTTCTATCGCTGACTTTGTGATCTTCAATATCATCTATCAATTTGGAGTACCTCACGCTATCCTCATGGATAACAGAACCAACTTCCAACTAGACGAGCTGATGAAATTTTATGCAAAGTACAACATTTGCTCTAACCACACCTCTCGCTATCATGCGCAGGCAAATGAACAGATCGAGGCGTTTAACAAAACCCTCTCTAACATTCTGCAAAAAATGGTTGGTCAGAATAAGAAAAGTTGGTCGGACAAGCTTCCCAACCCCCTCTGGGTTTATATGACGACGACTCGTAACTCCACCTAGGTGACTCCGTATTCCCTAGTATATGGAGCCGAGGCCATCCTTCCCATCAAGATTCAGTTGCCCTCATTGCGCATGGTGGTCTATGACCAGAAAGTGCCAGATAGAGTTTCCAAAATCTATCTAGATGAATTGGAAGCGCTGGACGAAAATAGGCTTCACGCTTTACATAACTTGGAAAGGATTCAGAGCAGGATGTATTGAGCTTTCAACAAGAAGGTTCGCCTCTGCTCCTTCTTACAAGGTGACTTGGTGCTGGCTCTTAGAGTGCCAATGATTCCCAGAAGAAAACCAGCCAATTTGGAGCCCAAATGGGAGGGGCCTTTCATTGTCCATAAGCTTTATCCCAATGGCGCGTACTCCCTGGTGACTATGGATGGTGAGTATGTCACTCCTCCCACCAACGCCAGGTTCCTCAAACTGTATTTTTCCTAAGCCCCCTCTGGTCTGAGTTCTAAGACCATAAACTATGACCTCTTAAGAACTACGTGTGTCTTGATTCTCATCCTTATGAGATATGTAGGAACTCTTGGACATTTCATCTTAGGTCCTGCCACAGTTTTCTTTTATTTTCTTGGGTCCGAGTTCTGAGACCTTAAACTAAGATCATTACACTATCCAGCATGACCTTAAACTACATTTTCCCCTACATCTGGGCCCCTCGGTCCGAGTTCTAAGACCTTAAACTAAGATCCTTACACAGTCCAGCATGACCTTAAACTACATTTTGCCCTACATCTGGGCCCCTCGGTCCGAGTTCTAAGACATTAAACTAAGATCCTTATGCGGTCCAGCATGATCTTAAACTGTAGGGTCGTCCTCACTGCAAGACGTCAAACTGCAAGCTGGTTAGGAATCCCTGACCAAGGCCCAACCTCAGGCCACTTGGCCTTCTCGGGCCTCTCATCCCTGGCCTTCACCCAGAGTGTGCGGTACAGTGTAGGATTAGGTCCTCATTCGCGACGGTTTATCCGCTAAGCCATGCACACCCCTGGAAGAAGTACCCTGTATCATCATGCATGACGTTAAACTGTGCTTCAAGAACTACTTATGGCTTGATTCCCATCTTCATGGGATACGTAGGACCACCTGAGAACCTAGATTTCAGGTCCAGCCCCATCTCTTAGGAGATCCCATGATCTCCCAGCCGCCTCGGTCTTTTGGCATGTCCCTCCTCATGGGGGGACATATAGGTTTGGTACAGGGTTTTTGGCACTATGCCTCCTTCCCCTGGAAATCCGCCATCTTTTGGCCGCTCTCAGACTGAGCCCTTAGACCCTTTCCAGTGGTCTGCTAATCTATTCAGAGTACTATGGTCTAGGACTGGGAATGTCAGATTCGACTTAGGAAAGTTTGGGTCCAGTTGTCAAGCTTCATTGCCCCTTCATTCAGGCCCCATTAACTTTCACACCCAGAGGGACCCCCAAGAACATCCTAGATACAACGCCTAAGGTATCTCCTACCATCATAGACCAAGCCCCTGAGGGTTTTGGGAAACAAATTGATACAAATCCCACATTGAGAATGTGTTCAGTGGTTGATGCTCATTTGTTTTCCCCTATCTCTAGGATAACGTGATAGGATGTTGTGCTGCAAACATGGTCAGCAGTAATCCTTAGTCGTCACACCATCTTCTTCGGGCCCTGAATGTTGTTTGCATGATTCACATTATGTTCCACCCCACCGTGTCAAGGTGGAATCTCGACACTCCTTTCACTAACCCTCAGTGTACTCCCACACGTCAGATGGACCAAGCTACGTAATGGTGTCTCTTGGGGCTCCCGCTATCTAAGCGCTAGAGTATGTACTTGGGGTTTTTTAAGGATTGTGTGCAACTTGACCCACATCCCCATGGGAAATAAGGAGTTTCCAAGACATTGTGTTTCAGGCCCAGCATAGCTGGGAGCTATCATCTTCTGCCCCCTGATTGTTGGACCCTCGTAGGCCACTTTTTCCCGAGACCCCTCTCCCAGAATCGCCTGCAGTGAGGGTATGAGGATATTCACTCATCCACACCAGGTACGCCTCACCGCATCGTGCGTATTCCTCAGGTCCAAACCATACGACCTTAAACTGTGCTATCAGGTCCAAAGCATACGACCTTAAACTCTGGTGTCAGTTCCAAATCACACGACCTTAAATTGTGTTGTGAGGTCCAATCCATACGACCTTAAACTGTGCTGTCAGGTCCAAACCATACGACCTTAAACTGTGCTGTCATGTACAAACCATACGACCTTAAACTATTCTGTCAGGTCCAAACCATACGACCTTAAACTGTGTCTTTCGATCCCACCACATGACCATAATATATGATGATATCATCCTGGTTGCATGACGAGAAACGACATTGCATTGTGGTGACCTCCCCATAGGGGACCTCACGTTGGGTATTGGTCAATTTCCATATCATTTTTCAATGCCTGTTACGGCTGGATTATTTTGGTGACGCCAAGAGTTCCTGCTCTAGGCCAGTCACTCCAAAAAAGAAAAACCACTCACCTTCAAGGAAAAACAAGACATATCAAATGCTGCTTCTTTTGGTGAGAGGTCTAGACCTTCACGTCTCCCTCATCCTTTGTGCAGGCGCCATGTCTTTCCACTCTACCTCTCAATAACTACGTATGGCTTGATTCTCATCCTTATGAGATATGTAGGAGCACCTAGGAACTTCCCCAAAGGCCCAGCCTAACTTTTCGTGTTCGGTATCTTGGCCTAAACACGTCCCTAGGAGCACATAGTAAGCAGGGCCTTGCCCCCATTCACGTCGGGTTTCGCAACCGCTTTACCATGTGCTCACATTCCCCTTATCCATGGGTCCGAGCTCTAAGACCTAAAACTAAGATCCTTTCACGGTCTTACAAGACCATAAACTGCATTTTGCCATATATCTGGGCCCCTCCGGTCAGAGTTCTAAGATCATAAACTAAGATCTCTTAAGAAATACGTCTGGATTGACTCCCATCTTAATGGGATACGTAGGAACTCCCAGACCTCCTATCCTTGGTTCCAGCTTGAGTTCAACTAATTTGTCTCTTCGGTCCCACCTTCGGGACCCCAACCACGGGACTGCCTAGCATAGTGCAGGATCATTCCCTCATTCACATCGGATTTACGACGACTGTACCCCGCGCACCCCGTTATAAAGAATTAGCCTTACCGTCCTTTTGTCCTACACGACGTTAAACTGTGCTTCTTGAACTACGTGTGGCTTGATTATCATCCTTATGAGATATGTAGGAATGCCTGGACGTTTTGTCTTGGGTCCAGCCCCAAGGATTACCAAATCTCGTCCCTCCTTACTGTCGGCCCCTCGGCCTGACCTCTTAGGGAGTGGTGTAATTGTGACATCTACCTCGAATATGTTCGGGATGCCCCATAGTAATGTTTGGAAGAAGCAGTTCTCTCGCCAGAGATGTCTTGTCTAAAAATTGGGATGATCTATGATCAAGTTGGTACATCCTCCTAATGCGCCTCCATCATGGTAGCACAATTTCGGGAGTGTTGGACTCTGTTCGAACAAACCACCACCCCACTTTCCATGATTTTCATTCCATTTTATTCGGATCTTCATCCTCTTTCATGTTCGATGGGACCCCCTAACAGTATGGATGATAGACCTACAGTCCGCCTACTCTCCTGGGCCAACGTCCTGGAGGACTGGTCATGTTTGATGGGACCCCCTAACAGTATGGATGATAGACTTTGGTTCTACTTACTGCCACAGTATGGATGATAGACTGTTGGTCTGCCTATTGCAGCAATATGGATGATAGACCTATAGTTCGCCTGCTGTCCTGGGCCAATGTTCTGGAAGACTGATCGACGATTTTTGATTTAGGCCCTGTGTTGCGAACATGGTCAGCGGTCAACCCTCATTTATTTTCCCCATTTCAGGACAATGCATTATGGATGGTGCGTTTCCGCCACGGTTAACAGTTGTCCTCCATCATCGCGCCACATTGTGTTCCGAATTCGGGTAACGTGATTCACCTTTTTCATCTCCCTATGTTTGGATGAATTTCAATGCCCCCGACATTGCCCCGCTTGTGTGTTAGGGCACGGGGAGGAGATGATACATCGATCAGTCGGAGGTCCCCTCCCGTCGGCTATACCTCCCTCTTCTCAGAAATCCAGGCCCGAGTTCGGATGCCTAAAGCTTGGTTAATGCCCCACATTTGGATGAAATGATAACACAAACATCCTTTACATCTCACGTTGGGTGCAATCCACATGTGTTTAGGGGTGAGTTGTTATTCATTTCAGAATTATGGTGAGCATATTAGACCAAAGGTACAGATAAACAGATTGGTCCTTACATGGGTCAAAATGTTGAGTAGTAAAAGAAAAAAGTTCATGAGATGGCCAAACAAAGCCCTTAAGGATCGGCGTGCTGGATCGATCTTTGCAACACTATTACCCATTGGCTGGTAGCCTCCAGAACTACTTCTCGCTCCTTGATGGATCTCTCTTCGTCGGCAGCCGTAGAGCATAGCTCGCCAACCCTAGCTTGTGCCTGCGCCCGCTCGGTTTGATGTATGGTCATCTGGTGACTTGCTTCAGTCAGTTGCTCTTGGGCGTCATCCAGCTGGGCCGACAGTTGTTCCACGAGCTCAAAGCATCTTGTAATTAAGGCCTCCTTCTCTGAATCCTACCCTTCGAGGTGCCGGACCTCCCACTCTGCCCTCATAAATGCTCAGGTGCTCGCCGATCTTTCCCAACACTATGCAATGTCGGTGCGCCAGCTGCTCTCACGTATCTTCTCATCCATGTAATCACGGACTGTCAGATGAAGGCGCTGAGCATCAGCCCCTTCGGTGCACAGGAAACACAGCTAGGTCTAGAGTGATCCCATCCGCCTTAGCCAATCCGACTGGGGCTGCCTGAGAAATCACTGGATACACTTCCACCTTTTGCGCCGTGTCATACGGCTCTCCTCGTCCGCTTCTGAGTCCGAGTCATCTAACTCCTCGGGATCAGCGGGCCGATACATAGGAAAGGCAACCATCAGGTCGGCAGTAGGATCTGCCTCAGGGATGTCTTCATGAGGAATACGTTCCTTGATGTCCGGGCGACCTTCCTATCTCACCCCGATAGCGACGGTGCCTCCGCCAGCTTTCGGCCTCGCATCAAGGACAATGCCGCTAATTTCTACCTCCCCCTGCTCACCAATTGTTGGGGCCGACTTAGTGTGAGGAGCATGTTCTGAACGAGGTGGTATGTCCACCACTGGTCTTCTCACGGACGGCCTGGGCTCCACAGCCTAACGAGCCTCCAATGTTGAGATCACTGCGCAAGGCGTAACCTGATTAGTTGGGATCTTTTGATAACAAGCACCAGTAGTGAAGCATGGGACTTACAGGAACCTAGAGCGTCGGCCTCCAGTGTTCCGACCACTACAGTAGCTTCCATGATAGGAGACCCCTATGCGCTTGTCAATTCAATGATGGGCGTCAGATCCCCATCCTGTCCCACCGGTTCCTCTCCTCCCTCCTCTAATGGGGACGCCTAACCAAACTTAGGTGATCTTGAGTGAGGTAGAGAGATGGGTTGGAAATTGCAAAGGAGAATAGATGAAGAAGGAAAATGAATAAAGATAGAGATAGACCTCGAGTATCTCAATTATGTCGAGATCAGAGCCGAAAATTTTACCGCTCTCCCGGAGACTCCCTTGGTAGTTCGCCCCCGGCGACCCCTCACCTTCAGGTTCTCCTTCTCCTTCATCTTCTCCTTCACATTCTTCTTCTCCGATCTCCTCCTCCCCCTCCGACTCCTCGTCACTGTTGCCTTCTCTTGGCGGCATCACTTTCGGATCATGCTCTTGGCCGAGCATCACTTTCACTAGAAAAGGTGGCTCCGCACAACGACCCCTTCGGCGCGCATATGTGTCCATGGCCATCAGATAAGCATGTCACCGATGGAAGTTCACTCTGTCGGTAACTCGAATGAGCCCGACCTCTGGCAGCTGGATCCCGTTCTGCACTATCTTCTGCCAGATGGCTTCAACGCCCAGTGATTTCCGCAGGGTCATCTAGGCCGACCACAGTGCCAGGAATTTTGAATCTTGGGAAGGCTCGAGAAGGTACCTTATCTAATTCCCGGGAAGTTCCCTGGATGCCTCATGTGACCCCCCTGTGGGCAACGAGGTCGCGGTGACACTGTGTGATGTTCCTACCGCTGAGGTCCCGGCCTGCACATGCCTTGCTGCCTGATTCACCCCTAGTTCCCCCCTTCTAGTAGCACCATGTATGCTCCCCCATCGCTTGGTTTCCACACAGGTAGCCTCGAGTTTCCAGACTCGCTTTCTTAATATACCCTCAGTGTACGCAATGGTCCAGTGCTCGGCATACTCAGTTGCTAGTCCAACGTCGACCCCGATGGGAGGAAGAGTGATGATGTTTTCGGAGCCGAAAGTGGAAAACATCAACCACATTTGCATAGAATTCAGGGATTCTTCTCCTTCCAGAGAGCCATGAATACCTTCTTTGACATCTTTTAGAGGCACCCGAATTTCTTGGCGAATTGGGATGGCACTTAAGGCTCGCAGATCACCTTCCCATCAATCCAAGCCATGAGCACCCCGCCCCAGATGCTCTGAAAATACTCCTACTGTTCCAAAGAGCCTTGTCCATTGTCTACCATCTGGTCGATCGGGGTGGGGAACAGGCTGATGTTAAAGTTGGTGTGGTTACCAATGTGGATCCTCATTACCTCATCATTAAGCGTCATCGGTGCCACCCTAGCGATGTTCAGTAGGGATGATCATAGGTCATTGCCCAGAGGACGGATGGAGTTTGGGAAAGTGTACCTGCTGAGATGAGCCACCACCCAGTCGTTGAAGATCTTGAAGGGGCCACATAACCTCCGAGGCGACCCCCCTTATGAGATGCGTCCTAAGATGGCATACAGCTTGGCCAGAACGAGGACCCCCAAGTTGAACAATTTGTTGGCGGCCATGGTACCTGCCATCACCAGTGTTGCTGGACGGACGCCCATCCTCACGTCCCGCACTGGCAGGAGCCATCCGCTCAGGAAGGCGGCGAGGAACCCGGCGTACCGGACGTTCGGGTCCCGGGCCTCAATGACGTGGTATCCCCATGATTGGTATTTCCCCGCCTCTAGGGTCCTCCAATACGACCCATCCTTGCTCCTATGAGCCGCAGTGGGGCACTATTTTCCCCGTCCCGACATCTTGATTGTCGGGTCCTTCTCTAAAAACTGGCTGAACCAGCCCTTGTAGGAAATGTCCTTCAGTAAGTCCTTGACCCCTAGCCTCTCTTTGGCCAGCTCCAACAGGTGTCACGTCAGCATGGGGGTCTGTGACCTGTCTTCCCAAGTGTTATTTGGAGGAACGAACTCGTCATATTGGTAGCCCTCCAGTGGGATACCTCCGAAGCAGTGAATGTCCCATAGGCTGATGCCAATTTCCCCATGGTGAAGGTTGAATGTGTTGGTATAATGAGACCACCAGATGAATAGCTCCAGCCCGAGCTCAGGTTGATGGTGGAAGTGGAACTGCGACATCCATACCACCTCGAACATGACAATATGCCACATCTTAGCCCCAAACGGGTCGCAAGAATGGTGAACCCAGAATTCCCAGGCCAATACACAGGTGATGTTGCCCTCGGACCGCAGGTCCCAATCTTTCAGCCAGCCCTTAGTGTCATTCATGAGGCTCTGACAGAACGTGCTTGTGTAGAGGGCCGGAGAGTTATCTGCGACAGGCTCATCCCCGGTAATGGTCCTGGTCCTTGGGTTCAGGACTTATACGTCCATATGCCTGGTTTCCCTGGAAGGATGGCCATTGTTGGTGATGTTGTAGCGGGGAAGCTCGTCCTCGCGGGTCACCCATGACCGCAGTGTGTCCACCTCAAATCTTGGAAGGGGAACCTCCTCCAGGATGCCAAAGTTCTAGAACGAGAGGTTTTTAGGTAAGGGATATTCCTTTTGGTGGGGGTCAGCAGTTTGAACAAGGTTAGGTTGTTGGAAACGATCACCTTAGCGCCATAAACCTCCTCGTTTGCCGCCATTTCGGCTCTACGAGCGGCGACTTCCCCCTCATCAACTTGGTTTGCAGCCATCTCAAATATTTCGGGTGTGGCGTGAAATCAGGATTTAGTGTGCGGAATCGGAGTGATTTGCGAAAAATCTGAATCTACGACATGAAATCCTAGAGTTGGGCGCGCAATCGGCACGCTAGGTGCGCAATATCCCGAGTAGGCATGAAAATGCAGCCAAAATTCAGAAGGAATTATGCGCTGCCAAAGCATTTTTATGCACAGCCGCATGAGCAATTTCGCACATGAGAGCGGTATGCCTATCGCGTGGAAAATCTTGAGTATGGAACTTGGGAACCAGCAGCCTTTTTTATAGGTGAGGCTAGGGTTCCGCGCCACGCGGAAAGAGAATTCTGTGCTGATCCGTCATTTTGTGTGCCCCGTCAGATTTTTGCGTGCAAAATGCCCAGGCGATGCACTGCTTCGGCGTTTCGGCATTTCCCTCGTAATCCGATCGTTGCAACCTCTCACCGATCCAATTTTGAGGGGGGGGGGTATTTGTAGACGTCGAAAAAGTCCGTAACTCCTAGAGGAAGTTTCAAAATGATGAAGAGAAGTCATATTCGGACTTGAAGGCCCGGTCTAGATGGCCCGAAAGTGGTGTGCGAAATTAAGGAGGTCCCGCACGAAAAACTGATGTTCGCTTAAAGGAAGTCTGGGATTCGCAGAAAAAACACTGGGATGGCGCACAATTTTGCACGCCTGGTTCCGCGCGGTGAGGCTTTGCATGCTAACTGGTCCTGGGGCAGAAGATTTTGCCTGCCTCCTGGATTCTACGCTGGTGGATGCCTATAAATAGACGGTGACCCTAACTGTTTCGGGGTTGAGGAATTTAGACCAGCTCCCGTGCGTGCAATTCAGACTCCCGCGTGCGCAATATGACTTCCAGGTAATTCCCCTTTTCGAGAAAACTTTCCCCGGGGTTCACCTTTGCACGCAACCCCACTTGCTTAAGTGAATTTTCCAATGCCTCCAGGTTCTTCCTTTTCACGCAATCCTTTCCCCTTGTGTGGAATCCCCTCAAATTTTTGCGCAATCCCTTCCAAATTGTGCGCAATCACTCTTTTAGGTTTTTCCATTCCTTAGGGATCAACCCGTGCCCCCGTGCGCAATCGAGGCCCTTTGCACGCAATCCTCTCTCTACGCGCAATACAATCCCTTTGCGTGCAATACCCTATCCGCGCGCAATCCTCTAGCCCAATTGTGCCCCATCCCGGTGTTTTGCGCGCAAACCTTCTCTTTGCGCGCAAAACCCAGGACCCCTCACCTTGAATCCCCTTGGTTGCCTCTCTGCGCCAGCACCCGATTTCTTCTATGTCGGGCATGCACGTCATTCATTGTTTTCTTATACGGCCTCCCAGACTTGTAAGAAGTAACCTCAAGGTCCCTTGGGTGGTGTTTCCTATTCTGTTTCTTTTCCTTATGCTTCTCCGCATAGGCACACTGATGGCTATTGCTTCTTCGGATAGCCATGCTAACGTGGACCCCTCGATGGTTCGCCCTGAGACCCCCCTTCACTACAGCCTTGCCGATGCCTTCCCTCCCACAAGGGGTAGATGGTGTTGGGAATTTAAGCCCTAGGGGTGTGGAGCGAACCCACCTCGTTCAAGCTGCAGGACGGTAAACTCATAAGAACCTCGTTCTCAACACATGACGTTAAACTGTGATCTGACTCCGTGCCTCGCACGCAGGGCCCCCCGGCTCGGGCATTATTTACGCCCACTTGTCTCCACGGGAATGGATTCTTCCTCACATGGAATGAGATCCTCCTTCTCGGAGTGGCGTTTGTCGATAGGGTAAGGGCTGCCTCCGAACATAAGACCCTTTCCTTTCTAGCGGAAGGTAGCACCCATGCACCTCCGTACGGCCTCCATCCTGGAGTAAGCCCCGGCACTAAGGGCCACTAACCATGCATAAGACCCTGTTTCCTCTTGGGCCAATCAACGCGTAATCCCCTTTCCTCTTCTCATGGATGCACCCTTCGCGACGTGATCGTCTGGTCCCTGCTGCCTCTTGTTTCCCACACCGAGCATGACTCACGTGGGCTTAGGGTGAGAATCGACCATGACCACCATCATGGGCCGCCCCAGAGCGTAAGCCCCATCCCAGCGAACTATATGGACTTTTATCCATGCTAATGCATGGTACGTAGGAAGCCTCCACGAGGTTCAAGCCCACCACCCGGTCGTTCCGACTTCTTCACGTCGGTTCGCCAACACCATTATGGACCGCCTCAGAGCGTAAGCCCCAGATTTCTCGTCCCGCATGATGCTAAATTGTATTCCCTCATCCCGCATGATGCTAAAATGTATGCTCTTGTCTTGCATTACACTAAACTGTATGCCCTCGTCCCACATGATGCTAAACTATATGCTCTGGTCCCGCATGACGCTAAACTATATGCCCTCGAACTACGTGGACTTCGATTCGTGCTAACACGTGGTACATAGGAGGCCTCCACGAGGTTCAATCCCATCACTCAGTTGTTCTAACCCCTTCGCATCGGTTCACAACCACCGTTATGGGCCGCCTCAGAGCGTAAGCCCCATACCCACCGTTATGGGCCGCCTCAGAGCATAAGCCTCATACCCACCGTTATGGGCCGCCTTAGAGCGTAATCCCCATACCGACCATTATGGGCCGCCTTAGAGCGTAATCCCCCATACCCCACACCCACGTCTCATCCTGACCTCTCCCTCGAGCACACGTGCCTCGGGAAGCTCATGCCTCAAACCAGAGAGCTTATTTACTCCAGGCTTCAATCCATGCATTCATTCTCATGGGTCGCCTCTTCAGTTGTCCCACCGTATCACCGAACTACGCGGACTTTGATTCCCTGCCATGGGGATACGTAGGAAGCCTCCATGAGGTTCAAGCCCGTCACTCCATCACCCATCCTGATCCTTACCCGAGCCGCCACATCCCGGTGGGATCATGCCACCTCATTCCACTCCACAGTATCCAGGAAGCTGCCCATGTGCTGGCCCCAACATCGATGTTCCCCCAAGGGGGTCCTTCAATCTGATCCACTCTCACTGTTCTAATCTATCTGATCCATCTTCGCAAGACGTTAAACTCACAGCATACCCCATGTCAATCATGGGAAGCTAAGGGAAACCTCAGATGGAACACAATCCCCCACGTTCGATGTGGGATGACTCGGGCTTCCGCACCCTCGAGAATCCCTATAATAAGGGACAGAAGATATACATGCCAATCCCCCAGCGTCAAGACATGCTGGCGACACGCCAGAGTGACCATTCTCCTCACCGAAGGTTGCTGCCCCGACTAGACCTTTTGGAGCAGCTCGGCAGAAGCAGCGTAATTAACTGGCGTCCATGTAGATATGGTGCTGGTAATGAGTTTCACGAACCCGTCTTAAATCTATGAGTGAGACCTGGACTAGGTGATGAGCTCTGAGGAGGAATCCACGGAAGGAAGAACTGACATCCCATCATCCCAGTTTCGATCTAGGAGAAGACGTCCCAGAACAAGGAATGGATGCCGCCCGCCTTTGGAAAGTGGGAATGCAAGGCAACAAGCCGTGCATCCTCCCCCGCGTGATGAACGCGCACACGCGCCCCGACGTAAAAGTGTCCGAAATAGAGGCCCTCTAAAGTAAGGATATAGGATGATCTGGAAAAATATTATCTACCAATACATGCCACTAAAACTGCGAGTTTCATGATCCTATCTAACCACTATGCATACATGAGTTATTATGAAATTTGAGAAACAAGTGGATAAATAATATTTAGAAAATCACATGACCCTTCCCTTATTAGTGGAAGAGGTCGAAGATACAGGAGGAGAAGAAAGGAATTTAGTGTTCCCCTTCACTCTCATCATTGTATCCATGATAGTCATGTATGAATACTCATATAGATACACACCAGGGGCCTAGAGAAGGAGGAACGAATGAGGTACAAGTGGTCAAGAAAAAAGGCCAGTGGCTTATTGTAGGAGGTAGGACCTAAAATTTTTCCCAAGTAAGAGAGAAGGATGATTAACTACACCTCAAAGGGAAATAAAATCATGATCCTTCCCCCTCCCCTATGGAACCGGAGTTCCGTAGTATGAGTGATGGTGAGAGAATGGAAAAACTCTAGCCCTATATTAATAGTTAATGGTTGATTCCTTTATTTTTTATGTATGAGGATTAATGGAAAAATTACCATCAGAACCAATGATGTCCACTATTATTCATTTTCAGAATTCCCTACTGGATTTGTTGGCTAATGTATCCACAAACATAGTATATCTAGACTAGTATGACATGATACTCTAAATTACACATAAATGGTTAAATCACCCTTAGAATTATATGAACTAATGTAAATAGATAAAATCAATTCAAAAAATTAATATGGAGTGTTCACATTATCACCAATGAATTCAACAACTAGTTAGAAGTATGTCATAAGATACTATCTCAATAATGAAAACAATCCGACTAATCCATAAAATATGGAAGATGTGTAGAATTATGTAGTGAACATCATCCTTTGTGATGACCCCAATTCAATGAATATCCTTTATTAATTATTTTATTTGGTGTTCTCCTTGGATTCTTTGAAGAAATAAATATTGTCAGCATTATGAAAGAAGTCGATATAGGTGCCTGATGTTCACTATAGTTAGGAACTAAAATCCCCTATTAAATGAATAATCCTGAGATTATATTAAATTTCACAAGAGAATAAATAAATGAGGGTCCTCAAAATTTTATAGTTCAGCCTAATACAAGTATGTATCAATCATAAATCTCTATAAAAAATGCATGATGTGAGATATTGTTGACCATTTTTTGAAAGAAGTATGGAAGTCATGAAGTCATATAACAAACATAAAACTAATAAATTCAGGAAAATATATATTTCTACAAAAAATTATTCCAAATAGGTGAAGTCTACACACCTCAAGGAAGTAAGGAAAAGGATGTCATCATCTTTTTTGTTAAACATTTTCACCAAATTTTTTGTACCTCATACAATATTGATTGAAACAATCATAAATTTTATTCCTCAGTGTGGAAACTTTTTTATTAAGAATTTGAAATCTAGTATAATCCCTCAACCTACTATAATGAAGAATAATATATGTAAGTAGATTATTTTTACAATATTCTATAAAATATCCCCAAGAGTTTGGTAGACACAGATAATAATGTCGGGCTAGATCAACTCATGCATGTATGTGAACCTACAAAACCATATCTCATACTAATTTTAAAGAGACCCAATATTAGAATATATATATATGAGATAAAAGTTTTTTTACCATTTAATTTTAATTACCATAACCACATTTATCAATAAGAGATCAATTTCTAAGAGGATAAGTCTCTAAACAACATGATGAGTTATAGGAAATCACAGTGAAAAATAGTTGAACAGACCACACAAACTTGAAGTCCATTAGAATGGATTCTTGAGACCCTTTGGTAAAAGATTTTATCTTGGATTTTTTTTAATGGGGATACATTACAATATCTCAAAACTATTATTATCCCAATGAATAATAATTCAAAACACATATAGATGTGGGTGTTACATTACATCAAACAAAAGAACTACTCCAAAAGAGTTTACTCCTTTCATAATATATATGATGGGTTCATCACACCCCCAAAAATTTAAGATTTTGATAGAATTTTTTTTAAAAAAAAACACATAAATTAACTCCATAAGCAATTTAAGAATTTAAAATACATATTCAATGTTCCTACATAATGAAATTAAACTGCATAGTACACGTATAAGCTATAAAGCCATAAAATACATATCACTAAAGTTATTATCGTAATACATGAGGCTAATAGTCATCATCCTTATTCATTGATGTGAAACTAATAATAAAAAACCACACTATATGAAGCTAAACAATATAATATTTATCCCCATAACAAGACCCTAATACACATGAATCCTCTATCTAATCATCATAAAATTCAACCTTTTCCCTAATAAGTATACTTTGTAATACTTTCAACTACATCGAATTACTAGTGAATTATTTCTCCCTTCCATTGGAAAATATAAACCTAAAATACCCCTTTACTTACATTATATCTATATCCAAGTTAGGATTCCATATGATAAGAACAAAACCTGGATAATCTCTTTCTTCCCACATAAGAGTTAGAACCATGTGTGTGTCATGACACAGATTTTCCCCTATATTCCATACAAAATGAAGAATATTTAATCAATTTATTACTATATCATGAAACTAAGTTACACAACTTGTGGCCCAATATTGAATTTCCATAAAATATATTGATTAACCTATTTTCTATGTCCTGACTCCATTATATATATGATACGTTTTTCTATTAATCTTAAATGTATGGATTCCAACTCCTACTATCCTACCATGATGTAAAAAATCAATTATATGTTAAGAACTATGGGGGGATTAATTAATATTAATATAGTATATATAGTGAATGTTTCCTCTGTTATCCCATACCCCACCATTAATCTTCATCACTGATAGTATCTGTTTCCTTTACAATAGATAAATCAATGTAGAAACCTATACTAAAATCATGATAACCATTCCCCTGGTATATTCACCACCATCAAATCTTATTTAATTCATATTATCACTATGTTATGAACTATTTTTCACAATAATCATAATTTTTATGAACATAGTGGTCCATGAAAATTAGTTTCATTATAATTTTAAATATAAACTATATTTCAAATATGGGAACCCCATTTAATTGAAATAATGATAACCTATATGAAATTAGATTCAATGTACATGACTGTATCATTCATTTTCATTGGATTATTGGTTAGACACATTCCCATACATGAGATCTAAATATATGTAAAATATATTTGTTCTATTGATCTGTATTAAGACAAAATATTCCCCTTTGAGATGTGTTTCTGGATTCATTATTTTCCATTCAATATATGTAATGATTTCTAGATTTTTTATTTTATACAAAGTAAAATTATTAAACTTTTGATTTTCCACTCCTAACATATAGTAATATAATTTTCTTCAGTTTATTCTATATTATAATCTTTGATAAGAATAAGTATTTCCCTCATAAAGTACATGTTACATGATTATTTCCATTATGGGATATAAAGTGATACATCATTCTCTATTTATATTCCCATCCATGAACTCATAAGTCATATTCTTGGTAATTATGTTTCCCCTCATTTACATTATGTTTCATATAATATCATGGTTTCAGTGTATATACAATGAACCCTTTTCCATTATGTAATATATATAACAACAAAAAAGGATCCTTAAAAACAACACATCTCCTGATATCTATTTTTTATATGATATATAGTGATCCATGGATCCTAAATCTAATGCCCAAACATATATTCCAATAAAACCTCCAAATGATTCCTTGTATTTGTATTGAGGTTTCCTATAATAATTTTATATATAATAAAATTATTTATGTTTTATGAATATACCATCCAAAAAAAGGATTCCAACATATGGTTTTTTATCCAAAAATTGCTATGAAAAATTCCCCACCATTACATGTTTAATCTTGGTTATAAAAGAATTATGAATCCAATACGGAGATGTGGAACATTTGTTTGAAAAGAGTAATATCATCATGAAATTTCCCATATGAATGTCCCTGGAATATGATGTTAAACTACATGGTGTAGTGCCTTGTCAAATATCCTTAAAATAGATGTCACCTATGTCCATGTATCCTAACATTGTCCTTTAGGAAATCTATATTCTCATCACATGTTTCTTTAAGAAAAAAAAATATTATCCATTATTAATGACCATAAACTATTCTAAAATTATGAAATAAATATGTCATAATTATTATTATTTTATGATACATAGTGACTTGTAGACCTTATATTATGGATTATCTATAGGAAACAAACCATTTTTCTGTCCTATTCATATGAATTATTATAATGTAGTCCTAAAAATACTCTTTTATAGATAAACCCATCATCATTTTTGAACATCCCATTCTAATAATTCATACTTTAAAAATCATGTGTCTCAGATTGCTATAAACCATTAATTTTATTAATAGAGAGTATATTCAACTCCATGGGACACCATTGTTTGGATATTCTTACATAAACCCAATATGGATCTATAACATATCCTATAATATGGCCTTTTAACCAAAGGCATGTTTTTATCTTAAAATGAATATTCTCTAATCTATGTATGCCTTGACAACATCACATCGAAACTCATCATTCGAATTTGTTCAGTGATCATGATTTATACATCTATAATATTTAAAAAATCCTGAATTAAGAACCTTGATTCATGTTATATATCTCATTAATTATATATTCATATGGTTATATGGTGTTATTGGCCCATTAATCCTAGTAATACAATTTGTTTAAACATACCCTTACGACCTATGGTCCAAGAATCAAGATGTTAAACTAAGTAAACCTTATTCCAAGACTTACATCAATAAAATAAATCCCTTGATTTTCCAAACCAAAAGAAAATAATATACTAGTAAATGAGAAATAAAAATCCCAAGAAAAAACCTATAAATAGAGTAATGATAAAATATTCAAGCATCCACTCTCTATTATTTCCAATTGTAGGGATTAGGTAAAGAAATTAGAGCATAAATTGAAAATAAATGATGCATTTGGGGACTACTATATAGCTATAGAAAAATATGAGACATTATCAGTTAACCCATTGGTTTACGTAAAAAATAATGTGATGATAAGGAATATCTCTACTCCATGATAATATTATCAATACACAATGAAATAAATTTTAGCACACCAGAACCCTCATTGAATACCATATAGATTATGAACCTACTACATTTTGATAATATTTTTTTCCATATAAACCATCCATGGATATCAATAAAATGTACATTTAGATTCAATGAATACCTATTTATTACTATACATAAATTTCATAATATGAATTTTTATATGCGACCCTGATATGAAAATTGAAATAAAGGTATTTTTCATCCAAATCAAAAATTTATTAAAAATACATTCATCATACCACAATTGTAATTGATTTTTTTATTCAAATAGGTCCAATAGTCTTCTATGATATACCTATCCCATCTCATCGTTCCTAATTCAAAAATCTTATGTCTTATTTTACACAAACAATTAACTAACTATTCATGTTCATTTTATAACCTATAATTTATTCATATGTGTATTATTTACACATTAAAAAACAATGATAAAATATCTTATCATTGATCCTTTAATTAGTCCTCATAATATAACCCAAAACCACATGATGTGATAGTTCATGCATCGTGACTATAAAATAAATTATCCTCTTCGTGAGGTAGTAAAAACTGGAAATGTTATATCTATTCATGAAAGGTTTTTCTTATCCCACACTAAAAATAATTTCATTATTTATTTTTTGTCAGTGTTGTATGAGAATAATCTACAATAGTATGTAGTTATTGTCTTCCAAATATTCACATCAGAAAACTATGGTCCAAGAACTATGTCCTTAAACTACATACACCATTCTAGTTTCATCATTATTGATATAGACAACCCCATTCTTGTTTCTACTTATTCACCCATATTGGTATGAAGACAGCCCAATCTTTTAGTTAATATTTTATAATAGTAAGAATAGGATTCATTCATCCAAATTAAAAAATCTAAAAACAAATAAGAAAAGTGTTAAGGAAACTTGATGGATTTATAACCTGTAAAGGGATCTCTTGGAAAATTTTGAGTCTCTTCTCAGTGGAAATGAAATGATAATGACTGATAAAAAATTAAATTCTAAAAAAAGGCCAATTTTTTTTAAAAAAAAACTCACAATGGCTATTATAAGAAAAAACTAATTAATAACCTTATAGGTCTCATTCCTCAAAGGATGAGGAAACTATTTGGTCTATAAATACAAGTCAAAAATATTTTTAGGTCTACAATTTAACCATAGAAAAATTCTACCATTCTTGCTAATCCCCTTGACCTTGGAGAAAATTATATAATTTATATGTTCTGAATATATTTGTCCAAACACTATAATAAAATTCATATATTTGTGGCTTCAATGATAAAGATCTTTCTTGAATATGGGAATCCCCATTCAATTTTCCCCTTTATGATCCTTTTCATATATTTTTTTCTCATTTCACATCTTAATTTATCATTTCTAGCATATAATTAAATTTTTATTCCTTTAAAAATCCATGATCCATGTAGGAGAGGATGTTTCCCACATCTGAATCCACTAACTCTTATGTAATGTTAAAGAACCTATACCAATACCCATCAGTGATAAAAAAAGGAAATTATTCTAAATCATATTTTTGGGGATTGTGATTAACCTATTTCAATCACATTCAGTGATAGTGTTTATTCAATTTATTTTGATATATTTTTATAGATTATTGTTGATTGTAGTGAAGATTTAATAATAATGAATGAATAAATAATAAAATGGTAGATAATTGGTAATAGAATTTATATAATTCAATAATAAAATAGATAGGGGAACACCTACATAATAGTGTCTCCCATAAAAATGGTTAAACATCATATGATGACCTCTACATAGGCTCAATGTTCAACCATTGATTGCTGATCTTTATCAATATCAGGTTTAAGAACAAAAATATTCTTAACCTAATATTCAAATAAATAATTATGTTCCTCTACATCTATAACAATAATTATTTTCATAGTCTTGGATTATTCAAAGAGATTGTGGGGTTAAACCAGCTCCCCTTTAGTAATGTCAACTTCTCTCTATAGGTATCCACTTGACCATTATCCCTATTAGTTT